>JAHWGI010001033.1:1653750-3055000 GCA_029379305.1 Frankliniella fusca | reverse complement strand
GCCGACGCACGAACTCCCTGCTCCTCCTGGAGCGGCGCAACCCTTCCACCACCCCCCCCCCTCGCCTCCCTCCACCCACCAGGTTAATACGCCGCCGTCCTCCCCTGCCCCTGCCCCTGCCGGCCAGATGACGCCTTGCCAGGCCGCCCGGCCCCGGCCTGCCTGCCTCCTGCCTGCCTGACCCTCGAGGCTTCGCCTGCTTCGCCTGCTTCGCCCCGCACTCGACCCGACTACGCCAGGTGTGCCGAGTACGTCTGTATGGCGGTTCATCCCCCCCCCCCCCCCCCACGCGTCCCCGCTGCACCTGGACGGACGGGCGCTGTGCAGCAGCATGATGGCTGCTCCAGCCCCACGCAGCATCTCCTCCTCGGCTGGCTGATTCAGAAGAGCGCTCTCCTCTCCTCGCCCTGTCTCTGTCGCACTCAAGGGGGCCCTACCACCCCCGGCATAGGACACCACCATAGGATGGAGGCAGGGGAGCGATCTTCGGAATCGGACGGCAGCCTCGTCTAAGGGGACATGGAGGACCTGCTCACGAGAAGTGCGCGTAATTTAGCGAGCGAGCGTGCGTGCGAGGAGGGTCACTTCCTGCCCGCTTGAGCGTGATAGGTGCAGGTAGACGCAACCGTCACCGTCGCCCTCCCTCCTCGACGACCCTCCAGCGACCGGCGACCGCACCAGCCTCCGGGCCCAGGCCCAGGCTAACGCTTCGATTCAGGTTTCGCTCTCTTGTACGCCCCGCCCCGCACTGACTGCAAACCAAAGGGTCTGAATGTTGGTCTCCTTTTCGTGTATGAATTCCCACTCACGCACTTGCCTATCTAAATTTTTCGCGACATCCCCAGGAGAATTTTTTTTTTGCCATCACCCGCACCAGTAAAAATGTACGAATGGATATTGTGTGACATTCAAACACTCACAGAAAACCATGTTACTGATTTTGCCACGTTCTTGTCATATTTAAACACTGCGCTTGTTTTTGAGAACACTGTACTTGTCGCGAGTGGAAGGTACTCAAAACTAGCGCAATGTTTTCAAATATGACAAGAACATTGCAAGTGCAAACACCGTTTTCTGGGTGCAGTTGGGCTTCCAGTGCGGGTGCGGCCGGCGGCCGGCACTCACTCACCTGAGCCTGTCGAGGTCCTCCTTGAGGGCGGCCAGCTCGGAGCTCTTCTCCAGACTGTGCCGCAGGGACTGCTCCAGGAGGCGGTAGTCCTCCTGCCGCCGCTCCAGCAGGGCCGTCACCTGGCCCTTGAGCGTCTTGACCACATCCTCGAGGGTCTCCTCGGGCTCGGCGGGGACCGCGGCGACGGCGGCAGCCGCCGCGAGCAGCGCGGCGAGCACCAGTCGCGCGCACCACGCGGGGGTCATGATGCCGGCTGATATATATCCACAGGGATTACTCGCAATCACATGCACATTCACTCACTCACTCACTCATACACTCGCGCGAGCGCGCTCTCTTTCTCACTGACACATTACTCGGATGTGCGTTCGCGAAGACGGCGCGCGACCCAGATCCGCTCCGGGGTGTCCCTCCGGTGTGCTTCGCCTCGCTCCTGTCCGCAGACTGAAGGGACCACCGCGCCGCGCCGCGCCGCGCGCCTCGCCCGCCCCGCCCTCCCGGCCGGCTGCCGGCTGGAGAGGTGGTGGGGGAGGGCCGGGGGTAAGGGGGGGGGGGCGGGGTCGACCGGCAGCTGCATATCGTGTGGATGTGTGGGGCGGGCGGGGGCGGGGGCGAGGGCGGCGGGGTGCCGGCTACTCTTCTCCTGGAGCGCCCGCCCCCGCCCCGCCCCCGCCCCGACGGCTCGTGGCCAGGTGCTGGGTGCTGCGTGCTGCGATCATGTTGATCTTCTTGCTTCTCTCGACTTTAGGCGTGGCTTCCCATTCCCCTATACCGCCGTAGTATTTGAGGCGAGGCAGTAACTCGTTACATACTGTACGTCAGACCGATTTGAGAGCTCCATTTTTTACATTTTCTCCACTGCCTCGCCTTTCCCCCCCTCTCTCTCAACTTTTCCTGCGCGCGCACTTTTTAATCCAAAGGAAAATCCATTACAGACTCGCCGTCAAGCGCGGGGTGGTGGGCGCCCGCGCGCTTAGCAGCAGCAGCAGCAGCAGCAGCAGCAGCTTCTGTCAAACAAAATTAAAGGAAACAAAAAATATTCGGAAAATAAAAGAGCAGAGAAAGAAAACATCGACACAATGGTTGTCCGCGGCCTTCATTAGCTTTTTCGCGTGTTTCATTTTCGCCGCCTCCACCCTTCCCTCCCCGCTGGCGCGGTTAATTTGCCGGGCGTCTCTGAATGATGTGTCGATGTTTACCCTGGCGAAAACTCGTTTCCCCTTCCATCCCGCTGACGATTGGCCGGAAACCGCCCCATAGCGCCGGAGCAGCCCTTCCGTGCCCCACCCCCCTCCCCCGCTCTCCTTTCAGTCCGATCGTCGATACAGTATCACGAGGGAATGACCCAATCCCCCCCCCCCCCGCACCGTGTTTTTCTTGGCGGATTGGATGTTGATATCCGGCGCGGCGCGCAGCTATAGCAGGGGGTGGATGTGGATGGAAGTATGGAAGTCGAATAGACGTCGGGGTGGCCGCGGCACGCGGCACGGCATGGCAGGGTACCGCACTTTCACGGCATGTCGGCGCCCTGCTGCATGAATTCGTGCAGTACCGGCCCCGCCAGGCCCCGCCCGACCCGCCTCAACCGTCCCATTCTCCCAATTATCCAAACAACGGCGGCTCCTTTGGTGGTGCAAACCGCGTGGTGGCGTGGCATGGTGGGGCCGGCGCCGGGGAGGAGGGAGAAAAGCGGGGGGTGGGGGGGGGGAGCCGCGGGCGTCCCCATTATCAGACGACAAGAGCTGCTTGATTCTCCCCCCCCCCTCCCATTTGCTCACTCCACCCGCTATCCTCAATATCCCCGCGGCCGGTCGGACTTGCACGGACACAGGGGGGCCCCGTCATATCGATTTGGAACGACCGCGTCATCGCGGCTCGTCGCGTCTCTTCAGCTCCAGTAACCCGCCCGCCGCCCGCTCCGCCCCTACCTGCCCGCACCAAGCCGCAGGGTTAGCGTGGACGCGAGCCGAGCCCCGTCCGATACATCCCTCTCTCAGCTCGGACGTTATTTTCGTAGAAACGCGACGCGGCGGACCCAATACGGAGCGTAAAACGTAAAGTGTTCAGAACAACATTGCACGGCACGTGGATTAAATGTCTTTCGACCCCCCTCCTTTCTCTCGCTCTCCATCCCTCATACCCCCCCCCCCCTCCACACACACACACACACACACACACACACACACGCACACACACACACACACACACACACACACGCACACAGACACACACAGTCCGAGGGGTCGACCACTTGGATATTCCATGTACACATTGAAAAATATTCCAATAATATTCCAAGCATTCCAAAAGTATTCCAGATATTCCAACATATTCCAGATATTCTAAAATATTCCAAATATTCAAAAAATATTCAAAGTTTTCCAAATATTCCGAATATTCCAGACATATTCCAGTAATATTCCACATATTCCTGCTCCACATACTCCTGATTTTCCGGATTCTATTTAATCCAACAGTAAGTTATTTCCGGAATCCAACATAATCTACGGTGGTTACATCATACAGATGTAGTAGTCAGAGCAGCCCCTGTAGACCGCCGGGTAAGGCCTACGCTATGCGTATGGACGTGAACGTATCTTTCTGTAAAAGCATCTTCTGTCGAGGCACTGCCAGGGAATACCATTAGTTTTGGTCTCCGAGCTCCGCAGCCGGAGAAGCGGCCCTCAAAAACTCGAAATTACCTTAGTTGACGCGCTATCTTGCAAGGACCAAACCGTTAAAATGGACTTACACTAATTAAAAGTGTCAGAAACAATACTTTACAGATTTAATCGATTTTTTCATTTTTCTGTGCAATTGAAAGGGTGGCGTGAAAACATGGAAAATTTTTGCGGCAGTAAACCTCCCGAAGGAGGTTGCGGTTCCCGCCAGGCACAGGGCTTTTACCCCCTGTGGCAGCCAACTGCTTCGGTGTTCCATGGGAACCGGCGCTTTGCTGACTGCGATCCTATCGCGCAATTCGACAGATTTGATCCCCGTACCACCATTGGCCTACCCCTAGAGGTACGAGCGGTGTCAAGAGCGTTAGACTTCCTGATCCCAGTTTCAGAGGCCTTACCTCAGAGGGGTACGCGGGATTCGAACCCACAACCCCGAGTGCCGACACGTAGCCAGAACAGGAAGCGACCCAACGCCCAGAGCCACCGAGCCAACGGCGGTGAGACGTGTTTAACTTCTATTTGACCTGCCATCCAGCTGCGGCCAAAGGGATTGTCAAGCGCGAAAAACACTTTCCCGAGTGGGAGTCGAACTTCGGACCACTCGGTTCGGTGTTGCGCGCTCCATCAACTGAGCCACGACGCCACGATAACAGTACAGTGCGACGGGTTCGAGTTGTATTTGCCCTGTCCTCCTGGCTGGAGGCAGCAGGATACGCGGCAAATACGGCTCGAACCCGTCGCACTGTACTGTTATCGTGGCGTCGTGGCTCAGTTGGTAGAGCGCGCAACACCGAACCGAGTGGTCCAAAGTTCGACTCCCACTCGGGAAAGCGTTTTTCGCACTTGGCATTTCCTTTGGCAGCTGCTCCAGGGCAGGTCAAGTAGAAATTAAACACGTCACACCGCCGTTGGCTCGGTGGCTCTGGGCGTTGGGTCGCTTCCTGTTCTGGCTACGTGTCGGCACTCGGGGTTGTGGGTTCGAATCCCGCGTACCCCTCTGAGGTAAGGCCTCTGAAACTGGGATCAGGAAGTCTAACGCTCTTGACACCGCTCGTACCTCTAGGGGTAGGCCAATGGTGGTACGGGGATCAAATCTGTCGAATTGCGCGATAGGATCGCAGTCAGCAAAGCGCCGGTTCCCATGGAACACCGAAGCAGTTGGCTGCCACAGGGGGTAAAAGCCCTGTGCCTGGCGGGAACCGCAACCTCCTTCGGGAGGTTTACTGCCGCAAAAATTTTCTATGTTTTCACGCACCCTTTCCATTGCACAGAAAAATAAAATAATCGATTAAATATTTCCAAAAATTTTCCAAATATTCCAACATATTCGCGATATTCCCAAAATATTCCACACATTCCAAAAAAAATATTCCAGATATTCCAAAAATATTCCAGATATTTCAAGTGGAATATATTCCATGTACCCAAAAATTTCAAGTGGTCGACCCCTCGACACAGTCTCATACGTCATCTGCATTTCCTTTCATTGAGATGCTCTGCCTAATCCGGCGGCGCCACGCCAGGCTATTCCAGGCAGTCCTGCAGGCAGGGAGGGTCACCAGGGAGGGGAGGGGGGGGCAGGACACCTGCTGATGAGGGGATCAGGATGAGGCGAGTCCGAGCCGAGCAGAGCCGAGCAGAGCCAGGCCAGGTCGCCGGGAGTGACCACGACCACTTCGTTATGCAGCGTTGGCCCCAGCAGCCTGCGGCACCCGCCCCGCCCCGCCCCGCCCCGCCCCGCCCCGCCCCGCCCCGCCCCGCCCCGCCCCGCCCCGCCCCGCCCCGCCCCGCCCCGCCCCGCCCCGCCCCGCCCCGCCCCGCCCCGCCCCGCGCGCGGCACACGCACACCTGCCCGCTCGTGCCGGCTGGCTGGGCGGAGAGACGAGACGGCCCTTGTCTTCTTATTTTTGGAAAAAAGAGAAAAACGACAATAAGGAGAGACAAAACGCCCGCTGACCACAGCTCCCTGCCCGCGAGGAAGAGGCAGGGTGAGAAGAGAGTATACGGCCCTTTGTCCTTCCCCCGCGCGGGGCAGGGCACCGGGCACGAGCCCCACGGCCTACACCCCTATCGCAAGCGCACGTGTACGCTTCACCTGGCAGGTGGTCGACGCCCGGTGCAGGACCCTCACGCTGCTCACCAAAAGGCGTATTGGCGATGTCAATCAAATAAAAAGTGATATAAAACGACTCTTCCCTGAACAGTGCACCGTGCGCAGGGTATAATGAGGGAAGGGTTATGCATCATCGTAAGACTCGCCACGCGACTGGTGCGCGCTGCCCGGCCCGGCCCACCTCAGCCAAAGGTAGTTTACCTGCGCTGGCTGATCGGTGCACCCCACCCCAACCAGCCTCCAATAGCCGACCAAACATAAGACCGCACATTTTTTTTTCCCGGGAGAGAAATTGAAAAAGGCCACGAACGGCACAGTGGAGGGGCATGACAAGACAAATCGCAACCCCCACGAGAAACGTAACTACTTCCACTGAGTGCCTTACGTTTCTATTTGCACTTTTTTTTTTTCAAACCTACCCTCCTCTCTGACTTCCTGGATCACTTTTTTTTTCCACTTCCAGTCCGGCGCGTGGTGGTTGTCCATAACCTCACCACCGACCCCACCCCGCCCCGCCCCCAGGGCTGCGTCGTCCTGCTCTTCTTTGGCGCTCGTTGGCAAATTACGCATTCCGTGGTCACTGCTGGGGCGGGGGGCGGTCCGCCGGGACTCTGCCAGGCTCCGCATTGTCCGTCGCGGTCAGGCTGGCGGATGCCGACACCGACCCTCCGCAGGACAAAACGCGAGGCAGAGGCACCTCCTCCTCTCCTGCGGTACGGTACGCTACACGGCCTGCAGGCCTGCAACAGCAGCGTCCTGCCGTCTGATTGCGAAGATCGCTTTCGTGCCCCCGTCCTTGTCGCACCTCCGGCGGTGCCCTATGTCGGGGATGGCAGGGCCCCATGCGTGTGACGAGGATGGAGGCGCGCGAGGTTGGTCTTCAGACGGATGGTCCTGCTGTGGGTGTCGTCCTGCTGCCGCCTCCACCCACCGTGTCACCGACCGCCCCGCACATAATACCACCCCCCTCCGCCACCACACGCCGGCTGCAGCCCCCGCCGCCGCTGCCCCCTCCTGATCCCTCTGTGGCCCCCTACCTCCTGCCCCCCCCCCACCACCAGCACGTCCTCGATTCAAAGGGAAGATAATAATGAATGTTAAACCGGCGGCAGGTGCGAACATTTCATGGGCCTCCTCCCCCTCCTCTCCGCTTCGCCTGGCCCTGGCCCGCCAGGTCGGCCGCCCGGGCAGATAGGAATGGAAGGGGGAGGGAGGGGATTCTGGACCGAACGCGAACAGAATGTGACCTTACCAGCACGCTCAAAAATATCGCCTCGGAACGTTGCACGGAGTGTGAACATGCGCCAATCCAACCTTGCAATTTCCTGGAAAAATCAAAACAAAAAATAAAAATAAGATGAAATAAAACAAAAATCAAAAGTGACAGAAATCATTGTACACACATTGTATGAGTGCCCAGGAGGCAGCGGCAGCGGGGGCCGGCGCCCCGAAACGACTTATTCCGACACCATGCTCGGGGTCGGAATGAACTCCTCCCCCCACCCCTCTCGCAGGCGTCGGGTTCTGGGTGGCGCTTTTCCTCTTCAGCTATGCAAGTGAATTCAAGACTTGGCGGCGGGCCACCCGTCTCGTCTCCTCGCCGGGGCGCCCGCCCCCGCCACGCGGCCCGACGACCCGTGGCCCCGCGGGCCCCGGCGAGCAACAGTTCGTCGCCGTCTCATGCGACAGCACGGCTTCGGCGCGTAAAGCCCTCAGAATTTACTCCTCGTCTTATGCCACCACCACTCTTCCTCTCCTACACCTGGCGAACCGGATGGCCGATACGAGAAAATCAGCAGGGTTACAGGAAGGCTCGCACTCGCAGGAAGGCGGGAACCTCCACGGGTTTCTGAAATGAACTGAATTTTAGCACCCCTATTTTAAACAAAACATGGTCGTCTCGGTATAGAAGCTCAGTCAGCCTGTCTTAATTTTCATGGAGAATGGCTGTCCTTCTCCATATTAATTTTCTTGTCAGCGCAGTAGTTTTTAGGCAGTCGATTAGACTGACTTTTACGTTTGGTATGAAGCCCAGTTAAAATATAAGCCCCGTATTTATCCAGTATCCAGTAAAAGCCAGCCAGTTAAAATATAAGCCCCGTATTGATCCAGTATCCAGTAAAAGCCAGCCAGTTAAAATAGTCCGCCCAACAGGACAGCGAGCAGCCAGCAGGCAGCGCTCACTCCCCCAGCCCCCCACCCCTTCCAGACTGTATATAGGAGAGGAGCGTGTGTGCGGCTCACGGGCGGGCTGCGGGCTGCGGGCGGGCGTCAAGAGCGTGAACGCTGTACCAGGCGAGCATAGCTGGAGGAGGTGGCCCGGCGCTCCCCGCGCAGCGCGCAGCATGCAGCTGTGCCTCACCAGCCCGGGCCCGACCGCCTTCCCAGCCGCCCCCGCCCCTCTCGCCCCGCCCCGCCCCCGCGTGCCAGCCATCTATGGACCCTTTGTATACATGCGCGCTGCTGAACCCTCATCACTTTACACCTCTTGACAGCGTTCGCTCATATCGCAGTATTGAAGTGACAAAGCTACGATTGGTCCCGAAGTTCCAATATTTAAGTTTGAAATGAAGATAATTTTAAAAGCCAGTTAAAATATAACCCAATATGACCCAGTTAAAATTCAAGCCCGTAAGAATAAATATCAGAAATTAGCCACGGTAAAACTGGAATCTTGTTAGGCAGTCGATTAGTCTGACTTTTAAGTTTGGTATGAAGCCCAGTTAAAATAAAAAGAGCGTGTGTGCGGGCTGGGACCGGCCGGGAACCACTTTCGCTCGTATCACAGAGTAAAGAAGTGACAAAGCTACGATTGGTCCCAAAGTTCCAATATTTAAGTTTGAAATGAATATTGAATATGGTTCAAATAATTTAAAAGCTAGTTAAAATATAATACAATATGATTCAGGTTAAAAAAAAATCTAATTATGTCCGAAATTGTCACTTTGTAGTTTATATTGTGTCGTTTTGTTTTGATATTGTTTCGAATTGTTTATACCGGCGCATATAATTGTTTCCAGTTCCTCACCCCCTCGTTCCAAAATGACTGCAGTCGCTGTAAAAATTAGCGACTTATTTGTCGTTAATTTACGAAAAACTTTTCAACAGTTTGTCGCAGTAAAGAAGTGACAAAGTTACAATTGGTCCCCAAGTTCCAGGATTTAAATTTAAAATGCAATGAATGCGGTTCAGATAATTTTAAAGCCAGTTAAAATATAATCCAGTATAACGCAGTTAAAATTCAAGCCCGTAAGAAGAAAAATCATAAAATCAGCCACGTTAAAACAGGAATCAAAGTGTTCATGGTTTCTACGCATCTCGTTCCCGTGACAATTTGACAATTACCGTTCATAGTCATATTCAAAATCAGCCGACTGCCTTCCTACCCGCCGGTAGGCCGGTTTTTTTTTTCTTTTTCTTTTCCATGAAGCTGAAAATCTCGTCGGTTTATAATTTTGGTCTTCTGACAAGAGGACGAGCATGGCCAAAACCTTTATAGGCCATACTCACGCTACGCTCCTCTCCGCAAAACGACCCGACCCGATCCGATCCGCGAAGTGAGCAGGCGGGCGCGAGCAAGCATTCGGACAGGGCTTTTATTGGTCCCTGTTAATTGTGTGTGTATGTAGTCGGACTGAAAGGCTGCCGCGGATTGCGAGGCAGGCGGGGCGGGGCGCGATGAGGCGCGGTGGGGCAGGGTGTGGCGGGGCGAGGCGGGGTGGGGTGGGGTGGGGTGGGGCGGGGCGAGTGCGTTAACGGCACAGCAGCCGCAGCAGCAGCAGAAGAGACATTGGCCTCGGAGCTATTTATTCGCTTTGCGGCCGCGTGCAAAACATTGATTTGTGCAATTAATTTCCAGGGGTCACATCATAGCGGCAGCAGCAGCGATGCGCTGCGCTGGGCCCGGCCTCTGGGACCACAATGGCCCCGCGGATGTCCTGTCCTGTCCAGTCGGGACAGACAGATGGGGCAGCGGGGACAGGCGGCGCTGCGGACAGAGCGTCTTGTGCTGTGCTCCAGAGGCCGAGCGAGCAGGCTGCGAGAGGGCGGCCCTGTGACCCCGCCGTACAGGACCCTCTGCCACCCCGCCCCACCGCAATAGCCCCCTCAACCCCACCCCCCACAAACACAAAAGAGGAATTAATCATTTTCGCGATGATAATAAGAACCACCTACCTCCTCGTCCTCGCAGTAGCAGCATCGGCACAGTAGGCTTGATCGACAGGCTAGGAACGAAAATTAAAAAATAATAAAAAAATATATAATAAAAGGAGCTGAAGAAGGAGAAGAAGAAGAAAGACGGGAGAAAAACATTCTTATAAACGAGATCGAAAAGAAACGCGAGAGCGAGGGGACGACGTTGAGCGCTGAGGGGTTGGAAATTCATTCCTTATCCTGTCAAGTCCCGTCGGGTCGGGCTGGGTCCAGCTCCAAGAGCACGCCAGGTGAGTCAGGCAGGTAGTCAGCGCCCCGGTGGGGCCCGCAGCCCCGGCCGCACGTCGTAAGGACCGGGCCGGGCCCCAACTCACAAACAGCAGCTGCTCCTGGACCTGCCTGTCCCCCCCCCCCCCCCCCGGCCGGCCCAGCCTGTCCTGCCCACATCAAGCAGCTCTCGCGCGCGCATGCAGAGCGGTGCCGGACTGGGGGCAACCGATTGCCGTGCAGCACGATCACGCAGATCCGGATCCGCCCGCCGTGCCGGCCGGCCTGGCGGAACTTCCGGCTGGGCCAATGTGCCGGGTGAATCGCACTGTGAAAAATAGTTGAAGGTTTACGGGAAATTTTGTTGTAAAATTACAATGACGTATGGTAAAATCATAAAGCACCACATATCGACTTGAAATTCAATTACGAGCAGGAATGGGCTGTCGTAAATTTACAACACTTTTCAAAAGTCGTAATTTACAAAATAAGAAATCGTAAATCTACGAAGATATTTTTCAAAGTGATCAGAATAAGCACTCCCCCCCCACACACACACACTGTGCGGATTCTCCCACACTCGGTCGGTGTGTGCGAATATCCATCCTCCCTCTGAAACTATACACAAAAAAACTAAACAACTCACTCTATAATATAAAATTTTGTCTGAGCACTGGTTCCATTCCTTTCCCCCCCTTTTTTTTGGGGGGGGGGGGACAGGGGACAGGGGTAAATTTTTTCTAAAAACTACGCAATCCTGAACGGACAATATGTACAGACAGAAATTCACGCACCTACAAGAGTGTGATATTCACACTCATTGGGCTTTCCAACGTGGGGTTATTAGGCAGACCCGCAACACTGCTGTGCTTTTCCAGCGCCCCCGTGCCGCGTGCCCGCGGGACGCGATGTAGCAGAACACTGCACACCCGCCACCCCGTGCTGCGGCGAAGGGAGCAGGCCGCGCTGCTGTTGGTTTGCGGGCGACAGGCCAAGACTCTGTAATTACAGAATGAGAGAGTATCGTTTCCAGCCCGCCCCGGCCCGGCCCGCCCTCAGCTTCCACTCGCCCTCCCTCGAGTTTGCCTCTGGAACTATAAATGCTTCTCGACCCTCTCTTTCCTTCCACGCGGTTATGCACGTGCTCACCGCCGCAACCGACCCAGCTGTATGCGAAGTGAGAGGAGAGGGCTGGTCTAGTGAGGGGGGGAGGGGGCGAGGCAGACGCAGAGAGGGCCTTACCCTGCTACTCCCCGCCCGGCCCCCGGCCAGCTCCGGTGCGCGTGCGCTCAGCCGGTAAACCGCGCCGAGCCAAACCACGCGAGATTTCGTAAAGCCAGCCTTTTTGTTTCATTATCATGTCGAAAGACAAACACTTTTTAGAGGGGACATTTTGCAACCTTACTCCCCGGCCTACCACTTTCCGCTGAACCTAGTCCTGCCCCCCCCCCTACCTCCAAAATGGTAGCATAAGTTGCTTATCCATCAGGCGATAGTTAAGTTAAGGCCAAAGCACCCCCTGCCTACCCCCTGGATTCATTGCTACTCGCCGCACATCGGCATTCTTCACGGGAATGAATGAGGATGAATTAAAGGTAAATGGGGGGGGGGAGGGGCTGATATTGAGCAAAAGCACGGCAGTGTGTAGGCAAACACAAGTGGCCCGCCCCATCCTACCCCACCTCATCCTCGTTCTGCCCCACCCTTCCCGCCCCACCACGTCTCGGCCCTTCCCAGCTGCCTCGCTTTCAGCCCCCAACCGCACAAACCGGATCGGATCGCGCGACCCGGCCCGGCCCGGGCGACCTTCGGCGGACCACGCCACGCCCCGCGGTCCCCAACTCCGACGCACAACTTCTCTTCCCACACCCCTTTTGCTTTAACCGACTTCACCCCTTTCAAAACTCCCGCCCCAGGTACGCCCTGCCCCCCCTCTCTCCCGCCCCTATCCCTCCCCCCCCCTCTCTCCCCCACACTTCCCCTCGGGCGTGGGCGTGGCCGGTCTGCCCCTGCGGAGGAGGTCGGATGGCATTCATTGGGGTGGAGAGGCTGCTATTTTGGACGCGACACGGACACGGAGCGGGGCCGACGGGGCCGGAATAATCTGGGGCAGCAGGGGGTAACGCTATACGGCACGACACGCTAGGCTCACGCTGACGCTAATGGGTGAGGGCGTTAGCATCGAGCTGGGCGAGGCGCGGAGTCTTCAGCGACCCAGCAGCAGCTGGGCGATTGAAAAGAGTTTTCGTTTTTGTGCCTTAGCGGGGGAGAGGTACTACTACATAGAGAGTGTCGAGTGGTGGCCAAGCTCTACCCGCGCTACCCGGGCGCCGCGCCGCGCCGCGCCGCGCCCCGCCGCCACGCTCCAAAGCACTCGCCTTCCTCACACTCCGCACTCAATCCTTTTTAGCCCCGACGCGCGCGCCGCTCCGCCCCGCCACACACCGCCGCACCCCACCGACGGCAGATGGCAGGTGTGTGTGGCTCCTGGTCCACTCTGCCCGGAATATAAAGCAGGCGTGGCGAGGCGCAGCGGGGCGGGGCGGGGCGGGGCGGGGCGGGGCGGGGCGCGGCGGGGCGCGGCGCGGGGCACGGCCCTTTATCGAACATTACCTCGTCGGAATTGCCGCTCGCCCGCCGTGCTTCTCCTGGCCGGCCCCGGGCCGGGGCAGGAGGCGGCCGGTCCTGCGTCCTGAGCGCGCGAGGCGGGCGGGGGGTGGGGCGGGGTGGGGCGGGGTGGGGCGGAGCTGGGCCCTACTGACTGTGGGGTCGGGGGCAGAGTTGGAGTCGAGAAGGGGGGCGAATCGCGATGCGATCAGAAGCGAAAGGAGCCGGCGAACGGGGTGGAGCGGGGCGGGTTGAGGAGAGCACGGTCGGGCCGGGGGGTGAAGCGGGGCGGCGCGGGGCTGACGAGGTAAATATATTCACCCCCCGCGCTGCCCTTTACATCCCTGGCGCCACGAGTGAGCGCGCCAGTATACTTCTTTCCCCCGCGCACCCTTCTCCAATCCCCCCTTCCATGTCAAATCCACCTCGCGTTCCCATAATATCGCGGGGAACTGCGTGAATAACCTGCTACGCCCCTTAGCCTCCCCCGCCCCCGCCCCCGTTGACCGCTGAGCGAAACAAACAAAAACGCGAGAGTGAAAATTGTATCTCGGATCCTTTACGACTCGGCAGCGCATTTGCACCTTGGCCGTTACTCCCATTACGACGCGGCACTTTGGTTTCGGTCCTATGGCGGGTGGCAGGCCTGGGCGGCCGGGCCGCGGGCCGGGCCACTGCCCCGTAGCGCCGCCGGCGCCCCTGGGGAAGGAAGGGAGGGAGATCAGCGGCCATTATGCGAGGAGAGAACCGAAAAAGCTTTCCCTCCCTGCGCTGCACCCCATCAGCGCTGTGGGGCTGAGTGGTGCGGGGCGGGCGGGGCGGGGCGGGCGGGGCTCTGTCTCATATCTCTGGGGGCCGAAGCCGGAGCTGGCGGCGTGCGGCCGCCACGCCACGGGCGGGGCACGCGCCCGGGCGGGGCGGGGCGGGGCGGGGGCGGGGAGGGGCGAGGTAGGCAGGTGCTGCCGGGGACGGGGCTGATTGTGGGAGGGGCCTGCCGCTGGGGCCGGGGCCGGCGCTGCGGGCCGGCTGGCTGGCTGGACCCCTGAGGATGCGGGCGATGCGATCCCAGTCCGCCTGACGTGCCCTGCATCGGAGATCGGAGCGAACGTGCAGCACAGCCCAGAGCCGCAGAGCACACCTGGCGAGTACCTGCCGCTGGCCTGTCACCCTAGCCTTTCGTCAGCTCTGGCCTGCACCGCACGCACAGACAAACGCTAAAATTCCTGAAGGGGGGGATCACTCATAGAAAATGTGAACAATGATTTTTCTTGGTTATTTTTTTTTTTTTTGTTCTGATATTTCTTTTGATTTTTTAATGAAAATTTCTGTCACTTTTCGATAGACTTTGATATCTTTTACCACCATTTCTGATTTTCCCCCAATTTTATTTCGGTGTTTTATTTTTCCGCGATATTTCGAATTTTTCTGTATCTTTCTTCTTGATGTATTTTTTTTTATATTTTATGTTTTAAAGTGATTTTTGGGGGGTTGTACAACGATTTTTCGAAGTAATCCGCCCCTCGCGACGTCCACACAGGTATACCACATTCGCAAACTCATGATGCACCCCGCGCACGTACTTGCACGCGCACGCACCCTCCGCGCCGCGTGACACCACCCCTGCGCGTGCTCGTGCACGAGCCTCGAGTGGGAGGCCTGCAACCCCCTTTGGTAGTATTCCACTCCTACGGCCTCGGCCAGCCAGCCAGGCCTTTGCATCTTGCATCCTTTCTGCAATTCAAATATCGAAAGCCTCTCTCTATATACACCCCTCCCCTCTGACACGTCGGTGGTGGATGTCGCGAGTTTGGCCCGGGTGTCATCCACGTGTCATCCCCGTGCCGCGAGGATGGCGATGACACAGGGCAGGGCATGGGCTTCATTCCCTTGGAGGAGCGCGTCGGAGGTTTTAGTAAGTTCACGGGGCTCGTTCCGTTACCCCTAAGACCGGGACGACGCTGATGAGGTCGGCGGGGAACGACGCGCGACGCGACGACGCGCGGCTCAGCGCGAGCGAGGAAGCCTTAAATTAAATTTATCGAACCAAAAAGGGGATAAGAAGCTCGCCGAGTGTGGCTGGCTGCTGGCTATGGGCTTGGTGGGGCAGGGCTGGCGCGGGGCGCGGGGCGACGTAGGTCCTGGATCCCCCTCACCCCAGCTCAGCCCGCCCCGCCCCGCCCCGCCGCGCCCTCCGTCGCACACATGTTCTTCCTTCCGGTGAGCGGGGTGCGGGAGGGGTGCGGGGCGGGGCCGGCAGGCAGCGGCAGCGGTGCCTCGTCACGCCGGTGTGTGCCTGCGTGAGGGCGCACAGGATGCGCGCGTGGTGTGGCGGGGCGTGGCGGGGAGCACACCGGGCCGCAGCTCCTCCATCAAGCAGTGCACCGGCGTGCCGAGCCACCCTCCTCCCCGCCGCCTGCTAATGGCGAATCCGGGGGATAAAACGAGCCTGGCTCTGGTCCGGGCCTGGAGCTGGGCAGGGCCGGAGCCTGCTGCCCGGCCCCGCCCTGCCCTGCCGGATAATTTATCGGGGCTTGGTGATGAGCCCCTGTTGGCCCGGCGGCGCGGGGCGGCTCGGGGCGGCCGGGGTCGTTCCTCGTGCTTCGCTACTACTGGCCATCATAGGCCTCTTGGCTCCAGGACCCTGCATTCCGAGCGCTTTCCTATCGGCTCTATATGGAGGCTCGCGCAGGTCTTATTCTCGTATCTGTTCTTCCCTCGCAGGTCCTCGAGTTTCCTCGATTACCTAATGTATCAGGAGGCGCGGCGCGGGCCTGCTGGCGGCAGGAGCGTATACAGTATAGCGCATGCTGTAGCTCTCTTGCCTGATTAGAGGGTCCTTGCCGTCCCCGGTGCGCCAATATCGCAATCCCCGCTGCGGCCGATCGTCTTCCTGCAGGACCCGCCGAGCGTCCCCCACCTTGTGGTCCTCCCCCTCCGGGTCGTCCCTTCGGGTCGCTCCGGAGAGTCCCGCTCCCCCTCGCACGCCTAGCCGGTCTCTCCTCCCGCCCCGCCCGGCCCCGGCCCATTAGTGCCGTCCGCAGCACGTGGAGCACAATGCTGCTGTTGCCAAAGTAATGACGGAGCAGGTCGCCCCGCCCCTTCCACCCTCCTCTGCCCCAGCCCGCCAGCGCACGGCGCCGACGATTCCCGCGCGCCGTGACGCACCGCGACTGTGGCACCCCGCTTACGCCCTTTGTGCTCCACGCCCTCCCCCCCCCCTCCCCGGATGGAGGAGCAGAGCGCGGCGGTGATATAAATTATTATTATATTTGGGGTCGTCCCGTGCCATCCCGGTCCGCCCGCCCGACCCGCGAGCACGGCGAGGAGGGGGTGGCGGAGCAGGCAGCGCGCGGAGCAAGACAAGACCGCCGTGTTTGAGATTGATAGCAGCGCGCGCGCGTGCTGAGGCGAGGAGACACGCAGGGCGCAGCGCAGGGGACCGCAGGCACCAGCAAGGGAACGAGCAGACAAACGGAACAACGGTCACATGGAGAATGCGAGGGGTCCTTCACTATTAATTCAAGCGTACACCGATTTTCCTCATTTTTCGAGTTTTTCGTTATTTCCTTGATTCTTTTCTGATTTTTTCTTGATTGTCTTTTCTGATATTTTTCAGGATTTTTTTCTTTCATTTTTTCCGATTAATTGCGGATTTTCTTTCAAGGTGTACACTCTTTTTATTTTTTGAGTGAAGGACCCCTCGGGAGAGTGTCCCGTGCGCAGGCCCCACGTCTACGACCCACGCCCTGCGCCCCACGCCCCGCGCCCCGCGCCTCCGCCGGGCCCTGCGCCCAGCATCCCTTGCCTCACCCCTTATAACGCTCTGCGCTGCCCTTCAGGCGCGCTATTTCCTCCCTTGCCTGCTTCTCCTCTCATTTTCCGGCGCCCGCATCCTCTTTATATTTAATCCACTTACAGGACGAGATGGTGGCCGGCGGGCTCCCCACTTCTAGCGAGACTAATTACAACAAATCAAGAATGAAAAATGGAGTCGAAAGTCGACCGCTTCAGGAGCGGAAAAACTGCGGCCGCGGCTGCGAGGCTTTTTAGACAGCCCCTTGTGGTTTTCAATACTCGCCGAAAATTAAGGTAAAAGTCACGGCAATTTTTTTTTCGTTTGGATAAAGATTGACGATTGCCGTTCTTGATGATTATTCCAGTTTCCCAGGCCTGCGCCAGCGGGGTGCGGAGTTATTGAAGGAAAAGACAGGCGGCTGCGGGCGGCTGGGCAGCGGCGCGGAGCGCTGACGCTCAAGCAGGTAATGAAGACAGAGACGAGAGACACGGCGAACGCAGAGCAGAGAGCGCTCCACGTTTTTGCATCAGAGGAGGGCGGCTTCTATCGCGGCCTTTTATTGATTCTTACTCCCCGCTCCGCCTAGCTGAGCCGAGCCCAGCAGAGCCGAGCCGAGCCGGGTCAGGCGCCGAACCGAACCGAGCCGAGCCGGGTAGAGCGGCGCACCGAGAGCAATATTCACGTCGCAGCATATAACCTGGCGAGATCCGACCCCCGCGGCATCCGAATAAAAAATATATTGTTATTGCGGCAAAATTTTACGCCGGTTTTCATCGTTACCTTGGGTGGGCGGGCGCGAAGACGCGCGAAAGGAGGAAAGAAAGTGGGTCTGGAAGGTGACTCGAACTGTCTTTGAGACTAAGTTTTGGCTGGCTTGGAGAGTCGAGTTTGACTTTGGACTCACAAGCAGTCAGTAGAGCCGCCATCTGCCATAATACGCGGCAAGTTTCAGCCACAGAAAATACAGGGCAAATATGAAAGATGGGACCCCTGCGAAGCTACATATGACAGCAGTTGGGAAATTTGCTATGCCGCGTTCTCTCTGTCTGTCTCTCTCAATTTCAATTTCTCTCATTCTGCAGCGCCATTGCCGAGCCTCCACCTGGCGATCAGGACAATGATCTGAAGGTGGCGCCTTCCCCCGTGCCAGCGCCAGCTGGGCGGCAAGGTGTCCAGCACGACTGGAGACAAGGGGCAGGGCAGGGCAGGGGTCCAGCCAGCACAGGCAGGTGCGGCTGTGCGGCTGCGGCCCTGAGTGGAGAGAAGCAGAGCGCATTGCCAACGCCACCGCCACCGCAATGAAAAGCATCCGTCTTTGTCGCACTCACTGACCACCGGCACTCCCTCCCTGCTGCGTGGAGGTGCGCGAGCGCGCGCGCGTCCCTCTCGGTGCGATGCTCTGCCTAAACTCCAACGGGGCTGAAGAAAAGCGCGCGCGCGGCGTGTCGGGTTCAGCTTCAGCTGCTTCAGCACGCGCACCGCGCACGAGACAATACGACCGCACCTGGCCTCCCCACCTGGGGCTGGGCCCCGCCGCCGCCTAGGTCCACCCCGACCCCGAGGCTAGCCCGGCTCCGATTGACAGTCAGATGGCAAGCAGCGCCGTCACTCCCATCATACATCGGCGCACGCCCCGCCCCGCCCCTCCCTATAGCGCCGTATGGGGCCCCCCGCACCCTGCCCCGCCCCGCCGCGCCCCGGGGGCTGCACGGGACCATCTGTCGGCCCTTTGAGCCCCTCTGCCTCTTATCCCCACTCCCCACCGCACGGCGCGGAGCACAAGTCGGGCCCCACCTGGACAGCCGCACAATCACCAGCCAGACGGGCGGAGCGATTGTTATTATTTCTCTCCCCTCAGGCCTCGGGGCGCACTTCGTTATCCTGTTCCACTTTGGCGTTGAGCCTGGAAGGTTCGAACGGGGGCTTACCTTCAAGGGGTGAAACCCCCGCCCCTCTCATTCAAGCCCTAGAAAAGAACAGTACGGGAGCACCAACGTTGCAGCTCGTGCTACAGAATAGTTGATTCTTGAAAACCGAGGGAAAGGACTCTGAAATTTTTGAACACCTCGTGATTCAGAACAATTCTAATTCAGGAAAATCAGAGAAAAAAATCCAGAAAATTTCAGAAAAATTGAAAGGAATTCACAAAAATTTCTGAACAACACTCTCAAAAATTCCTGAAAATTTACATAAATACACAAAATGTGTATACACCAAAATTCAAAGTTGTTTCCCCCTCGTTATGAACCGTAGAATTCGCTGAATTTGTATATCCATAAAACTACAACTGCGCACGGCAGCTTGTTCCCATTTCGTTGATCTGTTCGCAGCGGTTCGCAGCTTGTTCGAAATCAGGTGTGCACTCCGCGCACTTTGTCCGTCAAAGGCCTTGCGACAAGCTTTACTTACCACGACAGCCCTGCTCGAGAACACCCCGCAATCTAACAATCTAACGACCAGTTGGGGGATGGGTCCGTCAAGACGAAATGACTCCCTCGACCGCAGTCCAGCCGAGCCACGCGCCCGTACACAATATATATGCATGCACACACACGGTTTGTAAAACGAACTCTTTACGACGGCGACGGACCGCCCTGGCCGGGACCAGCAGGTGCGCCCCGACCCGACAGGGTCCCGAGGGAGTGATGCACCTGGACGCCGCCGGACCAGACGGACACGTTGTGCACGACTGATGACCGCAGGGCCGGGCCGGCAGGCCTGTGAGGAGGTGAGTGAGTGTGTATTGGCAGCACGTGCGGGCGGGACAGCAGGACCGCAGGGCAGCAGGGCGGCGGCACGACGACAAGGAACGGCTTTATTTCTTATTGGCAGGCGGTGCCGGTGCCGGAGCCGGAGCGGCGGGCGGCCACCCGGACAAACCCCGTGGAGACCGACGACGTCGCGTCCCGCATGTATATAGAAGCAGTTAGCGACGGCAGAGAAAGCCGAGGGGGAAAAGACACCGCGCCCACCACCTGGGCTTTCTTTTATTCACCTCCCAGTAATAAAAATTACAAAAAAATAAAATAAGAAGACGCGCAACGTCCGCTGATTGTGAATTGAAAAAAACTAATTTTATATGCAAAACGTATGATAACCAGAGCAGCATATTGGATGCGAAAGCGTTATAACGTTCTCTTTTTGTTTTTCCTCTCCCTTTTTTTTTCCACACGCCGACGGACGCACGGTCCGTTTAACGTCTCACTCGACCCGGACGCGGGAGATGGACGCGTTGCGGAAGTGAGCACTTGCGAGCCGGCCAGCCGGGAGGTGCAACGAGGAATGCGCGCGGTAAAGTGACATCTTCCTCCTCCTCCTCCCCGCCGACACCAACCCCGTGGGGACGCACTGGGCCGCGGGGCGGGACACCTTGAGGACACCGCAGCAGGCAGCAGCTGCAGCGCGTCGCAGCCGCCTCAAACGAGCCGCGATACGGACGGGACGGGCTCGGAGGAGGTTTTGGCGAGGATTGCGAGGATGGAGTGAAAATTGGCGTGGTAGTCGTGGCGCGGCGTGGACACGCGCAGCAGGCTGATTCAGAAGATCGCTCCCGTACCTCCGTCCTTGTCGCACCTATGGCGGTGCCCCATGTTGGCGATGGTGGGGCCCCGTGAGTGCGACAAGGACGGAGGCACGAGAGCGATCCTCGGAATCAGCCTGCAGGTGCATACGATCGCCCCGTCGTCGTCGTCCGCAGGAGCAAAGGAACAGGAGGAGGAGGGAGGCAGGTGGGCGCAGCGCAGAGAGCAGTGAGGTTAGGGTGGGGGGGGGGGGCAGCAGCCCAGGTCCCTCTCGGGCCCGCGCACCTGCCGCCGCCACGCCACGCCACGCTTTGGTACAGATTGGGCCGGTACGGCCGGGCAGGGCAGGGCAGGGCAGGGCAGGGCCGGCCCGGGCGGTCAGGATGTTTTGGTCCGACGGGACAGCAGGCCGGGCCCAGGCCCAGGCCAGGCCAGGAGGCCTACCGGCCAGGTTGGGCCGGCTGAGCCTCCTCGCCCGGAGCAGCGCGGTGACCACAATCATGGATTGGCCCAGCAGTGCACCTGCTTCCCCTCCTCCTCTTCTTCTCCCTCTCTCTCCCTCTTTCCCCCTCCCCCCCCCCTGATCCCCGGGGCCAACAGCGCCCCTCGCCTCGCCTCGCCCGTGCGTGGCATGTGTGAAGTCGGCCACCTTTTCTTTTCACGTAAAGAATTGCTCTCTCGGATTTGGGGTGAGGCAAGGAGGAGTCGGGAGAGGGGAGTGCTGGGTAATTCGCCAACACAAAAATTGGCCGTGAAAAAAAAAAAAAAATATCAATCAAGATTGGTATTGATAGCAGATGATACCCGCACCGCAAGAGAAATTGCTATGGGGTGCGACAATTTGTGTGTGAACGCACACGATGTAAACGACGAACGACGCCAGCAGCGCCGCGCCGCGTGCCTGCGGGGTTGGGAGGGAAAGGGGTGGGAGGGGTCCGCCGGCGGCGTGGCAGACCGAAGCGGTCGCTGGCAGGGAGGAGCTGCGCGCCGGGAGAAGGTGTCATTGTTCCGCGCAGACTGCGCGTCAGGCGGCCATTTGGGCCCCCCCTAGCAGCGCCACCCTATATTATTGTATAGTTGCGATTGGTTTCTGGACTCGAGAGTACAAGCTAGCTGACACCTTAGTGTCTTGTACTGTTCTGAAAGTAAAGAAACTAAAGGTATCATCTGCTAAAAAAAAACTATGTGATAGAATTGCCAGAATAAAACGACGGAAACGGAGGGAGCAGGAAAAATGAGAAAAGCATCATAGGGGGCGGGAGCAAACAGCGCGAACTTTCACACTGACTGATGACGATAACGACGACAAACAAAAGTACACAAAAGCGGGGGGAAAAAAAGTGTCTGCGCAAAGAGACGCGTGTACCGTGGAGAGAGAAAGGAGTCAATTCCAGCCGGCGCCGCGGCGGGGCGGGGCGGGGCGGGGCGGGGCGGGGCGGGGCGGGGCGGGGCGGGGCGGGGCGGGGCGGCGTCGATGCCGGCCGGACCTGAGAGCACGCTGCACTGCAGATGCTGCGCACGCCGCCCCGCCCCGCCCCGCCCCGCCGCGCGCCTGGCGTCATCTCAAAGAGTGTTATCGCCCTCTTGCTACAGCAACAGCTCCCCCCACTCCCACCTCTTCTCTTTTCCCCCTGCTTCTCCACGTTTCCCGTTTCCAGTGCGGTATACAGTATGTGTAAGCACACCGACGCGCCGCGTCGGCCAGGGCTCTTGTTGCACTGTTCAAAAAAATATTTAAAAAGAAATAAAAATAAGAGAGTCTGTTTTAGCGCCGCGCCTGGAGGGAGCTCTGAAAACACAAATGTGGACATTTCAATGTAAAAATCTTGCGAAGAATTTTGAAGCATTGTCAGCATGTTTGCATTGGAAACTTTTTCGTTTGTATTGAGAACTATTTGCTTCGTAAGTTGTGAAGAACAAGTTTGCAAGCTTACGAACTGATTCTTTGCAACGTTACAAACAATTTTCTTTTGCAAGGTGCGAAGAATTAGCTTGCAACGCGAAGAAAATATTTCGCAATGCAAAGCATTTTGCAATGCTTCAAAATTCTTTGCAATATGAAGAAGAGTTTCTTCGCAAGCTCTTAACAGTGTCTGTGTACATGCCATTTGTACTTGAATCAAAGTATGCATAACCATGTATGCTTCAATACATGCATACATGCCCATGTATACATCGATCAAAGAGTGCATGCGGTAAGTGGACTGGCGGCAGTATGCGTATGCATGGGTATGTATACATTTACAAAATTCATGTATGATATTTATAGAATACTAAACATACCGTTGATACCATGTGTACGTCACTTATAGTAAACAGTATTTACACTTGTATTGACCTAAGTTCCCTCCCCCCCCCCGTTTTTTCTTAAATTTTCAACATGTTCAAAATCGCCATATGTGTGCATGATCGTGTCCATGCCTTCAACGTCGCTTCATTTTACATTCTCATGAATCAACGCGCTTTTTTTCTGTTTCTCTTTTTCTCTCCGCAGACGCGCTCCCCCGCGCGCGCAGCGGGCGTGTGAGACGAGTTTTATACGAGAAAATGTCATAAAATAAAATGGGACATGAAATTACATTCTGTTTGCCGTGGCGGAGCTGGGCAGGGCAGGGCAGGGCCGCGTGGCTGCTGCTGGGCCCCTGGCAGTCATCACCACCACGCGCTGCACATGTGCGCGCCGCCGGGGCCCCGCCGGGGGCAACCGGTGGATGGGCTGGGCGGGGCGGGGCGGGGCGGGGCGGGGCCCCCGCAGACCGTCTGCCGTACAGCGGGCAGGGCCCAGGCCGGGCCGGGCCGGGCTGGGGCCGAGACCCCCGACCCCTTCCCTATCCTACTCTGCCCTCACGCACCACCACACGCCTGCCACGCGACCGGCCGCAGCAGCAGCAGCAGGAGGGGGAGGGACAGGGGCGGCGCTTCCAGGCGTCATGAACTGATAACCAAGCGTCAATCTAGAGAGACTCCATTCGAATGAAAGAGCGTCCCGTTGAAGCTGGAGGCGGAAAATTTCTCTCCGTGTCTAACTAGGAGTACGTGCGCCAGGCACGTAGTTGCTGAGCGAATTGAGTGTTAAAAGAAATGTACCCAACCCAACCGCCGTTTTGGTAGTCAATCCACATGTCAGTCAGTCAATTGCGGAGGAGGAGGAGGGGGGGGGAGAAGGGAGAGGGCAGAGGGGGAGAAGAGGGACATCCTCCTTTCGGTGTACCAGGTGGCTGACGGACGCCGGGCACTTTTTGTACTATGCAACCCGCCCGCACCGCTCCATCCGGGACTGCATACCCATTTCAAACGCCGACGCTCCGCTCCGCCACTGTTGTTGCCCCGAAAGGGCCCTCTCGCGATTCGCGCGGTCTACGGTAGGGCGTTACAGGGGGGAGGTTCACGGTTCCGCGGGCGTAACCCGCGAGTCCGCCGGGAAGGCTCGCGGTCAGCGCGTCCGCGCGTCCGCGCGTCCTGCCGCGCAGGTATCACGTATCACGCGTACCGCGGGTCCTCTGTGGGTCCTTCGGGGACTGCGAGCTACTCACGAGAAGGATCCGCGGAGGGTGGTCCGCACTTTAAAATGCTTGCAAACTAAATTCTTTGCAACGTTGCGAAGAAATTTTAATATTCGTATTAAGAAGAATTTGTTCGTATTGCAAATAACTTCTTTGCAAGCTACTAGAATTCTTACAAACTATTTGTTTGTATTGCAAAGAAATAGTTCGTGAGCTTACGAAGAATTAGTTCGTAATACAATGCTTAAAAATTCTTTGCAACTTACAAAGAAAATAGTTTGCAATACGAACCAATTCTTTGCAAGCATTTTACAGTGCGATCCCTCTACTGGAAACACCTCTAATTTTGATTGGAAGTAAATTTACCTCTACGGCAATATACCTCTAATAATATTGCTGCGAAAATAGCTCTACAAGATTTACCTCTACGGTTAGGAGTAAGACACAGAGTTGGGAACCTCTGTCCAACTCGTGCTTTCACCGGCGATGACATCAACGTCGAGTGCGGATTTGTTTTGATTAATTTTTTACCTACTTAATCCTTTTTATCCACTGTCCTTGTGCCTCGGGCAACTGAAAGAGACAAAGCTAATTCGAAAAAAAAAAATTGGATCGGTTTTCGAACATGTGCCCATCCAGAACACCTATAACGGTGCCGACGTGAATACCAAAGTCGCCACGCGGCTGGGCTGTCCCAGCGAGGAGAGCAGGCGTACTGATGACGCCACCGGTACAGGTTCGTCGGCGACTACGGCTCATCGCAGCGTCACCCCTAGTGGAAATCCGCCTTGTACCATGGCGTCGTAGCCGTGCCGGCATAGTGATGTGCCGGGGGCCGCAGAACCCGGGTTCAAATCTTGCCATAAAATATAAATTTTTCCGAGGACAGCAGCTTGGCGTGGAATTCAAACCCCCCATTTCAACGAAGCTCCCTCGTGGAATCGCCGACGGTCTAGTGGTCTTAGTACCACGAAAGCCGCGGGGTGTCATGAGACTCGGCACTTGGGGCCTGGGTTCAATTCCCAGGTAGGTTCTTCACTGGCAGCGAAAGCGAGTTGTCAGGAAGTTCCGTCCCATGCCACGGGGGGTGGTCCCTCGTGGGGAAATAAGGCCTATGAATCTGGCTCCTTAGTAAACAGCTTTTCCATGACCTGTGCGGGAGCGGGTCAGTACAGGTCTAACCAACCGTACGCTTACTCTTCCGCAAAAACTTCTCTTTCTGCTTTTCTCCCCCTCTATCGTCCTGCCTTGCCTCTACCTCCCACTGACCGGTCATGCGGTCCGGTGGTGCCCAGTCGTTGGTCTGAAATGCTACCTACGGCTTCAAGGCGCTGTTTAAATAGGGTAGTACGGCGGGCCTGACAGGCCGCCAGCCTTAAGCGGGGACTCTCCCCGAAGTGGAGAGGACTTCTCGTGCCCGCGGGGTGGCGGTCGCCTGGAACACACCGGATCCCATCAGAACTCCGAAGTTAAGCAGGCGGGGCTCGCAGGTTGCGAGTTAGGTAGGGGCCTACCAATTTTTCAATTTTTTTTTCGCAGCAATATTATTAGAGGTATATTGCAGTAGAGGTAAATTTACCTCTAATCAAAATTAGAGGTGTTTCCAGTAGAGGTACTAGAGGTGACCCGGATCCGCGGTTCGCGAGATACCCCCACGGAGCGACTCGCAGACCGCGAGCTTTCCCGGCGGACTTCGCGAGTTACTCCCGAGAAACCGTGAACCTCCCCGGTTACGCCCCGCCGTAGAGCGCGCGAACCGCGAGAGGGCCCTTTCGGAACGATGGCTGCAACAACAGTGGCGGATCAGAGCGTCCAGGCTTGGAGCTGGACCCTGGCGCCTCATGGGTATGGGTATGCAGTCCCGAATGGAGCGGTGCGGACGGCACTGTTAAAAAAAACTACAGCAAATAGCTACGGTGAGCGTCGAGGTGAGCGTTGTCAATTTGTTGCCTGGTCCACACCGTAATTTCTGGTTACGGTACACGTCGTACGGGACGCGCTGTAGCTCTGAAAAATGTAGGGAAAGTCCAATACAACTCTTACCCCACACATTAAGGTACAGTGCTTTCGTGCACACTAAACCCTTATGCACAATTTTATACAACCATAGTTATGCACAAAATTTTATGCATAACTATGTTACACATTGTGCATAATTCTGCACAAATTCGTGCATAAGGAACAGAGTTAAGCATAGTTATGCAGGAAAAATTGTGCATAACTATGGTTGTGTAAAATCCTGCAAGGCTTATGCACAAAAAAGTGCATAAGGGTTTAGTGTGTGTACGGTGTGACCGTACGCTAAAGGTATGGCACGGGCCGTAGGCAAACCGTAAATGCCTACGGTATTTCTTACAGTGGGGTTGCATAGTACAAAAAGTGCACGGCGTCCGTCAGCCACCTGGTACAGACCACTCGGTATTACGTGTGTAACGCGAATTTGGGGAGTATTTCACATTTCAGTTCCCTGCCTGGGGACGATGTGCTCTCACCCAGCCACCGCCCCCGGACTGGGGGAGTAAAAATTCCCTGGTTGGGGATAATGTACTTCCGCCCGTCCGGGGGATTTGAAAATTCACGGCCTGTGAATAATGTACTCCGACCCGTCCGGGGAAGTGAAAATTCCCTAACTGGGAACTGGGGATAGCCCCCCTGCCCGAGGGAGTAACAATTCTGCCGTATGGTTGGACTTTTAGAAAGGTAAGGTGTGAAATAACGGTATGAAACTGTAAACTTACCGTACCAGGTTCGGTGAAATGACGGTTTCAAACTGTCAAATAATTGACGGTGCAATACCGTTGCAAAACCGTGGTTTTCTTTTTACAGTGTCCGGTCCGGCGGCATCGAAACGACTTTCCGCCCTCAGCGCCAGCTCCATGGCATCCGCGGCCCGGCGACCGATCAAATAAAAAGATTCACCCGGACTTTTCCGGCGCGTGTGCGTGAGTGCCGGAGCGGGAGCGGGGCTCGTGGGAAGCGATACAGTTGTATGCACAGCAGGGGTGCCGGGCGGACCCGGCCCGCAGGACCCGGAGGACCCGGAGGACCCGGAGGACCCGGCAGCAGGATTTCGCAGGATTTGCATATGTTTGCGATTGGCACGCAATGACTATAGCACAGCACAGCGCCTTGTCGCGCAGTCAGCGCGGTCCAGACCAACTTCCGAATAAGAAGAGCCAAACCGATGACAAAAGAGAAAATAAATAAATAATTTATTATGTTCGATTAGTATGCGGCTCGAGTTCCGGTTAGAATATCGGACAGGGCAGCTGCCGGTAGGTGAGGCTGAAGCCGCGGTTGGCGATGTCCGGCAGGATGGTGGGCGGGAAGCCGGACTCCGTGTTGTTGGTGTGGACGCCGAGCCAGAACGGCTTGGTGACGCCTGCGCAGGAGACATGCGGGACACGAGATGATCGCGCCAGGCATCGGACGGCACACGGTAAAAACAATGTTTTTTTTTTCTTTTGAGGGGAAAGGAAAACATCGAGGAACTCAGGAAGAATTTTCATTTTGTGAGGAAGTCTCCTAAAAAAAATATTCCATCAATTTTTGAGGAGACTTCTTCAAGAAATAAAAAGTTTTCCTCAAATTAAGTAAGTAACACGAAGTTTTCCATTTTCCATTAAAAAAAAAAATCAGACATTGTGTTTACAGTGCAGAGACGCTTGGAAAGCACGACAGGGTATATGTTGCACACTTTTGAGTGCGTGCATTCCTAACAGCACTCGTCAACTAGTAGTGAAGAAGGTGAGCATTTTCCCGGTAATTTCAAACATTTGTAAGCGCAAGTGGCAAAAGCGTATGTGGGAACGGATACTGGCACGGCCAGACGTGTGCTACATTCACACACTTGTGTGACACTCACTCGTGGTGGTGACGAAGCCGTTGCCGCAGAAGCGGTCGCCCACGGTGTACACCTGGTTCTGGATGGCCGAGGGGATGATGACGTAGTCGCCGTCACAGGCCAGCATCGCGGCCTGGGTGGCCGTGGCGGCCGTGATGCCGGACAAGGCCGCGAAAGCCGTGCCTGAGTCACAAAGCAGTCACGAGTCAAGGTCGCGCACCGCGAGTTACGGACAAACCCTACTGTCGGTTTGTAAGACAAATATGGCACTATAGGTAAGCTATGGCTCCCACCCTGGTGGACAGTATAGCGACGGTAGGTCCATGCAAACGCGAATCAGGGGGGAGTAAGCTTTAATTTTTAGTGTAAGAATGTACGGAAGTTTCGTGAAATTATCTGAAAACTTCAGAATATTCTCAAAACTTCTTACGTTTTAATTTTTCTTTTTTTCTGAATTACATGGTGTTTCAGCTAAAACCCTCCGCGTCCCGCTTACCCCTCGTCTCTCCCCCTGCACTCATTCCTTTCCCACCTCGTTTCGCCCGGGAGGAAAACAAATCTGAAATATTGGCACGCCTATCGCTACTTAGAAAAAAAAATCAAAAGAAAAAAAAATAGAGGAATATTCAGAAAATTTCAGAGAAAAATGCCACAAATTCAAGAAAAGTTAGCAAATTTCAAGAAAATTCAAAGCTTACTCGGCGAAACATTCATTGACAATTCAAGAAAATTCACAAATATTCTCGATTGGTGTACACCGAACACTTTAAAAGTTGGAGTCACTTTCCTCACCCAAATAGAGTGACGCATATCTTCATCGCTTCAATGAAGCATAATTCATGAAGACGACGACTCAATTTGAGTCTTATTTGCGACCGAAAATGTCTCATAACGCCTCTAAACGAGCGATGTTACTGAACGTCGCCCGTGGAGGAGCGACGAAATCGGGGTCAAAATGTCGCTCCCCCAGAATCTTTTTACGAGACTCCTCGATTTACAGTGAAACCGACCAAAACTCCGGAGTTATTTCCCTTAGCTCCCCCGGGGTACGGCCGCCGGCCGCCTCTCTCACTCACCGAGGGTCGTGGCGTCGAGCACGGAAGTGTCCCCCGACACGGTGAAGGAGTAAGGGTCGTCGGCGAGCTGGCTCCACTCGATGGAGCAGTAGCCGGCCGCGGGCCGCACGCACGCCATGTAGTCCAGGTTGGCGATCTCCCGGGTGCCGATGGGCGCTGCGGACGGGCCGCGTGGCGTTCAGTTAAGCGCGGGGGAACCGGCATTTCAAAGACACTGGGAACTCGAGTGTGGGAGTGGGAGTTTCGCACACATAAGGGTGTGTACGAACTTCCATTCCTACATTTGTTGGTGTTTGAATATTTATGCCTCTACACTGTGAAAGATATATTTGTTTATTTCCGATGAATTTTGTAAGAGTTGGAACTTACGAAATGAAATGTTATAAATTTACGACAGCCCATTCTTGCTCGTAATTAAATTTCAAGTCCATAGATAGTGCTCGTAATTTTACGGTTCGAAATCGTAAATTTATAACTTCACTTCGTAGAAAATTTTCCCGTAAAACCTACGACTATTTCTCACAGTGTACAAGTGTCCGAAATTCCTCGAAAATAAAATACGCATTTTTTCCCCACTTGTTTAAGTGTACTAGTGGAAACTGTGTCGCCTTCAAGTGTGCGACATTTATTCACACGCATGGGTTTCCAGTGCAAGGGCATGAAAAGAGATGATCGTGTCTCTGTGCTGCACTCACTCGCGCCCATGGTGGTGGCCGCCGTGGTGCCGTAGTTGAAGCTGGTGACGCTGCCCGTCGTGTCCTGGTAGTACTGCAGGCAGCCGGGAGGCGCTGCGGGACGGCGGGGACGGACAACAACCAATCACATCACTGCTCTTAGGAATATTGAAGGCGAAAAGAGAGAGACAGCTTTTTAATTTCCCGACGAGTTAAAGCTCATCCCTCTTGAGGAAAGTAAGAGTACAGCTGCTGTCGCGGCCAGATCCCAGAGGGCGTCGGGAAAGGGTTTATCAACCCCTCCCCGCTGACGGGATGGAAAGGTCCGAATCTGGCAAGAGCAATCAATCCTCAATCAAGGACAACAGAAAAAAAGAAGAAGAAAGCGAATTCGCTATTAACAGGCCCGTCCCTGTTTTCAACGGATAGTACAGTACTGGGGCAGCACGAGATGGGGAGGGGGGTAGTCTCTCATTCAAAATGAGCAAATTCTGTTAAAAAAAGAAATTGTTTTTATGTTTCTTTTGTTTTTTCAAGGCATATCTGTCACTTTTTGATACATTTTGATCTTCTCCCCTTATTTCTGACCTTTTTCATTTTTTCCTGTATTTTGTTCATTGGTTCTCGATTTTTCTGATTTTTCGTATCATTTTTCTTGATTTTATTTTTGTATTTTTTACTATTTTTTTTATTTTTCAACTGATTTTTGGGGGCTGTCCAATGATTTTTCAAAGTGACTTCCCCCCTCGCGGCAGCAGGGACCTCTCCGCACCTGCGACCAGCCCGGACCAGCCAGCCAGCAGGACAGCGGGAGAGCTCGACTCCATCCCCGGACGCTCTGTGAGCCACAGGCGCAGCGAAGGGCGCAAGAGCCTGGACCAGGCCGCGAGGGAGAATATCGGAAGCTTGGGAGGGGGAGGGGGTGCTAGTAGGGGGGGGGGGGGGGCTCAGAGACAATCAGTCTAGAGTAGACAGGCCGGGCTGGGCTGGGCCGGCTGGGGCCGGGGGATGAGCTGGGCCGAGTCCTGCGCTTGGGGGAGGCGATGGTTGGGGGGCGTCCGCGCGGCATCCGCTATGGAGGCTCACCGTGGCTCGGATTGGTCGCTTCAATCTGGGTGATGCGGATGTTCCAGACCCTGGCGAAGCGCACCGTCGAGTCCGTGTCCACGGAGAGGACGACCGAGTTGGTCCCCGCGGGGAAGTCCACGTACACTGGACGGGCAGCACAGACAGTCGGTGAATGCTGCAGACGGGTTTTTAACGACGAGTTTTCAAACAGCACAAATGGACCTGTACTCACTGTGGTTGCCGGCGTTGACGCCGCAGATCCGCGGGTACGCGAAGGAGGCCCCCGTGATGGAGAGGAAGTCGCTGCGGCAGACGCCGTTGGCGTCAGGCTGGGCCAGGGTCAGGTCCAGGAAGTCCAGGCGGAGCTGCAGCAGGGGGAGGGGAACGGGCAGAGATAACATCACCGTTAGAACAATCAAATGCGTCGGACGCAAAGCCCGCGACACCGCCCCGCCCCGCCCTGTCCCGCAATGCGTCCCACCACCAACCGGCCCCTACCGACCCGCCTCCTCCACCCTTCACTCCCAAAACCCGCCCGGCCCCCGGCCCGGCCTCTGCCGGAGTAATTAGACACCGATTGCGATCGGCTCTAGGAATCCGCTAGCTTGCGCGCGCGTAAGCCTCGCCCTAACCCATCCTCCCCGAGCGGATCTTCAAAACGGGGATGGGAGGCGGAAGAGAGAGGGGGTAGGGGAGACAGAGAAGAGGATATATGGACGAACGGACGCGCGAGGGCGGGAGGGGTGCGGGTGACCGTAGACGCGGAATTCGCGGTTTGTCTGACTGCTTCCTTCCATTTTTCTTCTTTATCACCCCCTTTTTCCCTTTCTCTTCCCCTCTCTCCCTCCCGACCCCCCACTCCCTTTCTCTCTCCGTCCCTCGCTTTCTCTCTTTCTCGCGGGCGCGCTCTGGCGCTGAGCTCCCATCGCGACCCTTGGAAAACTTTGAGAGAGATGGATGGTTTATTGTCCTTCCGTTTGTGAGAACATGAGGAGTCCGTCCAATTGTTTTGTTTGACGTTCGATGAAGTCGACGCGCAAGCGGGGCGAGGCCGCGGGGGCCGCAACTGCGTTATCACCGCCATCGGCCGCTCCAATCAGCAGCCTAGCTCGCCAGAAGCCATCCTGCCCGGGCAGCAGAAAGGAGAGAGAAAAGGGGAAACGGTGCAAAAAGTAAAACGAAAAAAACAAAAAAAAGAAAACAGCAACAACAAAAACTTCTCCGGCTTGGCGCTGCTGATTGCCCGGGCGCTGCGCTGAGGAGAGAGCCCCCCCTGGCGGCCCGGGCGGGGCGGACCCTGCGCCCAAGCCTGCGCCACGCACTCAGCCCACCGAGTCGCGCGCGGCTCCACGCTGCACGGGCCTGCACGTTGGGTTGCCTACCCTCTCGGCGGCCTCTGGACGCTCCCCGTCTCCGCTCTCAAATCTCAAATAGAGCTCGCTCGTACCCTTCGGCACCTTGAACTCTCCGGCGCACCAGCCCTAGGAGGGGGACTCTAAGGGCACTTGTTCCCTCTGGGGCACATGTCACGTCCGCCGTCGACATTGCCCTCTTGCCTCTACGACTATCCCGCACAGTCTGTCATATGCAATGACCCCCAATAATGTTATGATTTCATTAATTTTAAAAGCAGCGAACCACAGGACATTATTAGGGTGCCGCTGGCGAGCAGGCGTGCCTACCTGGTCCACGCCAGCGCACTTGTTGATGGTGATGGTGCAGCGGCCGCCGCCCGGGTACGTGCCCGGGTACCCCGGGTTGGTGAAGTACGTGAAGTTGGCGCTGCTAGTCGTCCCGCACGACAGCGACACTGCAGGCACAGAGCCACTAAAGTTCAAAGTTTGTCTGAAGTTCACAAAACTTCAACAATAGTCAAGTAAAGTCGTTTGAGTTCAGTAAAATTCTTCGATCAAAGCTATGATTCAAGATCAAAACTTTATCCGCAGAAGTTCAAGCCTTATATCCCCTCGACCTTCAGTACGCGAAGCGCACGTCCACCAGCACTACACTATATCAGCTAACAAACTACATCAGCAGCAATTTCGAACTGAAGCCTAATGGCACACCAGCTCTACTTTTATCAGTGCAATGAAACTTCTCAATGAGTTGGCCCCTTTAGTTGCTAGCTGTCATTCTACTAAAATAAATGTGTTTCTTTTTAATGTTTGGGGATTGCATAACTAAAAAAATATTCTCTAAACTAATATTGCAAAATTTATTTGTAAATTAAATTTACCATGTCAGCACCCCTATAATCCTCATTTATGAACTGTTCCTTCAAACGAGCCGTAGCTCATGGTACCATTGTGGGAAAAAATCTATAAAATAAATAAAGACTTACCCACGCAGCACACGCCGAGCCCGCGGGCGCAGTCGCCGGCCGGCACGCCACCCGTCACCCCCGCGCAGTTCCGTCGGCTGGAGCAGGTGCCGTTCAGGTTGTTCGTCGTGAAGCACGGCGTGTTGGGCACGGCGCGCGGCGGCGGCCCGAAACCGAAGCCGAGCAGCGGGAAGACTGTGGCAGAGGAACCGCAAGCGGGATCAAAAGGCCGACCGATGGCAACGGACTATATAAGACATACCCGCGCATGCACCCGAGCGAAGGCCACTAGGCCGAGAGCAGATTTCGTCGAGGGGGGAGTGATGGCTACCGCCCGCTTCACTCAGGTGTAAGCGCGGAGTACTTTGGCCTACTCGTCCGACAACACCAAAGGCCCGAAGGGAAAACAACTCTGAAATTTTTGTACACGTGGTAATTTCGAAAAAAAAAATCAGAAAAAAAAATCAGAATAACTCACAGAAATTCAGAAAAATTCAGAGACATTAAAAAAAATCAATGGCTTGCCTTATGTCTATCCACTCATGAACACGACAGTACAAGCAAGATGACACATTTATCTAAATGTAGTTACAATGCTGAAATGTCTAAAATTAAGGAAAATTCACAAAAAATTTGGTAAAGTTCAAGCATAAATTCAGAAAAAAAAAACATTATTAATTGTCGAAAATTTAGAAAAATTCTCGAAAATTCAGACAAATTTACTAAACTTGTAGACTAATAAAATTGAGAGTTGTTGCCCCCTCGCCGAGACGCTAGTCCGGATGTACTCACATCGCTCCTGGCGTTCGGCGCCGGCCAGCGCTGCGACGGCCAGCAGCCCGAGGGCCAGGGCCAGCGGCACGGCGAACAAGTGCAGTCGGCTCATGGCCGCGGCGTGCTGGGGACTGAGGCGGGCTGCTGGCGCTGCTGCCGCCCAGGGTGCCGCGGTGTCGTCGCCCTCCGCCCCGCCCCGTCCGCGGACACAGCCTCCAATTAACAACTCTGCTCACGACCAGTACAGTTACCTACTGAGCGGTGTGTCCCGCTGCCCCAGCCGGCCAGCACAGGCGTGGACAGGACAGCGCTACTGCAAGACTTTCCCTCGTCGACAGCACTCTCGTCAGCTGTCGCAGGCACGTCGGCACGGCACGGCCCGACGCATACAGCGGCGCACCGCGCCGCGTCCTCGCAAAAGAGACCCTGCACCACTTGCCACAGCCTCCCCTCAACGAGGCGACAGAGAAATTTCGAGTTGTATTTTCCCTGTCCTCCTGGCTGGAGGCTGCAGGATACGCAATAAATACGGCTCGAACCCGTCGCACTGTACAGTCATTGTGGCGTCGTGGCTCAGTTGGTAGAGCGCGCAACATCGAGCTGAGTGGTACGAAGTTCGACTCCCACTCGGGAAAGTGTTTTTCGCGCTTGACATTCCCTTTGGCCGCAGCTGGATGGCAGGTCAAATGGAAGTTAAACACGTCTCATCGCCGTTGGCTCGGTGGCTCTGGGCGTTGGGTCGCTTCCTGTTCTGGCTACGTGTCGGCACTCGGGGTTGTGGGTTCGAATCCCGCGTACCCCTCTGAGGTAAGGCCTCTGAAACTGGGATCAGGAAGTCTAACGCTCTTGACACCGCTCGTACCTCTAGGGGTAGGCCAATGGTGGTACGGGGATCAAATCTGTCGAATTGCGCGATAGGATCGCAGTCAGCAAAGCGCCGGTTCCCATGGAACACCGAAGCAGTTGGCTGCCACAGGGGGTAAAAGCCCTGTGCCTGGCGGGAACCGCAACCTCCTTCGGGAGGTTTACTGCCGCAAAAATTTTCCATGTTTTCACCCCACTCTTTCAATTGCAGAGCAAAATTTGCTTCTGAATTTTTTAAAAAAATAATTGAAATAATTGTGATTATTTTGCGCAGTTGCAAGCTAATTTCCAATAATTTGGAATAAATCGAAATAATTCACAATAATTTAGTAAAAATCCTATTTAATCATGTAATTGAGAGAGTAATTTGGATCAGCTGTGCGTGTATTTTCTTGGGAATCCCCGTATTTTTTGCACGATTTTGAGAATTTCACTTCAACTGTGCCGTACGTAACAAGGAGGTATTTTAAAGAATCTTGGTCGTCTAGCACTTTCACTTTGTTTTATTGCTCCAGTTAATAAATTAATATTCACTCCTAAACCAGATTTGTGGAAGTGGATTTGCGTAGGACTATTATTTATACCTCCAATGGCAAAAATGTAAACAAAAAGAAATTGTTTATACATTGAGTACTTTTATTGAAATAGCACTAAGCTTTAACAATAAATAGGAATCTCAATCTGTTATGAAAGTATCTAAAAATCTTAAAATATCTCGAATTCGCCGAACAGCTGTTAGTGCACATCGCCCCCCTCCTCTCCCCACACCGATTTGAGTGAGTTTCCCGAGACGCTTTTTAAATGTGATTTCATGTGAATTCAATGTGATTTCATGTGAATTTGAATTTAATGTGATTTCACGTGAATTCAAAGTGATTTCAACAGATTTGAAGTGATTTCAACGGAATTCGTGTGAATTCAAGAGAATTCAACTGATTTCAAAGATTTCACTGATTTCAATGAGATTTCAATATGATTTCCAAAGATTTCGGTGGCCTTGTACACCTGAATTCCAGAGTTGTGGGCCCCTCGGAAATTTCCTTTCATCGGGCTGAGGGGGAAGCAACCGTCAATTATGGTGTACAAATTTTGTGAGTGTTTATGAATGTTTGCAATTTTTCTTTTTACTGAATTTTTGTGAATTTTTCCTGATTCTTTCTGAAATTTTCTGAATTTTCCTGATTTTTTTTTCTCTTACTTCTTCTGCATTTTTCTGAATTACGAGTTGTACAAAAGTTTGAGAGCTATTTCCCCCTGGTCTGGATCGAGGCGAAATCAAGGCGGGTGGCGCCCGACAGGTAGGCAATGGGGCGGGCGCGCGCGCAGCCGGCGCGGCGGGGCGCGGCGGGGCGCGGCGGAGTTTCATTATCGACCTCTCTTTCTCTTTCCCCCTCGCGCTCCCCCCTGCTCTCGTTCTCGTTTGTCTCCCTCCCTCCCCTGTTGATTCTCCTCACGTACGGCGCGGCGGGCGCGGCGCGCGGCGGCCCATCCGACTATCGACGGCCGCTTTACCGGACTTCCGACACCACTTTGTTGCGCGGGCAGAGGGAGGAGGGGGAGGGGGTCGCCAGAAAAGCAGGCAATCCTTTTGTCCAAATATAGTGGAGTATTACATATATAGCGAGCTTGAATCTTCGCACCTCCTTACAAGAGCTACCGCAGGGCACAGCAAGAGCAAGTCGCTTGTCTTCGCGCAGGCACAGCCCACTTTAAGCAGCTACAGCTACAGTTGTTCTAGTCTCGCACGCGCCGTGAACCAAGGTGTTAACTCTATGCAAATACATAACGGCCCGGCAGACAGACGCCCGGCCCGGCCCAGGCACGCGTCTGCTGTCAGAGCTGGAGCCACCAAAGAGTTCGTAGAGACCGAGCCCAGCGGAGCGCGCGGGGCGGGGCGCTTTGGTATTCAGCGGCAGTGGCACGACCCGCCCGCTCCCGCCCCGCCCCGCCCCCACTCCACCCTGACGTTCTCAAAGGGGTGAGAAACAATACAGAGTCCATACGAATGGGCGTGGTGTGCGGGACCGCAACGTAAGCACTTGGCTCAGCAGACACTCTTATTCAGACACACTGTAAAAAATGTTGGGATTTTTACTATACGCTTGTATGGGATATTTCCTATACATGGTATGGTACCTGAAAAATCTCATAAATGTATAGGAAATCTACCATACCTCAAAGCGTGTATGGGAAAACCCCAAACTATATAGGAAAACCACTACAAATGTCAAGGAAATTTGCCATACATGTGTGGAGGGCACACGCTGCTATGCATGTATAGGAAAATCACTCGACGATATCTGAATTTTGCTATACACTGTTAGTTCAAAATGGGTCGCCGCATTAAATTTGATTGCGCTTACAATGCACTGCTCGGTCGTACATTGAGGGAGGACACTCTCAATGTCCGAGGACTATGGTATTAAAGATCACCGGACTTCTGTGTTCATATCTAATTAAACACGTTTGGTATAATCAGTACCAAATTGTGTTTCATTTGGTTATACATTGTATCTGATGTAGTTATGAGCAGTCCGAAGCCAGTTCCAAATATTATTCTTAGATATTCAGAGTGAAGCAATATCGCATGCCAGTGGTAAAAAGTTCACGAAAGGCAGGAAGGTAAATGCATCCAGCATCAAAACATCTGGTCGAAAATTCCACGAACTGTAAACAGATGGCCACGCCTCCCGGGCCGCTCACTCCTCCTCACCGGACCATCCCCGATCCGGGGCTGGCCCGGCGGGAGGGGCGCGCGACCTCGGGATGACCTGGACACGCTGGGGCGCGTCTCCCATCTCGTCCCAGTGGTCCAGTGGTTAGCGTGACGGGTTCGCAGCAATGAAGTCCGGGTTCAACTCTTCTTCAGGTAAGGTAATTCTTCGTAAGTTCAATGCATAATTACATGTAACAATTAACTTTGACAAGCAATGTGAAGTGAAAGGAGGTTGAGAGTAGTACAGGAAAGAAAAAATCTCTATTTCCTGTTTTGAAATGGATGCAAATGTATAGGAAAATTCCTATACATTTGTGGTGGGACCACCACACATATATCGTATATACCCTACACACGTGTATAGGAAATTTCCTATACATGTCTGGTAAGAATACTATCGTGTATGGTAAAATTACGACACGCGTGTATAGGAAAATTCCTATACATGTATATGTGAAAAGCGTCAGATACATTTATAGGAAATCTACCATAGAAATTTTTTACAGTGCATATGTGCTGTGCTCCTCCAGGCGCGCTCGAGTTTCCATGCGCCGCAAAGCAAATTTATATCTTTTCCTCATTTTTTCAGTGACAACATCTAGCAGTACTACAGGTCTGCCCGCCCAGAGAGGCGAGGGATGCTAACGGCTGGAGCGGGTGGGCACACATGTGTTCTCTGACACACGCGACGCGGTACAAGGAAATTAGGAAATGTTGACTTGGACCCGACACAACTACATCCGCGCAATATACGCCAGTACTGAGAATCTCATCAGTGAATATACAGTATTTGCAATCTGTGGATGAGAAATGAATGGAAATGTTCGCTGTTCCCAGAGAAAGGGGAAAGAAGACTCGACCCCAACGACTATAATGGAGGACTGCTGTGGCGGCGGGAAAAATAGAACCAACTCAAGTTGGGGAGCGCTGCTGGGGTGTGACAAAGGGGATGGGGATTCCGGAACTAACTCGGGGAAGAAGTTTTAATTATTGATCCCAGGAAAGGGGAAAAGTTATTCTCGGGGACCTCTGTGGAATCAATTACAGCTCATTAACTAGTAAATGGAATTCACTCCACAGAGCGCAGGGCAACGGTCTCAGACAGCGCGTTTATTTAGGGCCTTGCAGCTAGAAGTTCCTGGGGAATTATGGTACCAAAAAGTAGGTATGTTTCCGGTCCGTGGGTGAAAAACTGGAATGAAATGCTGCGTACATTTTCCTAAACAAACTTTACTAAAGTAAGTCACAGAAGAAGAGTAGAAAGATCACACACGTGGTGGTTCCCATTTTTAATAATAGATACATTTATATTTACAGGTCAAAGGCGCAATAAAAAGAACAAATAATGTTGCTTGTTATACATTATAAAAATTCCTAAACCTACATAACATCCCTCTGAGATAAGTACATGACAGTTAAGTAAGATGACAGGGCGTATCCATCGGGATTTGAGTTGCTTTGTCGCGGCCACGAAAAAGCAACAGTCACTGGTGAAAATCCCGAAGGAAACGCCCCTCTGACTTAATCCTCACCGGAGAGCTCACGCGCTCGTTATAGTCCAAGCCTACCGCTTCCAGAACTCCAGAGTTTTTTGGAAACCCGCGCTGTGCGCCCCCAGCTTGTTGGGCGCCAGCATCCGTCGCAGGGTGGGCGACTTGGGCGGCGAGTCCTGGTTGGCGACCGGGCCTCCATTGCGGCCGCGGGGGCCGAGCCCCGTGTCCAGGGGCGCCTTGCGGGGGCTGGGCGGTGTGCCCTGGGGCTGCTGGAGTCGGCTCTGCTGCGCGGGGCTGACGGGGCTGTTGGACGGAACCGCCCTCCTGTTAGGGCTGTCCGTCACCGTCCTGCTGCTGAGAACGGTCGTCCTGCTGGGGCTGTCCGTCACCGGCCTGCTGCTGAGGACGGTCGTCCTGCTGGGGCTGTCGGTCGCAGTCCTGCTGCTGAGGACAGTCGTCCTGCTGGGGCTGTCCGTCACCGGCCTGCTGCTGAGGACAGTCGTCCTGCTGGGGCTGTCCACGGCTGTCCTGCTTGGACTGAGGGCCGTAGGGCGGTTCGGACTCCGCGCCGAGGACCTGCAGTCGAGCGCCTCCCTCCTGCTGGGGCTCAGGGCGGCCTCCCTCCTGCACGGGCTGAGCGCGGCCGTCCTGTTGGGGCTCCTGCTGGGACTCGCCACCCTGCTGGGGCTCGCAGTCCTGCCGCGCCACGAGTCCCGCAGGCTGGGCCGCTCCCGCGAGCAGGGCGCCTCCGTCACGCTAACCCTGGGCGGCTGCAGCGCCCCGGACGAGCCCTGGCTCTCCAGGCACTTGATCTTGGACTCCACGAAGCCCGCCCTGGTCTTGGTGGGCGAGCGCAGGGGCGCCGGGGCTAGCCGGCCTAGGCCAGCTGCCTTATGAGCGGCGTGGCCGGCAGCGCCCTTCCGCTCGAGCGCTGCCACGCCTGCTGAGCCTGCTGCGCCTGCTGCGCCTGCTGCGGCACCTGCTGCAGCTGCAGGGGGCGGGGACACCGAGTTAGACGCTAGTTTCTGGAGGAGCTCGGCGGACCTCCTGGACACCGTGCTCGTTCCGTCATGGGCGGCGGCCTTGGCAGGCTGTGTTAGTAGCGGGGCGGCGATGGGGGCCGGAGTCTTAGCAAGCGGGGGTCGCAAAGCAGCCGGGGCGGGGGCGGGCAGCGGGAGGTTGGAGGGGCGTACGGCGGGAGCGGCCGGCGCAGGCGGGGACGGGGACTCCTCGGCCGGCGCCGCCGGCGGCTCGTCGGCCTCCTCAGAGATGGAGAACTTCTTGCCGAAGAGCGCGGCGGGCGCGGGCGCGGCCTCGGCGCGGTGCTTGGAGGACGCCGACGAGCAGTCGCTGATCCCCGAGTCGCTGCGCTCGCTGCGGAAGCGGCCGCGCGGCAGCAGCGTCGCCGTCACGGCCTCCTCCACGACGGCCTCCTCCGCGGCCACCTCCTCGGCGACCTCCTCGGCCGTGTCGTCCAGCCGGGTGGGGGCGGGGGCCGCGGCCGGGTCCTCGAGGCTGTCCTCCTTGGAGAGCGGCGGCGGCGCGGCGCTGGCCAGACTGGGGCGGGGCGTGCCTGGCGCCGAGCTGGCCGCCGAGTTGCGCCGGCTGGCCGCGGATAGCGTAGCCATGCGGCCCAGAGCGCGAATCGCGTTGCCAGTTTTCTGTTGTTAGCGAACAAACACACGGGGCGTTAGCAAATACGCTTTCGACTCGTCCCGACTGGTCGAGCGCAGCCGAGCGAGCGAGTGATTAGCAAACGGCTGAGCGGCGCTGAGCGGCAGTTGAACACGCAGCAAACACGATACTGACGATCTAGCTAATCATCCATCTAGCTACCTTGCCCTCATCGCAGCGAAACCCTCAGCGGCACATAATCGAATATCAGCTGGAGGGCTCCGCGCTTCGAAAGGCGGTCACACTGTGGCCACACTGTGACCATGGTTAAAATTAATGTGAAAACGTTGGCATGCAACACACTACGGTACTAGTCACATTTCGCAACTAAACTGTTTAAAAACATAAACACACAAACTAAAACCAAAATGCACAGCTGCAAGGTACCGCCATGACGGAAGACCCCGAGTACAGACAGCTCCCCCTGGCTCTAGCTGCTGAAACTTGTAAACACTTTACAGACCGCGATGGAGATCCCCCCCCCCTATCCCCCTTTCCCCCCAGTCGCCCCACTCACCTGCCACTTCCTCCTGATGATGAACTTCTTGAGCTTGTCGGTGCTGAGGGCTATGCAACTCATATTGGCGGGCTGTTGGGCCAGCCAGGGGTGGTCCAGGCACTGCCTCGCCGTCAGACGCTTCCTATCAAAGTACGAAGGTTCAGTTATTTGATTGATTGATAAAAATCAGTCGGCAAAATTTTGCAGTGGAGTACACGGATGGTGCCATCTCTTCGCCGAAGCGACAACGGCTGTATCGCTCTCTCTCTTGCTTCTGAGGCGGCCGCATTCCATAGAAGCCGGAGTCAGCCCCTGGTCCCTCGAGCGCCACCCATCTGCTGTACTGCCCGACGTCCTCCGAGATTTTCGTGATGAAAATACCACAAATTCCACCACTTCCGCAGCTCCGCTTTCTCTTTCGACGGATATGCGTAAAGAAAAAGAACTGCGAGACTTCGGCTCCCGCACTTACTCTTTGCGCTTGACGAGCAGGGCGCTGATGAAGTCCCTCGCGTCCTGCGAGATGGCGTCGAACGCCTCGTCGTCGAAGTCAAAGTCGGCGCGCGTGATGTTGGCGAACGTCTCGGCGTCGTTGTCCCCCATGAACGGCGACAGCCCGGACAGCCTGCGGCGGGCGAGCGAGAGTCACGACGGTGAGTCAGCGCCGGGAGGTTAGGCCACCCAACCTACGCGCGCGCCGGCAGGGCCGCGCCCCATACTCACAGCACGTAACAGATGACGCCCACGCTCCACATATCGGACTCGGTGCCGATGGGCTCGTAGTTGATGATCTCGGGCGGGATGAACTCGGGCGTGCCGAAGAGCACGCGCACGGGCGTGTCCGGCTTGAGGCGCTGCGCCAGGCCGAAGTCGATGAGCTTGATCTGGTGCGAGGTGCGCGTCTGGCACATGATGTTCTCCGGCTTGAGGTCGAGGTGCACCACCTGGCTCTGGTGCATGTAGTCCACGCCCTCGCAGATCTGGCGCATGAAGAGGATGCAGTCGCGCTCCGTGAGCGTGAAGTCGTCCGCCACGACGCGCTCGAACAGCTCACCGCCCGAGATGCTGAAAATTTTTGCACACCTCGTCATTCAGAGAAATTCAATTCAATTCAATTCAGGAAAGTTCAGAAAAATACCGAAAAATTCAGGAAAATTCAGAAAAAAATTTGGAAAATTTAGAAAAAATGGGAAAAATGCAGAAATATTCACAAAAATTTAGGTTAATTTTTAAGAAAAAATTTCTAATATTCTAGCAAAATTCAAGAAAATTCATTAAAAATTACAAACTTTATACACCAAAATTCAGAGTTGTTTCCCCCTCGCAGGACGTTCACTCGCTCGATGGTCCCAGCCGCTCTGCAGCAGTAGCAGCAGCATGTTTGACTTGACCCCCTCTTCTCTGCCCCGCCCCGCGTTGCCACCCCCGCCACGTACCGGAGCCAAAGAGGGGCTGAGGGTGACGCATAGCATTTGAGCCCTGCCATTCCCCCCGCCCCTTTCGCATTTTTATCTGTGGCGGCAGAACGGGCGGCCCGGCGCCGCCGCCGTGCCTTACCGGCCATGATATGGAAATGTATAACCCCGTCCCCGTTCCCAGTGCCACCCCCCGTGGGCTGCTGGTCCACGACCGCCCCCGCCCCCCAACCCACATGCCTCACGGCTAAAAATTGGGATGGTAATCTCAGAGACGGATCCTCTTTCCTGCCGTGTGCCACGGTGATTGGCTGCATTGAGCCCGCGCGGGGCGGGGCAGGGGAGGGGGAGGGGGGGCGAGACAGAAGGCAGTGTGGCGAGCCTCTATGAATGGGTGATCAGGTCGCTCGTGACGTCAGCGTGTACCCCTTGTGACGGATGACACCCAACAGTGTTCCGGGTCTGCCTCGAGGGGGAAACAACTCTGAATTTTTGTGTAAGGACTTCGTGTTTTTTTTTTTTTTTTTTTTTTTTTTTCTGAATTTTTGTAAAAAGAGATATTTCAATATTTGCTTCAATTTTGCATATTTTTTTTTGGTGAAATTTTGTGAATCGAATATTAGAATGCCTGCAGGTCTCAAGCAACCTACAAGAGTGTGTTATCACGCGCCGAAAAGTGACCGATGTTCATGCACTAGATTGCAAAAAAAAAAAAAAAATAAGTTCCACTTACTACTCCATGACCATGACCATCTCCTTGCTGCCCTCGAAGGCGGCGGCGAGCTGCAGCAGCTTGGGGTGGCGCAGCACGTTCATGATGGCGATCTCGTCGTGCACCTGCTGCCGGTCCTTGGCCTTGATGGTGCGGATGAGCTTGGCGGCGAGCGTGTGGCCCGTGGCGCGCTCCGTGACGCGGTGCACCACGCCGTACCGGCCCTTGCCCAGCTCCTCGAGCAGCTCGTAGCGCGACGCGAAGCCCGCCTCGCCCTCCATGGGCTCCACCGTGACGAGGCGCGGCGCGAACGGCGGCGGCGGCGGCTCGTCACCGCACTCGGCTGCGGGCACGGAATGCAAAACAAAAATGTCACACACGGGTGTACATGTGTGAATGTAACACACTTGTACGTGTGTGAATGCAACACACTTGGGAGTGAGTGACATTCACACACCTGTAGGGTTAGTATTTTCCCGAAAAATAAAAATGGTGGAAAACAAGCGTTTTTTTTTTTGGTCGGAAAAGTTGGAAAATTGTTGATACTATGATATTGTGCGTTAGTGATAACATTCATGATACGAAAAAAGGGAAAAATTGCGCAACCTCCGGCCTCCGGTATCACGCGGTGTGTAAAAGAAGTTCCAAAAAGGGGCAAAAGAATTTAAATTTCAAAATTCGATGCGCGATGTCAATAAACATCAAAATTCGACCAAAATAGTATATTTTGATTTCATAGATAATTTCGATGATGGACACATTTTTCTCGTTCACAGTAGCAAGGCTCTTTGCTACCCTTTTGGACAAAATCAAAACGTGCCTTCTTTAAAAAAAAATCTTAATTTTTCCGATCCCGTAGATTTTTTCGGAAAAAGCGCATTTTCCCTCAATTTTCCCTAAAAAAAAAATAAAACGGCTAGGTACAAGAGTCAAGTGAACGAATGGAAATTCACACCCTCACTAATTGAGTGACTTTAACACACTTGGGTCTCCAACGAGAAAAGCCTGCAAAATAAAACGAAAACCATGCGACACATTTACAAGCAAGATCGAATAGCGCCGCCGTGGGGCTAGGCAACCTTGCCAACGCCGCCGCCTGCCTGCCTGCCTGCCTGCCAGTCAGCCTTCAGGTCACGCACACTACTTTACTCTCTCTCGCGACAGAGGGGGCCGGGGGGAACAATAGCCGCCCCCGCCCCCCTCCCGGACAGGAGTGAGCTTTAAACTATTCCTCGTCACTCGTCGGCCGTATAGACGCTAAACTCGCCCCCCCCCCCCCCGGAACCCCCGGCGTAGCGCGGCGAGGCGTGCCTAGCGCGATCAATCTTCATTGGTCAGCGCAGCCAGGGCCTCAGGTCGAGCTGACGGCCACCTAAACACGTCCCTCTCACACGCTGAGCATCCCGTCACGGGCGTGGCGGGGCGTGGCGGCGCCGGGTAGGCTAAAAGCACCCCCCAGCCGCTAATCCATGGGTTATTCATGACGACGCTGCACCGCGCCGAGCAAGAGATCCCTCCCGTCCTGTACCCGTCCCGCTGCACGGCGCGGGGCACGGCCAGCGAGGAGAGGGGCGATAGAATCTATCCACCGCGCCGCGCCGCACCGCGCGCATGCACCACCACGTGCGTTCCGGGATAGAGGGATAGACGAGACGGCGGGTAGGTGGATGGACGCGACGAGAGAAGAGGAAGAGACGAAAAGAGAGAGAGAGAGAGAGTGGGCGGGAAAAAAAAGCTTAGAGAAGAAGAGAGGCTACATGAGGAGCGGCGGCGGACTGACGGCTCAGCTCCGTGCTCAGCCAGGGGCAGAGAGAAAGAGCCCGGTAGAGAGAGGAAGGGACAAGGACAGAGAAAGAGAGAGAGGTAGACAGCGAGAGGTCGCCACCGAAGCGCAGCGAGCGCGCAGCGTCGCTCAACCGCCGTAAAACAAGATCGGTCGTCGCGGTCCCGGCCCCGGCCGCAGCCAAGTCCGTCTAGTCCGGGTCCGGGACGGTGTGGCACGCGTCGTCTTGCCTCTACTTCTTGCATCGTCTGCTTGCGGCTCGCCCCGGCGGCGGCGGCCCGCTGCCTGCCCGCTCCGCCTGCGCCGCTTTCCCCTCGGCGGTGCCGGTGGTGTGGCCGCCACACTGTGGTCTGGCCTGAGACCAAAGTGCCCGCGAGCAGTCAGTGCAGCAGTCCGGTTGTGTCGCAGTGTCACCGGAAAAGTAGTCAAGCCAAGAAGAGGCCGAAGCAAAACGCAGAGAGAGGAGTTAAGCGGGCCGTATCTATGAGCCTGCGTACTAGGCAACGGGCAGGCAGCTGTGTAGAGGTGTTGCCTTGTGGGCAGGCGCAGACCGAGGGAGGAGGGAAATCACTCCTTCAAAATATATGCAATGATTCCTTTTTTCCTTTTGATTTTTCAAGGAAAATTTGCCGAGTTTCAATAAACCTTGTTCTTTTCCTCTATTTTTGACTTCTACAGTTTTTCTCATTTTTTGGGGTTCTTTTCTTCTCGGCTTTCGGATTTTCTGTATCTTTCGTCTTGATTTTTGTTTTATTTTTTAAATGACTGTTTGGGGCTGCACAATGATTTATCGTAAGGACATTCCCCGCAGCCCACATCATATGAAAATACTACTTATTGATTTTTTTTCAGGAAACCATTGGACAAAAAAAAAAGAAAAGAAAAAGACACTGGCGGGCTAGCCTACTTCGAGAGAAGCACCCTGGTCCTTGGTCAACCTTCTCGCCCCAGTAAGGTACTCACTGAGCGCAGGGGTGCAGTAGGGCAGCGACTGCGCGCTGGGCTCGCTCAGGCCGTGCACGTTCTCGGCGCGCACCCGGAACACGTAGCGGCGGCCCGCGGCCAGGTCCCTGACCACCACCGAGAGGGAGTGGCACCTAGGCAAAAAAATAAAACATAAGAGAGAAGAAGAACAAGAGGACATTATCGGCCGCTGTTCCAGCCGCTCACGACTCGCCCGTCAGTCAGTCAGAGTGTGACGATTAATACGTCTAGATCCCGCGGTGCCGTGCACTGCACAACCGGCGCGTCGCCCGCTGACGCAACGTCAGGTGTGAATCAGTTGCCACGCACAGGTGCGACGTCAGCAATCAGCGGCCTTGATACTAAAGCCCTGCGCCCGCACGACCTCACCCCACCCCGCCCCGCCCCACCCCGCCGGCCCATGCGCCGGGCAATCAGATGATCCGGAGTTTGCAGTGAAGTTCACGCTGTAAGCTTATTACTGTTAAAGTTCGTCGTCGACCGAGGGGGCCGGGCCACCACTCCGATTTTGGACGTACACAGGATTACATGATCAGAGGTCGAAGGGGAATTACTCATACAAAACGTGTAAAATGATTTTTGTACTCTTGATGTCTTTGTAATTTTTTTGTTTTGTTTTGACTGATAATTTTATTTTTCAAGAGAAACATGCAAATTTTTGTTTAATTTGTTACCGATTTTTCTATTTTTTTTAAAAAATGTTTTTTCTTCTTGCTTTTATTTAGACTTTTTTTTAAAACAATTTTTTGGGGCCGTGCAACGATTTTCAGAAGTGATCCCCCCGTCGTCACAGGGACTATGCATATAAGTTTTGTGATATTGCTGGCGAATTTAATGGAATTTCTGGGTCTAAAACCGAGGCTAAAACCAAAAGACTTTAATAAAAATGTTAAATTTCGTGATAATTTATATAATTCGCTATGGATTACAGGTGCACAAGACTACGCCCTCGTCGTCGACTACATCCCCCCCGTCCAGATCACTCACCTCTCCGCGACGGGCCTCCACTCCGCCTCGCTCTCCGTGCGTCCCTCGACGAGGTAGCCGTCGACGCAGCGGCCGCCGTCGTACGGCGGCGATGACCAGGTGATGACGGCGCAGCGGCCGCCGGAGGGGTCGGCCACGGCCAGCGGCCGGCCTGCGGGCGGGTCCGGGGGGCCTGCAACACCATCCAGCCAATGTAGGGATGTCTCTCACTTGAATAAAGGAGCGTCGTTTTCACCAAGGGACGGCCAACTCGCAAAAATCGTGTAGATACACGTGTATTTTTGAGAAAATACAAGAAATACACGAAAAATACAAGGAAATACATGACAATACTAAGTAGTTCGTTAAAATACTCAACAAAAATACAAGAACAATACCAACAAATACTTGAGACATACAAAGTAAGAGTACACAGAAATACACGAGTTAGCCGGCCCTTGATTTTTCCAAACACTGGACGACGTGTGAATAACATTATTTCACACACTTGTTGGTGCGCGACAAATTATCCACACACTTCTATGTAAACGAATGTTCATTATTCAAACAGCACTCATCCGCATGACTGTTTCCATACTCACAACACACAGGACCTGTGGATGGAAATAGCTACCAGAGTATGCGGCGTGAATAAGTGAATGAATGAGCACCCTTCTTCGGAAAGGTGACAGTGGGCGAGCGGGAAAAAATTATCATAAGGGAGATAAAATTACCGCACGGGGGAGGGGGTGGGGGTAACATTATCACAAGGTGGAATAAAATTATCACAAGTTGGGGGAGGGGGGCTTACACTTGGATTTGGACATGTGCAAGCACAACTCTCGCCGCGGGGGACATTTATTTTTAGAGAAACAAAGCATGCGAGCCACACCTCCATCTCGCCGAAGGTGACCCTCACGGAGACCCATTACATCCCTCGGAGGCACCTCCAGCACAGCGTCGCGTGACGACACCCTCCCTCGTCCACTGTCAAAAATATCTTTGCAGTTTTACGATTCATTTTGTAAATTATGATTTACGAAATATTTTGAAAATTTACGAGAGTCCTTTCTTGCTCGTAATTGAATTTTAAGTCGATACGCGTGGTGCTTTTTGTTTTAGGAACTGTAATTATAATTTTACATGTCCACTTCGTGGAAAAATTTTCCCGTAAACCTGCAACTATTTTTCACAGTGTCCGGCCCGGTCCGGAACTCTTTCGGTACGGGCGAGAGCAATTTCATCCGACCCGCGATCTGCATTACTTATCCTAAATTTCCCGGCGCACGCCGCGCAGGCCGATACAAAGCGTACAACAACGCGTGCGGTTCGAGCGGCGCGCCCCTCCAACACGTGGACGTTTGACTTTGCGTCTTTGCGTGCGCACGGCGAGGCTGCGCGGCTGCGCGCGTGTCCTGGACAAGTAAGTGGCCTCCGTGGGTCCTCATCCTAATCCCAGAGAACGAGAGCTGCTTCCTTAGAGGAGAGTACACTTGCAAGATGCACAACAAGGGCCAAATAGAACACAAAATGAATTTTGTGATAAGTATGGAACTCGTTCTTTACATAATTATGTGCTACAGAGGTAGGAGTGTAAAACGTTATGTGAGTCGATTGAAGACATTTTCATCTCAGATTTCATCACCGTTCGTGTGTGCAGGGGAAGTTTTTCCCGGGACACTCGCCCTTGCTCGTCTCGTGTGCTCGGGCCTTCTTCGGCCCTCCCGCTCGGGTCCGATTGTTGGGGCGCATAAAGGAGCGCGAGCTGGCGCGAGCCGACTCGGTCTACGACTAGACTCGGGGACTTAGAATGAAAACTCACACAAAATTTGTTAAGAGTTCTCAAAATAATACTATTAAACGTTAAACAAGGGCCAAATAGAACACAAAATGAATTTTGTGATAAGTATGGAACTCGTTCTTTACATAATTATGTGCTACAGAGGTAGGAGTGTAAAACATGATGTGAGTCGAGTGAAGACATTTTCATCTCAGATTTCATCACAGTTCGTGTGTGCAGGGGAAGTTTTCCCCGGGACACTCGCCCTTGCCTTGCTCGGCTCGGGTGCTCGGGCCTTCTTTGGCCCTCCCGCTCGGGTCCGATTGTTGGGGCGCATAGAGGAGCGCGCGAGCTGGCGCGAGCCGACTCGGGCTAGGACTAGACTCGGGGACTTAGAATGAAAACTCGCACAAAATTTGTTAAGAGTTCTCAAAATAATACTATTAAACGTTAAAAAAGGTTCATTGCTGCAATGCAGAAGAAGGCTTCAAGCTGAGATCAGCGCAAGTTTCATGTCTGTGGGTATTGTGCTTGATGAGATTGAAAACTCCACTCATATAGTTGGGTTATGGGACTTAGAATGAAAACACGCAAAATTTGTTAAGTGTTCTCAAAATAATACTATTAAACTTGAAAAATAGTTCATTGTTGGAATAATGACCAGCGTTTCCAGTTTAGAATGGTATAACTATTATGCCTGTAGGTATTGTGAGATCTGAGATGAAAGTGTGGACAGTTAAGCGTTACACCCGACTGAGAACAATACTCGTTCTTTTCACCACTCAGGAGAGAGGTGGTGGTAAAGAACGAGTAAAAAAAAAGGTTGACGTCTTTTTACTGTTCAGGCGCAGCTAATTTTTAAGCTACGGTGCTTATTTTCTAGCTACCGTGCTATTTATATTTTCGCTATTAAGTGCTTAGCCGCGGGGCTAATTTTTCACATCTAATTTCAGCTGGGCGATCTTTTTTTTTTTTTTTTTTTTTTGCGTGTGAAGTCATACCTAAAGCTTATTGCTTCAAATTGAACGAACGGAGTCACCGACTGTCGCTTACAAATGTGTGAAGGATTTGTCGCATGCAAATACATACAAGTGTGCGAAAAAATAAGGTGCCAGCACTTGCAAGTGAGCGAAATTTGCGTTGCGATCTTCGGTGTGTACTGTGATGTAGAGAGGATGAGGATAAGCGAGGCAGAAGTCACGTCAAGATTCTGATCCCGCAGTACAGGACTCCTGTCGGCTTAAGCAGGAGGCGGCAGCGGCGGGGCAGGGAGGGCGGGGACGCCTGTGAATAGTCACGCCCAGCATAGGCACGGAAGGCGCCGAGTTTCAAAAAGAGACAGGTAAAAATTCAACTCGTGGCGCTTGGAGCTCTCACTTTGCGGTCAGATTTCCCGCAGGGAAATCCTTGTTGCTCTTTTCAAACATTACAAAGTGGGGGCGCCATTTAGCCTCGATTTAGTGTAGTGACATTCACCGTACAACTCATTTACGGTGAAACTTTACCGTGAGCCACGCTGCTGCGGGCTTCACTGTTGCTTACACCACCGTAAGCTCAAGTAACGGCGAGCAGTCATCGCCCTGCCGTGCTAGTTAACGCGAGCCTCCGTATCGTAAGACGTATGCGCGATGCCTGCAATTATGAGTTTCTTTTTCTTCTTCTCTTTTTCGTAGAGGGATTCCCCTCCCCCCCCTCTACACTCTGAAGCTGATTGCTGTTATCAAACGCCGACGTGGCGGGGCGCGGCGCGGCGCGGCGGGGCGCCGAGCGACGCTCCGGTCCGGACCACCACACACCAGCCGGGTTACAGTAGATGAACAGGCTTATTACGGGGAAAACGAGTGATTCGATTTCACGGCCCGGCTGTGCTGTCAAGTACGGGCTGCGGGTGCGCCACAGGCAGCAGCAGCAGCCGCCCCGCCCTCACCGTACAGGTAAATACGACGTTATCTCTATTCTCACGCTACTCAAAGATTAAAACGCGATTACGCGATCTTTTTATTTCTCTCTCTCTCTTTCTCTCCCACATTATTTATGAGTGGTTTATATTTTGTTGTTTCTCTCATACGCGCCGCGCGGCATCGCAGTGTTCCCCGCCACGCCGCAGATTAAACACTTTTTTTTTTCCTTTTAAAGACTACAAAAATGACGTCGTTACCACGCGTGCGCACGCGTAGCTCAAAAGCAAACCAGAAAGGACTCTCCAGGGGAGTCGGCGTGGCAGAGCCCGGAGCGGTGGTGGTCCGCGAACACCTCTAGCGTCCCGGGTGCAACACGTCACGGCCTCCCCATTCAGCTCGCACCGACAGATGGGGAGAGAGAGAGAGAGGGAGATATCTCTCTCGAGGTACACGGAATTAGTCTAGGTAATGCCGGGCGGCGGGGGGAAATAGGGGCGTACACACGGCGGACTAATAGGAGAAATTCCAGGAAACCATAGAGCCATCAGTCCGCAACCAGCTGCAGCGCGCAGACCTTCTCATTAGGGGCAGCGCACGCGCCTCCGGTGCAAAGCGGATGGGGTGGGGTGGGGTGGGGTGGGGTGGGGTGGGGTGGGGTGGGGTGGGGTGGGGTGGGGTGGGGTGGGGTGGGGCGGGGTGGGGCGTGGAGGGGCGGCCCCACATCCCACAGCGTGGCCGGCCCGCGCGGCACCCCCGCCCCACCCCGCCCCGCCGCGCCCCGGCCACCACACCACTTCACCTTCTACATACGTGCGTTATCGACGGCGCGGCCAGATGCGCGATATATGCCCTAGGAAATTGCGTCCGGACCGATCGCCCGCACAAACCGAGGGGAAAACAACTCTCAATTTTGGTGGACAAATTTAGTGAATTTTTCTTGAATTTTGGGCAATTTTTGATTGAATTTTTCCTAAATTTGATTCAGTCGTCCTAAATTTTTCTAATAATTTTCTTCTGAATTACAAGGTGTACAAATATTTCAGAGTTGTTTCCTCCTCGTACACAATACCGTACACTGCGCCGCGCAAAACGAACATGACAACAAAGCAAGTTCAGTCAGTCAGATGCGAAGAAACTGAACGCCGCCGACATGATAGTGGCGCTGCTACACTTGTCTTTATTTTCACTGCAATACCAAGAATGTAAATATCTCACACTTGTAGTTGTGTGAATTCTCTTTAGCTCATTTAGCCCTTGAAGTGAGTTAAATTTCTGGGAAAATTCAGTGTTACGACTTCACATACCTTCATGAGTGAAACATTTCTATACACTTGAGTTTCAGGTGAAGGCACTGCTCCCCTCTGCCTCTTTGCTGTCTCCCGAGTAACTTTTCAGGCTGCTGCTCTTCTCTCACAGCCGTCTGTACAAAAAGTAGCCTCGCTCAGAGCCTCTATACAGCAGCAACAAGTGTACGAGGGGCCGGGTCAGGCCGGGCCGCGCGGGGCCGGGCGAGCAGGCGGCACACGCCAAAGGAAAAGACACCACTCAAGAAATGACGGAGCAGGAGATGAAGGAAACCCTGGGTGTTTTTTGTTTGAGCAGGGTTGCGGCGGGGGCGGCTGGAGTGTATGAGCACACGGGGGAAAAACTATAGGATCCGACCGAACACCTTTAACACCTTTACGGATGTGACTTCACACATTTACAGGGCCATAACGACACTTCCTACAGGGAGCAATGACTCTAAAAAAGGAGTCAAGAGCGCCCATCATTCACACTCCTACACGTATGAGACTTGAGTTTACATTTCGCAAAGTATAGTCGACATATTTCTGAAGAAAAAAAAAAAGTGGTCTTTCCCTGACAGTCCGCGAATCAATCCCTTCTTGCCTCCCCCGCTGGCTTCCCTGCCCATCTCCTCTGGCAAACACGAAACAGCTCCCGGAGCCGGAGCCGGACTCACCAATACGCTTCAGGGCCCCGCCCTCCTCGCTGTCCATCACGTCCGCCTGACTTGTCTCCTTCCCCGGAGAAATAAAAATCTCCAGGTTGCTCCGGTAACGGGTCAGCATGTTTGCTGATAGGGCTGGGCGGCGGCCTGCTTGCTGGGCCTCTCCAACACAAACAGCACGACCGGTGCACACACACACACAGAGCGCACCTCCTGCCGCCCTCCTCTATACGCCCCGCCGAAACTTTTCAAAGTTTGCCTTCCGAGCGCGGGAAGATCGACCACACATCCGTTTCCCACATCAGCAAACAGTCGCCGATCGAGGTGGGAAATCGCAGCACGAACACGAACACCGCGGCGGCGCAAGAAGGGCCAGGGTAGCGGCGGCGCGGCGGCGCAGACCCAAAGTACAGTCGCGCAAAGTCACTCGAGCGCGGTCGCGAGCACGCTCACGGCATGGTGGACGTGCGCGAGGAGGGCTGCCAAGGGAACTTGTCACTCTGCCCCTGTGTGCTCCGCGACAACTCCTCGGCACGCGCGTGAAGTTCCCGCGCGGGGCGAAGCGTGCGAGAGAGTGAGTGAGCGGACGACGAAACGTAGAGCGTCCGGACCAGAGACCAGCCGAGCAGCCGACTCACGAACACGAGACTGACTCAGGCACCGGCGGCACGGCACCGGCACGGCCACTCAAGCACCCGGCAGAGCGCGGCGGGGCGGGGCGGGGCGGGGCGGGGGCGGAGCGGGCCCGGCGCCGAGCCTACTGCAGCAGGAACCCATCCCCACTACCCGCGCGCTGCGGCCGGTACCCGCGGCTCTGCCTCATCCGCGTCAATGAGATAGGAGCCCGCGTTGTTCGCCTTGCTCCCCACCTGCTCCATCACCCCGATGCGCCTCATGGACTCATGGTGACGAGCAGGAGCAGCGCAGCAGAAGACTTTCTCATGCAGAATCCTCGCATGATCCTCGGAAGACTGTATCGTGGCCGAGGGGGAAACAACTCTGAAATTTTTGTACCAGAATTTTAAAAAAAATCAGAACTAAATTGAAAAAAAAATAAAACTACTTCAGAAAATTTCAAATATTTTCAGAAAATTCAGGGGGGAAAAATCAGGAAAATTCACAAAAATTCACTAAACTCCACAGAATTCTACAAAACTTCACAAAAATTTACAAAATTTGCAGGCCAAAATTCAGAGTTCTTTCCGCCTTGATCGTGGCGGGGCGTTGGGCCGAGGCGCGGCAAGGGTTGCGGGGCGGGGCGGGACGGCGCGGGGCCTGCGGGGCCAGCCCGGGGCGGGGCAGGAGCCCCCTGCGGTCGTGTAGACTTTTCCAGGCACTTTGAAAGAGGGCCACGTTTCAGGGTAAGTAGGAAGAAGCGAGGCGCGCGAGACTCTGCCCTGCCTTCCTGGCGCCGCAGCAGCGCGCACCGCGGCGCAGGGTAGGGAGGGTAGGGGCAGGCCAGGGCCCGGGACCAGGCCTGGAATAATGAAAGTCTTGAGAGTCACTTGAGCGCCCCACTCCCCACCTCAACCCTCTACTACGGCCTGATCCGACAGAGTGCAGCGCAGCGGAAGCTCCACCGGGGAGATTAAAAGAAAACTTTGGGAGGCAGGTGCGGGGCGGGGTGGGGCGAGGGGGGCTAGCGCCGAGTAAGCCGACGTGGGCTTAACGTTCCAAAACGAATAATACTTTTCGTAGGGTTTACACCACCGCTGCAACGACAGCAGCCCGGGATTCTTCTTATATGTTAGTCAGTATATTAGTGGAGTGAGGTGTCTTCCGTATACCTTCAATTTCCTGCACCAACCTTGAGAGCAAAAGAAAAGCAATATGGAAAATTTTCGAGTACACACAGAGCCCAGCCACACGCCACACACTCTATCAACGTCGCCCGAACGAGGCCAGGAATGCAAACACGGCTGCGGCTGTAAGCGGCCCCGCCCGCCCCCCCGCCCGGCTCCGCAGATATTTTGGAGACGAGGGGGTCGGGATGAGGCCGCTATCAGTCGAAACTATACAAAAGACGGGCGGGCCGGGCGGGCCGGGCCGGGCGCTTCCACGGAGCGGCGAGATTAGGAGCCGGCCAGCAGGGCGCGCGTGAGGAAAGTTCAAACAGCCCCGCCGCGCCCTGCCCCACCGCAACCCCGCGCTACCCCACACCGCGCCCCCGCGCAAGCCTGAGGTGCTTACCACCCCGTCATCCACGTCCAGCATCACCACGACCAGCAAAACGGCACGCGTGGCTTTTCGAAGAACACGCCACCGTCATATATCTCGTTCGGATTCCTACCCGCTGATTTATTTTCGAGTACAGTTTTGGCATTAGAGTGGTGGAGAGGCGCGGGGCGGGGCGAGGCCCGTATCGCGCGGGTGTACCTGCTGCTGGGGGCGCTGTGCGGGCGTGGTGGGGCGTGGCGGGGCGTGGCGGGGCGTGGCGTGGCGGGCCGGCCGGGCTTATCGCACCCGGAAAGGCAGGCAGGCAGGCACTCACTCGGACCTGGGCGGGACGGGGCGGGGCGGGCGGGAGGAATGGAGAAGATGGGGCAGCAGGCGCCGGCGGCGTTCTTCCTTCCTCTCGAGGCGGACCCCACCCCACCTACCCTCATAAAGTACCTTCCTGTTTGCTATGCTTTTACTCCCTAGAAAACCGGGTTAACTTAAACTACATCCAAAAAACCCAATAAGATGGGCGGCTTGAAACAAGTCCGTCGAATGTGCCCTGCTCCAGCCAGCCGAGGCCTACGGACGGGAGGCTAGCAGGGCGGAAGTCTTGCACTATGGCCTGTTGTGCCGTGTCAGGCCGAGCGGGACGGTCGGTAACAGGACGCTTTACTGCACCGGCAACGTGACACCCAGGTGGACCCGCCCCGCCCCGCCCCGCCCCAGGCCGACCGCACCTCGGGCCTCGGACACCCCACCCCACCCCGCAGCAGCTCGCGCACCTCCGCAGCATCCTGACCAGCCTCCTCCGGACCGGGGGCTCGGACCGAGGGGTACCTCACTCTTTAAATGGGTGTACACTGTTTGGAGGTTTGTATTGTGATTGGAAGGAAAATTTGTCCAAACTTTAAAGAAAGCAAATTTATTTTTGCACCAATTGGATATTTTGCAATTTTAAGATGCTGAAATGTTATGTCGAAATATTATGTGACTGAATGGTAATTCGAAAATGATTGGAGCTTAGGGTGTACACTCATTGGAGAAGGTGAGGTACCCCTCGGCTCAGAGGCTAAGGCGAGGGGGAAACGACTGTAAAATATATGTTTACCTCGTAATTGACAAAATTTCCAGAGAAAAAAAATCGGGAAAATTCAGACAAAAATCAGGAAAAAGTCAGAGAAACTCAGAAACAATCTGAGAAATTCAGAAAAAAATCAGGGAAATTCACAAAAAAATTGCAAACAATTTGGTTAAATTCTAGCAAAAGTTCACAAGAATTCACAAAACACCAAACTTCCGAGTTGTTTCCCCCTTGGGCTAAAGGGGTGTGCCATGCGCTGAGGGGTGAAGGGTTATTTTTCGGTGGGTTTGGCCTGGTCGGGTCGCGTCGGGTCAGGCCGCGACCCTGGTGGCGGCACCATGTCTAGAGAGACCCTCCAGATCCCCCGCCCCGCGCGTCCCTGAATTAATCAGCCTAGCCCGGTCCTGACCGCCACCAAGGCCGCCGCCGCCGCGCTCGCTATAGAGCAGCCGCAGCACAGCTGGTCGGTGTAAGCTCAAGCTCCGGGAGGGGGAGGAGGTGACCTCTGTAGGACACGCCGCGCCGCAGGGAGAAAGCGCCGCCCTTTGTCATAGGCATAGTCTCGTTTGCCTCGCTTCATAGCACCTACATCTCCTCCTAGCCTCCTCCTCCTGCTTACAGTCATCCTATTAAAATATATATAGACATGCTACGTGGGGCCGTCTAACCGTGGACTCAGCAGGCGCTGGCAGTGGAGTGACTCCGGAGTACGGCCAACCCCAAAACGCACGCACCCCGCGCACTTATAACACGCTGACGGCACAAGAATCCGAATGTTATGCACTTGTTTGTGCATGTTGGTGAATTTCCATTCGCACACTTGTCCCTTCTAGTTAATGAAATCTCTAGGAAAATTATTCACTTCTTAACTTGTGCCGCGAACATAGAAATCCACACTGAGAAAAAACAATCCAGCCTGGCACTAAGCAGTTTTTTAATGCTACCAACAAAATCCTGACACTAATTGATTTGGTTCTCAACTTTCAGATTTTCGGGGAAGGCATTAAAATCTTTTAGCCCAGTTAAGACTGTTAAGTTCCTGAAGCTAAAATGATTTAGGGCTTCCTGAGGACTAAACATTTTAGTGCCCAGCGATATTTTTTTTTCCCTCGGTGCACGCACCTGCAAGAGCGCAACATTTACATACTTGAACTTAAAAGGTGTGGGAGGGAGGAGAGAGAGAGAGAGAGAGAGAGAGAGAGAGAGAGCGAGAGAGAGAGAGAGAGAGAGAGAGACAGAGAGAGCGTTCCTTAAAAACCAGAGCGACGCCGTAACGATGACGACCGTCGTGTCCGTGTCCCGTCGCATAACCGTAACCCTTTGGCCCTCGGCGTCGCGTCCCCTCCGGTCCCCTCCCGCTGTCAGCGCGCTCTATGAAGGCTCTCTATGCCCCCATAACAAAAGCGGCGCTGCGGCGGGCCAGGGCGGGCCAAGGCTGGCAATCAGGCGTCCTGCTGCAGAGTGGCGTCCGACTGTCCCTGTGCCGGCCGTCCTGGCCCAGCCGGCCCAGCCCACCGCGACCACGCGCACGCACGCTTGGCAAGAAATTAGACAAGACCCATAAGACGCTCACTTGAAGGTGAGTGAGTTTTTTGGTTTTTCACACACTCACTCAGGTGTGTAACAAATGATTTCACACACTTGTAGATGAGCAGCGAATACCTGTTATTGGCACTGGTAGAAATGGCTGTGCACTGTTTGACGTCTCGTGTGTTGCTGTAGGCACCCGGTCTGTAACCTGAAGGGGAAAGAACTCTGACTTTTGGGGCGCAAATTTTGTGAATTTTTGTAAATTTTCCCAAATTTGTCTGAATTTGTCTGAATTTGTCAGGATTACGAGGTGTAAAAACAAAAAAGTTCAGCGTTGTTTCCCCCTCGCTGTAACCGGATGCACGGTTGCAAGAGGATTACCTACTGTGCGGGGCTCTCAGGCACCTGGACCACGGCAGAAAAGTAGGCAATAAGTATAGCCCGGTAAAGCAAGCCGCATCTGCCCGTGCCTACCAGGCATCATGTGCATACCAAGAGCCAGTGTGTTGCCTTGTGTGGACATACGAAGATGCCAGTGCCCACTTCATTCTGCCGTGCTTTGGGCTACTTATTTTCTAGTTTTCTGTGGCAAGCCCGGCAGAGCAGAGGAAAGAGGTGCGGTCGGTGGGCGGGCGCGGGGCCCAGCAGTACTCCCGTATACTGTACGCCCTGCCCGGCCCTGCCCGGCCCCGCCCAGCCTGGCCCGCGGCACAGTTGTAGATACACGATCCACCAGTTCCGAAACGCCCAGCTGCTCCGCCGCAGTGCAGTACAGTCGTCCTAAGATAACACACGCACGTACCCCTCCTCTCTGCAAGCGCCGCCCGCGCCCACCCGCCTATAACAGGGGCCATCCATATACTACGTGACCTGTTTAGGGGGGGGGAGGGGGTTCGGCCTTACACTACGGTCAGTCACGGGGGGGAGGGGGGGGGGTCAGCGCTGGTCACGTAGTATCCTAGTATTCGTCAGAATGCCTGCTAAACGCAGCAAAATACAAACAACTAACGCCGCGTCGTCTGCTATGGAGACTGACGCCTGACTGGCGTGGCATGGCGCCGGCACGGCTTGCCCACCTTCGCCCAGCCGGCTGGCTAACAAAATTAATGCCAAGGAAATTCTGTCAGTATCATGTCTAGTTCGCGTATACATGCCGCATATTTCACCTCTAGAAACATAGAAAGTCGTTCCCGAAGTCGTGAACGTTTTTTTAACGCTAAAATTAGAAGAAAAAAATTTACTACGTGACCATGGGGGAGTTGGGCGCCGTACTACGGACGGTCACGGAGGGGGAGGGGGGGGTCAAAAATGGCCCAAAATAGGTCACGTAGTATATGGATGGCCCCTAACGGACAATTTGAACCGCGAGAGAAATAAGGGGCAGGGGGGCACCGGGCATGTTCGGACAGTTGGTGTAGCAGTATCACGATAAAAACAGTGTCTGATATTTTGAGGGAAAAGGGAAAACTTTGAGGACCGTGGATACTTTAAGGAAAACTCCTACTCCTAAGATTTTGAGAAAGTCTCCGCAAAATTTGTGGAGATTTCCCTTATTTTTAGAGGGACCTTCCTCAAAATCTGAGGGGTTTCCCTCAAATTACGGAAGTTCCTCAAAGTTTTCCCCTTTTCTTCAAATATCAGACATTGCTTTTACCGGCTTTTACCGTGTAGTAGTCATAGCGTGGCATGGCGAGATGGAGAATCCCAGTTTTGCTTGGGTCATCATCACAGCACGGCTCGGGGTGGGGCGCGTCACCAAGTGGAGCGGAGGGAGACGTCACCGTCACACGGGCCGGAGCATGACGGGAATGCGTAGAATGCTGCCCGGCTCAGCGGAGAACACGTCACGTGACGTCATCGCTCACGGCGCGAGGTAGGGCGGGGCGCGCCGGGGGTGTGGGCGCCACCTGGTGCCTGGTCTGGTGGCATGGCGCATCTGCGCGCACCTGAAGAAGTGTAGCTCAGCCGAGCAGGGGGAAACAATAACTCTGAAATTTTTGTACTCCTCGTAATTAAAAAAAAAGCCAGAAAAAAAATTTAGAAAAAAATCACGATAACATTTCGGTAGAATTCAAGCAAAAATTCAGGGGAAAAATCAACAAAAATTCAGAAAATTCAAGATTTTTTTTTAAATTCCAAAATTTGTTCATCAAACTTCAGAGTTGCCTCCCCTCTTGAGCTCAGCGGTGTAACTTCAAAAGTACCACGGGTGTGTGTGTATTGCGGTGCGCACGGTGTGGGTGGAAAACCCGCAACACTGTGGTGTTCTTCTTCAGTAATACACTAGGCTCCATTACAATATCAAGCAAAAGATCGAAACTTTCTTTCCTACGATTTCAAAACTCGCGACGCAACTTGGGACGCCGAGCAGCAGGGCCTACCCGAGACGAGTGACACCACCACATCACGTCAGCGGTGAGATACACCTTGACGAGGGTATGATGGGCACTCTGCGGTGTCACCTGGTGTCAGGGGCTCGGGCCGGGCCGGGCCGGGCGGCGCGGGCTGGGCTCGCAGTCGTGCGGGGGTTCGCGATAGTGTGTATCGGGTTTTGGCGCAATGATATGTGGGCAATCGGAAAAGGCCTCGCATTGGCCTCTGCGCGCCGTTGCCCGCCCTCACCTCGCCTCGCCTCGCCCCGGCCAGACCCGGACCAGGCTAAGAGCCTCGTTCGCTCCGGGCCGCGCGGCCGCACCTGAACACACACGGCGCAGCTCGGCACACGTAGGTACATTACCCGTGTCTGCTCTAGTGGTTGTTTCAGCGGGGCGGGGAGCCGCTCTGCCCGCCCCGCCCGCCCCGCCCCGCCCCGAAGTCATGCCGTCCTGACATGCCATGCTCACCCTTGCGCAACGCATGGGGCAGGCCGGGGCCGGGCTGGGCGGCGGGAACCGAGACTGAGTGGTGTTCATGGGAGGGAAGGACAGTTTGGGCTGGGGCTGGCCCGGCTACGAGCTGGGCGATGCAACCACTTAGCGACATGGTGCCCTCGGATCTAGTGTAGAGTCCGGGCTGGCATTACCCCGCGCATCGCCCGCGCACCCACGCGGAGGAAAAGGGCCCGCGTTCAACCACTTCCGGCTCCACACGCATACTGGTTCCTCTCAGACGAAACCCCGCGCGGAGGACGGCGATATGGAAATCACATAACTCGCGGGCGGGTCGGGATACTATCGAGCTGGAAGTGGCGAGGCCGAGAGGGGGAGGGCGGGAGGCTCAAAGAGTGAGATGAAGGTAGAGAATATAGAAGCCGTGCCGCGGGGTCAGGCGGGCCAGCCGCGCAGCAGACCGCCAGCGCGGTGCGGGCCGGCGCCATCAGCCATCAGGGACTAGTTGAAGGCATCTGCGCTCGCCTGGATCCCGCTACTACTGCTGCTGCAGCCACTGGGCGTGCCTGCGTCCTGCGTGTGTGTGTGTGTGTGTGTGTGTGTGAGCGTGAGGAGAGCGCCATCAAGTCTGGCGAGCGCCGGCCGGGGCCGTTAGGAGCGGGGGCCCGCCCACCCCCGCCTCGGTCGGTAGCCGCCTGCAGCTCATGGCGCTATGGTGGCGCGTATGGTTATGGCGAGCAGGCGAATATTATTGTCGCTGCTGGCTGCGCTGGCTGCGCTGGCACATGGTGGTGTGTCGGGGCGGTACAGCGCGCAGCGCGCAGCGCGCCCTGGCCATGCCCTGACCGAGGCTAGAGGCGAGCCAGACGAGGTGTTAGTGGCGTCGTTCTAACCGCAGTCCTCGTCGCGTCGCGGCCAAAGCCTTTTATATACTTTTTATACTGGTCCGTTCGGGATGGAGGGGGAGGGGGGGGGGGCACAGCATGGAGCGCCGTGGCGCGGACACGAATGGCGGTCAAGGCCGAGCCAGAGTCAGATGTGAACTTTCCCGACGGGGCCGGGCCGGGCGGGGCGGGGCTCGGGTAAGACCCGGAGGGGAAATTAAGGAGGGGGGGGGGGGAGAGTCGTAACGCTGAGCGCTTCTGACGCTGACTGACTTAACCCGTCTCTCGTCTTTCTCCTTCCCTCTCTGTCTCTCCTCCTAAACACGTTACCGCTCGCATTTACGCCCTTCCCCCCATGTATAGCCAGCGATGCGTTTTAATTTATGTTCCAGCTTCCCCCCGCATCCCCGCGCCCGGCGCTCCACATGCGTAAAGTAGCCCTTTCTTTATCGCCGGCCGGGGCGGGCTGGGCCAGGCCAGGCCGCCCTGCTGTGAAACGTTAACCGTTTTCTGCCGCTTTGCGGCGCACCGGGCGTGCAAAGTGTGGTATATATTTTTATAATCGTATTTCAGTGTTCATATGCGTGAATAAAAGTAGAAAATAAAGGGCGGAAAAGCGTATGGGTCCTGCGGGAGGGTTGCCATTTAGGAGGAGGGGAAGCCCCTTTTGTTGCGGTTCAACATTTTCGCAAAGGTACACACACGCACGCACACACACCGTGCGCGGAGCCCCACTGAGAGGTTCGCGGTTCGCCCGCAGGCGGGGCGGGGCGAGGCGGGGCGGGGCGGGGCGGGGCGGCGGGGGCGGGGCGGCGGGGGCGGGGCGAGGTGGGTGGGACCGGGACATAACTGGGCGCCGCCGGCCGCCGGCCCCCGAGCTTCGCTCTGCCTCGTTTCATTTGCGGAATCCGGATGATGGTCCGCGCCGTGATATGTTAGCGCGCCGGACCCGGACTGGCCCCTGGTTCCGCTGCTCGTGGAGGGGGGGGGGGGGGGGGGGGGGGAGGCCTCGCCCCCCGCAGCCCCCACCCCCGTGCGTGCAGCCGTCTGATTCCGAAGATCTCCCTCTCGCCTCCGCCCTTGTCGCTCTGATAGGGCCCTGCCATCCCCAGCATAGGTGCGACAAGGACGGAGGCACGAGAGCGCGATCTTCGGAATCAGACGCCAGGATACGGCACGCGTCGGGAGGTAGAACCCGCCCGGTGGTCCTGCTGGCCGGCGAAGCAGACACGCGTGCTGTTCGGGGGCTACGCGGGGCTACAGCAAGCAGTGCTGGCTTACGCTCACACGGCCACGTGGTATTTGTCTACACCCCGCGACCGGACGTCGATTTGAGGCCGTTTTGCGGAATAGCTGAGCTGAGCGCGATAATGAGAGACGGGCCCGGGAAAGTTGCTGCCAATCTCATGGTTTTAACTCTAGCTCCTGGTCGTGCGTCAGTCCCCTGCTCCTCCCCTGCTCGACGCCGATGACGCCGTGATCCTGGCGGGGCGGGAGCAGCCGCAGATGACTCACAGCTAAGTCCGGTCGGCTGGGCTCGGCGCGACCCTTGCGACACACCCGAGGAAAGGCCCTCCCACCTCCTCCCCCGGGGCAGGGGGAAGCACTTGCAGCATCAGCAGCAGCGACACTCACCTTCCACGGCCAGGGACGCGTAGTGGTGGTCCGCGCCGTAGATGTTCTCCACGCTGACGACGTACTTGCCGGCGTGGTCCGCCGACACGGGCTGCAGCGCCAGACACGACACGCCGGCCGCCGTGCGGATGCTCGTCCGGTCGTCCTCAGCCAGCTCGCGGCCCTGTCACCGGGCCGAACAACCGCGTTGCACTTACGACTTTGGAGATTTATTTGGATCAAAATGTCGAGCGTGTGATTGAAAACCCAAGAGTGTGAATGATCACACTCGTAGGTGTGCGAACTTTTCAACTCGTAGGATAGGAAAGCTCATTTCTTTACCTTTTCAAGCGTATGCGAAAAGAAAGTCACACATCTCTGAGTAAACGACATAATTCACACACTTGAGTTTCCAGTGAGATATACCTCATTCTTCGGAAGGAAGGTTGAGTTGTGATTAGTGGTAAAACTTAAACCAAACATAAACCAAACTTTACAAAAAAAAAAACATTTTTTTTTCTGTTAGCAGCAATTTGATAATTTTAGCGATAAAATTGCATTTTTGTCGCTGTATTATGAAGATGGATCGACTGAGCGTCGAGGGGATAACAACTCTGAATTTTTGTATTTCCATTTTGATAATTTTTGTGCGTTTGAATGGAATTTTGAGAATCTTCATTAGGATTTCACCTTAATTTTCGTGAATTTTACTGATTTACCCTGCATTTTTGTACATTTTTGGGAAATTTTCTAAATTTTTATGAATTTCCATGAAGTTTTACCAGGGGAACGAAAATTTCAGGGTTGTTTCCCCCTCGTCGGGCGTGCGCCGATTGGAGGACGTGAGGTACCCCTCGGCCTCGGCTGCTCCCAGCCCCCGTTACGTACCGCCCTGAGCCAGCGCACGGTGGGCTCGGGCTCGCCGGCGTACAGCGCGGTGAGCTGCACCTTCTCCCCGCGCAGCGCCGTGGTGTCGGCCGGGCCCCGCAGCAGCACGGCGGGCCGCTCCAGCTGCAGGCCGCGCTCCGGCCCCGACCCCGACCCGTTGACGACGGCCCTGCGGACACACCCAAGGCCGAACCGGACCCAACGCTCACCTCCTGGACTGTCATTTCGGAGGAGTTAGGCCCCCCTCTCTCTATACTTAGAGAGACACGGACGTGTGTTCCGCGTCGGCGGCGGGCGGCGCGGTCTCTGCTATCCCTGCAGGGTCCGCGCCGGCCACGCCCACCTGCAGACCGATTCCGCTGCCGGCATACTCGTCGTTCTGTCTCCCTCGCTCTCAAGGAGACTACCGAGGGGCGCGAGAATGCTGTCTCTCTCGCACTGGAGGAGAGCGCCGACGAGTGCCAGTGCCGGCAACCGAATCGCTCTGCTGGCGCGCGCTACGCCCCGCCGCGGCCGCCCGCGGGGCGCGCGCGCCCGTTGGGCGGCCCACCTCCCCGGCGCGCGGCGCGCTATGCTCACCTGTCGAGGCTGGCCGCCCTGGCGTCGCGCGGCTCGTCGCCCAGCACGATGAGGTCCGCCGTGCACGAGAGGTCGAAGCAGGCGGCGCCGCACGGCGTGCACGAGCCGGAGCTGGCCTGCGCGCCGCACGCGTGCACGCGGCACTGCACGCAGCCGCCGTCCGCGGCGCCCACCCGGCGCACGTGCAGCACGAGCTCGGCGCCGTCCTCCAGCACCTGGCACACACCAGAGGAGGCGATGCATCAGGACAAAGACGCACGCAGGGTCACTTGTTCGCGGGGGGAGTTTTAATTCGAGGGGTCCTCCACAGTAAATTCAAGCATACACAGATTTTTCTAAATTTTCTGGTATTTCGTGACTGTCCTTAATTTTTCCTGATTTTTTTTCTGCACCCCTCCCCCTCTTCCCATTTTTTTTCTGGATTTTTTGGCAGATTTTTTTTAAATTTCTTTGAATTTTTCTGTTTGTTTTTTTTTAAAGGAAACAATGAATTTTTTGAGTGAAGGAACCCTCGGTTTTCATCGCCGGGCAGGCTACACATGTGCGTAGGGCTTTTTACTTGCGGGGGAGGGGGGGGGGAGGTGTGAAAACCCAGACAGGCTAGACTTCACAATTCCTTTAATTTCAAATAATATAACCCATCACTCGAATTTTTCGACCTCAGTCCCTGCAATTTCCATGACTTTTCCGGACTTTTAAGAACAATCATTTTTTTCCCAGCATGACTCTTTGTTTTTTTTTCGGACTTTTATGGAAACTTAGAAATGTAATTTTCGTTCACGAATATAACTACTTTTTGACTCACGGAGCCCCGCTAGTTGCAACCCGACCCGGTCGTGTCACATATTTCAACCCCTTCCCCGCCCCGCCCTGTACTCTTCTCCTCATTTGCAAGCAGGGCTGGCAGGACTGCGAGACTGCTGCTGCTGCTGCAGGAGTGAGGCAGCCCCGGCCTTTAGGAGTGAGCCGGGGGGTGGGGGGTGGCCTAGGTGTGGACGGAACGCGGGGACGCCAGTCGTGGTCGTAAACTCTGGCGCGCTGCGATTCCGGACGGCTCCGGACGATACGGTCCTGTGGCCCCCCTGAGTAATGGTGAGCAGCCTGACCGCGGGGCTGTCTGAGCGCCCCCCCCCCCTCCCCTCCCACTCCACCGTCCTGTACCTGGTACTTGGTGTTGTCCGGAGTTACGACGCGGCCGGCGACGGTCCACGTCACCGTCCTGGGCCGGTCCATGGGATCGCTGAGGCGCGCGCAGAAGGACGCCGACGTCCCCGGGACGACCATGACGCTCAGAGGTGTCTTAGTCCAGGTGGCGGCGACGCCCGCGACAGGCGCGCCCCTAGGTGCACAGTCTGAGGAAAGAAAAAAGGGGGGGGGGAATTAATGACGTAAGAAGAATGTTCAAGGACACACTGGGAACCCAAGCGTACGAACTCTGATCAGGAAAGTGGATTTTTTCACAACACTTGTCGCTCGAATAAAATTGTCTTAATGATTTCTCGCGCCCTGACCAGGCCCTTGGAGTAGCTGCTTACCCAGGACAGTGACGGTGCCCTGCGTGCGCGCCTCGCCGTGGGCGTTGAAGGCCTCGCAGGCGTACGTGGCCGTGTCCTCGGGGAACATGTCGGGCATGACGAGCGCGAAGCGCCCCTCGCCCAGCGACACCTGCTTGAAGTCGCTGCAGTCCGGCAGCTCCACGCCGTTCTTGAGCCAGGCCACCTGGAAGGGGGCCGAGCCTGAAAACCGAAGCAAAACGCTGTGAGGTGTGGTGTGAACGCAACAGTGCTTTTCCAAAAAAGTTGGCAATAAGTATCCCAACCTGCCCCAAACCGAACACCGAACACAGTGGGGTGAGTCTTGGCCGAGCCACTAGGCAACACACACGCAACTGTGCTAGTGTGTTGCATAGTAGCCAGGCGCAGGTGCAGCCCGCTGAACTCCGTCGTGGCAGGGTTACTTAATTATTGCTAATGGTGCTAGTCGAGACGCGTTTCTTACTGTGTAGAAATGAAAGGCAAGAGACGTATGTAGAGACAATTTGCGGTTAGGTGCATCCTCACCTTTCTTTTCCTCGACATCGACAAAGCAACTTTGACAGCAACAGTTCCGATATTACTCTAGACGTGTTCCTTTCGCTCTCCTGGTTAAAATGATACCAAAGTTGACTAAGATATACATGGAATAACGTAAGATAAGTTGTGTACGAGTTCCAGAGCGCGGTCAGCGGCGGCCATCTTGGTACTTCTTCTTTTTCTTCCAACCGCTGAAATACCTCAAAAGTAATACATCACTAACACTATCCTGCCATTCATTGATCACGGGCTAGCACCGAAGGAACGACATCAGGTAAAACCTAAATGCACTTTACGCTAGCTTTACGTAAAGTCCTGAATCTGGGATCCAGGACTTTAGCTTTACGTATCCCCGAGTCCTTGACTACACTTCCGGCTCGTGCACGCACACTGTGTGTGGTGTGTGCGTGTGTGTGTGCGTTCGCGGCTTCGCGGTGCTTCGCGGGTTCGCGGGTTCGCGCGTGCGCGGCTTGAGGTTAGATCGTCGAGCCGAGCTAGGATAGTTGTGGGTGCGTCGCTCTCGCCGTTTAGTTTTAAAATTTTGTCTATCGTCCAGTTTTATGCAGAGTGGATTTGTGAGGTGAAATAAGCTTAAATGGATCGAGAAACATTTTAAGAGTGATGCTGCATGACATGACCAACCGGTCGGAGACTTGACCCTAACCCCCTAACCCTACCTCTGTCGCAGCTGCTTCAAACAGTGAGTTTCGTGATATTAATTGTAGATCATCTTTTATTAAGTGCAAATCAAATGCTGAAAATAGAGTATATTCAGTGGCTGCAAGAAATTAGTTTGCTGGTTGACGAGTTTAGGTGCCCGGGCTATCGTCGATCTTCCGAGAGAAAATGATAGTCCTCTCTCTCGCACTCATGGGCTAGCCTATGCTTCCTTTCATTTTGGCGCTCTAAACTTTCGGCAGTTCCCCAATACATTGGGTGGTTGCTGTTGCTGCTGGCCATGAAGAAGAGCCTGTCAGATGGTCACCAGCGAGTGACATTGCATAAAATGTAAGACGTGTTGGAGTTGGTTCTTGGCTTCAAAATTCGAAGCTGTCTTTGAGGAAAATTGTTATTAATACAGTTTTGTGGAGAGAGTGTTACTGTCAGCTGGTGGTCGTGAAGGAATTGGGTTCAGTATCCACACTGTTATTGATTAGTTTAATTACATGCAAGAGTCAGTGAAACGGTTCTGGAGCGGGAGCTTGAACAGAATGGCAAAGACGAGAAAATTGTTGACATTGATGAAAGCCTGTTTTCCAAGAAAATGTATAACAAAAGTAAGACGAAGAAATGCCAGCAGTGGGTGTTTGGTGTAGTTGAACAAGGTTCAAATAAATGTTATTTTTTCGTGAAAGTTGAGAAGGGTGATACAGCAAGTGCAACTTGTTCTAGAATTGCTGGCATAGATGTTGAAACGTTTTGGAATCAAACTCTCCAAGAGAGCTTATTTTTAAAGACCAGAATCTTGCGTAGCTTTTTGAAAAAAAAACGGAAGTTGTTTCAATATTTTAATGATCTGTGGATTGCCTTGTCCTTTTCTCCTGTTATTGACCTTAAATCGTGTCACTCAGAATCGTTATTTCAGTAATTTAAATTTTTGTTTCAAATTTGCATTTAAGCTGTAATTTTCTGGTTGGGAGTGTCTAGTTTACATGAACATGACACTCACAACTTTAAATTCTGTCTGTCGCTAGTGTCTTATACCACAAATTTAATTCTTACTTTCAGTCTCACACCGCATTTGTGTAGTTGATCTGCCTTCTCTGAATCAGTGCAGTTTAAAGGCTATTCGGATTTGTGACACTTCACTCTGGCACTCACAGTGAGTTTGTCCTCTACGTTCTCTCAGGCGCTCTGCACCCACCTCTGAGCTGGACCTGCAGCTCCAGGGCCTTGCCCTCGGGCGCGTCGGTGTGCCTGGGGATGCCCCTCACGAACACGGGCGGCCGGCGGTCCGCGTCGCTGGGGTCGGCCTTGTCCAGGACGAGGAGCTGCGCGGAGCAGCGCGTCTCCCCCGCCTCGTTGGAGGCCACGCACGTGTAGACGCCGGCGTCCGCGGCGCGCAGGCCCCGCAGCGTGAGGCGGCTCACCCGCCCGTCCCAGGAGGGCTCCGCGCGCGCGCCGCGCACCACCAGGTCGCCGTCCCTGCAGGGAGGGTAAGTAGTGCATCACCGTCAGGGCGTGTGGGCCAGGAAGCGTACAAGAATGCAACTCTGGCTGTTGCACGAACATGAACGCGTTACGCGAGTATTTCTTGAATTTCTATTAAATTTTTGTAGAAGTTTCTTAAAATTTCAAAAATGTCCAATATTTTAAAGCATAAATTTTGGTTTTCAAATTAATTTGAAAAGTTTCAAAACAATTTAAAAATTTTCACATATTGGCGTTATGCAAACTATTCCTTTGCTGCTACGAGTGGTCAGTTCCTTACTTGTACCAGTTGGTGACGGGCGCCGGCGAACCGTCCAGGTCGCACGCCAGCGTCACCTCCCCGCCGACCCTGGAGACCTGGCTGACGGGGCGGTGGCCGAACGCCGGCGACGTCTTGTTGGCCGAGGCCCCGCCCCAGGCGCGCACGGGCTCGGCGCGGGCGGGGGCGCCGCGGTGACCTGCCGCGGGAGATGTGACATGTGACCCTGCGGACCTATTCCAAAGAGCGCTTCCCTCGCACTCTCGCCGTATAGGTGCGAGAGAGACAGAGCGAGGAGAGCGCTCTTCGCAATTAGTCGGCTAGGGTGTGCGATGGATCAGGGTTATGGAGTAAGCCGCGCCGGGCCACAGCCCACGGGACCACCGAACGGGCGTACTAAGTGTGCAAATGATCCTCACTTGTAGGTGATTGAATTCTTTCGCTCGTGTGTATGTGAGCGTCAATTTCATCCACACATTTGCAGGTGACCGCGAGCCCATTCGTGTTGTATAGGTAGTCACGGGACGGGCCGAGGTGGGAATCACTCGTACAAAATGTGTACAATGATTTTTTTTTAATTTTGCAGTTTGAGCAGTTCGTGCTTGCTGCAATGCTAGCCGAGGAATGGTTTTACGGTTGCCACTGCTGTCTGGACTCTTGTTATGTGAGTTTTGTTTCTTCTTCCTTCGTCTCGACTCTTGCTACGTGAGTTTTTTTTTCTTCCTTTGTTTGAATATTTTATGTCTCCCTGTTTTCTTTCTTTACAATTCTTCCTTGTTTTTTTTTGCTGGTTCTTCAGACTTATGTTTTTGCCAACGGACAGTATTGGGCTGCCAAGAGGAGGGTGCTCCACTTATTCCCCAAATTCCTCCTCCTGGCATAGTATACCCCGAAGGACTAGTGCCTGAGCTGGAGTTTGTCGATATCACTAATGAGGACTAAGTAAGTATTTACTTAATTTAAAAAAGAAAAAATTTCAAACACCTTGGTGTTTGCTTGACACCAGGGGGAGGGGGGGCCCATACAAAATGTGTACAGTAATTTTTTAAAATTTTGATTTTTTTGATTGTTTTTTCTATTGATTTTTCAAAGGAAATTTGTCTTTTTTGGATAAATTTTGATCTTTTACCCCTATTTTTGAACTTTATCCACTTCATTTCGGTTTATTGTAATTTTTTTCTCGATTTGCCCGATTTTTCTGTATTCTATTTTCTTGATTTGATTTTGACTTTTTTTTATTTTTTAAGTGATTTTTTGGGGCCATACCATGATCTTTCGAAGTGACTCCCTCCTCGCTAGTCTCTGCTCTGAGTCTCTTCTCCTTCCTTTCCGCGGGACTTCCCTGAACATGTGGCGCTACACCAACTCTTGTTATCACGTGTGCAAGCCGTGTTGTGTCGCGTCCCCTTTGTTCCTCAATGAATTCTCCCTTATTTTTCCTCTTTGCAGCATGGAAATCCACCGGATTCTCGCTCAACACTTTGTGGGGTGCCAAATTGGTGATCCCACTTACCGCCGAGTTAGTATTTAGGAAACTTCCACCCGATTTGTCACCCATATCATTCATGCAGTTTGAGCAGTTTGTGCTTGCTGCAATGCTTGCCGAGGAATGGTTCTACGTTTGCGTGGTTTGCCATTGCTGTCTCGACTCTTGCTACGTTAGTTTTTTTTTATTCCTTTGTTTGAATATTTTCTGTCTCCCTGTTTTCTTTCTTTGCAATTCTTCCTTGTTTTTTTTTGCTGGTTCTTCAGACTTATGTTTTTGCCAACGGACAGTATTGAGCTGCCAAGAGGAGGGTGCTCCACTTATTCCCCAAATTCCTCCTCCTGGCATAGTATACCCCGAAGGACTAGTGCCTGAGCCGGAGTTTGTCCATATCACTAATGAGGACTAAGTAAGTATTTACTTAATTTAAAAAAAAAAAAATTTCAAACACCTTGGTGTTTGCTTGACACTAGGGGGAGGGGGGGCCCATACAAAATGTGTACAGTAATTTTTTAAAATTTTGATTTTTTTGATTTTTTTTTCTATTGATTTTTCAAAGGAAATTTGTCTTTTTTGGATAAATTTTGATCTTATACCCCTGTTTTTGAATTTTATCTACTTCATTTCGGTTTATTGTAACTTTTTTCTCGATTTGCCCGATTTTTCTGTATCCTTTTTTCTTGATTTGATTTTGACTTTTTTTATTTTTAAGTGATATTTTTTTGGGGCCACACAATGATATTTCGAAGTGACTCCCTCCTCGCTAGTCTCTGCTCTGAGTCTCTTCTCCTTCCTTTCCGCGGGACTTCCCTGAACATGTGGAGCTACATCAACTCTTGTTATCACGTGTGCAAGCCGTGTTATGTCGCGTCCCCTTTGTTCCTCAATGAATTCTCCCTTATTTTTCCGCTTTGCAGCATGGAAATCCACCGGATTCTCGCTCAACACTTTGTGGGGTGCCAAATTGGTGATCCCACTTACCGCAGAGTTAGTATCTTGGAAACTTCCACCCGATTTGTCACCCATATCATTCATGCAGTTTGAGCAGTTTGTGCTGGCTGCAATGCTTGCCGAGGAATGGTTCTACGTTTGCCTGGTTTGCCATTGCTGTCTCGACTCTTGCTACGTGAGTTTTTTTTTATTCCTTTGTTTGAATATTTTCTGTCTCCCTGTTTTCTTTCTTTGCAATTCTTCCTTGTTTTTTTTGCTGGTTCTTCAGACTTATGTTTTTGCCAACGGACAGTATTGAGCTGCCAAGAGGAGGGTGCTCCACTTATTCCCCAAATTCCTCCTCCTGGCATAGTATACCCCGATGGACTAGTGCCTGAGCCGGAGTTTGTCCATATCACTAATGAGGACTGAGTAAGTATTTACTTAATTTTTTAAAAAAATTTCAAACACCTTGGTGTTTACTTGACACCTGGGGGAGTTTCTGTATCCTTTTTTGCTTGATTTGATTTTGACTTTTTTTAGTTTTTAAGTGATTTTTTTGGGGGCCGTACAATGACTTTTCGAAGGGACACCCCCCTCGGGACGGGCTTCACCATCTCTACAAGTGTGTGCGCCGAGGGAGAAACAACTCTGTATTATGATGTACACCTGTTTAAACTTTTGTATTTTTTTTTTTTAATTTCTGTTAATTTCTATAGAATTTTTGTGAATTTTCACTTGAATTTTACTCAAATTTTTGTGGTTTCCTTAATGGCGTACTAAAATTTAAGAGTCGTTTCCCCCTCGGTGTGCGCACATGTGTGGATGTCATATCTCGCGCAGTTGTTTGCAACTCACCGATGACCTCGAGCCGCGCGGTGGCCTCCGCCCTGCCGTAGTCGTTCTCCACGACGACGCGGTACAGGCCGGCGTCCTCGGGCGTCACGTCGCGCACCTCGAGCGTGCGCACGTCGTCGCGCTCGGCGATGGTGAGGCGGGCCGTGGCGGCGCACGAGACGCCGTCCTTGTCCCAGCGCGCCCAGGGCTGCGGGTGGCCCGCCACCGCGCACTGGAAGCGCACCGTCTCGCCCTGCTCCGCCACGCGGTTGTGCGGCACGGCGTAGAAGCGCGGCGGCGCGGGGCGCGTGCGGCGGGGCCGGTCCAGGCTCGGCCACGTGGGCGCCACCTCGCGCAGCCCGAGCCCGGCGCGGGGCGGCGTGGACCTCGGGGTGGAGCGCGGCGTCGAGCTGGCGGACCGCAGGGCGTCGGGCCTGTCCAGCTGGCCGGACACGAGGTTCTCCTTCTCCTCGGGGACTGCGCACACACACACGCACGCGGAGACGCGTTAGTGTTAAACACTCGCCGCGCTTGTATTTTCATAGCCATGCGCTAAGGCTAAGAGATGAGCTATTCTGAACTGAATTAGGTGTTTTTTTCCCCTTTCCAATTTCCTCGATTTTCCTTATTTTTTCTCATTTCTCTCTTTTTTCCAATTGTTTGCAGTTTTTTTTTCAATTGCACTCGATTTTTCGGATTTTTTCTGTAACTTCCTTCTTGATACTCAAAAAAAATTGTTTTTGATTTAATGTTTTTTTTTGAGGGGACGTACCAGGACGTACATTGATTTTTCGAAGTGACCCCTGCCCCCTCGGGCACACTCACCGTTGACGACGAGGCAGGCCTGGGTGGTGGCCCGGCCCAGGCTGTTGAAGGCCACGCAGCTGTACTGGCCCTCGTCCTCGGGCACCACGCGCTGGATGCGCAGGCGCGCGCGCACCGCGCTGCCGCGCTGCTGTTGACCGCCATCCTTGAGCACCTCGGCCACGTACTTGTCGCTAAGCCGCACCAGCTGCGCGCCAAAATTCAAAATAATAAGCGTCGTGAATGTTCGCGGATGGGTCGTGGAGGGAAGCGCGCGTCGCGGTGCGGTGCTGCTGACGCGGCATAACTAGCAATTAAGCCCCATCGTCACCCCCGCGTGGCGTGGCGGGGCGTAGTGGAGCCCTCAGATGCTGAACGTCACCGCGCCACGCCCCGTCAATGCGATGTCTACGTTATTCGCACTCACACATACGTACACATACACACACACGTGCGCGCGCGCCTACGTGCCTAAGCCTTATTGTAGTGGATCCCGGCGCCATAACGAGAAGCATGCAAAGCGTTATAGATGGCTAGAGACTCCCTACCCTGCTAGAAACCTTCTTGAGGCGCCGCCGTATCTCTTGCACTGTCTGTACACGGAGCGGCGCGCTTACCTTGCCGTCTTTTTTCCAGTGGACGTCGGGGACCGGCGTGGCGGCCAGGCGGCACTCGAGGGTCACGGCGTCGCCGTCGCAGCAGCGGATGTCCTGCAGGGGCTGCACCACGGAGGGGAGGGTCTCCTCCTTGCTGCGGATCGAGGATGCGTCATCAGTCAGGACACCATGCGGCGGCGCGGGCGGCTCGGGTAAGCGAGTATAATATCGTCAGTGCCCCGTGCATGCCGTACTCACCCGCGCTTGACTGTCTTGCGCCTGGAGTCGTCCCCCATGCCTTGACCTGGAAAGAAATCGTGAATTTCACTTTGGAATTTGATTTTTCTGTGGTGCTCGCTCGGCGTGCGTCTTTCCCTCACTCGCGGCCCCCGCGCCCCCTCGCGAGGCGCGCCTATAATGCTCTGTCATATTTAGTGAGCCCAGAAGACCCCGCGCGCTGGCAGCTGTGAATCGGGATCGGAACCCCACCGAGAGGCGCACTCTCAGTCTGTCTTTCTCTACATGGCCATCTTTTACCTGGCCGGTCCCGTCCGCTGTGCGCCCACCTATAGGGCCTGGGGCTAGGGGACTGCCGCGCCGAGCCTGCAGGGCAGGCTAGGCTATTGTCCTGGTATTATCGGCATCGGCCACCTCAGCGGAGGGCTCGGCTCGGGCGTGGCGTGGTGTGGCGTGGCGTGGCGTCAGGTAGGGTGGATGGGGAGGTGCGGGGAACAAAGCTGGCCGTCGACTCCCCCGGCCTGCTGTGCTGCCCTACCGAAGGCGACCTCCTGATCGTTGCTGAGCTCCGGTTCAGTTTACACACCTATGTGATCAAAAGTACACTGATGTGTGCAGAAGGATCGATATCTGAATATCGATCGATTAAAAGTGTGCCAACCCGTTCGCTGGCAGGGACCCGGTGGGCCGGGTGCCGAGGTTCGCGCAGGACTGAGACTGACCGACCACCTCCTGGCCGGCGCTGCTCTCTGGGTCAGCGGCTGCAGGTCGCCTCACCTTTTAATTCTGGAGTTTCTGCGACGTCAGGGTGAGGCGATACAGGTAGAAGTCGGAGCGAAGCAGTTCACTTCAGCCAGCCCATACCTCCTGCCTCGGCTGATGTTCTGATCCTTAGGCACACCGGGGGGGATGACAAGCGCGACCTCCTCGTTGTCCTCTTCGTCCTTCTCCTCCTCCTCCGACGTTTCCACTCATTCCTTTGCAGACGAGGCTGACTTTTGGCGCTACTACTCGAGCGGCAGATTCCCTTTCCTTTCCTTGCCCACCTCCACCTCCTAGGTCTGCTGCTGCCCTGGTCAGCAAAGGACACCCGCGGGGATGTCTCGTGTTGCTACGTTCGTCCTGCCCCATATTCTCTCAATATCCTAAGGGAGATGAGGTGGAAGGGGTTGGGGGGGGGGATGCTGTTATCGCGATGCGCACTGCAGCGGCGGCAGCGGGGTTGTGGCCGCCTCCTGGCACCGCTGCCACCCCGGTCACTGAAGGTGCGTTTGTTTGTTTTTTTCTGTGTCGACCCTGGCGGCGAGGCAGGTAGACGGACACACCTCTCAGGTGCACGGTGGTGGTTGGTGACCCAGCCTCCCCATGCCCGACGTCTTGAGATCTTTGTGCTGCACTCCTCGCGTCAGGATGCACCTCCTCGCTCTGCTGCAGTCCGAGTCCCTAAATATGCGTTTGCGATGCAACTGCATTTTTTTTAAACACCTGAGGGGTTGATGCAGTTGAGCAGGCGATACGAGACTGCCTCGTCGACGACGTCTACCTCCTTGCGCAGTCTGCTCCCCGAGCCCCTTAGGCACACCCAAGGTCAGGTTATCGACCCAGGCACCGAGAAAAAAAAAATCAGACTGTCGCCTTTGGTTGCAACCTCAACACGCACAGCGTTGGTGCAGCGTCCTCCCGCTGCAGCGGCTCTGCAGCCTCCTCGCCCTCACCGCCGCCGCGGCCACCTCCTCGCTCCGCTGAGTCCCCGTTCGTTTCTCTCACACCTGAGGAGTCGCGGTGCTCTTTTTTTCTGGGAACGCTGCCTCTACCTGTCGCTCGCCCGTCTCCGGTATTATCTTTAGGATCGGGTCGCGTCCTGATGTGCCTGCCGTGGTGCGACGGCGCCGCGATGGCGGCGACCTCCCGAAACTCTTGGCGTAGACCAACCAGCAGCGCAACAAGTCTCTCATCTCCCCAAACTTGTAATGGCTCCGGCCCCGGCACCGGCACCGCGACCAACTTGAAGAAGGGGCTCTGCGGCGCCCCCCCCCCCCCCTCCTGACCACCTCCCCGCCCAATTACAGCGGGGGGCTTAGCATGCACGCGCCACCCCGCGGGCCTGGCGGTACTGCCGGGCTATAGCAGGGCAGGCAGCTACTGTACTCACCCTTGGCGAAGACTTGCAGAGATATTATGGCTTTAGCCTCCCCATGTTGATTGCGGGCCAGGATGGCGTAGGTGCCGGTGAAGTCCAGGCGCGCCTGCGGGATCTCGAGCCGGTACTCGGGGCCCGACCCGACCCGCACGAACTGCGGCGAGTGGTGGTAGTAGTCGGGCTGCCAACATAAATGCGTACGTACACACAACCTGGAGTGGACCGTGCTGCTGTCTGGAACACACAACGGGGGCAGTACGAGGGGGAAACAACTTTAAAATTTTTGTACACCTCGTAATTCAGAAAAAATCAGAAAAAATAAATAAATAGAGAAATCCGAAAAAAAATCAGAGAAATTCAGGAAAATTCACTAAAATTTAGGAAAAGTTCAAGCAGACATTAACTAAACTTCAAAACAAATTCACGAAAATTCACAAAATGTGTACACAAAAATTGAGAGCTGCCCCCCTCGGTGTAGCATCATCAAAACGTCATAGATTCTTTAAAATCAACGTGTGAAACGCAGCACTTGAAAATTTTTACAAAAAATCATCTCGGACCTAGAGATATTGTGTGAATCACAGCACAGCACGTTTCAGAAAGGGATGCATCTTGGACCCATCCACCACCTGAAGCCGAATCCCGCCCTCCTGGTCCGCATGGTCGCGGCGCTTCCCTCTCCTCCCTGGAGTCGCGCGGGACCGACCGAGCTGGCAGCTCGTCGTGACCGTCCTTGCCATGTACGTCGTACTCGTAACAGCCGGCAGGGCCCGGGGCCCGGCCCGGTCCGGTTCAGCCCCTGCCGTTGGGGCCGACACGCTTGTGTGGCCCAAAACACTGCCGGTGGCAGGCCGGGGCCGGGTCCGCTGACCAGCCCTTCGAGAATCCAAAGTTTGGGTGAATGAGGTTATGCATATATTTCGCGCCTTTTTTTGTGTGCGCCCGCCTATTAGGCAACCCTCCCGCCGCGGTGGGGGCGCCGATAAATACGTGCGTACGTAGCGGGTTGTCTACTCTCCTGGCATCTCAGTGGAGAATCTCCGGCTGGCCTGGAACTCGCGCTCTACTGGCTCTACTCCCGCGGCAGCTGCTCGCGGGCGTAATCTCTTCATTTACGGTGCGCCTGTCCAGCCCAGCAGCAGCAGCGCGCGCGTGTGTGTGTGTGTGTGTGTGTGTGTGTGAGTGTGAGTACCGGCGGGGCCCGGGGAAGGTCCGGAGCCTCCGCCCGGAGCGGCGCTCGGGCGGCGATGATGTTCGCGGCCTTGATCGTGACGGTGAGGGGCGGGGCTCTGCTGAGACTTGATCGCCGCCGGCGGTATCCCCATATTTAATGTTAATCGAAAGATGCGACTACTTTTCAGATAATTAAAAGTAAACAGCACGCCATGAGCAGGATGCTGCGCACGCCATGAATGAAATATTCCACAGTTGGGTTTGTGTGTGCTCCGCTCCACTCTCGTTATGAATGGGGTGGCAGTCTGGCGGTGGCGCCGCGGAGAGGAGAGCCCCCCCCCTCCCCCCTCCCTCTCGCCGCCCCTCCACCGCGACGGACGAGCCATTCTCCAAGTTGCTCCCAATTAGCGAGACTGTTGTTACAGTTATTCTTTTCGCCTGTCGCACACGATGCGGGGCGGGACAGACAGAAATAAAGGACATGGCGATGCAATAATTACATCCCGCGGGGGCCGTGACACGTGACATGCTCAATACTTTGGTAATGGGAATATTAAAGTGACCAGGGAATGCATCGTATAAATTGGAAGGCGAATTTTGTGCGCTTATATCCGATCTTAGAAATTTTTAGTCAAAGGTGATGTGGGTATTACGTCGGGGTTTGTGCTGCAGCAAAAACACTTTCTCAGAAAGTCGTCAGTGCCATAATGTCCTCGTGCTTAGCTATTTTACTCGAGCCCGAGTCTTTCAGCTGGACCCTGATGCCTTTACATTTATATTTCAAGGCAAAGCTACATTGTGAAACTAAGGACCACGATCCCATTTCCTTCCCTATTCCTGCCCCGCGTCCCGCCCTTCGCCCCTAAATACGCCCCGCTCCGCACTGTCCTGCCTTATTGTAAACATTTTTGTTTTGATTTTCCGTTTGAATTTTTGAAGGAAAATTTCTCTAACTTTTTGAAAAATTTTGATCCCTTACCACCATTTCTGAATTTTTTCCAGTTCTATTTCGTTATTTTGCTTAATTTTTCTCTATTTTTCTGAATCTTTCTTGTTAATTTTATTGTTTTTTTAAATTTTTGAATGATTCTTTTTGGAGGAGGGAGGTTACAATGATTCCCCTTTTCGGCCTGACCCATGTCCTACCGTATGTCCCGCCTTACAAGCCGCCCTACAGCGCGCCCTGCTACGGCCCGCCCTGCGGCCTGCCCTGCCTTGCCTTATAGCTCTCTCTCGCGCCACCACGTTCCCACGGCCCGCGCGGCTGCTTGGCGCGGCGCGCATGTCTGGCGAGTGTCTCCCCTTTGGGGTGTGCTGTTTACGCGCCTCCGCGGCCTGGCTGAGCTGCTCCGCGGAGGTCCTCGCCGCGGCGCTCCCCCGGTCCTGGCAAGGAACCCTCTCTCAAGTCCTGCGCAGTGTCGCCTCCCGCGGGGTGATTGTCGTCGTATTATTTTGTGCAGTTCCGTGCAAAATGTTATCGCCTCCGCGGCCTCCATCCCACCGCCCTTAGTTTTGCCTGTGACTGTACTTTTTGTGAGGGGATCGAGCTGCTGGTATAGATTTGGCGACCTTACGACTCGGGACTTAGGCGGCACTAAAGCCTTCATGGGTCTGGCAGTCGGCGGTCCAGTTCGGTCGTCCGGCTGCGAGAGGCAAAGCAACGCGCGCGCGACATGACCGGCGCAAAGTCGAGTCGAGCTGGTCGAGCCAACGCCAAAGCCATGCGAGCACAGCGATACACAGCAGCTGGTTTCTCTCCTTATAAAGCAGGTCTTGGTGCCGTCTGGTGTGGTGCCGGGCCGGGCAGGGGCGGTGCGAGGCCGGCGCGGCGCGGCGGGGCGGGGCGGGGACTGGCGCGCTGCGGCGGCGTGGGGACGAGTCGAGCCGCCTCGGCGGACCGAGCCAGTCCGGGCCTTGCGGCGGAGCCGAGCCGAGCCCGGGCTGGGCATCGGGTCCGCGCGGCGCGGCGGGTGCACGGTGCACGGTGCATGCCAGGGGGGCGCCCTTCCACGCCATGCCATGCCACGCCCGCCAATGTCACGACGGTGCTCCCGGAACACCCCTGCCCTGCCTGCCTGGCCGCAGGCCGCGAGTTAGGGCGGGGCGGGGCGGGGCGGGGCGGGCAGGTGTGGCTGGTGTGTGCAATCGCCGGCGAGCGTCCCGGAGACTGGCTGGCCCGGGTCCGGGCCGGTGGCCTGGGATGAGGTCACGTCAGCGCTCTCCTCACCCGCTGAGTCGACTCGACGGATATGTTTGTTTAATCCAAGGCGCGGCGCAAGGCTGTGTGTAGGTCTTGCTGTGATGTGACGAAGGACCCGTCGGTCCGCGGCCCGCTGCCCGACCCGGCGTGCCTCCAGCGCAGACACCTTTACGAATCGACACCGAGAGACAGACGCAGCAGTGAGTGTGTGAGAGAGAGAAAGGGGGTGGGGGTCAAGGGGCGCTTTCATACCCTCCTTCTCACTCTCCTGGCCGGCCTGCTCGCCCACGCCGCATATTCCTCTCCTCAGGGACTTGCTCTCAAGGGCTCTTTTGCCTCCACCCGCACCTCCTGCTGCTGTCTCGATGAGCATGGTAACCGTACCGTGCAGTCGCAGAGCAAACGCTCTGCTCTGTCGAGTGGGAAATTCACACACCTACGGGAGTGCAACACAGTCACACACCTACAAGTCTGGGACACTAAGTATAGGTCGGAGCGGCTGCGCCGGCGCCCATGGGCTGCGTTCCGCCCGTTGCGACGCATGCCCTCAACGACGTGCACTCGCGGGAAGTCGTGTCGCGATCGCGAGCGGTCGCGAGGCTGGACGCGAGCTAGACGCGCATGGAGGAGGCGGAGCGAAGAGGGATGGGCGCCGGCCCTACCGCCCTGAATGAGGTTGTACACACAGCGCGGGGCGGGGCGGGGAGGTCTGTTATGCATTTTTTACGGACGATAAATTTGTCGGGCTGTTGTGGGGGACAGCGGGCTGACCGAGGGGAAAACAATCTTGAAAATTTTGTACACCGCGTAATTCAGAGAAATTCTTAAGTGTTTTTGAAAAATTGAGGAAAATTCACAAAATTTAACAAAAACATTGGCCAATCCCAAGCAAAACTTCACAAATTCATACTCACAAAATTTGCATACCAAAATTTAGAGTTGTTTCCCCCTCGGACTCCTGCCGAAGCGTGTCGATTGTGGTTCACCAGGATCTGACCCGGCAGTATGATTAGAACCTCTCTCTCTCACTCTCTGTTAAGGAGGAGGCTTTCAGTCATCGGAGAGTTTTTCACTCCAAACACGACACACACACCAGTATCACTAGGTATATTAGACCCAAGATCTAAGATTTGGCAGTTTTAGAGCATTCCCCCCCCCCTATTTTTCGGTACAATTTATGGGCATTATCGCATGAGGTCGGGCGGTACGGAAGAGAGAACCCCCTCGCCTCTCCCTCTCTATGTGTATGGCCTCATTTTTCCGCCCCGCCCTTCAGCCCTCCCTTCCCCGCCCCGCCCCGCTCCGCCCCGCTCCGCCCCGCTCCGCCCCGCTCCGCCCCGCCCGAATAGCCGAGTCACCGGCTCGCATTGACCGGATCGGCCTGCTTGTCCGATAGGTGGACCCGACAGGACAGCGGGCCAGTCGCTCCCCCCTGGGCGGTCTGACCCCCCGCCGCCCCGGGACACTTATTGTATTGCACCACGGCTATCTGGGAGAGTGAGGAGACAATTGAGAAATTTGCAGTGTACTCGGAGAAAAATGATTTTGCTGATATAGCTAAAAGTCAGAAGCTGAGCAGTTTTAGCTTCAGAGCTTAAATGGTTTAGCTGCATACCTAAACATTAGCTTCACTGCTAATGAAAGTTTTGCTATGTATGTGTAAAGCCATTTAATTGGCTGAAAATTAACATTTTCAGCAAATTTTTTTAGTTGTAGTGTTAATGTCCGAAAGGAAGATGTCCAAACTTAACACTGCAGGTAAATTATTAGCAACTATGTTAATATGATGAGAAGTGAACTTAGAGCGTTTTTAATCGAATTTTTGATCACGCCCTTAACAGATAGGTCATGAGACCTGACGACTGTTCACTTTGGTAGGGTTGTGACGCTATAAGTAAAACATCTCAAATTATTTGTTGTGGTAGCCCAGCTTATCTCGTTAGCACCCTAACTAATATCTCTTTGCTATTTTTCTTAGCTGTGTCCCTTACGTTTTATCAAACACTACATTACCGATTGAAATTAGCTGGAGTAGCTAAGATTTAGCTGTGCAGCTTAATATTTTTCTCCGTGTAGAACTCTTAAAAAACGAAAACAAAAGAAAATATTAATAATAATTCGGATTAAAAAAAAAATACAGCGTGTGTGAGTAGACTTTCACCACCGGACCTTTTTTCTAGTTGGAATTCGGATTTTTTTTTTAATACAGTGTGTGTGTGTGTGTGTGTGAGTAGTTTTGGTTTGGGACTTGTGTGAGCTGATACATTGCGTGAAGGATGCGTGGCTTGCCGCCGCGCTGCCAATAAGGGCTCGGCCAGGAGAGAGAGGACTGCTATAGGCCACGGCGCACCTGGTCGGGTATAACGCGCCAAGCACGAGCAGCCTGCTGCAGCCTGCTGCACTCGCGCGCGGCGTCAGCGCCAACAAAGGGCTCGATTCATTTGGATAATCAGACCGATGCCATTCCCGACGGCGCGGCGGCGCGGCGGGGGCCGTTCTAGTGGCTGCTTGACTATCTGGTAATATCTGAGGGGGAAACAACTCTGAAAATTTTGTACACCTCGTAATTCAGAAGAAGATCAGAAAAATGTAGAACAAATAACAAAAATTTATGAAAAGTCGAAAAAAAAATATGAAAATTCGCCAAAAATTAGGTGAAATTCTGGTAAATTAACATTAAAAAATTGTTTAAATTCAAGTGAGAATTAATTAAAAAAACATTCTATATAAATTCACAAACATTCACAAACATTTACAAAATTTCACGTAATGTGTACACCAAAATTCAGAGTCGTTTCCCCCTCGGGAATATCTGGTTGTGGAAGCAGAAAGAGAGCGCTCTTTTCTGTCTCGGCTCGCAACTCTCTGGTGTTTTGGGTCGTGTATTTCTTAGTAATGACGGTTGGAGGGAGGCGGCGGTGAGTAGGTTATTGTGATGCGTCGGGAGGTGAGGTGCGGTCCCCACCCACCTACTATCGCCCCGCCCCCGCCAGCTAATAACAGCAAACCGGCGGTCCTTCCCTGCCGGTCGCCCACGCACGCAGGGGTGCATGTGGAAATGATGCTGCCAGTTTCGGCCGGTGCGGCGTCAAACGGCAGTGCGAACACCCCAAATAATAATAACAATCATAATAATAAGAAGAAATTGCATATTGTGAGCACACCTGATGGCCACTTAACCGCCCGTTTATCGCGCGAACCAACTTTATTTGTTTTCTCACTTTGTTAGGCAGACCGTTTCCTGAACCATTCGCTAGCCACTGTCAGTTTCGTGGTTTTCTTTGCCCGCCAGAATTTTGGCATTAACTTTTTCATGGTAAAGTATGGGTGGGGGTCGTACAAGATGGCCTAACTTTGTCATAAAATTAAGGCGTTTTTCACCTGTCGGAGACCAAAAATTTTGGCAAGCAGAGACGACGGCGTTTACAGTGCTGTATGCTTTTTCTTCTTTTTTTTTCTTCTTCTTTTCTTTTTCAGCGGCTCGCGTTTGTACGCATATGTACTCCGTAATGGGGGTCACGGCCGGGCGGGGCGCCGCGCCTTGCAATTGTTGTTGCGGTAGGCCGCGCCACACCACCACGCCGCGCGCGACACGGGAGCGCGCCACACACTCACACGCACACACACACACACACACAGTCTGGCAGTCAGGTTGGCCAATAATAATTCAGAAACAATGGGACGCCAGCCTGCGGTGGACAAGGGGGATAAGAAAATGTTGTGGCATCGCGGGCGGCGTGTGTGTGTGTGTGTGTGAGTGAGTGCACCGGCTGCCATCTTACGCACCATGTGAGGGAGGAGGACGTGCCTGCGCGCGAGAGAGAGAGAGAGGGAGGGGGGGGGGAGGGGGAGAGGGAGAGGGATTCTGACCGGTGGGGCGGCGGGCCCACCCACCCGGTTCATCACTTCAGGACGATCATCCTTCTCTTTTTCTGTACGTCCTGCCGTGCGATACCGCTTCACCTTCGCTTCCAGCTCCTCCTATTCCTCTCCCCTCTCCTCCTCCTCCTGTAGGGTGATTCCGCTCAGCGGTTTCGTCTGCTCTCAGTCCTTGTCGCACTCATGGGGCACTGCGCTAAGGTGCGAGCGAGAGGCCACCACTGAACGCTGCTCGGAATCACTCCGCTGCTCCTCCTGCTCCTACTACTCCTCCCCCGTTCGCGCCTGAGGTGGTGCGGTACAGTATATCGGCTTGTCCCGGTGACCCGGTCAGGCCCGACCCGGCCCGACCCGGCCCGGCCGCCCATGCACCGCCCTGTCGTGTCCAGTCTGCATTGTCTGTGGCCTTCAGAGAGAGCTCTGGTCCTGCTCCTCTCCAAAAACTCCGCATTGTGTTTTTATTATTTTGCGAGTTCCGGCGACGTTATTTGCACGACATTATGGCGGCCGCACCGCCGCGCCGCAGCTCGCCGTGCCAATTCCGGTCCCTATCTGCGTCCCGGCCCGGGGAGCAAGCGGGAGCGAGGTGGCAGGGAGGTCCCCGTGCGTTCCGCTACATCTCTCATACCGTTGGCCTGGTCCGGTCCGCTCTCGATTTGCATGCGCACAATACGCACGCGGTGCTAGGCGTGCGCGCCAGGGTGGGCTGTGCGGGGCGTCGTACGGTGGTGCGGTGCCAACGAAAAACCATCGCCGGGCTCCTATTCGCTATCCTCCCTTTCGCCGAGGCCGTCAGGCGAGGCATCGGCAAGCCGATGGCCTCATCCTCCGAACCCGAGTACCGACGCACTGCCGTCGCTCGCATGCAGGGAGGGCATAGGAGCCCCCGCTGCGCTCACGAGTGCGCCGTGTTGCCTACCCGGCATCTGCAGGCGTCTTGCGGGAATGGCGGCAATATGCGCTGCGCGAACGCATTTCGAAAGTATTTCGAGGAGAAAGGTTGGGAAGAAGTTACGAAAAAGAATGAAACAATAACAAGTTTCACTTCAGTGTTCAAATTAATTATTAATCAGACTATCTGCTGGATTTTTCACAACATTGCTTTGTGCTTACTAGTTTTGTATTTTATAGCGATGTCTCCTTGGACGAGTCGAGTCACTCTGCTTGTGTCTCCATATGGAGGCTGGGGAGGGGGTTAAAGGTTCCGGTGATTGGAAACGGGTTGCCGAATCATTGGGCGTAGAGAGGATAATGTGCGCAGTATCGCCTTGAGAGCAGGGCGAGGGGAGGGAGGGGGCTGTTTGTGCGCTGCCCTGCCACACCATCCCCCCTCTTATGGGTCCTAAGCGCTCTGTTGTAGTAGGATCACGGGGCAGCGTACAACAGCGAGTCGAGTCGAGGGGCGGGGCAGGGCGGGGCGCCATACAGTGAGAGGCCTGGCCTCCAGCTATTAGGCGGTAATGACGCCCATTCAATTCCATGACACTAATTAGGCCCTGGACTGGATTTCGGACGTATATTGGTTTTGGGAGGAGGTCATGGAGCTGCGAGAGAGGAGGGTCGTTCTCCGTGCGTGCGTGCCTTCTCTCGAAATGGCGCGGAGAGCGCGGGCGCTTCTGCGATGGGGTTCGGGTCTGTTTTTGCATGCGCGGCGACGAGGTGCGTGCCAGAGGAAGTCGTGTATCACACCGTGTCGCGATCCTCATTTCAGATATCAGTCTCTGCTCGATCAAAGTCGCGCCGCGCCTCCCACCGACAAACGAGGTAATAAGTTTCCGAATGGTTTGTCGTTATTGCGCGCGCAAGCGGCGGCGCGGGGACAGCTGCCCGACTTACTCGCAGTTTCCAGGAAGGGATCTTTCATATAGTGCGAATCGTGAAAGGGGAGCAGGAGGGGTGCAAAAATTATGAGTCCCCCTTAGTTCTAGTAATTTCATCGGATCTCTTAGACTTCTATAATATTTGTCCCCGCCCCATATGCTCCCTCCCTCCAGGACACGTGGTTTATGAGCGACCCCTTTACCTCACACCGCACGCGGCGACGGGCTCGGAGGGTGGCGCGCAAAGTGTTCGGGAAGGGAATGTCGCAACCCTGACAGGAGCCTCCTCCTCGGCGCATCAAAGAGACAACCACAGGTGTTTCGGGTTCCTGCGGCCTGGGCCCGCGTGCCCCGGGGGGAAGCACTCTAGTGTTCGGCGCGCTCACGAGGGGGCGCACGAGGCGGCGCGGCACGCCCCCGCCCTCCCCTCGGTTACCTGTTGCTGGTGCTGCAGGGCCTGCGGCTCCTCCTCCTCCTCCTCCGGCGCTTACATCCACTGAGCCCCCGGCCCCGGCCCCGGCCCGGCGGTGTCGGGTGTCCGGGCCGCGGCCCCGGCCCGCCCCGGGGCGAGGAACCTGTGCGCTGGCGGCCCCCGCCCGCGGGCCCCGCCGCCTCCAGGCCGCGCGGCGTCCTTGGGAAACGGCTTCACGGCCTGCTTGGCGGCGACAGTCAACGTCTCGGTTTTCAGCAAGGGTGACTGCGGCGGCGGAGGCGGGGAGCTACCTGCCCCCGTGTCGTGGTGATGACGTTGCGGGTGATGTCTGGCGCCGGAACTCACTTGCACACTCGGTACGGCGCACTGCACTCACACACACACTGTATCCCAAGGACGACGCACGCTCGTCGGCACGCTCGCACGCACTGCCCAGTGCCCACCCCGCGCGCGCGCTCGGGCTCGGACCGCCTCTCCTGCTCCTCCTGCTGCTTGTCGGCGGCAACAGGACGCCAGGACGACGCGACAGTACGCTGCACGGCGGCTGGACTCGAACTGAGGCGAGTGATCTGCGCCTCGCCGCCTCGCCTCGCAGCCCCGCGCGGACCGGCCCCACCCCGCCCCGCCTCCCTGTGAGCGGCCCCGGCCCGGCCCGGCCCCGCTGCCCCGCGGGTACCACCCGGCCTCCCGCACTCCCGCCGCCGTCGCAGCCTGCTGGACGGACGCCGCTCGCGCCCGCCCCCTGCTCCGCCCGCTGCACTTGGAGCTCGCCCCCCGCCACTCCCCCTGACGGGTGTCCCTGTGCCACCACACCTGGTGGCCCTGTCCGGCCGGCCGGTACCAAGTACCCACCTCGCGCGGGTACCTCAGTGCGAGCGCCTCGGGGCGCGGTAGGCTCACGGCCACGGCGCGGTGGGTGTCTGGCGGGCCGGGGCTGATCCTGCTGCCAACGGTTGCGAGGCTCACACGCGGGACGGACGGTTCCATCAACGTGATGAATGCACCTGATCCCGGCCGCCGCCCTGTCGTGCCCCACGGTGACCCTTCGCTCGCGCGTCCTTGCCCCTCCTCTTCCCCCTCCCCTCCCCTCCCCCTCTCATTCCCCATTGACCTCGCAACGGCGGCGCCTTGCCGCCGCGTAAATCGCTCGCCCGCGCTGCGCCAAAATTTTGTCGCGATGTCGTGATCCCCGCTGGTCAGACCGCGAGGGAAGGAGGTCAACGGCGCTCGGAATGGGCGGCCTTCCGACATAGTGCTCCGCGGCTGTCGGGTGATTCCGCACACTGTTTTCATCTCTCTTTCCTCGTCGCTCTCGTGGGACATGGCCATTGGGAGCAAGAGAGAGGGCAATATAAAATGGTGCTCGGAATCGCCTCGCTGGGCGGGGCGGGGCGCGGCCAGACCTGTGGGTGGGTGAACGCTGTGCCATCGGGGCGCTTGGTGACGGCGCGCGGGGCGAGGCGGGGCGGCGGGGCGGGGCGGATGCACTGCCCACGAGGACTTGCGAGGCCCGCGCGACGCCAGGCCACGCCGCGTCACCCCGCAGTCCAAATCCAAATGCGAGCTGTCGATCTAAACACCGCCGACCCATCGCGGCCCGCGGCCGACCTTTGGTCTCGTGTTTACATGCCGAGGATGGCGACGCATGGTTCATCTGGCTGCTGCTGCCTGCGCCCCGCGCCCACGCGCACGCCAAGCCGCGCGGCGCCCATATGATGCGATGGTCTCTTTGGACTTCTAGGGACTTGAAATTTTAGGATCATCAGTTTTCAGCCAGGATGCTCTCTGCTTTATATCTTGTAGGTTGTTGTTGCGACAATCTGACCGGCTCTGTAGGATGTGACATGCACACACGGGATGATCCCCTCCTGGACGTCTTTAGGACCAAACTCAATCGCTAATGCCCTCGAGTGGGAAATCAGTCACACACATTGTGTACAATGATGTTTTTTGACTTTTGATTTTTTGACTCTTTCTTTTAAATTTTCCTTTGATTTTTCAAGAAAATAATTGGAACTTCTGTCACTTTTTGATAAATTTTAATTTGTTTTTAGGTTTTGTTAATGTGTTTTTTTCATGATTTTTCGATTTTTTTGTAACCTTTTCCTTGATTTTCTTTTGATTTTTTAAAAAATGTTATTGATTTTTAAAATGATTTTTTTTTTTTGGGGGGGGGGGGGAAGTACCAATCGTTTTTCGAAGTGATCCTCCCCCCCACCCCCTCCCCCTCGGATGCCGTCTGCACCGCTTTACTGGCAACCGTTCATAGCGCGGTTCAGCATGTCCACGACGTCCCCATCCCCCGCCCGCGCGCGCGCCGCCTCGACAACGGCGGACCGGTCAATTTCGCGAGGTGAGCGCTGTGAGCGCGCGAGTTGTCGATACGATACTGATCGTTTGTGACGGGGTCGACAACAAGTGAAGTGTCCTGCTCATGAGGCCGGCCGGTATACTAGTGCCACGGTGCATGGCGATGGCGCCTTGCACCGAGCCGAGCCGAGTCGAGTGGAGCCGAGCCGCTCGCATCCGATGACTAATTGGCACCTCGCGTGCAGCGGAGCGCCACGCCGCGCCACGCCTCGCCACGCCGCACAGTGCGTTTGGATGTGGTATTGCCTTACCTGGGACCCCGGGCAGCCCCGCGCCGCCCGGCCCCGCCCCGCGGCCGCGACCGTTTCGACAGAAAATGGGTCGAACTGATAAATCGCCTGTCCCGTCCGACTTGAATTTGGCGCGTGCCTGCCCGGCCTGGGCTGAGCTGGGCAGCACTGCAGCAGCAGCACCTTGTTGTGCTCCAGCTAGTGGCCGCGGCCCGGTGCCCGGCGTGGCGCGGGGGTCATAGTGGACGGTGGCGTACTTGCCCGTATAGCGGCGTGAGTCGCACAGGCGAGGGGTGTGCTCAACTGAGGTAATCAGGTGTACACGATTTTTTTGGAGTTTGGAGCGAGTGCCCTTTCGTATGGCTGTGGCCTACAAGTATACGCATGGACATTTCGTTCACCTAGAAAGGTCTCAATACTTTGTCGCACACCAAAACGTGTCGGAAAAAATCTCACCTAAGTGAGCGCTGCCAAAACAGGGGGAAAACCCTTTTGAGGAACACAGAGTCTCGCTCGTCGAAAAACATAGGTTATACACGATCACCTACCTACCCACCTGTCGAAACAGTGTCCGTAATGAATGAAAAACGATCAATGAAAAACAAAAGAATAAAAAAACGAGTTACGCTCTTGTGCGTGTCGGTGGTTGCACGCGGCACGGCAGTAAAACGTGCCAAAACAATTTGATGGAAAACGATCAGAGCAGACCGGCGCGACGGAAAACACACTGCGACTTGACTTACGCCTCGGCTCGGCTCGGAGCGCTATACGCGAAACCGGGGCGTTACTTTTAACTGACTGGACCCCACATCGCGCCGGCACGGCTTCGGTGTGGTTTTTGTCGTCTGCTCTGCTCTGCTCGCGTCCTCGGGCGGTGTGTGATGGAGGGCCTATGTGTCGTTGTGCTGAAGCGAAATACATGAGCGCGGCCAGCGACACACGACGGATCGTAACTCGAGAAAAAGGATAGGAAGTCGAGCAGCGCTGCAAATTATATTGGCACTGCCGACCTGTCGGCAGGGCAGGGCGGGGCGGGGGTCGGGGTGGGGCGCGATTAGCGAATAACCGAGGCGGTGGTGATCTTCCCCCCCACCCCCCGCCCTACCCCCTATTGCCCCGCGTCCTGCCCCGCCCCGCGCCATATTAGGCTCAAATGACGGGAGGGGCCGAGCCGGGCCGGGCCGCGCTGGGCAACGTGCGACGGCGCACGCGGCGTGCGGCTTTTGCGCTGCTAATCACGGGGGGAGAATATTTTTATGCCAACTTTATGGTTTCTGCAGCAGCAGCAGCAGCAGCGGCGGCAGGGGACGTTCCGTAAACACACCGCCGGCGGCTGGCCTGGCCGGCCTGGCGCCCCTTATGGAAGCCGTTTTATATAGTAGGAGCCCCTGCGCCGGCCCCGCGTCGTGATTTGAGTACGGCAGGATGCGGCACGGCCGGTCGCCCGGTCACCCCGAGTGGGGCGATCACTCATACAAAATGTGTACAATGATCCTTTTTTGAACTATTTTTTTTTAAATTTCATTTATTGGATTTTTTTTTGTTTTGTTTTCATTTTGATTTTGGTTTTTCAAGGCAAATTGCTGTCACTGGTTTGATCTTTTACCCCATTTCTTATAGTTTTTTTTCTTTTTTCAATTTTACTTTCGTCTTTTTTATTTGTTCACAATGTTTCGTATTTTTCTGCATTTTCTTTCTTTCTTTATTTTATTTTGATTTAAAAAAAAAATTATTACGTAATTTTTGGGGGGCCGTGGGCCGTACAATGATTTTTCGAAGCGACTCCCCCATCGGGTCAACCCTGCCGCCGCTGTTGGGGTGCTGCCGCCGTCGCTGGGGCTCAGCGCTCAGCGGCGGCGGTGAGGTATTTTGGCAGGCCTTCAACGCTGGCCATATTTGGGCGTCGCAGCTGTGCCGGTCCCGGCGTCTGCCTTGCTTGCGCTAGACCAGAGACAGCACTGTACCGCGCGGCGAGGATAGTGACGTGGACGCGAAGACGCGGACCCGTCTAGCACGGCGCTGAGGAGCGCATCAAGCGCGTCGTCGTGCGAATAACGATTTCGGAAGAGGTGCGCGCGCGGGCGCGCGTGGGCCGTTTTGTGTCGCAAAAGGCATGGCGGCGAGTGCGCGGAGTGTGGTAGGCAGCGGAGGTATGGCGCTGGAGTGATAATATGGGGCGGCGAGACGAGGCGCGTCGCGTCGTCCTGACGTCACTGCGGGCGGGAGACCTAAACGCGACGGCATGGCATCGGGCTGGGCGCTGGGCGGGGCGGGCGAGGAGTCCGTCACTCAAAAAAATCTGTGTTCACATACACTTCAACTTCAACTTATTCAACTTACAGTTCACCCTTATTGAAATCACATAAAAAATCAAGGAAAAGGTCAGAAAGTAATAGGGAAAAAATCAGAAAAAATCAAGGAAGAAAAATCGGTGTGCGGCTTGACAGTGAAGGACTCCTCGGGTACCGCACGACGCCGGGCTGCTGCTGCTGCTCGGGTCGCAGGGAGGAGGCCAGCCCGTCGCACGGCGGCGTCGCGGCCCGCATTTCGTATGGTTATTACATTATTGTCCTGTCGGGCCGGAAATGTCGGAGGAACCGCGCCGCGGAGAGAAGTGAGGTTGTTCCGGCACTGGAGCAGCGTCGTACGACCCGGACTTGCAGCAGCGACGGGCGGCTGCAGCGGCAGGTTTATTGGCGCGACGTGTTTTGGGCGCGCTGCGGGGCGGGGCGAGGCGGAGACCTGCTGCTTTGTGACCCGCAACCGTACGCGGAGCGCCCCGGATGGAGGCTAATTTAAGATGGGTCGGGCGTCGCCTCGCGGTGGCTGGGTGACTGCGCAGAATATGTCGGGAGTCCCGCGGGGCCGTGCCGTGCCGGGCCCTCTGCTGTGAGGGAGTCCACCTCCACGCGTCTTACCTTGAGCCAGTCCCGCAGCCAGGACACCTCGGGCTTGGGGTCGCCGACCACCTCGCACACGATGAGCACGTTGTCGCCCTCCTCGACGTCGAAGGACCTCGGCTTGCGGATGAAGGCTGGATCCTTGGAGTATCTGCACGTGGAAACAAAGACAACATTCACTTTGCGCTGCTGGTGCGATTTTTTCTCTTTTTCCCTTTGGAAGTAATTATTTTTTTCCGTAATCTTTTATATTGTTGTCCCCAGACTGGAGACCCCACAACAAGTTTTCCATCAATGTGGTCCGGTGCGTGTGACTCACCGCATGTCCCCTTCGCGCCGTACGGGAGCGCCAGGCGGGGCGGGCCGCTCATACAAAGTGCCTCATCTCGGCGTCGCCGCCGGCGATTCCCCCCCCCCTCCCCCCTTTTCCCTTCTCTCTGTCCCCTCTTCCCCCTACTCCGTCCTCCTCCCTCGCGGACCCTGCGCCGCCGCCGCGCCGGTATGGCCCCGCGGTGTCCAAGCTGAAGTCTGATGTTTACCAGGTGACGGCTTTAACTGAGGTTTTACCTACGTTTTGACAAGCCAAGTCCCCCTTGCCCTGCTGGACTGACGCCGGTGCGGCTTGCTCCGCGCTCCTGCCCCGCCCCCGCCCCGGGTCTGCCCTGCCGACTGATTCAGAAGATCGCTCTTGTACCTCCGTCCTTGTCGCACTCATGGGGACCTGCCACCCCCGACATAGGGCGCCGCCACAGGTGCGACAAGAACGGTGGCACGAGAGCGATTTTCGGAATCACTCGGCTGGACGCCGCGGCCTCGCCTTGCGGTGTGCAGTTACGCCCCTTGGCGCGCCCCGCCCTGCCCCGCCCCGCCCTGGCATGTGTGTGGCGGCGGAGCGGCACGCCCGATACAAACGCCGCCGCCGACGTGGAGGTGCAGCTCTGCGCAGCGTAGCGCCCCGTAAAAAAAAAAAAAAAAAAAAAAAAACGCCCGTGCGGTTCCGACTCCGACTGTGAGCGAGCGGCCTCATCAGATCAGCTTGTCGCTCCATCTCTCTCGGACCCACTGTCTTGAGTATAAGCGAGGAGGAGAAGGGGTGGGCGCTGGACGCGCTGCGCGGTGTTTCGGACCGCACTCCGCCGCCCCGCCCGGCCGCGGCCCGCAGCCCGCGGCTCGGCTCAGCGCGGGCGGCCTTCTCTTTTCGCTGCGAAATGCCGCCGTGGCCGCCACCTGTCTGGGGAGCAGGGAGGCCTCGGCCGCCACCAGGCCGCGGGTGGAGCTGGAGCCCCTCCCCTCCGCTCCCCGGCCCGGCCCGGGCTGATCCTGGCCGCCAAAGACAGCCAGCATGGGATACTAATGCGCTGCACTTTTTCATGGCTCGGCGATAAGGGTCAGCAGGGACTCGCCCCGCCTCGCCCCGCCTCGCCCCATCCCACCTCGCCTTCGCCTTACCCCACCCCGCCTTACCCCAACACGCTTCTCCCCAACCTGCCTTACCCCATCCCACCTGCCCGTCGTGGTTCTTTTGTCCAGGGAAGACAACTCACTCTCGGCTCTACATGTTTGTTTGCGGATGCATATTCGTTTTGCCTCTTTGAATCCGGAGTATTCTTAATCGATGTTATACATTTTTATGACTTTGCGTGGTGTTCGAAAACAGTCAGCGTTCGACTCCTCTTTTTCGTGTCACTCACGGGAGGTCGGCGGGCTGTGCGGCGTCCTCGTCCAGGTCGGCGTCGACGAGCGTGGGAGTCGCGGTCTTGTCGGCGGGCACGACGCGCACCCTGGCGGCGCTGGTGGCGCGGCCCACCTCATTGGACGCCGTGCACGTGTAGAGGCCGGCGTCGCGCGCCGTGACGCGCCGCACGTCCAGCTCGACGCGCCCGTCCCGGTCCAGCGTCGCCGTCGTGTGCTGCGACTGGCGCAGGCGCACGGCGTCGCGGTGCCTGCGCGTGCCGGAGGCCGTCACGCTGCTGTACACACTGGTGCGATGTTTCGCTCTTTGAGATTTGCTGTACTCACCAGACGACGCCGACGCTCGGGTAGGCCTCGACGATGGCGAACAGGTGCAGGTCCTCGCCCTCGCGCACCTCGACCTCGCGGCCGGGTCCGACCTCGGCCACGAACTCGGGCGCCACGTAGGCGCGGATGCCCTTGTCGACGACGAGCGTGCAGCGGCAGGTGACGGCGCCCAGGGCCGAGGAGGCCGTGGCCGAGTACTCGCCGCCGTCCTCGAGCAGCGCGCCGCTCAGCTCCAGCGAGTGGAAGCCGTCGTCCGAGCGCAGGAAAGAGAGGCGGCCTGCCAGTGCAAGCAGGCGGGGGAGGGATAGCGCCCGGCGTGATAGGCAACCCAACGTACGGCCGCGCTAGCGCGCATGAGTTATTGCCTACCTGACTGGCGCCCAGCGAGCAGCTCTAGGCAAATCTATCAACTACTAGGTTGGCCAAGGGGGAAAAACCTCTGCATTTTGGTGTTCAAATTTTGTGATTTTTTGTGATTTTTTTTAGGCACGAAGTAGCCTTACGGTTTTGTCTCAAGATCCGATTTTTTTTTGTTAAAAAAATCAGTGTGGCCCCTTTCCTAAATCTTGATTTTTCTATACAATTTTGATAAGACTTGGCAGAGAAGTAGAAGTCAATCTCCTAGTTCACTGCTGAAATACCAGCCCAAAGTTAGCGGCCAATTTTGAGAAATTTCGATGACGCTAAGAGACGCTTCAGTGACGCTTCCTTTTCGAGTTCTTGCACTTACGTGAATGGTTTCTTTCTTGTATTTAGATCTGTGTTCAGTGCATCACTGCTGTTTATAACAATCCCGTGTGGTCCGTGATGGACCCTAGCTTTAAGCAGTATGTGCGGTCGGTGTCGGTACCCCTTCGGTACCTTCTGTTGGACACTCTCTTTCAATGCGGGTGCTGCTTAGACCCCTGTTTCGTAAGTGTTTTATTTATTTATTTATTTATTTATTTATTTATTTATTTATTTATTTATTTATTTATTTATTTATTATTTGTAAATATTTGTTTAATTAAAACAAAAATTGTGGTGGTTTCTGCTGTGTTCATCTTGTATTTTAGTATTTTGCATTTACATTCATATAGATTGTTTTGCAACGCGGGCCCTTAGAGGCTGAGGAAGACCCGGCTCTCTTATCGGTCCTCTCCGACCTGTGGAGCAGGTACCCTCACCACCATATGTCTACCTCAGCGCGGCTTGGATCAGTCCGCAGTCGAGGGGTGAACGACTCGCCTGAGCCGTGTACCCAGTACTATATATTATAGGTATTATAAAAGTATTATAGAATATTATAGGTATTATAGAATATTATAAGTATTCTAGAATATTACAGGATATTATAAATATTATGGTATTATATCCAGTATTATAAGGTCTTATAAGGTACTATTAAGTATGCGAGTACAGTGGTGCTATCGTCCGACCACCGCCGAGAGTTTAGCACACCAAATGACAACGAAGGATAGGCTGGCCCATGAGTGCGAGAGAGAGAGATAGTCAATTCTTCCGGTGGGACACGGTGGAGGGAGATACGGTGGCGGCACGAGCCTACCTGAGCTGACCCCGGAATCGGTGCCGGATTCCTTTTCCCTGGGCGGCCGCCAAAGGCGCGCGGACCGAGCCTGGGCCGGGTACACCGACGGTTCAGCCTACCTGCAGCCTGGGCCGCGCATCCTGCCTTCCGGCCGCCAGGGATCAGCTTAGCGAGGCTGGGGTTTTACGCAATTCGCTCGGCCGGCCGCCACGCCTCCCGGGCCGCCCCAACAGCTGCTGAGCGTGAAGAGCCGGGCCAGGCTAAGCTGATCCCGGGCGGCCGGCAGGCAGGGTGCGCGGCCCACGCTGCAGGTAGGCTGAGCCGCCGGTGTAGCCGGCCCAGGCTCGATCCGCGCGCCCCTGGCGGCCGCCTAGGGAAGAGGAATCCGGCACCGATTCCGGGATCAGGCGCTAGCACGGGAGGGATAGGCTCGTGCCGCCATGGTGCCGCTAGAGTCCTAGAGTGACACTCTAGGACTCTAGGTGCCACCACCGTATCTCCCTCCACCGTGCGGTGGGACCACGATAGACCAAGGGTAAGGAACGGGGGAAAAAACCCTAATCCTTCCGGCGGCCGGCTGGAGCGGTTCCGAGAACCGGCCTGGGCCGGGTCCCGGCACGGCCGGCCGCCGCCAGCGCCAGATCGCCACTTTGGTCCCCACTCGGCAGGTCAGATCGCCTCCTTCGTCGCCACTCGGCACTCATTGCCACTTTCGTCGCCAAACCCGACGTTTCGTCGCCACGGTGGCGACAGATCGCCACATCTGGCAAGCCTGGTCTCGTCAGCGAAGGGCCACCATACTAGGGGCCCTCCTAGGGGCCCTCACCGGACGATTCGGTGATAGCGCGGCACGAGCCGAGCCGGAGCGAGCCGGAGTTCCCTCCCAGCCAGCACCTGTGTTGCACGACTGCAGACGACTTGGCGACGGGCTCGCGGGGTATCGACGGGAGAAAGATGACGGTACTCTACGTCTCAGGCAGCACTAGACTACTGTTTTCTAGCGATTTATTGATTTGGAAAGGTGTAACTTTCGGATATTGCAGTGTATTATACGCGAATATTATATGTATTATAAAATATTATTGGTATTATAGAATATTATAGATATTATAAAATATTATAGGTATTATAGAATATTATAGGTATTATACGGTACTATAGGGTCCGCGTACCCAGTATTATACGAGTCGGTCACCCCTCGTCCGCAGTGTTGGCCCAGCGAGCGAGCAGCTCTAGGCAAATCTTTCAACTACTAGGTAGGCCAAAGGGGAAAAACATCTGAATTTTCGTGTACAAATTTTGTGAATTTTTGTGATTTTTTCTTGAATTAATTTTGCTGGGTTTTTTCCAGAATTCTGTGAATGTTAGTCAATGTTTGCGAAGTTTCCTATTTTTTTCTGAATTTTCCGAAGTTTTCTGAATTTTTTGAACTTTTCTGATTTAGTAAAAAATCCGAGAAAATCACGAAAAAATCAGTGAAAAACGAAACGAATTCAAGAAAAAGTCGGAAAAATCAGTTAAGATCATAAGGAATATCATGAAAAACTAGAAAAATCTGAAAAATCGGTGTATGCTTGAATTTCTAGTGAAGGACCCGTCGGGAGGACTACTTATTAGGTCTCTGTGCACGACGTTGCTCTCACTCACCGCCCTCCTGCTCGCGGAGCGGCTGTCCGTCGCGCTCCCACGTGACGCTGGGCTCGGGGCTGCCCACGGCCTGGCAGGTGAGGCGCACGGGGAAGGACTGCTGCACCCGCCGGTCGCGCAGCCGCATCGTGAACTGCGGGGGGAAGTCGCCCTCGGGCTGCGTGGCGTCTCTGCGGGCGCGTCAGAGCGGCGAGAGTTTAGCCATGGCTATCAGGCGATGGCGGCGGTGGTGTTAGAAGTTTGCAATCTGATATGAAAGGTTGGTTTCTTTTTTCTCCTTTATCTTCAATAACTTATGGTCTTATTTTGGTTAGTTAGAAAGACAGGTGCATTAATTTCAAACGATCAGAAAAAAATCGAAATTTTTTCGTAGAGGCATTACTTGTTGTGTTTGTCCTGAAATTCTTAAATTTCGGTGATTTCTTTTTTTCTTTCTTTAAATCTGGATTGCGGTTTTGGAAACTTGATAGTTTGTTCGGCTATGCATTTGCTGAAAGTGCGTGTAAGGCGCTGTTTCACTCACCTGGTTTTGAATTAATGAATTAAGCATCGTGAGGGAGTGCTGATAGAAGCGTGGGCTTGCTTTTAGGGTTTTGGAGGGAGGTGGACCAAAAGAAAGACACTCTGCTTGATTTTTGACAAGTTTTATTCGAACAAAAAAAAAAAAAAAGAAAAAAAACGGAATTATCACACAAAAATAAGCTTGCGACACCTATCCTAAACAGCCAGAAAGGCCGGATCGGAACCATCTATGAAAACAAACCAGAGAGACCTTCGCATGAGCGGTCTCGTCTGGAGGGGGTCGCTCCCGCAGGTGGAGGTGGTTCCCCTGCCCCGGTGGCCACTCTCAGGTGGGGCGCAGATGGGGCGGGGCGGGGCGGGTTGAGGTCAGGTGGTCGACGTCCAAAAGGAAAATTCAAATCGCGGCCGTCTTGCACGCATCACGTGATCTCCGCCCCCTTGAAATCCCTGGACAGAGAGACGACAAAATGTCATTCTGCCTTTGCTTTTGATCCACTGCCAGGTCAGCGAATACAGCTCCCCGTCGGGGAGGAAGCTGGCATGCAGGTGAGGGCGAAATGTTTTAATGGCACAAGTTACACGTTAAGTGTTATTCACGGAATGAAGTATCTTTTTCTAATTGAGGTGTGGATTGGTTATTCGTCGAAGATATTATTACGCTCTCTGTACAATTACACTGCGTTTCTTACGCTTGCATTAAAAAAAAAGTTATTTTTGATTCACAGGAGGAACGGATTTTGTTATTTTAGACAAAACTATTTTTCAAGTCAGTGCCCTCTATAGTCTCTCAGAATAACAAGGCACAATATGTTTTCCTTTCACATTTTCCTGGATGAAATCGTTAAATTCTTTGGAGCTTTTGCTTTATACAGCTAAATGTTTCTGTATACTTGCGTTGCTGCTTAAATGTGCAGTTATGAACAAAATCGTCTTAGTTTTTTATATTTTTATCCCCCTTTTTAAAATATTTTTTGAAATTGTCAGCATTCAAATACAATTTTGTGCGTATTCGTAGATTTGACTTTTCGCAACAAAGCAGGTTTACAGAGTTCATAATCTGTATGTAAATTAAGGTCCTGCCAGCAGCTTATTGTGCTTTGGAAATACAATGGACATGTGTCACATCCTGCCATTTTCTTGACGGATAAAGTGCCACAAGAAACTATGACACTTGTCATTATAAATTTTCGAGCGGGATTAAAGTTTTGCATTCTCTCCTTGCGCAGGTGACTCACCTGCGCAGCTTGGTGTCGGCGTGCAGCAGCTGGGGGTCACTGACGACCTGCAGCCGCACGAAGGTGGACACCCTGCCCGCCGCGTTGGAGGCCTCGCAGCAGTAGCGGCCCGCGTCCTCCTCGCGCACCCCGGTCAGGGTGAGCCTGCACAGGCCGCCCTCCCGGACTAGCGCGACGCGGCCCTCGACCTCCTCCACCGCGTCAGAGTCCAGCGTCCAGCGCGTCGTGGGGGTCGGCTCGCCGCGGACCTGTATATGGCAGGAGGGCACGGGTGAGTGTGATCCCGATCCAAAGAGTCTGAATGTCACTGGAAAAACAAAGGTGCTACTTCACACCTTTACAGGGGTGTAAGAGGCTTGCTCGCTTAATGCCTTTTCAAAGACATTAAGACCACCCAAAGGCATTAATTTTAACACCTATATACGACATTTTAATGCCTTCCCAAAGGCATTAAACCTTCAACACCCCTGCAGAGGTGTTAAGTCACACCTTAGTTTTTTTTCCAGTGGCCGCACGCACACGCGCAGGTGATTGGAGAATCCCATTCGAAATATTTCAACAGAAGTACAGTAGTGTCAATTTTCCAAAGAACTTCACTCAATTTAAGGTATAAGCAGTATAAGATTACGAATGGAGACTCAAACATCTGCAAGTGTGTGATAATTACACCCTAGTACGCCAGAAAATATTGAGGGGAAAATAATTCCATTTTTTTAACCCCAATAAAGACTTTAAAAACTTCTAAAATCTTCGAAAAAGTGTTCAATAATAAGAAAAAGCAACAGCTAAAACCGCATCGGGAATTTCAATGAAAATAATTCACGGCAGATTTTTTGTTTTGAGTTTTCAAGAGTAATGAAAATTTCTATCACTGATAAATTTTGATATTTTTTTTCTCTCATTATTTCTGACTTTTTCCAGTTGTTTTCAGTTGGTTTTATTCATTTGTTCTCGATTAATCTTTTTTTTCTGTAGCTTTCTTCTTTATTTTTGCAAAACTGTTTTTATTTTTTATAATGATTTTTTGGAGGCTGTACAATACTGATTTTTCAAAAAGCGACTCCCCCCCCCCCCCCCCCCCCCCCCCCCTCGCGGGGGGTAGGCGGGCGTGAGTGCGTTGCGTTACCTGGCACTCGATGACGATGTCCTGGCCGCGGAGCGCCTTGATGTGGCCGGCCAGCGGCCTGGTGAACTCGGGCAGCGTGGGCGCGCCGGGCTGCACGCGCAGCGGCGCCGACACGAGCGCCTCGCCCCAGCCGTGCCGGTTGCGGGGCGTGATGCGCAGGCGGTAGTCCGCGCCGGCCACTAGCCCGAACGCGTCGTACGCGTTCGTTGGCGAAATGCCCAGCTAAAGCGAGAGAGAGAAAAACATATGTGGTCAGGAAATATTGTTTTTTAATCGCGGCCCGTAGTGCGGACAGGTGTGAGAGATCTCGGAATGTGGACTGGGACTTCCAAAAAAAAAATCATAAAAAATTTTAGGGGTTTTAATACTCTAAAATATTCGCACTCCGGTCGATTTAGAATTAAACGAGGATAATTTAGATTTGTTTTGGGAAAAATTCACGACATTTCTACAACTAAATTGAAATTTGTTATCAGGTCGTGAAAAAAAAACAAAAAACAAGAACAACATTGCTTGCGGTAGACTTTCCTGAATTTACCATTGAATTCATTGTCATGAGAGCCCAAAGTCCCCGATCTGCGCGGCGTTTCCGCTCACACTCACCTCGCTCCAGCGGGCTCCGCCCTCCGAGCCCAGGCGCCACGCCTCGACGCGGTAGGCCAGGACGGGTGCGTCGCCGCAGTGCAGGGGCTTGGGCCACGTCAGGGTCACGCAGTTGCGACCGCTGTCCGCGATGGACGGCTCCCCGCCGATCGGCCCCGGCACCTCTGTGAACAAATAGTCGTTCGTGAGTCACCTAGCTTGAAAAAAAAATTATCTTGTGAAGTATGCTGATGTTATTCTCCGTTTTGTAGTATGTATTTGATTCGAATCTATATCTTCTACTATACCAATTGAAGACAAGTTTTGCGCCATAAGCTTTGTCACCTTTACTTGCGAACTCGCGAGTTGTACCGGGAGGTCCGAAGGATAAGGGATAAGGTGAAACGAGTTCAGTGGGCGAGATATTGTGTCAGCGCCTAATTAGCTGTTTCGGGTGCGTGTGCGTGTTTGTTGGGGGAGGGGTAAGCTGCATCGAGAACAAAGGGACAGTGCGGCACAGAAATACAGAAATATCTGGCATCCCACAGCGCCTGCCAGGGGGTGAGAGCCAGGTGTCTATACGGAAATTGTCACAAGCGCTATCTCCTTCCGTAACCTATTTACCCCCTTCACGATACCTACCGCACTCGTACGGCGCTGAGTGTGAGCGAGGATAGACCTGCTGTGATTCATCCTGGCAAGCTCGCGTACTAGACTGCTAAATGTACGACAAGGTGTGCTGGGGGTGCCAACCCCAGCAGACGCTGTGGACTTCGGGACTTAAGATTAATAAATAGCCCCCCCCCCCCCCCTTTTAACGCGAACACGCATTTCACCGCCGACTGTGCTGCGTCAACTTATGGGATTATCACAGGTGCTCATGGGCACTCTGTCTCGGTATAGGCGCTGACGAGGAAAAGAATGGGGGAGGAAACTGATAAAGCAGTCTACTAAACTTTCGGCGTATTGGTCTTGGCCAAAGAGCACAATCCGTATTTTGCTACAAAAATTATTTTAAATTTATTCTAACAGATATTAATGCCCTTTGCAAGGGGAGTTTTTCCCCTTTAATCTAATGCGGGGGGCGTGACACGACCAAGTACTAGTCATACCACGCTTAGGGCTTTAATATCAGGAAAGCGCGCGCTTCAACCGGAAAGCTTACCGTGGTCGGAGGCGAGGTAGAGGAGGAACTCGGACGCGAAACCGTGGCTCTTGGCCCACGTGTCCTTTAGGTCGTTCATGAGGTTCTGGCGGCACAGGTCGCCCCCGCCCTCCGTGATGGTCATCGTCACTGCCCTCGGCGTCTGCTGCTCAAGCACCTCAAGTACGCGGCTCCCCTGTACGGGACGCGAAGGGTCTCTCCGGTACGGCGGCGCGAGGAGATCTGGTTCGGGGCCGTTCGTGCGCGAGGGAGGGTCGCTCTGCCAAGACTAGGCCACGTCCGCGCGAGGGGGGCTGGGCTGGCCACGCCGAGCGCTCTAGGCCGGCCGGGTCCACCCGATTCGCAAAATAACTGTCAGGGTCGCGGCGACCCCCTCCCTCCCTCCCCCACACCACACACCCTCTGCCCCATCCCTGGCTCCCACACTCCCGGCGGTCGACTTACATCACGCGGTGCAATTGCAGCCCCCTTCGGCCCCCTGCTCCCCCCCCTCTCTCCACCCTCCGCTCCGCGCAGTGAGCTTGTCGGCTGCCTGCCGCTTGTGCGACGAACAACACGCTAGTCTTACACCGGACCTCATCACTCATACACAGCCCGCCATACCGTCCCTCCCTGAAGCGTCGTCACATTTTTTTTTGCGTGGCGTGGCGGCGCCCGCCTGTCCGTCCATCCTTATTATTTTTAGAAGCAGGTGGCGGCTTTTCTCTAAACGCCTGCCCTGCTCCCTGCTCCCCCCCCCCCAATTTCCAACTGGCGGCTAGGCCACTTACCTCTTCGAGTCTTTGATCTCTCGTGAATGTCGCGAAGTATCTGGCTGGCGTCGTCCAGGTGACCGCTGCTGGGCCAGTCACCGCTCTGCTCCCAGAAATCGTCCCCGGCGCCAAGGCTGTCCCGGCGGTGTCGCACGGGCGTGAGGGAGCGCGCCCGCTGCCGGAACTGCACAGAGAGCGAGGAGTTACATGTACGGGGTGGCTAATGGATTGCGCCTCCGCATGCGGCTCTGCCTCAGTGCGCTCCTTCCGAAGGGCGCCCAGATTAGGCAGACCCGCAACACTTCGACGTATTCCTCACGGCACCGGGGTCGGGGCCCATTATGAGGAACACAGTTAAAACTAAGTCTTATTTTTTGAGAAAAAAGAAAAACTTTGAAAAACTCCCTGATTTTGAGGAAAACTCCACAGATCTTAAGGAAGCAGTACCCTCAATAAATAAGTGAATCTCCCCCATATTTGAAGGAAACATCCTCAAAATCTTCACGGCGTAATACAAAGTCCCAACTCGGCCGCAGAATACTCTGTAAGTTTTTCATTGAAAATATTATTCTACAGTGCAAGTCCTATATAAGTTTTCCTCAAAATCAGAAAGTTCCTCAAAGTTTTCCGATTTTTCTCAAAAAACGAAACATTGGTTTTACCGTGAATGTGTCTTATCACACGCGAAGTTTCATTATTGGCTTAGACTTGACTGTGTAAACTTTTCGGTTTACTACCTTCGTGGGTTCCTCTTGCTGGTCATTTTACTGGCTCCGGGCGAGCGATTGGGGAGCTTCGAGGGACTCAGCAGTAGTAGCCCTCGAACATTAGCCGAGGGGGAACTTCAGCAGGGGTCTGAAGCTGTGGGGGGGGACAAAAGGTAAGAACAAAGCCATTCGAAAGCACAAACCTATAGGCAAACCTATGCAATTCGTGCAACCTCTACGCCATTGCAATCAGTGAAGCAAAGTGCCAAAGCAGCGGAAAGGGTCCTTTAGAAGCGATCTAGGAACGAGGATGCGCTGGTAAAGCTTCGTTGGTATAGAAAAATAATGTTTTTTTTTTTTTTTTTTTTTTTTTTTAAGGTGAAGTTTTACAGGCAGAGGAGAGCTTGCTGTCACCTTATTGAAAGAGTTAAAGAGAACACTTTCCTACGCTTCCCTCAGTGACCCATCAATTTGCTAGCGCAGTTAATATTTTACTTCCAAAATTGACCATAAAAGTGGCTTAGCGTAGGTGAGTCACAAACGTGACTCGATCGTACTTGGACAGTGAAGAACGCGCGATCAGTCCCGAAAATGTTCTTGGCGACGATGAAGTAGGTTCCTCCGTCTGACAGAATGGCTCGCTTAAGCGTGAGACGTACGTAGTCACCCACGTTTTCTCGCATTGCGCGCCCGCTGTTGGTAATGTCTCTCGTTCCTTTCATCCATGTCACTGAAATCAGAAAGACGTGTTTTATGACCGCGTAAGTACAAAATTACGAAGGGATATTTTAAGCGTATCTGAATTGAACTTAAAGAAAAAGAAATCCAGCTTGGCTCTCACTTAACCGCTAATGAGGTGTGATGCGAGGGGCGGGGTGGGGGTGGGGGGGAACACTCATACCAAATGTGTTCAATGATTTATCGATATTTTGTTTTGACTTGAATTTTTGTTCTGATTTTTCTCTTGAATTTTTAAAGAAAAAAATTTCTATCAGTATTCAGTTAATTTTGATCCTTTTCTCCTTGTTTCTGCCATTTTACTCGTTCTTTACCTGCTTTATGTATACATTTAAAGGCGAGGAACGAGTATTGTTTTTGGTAAGACGACACGCTTTTACCGGTGAGGCCTATAATCAGCGCCGAAGCTAAAGCATTTCAAGGAACTCTCATTCTCATTACATATCTTTCGTTCATTTGTTCTCGGCTTTTTGGAATTTTCTGTTAATGTCTTCTTGATTTTATTTTGATTTAATTTTAACTTCTTGTTTTTTTTAAAAATAATTGCCTCCCCCCCCCCCCCTCGGCCCCTCGGTGTGGTGTAGGATAGGTTGCATATCTACACGGCACCCGTGGTCTCACCTTTCGGCTTAGGATCCCCTGCCAAGCGGAACGATACGGTTATGTCTTCGCCATGGGCCACGGTGATGAGGGTGTCGGGGCGCGACAGGAAGATGGCCGGATCGCCGTGCACGCCCCCATTGCCGTGCGTAACGACGTCCACTCGGGCAGACGTGTCCACCGAGCCGTGCGGATTTACTGCCCTCACCGTGTACTGTCCGGCGTCCTTAGCTGTCGCACCCGACACCAGCAGCGTGTGCACCGAGCCTGGATTAAAAAGAAAAGTCGCATTCACATTTTTGTAGAAATGAAAACCTCAAACCCTTTCATCCTTTTTAATTACAGTAAGACCCTTAACATACCGTCTTCAAGTAATCTGTACCGTGGTGAACTCCTTGGCACAGGTTCGCTGCCGAGAAGCCATTCTAGGCGTGGTCTCGGATACCCTTCACAGAGGTGGATATTTTAATTACGGTTTTGTATTTGCATTACACTAAAGTATGGCATAAGTGACTTACCTGTCACCTGGACCTGCAGAGCGAGGGTTCCGCCAACCGGTACTTGACTGTCGACTAGAGAACTAGCAAACCTAGGCAGTCTATTTTCTCGCATCGATGCTGATGATCCAGGCACCGGGGATCGCGAGCGATTCTCGTATCTATCCCGGCCTATTTGTAGAAATAATAATTTTAGTGGTTGGTTTTGCACATTGTCGATCAACCGAAGCGCTCTGCTAGATCGTTACTTGTAAAGTTGATGGTGTGTGCCACGTGATCGGTTGACACTAGATTGGCGGCTCTGCATGTGTAGCGACCACTGTCCGTGGTCGAATCCGGTCCTCTTATTATCAGTCGGCACGTGCCGTCGGACAGTTGCTGCTGTTCATAACGGTCTGACACCCGCAATGGTGAACCGTTGAGTAGCCAGGTGACTCGGGGCATTGGGTGGGCGCTCACGCGGGTTTCAAGCGTGAGCTCATCTACTGACGGACGGTACCATTCTGTTGTAGAGGCACATATGATTTAAAGTTAGATAACGTTATCAAACTAGAGGATCTATCCTTGAAGGAATATTTTTGTCGGTGTGATGACATTTTGTGAGTCAGTTGTCGGAGTCAAAGTTCATGCTATTATTTTTTACAGGCTGCTGGCTTGTTGTACTCGACATTTACCTGATATCTGTCGTATGAACATCGGTGGGCGGGGCGCCGGGCTGCTGTCACCAAAGACGGTGAGGGTGCAGCTAGTGGTTGCTTCGCCGTTCTTGTCCCGCACCGAGCATGAGTACACTCCTGAGTCAGACACCTCGGCAGTAGGGATCTCCAGGGTGCACAAGCCGTCAACCTCCTTGGTCACCACGCTGTTTGTCGAGACACAGTCTCTCTTAGTTTACGTAAACAGATCGCGAACACTTTTGCTCGTTCCTTACCTCCGCCCTCCGCCACCATATCTAGGATAGGTAGCGAACGAGTATTCTGCCCGGTATGGTGTAATTTACTCCCCAATCTCACCACCAAATAACAATACTTACATTTATGCTAATTTCACTAAACTAGCTTTTAACACAGTAATAGATCCTTTAAAGCGGTTTTTTCGACTAACTATGCAATTATTTTTATAAATATTGAATCTTAATTCCCGGTTATTGACGATGACATTCGCCAATGGGGAACCTTTTGCTCATCTCGAGATTTTCTATATCACTCAAACATTAAACTAAAGTATTCAGCAATAAATATTACTTTGTCGTAATGTGTTTAAACTGCTTTGAAAGACGCTTCACATTTAATTTTAACGAAAATGCTTTGTAACCAAAGCCATTAGTTAACATTAGTAATACCATTTTACCTCTTTTAGTGAATGCAAACCCTCTTATTATGGATTGATACTTCATAGTACCGGGTGTTTCACGTCTCACCGGACAGTCTAATGGGTTGCCTATCCTCTGGTCTGCAGACGCTCCGCCGCGCCGCCGCCGCCAGCACGCTGCCGCGGCAGATAGGCAACCTATTATACTGACTGGTAAGACGTGAAACACCCGGTTCTTCACACTCACTAAACTTAATTTAACGAAACAATTTGTGAAATATGATTTAAATTACTTTATATACAACATTTAAATAGAGGTAAAGAACGAGTTGATTTTGTCTTAATCAAATTTATTTTATTTGAATTCTTTTTTCTTGCAAGCTCCACTTACTTTGGTTGTGAGAATAGGGGGAAGCCGTCCTTACACCACGTAACCCTCAGGTCCGGTGCACCGAGGACGCTACAGGCCAATCTCACTCGCGTCCCCTTTGAGACTGCTCGGTCCGACAAGCGAGCGCAGAACGTGGGTCGAAGTCGTCGCACCTGAAACAACCGGTGAGATTCGTATGAACGCATTTCAGGTCAAACGCAAACTAGGTGATTGGGCAAAGCTTCTTACCTGTGCTCTGGATCGCCTTTCGTAACCGTATGAATCACCCGTGTGCAGATCCTCATAGCTTAGCCGGGAGTACCGCCCGGTCGTAGCTGACGAGCTCCTTCCTCCGCGCATCGGAGAGGGGGTTACTGACCTGGCCATCAATCGAGTGTCTTCATACAAGTAAGAGCTGCTTGCCCGCAACTGTTCCCTCAGTCCGCCGCGCATGGGCGATGGAGTGACAGACCTTGCTAGTCGTCGACCTTCCTCGTACAAATGTGCTGTGCCAATCCTCAAATCCTCTAAAGCGCGCTCCGTACTCCTTCCGCGTCGGTCCAGTGCGGACGTGGACGACCACGTCGATCTGCTGAGGCTGACGAACGACGTCCCAATATCTGGTCGACGAATGGGCGTGTAGCTATAGTAATCAGGCGTCCGACTTCGGCCCTTTCCATACTGCACATCGTCGCGCGGCGGCCTGTAGAGATATGACGATGAAGAGCGACTCCGACCTCGGCCAACGTCATACTCGTCTAAAGTTGATCTCAAGCTAGAGAGCGTATCAGAGGCTTTACTTGCAGGAGCAGTGTATCGTGGGGTAGAAACTGATGCATTAATTGAAGCTCTTATCTTGCTTAAGGTGCTATCGTCACTGATGCCCCAAGCATGCTGGCTTCTGCGATCTGCCTCCTCTTTCATTAACCGACTGGAAAGCTCCTCCACGCGTCTTTTGTCCTCTTGTATCCGCTTCTGTCGCTCTTCCAATTGGTCCATGTCCCTACGAAACCTCTCAGCGTCCTCTTGCCGCTGCTTTCGTCGTCTTGCTGCGTCCTCTTCATTCCGAGCAAATGAGCGACGTTCACTCTCTTCTTCCAAATGTTTTCGACCTCTTTGAAGTAGGCTAGATGTAAAATCAACTCGCCGCGCTATATCCTCTTTCATAGCTGATTTGACATCACTCGTCGCCCCGCTTACGTTAGTACTTTTATCAAGACTTCCCACTTCTTTTCTGTCATAAGCATGTTCAGCCCCTGCAGTAGCTATGGCCGTCTTCGGAACGTTCTTCACTGCCAGTAAAGCCTTGGGAGTCTCATCGTTTTCTCCCTTTGCCCTTTCATCCAGATACTTATCGTCTCTGACCTTCGTGGTCACCTCCTTTCCAGCAGCGTCATTATTTTGTGCTCCCAGCTTTAAAGCTTCCTCTTCGTGTTTCTTTTTCTCTGGACCTTCTTTTACTTTCTTAGCTTTTTCTTTGACCTTTGCCTTTTCTTCAGCCTCGTTTTCCTTTTGTGCTTTAATCTTAGTAGCTTCTTTCTGTTTCTCCCTCTCGGCAGCTTCGTTTTCTAACTTAGCCTTTTCCTGCTCAGCTATTTCCTCCTCAGCCTTGGCCTTTTCGGTGGATTCCCTTTTCTTCATTGACTCAAGATTAGCAGCTCCCTCTTTCTTCAATGCAGCTTCCTTTTCTTTTTTGGCTTTTTCTTCGTCGGCCTTGGCCTTGTCTTCGGCCTCCTTTTTCTTTTGAGCTTCGAGCTTGGCAGCTTCCTCCTCTTTTTTCTTTTTCTCTGCAGCTTCCTTTTCTTTCTTGACTTTTTCTTCTTCGGCCTCCTTTTTCTTTTGAGCTTCGAGCTTGGCAGCTTCCTCCTCTTGTTTCTTTTTCTCTGCAGCTTCCTTTTCTTTCTTGACTTTTTCGTCTTCGGCCTCCTTTTTCTTTTGAGCTTCGAGCTTGGCAGCTTCCTCCTCTTGTTTCTTTTTCTCTGCAGCTTCCTTTTCCTTTATAGCTTTCTCTTCGGCCTCCTGTTTCTTTTGAGCTTCGAGCTTGGCAGCTTCCTCCTCTTGTTTCTTTTTCTCTGCAGCTTCCTTTTCCTTTATAGCTTTCTCTTCGGCCTCCTTTTTCTTTTGAGCTTCAAGCTTGGCAGCTTCCTCCTCTTGTTTCTTTTTCTCTGCAGCTTCCTTTTCTTTCTTGACTTTTTCTTCTTCGGCCTCCTTTTTCTTTTGAGCTTCGAGCTTGGCAGCTTCCTCCTCTTGTTTCTTTTTCTCTGCAGCTTCCTTTTCCTTTAAAGCTTTCTCTTCGGCCTCCTTTTTCTTTTGAGCTTCAAGCTTGGCAGCTTCCTCCTCTTGTTTCTTTTTCTCTGCAGCTTCCTTTTCCTTTGTCGCTTTCTCCTCGGCCTCCTTTTTCTTTTGAGCTTCGAGCTTGGCAGCTTCCTCCTCTTGTTTCTTTTTCTCCGCAGCTTCCTTTTCCTTTGTCGCTTTCTCTTCGGCCTCCTTTTTCTTTTGAGCTTCGAGCTTGGCAGCTTCCTCTTCTTGTTTCTTTTTCTCTGCAGCTTCCTTTTCCTTTATAGCTTTCTCTTCGGCCTCCTTTTTCTTTTGAGCTTCGAGCATGGCAGCTTCCTCCTCTTGTTTCTTTTTCTCCGCAGCTTCCTTTTCCTTTATAGATTTCTCTTCGGCCTCCTTTTTCTTTTGAGCTTCGAGCTTGGCAGCTTCCTCCTCTTGTTTCTTTTTCTCTGCAGCTTCCTTTTCCTTTATAGCTTTCTCTTCGGCCTCCTTTTTCTTTTGAGCTTCGAGCTTGGCAGCTTCCTCCTCTTGTTTCTTTTTCTCTGCAGCTTCCTTTTCCTTTATAGCTTTCTCTTCGGCCTCCTTTTTCTTTTGAGCTTCGAGCTTGGCGGCTTCCTCCTCTTGTTTCTTTTTCTCTGCAGCTTCCTTTTCCTTTGTCGCTTTCTCTTCGGCCTCCTTTTTCTTTTGAGCTTCGAGCTTGGCAGCTTCCTCCTCTTGTTTCTTTTTCTCTGCAGCTTCCTTTTCCTTTATAGCTTTCTCTTCGGCCTCCTTTTTCTTTTGAGCTTCAAGCTTGGCAGCTTCCTCCTCTTGTTTCTTTTTCTCTGCAGCTTCCTTTTCCTTTGTCGCTTTCTCTTCGGCCTCCTTTTTCTTTTGAGCTTCGAGCTTGCCAGCTTCCTCCTCTTGTTTCTTTTTCTCTGCAGCTTCCTTTTCCTTTATAGCTTTCTCTTCGGCCTCCTTTTTCTTTTGAGCTTCAAGCTTGGCAGCTTCCTCCTCTTGTTTCTTTTTCTCTGCAGCTTCCTTTTCTTTCTTGACTTTTTCGTCTTCGGCCTCCTTTTTCTTTTGAGCTTCGAGCTTGGCAGCTTCCTCCTCTTGTTTCTTTTTCTCTGCAGCTTCCTTTTCCTTTGTAGCTTTCTCTTCGGCCTCCTTTTTCTTTTGAGCTTCGAGCTTGGCAGCTTCCTCCTCTTGTTTCTTTTTCTCTGCAGCTTCCTTTTCCTTTGTAGCTTTCTCTTCGGCCTCCTTTTTCTTTTGAGCTTCGAGCTTGGCAGCTTCCTCCTCTTGTTTCTTTTTCTCTGCAGCTTCCTTTTCCTTTATAGCTTTCTCTTCGGCCTCCTTTTTCTTTTGACCTTCAAGCTTGGCAGCTTCCTCCTCTTGTTTCTTTTTCTCTGCAGCTTCCTTTTCTTTCTTGACTTTTCCTTCTTCGGCCTCCTTTTTCTTTTGAGCTTCGAGCTTGGCAGCTTCCTCCTCTTGTTTCTTTTTCTCTGCAGCTTCCTTTTCTTTCTTGACTTTCTCTTCGGCCTCCTTTTTCTTTTGAGCTTCGAGCTTGGCAGCTTCCTCCTCTTGTTTGTTTTTCTCTGAAGCTTCCTTTTCTTTTATAGCTTTCTCTTCGGCCTCCTTTTTCTTTTGAGCTTCAAGCTTGGCAGCTTCCTCCTCTTGTTTCTTTTTCTCTGCAGCTTCCATTTCCTTTGTCGCTTTCTCTTCGGCCTCCTTTTTCTTTTGAGCTTCAAGCTTGGCAGCTTCCTCCTCTTGTTTCTTTTTCTCCGCTTCTGCCTCATCTTTCTTAGTCATTTCCTCTTCTGCCTTTGCTTTTTCTTCGGCCTCCTTTTTCTTTTGTACTGCCAGCTTAGCTGCATCGTCCTCCTTCATCTTTTTCTCCGCAGCTTTCTTTTCTCTTTGAGTTTTTTCTTCCTTGGCCTTATCTGTATCTTCTTCCGTGGTCTTTTCGTCTTTGCTTGGAACTATTGTTGGTTTAATTTGCTCCATTGCATCTTCTATGTCCGACGTTTCTTCCACAGTTTTGCAAGTGTCCTGTTTGGACACATCTGGAATACTTTCGATTTCCGATAGTGTTTCTGGTTCTTCGTGCATCTCTGAGGATGTTTCGTCGCGCTTTGAAGACACTAGCACTCCGGAATCAGCACAGATGGCAATGCCCAGTGAGTCTGATGCGTTAATGGCATCAGTTGTATCCACTTTCTTCTTTTGAATCTTAAGAGATTCCTCCGCTTCCATTGTGTCTTGCTGTTCTATTATTCCGATAGCTCGCAATGATGTGGTTTTCTCTTCTGCTTGTTTGGGGCCTGTGGCCATGGAGTCCTCAAACGTTGATGCAGCGTGTCCCTCCAGTATCTGTTGCTGCTCAATTATTGCTATTTTATGCCCTAGTTCTTGCAATGGTGCTGCAAGCGCCTTTAAAACGGGGTCTGTTTTTAAACTTTGAACTTCGCTGCTCTCCGGCGTTTGCTCTACTGCCGTTATTGCCACCTGTAAAAAGTAATGTTTTGAGCGTCATGTGCGATCACTGCTACTGTTCTTAAAAGAGGGGACATTCACTTGACAAAATTTTTACTCATTCATATTGTTTATCAGTCTTTTCTCTCAAAAATAACGAAGAAAACCGATCAGACTACCTTTATTGACCATTTTACTCGGGCGTTCCTGGTCGTTATTCCTGTTGGTCCCAGCAACGGCCCGCGCTGCTCTAAAGCCGCAAATATTTTACGTAAATTCACGTATGAACGCGAGATTGCATTTAAAATTGTATATCAAACTCGCTAAACCGCTCCGGATACCGCGCGGCCGTTTGCAAGCAGCGCTGACCGTTGCCGCACCAACCGGAAAACGATCAGGAACGCCTGAGTGAAAAAGTCAATTTTGGATGAAATAACTATTTGTTGTGTTACTTGTGCTTTACGTTTATTTTTAACCGAATGGACATCAATGTACAGTTTCCTTTGCTCTTAGTGAATGCCCCGTACTAAATTGTAGTTTTAAACTTCTTACCTGTATTTCTTGAATGGGTTTGGCTAAATTTAGAAGCTGCTCCAATTTGAAATCAGTAAGTGCATCGGTTGACTGGTCCACCTCATCTATGTCGCCGAGCTGCGATAGACCAGCACGTAACTCTTGAATTGGATTCGTTAGTGCTTGCAAAACTTTGTGCTCAGGAGTGGAGATCTGAATAGCAGAAGGTTTGCTTGCTAGAGTTTCTTCTGCTACCGCGAGACATTTGACGAGATCCTTAACAGGCTTCGCCACAGCATTAACTGTCAATTCTCGGTCACTGATACATGCTGGAATAGACTCTTGAAGAACCCGTTTCTCTTCAATGACAGCAACACAAGTGTGCAGCTGTTCAATAGGGCGAATTATTGCTTGAAGCATTGACAGGTTTACTTCTCCGTCCCTTATTTGCTCAAGTACAACCTCTTGCTCTATTTCTTCCAGGCCATGATGTAGTTTGTTTATTTGTAAAGCAAGTTCCTTGACTTGGCCCTCTGACACATTAGCTCTTGAGAGTACATTAGCCACGTCGTTAATTACACCTGTCAATACTTGTGCTGGTTCCTGGAGCGTCGCGAGTACCATGTTTCGTGTTGCCTCGGGCATCTCGTTCTCTGTTTTTAGTTGTGCGTTTTCTATTCTTTGGAGCTCGAGATTCAAATCGTTAGTAGCACTAAGTAATAAGGCTACAGTTGAATCAGAGACGATGCTGCTTTCCACACCTTGGTTCTCCTGTATATTCACTTCAGTTTCTGTGGGCTTTTGAGATAGTAAAAGATCGCACTTCCTTGTCAACGCATTGAAATCTTCAAAAGATTGTGCCATCTCTTTCAGAAGTAATTCTTCACTTTCCCATGCTGCGAATCTGCTCTTTCCATGAGGCAACTTTTTCAGAGACTCACTTAAGGATACCGATAGTTTAGTTACTGACTCGAAAAGTAATTTAAGTGCATTCTGTGAGACGTCGTAATTTGTCTTGCACAGTAGGTCTAAACCACGGGTAATTTCCTTCAATGACTTTTGCATAGCATCAGCAGGCGGCGACAACTCCTGGTTGAGGCTTTCTCGAACTTGCAAAATGTCCTTCCGCAACTCTTTTGCGAGCAAGTTAACCGCAGAGAAATTATAATCTTTGGCTTGTTCCTGGAGGGAACTAAATGTTTTTGTAAAATCATCAACGGTCTTTGCTGCACGCTCGGCCAAATCGCACTTTGCGACAACTTTCCTGTTAAGTTTTGTCTTAACTTTTGCAATTTCGTCCTTAAATTCGGCTAATGGCTCGAGAATTGATTTCAGAATTGTATTTTCCATAACCACAGGGTTTTCTCCAATTTCTTTTTTTAGTATAGCGTTCTCCTCAATAAATGTAACACTCCATGAGAGTTGTGCAAGGGGTGCCAAGATACCAGCGACTGCTTCATCCCCGTGTCCCCTGGTATTAAACTCGTCTTTTAGATCACTAACAGTGGAGATAATGTTTTGAAGGGGTTTAATCAGCACTTCTAGTCTGTTGCTATCTTTTTGGAGTGTCTTCATACCTGCAATGGATGAATCCAACGACTCGAGGGGACCCAAGAGGCTGTGAAGCACTGCAGCCTCAACAAATAGTGACTTGAAGTTCCGCTGTGGGTGAAGAATTTCGCTTATACTCGAGTTAACATCAGCAATGGACTTCTGAGCACAGTCAACTAGTGACGCGTGTTCTAGATCTGTTAACTTTGACAGTGCTAAACCAGCTTTATCTTCAGCTGCTTTTACTTCTAATGCTTTCTTAACGAATTCTACAAATGGTTCGGCTAACATATGAGTCATTTCATTCCGCTTTCTTGTATAACCTGTCTCAGATACATTTGCTTTTTTCTCGATTGTTTTAATTGCTGTCTGGAAGTCATGAAGCGGTACCACAAGCGATGCCAATTCACCCAGAGAATCTATTGTTTGATCCATAAGGTACTTCTCGACATCCGCTAATTTCCCACGCAGCAGCGACAGTGCCGACAGTAAACCGAAGTCGTCTTTGTCATCAACACTTGAGTCTAAAGAAGCGCTTTCCTTTATCTGCTGAATTGATGAACTAATACATTTTAACGTTTCTTTTATTGGTGCCAAAACAGTTGACTGAACAGTTAAATTCTTGCTCAGGTTGTCGGATTTAGAGAAATTTGATGCATCAAGTAGCTTTGACATAACCGTTAATGTTGATTCAGACATTGCAACAGTAGCTTTCTTCTCCAGCAAACTCTGCATCTTCGCGAACTCGCTGCCAAAGTCATAAAATGCTGTCGGCAAGGAATCAAATGATGAAATAAATGTTTTATCCATGGTGTCGGACACCTGTAGCGCATCCTTTGCGTGGCCAAGAGAAAGCTCCAATGATGTCCATGATCTCTGAACCCCCACAAAATCTTCTCGTGCAGCAAAGTCATTCATAACAGGATCAGATTGGGCAGAATGCAATGACTTCATAATTGCTTCCAATTTGCTTACGAGTACGTCCTTGCTTACATCGAAGGAGTTCACGACTTCTTTCGACACGCTGACCGTATCCAAAAAGTCCTGCAGGGAGGATATTAAGTTCATAGGCAGATAAACATGTTTAACCTTGTGTGTTGAAGGTGCTGCGCCGGCCTCGATAAGCAGAACAGGTGTACTAATTTTCGTAACGACTTGAGAAACTTCGTGACCAACCAACTTCAGGCTACTGAGAAGTCTATTCAAGAGATCAAAACGTTTTACATTCTTTAAATCGCTCACAAATTGAACCAAACCGATATCTAAACCAAGAGCTTTTTCGTCATTAAAGGCACATTCAACGGTTTCTAAGCTCTGCTGCAAAGCCGTAAGAGGTGCCACAAGCTGTTCTGCAGTCTCGCTGGGTGTGGTTGGTGAGTGAATTTCTGCTTGAATTGCCTGAATGCTCTTTTGTATTTCGCTTATCGGTTTCTGGAGCGTTTCAACAATAAGTTTTTCTGGCTCTGGAACGGAACCACGCAGCACCTCCTCCTTAATGAGCTTGAGACTTTGTTCGAAATGCTGGAGAGGCTCCAGCAATGGCGTGAGCGCCTGCGAGATTTCGTTCTTTTGAACGGATTCTGTTGCTTGGCCGATCTCTTTTTCGAGGTCTTGAATGCTCTGCGTGGTGGTCTCTACGAATGAGGTGACACTTTGTTCGGCCGCCTTAAATTCAAGGGCTTTGTTGATTGTCTGCAGGTTTTCCTTGAACGTCTCCAGCGGCTCTGCAAGAGTTCCTAATGTGAATGTGTCGATCTTCAAGTCTTCTGGCTTACTCAAGGTGTCCTTGACAACAGTTTCAACACTCTTCTGAAGTGCTTGAAGAGGCGCTGCAAGCTGTTCTGCAGTCTCGGTGGGTGTGGTTGGTGAGTGAATTTCTGCTTGAATTGCCTGAATGCTCTTTTGTATTTCGCTTATCGGTTTCTGGAGCGTTTCAACAATAAGTTTTTCTGGCTCTGGAACGGAACCACGCTGCACCTCCTCCTTGATGAGCTTGAGACTTTGTTCGAAATGCTGGAGAGGCTCCAGCAATGGCGAGAGCGCCTGACAGATTTCGTTCTTTTGAACGGATTCTGTTGCTTGGCCGATCTCTTTTTCGAGGTCTTGAATGCTCTGCGTGGTGGTCTCTACGAATGAGGTGACACTTTGTTCGGCCGCCTTAAATTCAAGGGCTTTGTTGATTGTCTGCAGGTTTTCCTTGAACGTCTCCAGCGGCTCTGCAAGAGTTCCTAATGTGACTGTGTCGATCTTCAAGTCTTCTGGCTTACTCAAGGTGTCCTTGACAACAGTTTCAACACTCTTCTGAAGTGCTTGAAGAGGCGCTGCAAGCTGTTCTGCAGTCTCGGTGGGTGTGGTTGGTGAGTGAATTTCTGCTTGAATTGCCTGAATGCTCTTTTGTATTTCGCTTATCGGTTTCTGGAGCGTTTCAACAATAAGTTTTTCTGGCTCTGGAACGGAACCACGCTGCACCTCCTCCTTGATGAGCTTGAGACTTTGTTCGAAATGCTGGAGAGGCTCCAGCAATGGCGAGAGCGCCTGAGAGATTTCGCTCTTTTGAACGGATTCTGTTGCTTGGCCGATCTCTTTTTCGAGGTCTTGAATGCTCTGCGTGGTGGTCTCTACAAATGAGGTGACACTTTGTTCGGCCGCCTTAAATTCAAGGGCTTTGTTGATTGTCTGCAGTTTGTCCTTGAACGTCTCCAGCGGCTCTGCAAGAGTTCCTAGTGTGAATGTGTCGATCTTCAAGTCTTCTGGCTTACTCAAGGTGTCCTTGACAACAGTTTCAACACTCTTCTGAAGTGCTTGAAGAGGCGCTGCAAGCTGTTCTGCAGTCTCGGTGGGTGTGGTTGGTGAGTGAATTTCTGCTTGAATTGCCTGAATGCTCTTTTGTATTTCGCTTATCGGTTTCTGGAGCGTTTCAACAATAAGTTTTTCTGGCTCTGGAACGGAACCACGCTGCACCTCCTCCTTGATGAGCTTGAGACTTTGTTCGAAATGCTGGAGAGGCTCCAGCAATGGCGTGAGCGCCTGCGAGATTTCGTTCTTTTGAACGGATTCTGTTGCTTGGCCGATCTCTTTTTCGAGGTCTTGAATGCTTTGCGTGGTGGTCTCTACAAATGAGGTGACACTTTGTTCGGCCGCCTTAAATTCAAGGGCTTTGTTGATTGTCTGCAGGTTTTCCTTGAACGTCTCCAGCGGCTCTGCAAGAGTTCCTAATGTGACTGTGTCGATCTTCAAGTCTTCTGGCTTACTCAAGGTGTCCTTGACAACAGTTTCAACACTCTTCTGAAGTGCTTGAAGAGGCGCTGCAAGCTGTTCTGCAGTCTCGGTGGGTGTGGTTGGTGAGTGAATTTCTGCTTGAATTGCCTGAATGCTCTTTTGTATTTCGCTTATCGGTTTCTGGAGCGTTTCAACAATAAGTTTTTCTGGCTCTGGAACGGAACCACGCTGCACCTCCTCCTTGATGAGCTTGAGACTTTGTTCGAAATGCTGGAGAGGCTCCAGCAATGGCGTGAGCGCCTGCGAGATTTCGTTCTTTTGAACGGATTCTGTTGCTTGGCCGATCTCTTTTTCGAGGTCTTGAATGCTTTGCGTGGTGGTCTCTACAAATGAGGTGACACTTTGTTCGGCCGCCTTAAATTCAAGGGCTTTGTTGATTGTCTGCAGGTTTTCCTTGAACGTCTCCAGCGGCTCTGCAAGAGTTCCTAATGTGACTGTGTCGATCTTCAAGTCTTCTGGCTTACTCAAGGTGTCCTTGACAACAGTTTCAACACTCTTCTGAAGTGCTTGAAGAGGCGCTGCAAGCTGTTCTGCAGTCTCGGTGGGTGTGGTTGGTGAGTGAATTTCTGCTTGAATTGCCTGAATGCTCTTTTGTATTTCGCTTATCGGTTTCTGGAGCGTTTCAACAATAAGTTTTTCTGGCTCTGGAACGGAACCACGCTGCACCTCCTCCTTGATGAGCTTGAGACTTTGTTCGAAATGCTGGAGAGGCTCCAGCAATGGCGAGAGCGCCTGACAGATTTCGTTCTTTTGAACGGATTCTGTTGCTTGGCCGATCACTTTTTCGAGGTCTTGAATGCTCTGCGTGGTGGTCTCTACAAATGAGGTGACACTTTGTTCGGCCGCCTTAAATTCAAGGGCTTTGTTGATTGTCTGCAGGTTGTCCTTGAACGTCTCCAGCGGCTCTGCAAGAGTTCCTAGTGTGAATGTGTCGATCTTCAAGTCTTCTGGCTTACTCAAGGTGTCCTTGACAACAGTTTCAACACTCTTCTGAAGTGCTTGAAGAGGCGCTGCAAGCTGTTCTGCAGTCTCGGTGGGTGTGGTTGGTGAGTGAATTTCTGCTTGAATTGCCTGAATGCTCTTTTGTATTTCGCTTATCGGTTTCTGGAGCGTTTCAACAATAAGTTTTTCTGGCTCTGGAACGGAACCACGCTGCACCTCCTCCTTGATGAGCTTGAGACTTTGTTCGAAATGCTGGAGAGGCTCCAGCAATGGCGTGAGCGCCTGCGAGATTTCGTTCTTTTGAACGGATTCTGTTGCTTGGCCGATCTCTTTTTCGAGGTCTTGAATGCTTTGCGTGGTGGTCTCTACAAATGAGGTGACACTTTGTTCGGCCGCCTTAAATTCAAGGGCTTTGTTGATTGTCTGCAGGTTTTCCTTGAACGTCTCCAGCGGCTCTGCAAGAGTTCCTAATGTGACTGTGTCGATCTTCAAGTCTTCTGGCTTACTCAAGGTGTCCTTGACAACAGTTTCAACACTCTTCTGAAGTGCTTGAAGAGGCGCTGCAAGCTGTTCTGCAGTCTCGGTGGGTGTGGTTGGTGAGTGAATTTCTGCTTGAATTGCCTGAATGCTCTTTTGTATTTCGCTTATCGGTTTCTGGAGCGTTTCAACAATAAGTTTTTCTGGCTCTGGAACGGAACCACGCTGCACCTCCTCCTTGATGAGCTTGAGACTTTGTTCGAAATGCTGGAGAGGCTCCAGCAATGGCGAGAGCGCCTGCGAGATTTCGTTCTTTTGAACGGATTCTGTTGCTTGGCCGATCTCTTTTTCGAGGTCTTGAATGCTCTGCGTGGTGGTCTCTACAAATGAGGTGACACTTTGTTCGGCCGCCTTAAATTCAAGGGCTTTGTTGATTGTCTGCAGGTTTTCCTTGAACGTCTCCAGCGGCTCTGCAAGAGTTCCTAATGTGACTGTGTCGATCTTCAAGTCTTCTGGCTTACTCAAGGTGTCCTTGACAACAGTTTCAACACTCTTCTGAAGTGCTTGAAGAGGCGCTGCAAGCTGTTCTGCAGTCTCGGTGGGTGTGGTTGGTGAGTGAATTTCTGCTTGAATTGCCTGAATGCTCTTTTGTATTTCGCTTATCGGTTTCTGGAGCGTTTCAACAATAAGTTTTTCTGGCTCTGGAACGGAACCACGCTGCACCTCCTCCTTGATGAGCTTGAGACTTTGTTCGAAATGCTGGAGAGGCTCCAGCAATGGCGTGAGCGCCTGCGAGATTTCGTTCTTTTGAACGGATTCTGTTGCTTGGCCGATCTCTTTTTCGAGGTCTTGAATGCTCTGCGTGGTGGTCTCTACAAATGAGGTGACACTTTGTTCGGCCGCCTTAAATTCAAGGGCTTTGTTGATTGTCTGCAGGTTTTCCTTGAACGTCTCCAGCGGCTCTGCAAGAGTTCCTAATGTGACTGTGTCGATCTTCAAGTCTTCTGGCTTACTCAAGGTGTCCTTGACAACAGTTTCAACACTCTTCTGAAGTGCTTGAAGAGGCGCTGCAAGCTGTTCTGCAGTCTCGGTGGGTGTGGTTGGTGAGTGAATTTCTGCTTGAATTGCCTGAATGCTCTTTTGTATTTCGCTTATCGGTTTCTGGAGCGTTTCAACAATAAGTTTTTCTGGCTCTGGAACGGAACCACGCTGCACCTCCTCCTTGATGAGCTTGAGACTTTGTTCGAAATGCTGGAGAGGCTCCAGCAATGGCGTGAGCGCCTGCGAGATTTCGTTCTTTTGAACGGATTCTGTTGCTTGGCCGATCTCTTTTTCGAGGTCTTGAATGCTTTGCGTGGTGGTCTCTACAAATGAGGTGACACTTTGTTCGGCCGCCTTAAATTCAAGGGCTTTGTTGATTGTCTGCAGGTTTTCCTTGAACGTCTCCAGCGGCTCTGCAAGAGTTCCTAATGTGACTGTGTCGATCTTCAAGTCTTCTGGCTTACTCAAGGTGTCCTTGACAACAGTTTCAACACTCTTCTGAAGTGCTTGAAGAGGCGCTGCAAGCTGTTCTGCAGTCTCGGTGGGTGTGGTTGGTGAGTGAATTTCTGCTTGAATTGCCTGAATGCTCTTTTGTATTTCGCTTATCGGTTTCTGGAGCGTTTCAACAATAAGTTTTTCTGGCTCTGGAACGGAACCACGCTGCACCTCCTCCTTGATGAGCTTGAGACTTTGTTCGAAATGCTGGAGAGGCTCCAGCAATGGCGTGAGCGCCTGCGAGATTTCGTTCTTTTGAACGGATTCTGTTGCTTGGCCGATCTCTTTTTCGAGGTCTTGAATGCTCTGCGTGGTGGTCTCTACGAAATGAGGTGACACTTTGTTCGGCCGCCTTAAATTCAAGGGCTTTGTTGATTGTCTGCAGGTTTTCCTTGAACGTCTCCAGCGGCTCTGCAAGAGTTCCTAATGTGACTGTGTCGATCTTCAATTCTTCTGGCTTACTCAAGGTGTCCTTGACAACAGTTTCAACACTCTTCTGAAGTGCTTGAAGAGGCGCTGCAAGCTGTTCTGCAGTCTCGGTGGGTGTGGTTGGTGAGTGAATTTCTGCTTGAATTGCCTGAATGCTCTTTTGTATTTCGCTTATCGGTTTCTGGAGCGTTTCAACAATAAGTTTTTCTGGCTCTGGAACGGAACCACGCTGCACCTCCTCCTTGATGAGCTTGAGACTTTGTTCGAAATGCTGGAGAGGCTCCAGCAATGGCGAGAGCGCCTGAGAGATTTCTTTCTTTTGAACGGATTCTGTTGCTTGGCCGATCTCTTTTTTAAGCTCTTGGATGCCTTTGTTTGTGTTTTCTACAAAATCACCTATTGTGATTGCTTCTGATTGTTTTGCCCGTGTGTCAGGTATGTTTTCTTGTTTGATTATTTCTTTTACTTCATGAGCTTTACTTTCGTTCTTGTCTGATGAGGCATTGTCATTTGAAGACAGTTTTGAATTTATCGATAAAATTGCAATTTTTAACCTTTGCAGTGGCGGTTCTAATGCCTCCAGTATTATATCTTGAATGACCAGTGGTTTTTCGCCCGCTGCAGCTGCGTGTTTTGCTGCTTCTTCAGTCATCAGCGATGCATTTTGTAGTTCGCTGAGGGATTGGGCCAGTTCCCTGTCGATTTCGTTGCTCGATGTCGTGTTTATTAGTGACAGAGCTACTGCTAATGATTTGTTTAATTCGTGCAGTGGCTTGACAACCTTACTTACAGCGTCTTCATATGTGCCGGTGTGCTCCTCAACTTGCGTTATTGCCGTAATTATACAATGCAATGGTGCTTGTAGTGTTTGCATTGTGTCTATTGTTCTTAATGCGTCTGTGCTTTTATTGCCGGTAGTTTTTGTCTGGGCTATCGCTGTCCTTATACTCTCCACATGGTCAGTTATTTCCTGCACTAGTGGGGCATGTGTTTCTGCAATTATTTTTAATGCTTCTATTTCCTTTGCCTTTGAGATCGAATTCTCTAACTTTTCTATTGGTTTGAATATAGCTCTTATTATAGTCTCTTTGATTGTTGCAGATGGGTCTCCTCTCTCTTCCTTCCGCATGCAGTCGTCTTCTATTGTTTGCAAACAGAGCTCGAACTCCTGCAAGGGCCTTAAGAATTCAGAAGCGATGTTCATGCCAGAGGACTTGAATGCTTCGAGGCTTGTTTTTGCCTGACTCACTGTCTTTTTCAACTCTTTTAAAGCAGATGTGACCTTGGTGTCTTTCTGGGCAGGTGATAATCCAAGTTCATTTGAAAACCAGTTCATTGGATGAACAATAGCCTGAATTGCTTGCATACACTGTGCCGTTTGGATGCGTTTTATATCTGTTGTGCTAAGGATATTGTTTAGGCTCTTAACTGATTTATCAATGGCAGCAACAGCTGACACGATATCGACCACAGGCTGGCCTGCTTCTTCCACTTCAGACAGGCGCTTCTCTAACTTTTTCATTGATTTAATGATCTCCTCTACTGGTGGCGAAGGTGGTTCATCGGAAATAGTTGGGACTGCTGCGCTTTCAACAGACATTATTGCCCATTTTAGTTTTTTGACTTGTTCAGTTATTTCCTTTTCTTCCGGTGATCCGTTCTCTACTTCCACATCGAACCTGGCTATTGTTTTTGAAAGGGTTTCGACAGCTTCTTGTACATGTGCGTCCCCAGTACTGTTCGCAAGATCCTTACACTCCTGTATTAACTCAGCCAAGGCAGGTTGAATTGTATCAACGGCTGACATAATATCCTCGTCATACTTTTCGCCTCTCTGTGAGGACTCTGGTCCTTGCTGGACAATGCTTTGCACATTTCCTAGAACAATTCTTGTTTCTTGTTTCAGCCATTGCAAGGACTCTGCAACTATAGCCAAGACCCCCAAGTCAGTAGCAGAAACTGGTCGCTCCCCGCCTTGATGCAAACCTTGTACCAATTGTTGAATATTTTCTATCGGCTGGAGCAAATTTTCGTTGTCACTATAGCTGATCATCTGTGTTTTCACATTTTCGAGACATTCTGTAAGTGCACTTAATGCATTAATCAGCGATGGAGAAATCTCAGTCACCGTGGACTTTTGCCGGTGTACTTCAAAGTTCTTTTGTGTTTTTTCTACCTCTTCGCATATAACCTGTAGAGGTTCCCCTAAACCTTCTAAAGCTTTGACCACAGTTATTTTAGGATCAAATTGTGCTTTGTTTTCTATTGTTGATTTAGCCGTCATTATATCAGTCTGAATATCTTCCGCGCATTTCTTGATTCCATCTGCTATCTCATGTGCGCAGTGTATCGTTTTAAGTGCTGAAACATTTTCCTTTAGTTCCATTAGCGGACTTGTCAAAGCTTGAAGTAGTTCATGGGATTTTTGACCCATATCCACTGCGGTAGTTGCACCGCTTGTTTGAATCTTTTCAACGGCCATTTCTATTTTCTGCACTGAAGGCTCCAGAACCGATGCTGCCTCGGCAAACTGTTCTGATTGTACTAGTTTTTCAGTAACTGCTAGTAAGGAGTCTCTAAGTTCGACAACAGGACTTACGATTTCAGAAGGCTGATCATTGGATGCTGTCTGTTGGGCTTCTCGCATTTGCTGAATTCCACTCCACAAAGCATTCAAAGGAGAAGAAAGCATGGTCATTACTGTATCTAGTACACCGCTGTCGCTTACGTACTGTAGAAGAGATGAAGGGAGATCATCGTTCGAGGCCACCACTGCGCGGACATCATTCACATTTTCGCTCACACTTTCAAGCAGGGATTTTGAGGGGCTGACGTTAATTTGCACAGGCACCTCGCCCTGGATTTTTGATAGCTGATCACAAAATTCGAAGAGAGATTCAGTTATTGTCTGGAGTAGTAATTCCTCCTTCTCCACTGCCCCAACCCTTGATGGGGTGACCATATCTTCATGAATCAGCTTGAGACTCCATTCTAGTTGTTTCACCGCGGCGATCAATGCCGTTGAAACAGTTTTGTTTTTCTGGGATACTGGGAGGATGTCTTTTTCTAAAGTGCTTAGTTCGGAAATCATTTTCTGTAGACACGCACTTGATTGCAAGTACTTTAGTGCTGATCCGGATTTTGCAGGGCCAACCATGTTTGCCTCAATATCGCTCATCTCTTTCGCTATCGCTCCCAATTCTGTTGTGCTTGCGTCTTCTAGCAAGGGAAGGATCCGGTTTATTTCGTTTTGGGCAGATTTGGCTGATCTTGACAAGTTCTGCGTCAAGGGCTGCAGATTCAAAGTTGCGGCCCTATTATTTTGCACTTTTTTCTGCACTTCTAATTTTGCCATGTTTATAAAGTGATCCATACACACCATAATGGTTGTTAAAACATCATTAGACTCTTTGCTTTTGATATCTGCTTTTGATTTTAATTTGTGTGCTATTGATGCTAATGCATCCTGTTTCTTGGTCATCTCGCGAATTTGACTTTTGTCAAAATCGGCTTCGAAGTTGTCATGCATTTTACACATTTCTAGCGTTTTTCCAATTAACTCTTCCAACTTAGATTTTATTCCACTGCTAGTACTTTGCAGATTGCCGAGGGCTGTCTGAATGTTTGAAATATTCTTTGTATACTCTCGTAGACTTTCAGTGTTTTCAGATGCGAGGTTTGTTGTTAAATATGTAGCGAAGCTGTCTAGTTTATTTATGAGCTCTTCCTGTTTTGCGCTGTTTCCCGCCATATACGCCTTCTCTATAAAATTCATCATTGCCGCGTTTGTATCTTCCATTGGATTTGCTATGGATTCCAGCTGAGAAACGTTTCTTTCAAAGCCAGCACTCCTTCTCCCGCTTGAATCAAGCTGCTGTGCAGTAAAAAGCAGCGTGTTTTTAAGATCTTCTAATCTCTTTCCTACTTCCTCAAAAGTAGTTTTCTCTTTAGAAGATTGTTCTAGCGCTTTCTTCACGACATCTAACGAGGTGGGAAGTTGCCTTAGAGGTTTTATAAGAACTTCGATGTCGTCATCAGTCAATGCTGTTTCAGATTCCATTTTTTGTAGTAAATTACGAGTCCAAAAGCCGAGACCTTGTACAGATTCAGCAAATCCACACTGGACTGCATTACAAACGTCAAGGAAATCATTTGGGATGTATTCTGGACATTTCAATAACTGCTCTGAATGTCTCAATGTGGTTTGAAGCTTGTCAGATAACTTTGCTAACAGCTTAAGACACGGCATTGGTCCTATTACTTCTGAAAGAGAAACACCCGCCTCTGCTACGCATTTCTCCTGCATTTCTGTGATCAATTTATGCAGTTCTTGAATCGGTTGTGAAAGAGTGTCTAGAATGGACACACCATCCTTCAAAGTTAGAGATTCGTCAGAGAACATAAATATTTCCTCTTCGATCATCATTATTCCTCTTTGCAAATCTTGTATTGGCCTCTGTAACTTTTCTACACTTAAACTCACTGGATTACTCGATACCCCGTGGCCTATTGTCATCAGTGACTGTTTAAGTTTTGAAAGGGGTGCTTCAAGACTTTTTGCGGCAGATGATTTTACTAACGGAACCATGTCATTTTGTGTAAGGATGACACTTTCGAATTGTGAAAGGCTCTGTTGTAAGTGTCTCAGCGGCTCTACCAATTGATTGACTAAGAAAGCAGATGTCTTAAATTGTTCTGACGCATTTTCCAGATGCAGAGATGCTATTGATAAAGTTGTTGCAGCGTTCAGCTGTAAATCTTGGACGGTCTGCTGCAAATTTTGAAGTAGTGGCAAGCTGCCTTTGTCAGAAATTTGCGTGGGCTCGCACATTTTCGCTACTTCGCTTTGTACTGCGCCCACAAGCTGCTGGAACTCGCGCACACATTGGGTCAGACAGTCTAATGCTGCAATCTGCGCCTCATTGTCTGTGAAAACGGGGCTTAAAACTGCGGCATGCATTTCTCTTATCTTTGCTTTGAATCCCTCTACTGGTAACGTAATTTGGGATTTCTTAATGTCTCTATCAGTCTCAGGAACAAAGGAGTCGACAATGTGGGTGAGACGTTCATTTTCAAAGTCTATTGCCGACAATATTTCCTCAAGTGGCTGAGCTACCGAAGATCTCAAATTAGAAATTGGCACCACCTTCAATTCTTGTCCGGCGCTGCACACCATCGACAAACCGTTGCTCAACTTTTTCAGGGGTGCTGTCAGACTGTCGAATAGAACTTGACTGCCGAGGGTAAGAGCTGCCTCCGTTTTAGAGTGTGACTTCAAGGAATCTAACGTGACCTGGAGCTCATTAACTGAATCCTGGAGTTGTTCCAAATGTGGTAGAAGATTTTCTCCCGGGCAAGCTTCACTCTTAAAACTGGTGATGAGATCTATGCTCTTGGAAAATGCATCGAATGGTGCCAATAATGTGCACAGGTATGATGTTTCTGACAATATTCCTGCAGCTTGCGTGTCATCACCCCGAGAGTGAGCTGCATTTTTAATTGTACTCACATGATTCTTCAAATCGTTAGTACTGAAAAGGAATTTTTCTATTGCAGCAGATTGTGGAACATTTCCTTGGGCAAGAACTATTTGCGAAGAAATCGTCTCCAATCGAAGGTATAAATCTTGCAGAATATTCATCATGCTTGACGTCACACTACGTTCTAGCGGGGCTGCTTTTTCCTTGTCTAATAACTTTGTTTGTATGCTATTTATGATGCCTCTGAATGATTTAAAGATTGGCTCTAAAGTATGCAACGAATCAAAAATTGTGTTCCAATTCGGAAATGGTGTTTTAGTCGGTGTTTGCGACACTGGTAGAGTTTCTATTTTAATGAGTGCTTCACGGAGGCAATCTTCTATCGCATTCACGTGTGATAACACAATTTCCCTTGAGTTTAGAGAAGAAGCTATTTCGAAGCTTTGTAAGTTTGATTTAAGATCTCTTAAAGTGTCACTCATTTCAAGAAACTTCGCTGGTGTAAGAGTGTTGCTGAGGTCTTCTTCACCAGATTCCATGGCAATCTGCACTTGTGCGCTGCGGATGGATCTTTGAAGGTCGCACATGGAAGCCAAAACAGTTTGAATTATCTCTGCTTGAGTCGACTTGACATTTGTAAGGCTTTCTTCTAAAACTGTGGAGGTGGTACATACCTCGTTTGACAACGATGACATTGCTTTTGAGAGATGTGTCAGAGCGTTATGCAATGCTGTGCAGGTCATTTCTCGTTCAAGGTCAGAGCATAATTTTTGTACAAGAAATTCGAAGCCAGCGAGAGGCTGTATCAAATTCAAAAATGCATCCTTAATCTTTCTAGTAGGAATGCCTTCAATGCCCTGGGGCGGTATAGTGGAGACTAGCTCGAACAGCGAACGCAACGTCAGAGACGTTTGCTTCATTGCTTCTAGGTATTTTTCACTTGGAACACCAGCTGGCCCTCCTATTCCCGTGTAAACTCCCTCCAACTGAATCAAGCTAACAATGAGTTTTTCCATAGGAGGTACCAGTGTTCTTAATAGAGGGTAATTTGTTGAGTGAATATCTGATTCAGAGACATCCGCCTTAATCTTTGATACCTCTTTTGTTATTTCAGAAATGGGCTCATCAAGTTCTCGCAGATTAAGGCCATGTTGAGATGACGGTTGAGATGGCACCTGCAACGAGGCAAAAACCTTGACATCATTAAGTGCCTCACAAACAGAATCCAGCTGAGGAAATAGTGTCTGTAGATCTATATCTAGTGGCTTCACAAACATCGTAAGATCACCCGGCTGCAAAAGAAGTCCCTGTTGTTTCTCGATTAACTTAGTCCCTAGCTCATGGAACGGGTCCTTCAGAGAACCCAATACCAGCGCTCCCGTCTTGTCAAGGGGTATTCTCTTCATCGCAAGACGGCGTATTTGAGAAACAGTGTTCTCAACTTCGTAAGCACACTTGAAAAGAGATTGAAGAGTTTCTAGACTTTCAGCAAGTGAAACTTCGTCTGTTTCTTTTGGGCGCCTTAATTGCGTTAAAAGGGAACCCAAATATTTTTCAAGATTCTGTAGTGCGGGAACTAAATATTCGATAGCGGGGGTCCTTTCGGGATTTAGGGTCTCTTCTGTAGATTTGTCAATACAAATAGCCTGCGCAGATTTCTGAGCCACCTCTTTCAATGTTTTTAAGGAGCTTTGAACTAATTCTGAGACCGTAACTTGCTCTGAAGGTGATGTTAGCGTATTTTCAGGGAAGAACGTATCCTCCACCTGTACAAGACTTTTATTTAAATCATTCAATGGAGCTGCCAGACAATCCAAACCAGCAATTGAGGGGCTTGGTCCACTTTCCGTGTGGCCCGCCACAACACTTTCACTGGCTTTTGTCACCCCTTGTGCTAATACTTCAATGGGTTCATATAATGTACAAACTTCAAATAAGTGAAATACTTCTTCTGATTGCTCTGCTGCACATTTTTTCTGAAGAGCAGTTAATGCCCTTTTTATATTGTGCAAAGATATTTCCAAACCTTGCAGCACTGATATTTCATAGCTTTGTGGGATAGATTCTAGGCTGGCTTCTAACGAAACTTGCTGTTGTATTTGATAAAGGCCTCGTTTCAGTCTTCGTATTGGCTTTTCAAGCGCTTCCAGAGTCGATTCTGAGCTGAACTCTAACCCAGATTCCATAACCGCCTGCTGCTCGACGAGAGCTAATCCTCTACGAAGCTCATCCATTGGCTGTGAAACTGCTTCTAGAATAGATAGGCTTTTACTGTGTTGAACTTGTCCATCGACTTCTTGCATTGCCTGCTGCTCAATGAGCTCAATTTCTGCCTTTAGTACCTTCATTGGGTATAACAACTTTTCTAGCGAAGAAAACTTCGGTCTATCGGACAATTTATCCCCATCGCCTATCTGCTGGACATCAGATTGGAAGTTCTCTAGAGCATTTAAAAGCTCTGTCACGGGTTCTGCCAAAGTTTGCAGTGAAAGCGATGCTTTAAGTTTTGATTCACCATCCTCCGATGTCTTGTCGGCTTGTTGATCTTGCAATTTTCTGTCGAAGCTGCCGCCTTCACCTGGTGGGACAGAAAGGGTTTGTAGCCTCTCATACACTACGTTCTCGCCCATTTTTAAAGCCGCTCGTTGTTGTATAAGGCCCATCTCCCGCTGAAACTCTTGCATTGGTTGAGAGACGGATTCCATTATTGAATGGGTTGTCCGCTCCAGTAACGTCTCTTCGGTTCCCCCGAGGACAGTTTGCTGCTCAATCAATGCAAGTTTTCTCTGGAATTCTTGTAGCGGCTGGTCCAAAGTCTCCAATATAGACATTTCTGTTTGTCCGGAAGGGACGACAGCCTCTTCGTCCACCTGGCATTCAATTAAACTAAGGGCTCTCTGAATGTCCTGTAGGGATTGTGATAGGTTACCAAGAATTTCGAAACTCTCTTTGGCGGAATTTAAATCCAAAGATTCTGAAACAACTTGACTTTCAACCTCATGCAATCCGTTCTGAATTCTTTTTAGGGAATGCGCAAGGGAATTTATTACAGAAAGTTCCTCCATAGGAGCTGCTGCTACACTGACTTTTGGCTGTTCAGGAATGTTGTCATCGTAAATTGTATCATCCTCAGTCATACTATTTGAGTCAACAGATGCTGTCCTACTTCGCTGTAAATGACCCCTAGGAGAAGCTTTAACGGCGCTCTCTGCAATTACCTGAGCTGCAGCATTACCTTCATTATCTGCATGTGGCTTTTCTTCTTTCCTTAATTTCGTATTTTTCTCGCTCGTATCTGAAGACTTTCGTTTTGATGCTTTCCCGCCTCTGCCGCGGGAACCTGAACTTTCTCCTTGATCCAGGTTTTCTTTAGCACTTTTGTAGCTAGTGTCCATTTCCAGAGACTGGGCCTTAGCGTCTGAGTAGGAGTCACTCTTATCCTCAATAGAACGGGATTCTTTGCTGCCGGATTTAGTTTCTGCCAGATTTCTTGATTTTCGAGGAGGACGCGTTGGTGGACTGCCGTCTTCACTCGTGCTCCTTTTGACTAACGGCTCCAGAGCACGATCGAAAATCTCGTCGGAGTCCAGCCTCTCTGACTTCTCTTCATCAGCTTGTGATACGTCGTTAGGAGTATGTAACGTGAGCGCTTCATCAGTGATGGAGAATTCGTCCATATCAGCGTCCGTTCTTAAGTCTTCCTCCCCAGCAGGGCCAAAGTAATCAGGCGAAACGTCTACAAGCACAGCTTCCATAAGTAGGTTTCCCGATGTCGATGATTCTTTCATGAAGCGTAGTGGAGGCAACTCAACTATGTTATGTTCTGAAATGTCAGAGAATGTGTATTAAGATATTGTCACTCATATGTGACTGTATATATGGCATATTATTATTTTACCTGATATATGCTCGCTTAGTTCGTCGGCGTACATTTCTACTACTTGTAATGCTTCTTCCTCTGTCAAATCTGGAGTTTCATACAGAGAAACAGACACCTCTTTGCCGTCGAAAGAGAAGCTCACCTCTCCTCTTTCATCAAGAGACAGTGACTGTTCCGCATCGTGCATTTGTGATGTTCGCTCCTCGTGAATTGTGGAGAGGGATGGATCGCGTACGATTGGTTGAGGCGTACGGCCCGCCCCGCTCTTCGGTGAACCCCGTTCTGCGAGAAAATGGCGTTACATAAATTTTGCGTTGCGTTGGTTTCAGTTTTCATGATTTCATGAGCTTACCTTCAAAGCCAACGAGCGATGCTGAACTTGACACTGTGCCCATGCAGTTTGTAGCTTCGCAAGTGTAAGTACCCAAGCAACAGGTACCGTCCTGACCGGAAATAATACGATGAATGTCTCCCGGTTTCAATTCCTCGCCATCCTTGTACCATTTAAGTACAGGCTGGGGTACGCCTATGACCTGTTCCAAATCGATAAGAAATTAAGTGCCAATGTGTATAAAACTGCAGTCATACAAAATTAATACACTGCTCTGTAGACATTACTGTTCTTACCTTACACTCTAAATTAACTGCCCCCTCTTCGGAGAGCACAGCGCGCAAACACTCAAGGAACCGAGGTTTTTTAAAGTGTTTTGGAATGGTTAGTTTCAAAAAGCAGGATGTTACGCTGTGCCCGAATTCGTTCGTTGCTACGCATTTCCACTCCGCCTGAAGCAAATAAAGATCAGAATATTGCTTCGGGGTGCCACTCCTATCTAGGCAACATTACAAAACTAATGCAACTTGCCTGATCGTTTATATCGATTGGTCGTATGTCGAGGTGGCAGGTGCCCAGGTTTTCGCGAGTAACTCGGAATTTGTCCCCCTCCACCACTGGGTCATCGTCACGGAACCATTCCAGCTGAGGCTCAGGAGCGACGCTTACTATAAACGCGAAGAAAATATTAATATAAAACAAGTGAGACCACCTTCCTCGACGCCTGCTTTTATGGTCGTACCCTGTACAGTGAAGCGGAAGTTGTCCCCCACACGAGCCTCCTGAGACCGTAGTCCCCTGACAAAGTGTGGCACACTGTCGCTTGAGAAAAGAGACAGCCGTTCCTCCTCACTCAGCTGACTTTGAATGTCTTCTACAGTAAGTTCTGCTGTACTGCTTGCCTCTCCCATGCAGTTTCGAGCTATGCAGCAATATGAACCTGGACAGAATAAAGGCAACATATTGATACCAAAAATATTTTACCATTAAGATCACTTTGCGTCTTATGTTTGGTTTACCAAGTGAATTAGTTCCTGTTAACTGGTACACATCACCAGGCCGCAGTTCTTGTCCGTCTTTAAACCATCGTAGCTGTGGCGTTGGGAATCCAACCACCTTGCACTCAAACGACACCAGACCCTCTTCTGTTAATATAGCGCGCAAACTCTCTAAGAATCTGGGTTTTCTGTAGTTCTTAGGGTCTGCAAAAAAAAAAAAAAAAAAATATTTGATATGTGCAGAAACAAAATATATATGTGTGTGTGTGACACTTTCTAACGTTGTTTTTTTTTCTTACATGTTAAGGTGACGGTGGCTGTTGAGATGCCTCGGACACCCTCGAACGACGTGGCGACACATTTCCATTCGCCATCGTCACATGCTTCGAGGGCCGAGATCTCCACGGAATAGCCGCCGAGCCCATCTTCTAGAATGCGGTACCGATCGCCTGTTTCTACCCGACCCTCGCTGTTGTACCACTGAATGCTCTTCGGCCAAGGGGGTACTTGTACTAAAAAGTAGAAAGAATAATGTCGCATCGATTTTTGCTTTCTGATTAAGTTGCACGGGTTGAATACGTGATAAACCTACCGTGGCAAGAGAGGGTGAGTGAGTCTCCAATTCTGGCCTTTTCGGGTCGAAGCTCTTCATCAAATGCAGGTGGTGGTCCTGTTGGCAGTAAGCTTAAAACCACAAGGATGTGTGAGCCCTGCTGGAATGCTGTTTTACATTTGTTTTGCCTGTCACTAATGTTCCATTACTCACTGGTCTGCTGGTTTGAGTGAGCCCTCCCTGCTTCCATGGCCCACGACGTGCACTCTTGAAGACGAGTAGGCTCTGCCCATGCAGTTGACGGCCTCGCAGGTGTAGGTGCCTAGCGATGTCGGGTCTGACGCGTCAGCGGTGAGCGCGAACACGTCACCGGCCCGTATTTCCTTGGCGTCCTTGTACCAGCGCAGGGCAGGGGTAGGCACGCCCACTACCTTGCACTCGAGGGACACGGTGCCCTGCTCGGTGAGGAGCGCACGCAGTTCTTCCAGAAACTCGGGGCCTTTGTACGCCTTTGGGACTGCAAAGTTTATCAAGGGTAAGTCGAAATGGAATTTAAAATTTTCTTGCACGGTAATTGAACGAACGATGAAATCATAGCCGTATTTTATTTGCGAAAACTTTGAAGAACTCCTATACCTTGAGGAAAAGCTCTCAGATTTTGAGGAGTGAGCCGTAAGGAAATGTGGGAGTTTGTATAGGAAAGCTTCCACAAATAAGGGAGGTTCCTTAAAGTATCCCCTTTTTATTTAAAAAAAAGTAAATAAAAACATTTAAAAAAGTCATTCTTTTTGCCATGTGGTCTACCTGTCGACCATATGCGCCTGGAGAGTCAGTAGGGAGCTCTCCGACATAATCGGTCCTCAGTTGTCAGAACGAACCGTCGACAATCGACTATCTCGGTTAGCTCCCTTATTGCCCTCCTGGCGTAAAGGCAGCCCGATTGCACCCCAGCGAGGCGGTGGCCACTTGTCGCGGAGTACACTCGCTGTCGATCGGCACACTGACCTAGTACACTCAGCTGACAGGAGCAGGCTGCGCGGCCGGCGTCGTTTTCGGCCACGCACGTCCATAGGCCGTGGTCCTCTACCATCACGGGCCCCACGTCCACGCACCAGTAGTTGCCCTCGTTCAGGAAGTGGAAGCGGTCGCTCTCCTTGACCGGCCTGTCGTTTCGGAGCCATGTCACCTGTGGGAGTGGGCAATGATACGGATTTTTTACAATTAGCCTAAACGCCGGAATAACAATCGTTATCTCAAAAAGATATATGATGCCATTTGTAACCATACTATTAGGCGGTTTCTCTCTTCGATGTTATTTTGAATGAAACCTCTGGATTCCTCATAAAATTTCTCTCTGACGTAGGGAGCCTGCCCCAAGGTTTCCTGGCTCCACATAAAGTCTTTTTATTTTCAGGAAATCTTACTTAGAATCTTTGATTTGATCTCATTGAAAATAAATCTAAAGACTTGGGTGTAATAATATTTTCAAAAATCCTCCGCCATGGCGCGCACTAACCCTTCGCGATAACTAGCGTCATCCCAGGATTTGCAGAGTGAGAGCGAGTGCGATTCAAAAGTACAACATTCCTGCTCACCCGTAGGTCGGTGGGACTGCGCAGCTCGACGAGGAACCGGGTGCGGGTGCCGACCTTGACGGCGAGGTCGGCGAGGGTGCGGATGAAGTGCGGGGCGTCATCGTGTGTCGGGACGGACAGCGAGTCGGACATGGACATCCTGGAGTCGACGCGCAGGTCGTAGCCGGCGCGTGACTCGCCCGAAGAGTTGGAGGCTGTGAGGGTGTAGCGGCCCGAGTCGTCACGGGAGACGCGCGTCAGCGACAGTTGCACCGAGCGCCCGTCCTTGCGCGCAACGTGGAAGCGGTCCTCCAGAATCCGCCGGTCGTTCCGGGACCTGTGTGCACGGAGGAGAAAATGTTACAGCTCCCTTACATTGTGTTTGCTGGTAACTGAAATACTGTATCCATCGACGTGCTGTCTCCACAGCGCCTTTAATAAGTAATAATAAAAATAGATGGCACAAAGAGAGGGGGAAACAACTCTGGATTTCGGTGTGGAAATTTTGTTGAAGTTTTAGTCAAATTTTTAGTTTTTATATGGTTTGCTAGAGTTTTTGTTTTCTAGAAGTCTGTAAATTTTAGTTATTTTTTTGTGAATTTTCCTGATTTAATTTTTCAAATTTTCTGAAATATTTGATTTTTTCCTGAATTTTTCCTGCTTTTTTCTGAATTTTACTGATATTTTTTTTCTGAATTACGAGGTGTAGAAAAATTTCACAGTTGACTCCACCTCGGCGCGAAGCCGCGCGATAAGGTATGATCGAGATTTTGGACATCAAAGGGGGTAGCGCGCACGAGGATGAGGTCCACGTCACGTCGCGTCGTCGAGAGACAACCTGGAGCATCATAACAGGAGTCTGCACCTGTGCCAGCGACACGCATGTCTGAGGGCGGGGCAGGGCAGGGCCAGGGGGCGAGCCGCTGGCCGGCAGCCAGACAGAACCTCTGTCACGCAGAACGGCGCGGGGCAGGCCGGTCGCAGGGGCGAGGTCCGCGCCGGGGGCGAGGCCCGCCCAGCCTCACCGAGGGTGCCGGTAGCCGAGGCCGCGGGCCGACCCCGTCCCGCGGGCGCGCCACCCCGGGCCTGTCGTCAGCGCCTGCTACTCTGCCCGCGCCGTGTTCACCCAGAAAAATCCGTCCTCGAATCAAGCATTTGTACACGGTGCAATACAGTTTAAGAACGGATTCTTGATTCGAGATCCTTTTCTCTCTTGGCGTTTATTATTGTCTCTGATGTCAATCATCGAAAAAATCGCCGCACTACGTGTCGCAGGGCCCACGCGCAGGCGACCAAGGGGGCCAGATCGTTGAACGATTTTCACAAAGGATGAAACAGCTCTGACACTTTTGTACACCTCGGAATTCAGGAAAATTTAGAAAAAATCAGAAGAACTCAGGAAAATTTACAATAGTTCTCCAAAATTAAGAAAAATGAGGTAAAATTCAAGCAAAAATTCACATAAGTTCGCTAAAAGAAAAATCCATAACAATCCACACCAAAATTCAGAGTTTCATTCCGTTGGGAGTAGACTTCCCCGGCAGCGCGTCGCCGGCGTCGGCCACTGGCTCTTTTGCCCCTTTAATTAATCGCCACTCCATGTTTTATTCGCTCCCCTTGCCTTGCCAGTCCCGTCTGATAACAGCTCTTGTTTATCTGTTGTTGTTTTTTTCAAGCCCTGTCCCCTTTGCACTGCAGCGCCAGGCGGCCAGGCTGGCTGTCTGGTCCAGGGCCGCCACCCCTCGCGCCGACGGCACGCAGGAGGGCGGTGGAGGTGGGCCGGCCGGTCATAGGATTACGCAGGGGACAGCCGATGGAAGTCCATGTCTGCGTCTTTCCGTCTGGTAAGCTCCCACATCTTTATCCCCCTTTCTACGGGAGATGGCGGTGGCACGTAGCGCTGCGCCTTCCGCCAGTGTTGCCCAGAGAAGTGGGCGAAAAGTAGCGGAAACACGGTAGAGTGAAGTGGGCTGGGAAACAACTCTGATATTTTTGTACACCTCCTAATTCAGGAAAATTCAGAAAAATGTTGGATAATTCAGAAAAAATCAGTACAAATTCAGGAAAATTCAGGACAGTTTCGGAAAATTCTACGAAAAATCACATACATTTTCGTATAGTCACGAAAATTAACCCAAAAAAATACGAAATATGAACATCAAAATTCATAATTGTTTTCCCCTCGAGTGGGCTGCATCTGCGCCTGCGTGCCAGGTACTTTGGAGAACACGTATACAATGGTGTGCGGGTAAGCCTTACCCGCTCTGGCCCTCGTGTAAGGCAGAGCTGCAATACTGATGCCTGTTCTCTGAAACGTTTGCGGCAGCCCTGAAAATACACCAGCAAGGTGCCATACAAATGTTTCCAAGCCCTGTCTTACGCCCGCCCTCGGTATCGATGTTTTTTGGGCGACATTGTTATGTAACCCGCCGGCCGGCTGAGGGCTCGCTCAGGCCAGCCTCCCTGCTCTCGCCGCCGAGCCGCAGCGCACCTCGTGATGCTGTGCCAAGAGGACGCCCCGCCGAGAGACGAATGACAATTGTACGCTTATCATTCATCGTGCTGTTATCCCAGCATTATGCGGTGGGCCGTGTGGCCTGGCTGCCGGGGCCCGTTCCCGTTAGGGGTAGCTGGTAGCTCGCGCTCGCCGCCGCAGCGGGTTCAACTTTGACGTCGTACACGAGTAGACTGATCGCTCCCAGGGGGGAAGGGCGAGGGGGCTACCGGTGTTAACGCTTTACGCGCTTCTCTTTCCCTTTTTTTGCGAAGGCCTTCCGCCACCCTCTGGCGCGGGCGCGTCCATAAATCAACCGTCTAAAAATATATCGCCTCTGAAATATTGGCAGTCGTTGGACGACGACGGACCTGCCGATTCGGCTCAGTCTTGCGCGCGGGTCTGCAAACGTGTTGCCGGCTGCAAGCCGAATGACGTGTCGACAGAGGCGAAAATACTCGAGCAGGGTTCTGGTGGTGCTGCGCCGCCGGGACAGGCCGGGCGGGGCCGGGCGGGGCAGGGCAGGGCGGGGGGTAAACAGTTGGTGTAAGGCAGAGTGGATGCAGGACAGGGCACGGCCCAGGTCCACGGTGTGTTCTACTCGCACCCACGCACACTCACTCACTCACTCACTCACTCACTCACTCACTCACTCACTCACTCACTCACTCACTCACTCACTCACTCACTCACTCACTCAATCACCCGCTCACTCAATCACTTAGGTGACAGGGTGACAGATCGGGCAGTAGTTATTTTCGGCTTCGTGTTGGATGCGCAAGTGTTTTCCTTTTCATTGCAGTAATAGGAACAGCGGGCCCTCCCGTCACCGCAAACTAATGAAATCATGAGGTACAGCGGGTAGAGACTTTACCACCGCAGCAATCACACAGCCTCATTCATGAAAAAAAAAAGGAAACCAATTCAATTTTATTCCAAATAATTCAAGGAAAACTGACCACATTTATGGCAAATCGGTAAAAATATTCAAGTGATTAAATAGACCCTTTCAGCATGAGCGGAGTGGAGAACTTTGCGAAGAACAACAGACCGGAAACATGGCTTTTCACAACCCACACGTTCATGAAAACTTGAGTGAAATGTAAACAATATCAAAACGATACGACCTACATTTCAATCACGTGTTTTGGGCACCTTTGGGTGAAAAAAAGCAACTGTTTCCGGCCTGTTGTTCTTCACCTTGCTCTTATCACTTCGTTAATGCTGAAAGGGTCTATTAATGTCAGTTACAGTAATCCGTCCAATTAGTAGTTGTTTCCCTCTCGCTCTAACCCGTTTGTCGCCTGCGTATGGCAATATTTTTTTTTGCCAATTATTGCTCTTTGAAATGTACCCCGTTGTGTTTTGTGGCGTGGCGTGGCGTGCTGCTGTCACGGACTGTCACCGGTGATCGAGGAAGACGGCAATATATTGGCGCGGTCATCAGAGCGGGCCCTGCCCGACCGGCGCCGAAAAGGGAGAGGGGGAGGGAGGGGGGACGCGTGACCGGGTTCCTTTGCTCACCCCGCGGCCGCCCCGCCGAACCCCACCCTGCCGGTGTTGCTCCTCGCTCTCCTCCCCCCACGCACCGCGCGCGCTCGGCTATTCCCGACTACCTTGGCCAAGGTTGGGCCAGAGAGGAATAACTAACCATCGCTGCATTCTGAGACGGTGTGACAGAGAGGGACAAGGGGATGGTGCGTGACAGAGAGAGTGAGAGAGAAAGAGAGAGAGGGAAGGGCGAGGGACACTGCGGAAGGGTCGGACGAGAGTTGGGACACGGGGAGAGGGGGCGCGACGTGCGACCCTGGCCTTTCTTTTCTTGAAAAGTTTGACAGTTCGCAGCAACAAAAACAAAAATAACAACAATGGCGCATGTCGAACTTGAAGATAAGTCACTGAATTACGCGTAGAATTAGCCCGCAGTCAGCATTTTCATTTTGTCATAACTTCCCCTTGTGTACGCATACCAGACTCCCAGGATTCCCAGGCTGCTTAAAGCACGCCAATAGCACGTTAATTGGCTAAAAGCTCAGACTTGAAATAGGCGTACACTGACTGCAGGATTGTATTGTAATCGGAAGGAAATTTTTAACTTAAAGGAAACTTTCTTTTCCCGCAATAACAAGTCAGTATTTTGCGATTTTAAGGCGCTAAAAATCGAGTTTTGTCGTCAAATCAAGTGATTAAATTGATATTGAATAGAAAATTTTGGGAAAGCGGGTCGTACACTCAGTGGAGGAGGTGGGGTTCCCTTCGTGAAAAGCGCACTATTTTTCATTGTGGAAGTAGGGAAGGAAGCATGGAATGGATTTGGGTTTGGGTAAAAAAATTTAAAAGATTTCTGAAGAGCTCAGTAGGTCGCCGTGGTGGTTGGTGTACTAGTGTAGGTGGAGGAGCTCTCGCCCGCCCCCAGCCCAGCTTCCTCATGGCCCCGGTGGCGCCCGGCGGCGCGGCCGGCTCGGTCACACGCCTGTTGCAGAGGCCCGACCCGACCGCCCCTGGGCCGTGGAGTATGGCTTTAGCTAGAAATAGGCAAGCTTGGCCGGGAGAGCGCCTTCTGTTTGTGTGCCAAGGAGGCGCGCGGCGCGCCCGGCCGCCGGCGTGGCGGGGCGGGGCGTGGCGCCGTAGACCATCTCGAAACGCGTGGCGCGCCGTGTGACCTGCTCAGCTTAGGCTCAGGCATATCATCGAGAAAGCTCACCGCGCGTTCAATTTCATATTTTTCAAAAAAAAAAAAAATGTTTCCGACCTTCCAGCTTACGCGAGGCTGAGGTGGACCGGACTCACTCACCCCTTGGAGGAGGCCGAGGAGCTCGCGGAGCCCGCCGCCTTGCCGTCCGCACACTGGGACTTGCAGCACGAGCTGCCCATGCCTCAGACACATAGCACAACCCCGCGGCACGGCTGGGCGCGGCGGAGCGCGGCCTGCGGCGGGGCGGGGCGGGGCGGGGGGCGGTGAGGTGAAGTGAGGTGCGGCGGGGTGTGCACTGCGGCGGCGTGGTAATTCCCTTAAACTCCGGCCGCACTTGTCGCACTGATGCACTTCACTGCTGCGGCGGGGATGCACTGCGCGGGCGCATGGCTGGCCGGCGGCGGCCCGTCGCGCGCGCGGACACTGACGGACGCGAGAGGAGTCGAGGAGGAGGAGGAGGAGGGTCTTGTTCGAGTCTGGGAGGCGCGAGAGCGGCGCGGGGCAGCGCGTCTGCTCCCGGGGCGGATCGGAGCGGACTGACAGATTCCCGCGCCCTGGGCTGCTGGCCCCGCTGCTCCTGCCCGGCGCATTCAACGCGGACCATGGCGCCCCGCGCGGGGCCCCGCCACACCGCCCCCCGTGCAAGACGCCCTCTTCTCTCTCTCTCTCTCTCTCTCTCTCTCTCTCTCTCTCTCTCTCTCTCTCTCTCTCTCTCTCTCTCCCCCTTGCTCCATCCTTCTCTTTCACCCGCGCGGCCGCCCCGCAGGCCCGCCAGCTGCGTCCTTGTCGCGCGGCGTGCCGCGCAGGCCCCTCCCTCCCACACCAGGGTGGTGGTGGTGCTCAACGGGGTATTTTTGTCGTTGAGAAAGACGTGCGGGGAAGATGCCGATTAAAACACACACACCCACACATGCGCGCGCGCGCGCGTTTGACGGCGTTGTGCACGCCTGCTCGTGGGATCCGTTGTGACTCGGCGCCCCGCCCCGCTCCGCCCCGCCCTCGCGACGCCCTGCCGCCGCCGGCCGGTGTAGCGACGCGACGCGGGCAGCACCGGTACACGTCCACCTGGTCCACCGCCCTCGCGGGCGTCGTCACGTGACGGGTCACCGAGGGGGATCCAACTCTGAAATTTTTGTACACCTCTTAATTCAGAAAAAAAAATCAGAAAAATGCGGGGAAAAAATTGGAAAAATTAAGGAGAATGTGGGAAAATTTATGAAAATTCACAAGAAAAAAAATCACAAACATCTTAGAAAAATTTTAAGTTAAAATTGTAAATAAAATAAATTCATAAGAACTCGCTATATTTCACACAAAGTGTGCACCAAAATTCAGGAGTTGTTTCTTCCTTGCGGGTCGCACTCTAAGAAGCTAAAGTAACGGGCGATGAAAATAAAATTATTGTGAACCCTGTACTTATGATTATGGGGGATGAACTGCGCCACGAGTCGTCAGATTTATTTTTGGTCCGCTAGCTTTTTATTCCGTTACATTCAGAGTTAGCACTGCTGCATCATTTAGTTGTGCACCGGCACACCACGTATCGTCCAGCTGAATGTGAGCTTCCGAGCCGACAAAGCAGCGTGCCCGCCGCGAGGTCTCCCGCCCCGACCGGCGGCGCGCTCCCCCAGGGTGGTCGCATCGCCGCGGTCGCGACCGTGGCCTTGCTCCTGACGCATACCTTGTTGTGTTGCGCCGCCGGTGTCATCCGCCTCTCGATGGACGGTCATAAAAATGCCGGCGGCGCGGCGGGCGGCGTGGTGGTGTGTCGCGCGGGGGTGTCCGCGATGGCGTCCGCGATGGCGTCCGCGATGGCGTCCGCGGCGTGGTGGGGGTGGGGGCGTCGCGAGCAGCAGAGGGTTTGCCGAGTTGCGTACGGCGGCGTCGCCACGACGGTGCGGAGGAGGCCTCGCGCGCGCAATCACGCGTCGAGGTGAGACACGAGCGTGCTGATTGGTCCGCGCATCGGGCCGGAAGCAGTATAAAGGGTCGGCGGACGGGGCGCGGGACGCGAGGCGCGGACGGGACGCCGCGGACTGCGCGCGGTACGGCGCGGGGCGACATCCCACCGCACCGCCACGGTCCCTGAGAACGGCGCCGCGGGCGTCCCCACCCGCCCCCGGCCCGCCCCCGGCCCGCCCCCGGCCCGCCCCCGGGCCCGCGGCCACGACAAGACACTTGGCTGACCGCCTCAACTATCAATAGCGGATTAATTGCGAGATCTCGTGGGTCCGACTGCGTCCAGCAGCGTCGCACCGACACGCTGCTCGGGGCGAGGCGGGGCGGGCCCGGTGACGCGACCCTATGCGCCCTATGCCCTCTCCCCGGCCCCGCCCCGGCCCGCCGCCCCGCGCTCTGGCTCTCTGGGGCTTAAGGGAAGGGAAGGGACGGTCCCCGAGGAGGTTTAGTCTCAGCCGGCGGCGTAGCTAGCAAGGGGTATATGTCTGTGGGTAATAGCCGTCGCGCTGCTACGTCACTGCCTCTGCCCCGCCGTCCGTCAGCCCGCCCGCACCACAAGCCGGCGGCACCTGTTTTCTCCTCTCGGTTATACACTGCCGTAGCACGCCTACTCTCTCTCTCTCTCTCGCTCGCTCTCGAAACGGAAAGTCATTGGCGGCGCATCTATTTCGCTCTAGTTTCGGCCTCGCGGCGCCCGCGGTGCGCGCGGCCAATTGTGCTTAACGTGACTTAGCACTCGGCGGTGACGTAAACAAGTGCACGTAGTAGACCTGCCCAGTCCATCTCTCTGGCCAATCGAGTAGACCCTCGCGGCCTCGGATCCGCTCGCCATCCCTTGCGTTCGAACTTACTTTTTTTATTTTCTCCGCTTCTTCCCTCTCCCCTTCCCTTCTGTATTCTCCCCAGCTCCCTCCCTCTCTCTCACGTGCTCTGCGTGCCCGTCCACCCCCTGCTCCCCTCCCCCTCCCTCCCACCCTACAGAAACGTGCGTTACGTCCGCGACTTGTTTACGAGACGACGCGGAGAGGTTTTGGACGCCTTTTTGAAAACAGTATACCAGTAGACACTCGTCGTCCGCATATTTCTTTGGCACGTGTTTACAAACTGGTGTGTGCGACCATCGGGGCTCAGGCCGTCTCGACCGGATAGTTTTGCCCCCGCGAGAAAGGGTTACCGCTATCCGGCCTTCAGGGGGGTATCAGCAGTGCCACCCAGGCAGGAAGAGGTCAATGGTATAGAAAGTTAGATCCTCCGCCGCGCCGGCTGCGCCCCTTGCATCCCGGCGTGTGTGTGAGGGAGAAGTGCGTTTCTTACTCCTGAGCGAAGTTAGTTAGAAACATCGTTATTCTCGCAACAAAGTTGCTTTAACTTTTTAGTCTGAAGCAGCTTCAACTTCATTTTGGGTTATAATGGCGGCACCGCATCCAACATTGAGTCTATACATTTTTCCTGCTTTTGTGGCAGAAATAGTCCACTAGAAGTACTTCATCCCTAAAGGGCATTTTTACACCCCGGTTCGAGAGGGCGAATAGTTTTGCGCGACAAGGTGGTGTGATTCGAGGGGAAAACAACTCTGAAATTCTTAAACACCTCGTAATTCAGAAAAATTAAGAAAAAAATCGGAAAAAATAAGGCATATTTACTATAAATTCACTAAAATGACAATTTACAAAAATTCTCTAAAAATCCACAAAAACTCGCAAAATTTGTACACTAAAATTCAGAGTTGTTGTCCCTTTGGTGTGACGTCCGTGTTTCATTTGTATGACTCTCACCAGTAGTAGTCGGTGGGCTCCCCGCCGGCGAGGTGGAGGGTGAAGGTGACGTCATCGCCCTCCTGGACGGCGACGCTCTCCTGGTCGCGGGGCGGGGGCAGGACCTCCGGGGGTGGTGGGGGAGGGGGAGTGGCCAGGGGCGAGGTTGTGGCGGGTGCGGTCTCCTTGTTGTCCCCTGCAATGAAAAAAGTAACATGTCATATTTTCTTTTTATTAGGAAAATAAAGAAGATTGGGACTATGTGGCAACTCTGTAAAGGGGTGATCACATCAAAAATCATCAACTCCACGTCATTTGTTTCTTTCACAAAAAATATCTTTATTTGCGACAGACAGTATTCTCGAAAATAAGTGATGGCCGGTGCAGCGTTACCGTGGCCGTCCCCCTGCTGCGGCCCGGGAGTGGGTCTGCCCTCGTCCCCAGCCCCGGCCGCGGCCGCCGTGTCCTCGACGTGGTCCTGGGCGGCCGCCGAGGCCGCCGTGCACGTCGCGATGAGCATGAGCACGCGGGTCTCCATGGCGCGCAGGCGGCGCAGGCACTCGGCGCTCCGGGCGGCGCGCGCCATCCCTGCGGCACGGGGTGGCGGTGAGCACGCGGTGAACCAATTACGTGTGGAAAACATCACTCACTCGCAAGCGACTGACACACGAGGGGGAAACAACTCTGAAATTTTTGTACACCTCGTAATTTAGAAAAACTCAGGGAAATTTGGAGATCAGGAAAGTCACAAAAATGTAGGTAAAATTCAAGCAAAAATTCAGTAAAAGTTCACAAAATTTCACTAAATTTATTCACTAAATCTGTTCATCAAAATTCCGAGTTCTTCACCCCTCGGTGGCACACGCTTGGATTTCCATTGTGAACTGCGACCAATCAACTTACCGCTCCATGTCAATAAGAGAAGCTGGAAGGCGGCGCCATATCCTTTAGTCCAGCCTGTGAAGGAAACTAACTCAAGGATGTTAAAAAGAAAGAGAGGTAAAAATAAACAAGGCGACCCCTTTCTTCCCAACCTGCGTACCTGCTCCCCGGGCGAGGTGAGGCGCTGGTCCTGGGGTGCAGGCCGACCTGACGGCGCCGGTGACGACCCCTGCCGCCCCGGCACTAGACCCGCACCTCGGTGAGTGCTGCAGTAGGAGCCCTAGCAAGGCCCTGCGCACTGTCCCTGCAACCGAGAGGCGAGTCAGAGAGCCGCCCGGGCGCCGGTGGATCGGGCGGGAAACTTGCAGGCACTGCACTGATGCGTTCCGGTAAAAAGGTTGTCAACTTTGCAGTATACTTCTTGTCAAACTCAGAGGGCATCGAAAAGAGCGAAGTTAGATGTGTTTTGGTCAATTATTTGTGCGGAAAACGGAATACGATGATGGGAGTTCATGATGACTGTGGAAACGCTCTCCGTGGGGAAAGGGTTGCTTTTATGAGTTTATCCTGGTGTGTTCTCCCTTTTCTCCGAAATGGTCACGCGAATGGCTGTATTGATTCTCTTTTATTTATTTATGAACTTTTTTTTTATTTAATATTTTTTGTGCCGCAAGGCAGACGCAGATGTTGCCCGCCACACCCCGCTGTTGGATACGGAGCTGCAACCCAATTTTTCTTTTTATTTTTATATCATCGCAGTACTGACAGCCATTATTTCCCATAATGAATCCAATTTGAACGCCGGGCCGGGCCGAGCCTGTGTGTCGGTCGACAATGGCCGACAGGCTCATGGCAGTGCGTCAGTGGTTAGAGTTAATCCGTCCTCCGCACTGTCGGCCTGGGCGGGGCGGGGCGGGGCGGGGCGGGGCGGGGCGGGGCGGGGCGTGGCGGGGCGCGGGTCGGGCCTCTCCTGCCCGCTCCTGCTCCTGGCAGGTCTGCTCAATTCTTTCTCTATTCTTTCTTTGCAGAAGTGACGCTCGACCTGCCCACTCTGCTCCGCGCCCCGAATGGCGCCGCGGCCGTGCTGCGTCACAGAGCCCAGCCCAGCCGGTCTGGGACGGGGACGGGACACGCCGAGCCGAGCCGAGTCAAGTCGAGGACTCTTCTGCGTCACTTTGCTGCTAGGAGCGCGCGACGCTGGCCCGCCCGGCACAGGTGAGTGGTGGGCTGCCTACCGCCCGGGCGGCTCACGGGCGCCTGGCCACAAAGCCCCAACGTCCCCAAGGCGCTTTTGGTGACGAATTTACTATGACTCCTTATTGTTCTCTCCTGATGTACGGAAAGTACCTACCATGCTATGCCAGACAGTTATCAGACAGTTTTCCGAAATTCTCTCGCGGCTTCAGGCGGCGGGCAGGCGTTTGCGCGCGACGTGTACGAGGCTTTAGTCACATGAAGGATGAAGCGACAGGGGGATTGTAAGACAGCAGAAGAATGCAAGGGCAGCAGGGAGCCACTTTGTGACACTGTGAAAAATGTCTTTCGCTGTTTGTTTATTTTATTTTATTTTTTAAAATTTAAATTTACAATTTTTCGCGACAGCCCATTCTTGCTCAGGACCAGGAAACGGATACATTGTACTTTCAATCGTAATTTTTCAACATGCTTCATGGCAAATTTTCATGCAGATTTACCACTATTTTTCACAGTGGCAAGTGACACGGAAAACAAACATGCACTTTGAGTAGAAAAAAATTAAAAATCAAGGAAGTATGGATTAAACACATGCGGCGACTAGAATTGCGAATGAACTCACCACCCGAGCCAGGGGCGCGCACGCCTCTTAGTCAAGCCGCGGCAAACGTCTTCTGCTCTTGGGGCGCCGGACCAGGCGGCGGACAGGTGCCCGTCACGTGACGCGCGCAACACTTAACATCGCATCCACTCGCGCGCAATGCAGAGTTAGCGTCATCCATGCTCAAGCTCTACGGCGGGGCAAGCGCGAACGAGCCTGCGGGCGCAGAGCGCCACTTAAGTGCTGACGGGAAAGTGTAGGCGATAATCATCCCAGACCGAGGGGGAAACGCAGCTCCGAATTTTGGTGATCAGATATTGTTAATTCTTTGTGAATTTTTGTGAACTTAAACTTGAATTTTATCCATTTTTTTTTCTGAATTATCTTGTATTTTATCTTAATTTTTCCAACTTTTACTAAATTTCTCTGACTTGTTTCTTCTGAATTAACCTGGCGTACGAAAATCTGCGAGTTGTTTCCCCCTCGGCCTCGACTCAGCGGAGGACACCGGGCTGCGGGGCTTTCACCAGCCTACTGGGCAACGTGCACGCATACGTGCTGCTACAAGGTGTTGCGTCGTATGCAGGCGAGGATGCAGCCCGCTGTGCTCCTCTGTGTTCGCGCTGCTGATTGCCTACTTCCTGTCCGTCGATACGGCGCCGACAGCGGCGGTGCGTTTGTGTGGGTGCGCTAAGTCCACGAAGTGTCACACGACGATGTGGCGATACTCCTTTTATTTTACTGTCCTTATGCGTTCTCCTATGGTTCTCCTCGCGTATTTGTATTGAACTGGGCGTCCGCACCTCTATCGATAGCGAACAAGATGTCCTGAATGCAGCCGCGCTCCACCGCCCCCGTCACCACCGCGCCCCGCCGGCAACCTTTCCGCGCGCGGTGGCGGGCCACACCAAAAATAGAGTCAGCAGACTGATTCAGAGGAGCGCTCTCCTCGCTCTGTCTCTCTCTCGCTCCTGTGCGGCGCACCCAATGAGTGCGAGAGACACGGCGAGGAGAGCGCTCTACAGTCGGTCGGTACGCCAGTGCTGCCGGCTGGCGCGAGGCTATTTCCTGCGGACACGCTGCTGTGGCCCCCGCCGCGGACGGGACGTCCCTCTCAATGCCCGTCTACGCCAAGGAGATTCATTTTATCTAATACCTGTGGTATGCTCTCTCTTTTAGGAAAGGCCTATATCCAATCGTGAGGTGGGACGGTGCGGGTTGGAGTGCGGGACGCCTCACCCTTGAGGACTTGAACCGCTGCTAGCGCCGCGGCCACCCCTCCCTCTTTGCTTCTTTCTCTCTCTCTCTCCTTCACGATCCTCTAACCCCTCTCTCTGTCTCCCTCCCTCTCCCCTCCCTCGCGATTATCCCCGGCGGCGAACTAATGACCTATTAATAATGGCATGCAAGTGGAGCCGGCCGGGCCGAGGAGTCTGTGCAGACCCCTTGTCCTGTGCCCGCCCCGCCCCGCCCCGGGAGGCTGGGGCGCCGGGCGCAAGCGCCACCTAGCGGCGGACCCGCGCAGGGCGGGGCCCGCTGCAGCACACGCCATACGCCCGGCGCCAGGCGCCCGCGCGGAGTATCGACGGCCCAGATGCACCCGGGGGGAGGGGGGGGGGAATCACTTAAAACTAAAACAATCATTGTACGGCCCCCATAAATTCATTTTAAAAATCAAAAACAATAACAAAAAATCAAGTAGAAAAGAACAGATAAATCCGAAAAATCGAGAACAAATGAAAAAGATGACTGAAAACAAAGGAAGAAAGTCAGAGATTTAATTAGGAAAAGGTCAAAATTTAGGGAAAAGTGATAAACATTTTCATTATATTCTTGAAAAATCTAAAGAAAATCAGAACACAAGATCAAAACAATCAGAAAAACTAAACGAACATCTAGAATAGAATAAAAAAAACACTGTACACATTTTGTATGAGTGATTCCCCGCCCCCCCTGGATGCACTTCACTTCCCTCACTAACGTAACGTGTTGCCCTAAAAGTAAAAAGATTGAGAAATGAAGAAACGACCGGTTGTGAGGTGCAACCCTATGCCGGAGTGGCTGTCTGAGTAAGAGGCGTGAGGCGTAGGAAGGTCATCGTTCAGACACGCTTCTCCACTCTAAATTGTTTTGCGATTTTGCCTACTTTTGTTGCGACGCTGAAGAGTAGGCAACTGTACATTTTATCACTCTCAATTATTATTATTATGCTGCATAGTGTGACCTGGGACGTGGCTGTCTTGAACGTCGCGTCACAAACAATTCACTAGCTATTCCCGCAACTCAGTCACGGCGGTACATATCGCATTTCGATTATTTATTTATTTAAAAGCGAGAAAGGTCCCGTCTCTCTAACAGTGTGGGTAAAAAAGTTGTGCCTTCTCAATGACATCAACTTCTTTTTCAAACTTTGTAAAAGTATCTCGCCTTTGTGCACACTGACGTGCAGGTGTTGAGTGAAACCTTGTGGTTTTAGCAGCGCACCCGCGCCCTGATTGTTTTTTAACACTCCCACTCACCCTGGAAATCCAAAGCGATCCAAAGCGTACGAATGTTACTCAATTACAGATGACTAAATGTATTCGCTCACTTGTAAATGAGCGAAACAAGCAGGTAAGCGAATGTAAGTGCACTAATTCGTACTCATTCTCACACCTGCAACTGAGCGAAGATTTATTCACACGCCTCGTAAGTGAGCAAATATTTTTCACTCACCTTGCAAGTGAGCGAATACATTATCTCATCTGCAGGTGAGTGACATTCGTGCGCTGACGGATTTCCAGTGCAGTGCGAGTCACTTGGGGAGTCCCGCACGCACAAGTTTTACTTGACTAACAATAACTCCGCGGGCCGGGCCGGGGCCGGCTTCCATACGGCTGCCGGGTGCCGGTGCCGCGCTGAGGTGCGCCGCCAGTGTCGCCGCAACCGAACCATTGTACCTATAACAACCACTTAAGTGCGAGCCGCGCGCGTCGGACTTACATCTCCCCTGGTCGAGTGCGCAGCAGAGCACGCTGAGCATGGCGTCCTGCGGATCACTGAGGCCGCATGCAGCAGCAGAGGCCTGCTGCAGGCCGTGTCTGCGACCTGCCGGCCCGGCCGTCTCATTCCGAAGATGTCGCTCTCTCGCCCCTATCTGTCCTTGTTGCACTCGTGGGGGCTCTTGCCATCCCCATAGCATAGGGCACCGCCGTAAGTGCGACAAGGACGGGGGCACGAGAGCGACGTTCGGAATCAGATGGCTGTCGTGTCGTCACGCGGGCCGCCGCCGCCGGGGTGGGGCAGGGCGGCCCACCCCGGCCCACTGACCTGTGTATGTGTGTGTGTGCGTGTGTCGCGGGCGATTAACGCACACTGCCAGCAGTCGTGATGTGTATGTGCGCGTCGCGACGTCATCTCTCTGTCTCCTGCCGGTGGTGCGTCTGGATCTGAATAGACGTGAGGGGAGGGTCGTTAACCCCCCCGGGAGGGCCGCGGAACGCGAGGCGCAGTCAGGGTGTCTAGCAGCTGAGAAAAACCGTGGTTTGCAAGACCTCCACTCATCCTCGAAATAGGTCCTAATTAAACGACAAAAAAGTCGCTAACTTCCGATCAGACGTGAGTGTAGGATCAAAGTCGTAAATTTGCGACTTTTTCGTTTTGCAGTGATCTGTCTTGCAATAAAAATTAGCGATCAATTCGTCGTTCACGAACGTCAAAAGTCGCTCTACAAAATGAAATGCCTGACATTGCCACACAAAAATATGCGATATACTTTGCCATTCACAGAACTTTGCGTGACATGTTTGTCACGCATACTTTTGTATGTGTTGCTTGTACCATCTCTAAAAGAATGCGTGACAAATTGGTCTCGCATAGTTTTGTGAATGGTAGATTTGTCACGCTTTGTTTTTCCAGTGAATGTCACACATTTCATTTTGTAGAGCGTTACTAGAAAGTGTTGTTTAGAAACTAAATGATTTTTTTCAGAAACATTCTAAATTTACAACTGTTTGTAACAGTGTTGTTAAAGGCCAGTTTTAGCGCCGAAGCCTTGTCGTCAAATTGATGGGTAACTTGAACTTGCCTAAACTTCAGTTTAACCAAGGAGAAACAACTCTAAAATTTTTGTACACCTCGTAATTCAGAGAAATTCAGAAAAAAATAAGAAATGTTTAGAAACATTTTAAAAAATTTATAAGCAATTTAGGAAAATTCACAAAAATTAGGAAAAAATCAAGCAAAAAAATTCACAAAAATTTAGGAACAATTCATGCAAAAATAAATAACAAATATGTACACCAATTTTCAGAGTTGTTTTCCCCTTGAGTTTAACCGAGGGATACTGACTCTACCTCTAATTGCCTGTCTTGACGCGTGGTCTGAAACCTAATGATTTGGATATTGGCTTCTGCTGTTTGTCTCCTACATTTACGTGCGCCGTGGGCCCACCGCCCTGCCGCCGCGTTGCTGAGCGCAGACACCTCTGCGCAGGTACTGGCACAACTCAAGCGTATTGTTCGCCTTTCTTGAAGCGTTCGAGTCCGTACGCCCTTATTCCAGCGCTCAAGAGCTCATGCGCTCATTTTCTCCTACCTACATGCATGGGGGAAATTGCCTTGTAGCGTAGTTGTACGCTTCAAGAAGTGCTTAAGGTGTGGTTCGCTTGAAAAAGGCGTACAACTACGCTTTAGTTTTACCAGTAGGGCGGCGCGGGGAGGCAGGCGCCAGCCTTCACGCCATTTCTGTCAATCCAGTGTCATGCCCCGCGTCGACAGGGAAGGTCACTTTTCCGAGAGCCGGCTAGAATACTTGAGCTCGCTCGCCGTACCGCTCGGCGCCGCCGCCGCCGCCGCCACCGCGGAAAGCGCACACACGTGAATTTAATCCATAACTCATGTTTTTGCAAAACCGACGCGGGCGGCGGAGCGGGGCGCGGGCGCCGCCTCCTGGCCCCAGCATTAAACGGCGAGCCGTTTACAAGCGGCTCTAATGAGACCGATGCGCGTCGCGCGTTCTTAAATACACGCGCGCTATTTTTGTGGCCCGTGTGGCAATAAGACGCGCGCGACTTGAAGCACAACCTTGTTTTTTTTTGTGTGTGTGTTTTTTTTAAGCTCTTTTCTTTTTTTGTGGGGGTAGGGGGATTTTTGTTCGTATACTTCACGGTGATTGCTTGCGGTACCGGTTCGGCATGGCGGCCACTGCTTTGAACTGGCGGAGATAAACTTGGCATCGGCCGAAGCGCCGCGGTGCGGGTAGGAACGCAACACGGGACGCGCACCCCGCCTCACCTCCGTTGCACCCCGCCGTGCCCTGCCGCACCCCGCTCCACACGTGGGATGGACTGCGGCAGGGGACTCTTGACGGTCGCATCGCATAGTCAGACCCAGACCTCGGATAATACCCCAATGCACCCTGACATGGTGGTGGACGGTGGTGAGGCGCCCCGCTTGGCCCACCCTCTCAATAACCCCTTTGCAGCTGCCAAAAAAACTCGTGGCAGTATTGCGGGCTTGCCTATACTCTGGGCGCTCTGCGCGGCGGTGCCTCCCGGCCGGCTACCGCAGACTGTCTGTTTCCTGTTACCCGGTGCTCTCGCGTCCCTCTGGCGCTCACCTGTCGTGATTGTCATATCCTTGTCGTCGAGGCTGCCGTCATGCCACCCTGGTCGACGACGTCGGCTGAGGCTGCCGGTGCGGTCTGGACGCCGTCGTCGTCGTCCTCAACAGCTCCTCGTGCTGCTTTGTCGGTCCGCGGGGCGCTTCAACTTAAACGAGCGTTATGTCGGCAGCACTTTTCTTGGAGGGCCGCGGCCCCGGCGCCGCTCGCCGGCGCGGCGTGGCTCAGGGACTTGGACGCTGCTCGCGCGTGCCGCTCCCTCGCGGCTGCTGTGCCTCTCGGCCCGGCTCTGTCTGCCGGCCGCGCCGCGCTCCGCGACTTTGACGCGGTCCTGGCGGACCCTGGGGGGGGAGTCTACCGCCCCGCCCTGCCACACCCCCCTCCCTCCACAGCCTCTACCCAGGCCCCCAGGGTTAAGGGGAATGGCACCACGACGAGTGCGACATTTTTCACTCGGGCGGTGTTTCGGTACGGATCGAGAGGGAAGACCGCCTGCCTTTGCGTTTCTTTTTCTCTCTCTCTCCTTCACCCCTTTCCTCTCCGCCCGTCCCCGCCCTCCTGCCCCGCGGCTCGGCGGGGCTGTGTCCGCGGCAGCGCCCCTTCCGTCTCGCTCCCACCCCCGTGCGGCCCCCGGCCCGCCCGGCGCACCGCCCTTCGGTTCCCACACGGCGGACGCGGCGGCGTAGTGCGCGGGGCAGAGCGTTTGGTGGAGCTGGGGCTAAAAGCGTCCGGCCAGCCGGCGGCGGGGCGGGGTGGTTATGCGGCCTGTGATGCGCTAGCCGGCCGCTCCGCCCCACCCCGCTCCGCCCCGCCCCGCCCTGGTGCAGCGGCGGCCGCTGTATGGCCGCTGCACTCGCGGGAGGAAGCGAAGCAGGCCGCCGCGGCGCAGTCAACACCGTCAACAGCCGTCGCTGTAAAACGGTTACGTACGGTTTTTGGCAAGGGCGTATGATCTTGCGTAACGGTGGCCTGGGGCATGGGGCGCCCCTTCGCCCTGCGGCGCCCGAGCCCCAGGTGCAATAAGCGGGGGGAACACCCGAGGCCCGGGGCGGGACAGGGCCGGCCGTGTCGCTCACGAACAGGGTGCTTACACGAGGCGGGCGCGCTCCGGCGGAGTGCACTCCGCCCGACCCGACCCGACCGGTCCGCTGGCGCACCTGCGCTGCGTCGTGCTGGGCCCGGGCGGGGCCCGGCCGGGGCCCCACCACCTGGGCCGGGCCGGGCCGGGGGCCCCAGGTTTAGGCCCCGCCGCCGCCGCTGCTGAAGCCTGACGGTGGCGCGGCCCGGCGGCCGGGGAGCGAAGCTGTAGCCGCAGCAGACGACGTGAGCGTAGGCCTCGTGTGCCGGTGTCCGGGCTCGGCGCGGCCTGGCCCGCCGCGGCCCCGGCTCGGCTCGGCGTGTACCGGCTCGGCTCGACTCTTGGCGTCCGCCGCCGCCGGGCCTGGCTGGGCCTTCCTGCGGGGCGTGGCGGGGCGGGGCGGGACGGGCTGCGCGGCTGACCGCAGCCAGCTTAGTAGTGCCCCTACCCGCGGTAGGCCCGGACCGGTCGCGCGCATGGTCGCGTATAGCGAGGCGCACAGCGTGTACAGCGTGTGCGACGCACCTAGCGCGTGTGACTGAGTGAACGAGTGAGTGAGTGAGAGGGAAGGAGAGAGAGATATATATCGAGTGTGAGTTAGAGCGAGAGTGTCTGCTCCCCGGATACTTGTAGTGGCGCCATGACCGAGCGCGAAGACATCCTGCAACTTCCACTGTCGCCCGTCTCGGTGGAGTCTACTCTTAAATCTTTCCTCGAACAACAATCTCTGCTCCTGCCTATCATTGGTGAGTGCGGTTACTACCACCACCACCAGCACCATCACCTCCACCTCCGCCACCGGCTCGCCGCGCCACACCGCGCCACGCCACGCCCCCTGCCGCCAACCCCCTCGGGGGAGGCAGCAGGGACGTCACCGGCGCCCTTCGAGAGGTCGCCGTCAGCTGACGCCACGCGCAGCGCTCTCTGGGCTCGCCGTGTCGTCCGACGGCGTCGTTGGTACCCACCACGCCCTGAGCCCGAGAGCCCTACACGGGGCGGGGCGTCGATGCCTACGTGCTGGGCGTCCGAAAGCAGCCGGTGGAAGGGAGACGTGTGCCATGGCTCGCTCTCTTCCTCGTTTTCGGACGCATACTGACGCCCGCTCGGTGCAGGGCTCTGACCTGAGCCCCTCGGATGCACTTGCCCTTCCCCCCCCCTCTCCCTTTTCCCCCGAATCCGTGGGCCCCGCCCCGGCGCACCTCAGTCCAGCAGAGCAGCAGCCTCCTCCTCTCGGCGCTCTGAAGGGGCGTGGCGGGGCGTTGCCGTCCGCCGCGTGCAGCGTGCAGTGTCGTGTCGTGTCTGTGTCGCAAATGCATTACTCAGGTGCATCATTGTCTTTTCGCGTGCGCGATTCCCATGGGCAGCAGGTGAGCATAAGTGTGCCCGATCGTCCCCCATGTGACACACGGGGACGGGGACACCCCGGAAGTGTGCCTCCTCGCCTCGCGTCAGTGTAAGTGCATGTCAAGTGGCTGTCTTGTGGCGGTGGGTAGGGCATGTGTGTGTGTGTGTGTGTGTGTGTGTGTGTGTGTGTGTGTCGTCCGCGTCCGGAGACACTTGTCATGTATTTGGTATTTGCCGGGGAAGGGAAACAAAAATGCAGTGCACCTTGCGTGACAATATTTTTAGAAGTCTGCGTGTCAACGAATGAACGCGGAGATAAAGGCCGTTTTTGTGTGGTGTGGTGGTGGAGCTCGCGGTGGCTGCGGCGGTGTTGTGCGGTACGGCGGTCCACCAACCACCATGTCGCGGGGAAGTAATTCGGGGGTGGGGAGGGGGAGGTGGAGGGGGGAGGTGAGTTGCACTCGCACGACAAACAGACAGTTGTGTTATTCGCGTAAACACTGGAAACTCCCTGGCGGGGCGGGGTGGGGGAGCATCGAGCATCAGTTTGCTGTTAGCCCAGCCCCAGCCAAGCCCAGCCCAGCCCCCGACATGCACCGCCGTGCCGAGGCCTCGTGAACCTGCCACCTCATCTCTTTCAAACAGTACAGACGTTATCAGCGTTTAATATTTTCCCTCCGACGTCATCGCCGCCCCGTGCCCTGTGAGGGAAAGAGATAGGTGACGCCGAGGGGGAAACAACTCTGAATTTTTGTGTCCGTTTTGTGAACTTTCGTGAATTTTCATAGAATTTTTGTGAATTTTCACTTAAAAATTTAGCTGATTTTTTTTCTGAATTACGAGGTGTACAAAAATTTCAGAGTTGTTTCCTCTTTGGGTGACGCTCAATGTTGCCTGAAAAGTTAACCCCCCCCCCCCTCCTCAAAAAATAAAGTAGCTGTGGTTGGAGAAGAGGGCTGCGTCTGCACCTGCCGACCACCGTAGGCGAATAACACCTCGACACGGGTGCGTGTATGTTGAGCGGCTCGCTCTATTCTCACGGCGCTGGTTGGTGGTGCTGCGTTGGGCTCACGCTGAAATTTAAACATTTTCGCGGCAATAAATCAGAGCGCGTCGCGTTGACGACGGCCCGGCGGCCGCTCCGCTCCGCTCTGGCGCGGCTCGCGCGGCCGTGTGTGTGTGTTTTCATCCCGCGCGCGTTTAGAGCCGATCTCTTATCTACAGGGGCGTCAGAAAGCGCGCGCGTTCCAGAAGGTTTGCGCGGCGCGCGAGCTATAGGCGCGCCCGGTGCCTCCGTCATATTCGTCTTGTGCTGGAACCGGTCGGATGTTAGTTTAGAACTGGTTCACACGCGACGACGCCCGCCTGCCTGTCGCCACTTGGCCCGGCGGCCCGGCCCGGCCCGGCGCGGTCCGGCTGTGGCACCGTGGAGATGAATTCTCTGCCCGGAGGAGCCTTGGGATTGCTCTCTACGCCACCACACACCCGCCCGAGTCCCAAGCCCAGCCCAGCCCGGCGGGTCCGGGCCTCCTGGGTCCCCACCTTGCGACATGTCGCCTATTTAAGCGGCTCTAAACGAGCGTTCCCCACGGATCCTGTCGGAAAAACCTCGCTCGACTGGTCTAGGATGAAAAATGTGGGGTTCGGACGATCGGGCGGCGGAGAGGCCTTCGGGTCCACGTGGGGCTCTCCTCGGCCCGCCCCGGCCGCCCCGGCTCCGTCCTATCGGAGCACGATCCCGACTCCGTTTCGAAGGCCCCCGTTAAGGGCGTCTGTCTATATTTTGCTCACGCCGGTGAATGGTCCCCTCACTTTCAAAAGTAGTTGTAGGCTTACGGGAAAATCTTTCACAAAGTGGAACTTGGAAAATTACAATTTCAAATTGTAAAATTACAAACACAACGTGTCGACTTAAGAAATGATCACGATGAAGAATGGGTTTGGATTTATTTACATATTTCGTAAATCGTATACTTAATAAACAAAATGTATTGTAAATCTAAAAAGAAATTTTTCACGCAGTGGTAAGGGACGCTGCCGATTTTACCCAAGCGAGTTGTACAAAATTGTAATGAAAACTTTAAACTTACATTTTTTTTTAAATGTCTGATGTCAAACTAAGTTTTTGCATAAATTTAGTTTGCATCCTCAGTTTCTATGATAATTACGATCGGCGCAGCCTGGCCGAGCTGGGTTGGGGAAGGCTTGATCAAGAAAACTGTTTCCCGTTTTTCTCTCTCTTTTTTTCCCTCTTTTAATCAATCAAGAGAATCGCCTGTTGCTTTGTACCTCGATGTCCGAAAGATTCGAGGCGGAGGCTGGTCACGTCAGAATCGTGGCGGCCTCGCACCCATGAGCAGGGATGCACCTTCAGGACAGTTTTGGACGCGACCGCTAGCTGGTGGCCGTGATTCCTGATTGTTGGCGGGGACTGTAATTTCGCCTTCCAATAAGTTTAATTGAAAGTGGGCGGGTTTTCTAACAAACTGACCAACCTAGGACCTTAAGTCGAGTTCATGTTCTCAGTAAACGGTACGAATTAGTTTCCCCTATAATAATGTGTGGAGTCTCTTTGCTGAAGTCTCTGTAGCCTGCGTGCAGCCACGCTTTGACGCAGCTGCCAGCAGAATCGGCCCGTGCAGGCTAAAACTTCACCAAACCGGCGTTCAAAATGTCTCAAGCCTCAGATCTAAATTTTTATGAAACAACGTTTTCTTGACAGACTTTGGCTTTGGATCATCATGTGCTTTTAAATCCTGCTGTGTGATATTGGAATTGTGTTTTTGTTTTCCTGAAAGTACCTCACTCGTAATGTATTCTGTGTGTGTGTGTGCGTCACGCAGTGCCAATAATGTACTCCTGCCAGTAGTGCTGCCCGGGCTGGCCTGGCCTGGCCTGCCCTGCCCCGGTGGTCTCGCGGAGGAGCTTGGCGCGCCCTGCTGCCCGGTAGCGCGTCATCTCTCTCACACTCGAGGCGCGCCCTCCTGCCCGGTAGCGTGTCATCTCTCTCACACTCGAGGGTAGGCAACTGCCTGCCGCGTGCAAAGTGTGCGCGGAGCATGCAAAGCAGATAGGTGTTGATTCATGCGTCCATATCGTCGCTGACGTGCGCCTGAAGGACAGGCCGCAGGCCACGAGTGTTTGTGTTAAATGTACCGGGTAATTCGCCGCGCGTCGCCGACGTTTCGGCCTCCAGGTGAGCCGCACACGAGGGGGAAGCAACTCTGGAATTTTTGTACACCTCGTAGTTCAGAAAAATTCAGAAAAATGCAGAAAATTTAGAAAAATTTACAAAAATGCAGTAAATTTAGGAAAATTCAGGATAATTCACAAAAATTTAGTTCAAGTCAATGTGAAAACTCACAATAACTCTTTTTAAAGAAATGCAAAAATTCACGAAAATTTATGAAAATTCACAAAGAGAGTACACCAAAATTCAGAGTTGTTTCCCCCTTACCTATCGAGCGAGCAGAGAGAGAGAAAGAGAGAGGCTTCGCACCAAGCTATAGTGCTCTCACATTTATTTATTTCTAATCGCCTACGCGCTTCTTTTTTGTGTGAACGGGGCGAGAAGGATGCCTGTGACGACGTTTCAGGAAGTGACGTGACATGAGAGGTGGTTTTTCGAAATCTCGTCATTCTGAATGGATAGATAATCGCATCAGCAATTCAGTTTCGGCCGCCCCGATAAATCAGTTCGTTTGATGACGCCAAATGAAAAGAGTTATTCCGCGGCGCGTGTCGCGCGGGAGGCGCACGGCATGTATTCTCTTCTAGACGCTCAAACCCACGCGGCAAAATTTGTGTTTCTCTCATCAGCGCCTCAAAATGCGCGAAAGAATGGCCCAGCCTATTACAATACTTTTGAAGGAGAAGTATGTTTTTCATTCATGCGTGCTGTTGTGGAGTCAGGCCTAGAGAGAGGGTGAGGGAGATTTACTTGGAAGTCTCCGTTTTGATACGGGAGTGACAACCTCAGTGGGTGCCTTGCCTTATCAATCAGCCGATGGTTAGTCTCTCGGCCTGAGCTCAGCTCGAGTACATGGAGTTATCGACCGCCCGGACCGACCGACCGACCGTCCACGGCTCGTTTAACCTTCGGCCGAATCGGAAAACCAAAACAGACAGACCAAAACACCTCTTTTGGTAGTTTTTTTTCCGTTTTCAAATCCGCATTTCTCCGCTCCGTACAAGTCCAAGCTGAGTTTTAACCCCCCAAAAATTTCGTTTAAAAAAATCAAATTTCAAAATTCGATGCGTCTCTTGGATGTGATTAGTAGTGCCAAGTCGACTATGGCTCTCACTACACAGAAAAAAAGGTAAATATCTCACTATACTAGTAAAAATTCTTTAGAGTAGTTGGTTCCCCTAACCCAGGTCGGGAGGCAAGGGAATGGCTCACCAGGGGCCCACGGAGCGGAGGTAAACCTTCAACACGTTTATCCCTGCTAGACAGTGCCTCCGCCGCCGCCGCGCCGGCAGGGGCGGGGCGGGCGGGGCAGTGTTGGGTGGGGTGGGGTGGGGCGGGGCGGGGCGGGGCGGGGCGGGTCGGAGGCTGCACTGACGGACCGAGCTCAGGGCGGGGCTGACAAGTGAATATCTTACCCGGGTGGGCCCCCCGCCCCGCCCCGCCCCGCCCCGGCCCCCTCCCCCAGACAGCACGCCGTCATGGCACTACTCGACCGAATCACGCTCACGTCGGATTAAATGGTCTGTCTCACACTCGGCCGGGAGGCTGGGCCGGGCCGGGCCGGGGTGGCGTGGGGGAGCTTGGCGGGCCGTTTAGGAGGCAGTGCACTGACTGACCCAGTTGGTGGGGCTGCTGCGGCCCGCGCCCCGCGGGGGCGAGGGGTGGTGGGTGGTGCATCGCGCGAAAGTGATGACGACAGAGAGTCTTATCGGAGTGCAATAAAGCAGACGGTCGCGCGGGGGATATAAGCATGGGCGTTAGAATCAAACGATTTGCCTGCTATCCACGCGTTTTATTTCTTCTTTTCTTTTATGCTACTTATATATGTGCCGACGCGACGCGACGCTCGCTTGTTTCCTCCAGCCGCTCGCGTATAAAAGTGACGGGGCCGGGCGCCGCGCCGGGCGGGGCGGGACCGGCCGGCGTGATGTGCAGATAGTGGCGCTCGGCTCGGCTAGGCTCGGCTTGGCTCGGCTCGGCTCGGCTCACCTCAGCTCAGCTCTGCTCAGCTCTGCTCAGCAGCCCAATGCCAGCTGGCGCGTCAAACTCCCGGCCCGCGCAGCGCAGGCGGAGCAGGGGGGACCCAGCCCGCGGAATGCTGCTGCCGACCGCGCCGCACTCATTAGACTTTGAATATTCAAATAACGCGCCGTTGCATTTATGGCCGCGCACGGGCGTGCGCGCGCGAGCGCGGGGAGGGCTCTCTGAAATCAAAGGCGACAAAAAGAGCATAAGGTGATGAAAGAGCAGGGACTGCGCGTGAAGAAAATGTCGAGAATAAAGAGAGGGGACTTTGGGCGTGAGCAGAAGGGAGCGGGGAGCCCGGCTCGGCCCGGCTCGGCCCGGCGCGCTCATCAGCTGGATCCGGCGGGCCGGCCCGGCAAGAGCACGTTAATGTGTGAGTTTGTGTGTGTGTGAGTGAGTGCTGCTAGCGTGGAGGAGCAGGCCCGGGCCCGGGCCGAGTACGGGCGCTCCGGGCGGGGTGGGGCGGGGCGGGGGCCTCGGGTAGGGCGGGGTTGGGTGGGCGGGGCGCGGGGCGGCCAGTGTCAAGGACGCCGGCCCGCTGGATTCCGCCGCTTCTGCCGGAGTCCGGAGTCCGCCGCGCCGTGGCGCTGCCCGGAGCCCGCACTGTTAAAAGTGCCCGTCATTCCACGACATTCTCTATTTTTCAGAGGACGCGAGAGAACCTAGTTCTCAAAGGACGCGTTTTTGTAAATGGACAGCAGTTTTAGAGTGAGGGTTCTTTTTTTAGCGACAGGTGTCGTTAACATTACAAACGTGAGACCGATATCTTGGACTTCGGACGAGTAGCTGCTTGGTCACCCGGCAGGTTCTGGGCAGAGTGACCATGTGAAATGTGTTGATCCCTAAATTCCTATGAGGCATGAGGTTGTCACGGTGGTCGTGAAGCTTTTCCTTGGGATCGAATACCGAAGTCATAAGTCGCGGACACACTACCAGAAAGGCACCAGAGAATTCTTTTCTTTTCCTCCGAAATTACAATGTTTTCTGGAGGGGAAACAAATCCTCGTATCTCAAGAACCAATGTCCGAAGAGAAAAATCGGTCTTCGGAGCTTAATTCACCAGGCCTAGAGCATGAATGTAACACGTGCTGATTAGGTGGTTATCGAGAGACCACTCAGTGACCGCCCCACCTGGCGTCTAGGACGACGTCAAACTCAAGTGCCGGGTGTCGAGCTAACGACAACCTGTAGAATCTAAATCCGTAGTTAGAAGTCGCGGACACATAACGATAAAGACGCCAGGGTCACTTTGGCCTTCAAAATTACATTTCATTTCTAATTTAAGGGACCTATCCCGCCCCTAAAGAACCTGGCAGGCTAGGACGCTGCCGGGGACTCTGAGGATTGATATATGTCCTGGTATTGGTGCTTGATCGTTGGGCGCCGGTGTGTCGCCACCTAGACTGCCCGCTGGCCTCCTGGGGCCCGGCCCGGCGCGGCGGTGACTCGAATGTCGGGACGGGAGAGGCCCTTGGCGACTCCTGGGAGCCGAGCCGGCCGGGGCTGGCCCTATGGAATAAGAACCCTTCGCGCCACAGAGGCACCGGTGAGCATGGCCGCTCTCAAGCTAGAATTTTGTGCACTCTAAAAAGACTACAAGGAATATCCAATGAAATATGCAGCACCTATTTTCACCGTTATGCTGCTACGTCGAATACTGTCTTTCTAAGGTATTCTAAATCGGGGTGCATCACTGTAACTGGCAGCGACAGTCACTGATAATTACCGTAAAATTCAACGTAATCTTTACTTGGTGCTCGGTTCTGCTGATTGCAAATTTTTATTTTGTACTTTGAACTCATGCATTTGGCTTAAATCGCGCGCTTCCTATTGTAGCCTTTCTTCCTCCGCTGCGTGTAAGATAAGGCCATAGCCCAAAATTAAAAAAAAAAAACACTAAAATTCACAGAATTCTAGAAAGATCACTAAAATTCACTAAAACTCACTAAAAATTAACAAAAATGTACAAAAATTCGCTTTAAAATTTTTTTAGAAATTTTGTACCTCAAAATTCAGAGTTGTTTACCCCTCGCCCTAGCCGCACTAGAAAATCATTCAAAGACTTTTCATAGCAGCCGTCCTGCAGGCCGGGCCGGGCCCGTGCCGCAGCGCAGGTGTAGTGCAACGTACAGCACCCTCCACGCCGCGCCACGCCCGCGCTGGGTTGTTTTGCGCATCACACCGGGGCGGGGCGGGGCGGGGCGGGGCGGGGCGGGGCGGGGCGCGGGGGATAGTGGAGCGTCTGCCTCAATTGCTGGCAGCCCAGCCCAGCCCAGCCCGTCCCGGGCCTGGCCCGGCCTGGCCGCGGCCGCGGGCGGCCGGGGCAGCCCAGAGCCGCGCGCGCGGCCGTACCCCTCTCTTCCGCTCTCCGCTCCCCCCCCCCTACCCCTCTCTTTCCCTCCCCGCCCCCGCGGCCCGGGCCAATGTCAATGCCACACACTCACTAGTCCCCCGGGCCGGGCCGGCGGCCGGGCGGCACCGCGCCGTGCTATCACACACGATGGTCGCGGAGCGGAGCGGACGTCACTCGGTTCGATTTGGGCCGCGACCTTTGTGACGGCCCCGGGCTGGGTCTTCCCTCCAGCAGCCGCAGCGACGGAAGCAACAGCACCAGCACCACCAGCACCTCCAGCACCACCTCACCTCCAGCACCACCTCACCTCCAGTACCACCACCAGCACCACCACCAGCTCCACCACCAGCTCCACCACCAGCTCCACCACCAGCAACACCAACACCAGCAACACCAACACCAGCAGCAGCATCACCGGCACCAGCATCACCAGCACCAGCACCGCTAACAGCAGCAGCGGCGGCAGCAGCAGCAGCTTTAGGTTGAGCCGGGTGGAGCGGAGATCGGGGACTCTGCCCTGCGCCGTCGCGGACCCCGCGGGCCTTGTGACGTCCTCGGCGACGTCACGCGTTCCCCGCTCCCCTCTCCCGCGACGTTCCACGCTGTTCCAGAAGCTCGCCGCCGTGTCGTCGTCCCATCATGAAGCCTATACGGCTGGACGTGGTGTGCGGCCGCGGGCCGGGGCGCGTCGTCGCGCGGAAGATCCGCCGCCGCGACTGTACCCTCCTCCTCCTCCTCTTCTGGGCGATCCAAGCGCGCGCCGCGCCGCGGTACGTGTTAGCGGCGGCGCGCGACTGCTCAGAAGGGCACGACGTCGGCGTCCACTGTCGGACTATATGCTCTGCCGCGGACCTTAACGGTCAGAGATGCACGTCCCTGACGACGGGAAGGCTAGAAGAGACGTCAGCCAAAACGTCCGCCGGCGCGCGGTGTGGTGTCCTTGATGGCGCCGCGGGCACAGCAGTGGCGGAGCCGCGCCGCCGCGCCCCGCCCCGCCAATCCATGTCGCGTCCCCTCCCATTCACAACACTGCCACGCGATGCGCGGCGCATCGTATTTGAGACGGGGTGAGAGGGCGCCCGCCTCTAATTGATGCCATTACAGCGGCAGGAAAAAAAAAAAAACGAGAACTGCAATGGAAGACAATCCTCTCATGAGTCGCGTGTCCACTGCTTCCAACTCCGTGTCTTTGTTCGCCTTGTACGTCCTTAAATTGTTTTGAACCGGGGAAGCGTTTCCTATTTAATATTTCGTCTAACAGCGAGGTAGCGGGACACCGACCGGAGGGAGAGATATTTGACAGATTTTTGTTGTTAGTTTAACATCGGGCCGCAGGCAGGGCTGCTGGGCGCTGCACCTGTTGATTACGCTGAGTGTGCTGCGCTGCCTTTCCTGTTTTACTAAAATATTTTTGTTGCGTGCGCCCCAGTCTTAATTCGGGGATGTCAGTTTCTATCATGGCATGTTGGCCGGGCATCTACGATCAGGGTGCCGGTGAGGATGGGGAAGGGTCGGCCCCTGGCAGGTCTAGGCCTCTGTAGGGTGAACAGGCATGCATACACCGTGAAAAAGATGTTTTTTCTGAATAACGACGTGTCAAATTAACTCTTCAAACAAAGCACATTGTATTCAAATGTCGGTCTCTGACAAAAAAATTCAGACACTTATAGATGCTAACAAGTGGCTGGAACCTGTTGAAATATTCAATAAAAGTCGAAATACATAAGTGTTTTTGCTAAAAGCAAGACCATTTTGCTTGAAGTAAATTTCAGAAGTTGTTGTGAGAGAGTAGTGCATTCCTCCTTTTAGAACAACGTGCTATGTTTGAAAAAAGAAATCATGATCAGTCTCCAAAGGACCTAAACTTTTGGAGTGTAGGTCTGTTTCGTGATGGGTCCTCTCGGCCCACTCGGTTACAATACACTGCCCAGGAAACCTCGGATAATCTCAAAAATCGAGAGTGAGCGCGCTGCCCGGAGGTGTGGCGGGCGCGTTCCTCTTTATTCATCAAGGATGGTAGCAGCCAGTTAATCCTTTTTGGACTGATTTATTGTTCGGCAGCGGACTTTTAAGTTACCTTTTAAAGTGATGGATGCGCCAGGGGAAAGGGGGGCGGGGGGCGGAGGGACGCCTAGTGAAGCGTGTAAAGTGTAAACGCTTCTGGTTTGTCAGCAGCGCCGGCCGAGGCGGACGTCCGGCCCGGAGATAAGACAAAAACTAGACCACAACAAACTAATGAGGACTTTGTCATCTTCTCGTCGGAGACTGAAGCGAGCGGTGGCCAGCCCCCTGTTCGTCTGGGGTGGCCGGGGCCGGGGTCGGGGACGGGGCGGGAGCCGGGCTGGGCCCACATTAGAGGCGTTTCGTGTCAACAGCGCCCAAGTCTTGTCTTTTCTTGAAAAGTCGCAATTCACAGACGCTCTTGTCTATTTTAACTAGAAATACTTATTGCTGCGCCGCCGCGTTCCTTCACAGGCTTGCCACCACTCTTAACTCAGGAAAACCTTGAAATCATAGGAAACTCATGGAATTTGAAAACTATATCAGGAAAATTAGGGAAATTGAGAAAAAAAAAGTGCTGGGAAAATGTACAGATATGACTTAGCCTATGATTTCGCCTGATGTAAACAAAAACACTGTAATTTGTGAGACATAAAGGTGAGAAGTTTTTTCAAGATAAGTCTGCTTTTGCTACTGTGTTGAAAAAAAATTCCGCTCGCTCCTCTCGCGCTTCATCGAAATCAGGGGAAATATGGGGAAATTAAAATTTATGGCAGCCCTGTTCAAACGCGAAAACAAAATCGTATGGGCTCCGTGAACGAGACGGACGGCGCGAGCGAGCCGTGTGGTGAGAGCGCCCGCGGGGAGTTTGGCCTATTTAAAAGATATTTTTGTGTGAGTCTTTAGAGCTGCGCTCGTGGCTTGTCGCTGGCTGCGCTGGCGGCTGCTGCTGCTGCTGCTGCTGCTGGTCGCTGTGATGGCGGGGCTGGTGACAAGCAGCCTGCGGTTATCGGGCTGACGGTCCAGCCCGACCCGGTATCGGGTGCCGCCGCCGCCTCGCCCTGCCCTGTGTCCACTAGGGCACCGCGCTGCTCGGCTCGGCTCGGCTCTGCTCGGCTGGGGCGCATCTAGTCGACTCCCACAGGGCATGCACTGCTGACCAGTCTAGCGTGACCTGCAAAATTGTATCTCTTACACGGCAAAGAAATTAGTTTGCGTGCTTTTTCGAGACGTGGCGGGACTTGGAATTTATTTTATGTTACTTTTATTTTTCCAATATTAGCAATCATCGGAAAGTTACTGTACTTTATTAACGATCACTTTTTTTACATCTACCTTTTCGCAGGCTTAATGAATAAGTCAGGATTTCATGTGGTGAAGAAGAAAAAAAGAAATATTTTAAAAAAATTGGTTTGTACAGCAAATATTACGTTGAATAGTGGCCAGCAAATTTCTTCAGCCATCCCATTAAAATCTTTGCTAATTTAGCAAACTATGAGCTTTGGCAGCCACCGCTTTGTTAATAAAAAGAAACCGATCTCTGCTGTAGGAGAACATTACGATATGTAACTAGCTCTCACCTCCAATCATGAGCTTAAAGGAAAGTGTTTGGAGGGCATAAGAAGTTCGCTTGCCGAAGTTTTCGATGTGAAAAAAGATCACTTTTCGGAACATAAGCCTGTATGCGACAGGTCTGATGGGTTTGTTTTATAAATTATTTGTTCACCTCAACGCGTACTTATTGCTGCCCCTAAGTAAGTTGCCTTGTCCCACTGCAACGAGTATGTAAAGGGTGTGTGAATGTGTCAAAGGGATTGCAATAAGTTGAAGATATCTCTCTCTCTCTCTCTCTCTCTCTCTCTCTCTCTCTCTCTCTCTCTCTCTCTCTCTCTCTCTCTCTCGTCTGCACTCTCCTGCACTCTCGGCTCGGACACGGGCGCTGGAGGTGCATGGCAGGTGCAAAAGAGTGGAGCCGTGCTGCAGCGCGTCACACGCATGCACTCACACACGGCCCCGCTCCGCCACGCCCCGCCCCGCCCCGCCCCACCCCGCCACGCCACGCCCCGCCCCGTCAGGGATGCAGATCGTGTGACGAGGTGTCACTTTTCAGCCCATATAACGTGGGTGGGCCGCTGCGCCGCCTTCGATCAGGACGTTTTCGCTGGAAATCTTATTGGCGTGTTGAGGCAATAAGGCAGGGCAGGGGATCTACTTTTGCCGGGGACGGTGTGCGAGGTCCGGAGGATAGGCAAGGATCTCGGGAGAACCCTAGGAGGGAAACCCGCCACTGTCGTACCCTTGCGCTGTGTCTCGCCTTTTACTCCCCATAACATTAAATCTTCAACCCCCGCAGTGTTCTCCGTATTTCATATTTTTCGGGGTCGAAGTAACACCGCCTCACATTTTTGTCGCAGGATGCGATTAAACAAAAAGTAATAAAAATAATAATTATTAGTATGGCCCTTTATGCAGACTCGGAATTTTCCATACATTTTTTTAAAAAAATCTTTTTCCTTTTTTTTAAAGTTTGTTGTGCCATGAGTCATGCGCTGTCGTCGCGGCCCTCCCCGTTGACACCCTTCCAACCACGTGCTGCCCGTGGCGCGGCCCATGGCGCCCTGCGCAGCCCAGCCGCGGTGGCCGTGGGCCGCAGACCGGCTGGTCTCGGGGCTGCGTATTTTTACCGCGCCGTACACTGGGCGCGGTGTTACCTGGCACGGACATGTGACGCCGCCATACCTTAGGCCCAGCCCATGGCGCGGCTCATGGCGCGCGCTCTGCTCAGGAGATTGTTGTTGTCAGACTTATGATTTTTGGCAAAGAGATTGGGTTTAAAGTTAGTCACTCAATCCCCCCCTTAAAAACTGTTGCAAGCCGCCGCTGAATTGTGGTCGGCAATCTGCGTACTACTACGTGATAGTATCAGCAGGTGACTGGTGTAAGAGGTCGAGTGCACGTGCACGTACATGTTACATGGTTTCGGTAAAAAAACAATGTCCAAATTTTTGAGGAGAAACGGAAAGCTGTGAGCAGATTTTGAGGAAGTTTCCTTAAAATATGAGGGAAATTGCCTTCTTTTTTGAGAGGACTTATTCAAAATCGTAGAAGTTTTTCCTCAAAGTCACGGGATGCCTCAAAGTTTTTTCCTTTTCCACAGAAAGTAAGACATTGTGTTTACTGTGCGTATTATCAACCCTCGGAAGGCGGTCGGATCTTTCGTAAAAAAAGTTTCTAAAATCACGACTTTTTATTATTTTTTCACCCTTCTTCTTCTCCTCCTCAAGGCTTTTGCTACTTGCGAACACGACGTCGCTGACCGTGGTGGCCATAACGGAGGGGGATGGGTGGTGGAGGGCCTCCGCCGCTGTCGTGGCCTCCCCGCGTGTCCCCCTGCTACTGCCCGCCCATCTGCACGGCCTCTAATCCGCCGTGTGTGGCGGGGCGGGCCGGGGCGGGGTGGTGTGGGGCGCACTGGGTCTGCGTGAGCAGCAGACCTAGGGGCCCAACGGCACGGCCACCCTGCGGGCCCTGCGGGTGGCTTCCCTCCCCTGCTCCCGCGCCAGGGGGGAGCTGTGTCACATAGCGACCACGATATCGTCTTCTTCCGTCTGCGGATGGCCGGTTTGTTTCGGCCGTGTCAACAAGGCTGTGACGTGGCGCCCCGGCCTGGCCCGGCCCGGCCCCCCCGCGGCGAGCCCGCTCCGCGCCACCAGCAAGAGCTGCATTCTGATGCCGGGTAATGGGACCGGCCTTCCGTCCGGGCCGCCCCGCCCCGCCCCGCCCCGCCCCGCCCCGCGCCGGGCCAATCCGCGCGCCCGAGAGGGACCGGACCGGGCCGGACCACACGATTGTGGATGCAGCACCCCGCCCGCGCGCGCCTGCGTGATGCGGGGTTCCCGCCGCCTTATCGCACACGTTCTCATTGTTTTGGCGACCTTAGAATACGCGAATACCCGATACAGCTTATGGTTTTCAAAAAAGCGCTTTGAAGACGAAGGAGGGAGGCCCCCCCCCCCTCCTCCCCGGCGATGTCCTGTCGATTTATTACCTAATTTTCGAACACACACGATCCGCGCTGCGCTCGCTCCTCATGCGTGCGCGATCGTGACTCTGAGTAGACGCGTCCAAGGCGCTCCGATGACGAATTGTCCAATTTTCATTTTATTCCGTTTGAGCCGTGTTCATTAATACTATAATAATCAAACGAACATGCGCCTCTGATCAAGAGGCGGGTGCCATCAATTCCACTGGGAAAACCGGTGCGCAGCCTTCTATTCGAATTCCTTTTCCGTGGGTATAAATCAGCACTAACAAGGTGTAAAATTGTTTTCTATCTCCGACTCAAAACTTTAGATTCACTTAGTTGGCACGATTGGAACCTCTTTCGATTACCGCTGAGGACATCGTTGAAGTTTTGAGCCAAAATTCCAGACACCTGATGCCTCTTATTGTCTGCCTTCGAGGTTTATCGGCTGTCCGAGTCGAATACGTGGATGAATTTGGCGCGTGCCTACAATATGCTAATGTTGCATGCGTCTATTCTATTTATCTCGAAATAAATGTCGGAATTCTCGTAGTTTTGTTCGTCGCATTTTTATCCCCGTGAAATGTCTTCTTGAGTGAGCCGGTGTGCTCTTGCTACCGGCTCCGGCTCAGAGGCCCCGGAGGCGTATAGCTTTTGACCCCCTCTCCCCTTTCCACTTGGCTCCTCGCACCTTTGCATGGCCCTGCGGCGGCCGCTGCCGCTCTCTGTCCCTTAGAGAGACAGAGAGAGAAAGATATAGTGAAAGAAAGAGAGAGAGAGGAAGAGAGAGAGAGAGGAAGAGAGAGACAGAGCGCAGATCAATGTACGATACGGCATCTCGTCGTCGGCCGGCAGGGCGGGCCGGGCCGGTAGCCTAGCCTAGCCCCAGCCCTTCTCAGGACCGGCCGGTCGGCCGGCGCCTCTTAGAACTTCCAGATCGGATGGGTCCTGACGAGAGCGAGGTGGGGGGGGGGGGGGGGGCAGTAGTGCGGCCCCCCAGCCCCCCTCCTAAACTAGTGGCGCCTCCCTATAGCTGAGTGCCGAGCCGTGTTATGTTGGGATTGCAATTAATTATGAAGCGGCAATGCGCGTGGGCCCAGGTGGGAGACGGAATAAGCACAGACCGTCGAATTTATTTGCCGAGCGCAGCGAAGCTTTGCGTTTAGCTTTTGAACGTAGAAAATGCCCCCCCCCCTTCTCCTACATTCCGTATCAGTAAGGTACTTTATTAGCATTTCTGCTATCTTTTTAATTTGTATGTTCACATGCATAGACTTCCCATATACTGTTGTATTCTGAAGGCTGAAAGCTCAGCAAATAGGGTCGAAGGCCTGCCGACCAGTATATATTTGTTTAGTGCGCCGGTAGAGTCTGGCTGCAGCCCTTGCCCCTCCTCGTCCCCAGCCGGTACCTCCGACGTGTGGGACGCCCGCCCCGTCCGCACTCCCCCTCGCCCCTTAGCTGGTTTCCTAACTGACGGCGGTGCGGCCATGTCCGGTGCACCTCTCCTCTTTCCTGCGGTATCGTTTGCCTCCGAGGCACAGATTCCTTTTTAAAGGAGCGCGATATAGCCCAGCCCGGTGGCACCCACCACCCACATGTTTCCCGATGATGTGTGGAAATAACTTCAATGGTATGTCGTGTGTGTTTATTTGGTGTCGTTATATAGTGACTGTGCGGTTTTTCGAATCATGTCGTAAGTTTCCCGCGCCGGGGTGGTGGTGTGCCGCGGAGGAGGTCACGCTCACATGTTTGATCCAGTAGCGTTATCGTCGCTGGGCCTGGGCCGTGCCGCCCGCGCTGGGTTGATGACCGATATGCTTTGCGCCGGTACTTGTCGTGCACCGCGTCGCTCGCGCAGGTGGCGCGCGGACACAATTAAGATGTGTTGTGATTCAGTATACAGGGTAGGCCGGTGTGTCCGTACTGCCCCGTCCGGTCCCCGGGAGAAAGGGGCAAAGGGGGAATCAGGAAGGAAAGAAGCCTGTGCGGGTGTGGTGTGGCGCGGCGCGGAGCAGCGCAAAGTGTCCGGCACACTCCGGTAAAACGTGCTCTGTGGCATGCGTTCCTGAGTGGCATGCTACCGCGCCCAGGGGAAAAAGAAAAAAAAAAAACAACTACAAAGACGCTGATGCTAGAGAGACGTACCGGAGTTGGTTTGTTGTCCTCTGACAGTTTCAGAATGTATGAGGTTTTTTTTTTTTACATACTGTCGAAGCAGGTTATGAATCGTTTCTTTTTGTGACACGGTATTCCCAGATCTAATGTGAAAATCTATACGTCATGATGCATATACTTGAGCCGACCCTATACACAGAGGTTGTCATTCGGACGCCCAAGTAATCTCGTTTTCCTTTGCCTATCCTTGAGGAATATCTGGACCAGTCCGAGGGCAGTGTCCCACGGCTATCAGATGGAGGAAATGACGAATCGGTGGGCCCTACCCTGCACGGGTCTGCATGTGAATGAGGGCCCTCTGGGCCTGCATGTGTTACTTATGCATTCGCGTGCTCAAATGTGTTACCCCCGGCCGGAGACTTCGGGTATGAAATGTCTGTTGTTTCTGTTTTCCTTACCAGAAAAAAATTCTATAAAACCTACAGAAACCGTATTCTCTGCGAATAGGCGATGATTCTATTCTAGTAGTGGTTGGGAATCCTTACTCTTTTCGAGTGAGAATGTCTAATAGATTGATTTATTTTAAAATCTCATTTGAAAATCTCATTCTATCGGAGTGAGGTTTCTGAATTATCACTGAATTGGAGCGAGGAAGTGAAAACTCGTTCTGTTTCTGCAGTCAATACCTGACTCTTGCAGCTTGCAGTGGCAGCGTTCAGTTTACTCAGCAAAGTCGTAGAACGCCTCGTTTGGTGTGGTTTTCCGTGCTCCTTTGTCTCTCCAGCGGGGGGCAAAACTTGAGGCCGAGCCAGCAGAATCCTACGATTTGATAGAGTTTTGTCACGCGGCGCTGGATGATGAGTCAGTGCGACACTTCGCGCCGCTGGCACACTTTGTCACTGTCTAAGTAGGCGAGATGATTGCGATTCTGACTTAATGCGTGAGCAGGATTTATGATTTCCACGCGGTCTCGTGCATATCGTGTACCTTCGACGGAGCCAGCTGGGCACGGATAGTATTACACCCCAAAAGATAGTTTCTGAAATTGGAAATGTGCAGAATGCATTTTCATTGAGTCTGCATTAAAACCGTGGTTTTTTTAACATGAGGGAATCGTTTTCACTTTAACGTTAACTTTGAAAACGAATAGACTGGTCGTGCTATTTATTTTTACTAGATCTAACTACAGTGAGCGGAACTTGAGCTTGTCAGTCTTGAAGACATCTCATTTCGCAATTACTGCGTCTCCGATCTCTTCAATCGATCGCTTTACGGGGACTAACGAGGCAGGGGACGCGTCTCCATTAGAGCTCGCTAAAGAAGTGCCGGCATGTGTGTTCCACCTCACAACTACCTTTTCGCAGGTATTGGGATTTTATCTTTTTTAAAAAAAATGCCAGTTTGCATGTTAACATGTGTTTATATCAGCGTCAACACGTAGGGACTCAAAAGGTGAAAATCACCTCTCCTAAAAATGTTTTTATTGTAAACCTGTTCGGTTTTCAATCCAGAACATAGTGAGTATGGTGGGACTATTGTACCGCGTAAGTTTTCTTATCTTAAAGCAGGTCGAGTTTTATTGGATACGAAGTAACATCATAAAATTACGACTTGTCTTCGGAATCGTTTTTATTACTCTTTGGCTTTGCACCACGCGTGTGTATAACGCTCTTCTCTCGTCGGTAAAACTTTCCGTCGTTAAGAATCCCATTCTTGGGGGGGTAATAGACATTCTTCTGCGTGGAGAAGGGTGTAGTCAGGACAGAAGGACGAAGCAGAGGGATCCCGAAAAAATAAAAAGGAATTTCATTACCGTTTGGTGGACATTTAAAAGCTGCGGCGTGTCACTATGGGGCCCCGGGAGCGACAAGGATGGGAGGTGCTTTAGGTGCGGATAGAGAGAGACGGTCGTAGAGGTAAACTTCCGCGTCCAGCCAAACCTGTTCGCCGCAGCCTGCACAGCCGAGCCGTACTCCCACAACAGACTAAACAGACTCGCCTCGGAGAGTCGCGCGAGAACCCGAGTGATGTGTGCCCTGCTCAGGGAAAGGGTGTAGTTTGTATTATCGCCCTAATTAGTACCCTAAGTGCAATTAAAGAAAATTATGCAAGAAAGGAAAACAGCTGAGGAGAAACAAATTAGTAGTAGTTTTGGATGCTTCAGGACGACTAGAACCCTTTGAAGACTGTGGTGGAAAGTTGTCGAGTCTGCAGCGTAGACCCCGCAGACAGAAAGAGAGAAAAAAAGCAAACATTATCAAGCAACTCTAGCCTTGGTTTATGAAGGTGGCTTGCTGTACCTGTAACTTTTTCTTTCGAACCTCAAGACCAAGGTCTACACTGGAAAAATACTTTTGTAAATTTACATAATTTATCTTAATTTGAGATTCACAAGCGATGTTGTAAATTTACGGAATCACAAATTGCCGAGGGCCTATATGTGTGGCCCTTTCATAAGAATGTCAAGTGAAAACCAAGTCTCACAACAATTTCATAATTTTACAATATCTTATCGTAGAAACATCTCCCTTTACTATACAACAGCCATTTCTGACAGTGTCTATGTTCCTAAACTTGGTTCGTAGCTCTTTTTCTATTGTTGAGCGCTCTGCTGTCGATTTTAGTATTTTCCACGGAAAGACTAAAACGTTTGACATGTTGACGACTCTCGGCGGACGACGACAGCGACGAGCTGCGGACACGCAGCTGATTGACATTTTGAGGGCGAATCGGTTCTTTAGTCCAATTTGTATGCGGTGCTAAGAGGCGGCCCGCAGATACGAGCTCTCATCCTCCACGCGGCCCTCGCGCTGTCGTCGCGTTTTTGTTTTGTTTTTTTCTTACCTGAAATTTACGACTGTGTCGCGACTGAGGCCGCGCCTGTGAGCGCCGTTTACCAATCATGGGTGGCCTTTAATATCCGCAGAAAGTTGAAAGAGGCTGGGAGGGTCACTCTCGCCGCCCGTCTGCTGCTTCTTCGCGGCTAGGGGGCGCGCGGCGTGGCGTGGCGTCGTGGGGCGCAGCACATCTGGCGGACCATGCGAGTATAAGCCTTCCGGCTCACCTCACCCGCGCTGCCCTTCCCCGCTCTATTCTCCCCGGACCATCGCTAATGCCAATCAACCCCCCTGGTGTGAGTAAGAGAAAGATGGAGGAAATACGTATGTGGAAGGGGGAATAAAAAGGGGGGGGGGGGGGAGTTGTTCTCGGTTCGGGTTCAGTGGGTGGGTTGTACACCTGCAGAGGAGTGGGGGGGGGGGTACCAAGCTAAATAAGATTAGACCCAGCAGCAGTGAGGATGGTGATAGCGTTGAAAGTCAAATAAACGTGACACTCGCCGCCTTCCTTATTGCCGCCCAAGCCATGCCCCGATGCATGACTCTACGCTCTAACCAAACCCTTCATTCAGCCGCAGTAACGCGTTACTCCCACGCTAAGAGTGGACTTGTGACCATTTTAACAATTTTTTTTTAAATCAATAATTGCATGCGGACAACGTTTAATTCTCTCACGCCTTTACAGAAAAGCGGTCGGGTGCGGCACTGTGGATGCTAGCGCTCTGCCATTTCCGCACAAGTGTGTGTGTGTGTGTGTGTGTGTGTGTGTGTGTGTGTGTGTGTGTGTGTGTGTGTGTGTGTGTGTGTGTGTGTGCACGGGCGCGCGCGGGTGTACGTGCGCCAAGAAGACGCCTCTCACGTAGAGCCGGCGCGCGCGCGGCCCGGTGACGCGGCGGTGCGGGAGCCATAAAACCTGTCACTTCGTCACCGCCCCTCCAATTATTTCAATTAATTATTATCCGTTACGGATCGTTATGGGAGCCGCTGACCCCGCGGCGCGTTCGGTCGGAATCAATCGTATGCTAATGAGCGATCTGCGAGGCGCGAACCCACGGAGAGGAAGCCAGGCCCAGCAGCCAGGCCCTCGCGCAGTGTAGCAAGCCCTGGAGGAGCATTAGGGCGCCTCATTTGCAATGCATTAGAAAAAAATACGATTTCAGGAAATCCTGGTAGGCACGAAGTTCATTCATGTTTTTGTTTCACTAAATTCTTCGGTAGAAGAAGGTTTATATAGAAATTTACTTTAAAAATTCTAGCCTTATGAGTCATGTTACTGAATTTCTTTTATCTCAGGGTCACTAGTTCAGCGGGTCACATGCCAAATTTTAGATTTCTAGCTCAAACGATTTTGAAGTTAGTCTGTCAGTAAAAATCGTCCGATCAGCTTGATTTTTGAACTGTAGGCTCGTTGTGCAATGGGTATTCGAACTCTGCTTTTACATTTTTATTCTAACGTGTCGTTCGAAATTTTATATTTTGAACTACTGTGCATGAGTAGAATCAACAAGTCCCCGGCCCCGCCGGTCCTCCTCCCCTGCGCGCCGCGCCGAGGCTTCGAGCAGCCTCAACAATGGCGACTCGGCTCGGCTCCCCTTTCCACGCTGTTTTCCCGTGACAAGTCGAGCATAACCATAGAAACGGAGATTTTAGATCGAAATTTCTCAAAATTGGCCGCTAACTTTGGGCTGGCATTCCAGCAGTGAACTCAGGAGATTGAGTTCTACCTCTCTGCCAAATCTTATGAAAATCGTATAGAAAAATCTGGATTTAGGTAAGGGGCCACACTGATAAAAAAAAAAAAATACGATTTCAGGAAATCCTGGTAGGCACGAAGTTCGTTAATGCTTTAGTTTCACTAAATACTTTGGTATTTGATGGTTTAAGTAGAAATTAACTTTAAAAATTCTAGCCTTGTGGGTCATGTTATTGAATTTGTTTTATTTCAGGGTCACTAGTTCAGCGGGTCACATGCAAAATTTTAGCTTTCTAGCTCAATCGATTTAGAAGTTCGTCTCTCAGTAAAAATTGTCCGATCAGCTTGATTTTTGAACTGTACGCTCGTTGTGCAATGGGCATTCAAACACCGCTTTTACATTTTTATTCTAACATGTCGTTCGAAGTTTTATTTTTTGAACTACTGTGCATGAGTAGAATCAACAAGTCCCCGGCCCCGCCGGTCCTCATCCCCTGCGCGGCGCGCCGATGGGTCGAGGAGCCGCGACAATGGCGACTCGGCTCGGCTCCCCTTTCCACGCTGTTTTCCCGAGACAAGTCGAGTATTACCATAGAAACAGAGATTTTAGATCGAAATTTCTCAAAATTGGTCGCTAAGTTTGGGCTGGCACTTCAGCAGTGAACTAAGGAGATCGAGTTCTACCTCTCTGCCAAGTCTCATCAAAATCCTATAGAAAAATCTGGATTTAGGTAAGGGGCCGTGCTAATAAAAAAAAAAAAAATCGCATCCTGACACAAAACCATAAGGCTACTTCGTGCCTAAAAAAAAATCGGATCCTGAGACGAAACCATAAGGCTACTTCGTGCCTAAAAAACATCAACCTCTACCGAGTGTCTATAACGCTCTTTAAAAAAAAATTGTTTCATACTGAACTGTTAAAACCGTGCGAACAATCTGTGCAAAGAAATTTGATGATTCGCAATGCGAAGAAAAAGTTCGTATTACAAAGAAAATAGTTCGCAACGCTTCGCATGCTTACGAAATTTTTACGCCTTACAAACTAAATACTTCGTAAGTTGCGAAGAAATTCTTCGCAATTGCGAAGCAGCCAAATACTTCGCAGCTTACGAACTATTTAGTTTGTAATACGAACTTTTTCTTCGCAAGGTTTTAACAGTGTGCATATTTTGAGAGTTTGGGCTCTCGAATGCGTGTTAAACGTTCGCGATCGATCGCTATTATCGGCGTGTGCGAGGGAATGTAAACACCTTCAACGCGCGCGCGAATGAACGCTGCTGCGCCGCGCGAGTGAATGAACGAACGAATGAATGACTGAATGAATGACTGTCTGGCTATGAGCGAACGAATGAATGACCTGAAATGAATGAGGCCGGCTGAATGGCATTTTGATGTGATGCACGGCACCTGCCTCGCGGCAGCGAAAGGTCTTGATTTACACGCATGCACCCCGTTTGCCGCGGCCTGCCGGCCTGCTGGAGGTGCCGTGCTGCTGCCCGCCGCCGCGCCCGCGCCGCTGCAGCGCGCGATGCATCGCAAGGCCGGCCGGCAGCCTCTCCTCCGCGCCGCGCCACGCCGCGCCACGCCACGCCACGCCACGCCAGGCCGCCGTCAAGGGTTTCCGTCATCGGATTCGATCAGCAAAGATGTGCCGTGCGCGGTGCAGCAGCGGCGACTGCTCGCTAGCATGTGTGTGTGTGTGTGTGTGTGTGTGTGTGTGTGTGAGCATGGTAAATGTGTGAGTTCGTGTGTGTGTGTGTGTGTGTGTGTGTGTGTGTGCTTTAAAGTATGTCACGCCCCTAAGCAAATAAAGCAAGGCTCACGGTGGCGACGGGGCGCGGCGTTGCGTGGCGTGGCGTGGCGCGAGGCGCGGCTAGCCAATAGAACCGGGCAAACCGATCAACAATTAATAACCCGAGCAGAAGAAGGAGAGGCCGAGTTTTCCGCAGATTGGCTCGGGCTGAACGAGCTGCCATCGCTACACTGCACCGCGCCTATGGGATAGGCGCGGTGCGCGCGGCGGCGGCGTGGCAGGATAATGTGACTTTGACAACGAGAGATGATAATCCGTCTATCGCTGCAAATTCTGCTGTGAGCCGCGCCTCACGTTGGACTAAAATTGGCTGATTGTACGGGTTACAATTTTTAATATGGATATAACGCCATAAAAAGAAAAAAACTAATTGCGTGATTTTTAAAAAAAATTACTATGGAATATTTCTTATCTTAATTTTCCTCATGCGATGACTGAAAAAAATATGCCGTCTATTAAGTGACTGAGCGGCCGCCACCACCGTGCAGCCCCGCTACGAGAAATCTACCGCTCACATGGCCGGGCGGATGCCTGCCTGCAGCCGCCAAAGCGCACACCGCGATATGTGGATGGTTCATTTCTCATACCGTGGGGCTGCCGGTCGGCGCAGCGCTGTACCACTGTGATCCACCCTGAAACCACTTAAATCGTTGAGGGTATTGTTTCTTTCATTACCACGCGGTATAACGCCGACAGCGTAGATTTGATCATGTTGCTTAAGATATCGTTCAACTGGTCATATTTTTCTCAAAATTCTTATAGACTGGTAGTTTGGTATCGGCTTTGGATAAAGTAAATGCTGCTCCTCATTATGATATACTTTGATTGTGCGGACAAATCCAAGGGGTCCTTCACTCAAAAAACAAAGAAAGAAAAAAATAAGTGTACACCCGAAAACAAAATCAGCTAAAAAATAAAAAATATTCTGAAAAGAATCAGGAAAAATCTAGAAAAATCACGGAAAACTAGAAGGATCAGAAAAATCGGCGTGCGCTTGAATTTATAGTGAAGGACCCCGCCCCTCGGACAAATCGCTGTTGTGAGAGTGATGGCCGGTTTCGCGCTATGGCACTGGCAGTGTCTCCAAAGAGCGCCTCGTTTGCTGCTGCCGCGCGCGCGCGCGCGCCGCGCCGTGGCGTGGGGGTGAGGGACGTCTGGGGGCGTGCAGCTTGGCGTGCGGCGGGGCGCCCGGCCTGCCCGGCCTGCCTATGGGGCCCCCGCGGGGCCGCGGGGCCCGGGGGAGCAGCCTCTGGAGAGCGAACCCGACAGTTTGCATGAGATCTGTCGGCGATGCAGGAGAGGAGGGACGTGAGCGTCTTAGCAAACAAGTTGCGGTCTATGCCGCGCGCTCTTATAAGATCTTCTGCTAGACATCGCAATACCACCATCTCTCACACCCACCACCCAATGAGTTGCCTAAAAATTTTAAATTCGAAATGATCTTATTAGTGTGAAAGTTCTTTCAAAATGTAACTTTTGTTTTGTCATTTCTTATTTACTAAACGTGTTGTTAATTTAATCAGGATCGTAAATTTGCGGCACTTACTTTGAAATGCCTGTTTTCGCTTGTCGAAGAATGACGAGTCCGCGGACGAGTCCCGCGGCGCACCAGGTGTCACGACGTCACGTAAATTTTTCAATTTGAAACCTCAAAATTGGCGGTATTTTTCATGGCAAACTTTCATGCCACCCAAAACAAACATCTTTCATATTGATGAGCTGGAGACTGACTGTGGTCTGTCGCGAAGCGTTTGATTGTTTCCCAGCCGCGTTTGTTTGTTTGTTTGTTTTAAATTTTATTGCAGCCACTATTGGTAAAAGAGGTGCTGGCCTGGCCGGGTGCCAGCGCGGGCCACGGTAAAGGCCGCTGCACCTGTTGAGCCGGCGCGCTGGACCCACCTAGTGAGCGGCGGCGGAGGAGAGGGGTGCGGGGGACTGCGGAAGCTGCGTGGGGGAGATTCCTTATCGATGATGGATGGATGCTGGGTGGATTGGCCCTGATTCATTCCCGTCCATTCATGACCGCCCCGCGGCGGCTTGTATACCTCTTTTGCTCTCTTTCCAGCAGCAGCAGCGCCTCGGGGCGGGCACCCCGCGAACAGCTATACGGCGCCTCTCCATGCAAATATATCGCGCATAGAAAGATTAATCCGCACGCACGCGCGTAGAGCGATCCCGTATGAGGAAATACTATCCCCCGCTCCAGTTCATTCATTGAGCGGCTCACCCCGAGCGACAACGTGGCAACAGGGGGAAAGTTGAGGGGGGTAGAGGGAGGAACAGGAAGACGCGGAGGGGGCGGGGGGTGGGAGGAAGAGAAAGAGAGAACGGGAACGAGAGTGTGTGAGAGAAAGAGAGAGAAATAGACAGAGAGATGGAGGAGGGGGCTGGTCTATCGCGCGTGCCAGCGTCGGACAGCCTGATTAAACAGGAATATAAGATTGGGTTATGACGGGACGGTTAGCCTCGCGCAATAACAAGGTGGAATGCGCCGGCTGCAGCAGCCCGCCCTGATAGTAAGTGCTAAAATACTTTTTTTCTTTTATTTTCTTTTTTTTTCTCTCCTCGTACCGGAAAGCTTTTAAAAAGCGCGGAGGCTCTCTCGGCCCTACTGACTGATAATTTACGCTGCTAGCGCAGGTTCTCGTGGTCGCTGGTGGGGGTGGAGCGACTACGCCTGCCAATCCCCTCCTCGCTTCCACTCCAGCCCCCCTCCCCCCTTTACGCCAGGCGTGCGCCACGGTCCGCCCGCGTGCTCCTGAGCAACACACCTCGCGCCTTACGCGGGTTAGCGCCCGCGTGCGTGCGTGGGTGTTAAATGCGCGGAGGCTTTTGAAAGAATCGCGGCGTAAAGCCTGTATTATCGCGTGAGAGCTTTATGGTGCGTCGATGAATGCGTGTTTTGGTCGAGGGTGAAACCACTCTGAATTTTGGTGTACAAATTTTGTAAATCCTGTTTTTTTTAAAAAAAAAAAAAAAAAAAAAAAAAAAAAATTTCAGTTAATTTTTTCTTGACTTATTTCCAGAATTCTGTGAATTTTTGTGAATTGTGGTGAATTTTTCTAAATTTCCCGAATTCATCAATTTTTGTGGGATTTCCTGAATTTTCAAAATTACGAGGTGTACAAAAATTTCAGGGCTGCTCCCCCCTCGGTTCTCGACCTATTTTATAGGATGACAAGAGTTTTCGTGCGCTACCCACACATTCGAAATTTTAGCGCGACACGCGGTGATAACGGGTTGCTTCGACCCCTTATTGATAAGCCGGAGACTGCGGGGACAAATTGATGAATTATTGGTGCTTTCGAGGTTTTTTCCACCTCATACATCTTCAGAAGCGACGTCCCTAATGACGATATTATGCGGCCGCTACTCGTCCAGGTATGGCGCCGGCCGGGCCGGGCCGGGCGGTGCCGGGCGGCGCCGCGGGGGCAGCTCTGGGCCGCCTCTAAAGAATCAATTCTACTCTTTGCATAAGTATTTGCTTTGTCCGCTCAGTCACAATGCGGCAGCAGCGCTTCGTGACTGTGTGAATGCGCGCCTGGAGCAGAAAAACGCAATCCGAGGCGCGGTGTCACCACCACCGCCTTCTGCAACAGCGGTCAAAGACAAAAAGCGTGAGCGCCGTGCGTCTGAAAGGCAGCAGCCGCTCACCATCACGTGAATACTTGTTACTGGTAATTCCAGTTCTGTTCAGAATTCTGACTCGAAACATTTAACCTTTTAAATACGCGGCTTATTGATTCCGTTGGCGTACAATATTCGCTCATGTGAGCTGTTGCTTCTTGGTCTAACAGTGAGTATACACAGATTAGATGGATTCATATTTATGATGAAGATGGAGGCCGAAAGTCTACTGTTTAGTTCAGTACCTAGTATAATCTGGGCTTGGTCGAAAATGACCGACCCTGCGGGGTCAGAGGAGGAAGCCCCGCGGAGGTGTCCCCTTCTTGGTCTGATGCCAGGAGCCCCCTCGTCCGCGGCCTGGCCATGGACTGGAAGGAGAGGAATAAAATATTTGTAATAATTTATTGCTCTTACGGTTCGGGCCGTGTTGACAGCCGGTGAGGTAGGCAACCGCTCGCCACTGGTGTACTCCACCTCGACGGTGTTGCCTACCTCCCAGGCGGCGGCAGCCTCTGACGCGCTCTGGATCACATACGACGCGAGAGAGAGAGAGAGAGAGAGAGAGAGAGAGAGAGAGAGAGAGAGAGAGAGAGAGAGAGAGAGAGAGAGAGAGAGAGAAGGGGGGGGAGGGAGATATCCAAGGAGCGACAGAGAGATCAATAATTAAAATAATTGTCCTCGTGAATCGTATCGCGCGCCGCCGCGCCCTGTCCCGTCCCGCCACGCTACGCCGCACCGCGCCGCGTTCCTAGGTGCCTCTGTCGCCTCTCTCAGCCAGGAGTGCTTGTTGTCAATAAATATAGCAGGTCTTGCTGGCTTTCTATGCGCGGGCATTAGCTGTTGCTCACTCACACAAACACAGGCGCGCATTCATACATACACATTCTCACATGCACGCGCTCTCTCAAACATTCTTATTCTCTCTCTCTCTCTCTCTCTCTCTCTCTCTCTCTCTCTCTCTCTCTCTCTCTCTCTCTCTCTCTCTCTCTGCCGTGCTCGCTCGCTCTACCACACACGATAAGGCCCACTGCCGGCGTGTCGCGGTGGTGCTGCAAGGCCGATAGGATGGTCAGCAGACAGGACCTCACCTCACTTTCCTTCGGCCGCTCACTCGGCAAAGGACATCAAATGTTAAATTACCATTATTTCGACAGTATCGGAAAACATAATTTATAACCTTGTGGTGCGGATTGAAATTAAGGTACTTCTATGCCTAGTGCACTCCATATATACACAACTTTAACACAGCACTCAATCGAAATCCAATTGTAGGATTTCCACAGACACTACTTGCTGGTGTAGGATTTTCGATCCCTCTTCAAAAAGAAAGAGAATTGTTGCTGCCATTTTACAAGGTTTTTTTTCTTCGAATATGGTAGTAATTCACCCGACAACATTGATAGGTGTGCACTCGCGGATTTCTTCTGAGGTTCTGCGTGACGTTCTCCCGTTAGCCAAAGTTTGCATCCGAGCCCTGTCTCCCTTTGGTCGGCCATCCCTGGTCCCTCTCTCTCCAGCCGCGGCCCGCAGCCTTTCGCCTGCCGGGAAAAGCAGCCATTTTGCGCGAATCGCAAGGAAAAATCTCTTAGTTTTACGACAAGTCCCGCTCCACGGTGCGGCCGGGGCCGGGCTATGGACGGCGCAAACGTGGCCTTTGCCTTTTCGATAGACTCTCGTTTTCGTTGGACCGTGAGTCGTCGCCTTTCCGCGCTGCTATCACTTAGATGTTATTTTCACCGGTCGCGGCGGCCCGCGGCCCCGGCCCGAGGGAAATAAAATAAATCGCGTGAATGCAAAGAAAGGCCTAGTCAGTCTTGTCATCGCTGTCCGCGCCTCGCACGCCCGGAGAATCAGTGTTGCGAGGCGCAGCGGCGACATCACTAGAATAACAAAGGTGCTATCTAATGCCTTTTAAAGGCGTTAGTGAAATAGTGCCTTTAGAAAGGCGCTATCGCCTCCCAAAGGTGCTATTTTTGGCCCTAATCGTGCCTTTACAAAGGCATTAGTGCAGTAACACCCCAAAAAATGCAGTAACACCCCAAAAAGGGTGCTATATAGCACCTTTGTTTTTCCAGTGATCGTGCGAAATTGAAGCTACAGCTAGGAAGGGCGTGCAACAATTCTCCGTTTTTCTGTAACTTAAATCATGCCAATTAAATAACCAATATAATCTCACGTTTTTCTCTCCTGCAAGACAGTACATCGGTAAATTGCTTCACGCTGGAAAACTCATCCAGATGTATGCATTGACTGATCTTATCTCTTCGGTAGACGCACGCATAGCAGCAGGTGTGTCTCAAATCATCTGCAGATGGGAACGCCCTCTCCGCATGGCTCATTGTGTTGTGTTGGCGCCGAAAACGTCTTCCTGGGGCGTCGCCGTGTCGCGGCGGAGGTGCGCGGCTTGGCTCGCGCGGTGGCCCGGCGGCGCGGCGGCGCGGCGGGCGAGTAAGTCATTACGGCTCGTGATGGACGTGATCGTACTCCCGGCCAGCCACCCAATAAAGCATCGCGGAGCATGTCGTAAAAGTCGCACCCGCCGGCCGTGGGCTCTCTTCTCCCTTACCGCCTACCTCTGCTCTCTCTTTCTCTACCACCGCCTCGCACCTTTTTTTTCACTCTGTTCCTCTCTCCACCCAATATACGTCAGGACGTATCATTAAATTACTTAAAATATTGTTGTTTTTTTTTTAAAGAAAAAATTCATTTTCTTATTTTTAATGAAATCAAACCAAATTTAGTTTTCTCTCTCTCACTTTCATCCTTGTTAGCTCTAATTATTTCAGCTCCCACTGCTCTCCGAAATACCGCAAATACCATGCTGATATTTCGGGGAGTTGTGTGATTCGCCTGCAGAGAACGTGGGCCTCCGAGTCCGAGTCGACTGAGGCGCGTGGCGGTAACGAACGTTCTTGTTCCTTTTCAGCCGCACCCAAAATAGTATTATCGTTTCTTTTTCTGTCTTTCTTTCTTTTTCTTTCATTTTTCCTTTTGGCTCTCCGTCTCCGAAACATTGTTGCCCGCGTATAATTCCTAGCTTGTTTGTGCCTGGCGAAAAGTATTTTTGTCTGGACCTGCGTCCACACAGGCTAATGGAAATTTATCGCGGCTCAGGATCTAGCCAAATGAGAGGCGGCGGCTGCTACTGGCGTGGGCTGGGCCGGGCGCTGGATCGGTTACAACAACACTATCCCTTTCGACGGTACTCGCTGACACGACCACTGGAAAATGAACACCGGGTAGCAGGACCCGGCAGAATTATACATTGTCTATATGGCTTCTTTTTATTGTTTGGTTTATGGTGGACTTGAGATCCGAGTGGCGTCTGACTGGCATATGCCGTTCGGAAAAGAAGCCACACCAGTATCCTGCGCGTTTTATTCGGACGCGGCAACTTTTTCGCTATAGGGCAATCGGAGACAAAGCTCGTGCCGCATATTGAAACTGAGCTTCGAGATTATTTTGAATTTTAATTTGACGCTCGGAGCGTGTGTTGTCAGGAGCGAAGTGCACCCTCGCCACGCCAGAGACTCGCACGCGATCATGGAGATGCGTCCGAGTCTCTCCCCGGGCGTGGCGTGTGGCGTGGCGTAGCCGAGGTCCCATCATTTCTCACTGCCCGCGGACATGTTTAGTGGTATCGTGGTAGCAATTACGAACGCTAAGTGGGCGCTATCCAGGGTGATGACTGTCCAGGTTTTGTTGCAAGGATGCGACGTGCAACTAACTCGGCTTGTAATGAGAGCCCAGCGCTCCCAGTCGCATCGACAGAGTGGTGCTGTTTATGGAGGAGGCTGAGCACATGTCGACGCCAGTGCGGGTGCCACTGCTGCCTCGACTGCTGCCACCGCGCGCCATCCTTGCGCAGCAGATTTATCTGCCGCATGGGTTGAAAGCGCCTGTCGCGACAGCTCTGGAAATCCGTGTGTGAGACTCGCGAAGAGGAAAAAACTCTGAATTGTGGTGTACAAATTTTGTGGTCTTGAGAATGTTTAAGATTTTTTTGAGATTTTTCGAGAATTTTGTGAGGGTTAATTAATTTTCCTGATTTTTTTCCCCCAATTTATCTAAATTTTCTTGAAATTTCTGAAATGAATGACGTGGTGTTATGAAATTTCGGAGTTGTGTCCCCCTCGGTGGGACAGCGTCGGGCAGCCACTGTTTGAAAATTGGCACGGAATAAAAGTTCGCGCGAAGAGTGGGATACTTCCACTGTTGGAGACAGACTTGTACCGACACCAAAATAGGTGCACAACTTGTACCACCTTTTTAACAGTGAGTCGGATTGTCCCACAATGGGGTTTTTCAGAGTGGACGGATGTAGGAGCGCCCACTTGGGGATCGAAGAATCACTTTGGACGCCATGCTGACTGTTAGGGGATTGGGCAACACCCAGAGAAATGTTTTGCTGTTGCAGCGAGGCAACCATGTTATGGTTATCTCTGGGAGCTCCATTTAGAATGGTTGAGATGGCAATGACATAGTGGAGGTCGCTATAATTTTAATTGTCACGACTGAATCCCTCTTCTTCCATATTTTATGGTGCTTTCTGAATTGACCATACGATGGTCGCTTCAACCAAATATTCCTTTGGTGGGACATTCGTAGAAGTGTGCAATGATGAGTGAGTTTTACAAGCTGTAGGGTTTGTTTTAAAGTTAATAGGTTTGTTCATATGCGTAATTATTATTCCAAAAGAAATACACCCTCTGAGGGTTGTGACTACTGAGTGGCCGCTTTACGTGTGCGTCACTCGCTGCCTCGTCAGGATCGGGGAGTGGTGAGTTGCAGACTGTAATTAATAGGTATTTCCGTATTCCAACGACGGCTCCCTAGCCGACGCATCTTCATTACCCGGGCGCGCGCTGCTAGGAGGGTCTCTTAGGGAGTGTTCATTCCGTCCGAGTTTTGAAGGGTCCGACCCAAACGTTGTAGAACCCCAATGCACCGCCCCGGGCCCCGGGCGCCGCAGCCGACTCGGACCGCCTCTCTGAATAGACAAAACGGCGGGACCGGTTTTATCAAATTCTAATCAGGAGAAGAAAAATTGTATTGATTTCCCCAGTGAGCGAGAGCGAGTCTTCCGCATGTAGTGTAATCTTCCAGTGAAAATTTTGTTAATCGTTTTTGTTGGATGTAAAACTCTGTTTTTTTTTCCCCAAATCTAGTCATGACGTTCCTAAGTTTTTAAACCCTCGCAATTTAGAAAAGCCTAGGACTTTGTTTTCCGCTTTTAAAAATAATGGAAAAAAAATAAAATCTGTCATTGACTGGAAAGCGGGCCGCCGTGGAGCCGCTCGGGTCGGGAGAAGCCAAGCTGTCCCTGTATGCGCTCTGTGGTCTGGTCAAGGGATCGAGTGTCACTGCCCCCACCACCACCACCACCGCGCTCCTCGCCCCCCTCACCCTCCCCTCCGCCCCTCCCCTCCCCTCCCCTCCCGCGCCTTCGACCAGCCTGTGATCCTATCAGGTGGAGAGAAGGTACTCCGCTTTCCCATATCGGGCCCCGCCCGGCCCCGCCGCGCCCCGCCAGCCTCACCCTGCCTGCTGCTGCTGCAACTCCCTCTGGTATGCCTTTTTTTTGTAATTTTTTAAAATATTTATTTTTAATACTTTGTTGCGACTTGCTTCATGTGAATATTCACATCTACACGACGCTCTAAACTGTCACAAGGCTGCTGAAGTTGATTGCAAATAGTGAATGAAATCCGTTCTAAGTCTTTAGTGTGAGGGAGGCATTCCTTCCGTGGACAGGCAGGCAGGCAGCACTGCGTTGGGTGCCATGCACGGCACGATGCGACGGTGCTGGACTCTAACGGCCTTGTTAGCGTCATTGAGCCATGGTGCGCGATGCATGTTAATCGAATTGGAAGCCAGATTCCAGACCGATAGCAAAAAGAAATTGTGATTTTAGTCATCGCATGCCGGCGAGACCGTGACGGATGAGACAAAGTAGAGTCTCGTGTTATCCGAGTGAGGTCAGCCGCGGCGGCCGAGGTGTCACTTTGAGCAATTGTTTGAGGCGTCTAATGCATTTTATTGGTGCCTCATCTGTTTGAGGTCTGTCTCTGCTGGTCTGTCTGTTTTGCTTGAGGTGTGACAGGTGGTTAGGATGGTGGTGAGCCGCCATTCAACATTTATAGCCGCGGTGTAAAAGTGATGTCATGAGGGCGCGGTTACGCTGGCTTTCACGAACAGGTAGAAACGTTCCGCCAAAACGCAAGGTGACTTGAACGTATACTCAATACTCAACACTCAATAGAGAATCAAAATGTGTTTTTCTTGTCCAAAATGGCGTAACCCATTGTGTCAGGGATTATTGACATTGTAATTAAAAGTACAACTAATAAACATGTCCAAGTGTTTGACAAAGTGTTTTACACCTTTATATGCTTAGTAAGTTAAAAATCCCATCGTATCCGACATAGTGTTAAACACCTTTTTGTGCTCAGCTGAAAAGCCCACCGTAGTATTGAACTCCTTTAGTTAGACGGCTAACAAACAGGTCAAACTTTTCCTATCCCAATCGAAAAACTTTACTTGTTGTCGAATACTTTGCACGTGTCATTTGAATACTTTTGATGACAGTGTATGGCTGCTGTCAACAAGCGCGTCTTCTTTAAAATAGACCAAACCGTAGTGCTCTGTTTTCTGCGATGACCTTATTGCGCCGATGTCAGACATCTGACCCTAGTCACCTTGACACCTTGACCAGGACGATCCCCAGGCTACCCTGACGAATGGAGTGTCGGATGTCCGCAGACGCACTAATGTGTGGGTCGCAACAAAACTGGAGACACGCCAAATTCCAGAGGAAGTGCGATGCAAAAGATTCCATCTGACGCATCACTAGATTAAATTTTATCCAAGATCGCCGTGCTATTCAGAGGTCTTCATAGCCGATCGGTGCATCAGCGCCTATCTTTGCCAAAGTCCCACTCTCCTCAAGAGCTGTGCGAATTCTTCGAATTCGAATCGAATCGGTGAAATTTGAGTTCGAATTTGTTTGATTTGAATATCGAATAGTTCGACATTTCGAATTAATTTCGGTTCGACTTTGAATCAGACCGGGAGCTTGAATCTTAAGTGCTGTACCCGCACGTCGGACCACTGTGCTACCGGATCATTTTGATTTTGATTTTTAAATTGTTGATTAATTTTTTAAATACTGCGTTTTTTGTTTTTTTGTTAACTTTATAATTTTCTCAAGATTTTCTCCGAATCCATTCGGGCTAGAATTTTAGACGATTCTATTCTATTCGGTTTGATTCGATTCGGGTAAATTTTTTGAGATTCGATTCAAAGCCAAAAACCTTGATTTGCTCAGCTCTACCCACCCCTTCCCGTCGTAGGGAATGTGTGAGCTTCAGTCTCTTGTGTCGCGAGATCTGCAAAACTCTCGGTTGCGCACAGCAGAGCGGATGCCGCCCTGAACGTTCAATGCGATCGAGGAGCGTTGAATGATGTTCGAAGTCTCGAAATTTACAGCCGTCGGTGTGGTGTCGACGTGGGGTTGGCGAGTGGCCAGACAAAGTGAGTGAGCCCAGGTAGGGGTACGGGCCCCGCTCGCGCCTCACGGCACTGGTTTGAAGACTTAGTCTATACGGTCGTCGTGGACTTGACGGGGCTGAAGGCTCAGGTCCCTCAGTCTCTGTTTCCGCCCGCACGTCCCTTATCTTGTGTGCTCTGCTCTACGACAAATAACGCTTACCTGCCCCTCGAGATAAACGGTGGTGCCAAGTGTTGGCCAGCAGCCCCGCGCCATAGCATTTACATATTACAAAATCTTGACCGAGTCATCGCAACTCATACACAAGAGTGACAGCATCGCTGGGCAGAGGCGCGCGCGTGCTCGCCATCGCGCTGTCTCCTTAGCATGCAAAAGAGCAGCTGCCGCGAGTCGGACGCAAAAGTTACACTCGCAGTAGCACACCGGAGGGGTAAACAACTCTGTCTTTTTTTGTACAAATTTTGTGATTGTTTTGTTAATTTTTGGGTCAGTATTTTCAAGAATTCTGTGAATTATTGTGACTTTTCCTGAACTTTTCTGAATTTTGTAAATTTTCTGAGTTTTTTTAAAATCGTCTACGGTTTCTTTTTTTAATTTCCTGATTATTTTTTTTTTAATTCTGAATTACGAGGTGGTACAAAAATATTAGAGCTGTTTCCCCCTCGAGCACACCAGACTCCTGCGTGGAACTTGGCCGCGGCCCGCGAGGTTCTTTCTCCTATTATCTCTGCCAGCGGCGCGGCGGCGCGGCTGCGACTCTGAACGGCCCGGTTGATCAGGAAGCAAGAAGTAGTGGGGTTCGGTTTCCCTTCCCCCTGATCCCAGCCCAAGCCGCTGGAGTGGAGTGAACGCGCACTCGGAACTTGGAGCCAGCGAGAGTAACTGGAGACAGGCAATGCGTCGCCGCGGGCCGGGCTGAGCTGAGGTGCAGGCCGGGGCTGCATCATACTAGGAGGGCCTTCTCGAGAGGAATTTTTCGCATCACCTGCGCGCGGGGCGCGGCGGCGGGGCGCCGCTTGCGGTCAGTTTTAACGAATGATTTTGCGGTCCTGCTGACAATGAGCCTTCCATCACCCTGGAGAATGTCACACGAGAGATCGACAGCTGACACGACACGCCGCCCAGCGAGCGCAGGCACATATTTCAGCAGAGTTACCGATGTGGCGGGATAGAGGCACGTCCGCCCGCGGCGTTTGAATGTCGTCTCCTTCCCGCCGACTGCACGCGACGCACTCTGGCGGTCGCCCGCTCAAGTTCGGCCTGGTGGCGTGCAGTGCGGCCGGCGGACCACAGAGAGCGCTGCGTGCTGCGGCAGCCGCTGACATCGACAGCTCTCTCTCTCTCTCTCTCTCTCTCTCTCTCTCTCTCTCTCTCTCTCTCTCTCTCTCTCTCTCTCTCTCTCTCTCTCCCTCTCCCTCTCCCTCTCCCTCTCCCTCTCCCTCTCCCTCTCCCTCTCCCTCTCCCTCCCTCTCTCCATCCCTCCCCCGAGTTCTGCTCGAAGACGCTGATTTTTTCTTCCTTCCTATGAAATGTGCCACCTTCGCCGTAGATATGTTGTTTGATGTACGCTGCATAGGACCCGCGGTCGGGATAATTGTTTTCATAGCCGGCGGCTTTTCGTCTTTTACGTCCCCTCTAGTGCCTCCAGCCATCAGGAATGATCGATGAACGCTCTCGTATCGCGAAGGGGAAATTGTATGGAACAAATTGACCACAATCATTGTGGCGGACGTGATTGCGTTTTGACGCGGTTGACTGATTGATCCTCTGTTGATCGCTGCATCTTGTTTAACGAACGTCGTGGCCGGTCCGGTAATGAGTTCCTTACGTTCAGGGCCGTCGGAAGTGGTTTTGGCTGGGGGGGGGGCCAAACTCAGGCTTGGAGGGGATTTTTTTCTCGATGTTCAAACATTCAATTTTTTTATTAGTAAAAAAAATAATTTTCTTTGGCACTCTTTGGCACAGACATCAAATTACATAATTTAGAGATACTTTTATACTTTTATAGTTTAGTTCTCACAAAAGTGTATCAGTTAACTAGTTAACACATCCAAAAACCCTTCGTCGTTCGCTTGTTTTAGAAACAAATTCTTTCAAAACAGACTTTCTTGACAGTTTCAGAGCTCGTTTTTTGTGTACGTGAAGGAGCATAAAGTGTGTACGACGTTTCTGTGACATGGTTGACCGCAACCACGTTTTGATGCGGCTCAACACACTAAATGATCTCTCACACGCGCCTTAGGCCTGAGGCTGAGGCCTGCCCCCGACGCCGCGTTGCGTTCCCTGTCAAAAATTCTGGGGGGGGCTTCGCCCCCCCAGATTATTCTGGGGGGGGCGCCGCGCCCCCCCTGCACCCCACTTCCGACGGCCCTGCTTACGTTGCTCCGTCTGAGGGTGGTCATAGTCTTGCACCTCGGAGGAGCGGAGAGGGTGTGGGAGGAGGGAAGGGAAGGGAGGACGTTTCCTCGTATTTCCCTATGCCCCGTTTCTTCTAGAACCTTGTAGTATCGTGAGTTTAGCAAAATTCCCCCCCCCCAAAAAAAAATCAGATACCCTACGTTGATCACGTTTTATGTACCACGACTTAAACTAATTTTTGTTTCTCTTTTGTCTTTCCAGGTGAGTCGGGAGAACGCGCGCCAGCGCCTTGGCCAGGGGGGGTGTATACCAGCATCAGCGTGCCGGTCAATGTGAGTGCGAGCCTCCTCAGCCACCCCGCCCCGTCCCAACATCTGCAGGACTCCCTGCGTGCATAACTAGTTTTGTGAATGAGGCGGTGCGCGTGTCTCGGGTGGGGCTGGAGGTGCTGGTTGGGGGCCCAGCCGAGGGGGAAAACAACTCTGAAAATTTCTCAGAAAATTTCATGAAAAATTCAGAAGAAAAAAAAATCAGATAAAAAAATGAGATAAATTTGGGAAAAATCAGAAAAAATATGGAAAACTCTCAAAAATTCATTGAAATTCACAGAATTTTAGAAAAATTTCAAACAAAAATTCACTTACTACTAACAAGTACTAACAAAATTTGTACAACAAAATTCAGAGTTGTTTCCCCCTCAGGCCCCGCTCGGCCCCGCCCCGTCCCGCCCGGCTCTGATAGCTTCTTGAGGGGGAGGGCCCGGCCCGGCCCGGGCCGGTCGGGGCGCGGGGGCGGGGAGGAAGGGGCTCACACGACGCGCAACGCCTCACGTGGCGCGAGGGGGCTGGCCGCGGGCGCCGCGGGCCACGTGCCTCGCCCTGTGCGGACCGCGCCCCGCCCCGCCCCGCCCCGCCCCGCCCCTGTAACACACACACACACACACACACACACACACACACACACACCTTCATTCACAAACTTGTCCAGCGGCTGTGAGGTTATGGTCGGCCAAGTCGGTCCCTCCTGCCTGGGTCTATTCTCGTTATGGGCCGTGGGGCGTTTTTAGCCAAATGAGGAGGGAGGAAAGGGGGGGCGGGGGTTCCGTGCTTGGCACCGCCGGTGTCGCCGGTACGGGGCGAGGCGCCTCCTGCATGAGCTGCGCGCGGCGCCGCTCCAGCCGGCTCCAGCAGCCGCCTCTCCAGCAGCCCGGACCAGAGTATTGTGTTTCTCCAGCCGATGCCTATCGGAAAAAGTCTTGATTAACGTGGTATTGGCGCGCTGCCGCGTGTCCTCGCCTCGCCGCGCGGGGAAAAACGATACCTCTTTGAAATGGAGATCGATGGGCATGTCGAGCAGGCTGCGCGCGATGAGGTATAGTGCTCTCTCAACCTTTCCCGTGACCGGCCGCCGTGACACGCGGCGGCGGCCGCATCTGATTCCGAAGATCGCGCTATCTCGTGCCTCCGCCGTCCTTGTCGCACTCACAGGACCCTGCCTTCCTCAGCGTAGGGCACCGCCAAAGGTGCGACAAGGACGGAGGTACGAGAGCGATCGTCGGAATCAGACGGCGGGGCGAGGTGCATGACTTCTGTCACTCGCGTAGAAATGTAATGAGGGGGCTGGTTGATGAGACGGGGAAGGATGGTGAAGGTATGGCGCCTGGAGAACGCCAAAGGCGCACGCGAGTGTCAAAGAAGCAATATAATAAGAAACAATCGAAAAAAAAATAATAAAAAATATTGAAGACGAAACGTGTCTTCTGCTGCTGCCAATTTAAATTAACGAGTTGCCTCCGCGCTCCGCCCCTAGCATATCGACATGATTGCGTGGTGGGGGCGGAGCGGGCCGGGCAGGTGTCCTCCTGAGATCCGTCTAATTAGCAAGAAGCGACAGTCGCGAGCTGAGTTTTGTTTGACAGAGAGAGAGAGAGAGAGAGAGAGAGAGAGAGAGAGAGAGAGAGAGAGAGAGAGAGAGAGAGAGAGAGAGAGAGAGAGAGATCAGGAGATCAGGTCACACCTGAGGCAAGGTGTTCCCTACGTTATTGATCCACGCAAACCTAGAAGGATAAGTAGGGGACTTTAGCACACCACACCTCAACTGAAAAGAAGCGTGAGCCTATGAGTGAGGTCGCTCTTCTTAATATCGAGCAATCGCATGCTAAAGACACCTACTGAAAGCAGAGTCTGAACCTGCAAATGGACAATGTCGGTTTCTGTTCCCGAAATCACTTGCAGGTGACTGAATCTTTTTCACACTTGTAGCTGGTGATCGACTGCCCATTTGCGTGCTTCATCGTATGAATGTGGATGTATCTGTGCATTGCAAGTGTGAGAATAATTAAGCATTTTCGTTTTCCTGCGACCAGTCTGTGAAAAAAAAAAAAAAAAAAGGCACACTTAACCGTGTTACATGCGCCCCCGCTGCGGGTGAGTGGCGCCTGCACACCTGGATATGTCCACAATCACCACCACCTTGTCCTTTCCCCCGGTCACGTGTAGCGCGCCGTGCGCCGTGACCCGGGCGGGGCGCATCTGGCCGGCGACAGCCGAGGGGGTGTTGTTGCGAGAGGGGAGGGGTAACGGGCGGCAGAAAATATCCTCTGGCGCAATAGCTGGACAGGGCGCGACAGGGCCGGACAAGGCCGGTCCACGAATAACGAAACGTTAGCTAACTTGGGATACAGAAATGTATCTCCTGGACTGGTCGAGGGGAGGAGGTGGCGCAAGGTGCAAGAAGTCTCATTGAAGTCCCCACGATTCCCTCGAATCAGTATTGTACGCATTGATATTCCGAGCAGGAATATCGTTAATTTCTTTTTATTCCAGTACGGTAGCAACTTCCGACGATTCCCGGAACCTAACCTAACCTTGATTACCGTAATTGTTGGTCCTCCATTGGGATAATGAGAGTTGCAGCGCGGCGTTGAAAAAAAAATCGAAGTAAAATCAAGAAGAAAGATACAGAAAAATCCGAAAAAAACCAGAACAAATGAACAAAGTACTGAACTAAAAATTGTAAAAAAGTCAGAAGTAGGGGTTAAAAGAAAATAAAAGTTATATAAAAGTGATTGTTATTTTCTTAAAAAATCAAACAAAAACAAAAATTTAATGAAAATTAAATCAAAAGTTATGTATGAGTGATCTCCCCTTGGCTTTGCCGTGGGACACTCGATTCATAATCTTGTTTTTTTTCTAGATCTCTCGCGGTCGACGTATTCTTGTCGATCCAACTGGAGCATATTAACACTACGCCAGCATTTTGGCACCCGCTTCACAGCGCGGCTCTCCTCCCCAATCCTACGGGGGGACTTTCCCCCACCGGCGCTGTAGAGTTCATCTGGAGCACGACCCACCACGGGCGGGGCCGGGGCGGGGCGGGCGTCATCGGTAATGGTGAGCCTGCTGCGCTGCGCCCAGGCTCTCTGGACGCGGGGCGGGGCGGGGCGGGGCGGGGCGCGGTGGGGTGGAGCGGGGCAAAGTGACGGATCACGCAGCCGTGAGCATGCCGCCGGTAGCGTGCTCCACCACGTGTTGAGCTGCGCGGCGCGTTGCCTAACTCCGCCCTCCACGGCGCAGCGCTCCCGCCCCTCCCCCCCCCCTGCCCCCCGCGCACCTGAGCTGCGGGCCGAGGCCCGCGCGACGCTCGGCCGGGCCGTGCCGGGGCGGGGCGGGACTGGGCTGGACGCGCGCGCCCGGGGGGCGCACCAAGCAGATCGCTGTGGTCGTCGCGCCGCACTCGATGTGTCTAGCCGCCCCCGATAGTCGTGCTGAGCTGAGCTGAGCTGCCGAGGCCCGCAGGACAGGCCCGCGTGAGCGTTCAGGCAGTGTGTCGCGCCGCCGGCTGCTGGCTCCTGCCTCCGGGCCTCTACCGCGGAACCGTATAGAGTGACCACCGCCGTGTGTGGGTCTCATCAGCCTGTGTGTGTGTGTGTGTGTGCGCGTGTGTTTGTGTGAGTGTGAGGGTTTTATGTGTGCTTTGTGTGGAGGGTTGTTCGCGCCACAAGTTCCTGGATATTTCGTTTGACATCATTCGCGTTGAACACAGACGAACAGTTTTGTTTCTGTAGATTTCCAGACGATATTGTAAGTTTCCGAAGTTGTTTTACATGGTAGTTTCTTTACGAGCTTATTTCTTCACAAGCACATTGTACTTCGTGCGGATCTTTTCGCGATATTTATTCTGAATCAATTTTACAAAGTTATAATCTTTTTGGCCCTCCCGCTATTTAATGTGCATTTTCTTGAGCTGCACGCCGGGAGGCACTTGCTAACGCCAAGATATGTGTAGTCGGCTTTGACTTTGTAAGAAGTATTTATTGTGATTGTATGTATTATTCCCATTTAGAAGCCAGTCACATAAGTGCAGAGGGGGTCCAAAGATACCAAATACGTAATATATAAAGGCCGAGGCGAGTTCCTCAGCCCAAATCAGCGCGTACCCACCACTAAGATTAATGTCCAAGTGCCCACCTGACCTGCTGTTTCACATCCTTCTGCCCTATTAGGTTCAATCAAACTTCCCTCTGTTCTCCATTTTTCCATCCAAACATCTTATCGGATCGGAGCAAAGTGAGAGGGGTGCCACTGATAACCGAACCGAGCTAAATAGCTTGACGCCTGCCCGCTCCAGCGGAGGGCGGTGCGAGCGGCTGTGTTCCTGGCATGTGGGGCGGGGCGGGGCGGGGCGAGGCCGGAAGCGTTGCGACCCGTGGGGTGGTCGCGGTGGGGTCGGTGAGACGGGGACCGGGGCGCGCACGGCGCACGCCAGCTCCAGGTTGTCCGTGGCGGGGGCCAGCATGCCCACCCCGCGGCCGAGCCTGGCCTGCGCGTAGGAGCCGTGGCGTGGCACTTGGTCCTAATGGAGTCTTGCCTCTCCTGGGGGACGGGCTACCGCCGCCAGCCCCCGGAGGCCGCCCCGCCCCGCCCCGCCCCGGCCCGACGGCCGGGTCAGGACGCGGCGCACGGTGCTTACATGCAAGCACTATCGACTATGTTCCGTCGTCCTGCCCCTGCCTCGATACCCGACCACAAAACCGAATAAGCTTATTCGCGATATTTGCAGCGCGCGTGCAGGCCTAGAATTTAAATTTTTTGTAATTTTTGTCTGCTTGTGGCTGAGCTCGGAGCTCCGGCGCGCGGCGGCGCCGGTCGCGGTGTGTGCCGCGTGCTTGCCGTGTTACGGACGTTGGGTTTTCGCTCGCTCGCGGCGCCTTGGTGACGGTGCAGGGTAAGGTACCTCTGATGCGCGTACGGCCTGCGCGGTGACGATAGCTTCGTTGAGCCTTTGTCTCGGCCCTTCTCTATCCAGCGCCGCACGCTCCGACCCCCGCGACCCTTGGACCCCCACCACGGCCGCCCCCGCCCGCGGCCCCGGCCCCGGCCGCCCCTAGGCGGAGGGCCTAGCTCGCCGAGCTTGCGGCAGTTGCAGAGACCCCGGCGGGGCCCGGCCCGGCCCCCACCCTGCGCGCCGCGCCCGTCGCAACCCTCCGTGTCGTCCGTCAAGCTGGGCCGCACCGAGTCGCGCGAGGGACTCTGGGATGGCGGTGAGGGCCAGCAGGGCCAGCAAGGCCAGCCGGGCCAGCAGCCTCCCGTAGAGAGGCCGCCCAGCTCGCCGAGGATGCACCTGCAGCACCACTACCAGCACTTCATGTTGCCGCACCACCACCAGCAGGGCTGCGCCCAGGGCTGCGGCCAGCAGGGCTGTGGCCAGCAGGGCTGTGGCCAGCAGGGCTGTGGCCAGCAGGGCTGTGGCCAGCAGGGCTGCGGCCAACAGGGCTGCGCTCTGGGCTGCGCCAGCACCAGCTGCGAAACCTTCGCCGACTGTCGCGGCGGCTGCTGCGGCGACCAGGATCAGGAGTACCTCCGCCAGCAGCACCAGCGGCCGCCGCCCCACGACATGAGCGGCTACCCTGCGTGGCAGCCGGCTCCGGCCCACGGCCGGCAGTGGGAGCCGGTGGGAGCCAGCCAGGCGCCGCCGCCGCCCGCCAAGCGCTACCTCCACGCAGGTGAGTCGAGGCGAGCCGGCCCCGGCCCACCAGCCCCTTCGGGCCCACCGGGGCCCACCACCGCCGGGCCCGGCTGGGCGCAGGCAGCGAGGAGCAGCCTCCTGCAGCGGCAGCCATTTGAAAGGGAAATCCACAGGGTCAGAGAGAAAGGCCCGAGCCTGGCCTGGGCCGCCGCCGGGCCGCCGCCGGGCCGCGGGCCGGGTGTAGGGCCGAGCCGAGCGGGCTCAGAGCCCAGCCCGCACGGGGCGCGGCCGGCCGGCGCGGCGGGTACCGAGTACCGCGCCGACAGACGCCTACCACTCACAGATTTTGACGGGTGCTCGATCGAATGGAATAGCGAACGCAAAGGAGCGTGTGGCTTGGCGGGGAGTTGGCGTGGCGGGGCGTGGTCTGGCGAGGAGGGCTAGTTTGGCGTCGGCCGGCGCGCGCGGTGCGGGCGAGGGGGGAGGGGGGGGGGCGCCCGTCAGGTGGACGCGCACGTGACTCGGCTGAGAGAGGGGTGGCGCCCCGCGGAGAGGAGAGGAGAGGAGAGGCTCGCGGGGAGGGGAGGGGAGGGAGGCGGTGGTGGGGGCGGCGGGCGGCGGCCCGTCAGAACTGCCGTCTCCTCGAGCACCCTCCTCGAGCCGAAAACTCTTCTCTCTCTCCACGGGAATTGCGTGATGTGCGCAACGGATCCGCCCGGCCCTGCTTCGGCACTTGAAGTGATCCGTATCTCCCTATGTGTGTTGTGCCCTCGCGGCTGCCGCTGCTCGGCGCGCACTTTGGCCGGCCGCGGCCCTGCCCTGCCCTGCCCTGCCCTGCCCTGCCCTGCCCTGCCCTGCCCTGCCCTGCCCTGCCCTGCCCTGCCCCGCCCCGCCCCGCCCCGCCCCGCCCTACCTGCCCGCGCGCCCCGACTCATCCCCATCGCTGCCTCCTCTCCTGCCCGTTGAGCAGCTAGCCGCGCTGCGCGCCCGCGCCGGGCAGGTAGGCAGCCCAACGCACGGCGCGGGCCGCGGGTCGGACGGGCAGCACGGCGCTGCGCGAGCCTCTGGCCTCTGGCCCCGGGCTGGGCCGGGCCGCGCCGGGCCGCGCCGGGCTGCGCTGTGCTGTGCTGGCCAGCTTCCCGTACCGCCCGACTCTTTTAGAAAGCTGCGGCTGCGACGGCGGCGCGCGGGCCGGGCCGGTTGCGGTGAGGGGATTGCTTGACATTCGGCCGGACTGGGAAACGTGTATATGAGTCTTTTCAAAATAAGACGAGCATCGAAAACCTATGACCCCCTCCGATTTTCTTGAAGGTTTTTCTTAGGTTGGCCATAGGCGGAAGAACAGGAGGCTAAAATATTAGGCCTGAAAAAATTAATTGGCTGAGAAAATGTTTTTGTAAATTTTTTTCGACTATTTGGAGGTTTTTGGTTCTAGGTGGTTAGGGACGGATATCAATAGTGTAAGATTGTCCAAAGAATAAGAATATGACCACAGGTACCTACGACCATATCCCCCAGAGCTCGGCCAAAAGCTGTGAAAATGTAGAATAATACCTAAATCTTGGGGAAATGGTCAAAAATCCATTTTGAAGACAATCTGATGATGCCATCTTGGAGAGACAGAGCCAAGAAATCGTTTGAGCTTAGGCCCATATTTTTAGGACAAACCGTTTGGAAACTACGGTGCCTCAAAGTTTGAGGTTTTACAAAGGAGGCCGAAAAATTGCCATTTTTCACCTCGTGAGTCGGGCTTCGGCACGTGACGTGGACCAGCATTATCAGTCATTTCCAGGACTACTGGCGAAAACTTAATAAAGGCATTTTCCATAATTTAAAAGGCGCGTTCCTTAGAGTAAAAAAGGGGAAAAATATGTTAATCATTAGTAGAGAACTAGCCTTTAAATTCGATAAAAATGCCTCTTTTACATAATGTTTTAAGTCAATTTTAAGAAAGTTCCTAGAAGGTTTTTCCATCAAAGTAGCCAAAATCGCTTTTAAAAATCAGAACTGTTTTTCTTTTCTTTCTCCCTCATATTGTAACCGAGTTGCGGCCCGTGGCTGCCTGATTGGCCGCGAGCTGGCGAGATATCGAATGTCTCACCGATGACATTTGGCGATATCGGCCGGCGCTTTTCGCGTGTATCCCTGAACTGTGTGACCGCGCAGGCCTGGTGCTGCTGGGCTGAGTGCCATCGCCACCCTCGTGCGACGCCATTTCTCATATCGACGGCGTGGCGTGCGTTGTGGTGGAGGTCCTTCTTGAAGCGGCAGGGCAGGTGGTGGTGGGCAGGCCCGGCCCGGGCCCTGCTGCCACGTCCTCGTACAGGGGTAACTACCCCTAGATGCCCGGGTCGAGCATGGTCTGCGGGGTCTAGCGGGGCGCGGGGCGGAGCGGCGGAGCCGAGCGGGGGCGGGGCGGCCGAGGCGAGGCTCGACCGGCCAGGCCAATGCACAATGTCAGCACAAGGTGACAGTACAGTACTGCTTTACTCCCTTTCCTTCCTTCGCTCCTTCCTTCCTTCCTTCCTTCCTTCCTTCCTTCCTTCCTTCCTTCCTTCCTTCCTTCCTTCCTTCCTTAATTCCTTCCTTCCCTCCTTCCTTCCCTCCTTCCTTCCCTACTTCCTTCCCTCCTTCCTTCCTTCCCTCCTTCCTTCCTTCCTTCCTTCCTTCCTTCCTTCCTTCCTTCCTTCCTTCCTTTCTTCCTTTCTTCCTTTCTTCCTTTCTTCCTTTCTTCCTTATTCTTTCCTTCCTTCCGTCCTTCCTACCTTTCTTACCTGCCTCTTTCTTTCCCTTTCACTGTGAAAAATATCCTTGTAAATTTACGACATTTTTTGAAATTTTGATTTACAAAATGTGTCGTAAATTCAGGACAGCCCATTCTTGCCAAGTCGATAGAGATTGCTTGTAAATTTAAAATTTAAAATTGTAATTTTACGACTTTTATCATGGAAAATTTTTCCGCAATCCTTACGAGTATTTTTCAGTGTTCTTCCCTCCTTCCTTCTCTTCCTTCCTTTCTTTCCCTTGGCGCTCCTCGTGCGTCGTCGCATGCTCCCCTCCCATACTTCCTTCTTCCTCGTCATTCCCTCCTCCTCTCCTGCTCCTCCCTCTGCCCTTGCCGTCCGCGGGGAAGAGGGGAGAAAGTTTGTTGGAAGGAAGAGGGCTTGATGGGGGATGGCGTGGAGAGGCGGAGAGGCGAGGAGTGAGAGATGGAGCGGTGTGGAGAGAGAAGGGGAGGTGGAGAGAGAGAGAGAAGTATGCAGGTATTTGATTCAACGGGAATGGCAGCTGGCGCACCAGGGGAAAATTATTGATACTTGAAATCTGCATTATTCGAATAGTATTCTCCGAAAGTGTTACTTAAACGTTGTTGCAATATTGCTTGGTACTTTTTTAAATTTAAACTCTTGCTTGGCAGGGGTGGGGTGGGCGTAGGAATAAAGCGGAGATAGGTCCCGGTCCACTCATGGGGTCGTGCTGAAAGGCCACGGCGAACAGATTGTCTCGTATCAATTGATCTCGAGGTATTGTGTCTCTCCCGGTCTCTCCTCTCCTCGCCTATTACTGCTAATACTTTTACTCCTGAATATATTCACGGTATAAACAATGTCTGATTTTTTGAGGGAAAAGGAAATTGAGGACACCTCCTTAGATTTTGAGAAAGTCCTCTCAAAAAGTAAGGAAATTTACCTCATTTTTGAAAGAAACTTTCTCAAAATCCGAGGAGTTTTCCTTAAAATTAGTGAGAGCCTCAAAGTTGTGACTTTTTTTTTCTATAAATATTAGACATTGTTTTTACCGTGCTTTAACCTCGCGCTTTGATTTGAGCTGAACGATGCCGCAAAGCTATCCAATCGGATCTCGGTGGCGGCGCCGGTCCGGAAGCTTTAATCTCGGGGCGGGCTACTTGAGACCTCACTGATAAACGTAGGTGAAGTGTGCGATTGTCGAGGAATAGGAGGGAAAAACGTTGGTCTTTCGAACTTAAAACTCAAGGTTTCCCCCGAAATAACCGAAGTGTGCGCGTTAACATGATTGCCCGTTCAGATTCCTACGCACACACTAAATGCTCTATGTTAATTGTATTCCAAGTATCTCCCGTCTCATGGCATTGGAATAGAGAGTGCCAGGGTTGCCACATGTCAGTAAAATCAGAAAAATGTCAGAAGTTTTAAATTCTCTCAGGAAAACGTCAGGATACTGAAAGAGAAGGGTAGTGTCAGGGAAATGGGCGTCATGACCAATTGGTGCCGTGAGATGGTCAGCCCGAATATGCGTCCCTCAAGTTTGCTGTAGATGGCCCGGCAGGTGCAGAAATGGAAATTTGAAAAATAAAAATTTGTACCAACCCTTCGTTCCTTTCATCCCTCTCTTTTTCCAGCTCGTTCTCCCTTGCCTTGCATCTGCACCTATTTGCATGAGGGTGACTATGGGGCTGCGGCTTTTATCTCGTTCGAATCGTTCCCGCGCGCGTCCGCGTTCCCGGTTTCCGCTGCTCGTCACGTCTTTTTTCTGTAATAGCAGGGACGCGTGCTGTCGATAGCTGCACAACACCGAGACAACATTCGTGCATGTCTCTCTCTCGGCGCGCATCGTGTGTTTGTAAGTGTGTGTGTCTGTGTGTGTTAAAAATGCAGGGATCGTGGAGAGTTGGAGACTGAGGCTCACCGGATGAGTGGCGCTATTAGTTTCCAAGGCCACTTTGGAAAGGTACGCGCCTTGCCTTGCCGTGGCGTGGCGGGCGCGCTCGGGCTGTGTGCTGTGCTGGGAGCCGGCCGGCAGCAGACCTTTCTCGTCCTTCTACCCTCCGCCCGCCTGCCGCCTGCCCGTCCTTTTGGTCCCCGCGGCGGTCGCACGGCGCCACCGCAGGTTGCCTATTGCCCCAGGGAGTCGCGAGGTGGCGCGGGGCGGCGCGGGCCGGCCAGAGGAGACCAGAATGGCAATTTGATACCTATGGCACCCGGCAGGGCAGCGCGCGGGCGGGGCTTGGGCGGGGTGGGGCGGGGCCGTGGTGGGGCGGCGCGTAGGACGGCATTGAACGCCTCGCGGCTAACCGCGCCAGAGCCATACGACTCCCCGCACACAGCCTCCCTCGCCGCGCCACCACCGCCGCTGCTCGCAGAACTCTACCGGCCAGGAGGAATCCTTTCAGCTGCGACATGTGCCCCACCCCGCCCCGCCCCACCCCGCCCCACCCCGCCCCGCCCTGCCTCAGCCCGCGGCACGGCACGGCGTGCTGCTGCTACAGTACGCGCACTCCTGCCGCCCTCAAAGCTGTTCGCGCCGCCCGCGCGTTTGCCGTCAAGGGTTTTGTTGTTTCTCACTCGCGCGTCGACTGTAGACTGATTCCGCAAAGCGGTTAGTGTGGCCTCTCAGGTGTCCTCTCTCTCTCTTGCTCCTTATGGCGTCGCGCTATTAGTGTGACAAGGACTGAGCGATGAAAAACCGCCTTGCGGAATCAGCCTGCTGGGAGAAGTTGGTGTCGTGGCGCCTCCGCGTGGCGTGTGGCGTGGCGTGGGAGGCGCCGCTAGAGGGGCTTTAATCACGGGCGGCGGCGCGGCGGGCTACACCGCCCCGATAAGCATGCGCCGGGCCGGGCCGGGCCTCGCCGGGCTGTCCAACTGACTTGGGGTGGGCACTGCACTGTTATGCAACTGGTGGTGGCTCACTGTGAGCCGGGGCGGGGCGGGGCGGGGCGAGGCTCGCGTGGCGACCTCTCCGTGTCGTTCACTCGCCCCGTATAGCTCGCCCTCGTACTCGCCCGCGTCTGCCTCTGAGGTCGAGGTCTACATTGCGCGCTGCGCACGCTTGACCCGCCCCCACCCCCCCAAAAAAAAAAAAAAAAAAAAAAAAAAAACGTCAAACCTTACGCCCGATAGGCAGAAACAGAGCGTCTGTCCCAGGGTGCAACTGATACTTATACCTTTTGTTCTTGGACTCCGCAATCCCGCGCCTGCATGATGGATTCTATGTGATGTGATGTTTCTACGACGTCCCGCGGGTGGTGGCAATTTATCTCGTCATTAAAACTTACAGCCGTATTACGTATATCTGCGGCGCCCGGCGCCCCAACGTGATAGGATTAAGGTGAGGTGTGCTGTCTGCGCCTTCTTAAAGACCCTCCCCGTGAAGCACCCACCTGTGCGTCAGTGTCAAGTGCGTGTCCTTGTGACCCGCCACTCGGCCCCGCCCCGCCCCGCCCCGCCCGGCGACTCCTCTTATCACTCATGTGTCGTGCGAATTAGGCGCCGCGGCTCGTTGTATGCGGAATGGAAGGGGTGGAAGGGAAGGGAAGGCAGTCTCTCTCTCTCTCTCTATCTCTATCTCTCTCGCTCGCTCGCTCTCTCTCTCTCCTGATTAGATTCAATAAGAATAGGAGTGACGGCAAACGGGCACGTGGAGCTCGGTTGCTCCACGGAGGGGGGTAGGGGAGGAATAAGGGATTGATTAAGCCATGCGCTGGCAGCCTTTTCAAGTTAAACACTTATGTAAGATCCGGCATGCTTGTTTTCTAACTACTTCAACGAGAGCTCCGATATAAAATGCCACCCTTTCGCTGTACGGCAACTCGCATTCCTACTGCAAATTTCTTTGCTGACTCAAAATTAGCAAATATCTTATCTCTGACAGTCATTTTCTTCCTCTTCTTTTTTCCCCTGTGACAGCGGGAGTCACGTGTTGCTCAGGCAAGGGGATGAGGTGGGCCGGGCCCGGCCAGGTCCGGCAGCAGGGTCGTCACCTTAATAAGGGTGCTAACCTTACGACCCTCCCTTACGCTCCCCACCTGGGCGCGAGCCCGGCCAGGGGGTGGGGGTGAGGCTCTCCGATACGCATTTCTTTTTCCTTTTTTTTTAGGGGGGGGGGCATTTTCGGTCTGTACGTCTTGTTTTCACGCGATCATTCCCAATAATTTTTCCAAGTGTCTATTGCTTGCTTTTTTTTGCTGGGTGTTATTTCTTTACGGGGGGAAAAAACTTCGTTCTGCTTTTTCAGCGGCCGCCCTGTGTATTTTCCACATAAGGGCTGCTTGGTTTTTTCATAACTCATAACTCTCGTTTTCTCCGTGTTAATAAGGAAAATATATAGCGCATAAGGAAAAGTTGAGGTAGGAGTATTTTATATTTACATATATATTATTTTTATTTATGTTTTTTTTTCTTCTAAAATATAAATTTCTACGTATATATATGGGGATGGTTGCAGCCAGGCCAACAAGGCCCAGACAGACAGGCAAGGGCAGACGCAGACAGACGCAGGCCTGCCGGTAGTGTTTATCCTGCTGTCTCCGCCAGGCGTCCAACCCCCTCCTCCCCTCCCGGCCGCGCCCGCGCCCGCCACAGAGATGTAGGAGAGGGAGGAGGGCGTCAAACTGGCTGGAGGTGGCGCGCTGGATGTAGGCGCGGGGGTGCGGCCCGGCCCGGCCAAGCCAATGCATTCCTAGTGAGGAGGAGGGCAGCTTGTGGCTGACCTGACCGTGTGAGAGGGACGACGGGAGAATGACGGGCTCGCGACTCGCGACTCACATGAGCGGAAGGATGACAGAGAGAGAGGGAGAGAGAGAGAGAGAGAGAGAGAGAGAGAGAGAGAGAGAGAGAGAGAGAGAGAGAGAGAGAGAGAGAGAGAGAGAGAGAGAGGAGTGTGGCGCAGCGCATTCTCCCCGCTCTCGCTCTCTCTCTCCCTCCCTCTCTCTTTCCCTATCCCTCTCCTCCCTCTCTTTTCCTCCCCTCCCCTCTCCTCGGCTCTGCGCTGCGCCGCGCTGTTGTCTCTGCCCATCCTCGTCCATTCTTTGCTGCACCACCTGTCCTGTTCCAGGCAAATGGATCTGAGCTTATTGTGCCGTCACGGCCAGGCAGAGCGCGGCAGGGCGGGGCGGGGCGGGGCGCGGCGAGTGACGCTGGCAGTGGCGCCCTGTTAAACCGCCCCGCCGCTTCGCCCCGCCCCACATGGCTCCCTTCGGGAATATAATTCGGCAATTGTCTGGCTCTCGCAGGGAAATGCAGACGCATCGCTGACTTTACGCGGAGAATGACGTCATTGTGCCTGATAGTGCGTTTGGGTTTAAGCGATTAATTTTCTTAATGCGTGCATTTTTCAGTGTTTCTTCTATATTTTCCCATTTCTACGGAATGCAATAATACTGATTTGTTGTTGAAGAAAGTTGTTCACACTTCCTAGTTATGTACTTTTCTATACTTCTACTGTGCGGAAAGGACGAAGAAAATGTCAGGTGACAGTAAGCCCCGCCCCCCGTGGCGCTGTTTTAGCCCCGCCTAAAAGCCGAGCAAGGTCCCAACCGAACGGCCCTTGCCCAGCTGGCTGGGGTGAGTCGCCCCCCGCAGAACGTAGTTGCCACTGGAGCGGAGCTGACTGCTCGAAAGGGCGGGCCTGCCTGTTCATAGGAAGACTGAACCGCATTCTCTCGTGTGGGAGGGTTGCCTGCCACTTACTGATAAATTTTGATTATTTTCCCCTTATTTCTTTTGACTTGTTTAATTTATTTTCTGTTTTTTTTTTTTTTTTGTTTTGTTCATTTGCTTCAGATTTTTTCTGTAACTTTCTTCTTTATTTTATTATAATTTTTCTTATTGTTTTTGACTTAATTTTTTTGAGGGGCTACAGTTATTTTTCGCCCCCTCCCCTCTCGTGGTTTCAATACCTGGTATGTACTCGTGTATTTGAGCTAAGTACTTCCCGCCACATTAGTTTTCACTTTCTTCGACGCTGTATGGGTGGGACCGATGACAATTATGCAGCAAGCGTGAAACATTATCAGTGCTGACCACTAATTTTCCTGCCTCGTTTACTTTTGTTACTTGTGTCTTTTTCCCCTCTATCCCGCCTGCAGCGACGGGAGAGCAGATGTGTGATTAGTAGGAGCAGGGACGATTCAGTTGTCTGAAGCAGACGGACAGAAACTCTTGCCGCGTGGCGCCTGGAATGTGTGTAGCTGTTAAGGACTAGAGGAGCGAAAGAGAGAGAGAGAGAGAGGGAGAGTAGTTACAGCAACATCCTTCGTGGTCGACCTTGCGCTGACGTCACCATTTGGTGACGCCCCCCGCGGGGGGGCTGGCATGGGCGGGCGGGCCTGGGAGAAAGGGGGAAGGGGAAGTGAAAAAAGTGAGGGGGGGGGGCAGAGGGGCGAGGGGGCCCGGCAGCGCCGCGCCGGCCCGGGCCCGCCGCCCTGCCGGGTGGAGGCCGCCGAAAATCTCTCCGAGTACTTTCTCCACGGCGCGGCTGGCCCACGAGGCCCGGCCCAATGTCTGGCCCGGCGGGGCGGGCCGGGGCCTACGGCCTACGGCCCACGGCCCGGCAGAGATGCATTCATGTCTGGAGCCCCCTCTACGCCCTCTCTCTCTCTCTTTCTCTCCCCTTCTCTCTCTCTCTCTCGCTGTCTCTCTCTCACTCTCTCCCTCTCTCCCTCTCTCCCCCCACTTCCTCGCTCCCTCTCTCGCTTTGTCATTGTAGCATCTGAGAGGACGTGTGCACGCTGGGCGAATGTCGGGGCGCGGCGTTGCCGGGGTGCCGCGGCCCGGTCCCGGCGTCCCGGCCCCTCCGTCGCGATTTCTGCTTCCTTTGCTAACCAAAAGAATTTCTGAGCCGCGCCTATGGCGGGGCTGCCACGCCGCGCGTAGGAATTCCCTTGTAAAAGATGGGAAATGAAGTCCGGCCAATGTTCGCACCCTTGTTTAAGACTTTTCACACTGTTAAAAATTTGTTGTGATTTCCCAGTACTTCCTCGATACGGAACGATTGTGAAATCTCAACACTTCTCTGTAATCAGAAAAGGACCCTTTTGTTGCCTAAAAGTGAAATATTCGGCCAGTCGGCCATATTTTTGTAGCCAAACTGTTTTAAATACAGAGAACAGTTGTAATTTCCTGAAGAGTTCTGGTTAAAATACTGAGGGCAGTTGGAATTTCTCGAAGAGTTTTGGTTTAAATACAGAGGACAGTTGTAATTTCCCCAAGAGTTCTTGTTTAAATACAGAGGACTGTTGTAATTTAACGAAGACTTCTGGCAACTTTTTTCACAACACAGGTGCTGTGAATTTCCAACATTTTTTTTGACAGTGCAACTGATTAGGAGTGGCGTTAATCCGTTCTGCTCCAAAGTAACTGAAAACTCACCTAGCAAGTCTGTAGTGGGTGACGTCCCACGCGATCCAACACCTCTATTTCTTTCAGCCTGAAAAGTCCGCGTTTCAGAAACATTGCGAACATAAAGTGCGATGTTCTTGTCTGTTCTTGGGCAGTTCGTATTGCTTGAGGCACGGATTCCTGCACACACACACAAAAAATCACGTCTGAGCAAAAAAAATAAAATTAGGTGACCTGTTCCTGTTTAGGCGCAGCTAATTTTTAAGCTACGGTGCTTATTTTCCAGCTACCATGCTATTTAATTTTCTGCTGTTTCAAGTTTTTAGCCGGAGTGCTAAATTTTCACATTTAATTTCAGCTCAGCGATTATTTTTTTTCCTGTTTTTGTGTGTGTGCTAATTGCATATAAGTGATGGTCTAAATGGCAGCCATGATCGTTTCGCTGGGTTTTGCAGCGACCAGAATGTCTTCGGATCTCATGTCTGATCTGTATCCGGGTCAGTCTGGCGGCGGGCGGGCCTGCTGGCCGGGCAGGGCCGGGGGGGCCGGGGCGGCCCAGCCGGACTTTGGAGCCCAGCAGCAGTGGCTGGCTGCGACGCTGCGTTGCGCTCTTGTTTCCATACGGACGTATCTCGCACTTATCAAGGTATACACTCTGTCTGTTGACTGACTGACTGTGCTGCCGCAGTAGTGGCCGCCGCGCCGCTCGGCTCGGGAAAAGGGTTGGAGACGAGGAGGAGCTCTGCTTCAGCCGCATCTGCGCATGCATCGCGCAAAAGTCACCAGGGAAAAGAATCTTACAGCTGCTGTAACGAAGGCACATCAAGAAAAATACAAAAATGCACCAACCATCGCTCGGTGACCTCAGGGATGAATTCATGGCTGAGACGGATATATTATGGGTATCGCCACGTAAATTTCGGCCATTGCAGCCATATAATATTCCTGAATCAACCATATTATTACATATGGTTGTCCCTGAGCCAATTATACTATGGTTGCTACTACTTTTCGTTTTTCTGGGTGCAGGGGTTTGCTTTAGCAGTGTGGTGAAGGCAAAGCAGGGTGAGGCTCAATGTAAAACCTTAACAGTGCATGTGGGGAAGAGGAGGCCAGTTTGACAAGTATAGGCACGTGAACCTTCTTATTTGAAATATCTCTATGCGCACTGGCAGACGTGAAGTGAACCCTTTTATTGGAAATAATTCAAGCGCTTCCTTTAAGCGCACACGCAGACGTTGCATGTGTTGCACAGACCCGGGGGGAGCGACTGGCGGCACGGCGATAACGAGGGAATGAAACGCGAAAGTTCGCACTCTACTGGGCGCGCCCACCGAAACCGACCCTCCCAAAATAGAATGCAAACACAAAACAAATGAGCATTAATTTAGGGGGGAAGGCGCGCCTGGCCCGGAGAGGTGCGGAGGCGGCGGAGCGGGGCAGCGCGTGGAGGGGGACGGGGCACATCTGCACCTCGAATACCTTAGCCGTGTGGGGGAGGTGAGAGGCCTGCCTGCCTGCGCCGCTGCAGCAGCTGGGGGGCCGCCGCGGGCCGGGCTGGGAGAGAAAGAGACGACAGAGAGAGCGACCGGAGGAGAGCGAACGAGAGCGAGAGCGCTGGAGAGGAGAGCAGCAGAGGAGGGAGATCCGAAGAAAGAGAGAGAGAGAGAGAGGGGGGGGGGGGGCGACCAACAAGTGAGAGTGAAGTTTTCGGCTTGGCCCGGCTGGCCTCGCCAGGCCCAGCCGGCCGGCGCGCCGCGCGGTGCGGAGCTGAGCGCGACCACGTGGGCCAGGGACCGGGACCGGGACCGGGACCGGGACCGGGACCGGGACCGGCCAGGAGGGGACCACAGGGGACCGGACGGGACCGGAACGGACCGGACAGGACCGCGGCCCGCGGGCAGAGGCAGGCACGGCGGGGCGCCGCGGCGCTGAGGAGACGCGCTCATCTTATCGCTTAAATGCCGTAATGTCCGCCAGGAGAAAAAAAGATAAAAGCACAGCTAATTAGGGGCTGGTTCGGGCCGCATCCGTATCACTGGTCCTCGCGACTCTCACATGTCTGAACGCAGCTGCTAAGGCATTCACAAGTCTGGGATAGTGTTTGACATAAGGTTTTGATGGCCGAGGCGAGCAGGCGAAGGCCGCGTTGCTACTATGGCCGGCTTAGCGCCATAGGTCCGGTCATTTCCGCTTTCTAACAGAAAAAATAACTTTATGTACAGTGATGCCACGCGTGTGTTGTGTTGTGTTTATCCCGGTTTATCCTGCTCACCTCCCGCCCCCGCGCCAATGTCAAACTAAATGTATTTTTCGTGTGTTTGCAGGTGAGTCGTGCCCGCGCCGCGCCGGACTCTTTGACCGTCCGTTGTCACGTGCGTGAGTACCAGGTGAAGTCCGTGCTGTATGGCATAGGTGCGAGGAGAAAACAGCGCTGAGTTTTTAGTGTATAAATTTTGTGAATTTTCGTGATTTTTTTTTTTTTAATTTGCATGAATTTCACCTTAATTTTTGTGAATTTCTCTGAATTTTACCTCAATTCTTCTAAAAATTTTCTCCTGATTTTTTTTCCGAATTTTTCTGAATTTCTTTTAATTTTGCTGAATGAAGTGGTTTGCAAAAAAAAAATTAAGAGTTGTCTCCCCCTCGTCTTCCGGGCCGTGGGACGGCTCGGTCCTCCTCACGTGAGCCACCGGCCGCAGGGACCGCAGGGACGCGGCCCCCGTCGTGTGGGTCCGGTGGTGTCCGGGAGAGGCCAGAGGAGGACAAGCGAGAGCTTGCATCTGTGAGGCGCTTGAGGTGCGACTGCACACAGAGAGGGGTCTTGGAGGAGCTGGGGAACGAGCTGCAGCTGCTGCAGCATCAGCTGGTCAGTCGGAGGCGCCGGGCGCGCGCAGCTCAGCTGCGCCGTATCCTGCACAGTGATGCTTGATCGTACACGTGTGTCCGCGCCCCGCGGCCCCGCCGCTGGGCCGGGGTCCCGCGGGAACACAGGTTCACCTAAGCGCGTGTACTGCCCACGGCGGGGCGGGGCGGGGCGCGGTGGGGCTCGGCGGGGCGGGGCGGGGCGCTGGTACCGCGGGCGCGGGCCCGGGCCCGTCCCACCATGGCTGCGGCTCCGCGCGGCGCGCGGCTCTGCAGTCTGCTAGCGGCAGTAGAACGCGCCGGTACGGGACGCTTGGCTGCCGAGTGGCCAGACGAGTCGAGTCGAGCCGAGCCGAGCCGAGCCGAGCAGAGCGCGCCGAGTGTTTCCGACGGTCGGGGAAGTGCCGCGCGCCGAGCCGCCCCGTCCCGCCCCGCGCAGCGCCGGCCCAGCCGAGAGGGAAGCCCACCGCACCTCGGGGGGTGTTTTGTGTTGCGCCGCCGCGCCACCCCGCCCCGCCCCGCCCCGCCCCGCCCCGCAGCATAGAAAGAAAAAGTGGTGGAGCCGGTCTGGGCAGCAGCGTCGCGTCGGCCTGAGCGTGGACGGGACTGGAGTGGAGTGTCTTGTGGTGGTGGGGGGGCTGCTGCTGGCCACGCCGAGCAGGCAAGGCCCGCCGAGGTTTTGGGCGGCTGGCCCGGGCCGTCTTGGTCCTGGTGAAAGTGAAACTCACAAAAACGCCCCCCACCCCCCCTCTCTTCTTCCCCGCGTCCCTGCCGCCGCCCGCCAGCCCGCCAGCCCGCCCGGCCCGCTCCCCCGCGGGCCCCCCGCCCCGCCCCGCCCCGCCCCGCCCCGCCCCGCCCCGGCCAGCCCGGAACATGCAGTCAGTACCCGTCCGAGAGCCGTCCTGCGAGCGCCGCGAGTGCCGCGTGTGAGTGCCACCACCCCGTGCGAGTGCTATGGAGCTGAGCTGAGCGGCTGAGCGCCGCTGTGAGTGCGCGAGTGAGTGCCGTGCGTGCATCCGGGACCCGGGACCATGTCGATGTGCAGCGTGTCTGTGAACGTGCAGTACTTGGACGGCGGGGCGAGGGTGGCTGCCGTGGGGGGCGGCGCCGCCACCGCCGACTTCCAGGGCCTGCCCCCGCCGCCGCCGCCAAGCCCCGCCACGCACGCCACGCATGCGTTGCCCCTGCTGGGCCTCAACGGCCACCATGGACTTAACAACAACAACAACGCCAGCAACAACAACAACATGAACGGTGGATTACCTTCGCAACACAACATTGGCGGCGCGCACCGGCAGCTGCAGCACCACCTGCCCGCGCCCCAGCACCACCTGCACCAGCTGCACCAGCTGCAGTCCGCCCCCGTGACGGAGGACTCGGCCGCGCGGTGGACGCACTACCAGCAGCTCTGGCGCCAGCACCAAATCATCCTCAACGGTAAGCGGGGCGCGCCACGCTGCGCCACCAGCACCACGCCGCGCGGAACACCAAGCACAGCGCCACTCTGGATACGCGCTGCGCCGCTGCGCGCCTGTGAGCGTGTGTGTGTGAGCGTGCGTGTGTGTGACATCAAGCAGTTGCGTGTCTGCACTCGGGATGCGGCCGGGCTGCCCAAGGTGAAAGTGATCCCCCTGCCCTGCCCTGCCCTGTCCCATAGTGTTGTCGCTTCCCTGCCCCCACCACCACCACCGCGCCGACACGCACCCTGAGCCGCGGAGCCGAGGTGCAACAGCCACGCTGCCGTCTCCTTATCCTCTCCTCCCTCCTCCTCCTCCTCCTCCTCCTTCTTCTCCTTCTCCTTCTTCTTCTTCTTCTTCTTCTTCTTCTTCTTCTTCTTCTTCTTCTTCTTCTTCTTCTTCTTCTTCTTCTTCTTCTTCTTCTTCTTCTTCTTCCTTTTCTTCTTCTTCTTTTGCACCACCTCCTGCTCCTGCTCCTGCTCCTCATTCTTTTTCTGGGGATGTCGATGTGCAGCATCGTAACGTGCCTTCTCCCCACGACAGTTTCTAGACGTGGCTTCGTTGGCAGCTGACCCCGCCATGGTCGTTCCTTTCTTGTTGTTGTTGTTGTTGTTGTTGTTGTTGTTGTTGTTGTTGTTGTTGTCACCAGCAGCACCAGGCCGGATCGAGCTGGGGGAGTGCCTGCTCAGGTCGATGGAGTCGTTTCCGAAATACGCCACCAAAAGTTTGGCACGTATAGCTTGTCCAGGCCCCAGCCGTCCACGCTCGCCTCCTGTCCGCAAAGGTCGCGGGTACGGGTTCTAATGGCCACTGGCCGTCCCAAACCAGAAACGCCAGAGCCAGGCCAGCAGGCTGGTGCTGTGCGTTTAGGTCTCTGCTGGTTGTCTTCTTTTGAAATGAGTGGGTCCGGTCGTGCCAAGTCGTGGTGGCACGCACGTTTCCTTCTAACCCTGTGATAGCCATTTTGACCTCCGGCGACCTCTGAAGGGGCTCGATAGGTGTCTGCTTGCGGTGCACTGCCTTGTCGTCGGAAGGGTTCCTCACGGGCCCCTTCGGCCCCCATCGCCCCTACCGCCCCCGCGTTGCTGTTGCTGCGCCTTGGGATCAGCGCGCGGTATTCCCCCACCTCCTCACCTACACTTCCGAAAAAAAATATCATGCCGCTCTAAAAATAGTGAAATGTGGCCATCGTTGCGGTGATAGCCCTGCTGTGCTCGGCCGCGGCCTCTCCCGGCTGCTCCCGGCCCGGCCCGGCCTTGCCCATGTCTCCCCGAAAAATAAACGGTGAGCATGCAGCGGCTGAGATAAGCAGTCAGTCTTATCGCTGGCCGAGCGGTCAGGCGGTACGGTATACGGGGCGGGGCGGGGCGGGGCGGGGTCTGCGGGCGGAATAGGGAACCATCGGCCCTCTCTCGTGGTAGATGTTTGTCGATTAAACGTATTGAGTACCGTGTGGACGCGGATCTTCTTCCCTGACCAATATTTCTACCTTAGTAAAAGATTTAGTGAAGAAGACGGGTAGTTCTTTATGAGAGGGACGGTCCTCCTGACGTACGTGCTCCCATAAGAGAGTCCTAAAAGTTATGTTTATAACTGATACGAATACGGGATGCGCGGCCGTGATCGGACATCCCTGTGTCATATACGAGGGGGGGACAACTCTAAAAAAATTTGTACACTTCGTAATTCAGGAAATTTTTATTTTTAAAAAGAAAAAAACAGATAAAAGGGAAAAGTTTACAAAAAAAATTGGTAGAATTTTAAAGAATGGTAAAATTCAGGTAGGATATTCAGAAAAAATTATGTAAAATTCAAGTGAAAATTCACAAAAAATCAATAAAAATTCAGAAAATGTGTCCACCAAAAACTCAGAGTTGTTTCCCCGTCGGTCATGTCTCGCTGAACCTCTGTGCTCTCGGCAGCCGTTAGCGGAGGGTGCGCTGCCCGAGGTGGTGGAGGGCGCCATGCTGCTCCGCCACGCCGGGCGCACATGCGCGGAGATCGCCTAGCTCCTTCCTATCATCGCGCCCTCCCCATCTGACCCGACCTGCCCCAAGGAGCGCGTTTCACGCCCTCCTACCACGCCCCCTCCCCAAATTACGCAATGGGGCCGAAAGTGAGATGCGTCAGTCAGCCTTTTCGGATATTGGGATTGCGGTGCTTGCCTATCACCAGTCATCCGCCCCAAACACGGAAGCCTCCCGAACAAATATCGCATCGGCATTCCTTCCCCCCCTCTTTTTTTTGGCGTTACTCGGTATCTGTTACCGGCGTTGTGCTGCTAGCAGCGCTCTAGACGGTTGAATGGCTCCTTGAGAGATTTCGTTTGTCATAGCCTCGCCCTTTTGTGCCAGGCTGTGTGCATTCAATGAGCCGAAAAGGCATTGCTGTAGCCGCCGCGCCTGGCGGAGAAATGTGGCGAGCGCTTTGTACGCCCAGGAAAACACACCCACAGGGAACCGCTCTGTCTGGCTGTGTGAGCGTCGCTTTTCTGCACACTGCTGAAGTCTTTTTTTCTTTTCTTTTTTTAAATTTTAAAACTCATGTGCAGGTCATGTACTGGTCAAGTAAGCCTGCTTTAATGCCTGTAATAAAGTGTACAGTTATGAACAAAATTGTGCATAAATCATGGCAGTATTTTTTTTTTCAATGCGAATATATTGTGTAGCACTGTTCATTTAATTATTCGCAAGCAAGCAGATTTACTGAAGTCTGTAACTAAGGGTACTAATAAAGAAAATCATAAAAATGTGTGGGAAGCGTATTCTATGTTTCCACTTCTGAAATAGTCGCCTGTACCTCACCTCCTTATTTCCCTTTCTCTCTTTTTATCTGTGCAGAATACTTTTTTGTAACGTTTGATGCTAGATGTTTCACAACAGCGGATAGAAAGAGTCTGATGTAGTTGCGCTAGTAGCGTTTTATGCAACATGTTCCCTTAAAATAAACAAAAGGAAAAAAATCTCCAATACCCTTCTTACTTAAATGTATGCTGATATTCCATTTCGGGGCAGGCGTTTCTATTTTATTTTACTTTTTTTATCGCTCATAAATCGAATTTCTTTTTCAACCGATACTCCTAAACTTGATTGATCATTTTGAGAATTTCACGTTTGCTGTGGTTTGCAGCGCCGGAGAAGCTCGCGGTACGCGCCCAGGTGGGGCGGGGCGGGGCGGGGCGGGGCGGTGGGACGAGGACGAGACGGTACGGAGACGCCGGTGACGCAGCGTGGCGCGGCGTTGTGTCCGCGGGGGGGGGGGGGGGGGGGGGCTGCGGTGGGGGCGGCCGCGCGCGGCTCAGCTGGGGAGGAAACACTTTCACCTCGGAAACGTTTTGTGTAACAGTCGAAGGCGCGGCGCGCGCTGAGCTGAGCTGAGCCGAGCCGAGTAGTGCAGGCGGAAGGAAATACCGAAGGGACTACGGCTACACTGAGGAAAATTTTTGACTGCTGTCATCAAATAATCTATAAGGCCTAACTGTTGTTCGATCCGTCAGAGTAGTATTATGGGCATTGAAAAATTCAGTCGCTGACCGAAAGTTCCATAGTTTCCAGAACTAAAAGTTCGATGCCTAGGACGACTTCGCGACGGATCGAACTGACAGTTTGATCGCTGCAACCAAAAATTCTTCTCAGTGTAGGAGCCGCGGCTCCCTCCGTCCCTGGTCCATCCCGGCAGCGGCAGAGCCCTATACCTGCCGCGGCGTACAGCCCTGCAGGTGCGGCGCTTTATTCCCGTGGGCGGGGCGTCCTGCAGGGCACGCCAGCGAGGGAAGACCACGCCGTCCCCGCTCAGCCCGTCTGCGCGAACACCGGACCGGACGGCACATCGCTCCCCAAACGTGCCAGTGGCAACCCCGCCGCCGCCCCGCCAGACCACGCCCCACATCGGCCTCCTGTTACGCCCCCGCCTCGCCCCCACCACGCCCCCCGCCCCGCCCCACCCCGCCATGGGAACGCTGCGGGGCGGGGAGGACCCCGGGGGCAATCGACTGACCCGCTTCGCCCCTCCCCTCCCCCATCCCGTGCCGTTGGACGCTGGTCCAAGATCCACGCCCACATCAAACTGACGTAAAGACAAGAGTCGCCTAGCTTTTTATTATAATCATTTTATCGCAGTTGAATTTTCATTGAAAGGGGCGTACCAACGGGTCCTTCACTCAAAAAAAAAAAAACAGAAACAGTGTACAACCCTGTTAAAAAAAAAACAGTAAAAAATCAGAAAACAATCAAGAAAAAATCAGAGAATTATAATCAAGAAAAATCAGGAAAAATCGAGGAAAATTACGAAAAAAAAAGACAGAAAAATAAGAGAAATCGGTGTGCGCTTGAATTTTTAGTGAAGGAGCCCTCGGGGCGTACAGCTGCACGCGGCTCTGCTGCGAGGCCGTGTCGGGACCGGTGCGCCTGGCCCGGGCCCGGTGCGCCTGTGCACATCTCCGTCGCGCGCGCAAGCACTCGTAGATGTCGTGTGACGACTTCTCTTCGCGCAGCGCTGCGCAGTTTGTGGCCGATGGATCGCTATCAGACGATAGCCTCCCCGGTTCGACGTCGCCGGCGTGGTCTAGGCTAGGCGTCAGGCTGGCGTACGAATTTTCTAGTTTTGCGATCGGCTTTATGACAAACGTACATGTTTTTTTTATTGGCCGCTTAAGATTTCTGAAACTTCTGCTGTTTTTGTTGTTGCTTATAATTGATCTCCATAGTAGTGAACAAATTGTGCACAAATTAATTGTTACTATTATTTGAAAAGAATAAACAAATTAGAACGACTTTGCTCATAATTGCACATTAAATAATACTCAACAAAGCAGATTAACTGAAATCTGTGGCTGTGAGCTGTGTTGAAAAATTTTCTAAAGAATTTGATGTGCACACGTATGTTTGATTTTGTTTTCTCTCTCGCGTCACACAAAAATATTTCCTCCTTGTACTGACAAAATAAAAATAAAAATAACAAAATCACTTTGAAATAATGTTATAACAACCATCACATAGCCGCATCTATGACTTCCACTTTTAATTTAGATTCTTTTTTTTTTTCTCTCTAATTATTGTCTGTGTGATCTTTGGATGGTAAGCGCCCCCCCCTTCCTCTTATCAGCAGTGGCACGAAAGAAAGGCCTAATCACGAGGCCTGTTAAATCCTCGCGCGCTTCACGTTGATAACGCCGCGCCTCGCCACGAGCGCACTGTCCCGTCCTTGTCTAGTGTCACCGTGACTAACGCCTGACTGTCACCTCGGTCTTGAATTTCGGCGTGACGACGCCGCCTGCGCGCGCCGCACAGCTGCGGCAGAGCTGGCCATCCATCCGGGTGCTGTGTGGGAATGGTGACCGGTCTGGTGACCGCGGGTGACACATCGCAGAGGGGGGTAGGGTTTTCATGATCGCCCATCGCGATAAGAATGAATGTGCTCAGGCCTTTCACGCAAATGACGTATCATCGGCAGGAGTAATCCTCTTATTTATTTTTTTCTCTCGGAAAGATTGTAGTGTAGGCATTGTCACTCGTCACAAACGTAATTTCTTTCATCCTTCTTATAGTCTCTTGAGGAGGGCTTTAATCGTTTATTGAAATGGCCTTCGAAACAAAATTGTTGTTTGTCGACCACGAAAAGGAGGGTCGAAAATAATCCCGCTGAGCTGTGCACTTGCCGCGGGTGCAAAGTTGCAGATTGCAGGGCACTGATAAGTAAAATAGCCTGATTACAATGTCAGAACTTGGTGCCTACTTTAGAATGGTGTTGTCTTTAAGCGAATTAAGGCGCTACGAAGTTGTGGCCTCTCCTAGAAGCAAAGCGACAGCTCGTTCGAGCTTAATTGATATCCAGAGAACCAAAAAAAAAAAGGGAACAAATGACTCAAAACAGCCATGACTAAAATGTCAGCACATTTTATTTTTTTAAGGGTCTGCTTGACGAATTAGGAACCTCATCCTTATATGTGCCGAAAAACTGCCCTTAAAATCCAAACGGTGAGAGATAGAGCAACACGGACGAAATTAGAGCGCATAGTAATTTAATTCGTTTAGTAATACCTGTAAGCATTAGACGTTTTCAAAATAAGATTCTTCCTGTACCACCGTCGGAACTATGGAACAGTCCCACCGAGGGGGAAGTCACTTCGAAAAATCATTGTACGGCCCCCAAAAAAATCACTTTAAAAAGTCAAAAAAATCAAAATAAAATCAAGAGAAAAGAACTCAGAAAAATCCGGCAAATCGAGAAAAAATTAACAACTAACCGAAATGAAGTAGAACAATTTGAGAAATTGTGGTCAAAGATCAAAATTTACCAAAACAGAACACATTTTTTTTTTTGAAAAATCAAAAGAAGAAAATAAAAAAATAAAAAATCTCCGTACACATTTTGTATGAGTGATCCCCCCCCCCCCCTCGAGTCCCACTGTTGAGTTTTCAGAGTTGATGTTTGGTGTGTTAAAATAAAGGTACGTGATGTTACGGACCCCGCCGGACCGCTGCCCGCGCGGCCTATGGCATCCCGCCGCCACGTCGCCAGATAAAGGAAGATAGTGACGCCTTGGCCACTTGTTTTAGTCGATTTCCATCCGTCCAGCGAGCCGCGCCGGCCGGCCGCCGCCGTGCCGCGGGTAAAGAAAGATAAAAATGATCGAGACTCTTCCTGGAGCGAGCGCGTCGCGTTGCGTCGCTGCGACACTGAACTTCGCCGTGGTCCACTGCGCTCGGTCGCCATGACAGTAACCCTGGCCCAGAGGCCAAAGGGCTTCCGCCTAAACGCACACATCGTACTTTTTTTTCTTTTTTTTAACTGCTTGGCTTCTATGGCTTGTTGTCTGCGACATGTTTGCTCCCACGTCTTATTTATGCTGTTATTGCCGCCTGTTACGATTGTGTGTAAATTGTCGCATTTGGAATTTATATCTGGAGCAGGCCGCAATCACAACAAAACTATAAAATAGCGTTGGTATCCTTTTTTTGTTTGTTTCGTTTTGCCCCAGTCCACAGGTTCCTCCTCGCTGACTTAGGAGGCGGACGCCGTGTGGGTAGGCAACCCTCCCGCACCCCTGTGGGCGGACTGCCTACCTCGTACTGGCACCGCGCCGCGCGGACCGAGGCGAGGATCACACGAGAGCCTGCTCTGTATCGCTCACAGATTTGATCTTGACTTGACTATCACCTGCACTTGTAACATTTTAAGAACAACCTTAGGCTCCCACGCGTTCCCGGGGTGCCTATTGCTTATTTTTCTTTTTTCTCTGAATGCGACATTTTACGTGGCAATGTCTTTAGCGAACTGACTTGAATAAGCAATTTTACAAAACGGTAACGTCATATAATAATTAAGTTTGAGTTTTTCTGGGGCGCATGTGTAACGCCCTTTGCTAAAGCATCAATTTCGTCCTGTAAACAACCGGCCATAAGGGGAGTCGGGTGAATGTTGCCGTTCGGGTTTTAGCGTCTTAGTGTTAGACGACAGGCAATATTCGCGCGCAGTGTTCAGGAATTGAGACGTCGCAGCGCGTCGTGCGGCAGGGATGAGGTTGTTTTATCATTCCCAGGGCAATCACCGCCCCCTCCTCCCCTTGCATTTCTCTGACTACGACGACTCGAGGCGGCGGCGACGAGCAGCAAGGCGGTGGAGTGGAGCGCAGCGCCGGCCTGGGACGGGACGGAAACAAAGATCCCGGAAGGAGCCGGCCTAGACAGACCGGGCGGGGTGGGGTGGGGTGGGGCGCGCGGCGGGGCGGGGCGGGGTGTGGGGCGGCCGCCGCGGCGTGGCGGAGAGGGGCTGGAGAAAGTGCTCTCAGCAGCAGCAGCAGCAGCAGCCGCCAGAGGGCCTGGAGGTGAGGTGGAGGAGGAGGGGGGGCGCTGTGAGCTCGCCAGATGTAACGCCCGTAACACCGTTACTGCACTGACTGCATGCGCTTGGGGGGGGGGGGGGGCTGCAGCTGCAGAGGACTTAACATCACTGAAGCGATATATAGAGAAGGGGACGTTTGTTCTCATGTCCACGAGGCGCATCGTGAAATGTCATGCAGGGCAGTAAACGTTGGACACGGGCTGCGCGCGGAGGATATCTGCTGGGCTGCAGCCATCCTCTCGGATATATATCGGCCGATCCCGCTGGCCCGTGTTCTTATAGGGTGCGTTGGTTGCCCCAGAATTTTTCCGACGCAACGGCCAACGTGTGCTTCCAGAATAACCCAAACCCAAGTAAAATAGCTGCTATAACAAAGCAAAAAGAACGTTAGATTAAAATAAAAAAAATCGTGGCGTGTGACGATAGGAGGGGTCCGCAAGTATACGGTCTGCCAGTGTACACATGCTGTGGGCTTCCTGGTTTTTCTAGGTTTTCCGTTTGGTTTTCCCACTCTTCCCAACTTTTTCTTGGTTTTCCCAATATGTGGTTTTCTATTATCTTCTGAAGGCTTCCTACCGTTTTATGTGGTTTTCCCCAATCTTCATTGGTCTTCCCTTACATTTTCCAGGCTTCCTTTAAATTTCTCGGCCTTCCCTCAAGATTTTCCGGTCTTCTCTAGTATTTTTCGGTTTTCCCCCTTTACCATTTGTGGCCTACGATTCCTACGATAATATTGGTCTTCTTCGGTTTTCTTGGTCTTCCTGGCGGTCTTCTCGGTCTTTCCAGTTTTCCGGGCTGCCGGTGTACGCGCTCAAACCTAGTTGCGGACGCGGGACCCCTCGGTGACGATGCCACCCCAATTCTAGATTGAAATTACATGCGGCGGTGTGGCAGACTAATAGTTTTCCTCTTAGCCAAATGTTTTGAAGGCTCCTGTCCACAGGGGTTCTCATCGCTCGCTAGGCAGGGCACGGAGCATCGACGACAAGCTCCTAACCCTGGCGCTTACCAGGCAAAATGCACCCGCATGTGCTTTAGGGTTGCCTATAGTAGACTGATATACAGGCAGCTTTAGCTCCCCTGTGTTTGTGCTACGTATATTCAGTCTTCTGGCAAAACTGTCAGGCAACATTTCCTCCAGATGTGATTCTGTGCTGTCATGATGTAGATAAATTGTTGTAATTTTCAGCAAAATATTGGAAGAAAAAAATGTGTCTTGTTTCTTTTTATTTTGTCTCCTTAACGATTGCTTTACTACACGCGTAATGATTTAAAAATCATTTTTATTTTTGATATATTGCTCTCTGCAAGCGCGCAAATGTGTACATGTATGCGGTAGCTCCTTTGCAATCTTCCAAATTCTTTGCCAAGCTATTGCTTTTTCAGAATTTAACTGTGCCGGAACGTATCAGAGTGCCAAAGGCGTAATTAACACGTTTACTTTGGCGCGCCTTTTTCGTGCGAGGCGCCGTTCCGGTCGTGCAGGAAATGTTCAGCCGGGCTCGGCAGGGCTCGGTTCGGCTCGGCTCGGCTCGGCTCGGCTCTGCGCGCTTGGCATGGGGCCGCCGGGCCGCTGCAACAGGTTTGTGTGTTTGTGCCGGCCCGGCGGTGGTTTCGCGATTCCTGCGCGGGAAAAATACAAGCTTTCCTCTCTTTCTAATTATTGATATGATATGTTATTTACTTGATGATTCCAAATGGCAGATTTTATGCGCTCTGTTAAAAGCATCTCTGTACATTTACGATATATTTTGTGAAATTGCGACTCTCGAAAAGCGCTGCTGTAGATTGACGACAACCCATTCTTGTTCGTAATTGAATTCCAAGTCAATAGGTAGGTAGTGCTTGTAATTTAACGATTTTGTACCTGAACGTTTTTTTTTCCTTCACAGATTTTTTTTTCAAAGAGTGGAGTTACGGAACAATTTTTTTAACTGTTGCCCCCGTTTCTCCATGTATGATTGACTTTTGACATTTTTCAAAGAGACGCGCCCAGCAGCAGGCAGGAGGAGCGGAGGAGCTGTTGGCGCGCATACTGTTTCGCGCCGCATTTGACCCGTGCGGCGGCGGGGCGGGGCGGGGCGGGGCGGGGCGGGGCGGCCTCCGGGCTGGACCGGGCCAGCTGCTGTATAGCCTCGCGCTAGTCAGACCCCCATCATCGAGCCGAACCCCACGCTCCACATTGCGGGAGCTGCTGACACAATCCCTGTCTAGGTGAACGCGGCGGGCGTGGCGTGGCGTGGCGTGGAAGTGCAGCGCTGCAATGCACTACTACTACAACGGACGATCGACCCGGAAGAGACTTGCGGCCCCGGAGTGCAAGCGGTAGCGGGAGAAGGAGGGGGAGAAAGGTGTAGTTGTCTGCGGGCCGCGGAGCGCCGTGTGCAGGAGGGGGAGGGAGGGGGGGGGGGAGCCGGCGAAAGGAAAAGTGCTTTCTACGTCGGGCTGGGCTGCGCTCCGCAGTACCACTCTGGCTGCAGTGCTCCGCCCCGCCCACGATGCCCTCTGCGTCGCACTGCGCGCCTTCCGGGTACCTATACCTACCTATTCGAGTGATGGGTTAGGTACCTCTTGTGGGTACGCGCGGTAGTGCGCCGAGGGGGGAAAAATTTACCCAGCGCGGGTTCTCGCAGTGGAAAACAATGACTAAGTTTTGGAGAGAAAGGGAAAGCGCTGAGAAACTCCCATAATTTTGGGGGGAAATCCTCATATTTTAAAGATGTCTCCCTCAAAAATTTGGGATTTTTTTTTCTTTGTCATGGGCAGTAGATTTAGCCACAGGAATCATCGAGAATCACTTTGGTAATCAATAGAAATCACCAAATATCATTAAAATATTGATGGAAATCATGTGTGCAAACTCAATTAATCAATAAGTGCACATTTGAGCTTGTTGTGCGAGTATGCAACTAAATAAGAGTCAATGCCCTCCAGTTATATGCTTAAGTGCACCCACCTGCATCTTCTTGAGTTTGTGTTGACGAAAAGCAATAGAGTTTTGAGAATTCGTGTCAAGCCGTAATCGTATTGTGTTATCTGAAGATGGTGCTTGCCTATGTAACACCCTATCATCCATTTACGTCAGGAGGGATGAGTGTGATTAATTCGTTTGGTCGGTTCGGTATCAATCGCGGCGCCGGTTGTGTCTGATCCCGAGCAAACATACGTCACCCCACTCCGTGATGCGGGCTTTTTAAGACCTTTGTGGCTTATCAGAGGAGAAAATAAAACACGGCTGCCCTCTTCTATTTCAAATAATTGAACAGCAAGTACTTTTCTTCCAAAATACTCCTCTTTAAAAGGGACGGGAATAAAATGAAAGAAAAATTTTAAGCTACTCAGGTATATTTATGTTTAGCGTAGGTCTTATGTTTTAGTGTATCATCTGCTCAAAAGTGGAGATAAGGGTGATTTTCGTTTGTCTGGAGCGTCGCGTCGCATCTTTTGAATTTCTCTCTGATTAGAAAACACGGCGCGCATCTTCGCTGTGAGCCGCCCCCCGCGGCCGCCTCGCCGCACGAAGAAACGAAATTGTAATGAAGCTGAGCTGAGCTCAGGTCCGGTCAGTTGTTTGATGATTATGCAGCCCGGGGCGGGGCGGCGCGGCGCGGCTGTACGCACGCTTTTCCTGCTCCGCCCGGCTGCAGTCTGTCTCGCTGCTGGAGCTGGAGAAGAGTGAAAAGGGAGTCGGGAGGGGGGGGGGGGGGTGCGTGGGTGTGGCGGGCCACAACGCTTCGCGCCTCTGTTTTCCCCGAAAGAAAAGGGCAGTGACCTCCTGGCGCCCCGCGCGCGCAACGAAAGGAAGCTGCTCGCTGTGCATGCGACGCGGTGTAATTAAAACCGCGCCCAAGGGGCCCCGCTCCACCCCGCCCCGCCCGGGCCTGGCTGGAGCCTCCAGCCGTCCGCTGGACTCCAGCCCGGTGCTGGACTGGACGCGGCGGGGCGGGGCGGGGCGAGGCGCCAGACCGGGAGCGGAGCTTTCCTCCAGTTATCCAGGAGTCTCTCTTTCTAACCTCTTGAAGAAAAGTTTTGCATTCGGCGGCTGGCGAGGTGATCTGCCGTCAGCCGAACTGCATCAACTTTGTCTTTTCTTTTATTTAAGCAGGTGATATTTTACAACACAACTTCTACCCTAAACATAAATATGAAACTTTTTCCTTTTTTTTCTTCTTCAGTTTTTAGACTGCCGGTCCGTTGCAAGGAAAGTGTTTGGCTTTAAGTGCTTGGTGATTTTGCAGTAAGATGCACAACTGTCTTAACTTAATTTAATTTTAATTTTTACAGTTCATCGAATCATGAAAAACTTATTGACTGAACCTCCTTTTCGTAATGAGATGTCTCGCTCTTGCTATTCAAAGGCTGTGAAACCTTTAAAAAGATTTTAAAAATATTTTTCTCCCGTAAAACTTTTTAACAGTCTGTGAGAGCTCGACGTTTGGGATAGTTCAAAAATTATTCCTAAGTTGAGGACTTTTTTTTTAGGCACGAAGTAGCCTTATGGTTTTGTGTCAGGATGCGATTTTTTTTTTTATTAGCACGGCCCCTTACCTAAATCCTGATTTTTCTATACGATTTTCATAAGACTTGGCAGAGAGGTAGAACTCGATCTCCTTAGTTCACCGCTGAAATGCCAGCCCAAAGTTAGCGACCAATTTTGAGAAATTTCGATCTAAAATCTCCGTTTCTATGGTAATACTCGACTTGTCTCGGGAAAACAGCGTGGAAAGGGGAGCCGAGCCGAGTCGCCATTGTCGCGGCTGCTCGACCCCTCGGCGCGGCGCGCAGGGGAGGAGGACCGGCGGGGTCGGGGACTTGTTGATTCAACTCATGCACAGTAGTTCAAAAAATAAAATTTGGAACGACACGTGAGAATAAAAATGTAAAAGCGGTGTTCGAATGCCCATTGCACAACGAGCGTACAGTTCAAAAATCAAGCTGATCGGATAATTTTTACTGAGAGACTAACTTTTAAATCGATTGAGCTAAAAAGCTAAAATTTGGCATGTGACCCGCTGAACTAGTGACCCTGAAATAAAACAAATTCAATAACATGACCCAGAAGGCTAGAATTTTTCAAGTAAATTTCTATATAAACCATCATCTCCCGAAGAATTTAGTGAAACGAAAAAATTAATTAACTTCGTGCCTACCAGGATTTCCTGAAATCGTATTTTTTTTTCGTAATTTGTGATTACGGCACAGTTGTGTTGTAAATTTACGAAAGCAGTCGTCAATTTACGACTACAAATTCCGACTTGCCAAAAAAAAAAAAAAAAATCTCAGTCGCCGCATGTTACTTTTTTTTTTTCGTACAGTAACAATACAACTGGGAGTTTTCGACTTTACGACATTCATCCTGAAAAATTTGCCTTGCAAACCTTGCGAATATTTTCTTCAGTGTTCCGCAATCTCTTTACTTTTTTATTCTTTTTTCCTCTCTGAAATGTTTCGAAACGGCTGCTTCACTATATACATCCGTTCCGTGTCACGGAGTGTGCACCAAATCCTATGCGACCCCCGTGACTGTGTGGATGAAGGCCCCGCGCTGCTGCCCGGCCCGGCCCGGCTGGCCTGTGGACGCGACGGGACGGGACGGGACGGGACGGCCGGGCCTCGCAGAGAGTGAAAGTTTTCCCAAAATGTTGTGCTCTGCAGCCGCTGCCGCTCCGGCTGCCGCTCTGCCGCTGCTGCCGCCGCTGCTCCGGCCGGGCCGGGCCCCGCCGCCGCTACCGCCCCGCCCCGCCCCGCCCCGCCCCGCCCCGCCCCGGCCAGAGCTTTCCCCGAAAAGTGCACTGCCAAAAACAGGCGGCGGCCGCGTGCTTGCGCCCTCGCCTCGCCCCGTACGCTGCTGGCTTGGCTTTCTTCTCTGGCCGCGGGCTCTGCTACACGCTCCGGGCCAGGCCTGGCCCGGGGCACGAGCACTGTTTGTAAAATATAGAAATACGTAACTACTGTCTCACGTCGCCGCCGTAAGGTGCGTAAGGCTCAGTGCTGCCAGAGGAGTACACCGTGAAAAGTTGCTGTAATAGGTTTACGGGAAAAATTTTCCACGAAGTGGAGTTGTAAAATAAGAACAATTACCAATCGTTACATTACCAGCACAAGGTATCGACTTGAAACTCAAATACGATCAAGAAAGGGGTCGTGGTAAATTTACAACAAATTTCGTAAATCGTAATTTACAAAAGTAATCATAAATCTACAAAGGTATCTTTCACAGTGTCGGCAATCAGCAGCTGCCTGTTGACTAGGCAGCACGCACGCCCCACTTCACTTCACTTATGAACCTGGTCTCAAAAGACCTACGGTCTTCGTGTCGGCCTTCGGACCGCAAGGCGCCGATACAGCCAGCTTTACTCCACTGTGTTTGGGCGGCGCATTGCCTGTGTTCCCTGGCAACACTAGCTATGTCCTCTTCCCGCTCTGGTACTGTAGGTCTGACATCTGTCCACTGTTCTGCGTCCCCCAAGGTTTCGGGTTTCTACGTATGGTTCACTCGGTTGGCTTGGCTCTGCCAGTGCATGGTTTTATGGTTTCGTCCGCACGACGGGTCCGCGGTGATGACAGCCCGCCCGCGGGCGTGCGCAGAACGGAACGGCTGCCTTCTCTTTTGGAGAGGGGGAGGGGCGGGCACGCGGGCATATGGCCACGAAGATAATTAGTTTACTGTTGGAAAGTTGGCAACGTCTTCGCAATTTTCCGTTCTCCGCTCCCACATGGTCATTGTATGAAATCTCTCTTTATTTGTATGTTTTCTGGGGAATATTACTTGATTACAGCAAGCAAGAAGAAAATTTTGCAACTGCACGAAAACCTCAAAATTGTACAGCGACCGCGCATGGATAGGAAGACTCGGTGGATTGCAATGTCATGCTGCAAAAATTCCATGACTAAAATTGTTTGTGAACGTCAAAAAAATTAGTTATTTGCGTATCTAGCAAAAACAAAGTCACTCCCCCGTGTCCTCTCTCGTGTTTCTCTGACTGCTAGAATCAGTGTGTGCATCTCGTGCGGGGCGGGGCGGGGCTGGGGCGGGGGCTGAAGCACCCTGCAGACCGTGTAATGATTAGCTTTTGTGTGGCGGGGCCTCGGAGGACTGCGCAGCTCTGCGCAGCGGTGGCGGCGCCGCCCCGCCAAGGCAAGGGCCTAACTCTCGACGGCGCCGCGACGCCGCAGGTCGGTGACCCCGCGCCGAGCGCCGGAGCCGAGCCGGAGCCGCCGGAGCCGCCAGGCCGCACGAAACGCGCCGTGGCGCGCATCGCAGCTCCGGGCCGGGCCGGGCAGGGCGCCCTCCACCGTCATTTTGTTCGCAAACGGGCGACGTCGTCGGAAAAAGTGCACACTGTTGGAAAAATACCACAGTAAATGCCTGCTCGACAGGAACTCTGAATTTTGGTGTACAAATTTTGTGAATTATTCTGTATTGTTGTTGATTTTTTTTTTGCTATTTTTGTGCTTCTGAACTTTTTCGAATATTTCGTAAATTTTTCTGATTTTTTTCCGAATTTTCCTAAATTTTTTCTAAACTTTTCGGAATTTTCCCAGGGAATTTCGATTCCGCGATTGATGAGTCAGTGATTTTTGGCGATTTCTGTTGATTTCCATTGCAGTTCTCGATGACGTCCGGGGCTCAGGTACATATGTAACTTTCAGTGTTGTTGTTGTCGTCCTGTCGGCGCGACCGGTGGGATGAGGTGGAGCGCCATTGGACGGTAGCAATAGAAAGATGTCATTATTGGAAAAGATCACCGGAGTACACATCAAAACGAGGCTGAATGTGAAATATATACATATATGCTCGTAGACTTAAAATTTTGTTTTTAAATTGTTACACTGTGAAAAATATCTTTCTAGATTTACAATCTTTGTAAATTACGATATCTATGAAATATGTTGTAAATTTACGACAACCCTTCCTTGCTTGCTTGTAATTGAGTTTCATGTCGAAACGGAGTGCTTGATAATTTTACGATTTTGCGATTGTAACTTTACAACTCCACCTCGTAGAAAATTTTCCTGTAAACCGTCGACTGTTTTTCGGTGTGTGTACAAAATTCATCGTAAATTTGTGACTCGGCAATCTTGCTCGTCGATGATTTTCCAAGTGATACGCAGCTCTTTTACGTAGTAATGAGCCTGGTCACGTTCTTCACACGGTGCCTGCGGTCGCCCTTAGCAAAGCCTATAGCGCTGCTTGCACTGTTAAAACCTTACGAAGAAAAAGTTCGTATTACAAACAAAATAGTTTGTAAGCTGCGAAGTATTTGGCTGCTTCGCAATTGCGAAGAATTTCTTCGCAACTTACAAACTATTTAGTTTGTAAGGCGTAAAAAGTTTGTTAGCTTGCGAAGCGTTGCGAACTATTTTAATTGTTTGTAATACGAACTTTTTCTTCGCAATGCGAAGCATCCAATTTCTTTGCAACGATTGTTCGCAAGGTTTAAACAGTGTGCGCGCCCCGCGGGCCACAAGCGGCCGCGAGGGAGAGAGAGATTAAGGTATGGACAATGCGTGGGAGCGAGCGAGAGGTCCGACTCTATCCGGCCTGCTAGTCGTCTTGCTTTCTGAAACCCCATGAACTAACGACGACCACCAGCGCTCCTCTAGAGCAGGCACGTTATGAGGGGGCGGAGAGGAGGGGCGATGTATCGAAAGTTACCTACATTCAGGGGTTCTGTAGCTCAAATTGCCTACCTTCAGTCGGATCCATGAGCTGACAGAGGGGGCGATCGCCCCGCCCCCCGCCCCCTTATTGCGTGCCTGCTCTAGAGAGCCCCTGGCTGCGGGGGCGATACTCTCCCGCCGAGCAGCTGTGCGTTGCGGGCCGGCCTACCCGCTCCTGCGCGCGGGGCTCGACGTGGCGGCGCCGGCGGCCCGGTGGAGTGGACTGAGTGGAAGTGTGTCCTTGCGTCACAGCAGATAAGGCGCCAGCGCACTTGACACATCGGGCCGGCCGCGGTATGCAGTGCGCGCGGCGGCGCGGCGCGCGAGGGGCACGCGGGGCGTATGCTTTCTCTGGCGCGTGCTACCCTGCCCCCCCCCTTTCTCCCCCCCCTTCTCTCCCCTCTCTCTCTCTCTCTCTCTCTCTCTCTCTCTCTCTCTCTCTCTCTCTCTCTCTCTCTCTCTCTGCCCCTCTCTCCCCCTTCCACTCCCTCCACCTCTCCCCTCCTCCCTGAGGCCCGCCGCCGCCGCCGGGTCGGGATCCCTTGTGGACCCTCTCCTCGTGATTCCACTCTCACTGGCTCACACTTTCAATTTCGTGGCTGGCCTTCGCCCGGCCCGGCCCGGCCCGGCCCGGCCCGGCGCGGACATGCCCGGACTAGAGCTGTCAACGACGCGCGCCCGCGCGGCCTGGCGCTGCGCTGCTGACATGGTTGGCTGGACACGTCAACCTGTCAGCCGTTTCAGACAGCCCTATTAGGAGTGAAGGGGAGTAAGAGCGAGGGGTTATAACTAGTGTTCTAAAGGGTGGGAATATTCCCGGGAAAATTGGGAATCTTGGGGAACGTTACCGGGAACGTTCGAGGCTCCAAATCGGGAACGTTCCCATCTTTAAGTAAAAATGAACCAAAACTGTTCATAAATGTAGGGATTTATTGGAATTTTTTTTAAGTGGTTGCTGCTTTTAAAATTTTATAATTTTTTAATCTTACTGGTCAACGTGAGGGCGCTGCGTTTGCCGACAGGCAGAGGCAGACGACTCCCTCTCAAGTTAAAACAAGTTTTGCGTCATATCGACACAAACGCGAGTTTTTGTCGTCAGGGATATGCAGTATAGGCTATAACCGACAGAAAACTGTATGGTCGGTCCAAACCGAGGGGGTTTTCACTCAAGATATTCGTGTACACGGTATTTCATAATTCATGTATTTCGCGGTATTTCGGCGGTATTCACTGTTTAAATTTTTTTTGGATATTCACAGCACCTCTATTGTGAAAAAAGTTGGCAGAACTCTTCGTTAAATTACTGTGAAATTCTGTATTTAAACCAGAACTCTTCGGGAAATTCCAACTGGCCTCTGTGTTTTAAACCAAAAACTTTTCGGGAAATTACATCTGTCCTCTGTATTCAAAATAGACTGGCTTCAAAATTATGGTCGACTGTCCGACAAAATATTTCACTTTGAGGCATCAAAAGGGTCTCTTTCTGATTAGAGAAGTGTTGGGATTTCGCAATCGTTCCGTATCGAGGAAGTGCTGGAAAATCACATTAAATTTCTAACAGTGTTTCTCAGGTAAAGTTCACCGTTTTAGAGCCTACTTAGGGGGTTTTCGGCGTATTTCATGCGAAATACCTCTGAAATACCTCTATCTGGTGTACCCGGTATTTCGGAAGTGAAAAACCCCTCGGTCCAAACAATTGCGTTTCTATCCTCCGGTACAAATATTAAGTTGAAACAGGGAAAAAAATGAATATTCCCAGTTTTTGGGAATCTTCGGGAATGTTCCCGGGAATTTACTGGGAACATTCCCCCAAAAGATCGTTCCCGGGAAATTTAGAACACTAGTTATAACCACTTACAGGTCGAGTGTACTCATGAGTACAGGAGTATCTGAAATTTTAAGGGCAGAATTCAATTTTATTCGTCAATACAGGTGTGAACTGTTGACAAGTGAAATTATTGAACGAAACTGCTCTTAACAAAAACACGGCTAAATTTTTAACATTTTGTTTGCAAATTGTCGCCGAGTACAGTGGAGTACAGCCCGATGTGTGCACATGAGTACAGGAGTGGTCTACCCCTCGAGTAAGAGACTGTGGTTCGGAATGTTATTTGTTCGGTGATTTGGAGGACATTCTCTCCTGGATGTAAAGCAGGCGCGCCGGTTTTGTACGCGACGCGCTCTTATGACCAATGCCATACATTTAAGCGCCTTTTTTTTAAATTTATTTTTTTATTTTTATTTTAAACGTTGAGAGAGAACCGTTTGATTAATATCCATTTTCATCTGTTGCAGGTAATAAAGATGCCTGGCTTGGTTCCGAGAAGCCTAGTGAGTAAACACGCCATCGTCTAGCATGAGGAAGCCGGAGGAGGAAATCTCTGAATAATAATAATAACAACGCTATAGTTTCCCCCTCCGACGAACCCCCTTTGCACGGCCCTGTCCTCCCTTCCCTCCTTTTCTCCCTTGCGCTGGAAAGAGCGCGCCCGCACCACCCCCTTTTCATGTAGGCTAATGTCTTCTGCATGCTTTGTTCTTCATATCCTCGTCCTCTTCTTCCTCGTCTTGTCGTCCTCGTCTTCCCCGCCTCGTCTTCCCCCTCGTCCTCGTGTTCCTTATCATCCTCGTCCTCGTGTTCCTCCTCTTCCTCTTCATCCCCGTCGTCCTCATGCTCCCCCTCGTCTTATTTTTCCTTGTCATCCTCGTCCTCGTGTTCCTCCTCGTCCTCTTCTTTCTCGTCGTCTTCGTCTTCCTCCTCGTCCTCTTTTTCCTTATCGTCCTCGTGTTCGTCCTCGTCTTCCTCTTCTTCCTCGTCCTCGTCTTCCCCCACGCCCTCCTCTTCTTCCTCGTCCTCGTCTTCCCCCACGCCCTCCTCTTTTTCCTCTTTCTCCACCTCCCGCCGCTCCGGGCGGGCGAGAAAAACAAGGAGTGGGGAGGCGAGCGCCTGGAGAGTCCTTCAGGAAGCACTTTCTTCAGTCGCAGCGGCGGGGTGGGGCGGCGTGGCCAGACGGCTGGCTGGCAGACAGACAGACAGCAGGTAGACGGCCGGGCAGATGGGCTGGGCTGGGCAGGCCACGAGCAGGCGGGCGGGCCCGGGCACACTGACACAGTACTGGTGCCGGGGCGGGCCGGCCGGACCAGGCCACTCGCATGCGCCGTTCAATACAATAACATCGTGTACTTCTCCCACGAAACATTTCTTCCTCTTTGCTGGAGGAGAAGATGATGACGTCTAGGATGTGGAGGGGTGGGGAGTTGGGCATGGGAAAAGGGCGAACAGCGCTCGCCGCGCGCGGCTGGTAACCGGACACCGCGGCTGCGTATGTAATCGAGGAGGCTGGTTTTATATTTCCCGCGCCTCATCCTGCTGATACGCGCGAGGTTTGAAAAATCCTCAGTCGGTTTTAGTGAACGCGGTGGGGTGGTTCGGTTCGGCGGGCACCGGCGTTCAGGTCTCCCCGGGCCGAAAGCTCGCGAGCAAAATGGAAGAGACTTCTTTTACTGTTGTTCGCCAATCACCAAAAAAAGTAATTCTCGTCTGAGCAGAAAAATTGGCAGGTGTACTATATTTTTAGCTGTAGGTATAGGCATAGGCGCAGGTAACTTTTAAGTTACCGCGCCGATTTTCTAGCTACCCAGCTATTTATTTTTCCGCTGTTTAATTTTTGTGCTAATTTTTCACGTCTAATTTCAGCTGAGCATTTTTTTTTTCGTGAAAACCCAAAGTGTACGGACTTTGCACTTTGGCGTGTGAGCTCCTGTTATTCGCACACTTGCATGTGTCCATGGACGTGACGGTGCGAGTGAAAACCCAGCAGTGCTATAGAATTTAAGGTGTGCCATTTATTTGGAATTTTGCACCCTTTTTGGAAAAGTGTTTGAATGAAAACTCACACGCTTACAAGTGTCGGACAGTCACACATTCGCGAGCTTACAGTGTATTGAATTCAAGATTATTTTTTTTTACTAAATATTATATATTGTTTTATTTTTGCCTGTAATTCCGCGATCAGAGTGCCGCGATCCGTCCTAGGACGGCTGCGGCATAGTTCCCTTCCCCGCGGCTCTCCACTCCACAGCGTGGCGCTCGCGGGGAACGCCCCGTCCCGCGATCTGCAGGCAGGCCGACTGTACGCGATTTTATGAAGCGACAGCCGCAATTTTTAGATTGGCTCCGGTCCACTGGCGCGGGCGGGCGGGCGGCGTGCAGGCGGCGGCGGCGGGCTGCCTCCGGAAGAGGCTGGGGTGGGGTGGGGCAGGGGCAGGGCGGGGCGCTCACAGCAGTATGGTATGATGGCATACTCGCTACATACCGACGCGAATGGTCCTCCGCCGGTCTGGCGAGATCAACTCTTTGGGGCGCAGCTTGCCGGTGCGGGGTGGGGCGGGGCCGGGTCGGGCGGGGCCGGGCCGGTTGCAGTGCCAACATCTTGACGGGTGTGTGCGCGCGCCCCGCCAGACCACCGCACCCGGCTCCGGCTCCGGCTCCGGCTGGCGGCACAAAATGGCTTTGTGATTTACAGGAGCACTCAAATGTCCCACACATTTGGCTTTCACCTCCTCTCTCCCCCCGCTCCGGTTCCGGAAGGGACCTTTCCCCGGCAAAATATATGCAATTTTTTTTTTCGCTCTGGCTCGGCTCGCTCCTGCTCGGTCCCGCCCACGCGACTGCGCGTCCGGCCCTGTGCAGTGCCACTGCTTGCAGAAGGGCGGGGCGGGGCGGGGCGGAGCGCACCGGAGCGCGGCTAGGAGCAGGACGCAGTGACGAGGGTGGCAGACGGCTTGAAAGTTGTTTCCAGCCTGCTGGTGGGTGATGATCGCAAACTGAACTGCTCGTTTGTAAAACAAAAAAGAAATAAAATAAGGCGATGTAGGGAAAATTTGTCCGACAGAACAATTTCCATTCAACGCGCACCCTCAGGGATAGTTTGTTCTTTGTTCACGGTCGTCCACCGGGCAGGCGATTGGCCTCTCTGTCTGTGTAAACTCTGTCGGCGGTGAGGACGGACTGTACTTGAGTGGTCGGGATTCCCAACTCGAGGCTGTAGCCTATACTTGGCAACGCCGCCGCGCTGCGAGCTCGTGGCTCCAGCCAGCTAGGGTGGTCCAAAAAAAAAATTGTTTTCACATTGACCATACGATGTGGTGTCAATCTGTAAAAAGAAGACTCAGGACTTAACTTTCGCCTAATTGGCCAATATTTGATCCTCTCGAAGTTAATTTTAGTGTTATCCTTCCGCTCGTAAGCAAATTTGTCAAAAATTGGTGGATGAACATCATGTTATTGGCATGGTACTCAAAAAAATAGTGTAGCCCTTTTTTTTCATGTCAGAGGCGAGATGTGCGCTGTACAGAGATTTCGGTGGACTAACCCGCCTGTCATTTAACTCCCATCACTTTGTCACAAAAAATATGGCAAAAAAAGTTACGTGAAAAACCGAAATAACAAAATAATTTGTATCGAGAGCGTATGATGGTGGAATGTCATCGCCTCAGCCTGGCAGGCTACAGAGCGGCTCTCGAAATCTTCTGAAAAAAGAAATTCGTGTAATACAAAGAATTCTGCGCAACCGTAATATACAGGAATTTCCTTGTATTACAAAATGTTTCTTTTTTTTTGATTAGCAAGTTTTTTTTTTATTTGCACTACGAAGACTTTTCTTTGTAGTACAAAGAAAATTTGCCTTTTTATTACGGGTGCAGAAAATTCTTTGTAGTACAAGAATTTTCTTTGTAAGAATTTAAGAGTGCGGCTCAGCGGCCTGATCGTAGACCGCAGGGGTTGTCGGAGAGAGGGGCTGGTGAGCGCGGCGGCGGTGTGCGGCGGCAGAACGCCCGCGGGTGTTCCATGGGTTCGGGCGTTCCCGCGGGCGCGACGTGGTAAGCACTGCTGCAGCGCTGCTACGCTGCTTCCGGTCTGGCGTTCCCTCGCCTCGCCTCGCCGCGGCACTCGAAGTGCTCGCCCCGCCCCGCCCCGCCCCGCCCCGCCCCGCCCCGCCCCGCCCCGCCAGCGCACGCCACACCACCGCCACTCTCAGGACTTCCAGGCCGCGACGCCGCGCCACGCCACGCCACCGCGACGCCTCGGGCTCGTCGCGCCGCGGCTGGACCGGTGATGCAACAAGACGCCGCTCATCCACCGGAGCGCGCGGGGGTTGGAGGGTAGGGGGTGGGGTAGCGTCTAGTCGAGGGGCGGGCCGGCCAAGTCGTGTATTTCTGTGTACACTTTCTTTGTATTTCTTGTATTTCTCATGTATGTTTTTTTCCCTTTTTTTTCTTCTTGAATATTTGCTAAGTATTTTATGATGAATTACCCATGGTTGTGTCTTGCATTTCCTTGTATTTTTCTTGTGTTTCTTGTTAAGCGCGGATAACACAGTCATGAGTGGGACAGTTTGCGCTCCCGTTGAACTGAGCCCCCCGTTTCCCCCCCAACCCCGACCCCGACCCCCCTCACCAGCTGGCTTATTCCGAAGAGCGCTCTCCTCGCCCTGTCTCTCTCGCACCTATACGGCGAAGCTCATTAGTGCGAAAGAGACAGGGCGAGGAAAGCGCTCACTCGAATGCGAGTCGGCTGCCGGACCCTGAGGCGCGGCGCGGAGCTCTCGGTCGCTTTCCTCGCTCGCCCACCGCGCCGACTCCATCAGCGTCCTGCCCTGCCCTGCCGGTCCGCTGCGGCGCGGCTGCGGCGTGCATTAGCCGGTGGCGCTGCGCAGCCTCGCACGCGCCTCGTAAAAGATTTTTTTTCTTTTTTTAAATAATGTGAAAATAATTGCAGGTATGAATAGAAAAAAAATGAGTTTGGAGCTGGAGTTACTGATGGCGCGGTGATGCAGCTGTACGTCCATTTCTGCGGCGGTCGCGCGGGTCGCGCCTGAGTGGCCGGCGCGGCGGAGAGCTAGTAGCAGTCGGTGCGGCTGGACCTTATCGGTCGAGGAGATGGGGCGGGGCGGGGCGGCCGGTGGCCAGCAGTCGAGCTGTTTGCTCTGCGATGCGCCCAGTTTGGGAAAGACGTCCCGCTGATTGTTCTCCGGGCAAAGTCTTTCGGGGGCGTTCCCTACACGCGGGGTGAGGCGGGGCTGGGGGCGGGGCGGGGCGGTGCATCGCGTTGCGTCGGTTCCGAATGGTCGCGCGCCCCAGTGCGTGCGCCGGCGGCGGCCGGCGGGCGGGATTCTCAGACGCATTCCTGCACTTCCGGTTACTGGGGCACGCGTGCCGCCGTGCGCGCGGAGGCGCGGGCTGCCCGCTGAGCTTCGCACGGTCCAGGCAGGACTGTGTAGAGGAGGGCTCTAGACTACAGGCGGGATCATAGGGGAGGACTGTAGACTACAGGCGAGACTATAGAGGAGGAGCTTCGACTACAGGCGAGACTATAGAGAGAGGGACTCTAGACTACAGGCGGGACAATAGAGGAGGACTGTAAGACTGACTATGTAGAGGCTGGACAGGACAGTATTTCATTGACGTCACCAAAGGAACCGGTTATTCATCCCGAATCGCGGCTCCGCGGCGCTGCATCGCAGAGTCACGCGGCGCGCGGCAACCGGATGCGCTTCGCGGCCGCCACGCCACTCCACGCCACGCCTCGCACCCCAAGCGCGGCCCGGCCCGGCCCGGTCCAGCGGGGAAGCTGACCCTGGATCTCGTGTACAAATTTCGAGAGTTTGTCTTTTCTTTAGTGTTCTTTTTAAGTGAACAGAATTAAATGGTTGTATTTTCATCTTCATTTGCTGGAATCTATAAAAAAAAAGCTTCTAAACTTTACTCTTGAAATGTTTTGTGCAATTGATGTTCACCCTTCTTTCCAAACCTGTGGCGGAATGAAAAAAAAGAAGAAAAAGAAAAAAAAACCCTCGGTAATCTCCGACTACTTGCATGGAGGTGGAGGAGGCTCCTTTCGATGCCGTATGTAAAGTTATTTCGAACGTTTTGTGCCACGCGCAACATTTGTGGAAAGAAACTAGGGAACCAGTTTCCCTCCGCCGCCATCATGAGCCTCGCGCCCGGAACTTGTTCGAATGGAGTGTACAGATACAGCGCTCGCTCGGCGCTCAGCCCCACTGCCCGTCCGCGGCAACAACAGCGCCGCGACCGCCATCCACATTCGCCCCGCGAAAGAATGAATAGGAGGAGCTAAGAGAGTGTCTGAGGGTGAATTGCCCCATCCCTGCTGTTGACGTTTTAGTAGTCCTTCCCAGTGCTTGCCCTAATGACGTTGTACAAGTTGTACTCCCATGCGAGCCCCGTGCTAGCACTCCTCCCTCCGTCTGAGACTCTCCCTGAGAATTCGTTGGAACTTTTCTTAGCGTGCTGCTGCGGGCAGAGCATCACGCCGTCACCAAAGTCATTCACTTCAAGGATGTCTCATGATGCATTTCACTGCGAGATGCAGTGAACTTTGCAGCTTACGCGAAGAACTTCAACCGGAAGATGCAATGACTGGCACTGTATAGCTACAGTGTTGAACCCAATGAACCGAACCCTGACCCTGATTCACATTCGTATCGAAGCTTTTAGTGACTTTGCCTCCGGTGAAACGTTCACGGGAAGACGCCTACAGTGCTGCAGAATTCGCCATTGCAGCTTGCAAGTGAGAATCACTGTACGCTTTCTAGTGTGCAACAAGCAGCGGGTCCGATATCGTGGTCATCAAGTCTGTCCCGCCCAGTGGTGCCACATACGCGGGCAAAAAATCCCACGAATGCGGCCTGTGCGAGGCAGACGGTTTTCTCCGCCTGCTTACTAGGCAAAAATTCGAGGGGGAAACTACTCTAACCGTTTGGTGCACCTCGTAATTCAGAAAAAATTGGAAAACTTCATAGTTATTCAGATTTTTTTTAACAAAGTGTGAAAATTTATTTTAAAATTACAAAAATTCACAGAAAAATCAGGAAAATTCAGAGAAATGCAGGAAAATTAAGGAAATTCACAAACATGTCGGTAAAATTCAAGTGAAAATCAACAAAAATCCTACAAAAATTCTCTAAATGTCTTCACCAGAATTCAGGTTTTTTCCTCCTCGTAAAAAGTAGTCCCTTCGAGTTCGAAAGTGGAAAGTTTGCCTATCAGGCAGGCAGAGATACCCGCCTACCTCCACACACGTGTGTTATTCGTCTTGCCTACTGGGCCTCGCCTAGGCCCGTCCCCGTCGCGTGGGCGTCGGGACGCCTCCGTCCCGGCTGGCCGGGGCCCCTTCTTGAGAGCCAATGAGTGTGATTTGGCGCGGCGTGTCACGAAAACGAGTAGCGACCACATCGCAGTTTCGTTCGCAGCAGTGGTCAAGGTCGGCCGTCCGCGCGCAGAATATACCTCGCCAAATCGGCAGCTGCGTGCGCGTCTCTGCCCCACCCCACCCCACCCGCCCCGCCCCGCCCCGCCCCGCCCCGCGCTACCCTGCCCAGCAAGGTCAGGGCGTTCTCTTGCTTCCCCACCCCGTTAGCTGTGCTCGCTTCGAGTCTCTTCCATCTCAAAAGTCCGCTTTTTGCCATTATAGACCTGTAAATAGTCCTACCCATTTTCTTCTCATATCTTCTGCAGTCATATACCTATTACGCGCGCCTCTTGCGCAGTAACAATATCTAAGACTATTTTATCTTCGGCCCACTACCGCTGTGAGAAATGTATTTTTAAATTTACAAAGTGATTCACAAATGATTTTGTAGATTTACGACTTATGTAAGTCTACACCTGCCCATTTGTTATAATCGGAAAGCAAGCCGATACGAGCCGATACAAAGTGTCATTACAGATTTGTAATTTTCAACTTCGTTTTCTCTCTCTTTTCGATGTATTGGGCACGACTTTCTTTTTTCTCTTCACTCTTATAAACATTTCTCCCGGCGGTGGTGGCAGGAGACGAATTGGTATGTGGCCCGTTCGTGTTTTGTTGAATGACGCCAAGGGATGTCGTGGTTGTTTCAGGCAAGTCGGGGGCGGGCAAGGAGAGCCCCGAGCAGAAGAAGGATGACACGGAGCTGTGGAGCCAGGTGGAGGCCCAGGCCGCCTTCCTCGGGCCCAACCTCTGGGACAAGACCCTGCCCTACGATGCGGACCTCAAGGTAACCCCACACTGTCATCCCTTTACTGTATACGATTGATATGTAGGCAGCTTGCAAGCATGCTTTGTACCACTGAGGGCATGGCAGTGAGAGTGCCTTTCGCGGCACTGGCCCATTAAATAATTGTTATTGCAAAGCCATTTGTTTGTCATTTTAAATTATGAGAAATGCCTCCTATTTTTTTTGGATGGTAGCTTTTAATGGAGTAAATGTTTGCTGTATGGAATGCTTAAACGCGTTTATGGTCGAAGGACAAGCATGTTTGTCCCAAGCTATTAATACGTGTTGGAAAACTGTTGACTATGTTTACAGCTCGGTACACCTTTGAACGGCTCAACAGAGGGTACAGCTTTCCAAGAAGACATTTTAAGTAATGTTGCTAGTTCAGTTTACTTTTTACCAAATCATCGGCTCACTTTGACATTTGATCGCCGAGTCGACAAGTGACGAGGATTCCACGGACTCTGCAAGTATTTTCGATCATACTTTGCAACACCCGACCAATCGCAAGGCAACAACAAATTATCGAACAGCGACGACTGTCTGACTCGTTTGTAATTCAGCTTGAACGTTACGGACCATCTGACTTCATTGGCTGCTTGCTTCTGCGGGACGCTTTGGGTTCGGCTGACATGTAAAACTTATAAAATAATTGACGACAAAGGTGTTTAATTTCATGAGCGAGCTCGTATTGTGAATTTTATCTCAGACCATTACAGACATTTTGTCTATATATTATTAACTTATATGTACTAGTATAATATGTACAGAATAGTCAACACATACAAATAATTTTCTGCATAGCATTATCGACTATTTAAAAATTGTTTTTAGTTATGTAAGAAAAGTTCCATACATATGCAGAAAATAATAGTCCATAGTTATTATCTAGTGCAAATTAGTTCCTAAGGATTTTTTTTAATAGACGAAAATGCCTGTAGCTGTCTGTGAGTGTACGGGGTAACAGCCCCTTCCGTTGACTTCACTATTATTATATCAGTTGGAAAATATTTTAACATTTAAAATCCTCCCGCCCTTCTTACTCCCTCACTTGATCGGGCTTGGGCCCCTGCGTTCGCGAGGATACCGTCCCGCAACGCACGTGTGCTGTGCGCGCTAGTGGGTTGCCTACCCTTCCGGCGCTCGCCTGAGACGAGAGCTAGAGCGAACCGAGCGTACTGTTTCCGCCGTTTTGTTCTCTCGTCATTTCTTCTGGATTCACATTTTTTTTATTTTTTTTTTGTCGGCTTCGGACTTCCTTTTCTGAAGGTCGGGGTTCGCAAACTGCTTTGCCGCAAGTCTAACGCGCGTTTGCTTGACTTGCAGTACGTGGATCTCGATGAGTTCCTGTCCGAGAATGGCATTCCCATGGACGGGCCAACTCCCCAGCAGGCCCCAAACCTCATCGGCAGCAACAACATGCTGCCCTCACCCGTGCCCGCCGCGGGCAACAGTCCGCAGCAGCAGCAGCAGCAGCAGCAGGCACCGCAGCTGCAGCAGCTGCACAAGCTGCAGGTAGGTGGATGTGTGACGTGTGACGCAGTTGCACGGCGGGGAAACTGGGTGGTGGCTCGATAGGTGTCGCTCTATGCATGAGATGAAGCATGGTGTCCTGGCACAAACCCCCTCGGGCCCCCTAGGCATGCGCGCCCCTGCCTCACGCCCCTTCTCGTTTCGTTTGCCCCCGCAGGCGCTGTCACCGGACCCGGACACCAACAGTTCGAGCCTCGGCCTCCACGACAGCAGTCTGCTCCTCGGAGTCGGGCCCGACCCTCCCCTCACTCCGATTCGCCTTCCCACAAAGCGGGAGAGGTCCCTGAGCCCCTCGGAGCCCATGACACCCATCGGACTCAACCCTCCATCACCCGCAGACTCGAGTGAGTGACATGGAAGTTGAGCGCAATGGCAACCATTTTGTTGGAATTTTGTCTGATAATATATATATATATATATATTATTTTTTTGCCCCTTTTCTTGTTTATGACAGCTATGTCATTTGCATCGTCGAGTCGAGATTTCGATCCTCGGACAAGACCATTCTCAGACGAGGAACTGAAACCACAGCCCATGATCAAAAAGTCCCGTAAACAGGTATGTGGTAAAGCATTGCGTGTTTACATGTCCTTCATCTTGTTATATTCTAGTAATGTAACTGTGTTCGTGTTTCACACATCAAAGTAGCTCTTTAAGTTTGTGGATTTAGTAATTCTGTGAACTGTTGTTCTAACCCACTGAGATTAGTCCACAGGAATGCATCAAGGTGGGCTGGCAGAGGACGACATGCTCTCATTCAATGTGAGTTTGGAGAGAAATTTAGCCAATTAGGGCTCTTAAGAATATTTTGTTTGTTGTCAGTATCCCTTATTTTACATAACTCAGCCCACCTAGTAAACCTTATGTAGGATGTGATCTTGGATAGCCAGTTTTTTTGTTTGTTATAATTTCAAAAGTACAGTCTGTTCCAAGGTTTCCAACCAAAACATTAATGCTTATTTTGAGATGTGAAGCACGAACCTTTATAGAATTACTTGCCTTTGAAGGCATGCAATTGAACGGCTGTTGAAGACTTTTTTATGACACAAAAATTTTATTCCACTTCAGTAAACCGCCGAACCGTCTGAATGTATTTGTGTCTCGTTTTTTCTCAGTTCGTCCCAGAGGGATTGAAAGATGAAAAATATTGGGCTCGACGACGCAAGAATAACATGGCAGCAAAGCGGTCCAGGGATGCCCGCCGCATGAAAGAAAACCAGATAGCCTTACGGGCAGGGTACCTAGAGAAGGAGGTAAGTTCAGAATGACCGTTGAATTTTATTTATATGTTGTAAATGGAATAATACCATTCATGTAAAATTTTCAGAATCTGGGCTTAAGGCAAGAGATTGAACGGCTGAAAAAAGAAAATTTGGTTCTTCGAGATCAAGTAGCAAAATTTCCAACAGATGTGTAAGACATAAACATGTATCAGATATCTTTGATAGGCTAAAAATTAATCTCTAACTGCCGGTCAGCTTTTGCACTCCTGGTTCAAGATATTGAATATTAAGTCAACAGAGATTAGAGGTAGCTAGTATGAAAGCTATTTTACTTGTTATACTGTATATATTTACAAGTGTTATTTTTAAGTACATTGCAGACACTACTATATCTTTACAATCATTTATTCAGACAAATTCGACTGCTGTAAGCTTATTCCTCTTTATGTTATCCATCAATTTTTCAGTTACATGTTTTGTCATTACATGTTTACACCCACTTTTATATTTGTAATTAAAAGTCTAGTAACTGTGTTAAATGTTACAATTACTGCAAACTTTTGCAATACAGTGGGTGAAATTTCAGAAAATAGGAGAATCATTCAGATTTTGTTTATGGATGGGTCACTGAAATTTTCTACCAATTATTTGTTATCTCAAATTATTCTGAAGTTTCTTCCATTTCCCAATGGTCAAGAATCTATACTATGAATAATAGTCTGTAGTCTATTCTTGACTTTGGTTTTAAACTTTGGTGTTGTATATTGGTTGATGACATTAAAAGACTAGCTGGTGTCGATGATAAATTGCTCTCTGAAAGAATCTGTGTTCGTTACTTCGAATAAAGGTTTGGACATTGTGATGTTTTACATACGTGTTGTCTAAGTAGTTTTGAAAGTAGTTGTATGATTTAACTGATGCAGGAACATTCAGCTGAAAGTTGTATGTTTGTAATCATTAGGTAGATATATATTTGGAGTGCTACCTCTGACTTGTACATATAAGCATTTTAAGTATCCATATATGTATGTCAAAATATCCAAAAATGGAAGTGTCTTTTACGAAAGTGTGACCTTTACATGAAATACTTTTAGACTAAATATGTGATATGCCCATCCGTTAAGGACGTCACCAGCGACATCGTGGTTACCATTACCGTACTTTTAGTGTGTGTGTACTGATGTGGAGGCAGACATCCATAATGGACAGCTTACAAAACTTTTGGTCGGGTAGATAGTAGTGTTTAGAGATAGTTTTGTTATAAAAGATATCCTTAGATCTCGCGGTTGCAGGTGTTGAAGAGCCTATTTTCTTACAGATGTACAATTTACTATTAATTCCATTGTAAATTATATACCGAAAGCTCTCAGAATATTTTGCAGTAGTGAGCAGCAAAATTTATGGCCTTGATTGTACTGATAGTGGTGAACAGGCGGATGAAATGGCTGGCTTTCAACAGGCGTATGCCAAAGGCTCTGTGCAAAAGGGAAAGGTGGGGTATGGTAGTCCATCAAGTATAACTCTGCAGTCGTGCTGGTTTGTCTACCCTACAGGCATCTGCCTCTCCGACATTCGATAAACTCCATGGAAATCTTTCTTTCTTTCGAATTCCATTAAATTTTAATAAGAGTGTCGTGTGCCGACTTAGCCCTTGTGTGCCGACATAACTTGTAATATGTAAGTAATATGTTTTACATTTTACGGGATATTATGTTTGATTAGAATGACAAAACAGACATTTGCACCTTAAGTTTGCTATTGGCAGAAAATGTCAATAAATTTGACTGTTCATTCAATTTCTATAAAGAAGAAATAATTCTAAACTGTTGCAACTATTTGTCTTGGTCAATCAATGTATTTGGTGTAAGTAGTACTTTTTCTGAAATGTAGATCAACTGTTTTTTTATTTATGAATATTCTGAGAGTATTGATGTACAGTTTATATAGATGTATTTTATTTATTTTGATGATTTTGTTGCAACAAATAATAATAGCAAACGGGTGATGTGTCTGGAATGATTTAACTTGAGACAAAAAAAGATGTGTAATTCACATGAGAGCCATGGAAATTCTGTACAAACAACATCATGATGCGTGGTGGAAATTGCTCTCTTTTAAGAAAGATATGTTATGGCTAATGATTTTCTAGACCAAGTTCTAAATGCAGCTGAGCTATGGAGAGGTTTATGTGGACATAGATACCTTTCAGTTTTACTGATAATTTGTTACCAGCAAAGCTAGCATGTTGTTTAGTATTCTTTAATTTAAGGAAATTCTTTTGTGGGGTTTTCCTGTCAAACTATGAACAAAGACGTAACTATTGTAATTTTGGTGCTCAGCACAATGAATTTTACTTCTATATTTATTTCACAGCACCTTTCTATGAGACCATTGTGTTTCCTTGTCTGTGCTCGATCTATACTACATACGTATCAGTGCTGTTTCAGTGTGCAATCCACGGTGATAGATGAGAATTGTCTTGTTTTTCTTTCATCTTTATGTTCATTTAACTTTTCTGTTCCGTAATCTATCTTAACAATTTTATATTCTTTGATGTAAATATTTCATTTGATACTGCTTGTTTCTTGTAGATACTCCTTGTTTGTTTTGATTTGTTGAAGAGTGTTTACCCCCAGACATTTTTTTTTCTTTTTTTTTTCTTTTTTTTTGTTGATGATGAAAAAATTAAAAAGTAGTGAGGTTTTGATACGATTGATATATCCTGTAACCAGATAATTAAAGAACAAGCACTTTTTGCTTGCTCTTCTTTTTAAAACCTCGTGGATTGAATCAGCTGTATTTAACAGATTCTATAAAGGCAAAAGTTTACAGAATGATATGCTGGGCATCTAATAAAATTGGTTTGTGCAAATTTATTAAAAGGAAGTTTATTATTTGTTCTGTATAACTTAAATCATTTAGTATGTGTTAAAGTTTTAAACTTCTGTGTTCTTATATGCTTGCGATGAAATTTTGCTTTTAAAAATATATGAATAAAACAGCTGTAGTTTCAGTGCTTTCATCCAATGAACAGTTTTGGTGTGACCTCTATGAAATAAAAATAATTCCAACACAGTTTTTTTTATTTCTTTTATTTTCTCCTGTGAACCACACACTCAAGCAATCGTAACGTTCAAGACTATACGGATTACAAATGACGGGACATAAGTGGACTTCCCCCACACTGCGCGTGCCAACGATAGTGACAGGCATCGCTCTGCTCCGGTTGTGTAGGCAACACATTCGACAGTGCAGCATGAAGGGAAGGTCGCCCGGCCTCATAGGGATAAGGGGAATGCCACCCCTGCCATGCCGTGTATTGGCTGAGCCGTTGAGAAACTTTCAGCACCGCTAAGCTGCTAGACCATACCCCACGCGCGATGTGGCACAAACTCTCAGCAGACGTGAAAGTCGCTAGGCTTGCAGCGTGGGGTAGGGGCAAAGTCTCAATATTACTCCCTGCTGCTGGCTCTCCACCCCGCTAGTCATCGGTGGGCTCACCGGGAGCGACCGGATGTACAATTTTTCATTCCGCTTCATTAAAACGCCACACATTCTGTAAATTTTTCACATTTGGGTTGAAGTTTACAAGCACCGCTTTTTGCGCCATCAGTGTCGCCCACTTGCCAGCGCGATGGCGGCGGCGTACTCCACGAGGACGGTCACGTCGGCCAGCTCCAAGCTCCCCGCTTCCAACAAGTGTTTGTCCAGATCAAGGCAAGTCACTACATACGCGTGGAAAAATAGTCACGACTTGCACCGTTACCCCGCCGACTATATCGGGGAATAATCCGTGGAACGAGTAAGACGTCTAGCTCGCCGAAAGTAATTGGATGTGCGCCAGTAAATAGCCAGGTGGGGTCCCGAATTCCGACACGATGTTAAGCCGCCGCGAACACAAAAGAAAGGGTTCCCGATTTTCGCCGGCGGCGAGCGCACATACCGTTAATTACTGATAATGATTGCCGTCCCCGCGCTCGCTTCCTCATAGCACGTTTACACGGCTTACAGTTACAGACCTCCGCGGCCTCCGCCCTTGGCGGGGGCAAGGGGTGGTCGAAGCGGATAGCGGATTAGCGGACGTCACACGCCATGCCATCTCCCAGCGCAGAGTCTCAGCACCCCACCCCACCCCGCCTCACCCCGCCCCGCCCCACCCCGTCAAGCAGACGCACTGACCTGCCGTAGAGGAGACAACAGACAAACATTTCCCCGAGGCGAGCAGGGCGATGACAACCTCTCAGTCTAGGCCAAAAGTGTTTGGGCCAGTCTCTCTCGGCCTCGGCGCTGGCAGCCCAGCCAGCCCAGGGGGCGCTATGGTCTCCGGAGCCCCGCCCGGCCGGGCCTGCAGGGTGAGGATGACTCCGAACCGAGTTTAGTAGCGTCATCTCTCTTGCTCCTTCTAGCCGTGACCGTGAGTGCGACAAGGACAGATAGACGAAACCACTCTGCGGATTCAACCTCCCTGCGGGCCGCGGTCCACCGCAGTCCGTGATTCCGTGAATTGGGAAATAAGACGGCTCGAGTGGCCATTCGGCGGGGCGGCGGGGCAGAGCGGGGCAGGGTAGGGTGGGCGTGCCACAGGGGTTCGCGGACTCGCGCCCGAAAGAGAGATCTCCATCAAGAAGTCACACGCATGAGTCATGAGTCATAGGTCGGGCTCATCCCCAAACCATCGCGCGCCGTTCAGTCGTAGGAAGAGAGGAGGGAGATCGTGTTTGTCGTGGAGCCGGGAGCTGCTCTGCTCATCTACATTCTCATTTACACGCTGTACGCGAGGAGGGAACACACCGGGTCCGAGCTGGACCGGGGCGGGTTTCCAGGCCGCCGCCCGCCGCGGGCCGCAAAACACTCCGGAGGGAAGACCTTGATTTCTTGGTACTGCTCACCTCTCGGACAGACAACACAACACCACCGCGTGAGCTCGCGGATTGTGCCGGAGCCAGGGGGAGGGGACGGCGGGGGGCAGGGCACTAGGGTGATTCGCCTCTCTGTCCTTGCCGCACTCATGGGACACGGCCGAAAGGTGCGAGAGAGAGAGAGATATTTGATATTTGATATTTATTGATTTTTAAGTACATAAGACTAAAAGTCTTTTTAGTGTACATCGTACATTGTACAAAAAAGAAATAAAAACAGTTCAGAGAGAGAGAGAGAGAGAGAGAACACTGCTAAAAAACGCAGTTCGGAGGCAGCGGGTGCGCAGAGACGGATGGCAGCGTGACTTGGCTCCTGGAGCGAGAAACACGGCGGACCTGCAGTCTGATTCCGAAGATCTCGTACCTGCGTCCTTGTCACACCTATGGCGGTGCCCTGCCCTATGTTGGGGTTAGCAGGGCCCCATGAGTGCGACAAGGACGGACACGCGCGAGCGATCTTCGGAATCAGACGGCTGACCGGGCCGGGCCGGAGGCGCCGCGCCACCCACGTCCGATTGTTATGCCGGGGCGGGGCGGGGGGGGGCGGGGTGGGGCGGGGCGGGGCGTGCTCGTCCCGAAGTCCCGGACCAGCGCCAGCCACTTCACTCTTGGCGCGCCGCGCGTCTGACCTTTCATATGGCATCCCATATACTCCTGCGGCCAGCAGACAATCTTCTCGATTCTTGCGACCGGGCCATCTTCTTTGTTTGCTAAATTGTCCGCCGCGGTCAGAAGTTTTAGCAACTATCACGCAATAAATTCCTACAGGAGAATCCCTAGTTTACTGCGTGGAGAGTTTCGCCCAATAGCCGGGCGTAAATATTGTCCGCTTCACCCGAGTGGCGGCCAACTCGTGTAATTCTGTTTTTGTATTTTGGATTTCTTGTATTTCTCATTTTTTTGTAAGTACTTTTTTTTGTGTATTTTTTACACGTGTATTTTTGTGTACACGAGTTTTACTCGTTCTTTACCACCACCACCACCACCACCACCACCACCACCACCACCACCACCACCACCACCTCTCTCCTGGAGTGGTGAAAAGAACGAGTATTGTTCTCAGTCGAGTGTAATCCTTAACTGATTCCCAACTCAGATCTCACAATTCCTCCAGGCATGATACTTATACTATTCTAAACTAGAAATGCTGATCTTTATTCCAGCAATGAACTTTTTTCAAGTTTAATAATATTATTTTGAGAACACTTAACAAATCTCGCCGATTTCCATTCTTCTAAGTCCCGAACCCTAGCTTAATAGTGGAGTTTTCGATCTCCTCGGATGGTCTTTATTCTTCGGGGAATGTTTCGTGTTTGCCTACCCACTGTGGGCGGCACTGCCTGGTGCGCAGTCGCATTTAACCCGTTTGGTTGCAACACTGGAAAAACTAACGTTACATGTGTCACGTTTCTTGCTGCACTCTCCGGAGAAAACGTTTCTTGCTGCATTCTCTCCGTGATGCCCCTATCCTTTTGCATGGAGAGGAATGCATCAAGAAACGTTTTCTTCAGAGAATGCATGATAACATGTGACACATGTCACATTTGTTTTTCCGGTGAAGCAGTTGACAGTTGTAAACTGCCCTAGCATGTCATGGCAGCGGCCCGCCCCGCCCCGCCCCGCCTCGCCCCGCCCCGCCCCACAGCGCCACACCCCCCTTGCCACGCCCCGCCACGCCACTTCGGGCTCCGGGGCACCCGGCCCAAAGCGCCTCGCCAAAGCCTGGCCGAGGAGGAAAATGGTCGGACTGACTCCATGTAGGCCGGCAGGCAGGTCCGGGCGGGATAAGTACAGAGTAGCGCACAGGCGGCTGCGCGTCGTGTACCGTCTCAATCACCCCCCGAGATGTCGATGTCCCACCGCGGCGAGGCGAGGCGAGGCGGCCAGAGAAAGTACCGGAGCCTGCGGAGCCGTAGCAGTGTGCAAAAGGAGACGTTTGCTCGGCACGCTACGCACCGCCGGAAATATTCTTTTTTCTTTCTTTGTCGACTAAAGCAGATACTTTACGTGCGAGAGAGTTCGCACACTTGACAAAAGCAAGGATAATGTGCCGACGACGCGCTTGCTGACGCAGCGATGGAGCGATGTGTACGCTTTTCAAGTGTGTCAAGATTATGACAATAATATCTGGAACAGGAACAGGAATATCCGGAACTGCCTAATAGACATTTTCGCCCACAACTTGGCAACACCGCAAGTCGGATTTTATACTTGAGATAAAACGTATTTAGACTGTTTGTCATCAAATTTTCTTTTCACTACTCGATTCTTTTCAAAATATACTGCGGACAAGTGTTTTTAATATTTTGAAAAGATGCATGGATAACATTTTTACTTAAAATTGGGTTCGTGATCTGCGCTGTTGCCAAGTTGTGGGCGAAAAGGTCTATTCATATTATGCTGTAGTTGCACTGCACGAATCTAATTTAAAACTCAGTTCCTCAAAATTATTTATAAAATGCCCTAATTTCTGAAAATTGATCAGTGATGTGACGGCCGAACGGGGAAACTTCTTTGGTCTGCTCGAAGCAAGTGCCGGAGCTGCAGGGAGTCTGCGGATGTCAGCAGCAGCAGCAGCAGCAGCCGACAACACGAATCCCGGCCGCGCGCCGGCAGGTTGGGTTTAATTGCCGTTCAGCAGACCACAACAACTAAGCAGCACTGACGTCTGACGTCCAGTTCCGGATACTCGCTCGTTCGCGCGTTTTGCCCGGCGCTCTCGATAATCGCACGCGGAGGGGCCTATGCCTCGCGTGGGACTCGATGTATATCGATTGGCCCGGCCCGGCGGCCGACAGGGTGGCCAGAGCCGCGCGTCGGCTCGCAGACCATCTCGTTGGATCGCGACGCGATACAAAATAGAAGTGTTTAACTCGAAGGCGAAGTGGCGGGGCTAGGCGAGGCGCTTCCTGCCGCGGGCTGCTGTGCTCGCCCCACCCCGCCCCGGCGTTATCGCCGTGTTGTGGCGACTGGACGGTTTCCCCTCATCGCCAGAGTCTATCGGTGGCGCTGATTCCGATTCCATTCAAGAGAACAGTCCATCGCCTGGAGGGAGAGCAGAGGGGTGGAGGTGAGAGGGGTGGAAGTGAGAGGGGTGGGGGTAGGGGGGTACCGCGCTGCTCCCTCACGTCTCTGATGCCAACCGGAAAGTGCTCGTAATCGGCAAATATTCCGACGTAATTACGGCCGTTCCGTTAGTGATGCAGACTGGCGCGTTTTTGTGTTTTTGTTTGACAGCGTTCTGCTGGTGTCGTGGTCCCGAGTGCTCCTCAGGCCATTCGGACGCAGATGGCCAGATGACGGGCATCACGATCACTGCAAGTCAGCGTGCCGTTAAAGCCCGATAAACTTAATTGTGAAAATTATTGCACCCTTGAAGGTGGGTTAATTTCCGTTCGTGAGATGTATTCCGCACATTTAAACGAATTTTTTTTTCGAGCCATAATCAAGTTTGGGAATAGGAAAAGTCCTCTGAAGGGCTTTGCTCCCTTCCACTCCATATGCATGGCGGCCGCGTGGCTCGTGGCGCGTTTCCTGAACGAGGTGCAGCGGGCCGCCGATTTCCCTTACAGAAAAAGAAACAACAGTAACAGCAGCGGCAGCGGCAGGAAAAGCAACTGAAAACTTTCTTCTCGGGTCCGCCCCGGGGCATCGCGGGGTGGAGTTTGGTTAGCGTGACATTGGGCGGGTCACGCAGGAATTCGGAAGCGGTTTGGCTGCTGAGAGGTCCAGCAGTGCAGCAGGTGGTTTCGGCGGCGCCGCGGGGTGAGGTGGGGTGGGGCACACGACGAGGGGGTCAACGGACTGGTCCTTTTGTGTCTGCCGCAGGTCCTCGCCGTGCCGCACACGAACACGTCTTGTTGCATAACTCTACGGCGGGGTAGGGAGGGTAGGGGTAGGGTACCGAACAGAACAGGGCGGTCGGGTCGGGTCTCCCCGCTCCCGGTGCGTCGTGCGCGTATGCGGGTGCGAGTGCGAACACACGCGCGCACGGGCCGATCGGAAGAGGTAAGCCTCACCTGCGAGAGGCAAAAGAGAAAATGCAAATGAGTTGTGTTTGGCGCGCGCGCTCGTAACAGACCCGGTATATATGTATGTACTCCGCGGGGGTAAAGAATAGCGCGCTCGCATAGAGCTCGTCCAGCTGTCGGCACGCGGCGCCCCGCTGCTGGCGACCGCCGCCGCCTTCCAGCTTGCGGTGTGAGAAACTCGAGGAAACGCAGCCGTTTGCGGTGCTTACGGCTTACAGAGCTCTTGGCGAGTGTGAATAATGCAGCGAAATGGAATAGAAGGCTCTGCTGGTACGCTCGGATTGGGAGAGACATATATGATGATGGTCCATGTTAGATCAGAAAGGCGGGCGTGCTACTTGTTTTATTTTTGTTCTTCTTTGGGGGGAGCTGAATTGTGTTCTTCTCATCCTGTTCCACATTTTTGAGTTCTCACCTCGTTCCACAATTTCAAGTCCTCAAGTCCTACCATCTTGTTCCACATTTTAAAATATCAATACTACTATCTTTTTACGGCACATGTATTCTATGCTTTGGCTCTGTAATCGCGGTCTACATATGTAATGAAAGCATTATCAAATTTCGGGCGGGCGGGAAGCGAACAGGCGCGGCGTTGAGATCGATATGCAGGTAGGTGACGCGCGGTGACACGTCGTGACGCGTCGTTGCGTCACCCGCGGACGACACAATAATTCATCCCTCGCGTGTAACCGCACGCCGGGCCGGGTCGCGAGCCGTGCCCGCACGCCATTGCCGTCGTGCGGGCCGGGCGTTCAAATCGCCGTGAAAGCGACCCGGGCCGGGCCGGGCCGGGCCGCCCAGCGCAGCCAGCAGGGCCCCGCGCCGTGCCCTGGACCTGTCCGGCCCCGGCCCCGGACCGGAGAGATGGCCGCCCGCGATAGTATGAGGTGAGGGCTTCTCTCTCCCGCCAAAACTGGTATGGATCCTCGTCCCGCGCACCCGCAGGTCGTGCGCCGCCGGATGCATCCGGTGCCGTAACATCGCTCACATTTTTGTACGGCGCGCGCTCCGCACACTTCTGGCCGTGTGTGGGTGTGGATGCCCGGCGCTGCGCGTCGCGATGGGTAAACAACTCTGAATTCGGTGTACAAATTGCGTAAATTTGAATTGAATTTGTCTAAATTGAATTGAATTCGTTTTGAATTAGCTTTGTATTTTTTGAATTTATTGCTAAGTTTTTTTTTTTGAAATTATTGTGATCTTTTTGTGAATTTACTTGAATTCGTTTTAAATTCGGGGATGCCCCAGAAAATACACGCACATCTGATCCAAATTATTCTCTCAATTACATGATGAAATAGGATTTTTAGTAAATTATTGTGAATGATTTCTATTTATTCCAAATTATTGGAAATTAACTTGCAACTGCGCAAAATAATCACAATTATTTCAATTATTTTTTTAAAAAAACTTTTCAGAAACAAATTTTGCTCTGCAATTGAAAGGGTGGCGTGAAAACATGGAAAATTTTTGCGGCAGTAAACCTCCCGAAGGAGGTTGCGGTTCCCGCCAGGCACAGGGCTTTTACCCCCTGTGGCAGCCAACTGCTTCGGTGTTCCATGGGAACCGGCGCTTTGCTGACTGCGATCCTATCGCGCAATTCGACAGATTTGATCCCCGTACCACCATTGGCCTACCCCTAGAGGTACGAGCGGTGTCAAGGGCGTTAGACTTCCTGATCCCAGTTTCAGAGGCCTTACCTCAGAGGGGTACGCGGGATTCGAACCTACAACCCCGAGTGCCGACACGTAGCCAGAACAGGAAGCGACCCAACGCCCAGAGCCACCGAGCCAACGGCGGTGAGACGTGTTTAACTTCTATTTGACCTGCCATCCAGCTGCGGCCAAAGGGAATGTCAAGCGCGAAAAACACTTTCCCGAGTGGGAGTCGAACTTCGGACCAGTCAGTTCGGTGTTGCGCGCTCTACCAACTGAGCCACGACGCCACGATGACTGTACAGTGCGACGGGTTCGAGTTGTATTTGCCCTGTCCTCCTGGCTGGAGGCTGCAGGATACGCGGCAAATACAACTCGAACCCGTCGCACTGTACAGTCATCGCGTAGAGGTAAATCTTGTAGGGGTATTTTCGCAGCAATATTATTATAGAGGTATATTGCCGTAGAGGTAAATTTCCCTGTAATCAAAATTGGAGGTATTTCCAGTAGAGGTACTAGAGGCGACCCGTGTCAAACAGCCGAACGATTCCGAAGATCGCTTCTTTCATCAAACCTCTGTCCTCGTCGCACTCAATGGAGCACTACCATGGCCAGCGTAGGGCACCGCTTTAGGTGCAACAAGGACGGAGGGATGAGAGCGAGAGCGATCTTCTCAATCAGTCTGCAGCTCGGTGCGGCGGTAATGAGAGAAGACAGCTGCCGCTGCCTCCGCGCCCGCTGTAGGGTGATTCCGCTCAGTGGTTTCGTCTCTGTTTCCATGTCGCACTCAGGAGCGAGAGAGAGGGCACTACTAAACGCCGTTTGGAATCACCCTGCTGGCCCCGGGGCGCGCGCGCCGCGCCGAGTGACCGCGCGAGCATCCTCCTCATGGCGCGACGAACGGTGGCGCAGCCGGCTGGAGCGCGGCCGGAGCGCGAACTACGAGGCAAGGTCGCTCCGCTGGCTGGCTGCATGGCCGGGCCGGACCGGCGCGGCGCAACCCGTCAATCGAGAGCCGACCGCCGCGGCGTGCAGAGAGACAAGCCCCGCACCGCTTCGCACGAATAGACGAGCCGCTCCGCACCGCGCTCAGCTCCGACGAGTGCGCGCTCGAGCACGACTCGACTCGACTCGACTCGATCCGACCGGCCGGCCGGCCTGCTGCTGAGAGTGCACCCCGACCCCTGTGCGCCCCGCCCCGCCCCGCCCCACCCCGCCCCTCAGTGTGAGACTCACGCCGCCCCCGCAGCAGCCATGCGGGGCTCCGTCGCCTTCCTGGTGCTCGTCACCTGTGGATTAGTCTCCGGGTCCGCCATCCCCATGTGGGAGTTCCTCAGCCGGGGAGAAAAGGTGAGTCGATGAGTCCGTTTTCCTTGCACCCATGGAGAAGGACTAATAGTCCTTCTCCATGCCTTGCACCTGCACTTCTGCACTGATCCCGAGGATCGCCCAGGTCGAGGGGGAAATAACAACTCTGAAATTTTTACACACCTCGTAATTCAGAGAACTCAGGAAAAATTCAGAGAGAAATTGAAAAAAAAACGTGAGGAAAAATGAGGAAAAATTCTTGAAAATTTGCAAAAATTTTGGTAAAACTCAAGCGAAAAGTCACAAAAATTCCAGACAAATTTAACAAGAATTCTATAAAAATTCACAAAATGTGTGCACTAAATTTCAGAGTTGTTTCCCCCTCGGCCCAAGTGTTTATTTCCCTGTCACAACTGGACCAGCTGGACGTAGCGCGGAATACTCTTATGAATGCGACCAGGATGGAGGTGCGAGAGCGCGATCCTCTAGATCGGCTAACGCAGCACTCCAGAGAGCTTTAACGTTCTGTTAACAATGTCTGCACTGTTGACTCTGATGAGCGATTGCTACCGCACCCACCACTTTACGACTCGTCCTCGTCCTTGCCTCTGTCTGGAAGTTATCGCTCCAGCAGTTGTGCCGGGGAAAGGGGTGTGGTGGCTCTCGGGACGGGGCGGGGCGGGGCGGCGGGGCGGGGCGGCGGCAACCCCGGGCTTATCGTCCAGCTTGGTTATCACGGCGTGTTTCTTCCGGCCGACCATCGCGCGCTATTACTAGGGAAGGCGGGGCGGGCTGTGGCCGCTGCGGCCTGGCGGGGCGGGGCGGGGCGGGGCTGGGCGGGGCGGGGCAGGGGTAAGCCGAGCCAGCCTCGCCAGCCTGCCAACCTTCTTGGAACATTATCATCGCCGGCCCCGTTACTAAGTGCATTGGGAAGCAATTACCCGTTATCGCAACTGGAGGCGCCCTGTGTTGTGCGCCGGGCTGGGCGCGCTGGATCATCGGGCGCGCGGTCGGCGCGGCAGCTAGCCTCAGCCGCCGTGTAGCCTTATGCCTGTATCCAGACGCGCATATTGCCTATGTCCAATATTCATAACCACCCCTCTCCAGGCCAGGGCCCGGCGTTGAGCCCGGTCCCGGTAGGGTCTTAGGCCATGGCCTGTCCTACATCGTGAGGGGAAGACACCAGTGTTGCCAGAAAAGCTAGGCAAAATTCGGGTAAATACACCCGTGTGCTGCGGGCGGCATTTCCGCCTGCCTACTAGGCAAACCGCATGCACGCCTGTGCAGTTGTTGCCTAGTTGACAGGTGGAGATACAGGCCCGTTGCACACGTGTTTGTTTAGCCGAATTTTGCCTATCTTTCTGGCAACACTGGAAGACACGTTGTCACTGGTCCTCCTGCTCTGTCCTGCTGCAGACCTATTCCGATGCACGACGGCACTCCGCGCTCTGTCTCTCTCGCTCACATATAAGGAGTCTGCCGAGGGTGCGAGAGCGCTCTGGCTCTCTCGCGCTCATCGAGGGGTGCGCCGGCGAGTGCGTGCTCCGGAAACGCTCTGCTATGGTCCTCCTTCTGATCGTCCTGCTGCGCCCCGCCCGAGGGGGAAACAACTCTAAAATTTTTGAACTTTTCGTAATTCAGGAAAATTCAGAAAAAGTAGCTACAATTCAAGCAAAAATTCACAAAAATTCATAAAAATTCTCAAAAATTAACACAATTCAGAGTTGTCTGCCCCTCTTGGCCCTGCTGTGGTCTGTCCTGTAGTCCTGTCAGCCCAGCCCAGCCCTGTCACCGTGGGCCAGAGGCTGAGGCGGGCTGCGGGCTGGCCGCACTTCGGCCTTTAATTTACTACAGGAAGCTGTGTGCATGGGACTCGGCTCAGCTCGGCTCAGCGCGCCCCCCGCGGCTCCCCGCTCGCTTCGCCTCGGCTGCTTCATAATCACCCAGAGCGTGGAGATTTTTACGGTCCAGCGTTATTGAAAGGGGAGGATTAGGGAGGTGGGGGGGGGGGGGTGCTCCCGCACCATTGTGGGGGCCCCTGCGGGGCGTGGCGGCAGCGGGCAGGTGCCGCGCGCGCGGAAGGTATGGTGGACGCTACGGCGCGTGAGCTGAGGAGGCCTTTTGACTAAATCAGGCCGTGGGGTTACAGGAATGCGACAGGTTTCCCGCTCTCCTCATTCTCTCGCTCTCTCTTTCTCTCTCTCCTGATGATTGGCTTATGTAATGTCCCACTCTGCTCCCCGGGCGCCTCCGCGGCGTTCCGCACGTCGCCGTCGTCGTCGGCATATAGCGGCACACGAAAAAGAAAAACTCGCAAATGTCCGGTACGAATGTGGTCCCAGGTCCTGCCTGGCACGGGAGTGTTTCACCCCTGGCAGAAAGCTCCAGAACTTGGCTCGGTGTGTTTCGTCCGACGCCGCGGTGCCCGCCGGCATTCCAGCGCAGCTCCGCGGCGGGGTTGCGGGGCGGGGTTGGGCTGCGCTCGGCGGGGGAGGTGCGCCGGGGTGGCGCCAGCCTCGATGGCTCAGCTTTGGCGAGGCAGCCGCGCCGTCAGGGCAGGACTTCCTCAACTTCTTATTAGTGGCTCGCCTCGTTTAACAACAACTGTTTCACGCCGAGGTTGGAAAGGAACGGAGGAGGAGTAGAAAGAGGAGGAAAAGGGGGAGGGGGAGGGGGGGACGGGGTACCGGGCGATGATTGCTTGCCATTGTTCCCCCGCCCCGCCGGGGTTCCGGACCCGGAATCGCACGAGTCGGTCCCCCCCTCAGTCTCATCGGAGCCCCACTTTGGGCCCCCACGCATGGTGGGGCGAGACGGGCCGGGGTGAGGTGGGGTCGGACGGGGCGGGGCGGTGCAGGGCGGGGCGGGACGCAACCGACTATGGTGTCTCCGAAGCGACAACAAACATGATCGCATCGCTTGCTTACGTGTCGTCCACGTGCTTCTCAGTCCCGCGGCAACTTCATCCAAAATGTAAAACCTCAACTCGGTGTTACGGGAGACACTTCACGCTGTGCGGGTTTGCCTACGCGCACTGGTAGTTAGGCGACTCCTCGAGTAGGCACACCCGCAATACTGTTACGTTACGCGCTTTCTGTTGCGACGGGTACACATTTTACTTGAGTGACTCCACTCCCGGCCCCGCCCTGCCCGCGGGGCTTTGCCAGAGGCTGTGCCCCCGCCGCAACGCACCGCGCCGCACCGCCGCGCCGTCGCGAGGAACAGGTTTGTTTTGGGGACGGCTCGACTCGACTCCTGTGACCTACCGGGGCCACCCCACCCCGCCCCGCCGCGGCTGCGGAGCTGCAGGCCGGTCCATGTGGACAGGGAAAAACACATCTGGAGTATTCCAGCGGGACGCGAAGACAGACGCAAGCCGGATGTGTGGGTACGGGGCGTTTCTTCAAGAAATAAAAAAAAACTGATAATTTAAATGTTCGACTGCTATGCCCTTGTTATACAAGTCCTTGTGAAGCCTCTGCTGATGGCTAGCGTGAAGCAGCTCACACTTGTCCACATCAACAAGAAGTGTGGGGGGGGGGGGGAATCTGGATTTCCTTTTTTGGGGGGAGTCTTGAAGTCTGGTGAAAAGCATATCGAAAAAATCTGGCTAAAACGTTTTGGAGAACGGCGTAGGCACGTCGAAGATAAAAGCCATTTTCTCCAATCGATTGTGTAGCTCAGCTGGTGGAGCGTCGGCCCACCGATTCTGGGGCCGTGGTTCGACTCGCACCCACTTTCATATTTTTCTGAAGCTTAATCAGTTTGGCTTAAGGCCGGGCTATCAAACTCACTGATCACCGCGTGTCTCCGTGGCGTTTAGTGGGCTTTTCACTTCATCAGGGCTGTCTATAAAGCACTTCGGTGGGATCGTCACGGGTTCAAATCTTAACTGATGCGAACCTGTTTCTCCGGGCATGGCATGGTCCGGTAGAACTAGTAAGGCCTTGCATCCTGGGTCCGAGAGACGAGGCGTGCTCTGGGGACAGGGCAGTACGGGTTAACCACCGTACGACTGGTATCTAACTTTACCCGCCGCTGTTTCGAATCACGCGGACAGAGGCAGTTGCCCTGTGCAGCTGATACAGCGGGGAAACACCGGATCCCGTCCGATCTTCGAAGTTAAGCTCGCGTGGTCCCTAGGTTAGGGATGGGTAAAGTCTCCCATTTTCCCCCCTTTTTAAAAATTTATTGTGAAGTGCACGGAATTTTCCTAAATGTCGGCTCGGATATTTGGGAATATTCGGAATAGGCGGAATATTTGAAATATTTTTTAAGGCAATATCCAATGTTTATATATGTATTACTAAAAGTGGTTCACCCCTCGCTTCCTCCCCCTCACTTTCCCCTCCATCGGAGACAGAGTCTCGTCTCCCTCCGTCCACCCGTACCCGACTTATTTACTCAATAGGTGTACTGCTCCAGGACGAAGACCTTTACGGTCCCGGTCCCCTATGAGACTGCTGCTGCTCCCACCCGCTCCCGCCCCGCCTGCCCCTCCGGGCTGCAGGCTCTCAGCCACGACATCTGTTTCCGGGGTACCATTACTATTGGTTGCCGACTTGGGAGCCGGCGCGGCGCGGCGCGGACCAGTCCATCCTCGGGCTGAAAAAGGCGCGCTTCGATCGCCGGGCGGGGCGGCACGGCGGGTGGGGCAAGGGGCGGGGCGGGGTAGGGTGGGGCGGATCAAAGGAGGACAAGCGTTGGGCAATGTCAGGCTGGGCAGGGCGTTGTACAGGACGAGTCATCCAATCGTCTGCTCTGTGCTGGTCGGCTCGGCTTGGCTCGGCTTGGCTTGGCTCGGCTCGGCTCGGCTCTACCGCGCTCATCCCGCAACCGCTGCTGCTGAGCCGCGGCGGTGACACACGCTCTTGCCCCATGCGCCCGCGAAACTACATTTGGCTACTTCTGCTGCATTGCGCGTGCCTCGCGCTCGCGCCGCGCAAGAGAAAATTAGCCCATCCTGCTGAGTGCCGCCCGCCTGCCTGTGGGTATATAACTTTCAAGTTCGAATAAGGATCCGCAAGGACTTCGCGGGTGCAGTTCTCCCCTGGGCCAGCTCCGAGGGGGCGAAACAACTCTGAAATTTTTGTACACCTCGTAATTCAGAAAGATTCAGAGAAATTCAGAAAAATTAAGAGAATCCGGGAAAATTTTAAAAATTGGCCAAAAAAATAAGGAAAAATTCTAGCAAAAATTCACTAAAAATTGGTTTAAAAAAAAATTCAAGAAAATTCACGAAAACTCTCAAAGTTTGTTCATCAAAATTAAGAGTTGTATCCCTCTTGGGCAGCTCGCCGGTGAGGGCGTAAAAGCTCCGTGTGTCTGGAAGTCGCTCGAGCAGCTGGACGCGCGGCTGAGCTGAGCTGAGCTAGGCTCCTCTCTCCCGCTACTGCCGGGCCGGAGAAACAATAATCCCGCGCCCGGCCCGCCGCCCTGGGAGAAACAGCCCCGCGGCACCGCGCTGCTGACCAACCCGGCGCGCCAGACGTTGTTTGTTTTTGAGTGATGAATGAAGGTGACCAAGGCAACAGGTGGGCTGGGCCGCGGGCCGCGGGGGCTCCTCGTCGGGCGGTGGGAGGTCAGGGGCCCTGCGGGGCCCTGGGGGGCCTCGGCTTGGGCCGGTGGGGCCCTCACAACCTTTTGCTCGCGGCATTTGACTCCGAGAGTGGCGGGGCGGGGCACCTGACCAAACCAGACGCGCTGCCCTGCGCTCCGCGCTGCTGCTCGCGTGCCCTGCCACGCGGTGCCGCCTCCACCGATGCTCTTTTGTTATTTTTGTTTTGTTTTGTCGACCAATCTCTCTCTCTCTCTCTTAATCGGCCGAACCACAGCGGCAGGCTGGCATATGACCGCGACTGGGTCCGGGACCACGATTACGACCGCAAGTACGGTCACACGTCCACGACAGAAGTTCGACCGAGTCCAGCATGAGAAAAACCCTGGGCAGGAACAGGTGGTTGACAAAGCACATCAATGGGACCGATCCTGCCGAGGCGGCGCCGCCCCCCAGCCCAGCTCCAGGCACCATTAACTATCGTGTGCTGGAGTGGACTGATAACACGGCCTCGGCCCTCGAGCTCCATCTCTCTCTCTCTCTGTCTGTCTCTCTCTCTGTCTGTCTCTCTCTCTCTCCTTCTCTCTCTCTCTTTCTCTCTCTCTCCCCCGTCCCTCCGTTTCCCTCTCCCGCTCCCTTCTCCTCGTCCTCTCCGTCTCTCCTCCCTCTCCACTTTCACCTTCTCCACACTTTCCCCGGTGCCCGGCTAATGTACGCCAGTCCTGTGCCTGTACGCCGGGCCCGCGTGTCCGTGCCTCCTCCCCCTCCCCCCCCCCTCCCTCACTGCCTCGTCGTGACCCAGGTCTTACGGGCGTGTGATGCGGTGGCAGCCCATCCCCCATCCCCCTGTGTATTAGCGGACATAACGTCACCGTGGTGGTCGTCATCCTCGGTCGTCTTCCTGGTCGCATATCACGCCGCGTTTACGTGGAAACCGAAAAGGACGCGTCCCGGCGCGGCGCGGCGCTGCGCCTTTTATGGCGGTCCGCGTCCAATGCGCAGCGCGCATGCGCCCGAGACATGAACTTGCGTCCACTCAGAGTCCGAACTCCCGTTTTATGCACGCTAAACTCACGGTCCACGATAGCGGTGCTCGTCTCTTTGCTGCTGGAGGGTCGGTGCGGTGCGTACTTCACCCGTCCACTTTGGGCCGTGCAGATGCACAGCTGCTGCTGTAGTGGTTACAGGTGCAGCCGGTGTAGCAGCGGCGCGGCCGTGCACAGGTGCATTCAGCGGGCTCCTCACGTCGCCACCTGTGGCGGGGGCGCCCTCTGATAGAGATGAATTTATTGCCGTAGAAAGTCTACGAGGAGGAGGACGAGGAGGAGGAGGGGGAGTGTCAATAGGCACCGCAGCGCAGCGCGCACCGCGGGCAGACGTGATGGGACGAGAGGCGGTGCGGTGGAGGGAGACCCGGCTATGTCGACCGATTCCGAGGATCGCTCTCGTCCCCCTCCGTCCTTGTCGCTCTGATGGCGCAGGGCGCGCAGGGCCTGGCGGTGCCCCCGTGAGTGCGACGAGGAGGAGTGACGAGCGCGATCCTCGGGATCGGTCTGCTGGAGCCCCGCCGGACCTGCCGTGCCGTGCCGTGCCGTGCTGTGCCCGGACGAGGAAATTGATCCGACGGTGCGTGACCGAATGACTTTATCGAGAGCGTTGCGGCGTGGATGTAAGCCAACGGGCGCCTTTGTTTTTTTTCCCCTCTCATTTTTGTTATCGTCTCTGGGAGGAAAGAGATGGGGGAAACGCCTGATCGTCTTGAGTTTTAGAGTGGGCCTCGCCGTCGCTCTCCACGTTTCACGGTGGCGTTTTACAGGGTGTCCCACAGTGGCGACCTGCAAAGAGCGAGCCACGCGAGCTTTAGACCCCACTTGGGACAGGCGAAAGGGTGAGTGAGTGTGGAAACAGCATTTAGCTCGCGTAGCTAGCTGTCTCCAGCCGACAGCCACAGCCCCCCTTCCTTCCTGTGGCTAGGCTACACCCAATTCGTAGGTGCGTGGCGGGTTTGCCTACCCTCGCGCAGGCAGGGGCTCCCGGCTGTGGCGGCCGGCGCGACGGACACGCGTTATCGGTTCCTTCCTTATCACGCACCCCACTGCAGCACATTTTATATAATATACATCCGAGTGCACGAATGCCACACATTGGCTGGCGAGTAGGTTTTATGCACACACTTATAAATGTGGGGGAAAAAATTTCCGAAATTCTCTGGTGAACATTGATAGATATAGAAATGGGACATATATTTTTGGGAGGTGTAGGAATGTCATCTCACTTACTCTCATTCATTTGTGTGAAAAAAAAAATTCGCTCACCTGCAAGTGAGTGAAATAAGTCTCCGAGTGAGTGACATTATTTACATTCAGATTTCCAGAGCACGTGTCGTCCCGTGCAAGTAGACGGCAGCCTTGACCTGCCGAGCACCGTGTCGCCACGCAACTCGTCAGCAGGTGTGTCGTCTCGCCCGGGGTGGTCCACGCGTGAATGTGGAGCGCGGCGGGGGTGACATCACCACATTAGCATGCAGTCAGAGCACTCCGACATAGCACTTGTTTCGTTAGGAATTTTTTTCCTCTCTGCCTCTCCCTCCCAATGTTTTTTCCCGCCCGCGCTTGTTTTATTTCTTTGCCAAAAAGGTCAGCAGACAATTATTTTCCGCGGGCTATACAGTTCGGCTTGATCGCGGGGAAGTTCGCGACGAGAAAAATCGTGCAATTACAAAGCAGCAGTCAACCACGCGACGCGACGCGCGCTCAGCTTATTATTATTATTTGGTTTTTCGCTGCTGGGCGAACGATACCGACGACACCGACCCGCAACCCGATCCACGCCGGGGAATTCCACCCGCCTGCGCGGGGCGGGCCGCGGGCCGGGACGCGACGCGGGAGCAAGCAGGCGCAGAAGAAAACGACGCTCACCTCTGGCCCGCCCCGCCCCGCCCCGCCCCGCCCCGCCCCGCCCCGCCCCGGCTAGAAGTCTCAGCCCGCGGCCGGGGCCGGGCTGGGCCGGGTACGTCTCAGCTGCGCGTCCTTGGGCGGGACGACAGCCCGGCCTGCACACGGAGCGGCACGTCGCGGGCACGTCGCGGGCACGTCGCGGGCACGTCGCGGGCACGTCGCGGGCACGTCCTCCTCCCCCGATACCATCGCGGGGACGCACCGCACCGTACCGTACCGCCGTACGTGCGCACGTATTGGGTTATAGGGGACGCCGCGTCGCGTAGGAGCAGCAGCGAGCGCGACGCGCGGCATTGCCGACCGCACCTCCATCCATCGCCTGCCTCCCGCCGTCCTCTTCGTTATTCGTTAAGTCAACTTGCAGCGGCGCCGCATGAGCCGTCGTGTTCGCCGCATTCGCGCCAAGATGGACGGTGCTGATAAATGGTCTCGAGAACACTGCTGGAAATCGACTGTTTCGTAGGCGGGTTCGTAGGGGTGTCATGTTCTGGTCGTCCTTCGCTAAGCCTATTCCAGGTCATATTGATTGCCGCAGACTTGTCCTTTTTTTTTTTCGGTGAAGGTATATCGGAAGCCGCTCCGCACAAGCGTGCGAGGAGAGGTGGGTGCGTGCGGCCGCTTTGGAGGTGTTAAAAGCTCCTGGAGGCGCTGCGCCGCGCGGTGCGGTTCTTCGCCATGCACCGCGCGGCGCGCATGTGATGTGGGCGACAGGGGCACGCTCGGGGTGCTCGGGGCCGGGCCGTGTGGAGAAGAGGTGGTCGCGGTCACCCCGCGCCCGCGGCCGTCCCGCGCAGGGGCGGGAGTGAGGCGCTCTGGTAAGGGGGAAACAACTAACTATGAGTTTTGGCGTACATATTTTTCAACTTTTGTGAATTTTTGTGAGTTTTTCTGATTTTCTTTCTGAATTTCCCTAATTTTTCTATTTTTTAACTCTTTTTTTATTTTTTATTTCCCTGAATTTTCCTGAATTACGACGTGTATGCGCGTGTACAAAAATTGCAGAGTTGTTTCCCCCCCCGCGCGCTGGTCGCTAAGAGCGCGCGCTGCATGACAAGTTGTAATCCTCGGCTGCCAGCCGTTGTTTGTCGATGGCAATCGGCTCTCGCATCCCTGCGTTGCCCCGCCCGCCCCGCCCCGCCCCGCCCCGCCCCAGCCGGCCGGCGCAAGTGGGAACCTTGGACGCCGCCGGGGGGTGTGCGTGCGCGCGTGCGCGATTGAGGGGGCGGGACGCGGGGAGAACCAGCGCGAGCAAGAACGCGAGGTACATCGGGCGGGGGCGAGAGCGAGGCACCGCCAGGAACCGCAACGCGAGGCCCGCGCGCTGCACCAGCAACAGCAGCCTCTCAACGCTCTCAAGCAAACAGCCCCGCCCCGCCCCGCCCCGCCCCGCCCCGCCCCGCCCCGCCCCGCCCCGCCCCGCCCCGCCCCGCCCCGCCTCGCGCTGTCATACTCCTCCAACGCAACGCCGCCGACGCCGCGCAGGTCATAGAGCTCTTGCCTCCGCGCTGAGATTCCCACCGGCCCCGCCCTGTCCCGCCCCGCTCCGCCCCACCCCACCCTGCCCCGCTCTGCCCAGCCCCACTCCGCCGCGTTCCTCGTGCCGTGCCCTCTAGCGTCACCGCGGGGTCGGCATTTTGCAAAAGCCCTGCTTCTGCCTACTCGTTGTTCGTCGTGCTGTGTTCTGCTGACGCGCAAGTTATTATTGTTCGAGTTCCCTCGTCAAAGTCCTCCGAAAAATTTCTCAACGAATTTTAGCAGACGATATACGTTAGGATTAGCAAGCATGCACTCTTTAAAACTTCTACAAATAATCTTTTAGTAATAAAAAGTATTCGGTGCAACCGTATTATAAGGAAATTTCCTCGTATTACAAAATATTTTTATTTGTCTAGCAATTATTTGTTATTACAAGGAAAATTGCGGTTGCACAGAATTCTTTGTGAGACAAGAATTTTCTGTGTAAGGGTTTAAGAAAGTACTAGCATTTAAGGCCTGAAGTATGTATTAATCGAGTGCGAGGGGCGTACGGAGTGGCACATCCTTGAAAATCTTGCAAGGAATTCGATTTCTTTTGCCTTGCGATTCTCTGCTTTGCACTTCAAAGGCATTATTGCTTTGTAAATCACGAGCCAGCACCCTTTTAAGTATAGCTTATTGTCGGTGCTTTGCTGGTGCGACCCCTCGTACTACAGTGTTTCCTTCGCAGCGTACAAAGCGTACAGTACATACAAAGCAAGACGATTCGTAGGCGTTTAGCAGTGCAAGTAATCGTGCGTGGTTCCGTCCTCCTGTCACCGCCGCGCTTATATCGCCGCACCTCGCCTCACGCTGTGCATGGAGCGAGCCGGTGTGGCGATGACACACCTGAGCTCTGAGCTGAGCTCACAGGCCCGGGCCGGGCCGCGCCGCGCCGGGGACCAGCCTCCCCAGATTCAGAAGATCGCTTTGTAGTGCCCTCTCACTCACTCCTAGGGGCCGAGAGCCATGCGGGTGACAAGGACAGAGAATCTGAATGTGACGGCAGCGAGCCGCCCACGCGGCGGAGGCGGCGCCGCAGCACAAGGAGCTCCCTCTCCTCTGCTCCGCGACCCCGGCAAGGTCAGCGCACAGCGCAGCAGAGTTCTCAAACGGGTGGGTAAGGCTACCCGGGACGCGTTCGAAACCGTAAGTGCGAGTGAGATGCTGTAACCGATTGGTAAACTCCCTCTCGCTCTAACCTGCGCTTTTGTGGACGCGTTCCGCCTAGACTTACCGGCCGGGGCCCGCCGGGCCAACCCAAACAGTCCGCGGCCGGACCAGACCGCATGCGGTCATTTAGTAGTGTCTCTCCAGGGAATGACTGAATGAAGTGAAACTTACATGCTGTCGTAATACGTACGCCATGTTCTCCGTGATATTTCAGCTAAAATGTTGTAATATTGCAGCCGCTCGTAGAATGACTGAACTTTATTGGGAAAATTACACCTATGGGATTTAATTTTACTTATAATTCTCCGTCATATTACCAAATCTGCAAATTTAAATTGCAATACACGAAATTTTTTCTACAAGAGTACAGTGCAACCCGCCCCGCGACACCACTCCATCCACGGTGGAGGGAGAAAAGGTGGCGGCACTACGGGCCCGGCCGTGGTTCCAGAATCTCGACAGGTTGGGGGATTAACGACTAAGTCGGGGCGATCTAACGTGCCGGTCCGGAGTAGCTGAGGTCGGGGCGGCCCCACAGGCAGGTAGGCAGCCCCGACTTAGCTTCAGCCGGACCGACCGTAGGCTCGGCGGGAGTGTGCGAGAGAGAATGGTCAGTGTGCGAGAGAGACAGGTATCTTTTGGTGCGGCACGGCACGGCACGGCACGGGCAGGACGCGCGCTGCCTGTGAGACGGGCGGCCTGCCCGTGCCGTGCCGTGCCGTGCCGCGCCGTCTCTCGCACACTGACCTTTCTCTCTCGCACACTCCCGCCGAGCCTACGGTCGGTCCGGCTGAAGCTAAGTCGGGGCTGCCTACCTGCCTGTGGGGCCGCCCCGACCGCAGCTACTCCGGACCGGCACGTTAGATCGCCCCGACTTAGTCGTTAATCCCCCAACCTGTCGAGATTCTGGAACCACGGGTCCCTATGCTGGGGATACCTGAGTGCCGCCACCTTTTCTCCCTCCACCGTGACTCCATCACAGCAGGAGGAAGATGGGATTGCAATGTTTGGTTCCGTCATATTAGTTTGCTTGTGTAACCCGCTGGGTAAACGAACGCACAACTTGCCTCTCTTGAGTCCACATGTCGCGCGCGCTCGTGTGTGTGTGTGTGTGTGTGTGTGTGTGTGTGTGTGTGTGTGTGTGTGTGTCCAGCCTGTCCAGGCTGTGCTTCGCTTTGCTTTTCCAGGAGAAAGCAGCGCGCGCCAGCAGGCGGACGCCGGCAGGCCCCACCCCACCCCACCCCACCCCGCCCCGCCCCGCCCCGCCCCGCCCCGCCCCGCCCCGCCCCGCCCCGCCCCGCCCCGCCCCGCCCCGCCCCGCCCCGCCCCGCCCCGCCCCGCCCCGCCCCGCCCCGCCGTGCATGTGTGCACTACACACCGTGCACTTGTTCCTCAGCTGGAGAATGCTGCCAGCAGCACCGCCGTAGGGGGACATTATATCTCCCTTTTTTTTTTTTTTATGTTGACGGTGATGCGCGGTGCTGCTCTTTTGATGTGGAATGGAAGAAAAGAGCGTGCGTGCGACAGGCAAAGCGTGAGACCGAGCGGTAGGCAACTTCGAAAAGTCAGCAGGGGTGTGTCGCGGGCCGGCCTACCCTTGGGTAGGCAGGGGCCTCCGACTGAGACTACAGGCACCTGTCCCCTGTCCCGTCTCGTGCCGTCCTCTCCTCCGCTGCCAGTCCCTCTTCTCTCTCTCTCTCTCTCTCTCTCTCTCTCTCTCTCTCTCTCTCTCTCTCTCTCTCTCTCTCTCTCCCCCCCCTCTCCCTCTCTCCCTCTCTCTCCTTCCGCAACTCCCCCCCCCCCCAATAATCCACTCCGCCTCCCCATACGATGCGAGTGTGTAAACATTGTCAGGTCGGGACGCGGTCCCAATAAAACTCCCTCTCTGAGCAAACAAACATGCCGGAAACACGGTCGAGAGTTTGCGCCGCCGTCTGTCGTGGCCGCCCGCGGCCGATACCGCTCCGCTCCCCGCCAAGGTGAAGGCTGACGAGAAATGGCCAGCGCTCCCGCCGCGCCACGCCGCGCCACGCCCCGCCACACCGCATCACGCTGCGCCACCCGCGCCACCCTCCGCGCCCGGGAGCGACTCGCCACCCGCTGTGTTGTAAAATTGTTTGAAAGTTACAAATTTAAAACTTAAGGAATCATTTCAGGTTGCTGTGAGTAAAAAAAATCGAGGTGATTTTGTGAATTGCTGATGGGTAGCATTTTGAGGCTCACATTGTATAGATGCTAATGGCACCCGCGGGTGGTTCGAAGTTTATTTCCTTAATTACTCTTTTAGTCGATCTGTGGTGTTAGAGGACGCGCGCTGGTGACACCGATAGTTATTGTCCAGGGGCGTACTGGGTAGGTGAGTGCCCAGTCGGGGTTTTAGACACAGGGGCCCGGAATTGCCTACCTTCCAGGGGCAAAAACTAATTTTACTGCATAGCGTTAAAAAAAAACTTTTGTAGTATGTAGTGTGCATAAATGCATATTCGATAGAAAAATCACAAGGCATCTGCAATTGACATTTATTAGGCATTATTAATTTACCTAATAAAGTAGTAGGCGTGATACAACTCCACAGAGGACTTAGCATATTTATCAAGGATATGTTCAGGATCTAAATTATCAGATGTTTCGGCCGGGTGCACGGTAAAGGGCTGGTGCCGTCCTGGGCTGGGCGCTGGGCCCCCTTCGAACGGGTGCCGGGGGCAGGGGCCCATGGTCCATAGGGGCCGGCCGGGGCCTCAGCCCTGCGGGTGCGGGCCCAGCCGGGTGCCGGGTCGCCAGGGCCCCGGAGGGGGGCCCAAAAGGTACTCCCGGAGGGGGGGGCCCGGTCGGGATTTCCCGACCCCCCGACCGGGCCAGTACGCCCCTGTTATTGTCTCTCGTCCGGGCTGGCCCGCCCCACGCCCCGCCCCACACCGTCGCCTACCACGCCAACGCCACACCGCGCGAGGAAATCGGCTGGGAATTGGAAGGAAGTGGGGTGGGATCGGATCGGTGGAAGAAAGCGTGACTTACTGCGGACTTTCAGGCGTGGCGAGGGGCGGGGCAGGGCGGGGCAGGGCGTGGCGGCGAGTGGAGGACGGCGGTGACTGCGGAACCGATGAACAGGCGAAACAAAGTGTGGGTACAAGGAAGGAAGGAGCACGGGGCTCACAAAAAAGGGGGCCATTCATAATCCACGCTCTACCTGTAAACGTATAGAAGAAACCTGGGGAAATAAGCCGCCGGAACCATGTGGACACTCACACGCCATGCCCATGACGACATGACGAATACACCCTTCCGCAAGGAGGGGGGAGGGAGTTCGAGAAATCATTGTAACCCAAAAAAATAACAATAAATAAAAATATTTTTAAAAATCAAGAAAAAAGATACAGACAATCCGAAAAAAAAACGATAGAAAAAAAAAACGAACAAGAAAAAATGAAAAACAAATGAAAAAGGGAAGATGCAGGTGGAAAAGGATCAAAATTTATCAAAGTGACAGAAATTTTCCTCGTATAATCAAAAGAATAATCAAAACTAAAAAATCCCCCCCCCCAAAAAAAAAATCAATCAATCAATCAATCACGAGTTAACAAAATTATTGTACACATTTTGTCTGAGTAATGTTCCCCCCCCCCTCGCCCTTACGTGCATTACCGAGTGAATTACATACAGGTATACATTCTCTCCTTCCGCGCAGCCCGGCCCCGCACCTCCACTCAGCGGTGAAGCAGCCGCTCGACCGATCTTGACCTTCCGTGTCACCTCTGCCGCTGCAGCCGCCGCCGCTGCAGCCCCACCGGCCGCCGCACTCTCCGTGAAGCTGTCATACCGTGTCGGATCAGGCGCCCTAATCGTTCCAGTCCATGTTGGTCCAGAGGCGTTGGGAGAGAGGCCGCGCGGCCGCGCTGGGGAGGTACTCGACCTGAGAGAGGGGTAGCCGAGAGGTACTCGAGAGGTACCCGACCGGGCCGAGCCGGGCAGGCATAGGTACCTACCGTGTGTGTCGACTCGGTAATTAGCTACAATGTCTCCGGCGTACCTTTCACCCGGCGCGGCGGCGTGGCCTGAGCGCCTGAGCTGTGCGCTCACTCGCCCTGTCCCGCGCCGCCCCGCCCCGCCCCGCCCCGGCCCGGCCATGCCCGGGCTCGACTCGCCCTGCTGCACTGCGCCAACTTGGTCACAAGCGTGAGAAACCTTGGCGGGGCGGGGCGGGGTGGGACCGCTCTCATACGGCAGCCCGTTTAGAAAGCATCCCGTCGAGGAGGCTGGACGCTGCAGGCCGAGGACCCCAGCGCGCGTGGGGCGGGTTGCCCTCCCTCCGGCACCTTCAGCTGCTGTTTGGTGGGTGTTACGTTGTGATAGCCCGTCCTGAAACATGCGTGGAAGAGGCACGTCCAGGAGTTGCGTTTTAATCGCCGGTATATATCGATAACCCCGATCGATAACTCATCGGTGGTATGGTATCGATTATCTAGGCGTAACAAATTGCGCTCCTGCTCCTCTGATCGGCGATATATCGATACGTGTCTCGTTCAGAGCGCCGCGCTGGGGCTGGTCCAATTAAGAGCGGGGGCCAATTCACGCATATTTGAACGCACGAGAATTGTTCGCGGTCCGACGTTCGAAGATACGATCGAGATCTCGAGGACAGGGGGACTTATAGTCACCGAGCATCATGTGTACTTGAAGAAAAATTGTTGGTTTTATACCCGAAACACACAAAATCCAGGACGCGCACCCCTTTGTTTTGTACTTTTTAATTCGCTTTCGAGCCATTACTTTCTGGCTGTGGGCCAATGGCGGTCCATACATGACATGCACAAAGGAGACCTGGTGAATTTGGCCGGCCGCGGGGAGGATGGGGAGGGGGGGGGGGCAGGGCACTATAGGTTGCGGGGCATTGTGTGTGACTGAAGCGGAGTGGAGTGGAGGTACAGTAATGGGCCAGCAGGCCCGGCCGGGCTTCACTGAGGAATGGGATTATACAGGTCGTAGACGGCAGGGCGGGGAGGGGAGGGGAGACCGGAGCGTCAATTGCGGACTCTTCTGAGACCTTCACGTCATCAGCCGTCAATATGGCTAGAGTGGGAATATCCATAGGCACAGTCTTCCACCGCTAGGTATCATCAAAGATGTGCGTCGTTTGATTGAGGGGGTACGTGGTCCGGGTTACATTTACTTTTATTATTTTTATTTTTTTTCATGAGAGCATTAGAGAGCAGAGAGCATTAGTCTGAAACCAAAAACTCTGCTCACAGGCAGAGGGTCTGGACGCGTGGAGTAGCATATCGATCGGATCCACTTAGGCAAAGTACTCGAGACGAAATGTCAGAGGCCCACCGCTACCACTGCTACCACCTGCAAATGCAATAAGTCTGCACGCCACCGCCCCGCCACGCCCCGCCACGCCCCGCCACGCCCCGCGGTGCGTGCCCGCGACGTGCGGAGGGCACGCGTTTCCCAACCAGATAATGGCCCAGTCCATCCAGGGGCCTAAGTGGCCGCGGCGGGGCGGGGCGGGGCGGGGCGGGCTGCAGCAGGGGGCCAGGGCAGGTGGGGCGGGCACTGGCCCGAGACTCCTGCCCTCGCCCCGAGCCGCGGGGCGTGGCGGGGCGGGGCTGCGCGGGTGACCGTTGCGGCAGTGGCGGGGCACGGCGCAGGCGCTACGGTGGAGCGCGCTCTTCTGCCCCGATTATTTTGGCCGCTTGATTGATTCCTCTTGGAGCCGACAAGTATCCACTGACTTCTGTGCTATCCGTCTAGTCATTTTGTCTTCCTGCTTCATATTGAAAAAAAAAAACAACTCGAAAAATCTTTTGCGTGCGCATGATCGCACGGGGTCGCACTCACGTATCCGGTACAGCACAAGCAATAGAACGGAAAATATAAAAAGAAACGAAGGGGGCCTGTGTGTGGCGGTCACCCTGTAATTCTGGCTCCAAATCGTTGAGTGTCACGGTCACTCATCCGTGCGGATTCACACTCTTGGTTCTGAGTGGAGCGCGGCCGCGCCGAAACAACAGCAGGATAGAGGAGGCCCCACGGCGTGGCGTCCCCGACACGGGCCAGGCCACAACACAACGCCACGCCACGCCACGCCCCCCGCGGGGCGGGCTCGAATACTCGCGCGGGTAATTGCGCTGGCCTCGGCAGTACCGTACCGCACCGTACCGCTGCTGAGCCTGACCGTGCCCCGGGCCACAGAGCGTACGCACACTGACCCGACCCGTATTGCACCAGCCAGCCTCCTCTGCAGGCCCGCGCTGGGCGTGGCGGGCGTGGGCCAGTCCATCCAGAACGGACCAGAGAGACCGCGCGGCCGACCTCACCCCACCCCACGCCGCCCCGCCCCGCCCCGCCACAACAACGGTTCACCCAGTACCGCTGTGTTTTCATTTGCATGCCGCCCAGAGCGTCGGCCGAATGCCTCCGGCGGCAGGTATACCTCGGTACTCGTGGTGCTGCGTACCCGCGGGCGGGGCGGGGTGGGGCGGCGACAGGCACCTCGTCGCTACGCACGCCCTGCCCTGCGCGTTGCGACACAAAGGGATCTATTCTGAAACGTAACGTGAATAAACGGTCGCACCGTGGTGGCGCGCGGCGCGCGAATCCACGAATAAGGGGACCTCGCGCGCGCGCGCGCGCGGGCCGGCGGCGGAGAGGGAAAGAAAAGGTGCGTCGGGGGAGGGGAGGGGAGGGGGGGGGGAGGGTGCTTGCTGCCCGGCCCAGCGGCAATAGGCCGCGTTATGGCTTATATAACGCCTTCCTGGACGCATACTGTCCTGCGCTGCGCAGGGCTCCGTCAGTCCCGGCAGGTACGCCCCGCCCCGCCCCGCCCCGCCCTGCCCCGCCCTGCCCCGCCCCGCCCCGCCCCGCCCCGCCCCGCCCCGCCCCGCCCTGCCCTGTGCTGCCCTGTTCGACTTGCCTGACCCTATATGCCTTTCTATCCGTGTGTTCCAGATGAGCCACCTGTTCAACATGTTCGTCAAGCAAGTCGAGGACCACTGTGATCAGTCTACGATGCCGGGTAAGTAGTGTGACTGCAGCCAAAAACGTGGCATCTACGTTTGAATGGAGTAACGCTTTGTGACTGGCATGATATTTTAAAAGGGTACTTGACTTGATTATTCGACGTAATTCGACGATTGGAAATGTAAGTTATATAAACAAGGAGATTTCGAGGAAAAGTGTGCATTGGTCAGTTAAAAAAAATAATTGGGTATTTTTTTTTGGGGGGGGGGAGGGGGAGGGGGCGGGGGTGGAATGGGTCGGGAAGACAGACGAGCAATTGAGAGGACTGAGCTCGAGCAGCAGACCCTGCTGCCCCCGCTCCTCGCGCGCAGAGACTCATGTATGCCGTGCCCTTGACAATTAGCGCCCAGCAGCTCAGCTCCGCCCAGCCCAGCCGCGCGTCCAGGCCGGGCCGGGCCGGGCCGCGCCGCCTCGCTAACTGGAGCCGCAGTCGCAGGCTGCAGGGGGGTTGACAACCGTTATTGCCGCGGTTAGTTGGCACGGCGGGCGGCGGGCAGGCAGCTGGGAAGGGACGAGGAATCGCTGTTGCTGACGTCACCTGACCCAGATCCGCAGCCCTTGCCACGCGGCGGCGGTTCCTCCGCGTACACTTGACCTGTCCCGCAGTGCGCGCCCCCTCACGCCGCACCCCGCCCAGCGCCCCGCCCCCCGTGGGGGGCCCCTCGCCGTTGGTGCGCCACGCCCCACTGGCCCCGCCCCGCCCCGAGCGCCCCGCCCTGAGCTCATTAATCGAGAGCCATCGCCGTGCACTGTTAATGAAAGCGGTCACCGGGGTGTGATGATGAGACTCTCGTTTAAAAGCAATAAAATTGTGTCCTCAAAATTCCTCGCGAAACTTTTTTTTTAAAATTTGTTTTTATGTTTTCAAATGATACCACGAATTCTCATTTTTCAAGCGTACTTCATATGAGAGGCAGAGCACTTCGTGGGCCCGGACTGGCCCGGACCGGAGCCGAAGGGCAGCAAACCCCCACCCTGTGCCCCGTAGGGTGCCCCGCGGGGAGCCCCGCCCTAGAGCCCGCCCCGGCCGGCGCGGTGGGGCCGCCGACACGCGGCTGCGGCTGCCCCATTGTTAGGCTTAGCAAAGCAGTTAAATGTGGCCACAATTCGCCGTTAGGCCGGTGCGGGGCCGGGAGCGTGCTCGTTCGTCCCAACGCCGCGGCGTTACGCACAAACGTTTAGAAGAAGAAAATAAAAGAGAGAAAAAAAGGCACAATGAGACAAGTGCAGAGAGGGGAGAGGGAGTTGAACCCGTTACCCGCCGTGACTGATATGCGCACGCTCCCGAGATAGTGTGTGTGAGAGAGAGAAAAAGGGGGGGGGGGGATCCGCTCACTTGTGTCGGACGAACGGGCAGACAGACAGACCGCAACACTCACGCTTGGTTTGCGTGGCGGGCGTTGCGCTCTCGCGCTACGGATATTGTGCGTTCTGCACGAGGCATCCTTGACATTTCATGTGCGATAAAACAAATCGGAAGTCTAGAGGCTACGGAGAACGGGCCTCGCTTCCTCCCCGCTAGTCTCAATCATCTGCCCTGCTCGGTTCTGCACTCGGAAACAAAGGTGTGACATTACTCATTTTAAAAGAGTTGCATAGCTTTGCAAAGGTATTCGAATAACAGCCAAATTAGGTGCCAAATTTTATTGCCTCAAAACCAATGTGACCAATTTAGGCCCGACAGTAGTTAAATGTCATTGAAAAGCCTTTGAAAATAATTAGCCCCCTTGAAAACTGCTTGACTGAAGCGAGAGTAAAGATCTGCGGTTGAAACTGTTCTTGATAAAGATCCTCCCATCCGATGCTCAATTTTAATACTGATGGAAAACGTCGTGCCTTTTCTGAGGTATTTCAATCAAAAAGCCGTGGAAATTAGACGTCAAGTCGTACCGGCGTCTTTCGAGTGTATCTTGTAAATTTTGTTCTCCTCTCCTCCCAATCTTCCTCTTTTCCCTCTCAAGGTAAAGAGCAGCCCGCCCTCCCTCCCGGTCGACCACGACGATCGCGAGTCGTGCCCCACGTTATGGTTGACATTAGCAGTGCTGCACGCCTCGCCGGGTGAAACCGATGGGGGAGGGGAGCGGGGAGCAGGGGAGGCGACTGCTGGGACTGACTTACTCGAAGGGCGATTGGCCCAAGTGAGATAATTTAGGCTGGCTGGTCTGTCGGCACAAAGTAGTGTCGTCCTGAACCAGCCGGCGCACCGGACCGTACTGTGCAGAGGCAGCAGCGTAGAGGTCATGGCGGCGGGGCGGGGCGGGCTTGCAGTGCAATGGTGCCGCTAATGCAGCACCAATAGCGCAATAACGCGGACGAGCTCGTCTCGACGCTCCAGAGCGGCGGCGGCAGACTCAGTACAGCATGGCAGCAATCAGGAGGCTTTGGCAAATTCCCCCGCAAGACGCGGCTGCCGCTGCTGTGCCGCGTCCGGAATTTTAATCGCCACTATAAAGCCGTATAGTCTGCTGCATTCCTGCTGAACCGCGTTTGGTTTGATTGTTGAATGGGCTGAATGATGATCAGCAGTGCCGCCCGCTGCAGCCGGAATGCAAATGTTTAGGGCCGAGCAAAGACAATAAAATTTTATTTTAGTTTCAGCATGATGGTTTCTTTGGTTGTGGGTGGGTGACAACTGTTTTCACGGTAAAATTGTCGTCCTGGTTTTCAAGGCACCTTTCCAAGTTTTCAAGATATTTTGGAAAAAACCAAGATAGTCCCCCTCTGGTGTCTTGGAAGTCGGAGCGACTTCCAAGACAACAGAGGGAGACTATCTTGGTTTTTCCAAAATATCTTGAAAACTGGGAAAGGTGCCTTGAAAACCAGGACGACAATTTTACCGTGATTCTTCTTTTCTTTTTTAATTACAATGTTTTCAGACCTGAATCGACACAAAACTCTGAAATTACGCGTAAGGAAAATTCTTGGGCTATACGTCACCCTCAGCTTTAGTATACGATTGCGTGTCGCCCCCCTCCCTCCGCCCGCGCCCTTCAGATGCGGCCTCTCTTTTTGCTGCTGGCTTTCCGACACGTTAAGCGCCAGCCGCGCGGCTCTTATTTTGAATTTTAAAGCGTGTGCTTAGGAGCGGGCTCGCTGTAACACGTGACGTAAAGCTCTGATCTGATATAACATTTCCGCAGAGGGTAGCGGGCCCTTACCCTTTACGAAAAAAAAAACGACAAACTTATCAACTCTTGAGCTTCTCACTGCGTTCCAAACCAGTTTATCTTCATAGTGCTAGATATTTACTTCAGCACCTGTAAACGTGCAGTTTTGTTTATAGTTCCTGTAGTTGCAGCTGTACCACTGCTGTATTCGACAGAACAGCAAATGCATTGCGTACTATGTCTGCAAACTGGTCCATAATCATCCCGCTAATCACTTAAGGTGGCCTTACACTCAGCGTTTTTGTCATGTACGACTGTGACCGTTTTGCATTTCTTGACAATTTCGCTGTCACTCAAGTCTCAAAGGTTGTGTTGAAATGTACAACAGTACATATTTTCTACACTATCAGACAAAATATGAACGAAAATCTACAAACAGACATAGGCGGATGCATCGATAATGTTGAGTGTAAGGCCGCAGTTTTTCTTTACTTTTCCCCCCTTCCGTTTTCTAGCCTGCTGGGCGGCCGTGTGTCCGGTGTCGCTGGGGCCCAATTATTGGACTACCAGCGCGCGGGGTCGACGCCCGAGATCTCCTCTCGAACCGGAGGCTGGTGTGCGAGGGCCTGGTTATCATATTATGCACGAGTTAGGGGTGGGGCTCTCAGTGTGCTGAGGTGAAACCCCGTCGCCTGCCTGCAGCTGCAGAGCGCGCCAAGGAGCAGGAGCGGCAGCGGCTGTGAGCTGAGGTCCCGCACTGAGAGAAATGTTTCATTGCAGCCATAAAAAATTGTTTGATCGATTCCGTTTGGTCATGGGCATCAAAATTTTAGTCACAGTAACTAAACCTTTGGTTAGAGCAACCAAAATTTCGGTTACAGCAACTAAAATTTTGATGCCTATTACTAACCGGGACCGACCGAACAAAATTTGATTATGGGTATCAAAATTTTGATGGCTGCAACGAATCATTTCTCTCAGTGCGCCGCCCGGTAAGTGGCCCGTCCCCGTGTTCCAGGCAATACTCCACCCCCGCCCCGCCCCCGCCCCCGCCCCGCCCCGCCACACCCAGGCCAGGCCCTGTAATCTGCGCGGTGCAGTGCGCCTCGTTTACCGCGACGTGATGCCGACGTCACCCGATATCCGAAATAATGCGACATGGAAACCAATCAAACTGAAGAGCGGAACCTGTTTCATTATTCTTTACTTCCGCGGCCGGGAGAAGATACCCTCGCGCGCCTCGCGGCACGGCGCCCCGCCTCTCTCCTCGGGCCATTATCTGCTGCGTCGCGATCGCACGAGCATTTTGTATGTAAATCGTCACATAATCTAATTCATTGGATATGTGAAATACCATACCATAACATTAATTTGACTTGTCCGAAAGATGGCTCGAGGTATTTTCTCTATTTTAATCTAGCTTTTGTGGAAACTTTAACGCCGGTGTGCACAGCAATAACACAGGCGACAAACGGCCGCGTTTGAATCAAACTATGTTAAACTATGCCTTTCATATATACCAGTCTAAGTGTTCTCCCATTATTATTTTTTTCGGAAGCAACGGAACTCTACGCTTCTTCACACAAACAGACCGCCTCAAAACCTGCGTCATGTCTGCTCCATTTTTATCGCCGCAGTTTTCCGGAGCGGGCATTCCCTCCCCTCTCCCGGCGGGGCGTGGTGGGGCGGGGCGGGGCGGGGAGGCTTAGCGGGGCGGGGCGTTCCCACGAGCGCCACAAACCTTTTGCTGTTGTCGTCGTCGTACATTGTATGTGGAAAAAAGCGCGGCTGCGCACGAGACTGCTCGGCAACGCCTCCTAAAAAGCCATGCAAAACTTTCTACTACAGGCAGAGAGCTCCGCGGGGCTCCGGGGCTCCGGGGCAGAGCAGGGCAGGGCTCACGCGTATACCGTCGGCGGCTTCCAGAGTATCGCGCCTCGCAGCCCCTCCAAAGGCGAGCCTGCTCTCACCGCGCTGCGGCCCGGAAAGCGCTCTCCTCCGCGTTCTTGTTTTTTTTTTTTCTCGTCGTCGGTTTTCGAAGAAGTTCCGACTCCGTCGAAATCTCCGACAGCAGAATCCGTCCCGTCTACCCTGATCCTCCGTGACACCGCCTACAGCGTTAGGAGGAAACAACTCTGAATTCTGGGGGGTACAAAGTTTGTGAATTTTCGGGAATGTTTGTGAATTTTTATTGTTTTTAATTTTGTGCGAATTGTTGTGTATGTTTCCTTTAATTTTACCGAATTTTTCTAATTTTTTTTTCTGAATTTCCCTGAATTTTCCTCAATTATTTCTGAAATTTTCTGAATTTGTCTGAATTTTTCTGATGTTTGCTATGAATTACGAGGCGTACAAAACTTTCAGAGTTGTTTCCCCCTTGCCTACAGCGCCTCCTTGAGACTGGAGAGGCCGCGGCCGCTCATTCGCGCCCAAATTATCGCCGAGGAGGATCAGCGGCGACTACTATTATCGTTATTATTTCGAGAGGAGGCGGGGCGCTCCGCCTGGATGCTGCGGAACCAACCGCGCGCCGCGGGGATACTCCGCTGCTGGATGCTGCTGATGTCCGCAGAGTAGAAACGCGAGAAAATAAAATCGCTCACGCCGCTCGTCACGCGAAGCGGCGTGCCGGTGTTACGCGTTTCGTAATATCGCACGTTAACAGCCATATTGATACAGGCGTGCGGGGTGAGCAGGTGCGCTGGTCCGCACCTCCCCGCCTCGCCAGGTGTAGAGATATATTTAGTGGAGAGTGGAGGGGATGGGGCGAGGTAGGTGGGGGCGCGTGCCAGGCGAACACTATTGACGCGAGGCAAGCCAATATAACGGACAGCATTTACAACCTCCAACTTTCCTGTACAGCCGCGATTATTGATTTACGACCGTTCGACGCGGAGGAGGAGGGGCGGTGGAGCAGAGGACTGTCACGTCCAGGGCCGGGGGTACCCGGGGGGGTACCCGGGGGGGTACCCGGGGCGTACCCGTGTACCCGCCCAAGGCGACCGGACCGCGGTGACGAGACCCACGCGGGGCTGCCCCCGCTGTGCTGTATCAGTTCCAGACTGTATTACTCTTAAATAATCAATATGGAATATGGTGGTTGGTGTCAGGCGGCGGTGGTCTGACTATAGACCAGTCTGGTCACCGACATGCGGCGGGCCACTCGTGACAAGGCGGCCAGAAACAAAGCGTACAATTTTTAACATGACAATTAGCAGTGCGTAAATGTTAAAGATCATAACTAACTCGACAACAGAGAGAATGACAGAAATGTTAAATTTCTTTGAGCAGACCGCCTGAGCATCACAAAGTTAATTCGAGGGTCTGTAATACCGTAGCTTCAGCTCTTGTTCTTATTAGCATTTCATAAAGTTGAACTCCCGGCACAAATGTTTTTAACCGAGGGAGATATCACTTCGAAAAATCATTGTGTACGCCCCCCCCAAAAAAATCATTTAAAAAAAGAAAAAAAATTAAAGAAATCAAAATAAACTTAATAAGAACCTACAAAAAAAAAAACTGAGAATTATTTTTTTATCAGAAAAAAGGGGCGAAAAATCAAAATTTATCAAACAATGAATGACAGAAATTTTCCACTAAAAATCAAAACAAATATAAAAACAAATATTAAAAAAAAATAAAAGAATCAAAAGTCAAAAAATCATTGCACACGTTTTGTATGAGTGATTTCCCCCTCCCCCCTCGTTTTGAACTTTTACTTTCATGGCAACTTTAATCCCCGAGTATCTGATGAGTTACCGAACCCTTGGCCGTGCCGCGCGCACAGCACACTCGTAGTATCTCTCACCTGCTACAGGCGCGGCGGCCGGGGCCGGGACGGGTGCGCCGGACTCGTTAGCGACTCGAATGAAAATTCGCTCTAGCGCTGCTGTCTGAACAACACGATCCAGCAGGAGCGGGGCCAGGGGGGCCGGCCTGGGCGAGTCGAGGCGACCCAACCCCTACCCGCCCGCGGCAATGAAAACCAACCGCGAGCGGGGCGGGGCGCTCCGGGAGGGGGAAATCCCACCCCGCCGGCCGCGCCGCGGGGAGTGTCACTGTGTGGAAGGGGAAAGTATCTCCCCTTCTCTCTCTCTCTCTCTCTCTCTCTCTCTCTCTCTCTCTCTCTCTCTCTCTCTCTCTCTCTCTCTCTCTCTCTCTCTCTCTCTCTCTCTCTCTCTCTCTCTCTCTCTCTCTCTCTCTCTCTCTCTCTCATGCAGTTCAAATCGAGGACACAAATTCTCGTTTGGGATTTAACTCTCTCCGGCTCCATCCATGCCCATGCTTCATTTAGAACGTTTAGTATGTTGTATGCAAATCCATCCACCCGCCATATTTATGACATAGATCCTTTCGCCAGTCGGATGCTGTATTATCCGTGTGTGGGTGGGTGGGTGAGTGTGCAGGTGCGGGGGGACATTACGAGTGGCGAGTGTACCATCGTGACTGAGCCATAAGGATCTTGGGAATATAAAGATTTAGAGTCCGTCTGTGAATGGATAAGCCCCTCCCCCCATGGTGCCGACACATGGCATCCCATGGCTCCCATGGGCCTGCCTTGGGCCCGCCCGCCCCGGCGCTGGGCGCAGCCGCGCAGCCCGCATGGTTCTCATGACACTATGACTTCCTGCATGAGTTGTCATGTGGGATCAGGCTTGGCGCTGCGGCGCCGCGGGAATGGAGCGCCCGCCGTCATATGGACGTCCATAATACAACATGTCACTCGCGCGGACTTTATCATCCGCCAGACAAGCGCAATAAGTGAGTGCGAAAACGCACTTTCCCTCTGTGAAGTGCCCGCATGTGTCGCGCGCGCACATTCCAAAGGTTTTCTTTTTTGGTGCTTGCAAAGTGCCTGGTGCTGGTGTACCGGGAAGCGGCCGCGGGCTAGGCGCCAGCGCCACTTATCGGCGCCGCCCTCTCAGCAGGGTGATTCCGCACCCTGGTTTCGTCGCTCTCTCCTTGTCGCACTCATGGGGCAAGGCCATAAGGTGCAAGAGAGAGGGCACTACAAAACGGTGTTCGGAATCGCCTTGCTGGCTCGCGACGTCATGAGCGCACTCGCCCCGCGCGCTGCGCCGCTGCGCCGCTGCGCCTATACACTCCCCGCCGCCCCCTCAGCAAAATGAGTACCGCCATGAGCAGCGCGCCGCGCCGTCTGTCGACTCTCCGTCATTCGCGGAATTTCTTCGGTTCGTTTCCCAGGAGGCGCCTCATCCATCGCAGACCCGCGGCCGGGCCCGTCGTGAGGGGCCTTATGCAATAACGCAACGCGCAGCAGCCCCTTTCTCCCGCGGGGGTCTGTCCTCCCCGCGTGCGTGCGTATGCGTGCGTGCGTGCACGGGCGTGCGCGAGCGTTTTGCTTTACTGCTGCTGCTGCTGCTGCTGGTCTCTCACGAGGAAACAGAACAGAAGCAGCGCCGCCGTTACACGAACAGGGTAGGGCAGGGCAGGGCAGGGCAGGGAGGCGTGCCGCGTGCGAATAAGGTTGTACGACAGGCTGTCAATATCAGGGAGGAGAGATGATGGGGCGGTCGGAAGGAAAGAAAAGAAAGATGATGATGATGGGTCCGGTGTGTGTGTGTGTGTGTGTGTGTGTGTGTGTGTGTGTGTGTGTGTGTGTGTGTGTGTGTGGGGAGAGAGAGAGAGAGAGAGAGAGAGAGAGAGAGAGAGAGAGAGAGAGAGAGAGAGAGAGAGAGAGAGAGAGAGAGAGAGAGAGAGAGAGAGAGAGAGAGAGAGAGGGGGGGGAGAGGGAGGGGGGGGGGACGAATTTGTGTGTCTATAACGTAAGCCGTGGGAGAAACAAGCCTGCTCGCACTCGCTCGCTCGCTCGCTCACTCACTCACACTTCGCTAATGGCTGGGAAGGACAAAAGAGGGTCGTTATAGGGCGATGCGAATCTCAAGACAGGAATTGATGGAGCTGCTTCGCAGGGATGAGAGGGAGAGGTGCACTGGAAATAAAAGAGCGCGGAAAACGTTGCTCCTTTGCTATGGTGAGAGGTTTTGTACACTCTTGATGTCGGTGTGCGGTAAATCATTCACATGCTTATGTAAAGTGCAGGCAGAGACTGAGTGCCCGTTCGTACTCTTAGAGCGCTTTGGAGGTCGGGGCTATGGGTTACACCTGTGCGAATGAGCAGCGTCACTCTGTAAGTGTTTGATAAATTTGTCAAATACCTACAGGTCCTGTGAGAACATTCATTCACCTGCAAGAGGGCGGCATTGGTGCTCACCGAGGGGCCCACAACTCCGAAAAATTTTGTGCACCTGATTTCCGGACTTCAAAGATTTCACATGATTTCAGGTGATTTCAACGGATTTCAAAGATTTCAAGTGAATTCACTGATTTCGCGAGATTTCACATGATTTCCATTGATTTCACATGATTTCCATGGATTTCAGCTAAATATCTACCGAATTCATATGATTTCCATTGATTTCGTGAGATTTCCAACGAATTCAAGTATTTTTGGGACGACCTCAGAAAATACACGCACAGCTGATCCAAATTATTCTATCAATTTCATGATTAAACAGGATTTTTACTAAATTATTGTGAATTATTTCGATTTATTCCAAATTATTGGAAATTAACTGGCAACTGCGCAAAATAATCAGAATTATTTTAATTAATTTTTTAAAAAAATCAGAAGCAAATTTTGCTCTGCAATTGAAAGGGTGGCGTGAAAACATGGAAAATTTTTGCGGCAGTAAACCTCCCGAAGGAGGTTGCGGTTCCCGCCAGGCACAGGGCTTTTACCCCCTGTGGCAGCCAACTGCTTCGGTGTTCCATGGGAACCGGCGCTTTGCTGACTGCGATCCTATCGCGCAATTCGACAGATTTGATCCCCGTACCACCATTGGCCTACCCCTAGAGGTACGAGCGGTGTCAAGGGCGTTAGACTTCCTGATCCCAGTTTCAGAGGCCTTACCTCAGAGGGGTACGCGGGATTCGAACCCACAACCCCGAGTGCCGACACGTAGCCAGAACAGGAAGCGACCCAACGCCCAGAGCCACCGAGCCAACGGCGGTGAGACGTGTTTAACTTCTATTTGACCTGCCATCCAGCTGCGGCCAAAGGGAATGTCAAGCGCGAAAAACACTTTCCCGAGTGGGAGTCGAACTTCGGACCAGTCAGTTCGGTGTTGCGCGCTCTACCAACTGAGCCACGACGTGTGGATGACTGTACAGTGCGAGGGGTTCGACCCGTATTTGTTGCGTATCCTGCAGCCTCCAGCCAGGAGGACAGGGCAAATACAACTCGAACCCGTCGCACTGTACAGTCATCGTGGCGTCGTGGCTCGGTTGGTAGAGCGCGCAACACCGAACTGAGTGGTCCGAAGTTCGACTCCCACTCGGGAAAGTGTTTTACGCGCTTGACATTCCCTTTGGCCGCAGCTGGATGGCAGGTCAAATAGAAGTTAAACACATCTCACCGCCGTTGGCTCGGTGGCTCTGGGCGTTGGGTCGCTTCCTGTTCTGGCTACGTGTCGGCACTCGGGGTTGTGGGTTCGAATCCCGCGTACCCCTCTGAGGTAAGGCCTCTGAAACTGGGATCAGGAAGTCTAACGCCCTTGACACCGCTCGTACCTCTAGGGGTAGGCCAATGGTGGTACGGGGATCAAATCTGTCGAATTGCGCGATAGGATCGCAGTCAGCAAAGCGCCGGTTCCCATGGAACACCGAAGCAGTTGGCTGCCACAGGGGGTAAAAGCCCTGTGCCTGGCGGGAACCGCAACCTCCTTCGGGAGGTTTACTGCCGCAAAAATTTTCCATGTTTTCACGCCACCCTTTCAATTGCAGAGCAAAATTTGCTTCTGAATTTTTTAAAAAATTAATAAAAAAATCCCCGTATTTTTTTGCACGATTTTGAGAATTTCACTTCACTGTGTCGTAACAAGGAGGTATTTTAAAGAATCTTAGTCGTCTAGCACTTTCACTTTGTTTTATTGCTCCAGTTAATAAATTAATATTCCCTCATAAACCAGATCTGTGGAAGTGGATTTGCATACGACTATTATTTATACCTCCAATGGCAAAAATTTAAACAAAAAGAAATTGTATATACATTGAGTACTTTTATTGAAATGGTACTAAGCATAAAGAATATAAATAGGAATCTCAATCTGTTATGAAAGTATCTAAAAATCTTAAAATATCTCGACTTCGCCGAACAGCTGTTAGTGCACATCGCCCCCCTCCTCTCCCCACACCGATTTGAGTGAGTTTCCCGAGACGCTTTTTAAATGTGATTTCATGTGAATTCAATGTGATTTCAACAGATTTCAAGTGATTTCAACGGAATTCGTGTGAATTCAAGAGAATTCAACTGATTTCAAAGATTTCACTGATTTCAATGAGATTTCAATATGATTTCCAAAGATTTCGGTGGCCTTGTACACCTGAATTCCAGAGTTGTGGGCCCCTCGGTGCTCACACTTTGGATGAACAGGCTGAAGGAAGAGATTTTCTTTCTTGAGTCCGCGGGGCCACAGGTCTAACGCGCCGCGCCGCGCCGACTAGGCATCGTGTATGACGTCAGGGCGTCGCGTGGCGGGTGGCGGGGGTGGGCGGGGTGGGGTGGGGCGGGGCGGGCAGGGGCACGTGGCGTCACCGCCTTGGACGGCGGCGACGAGCCGGACCTTATGGAGATGGGCTCCGGAACACACAGTGCAGTAGCGTGGTCGCGGGGCGGGGCGGTGGGGTGGGGTGGGGTGCGGCACGGTGGGACCCCAGGCCCCAGGGATCAAAGCATGACACGCTGCAGCGGCGGAACCGGGACGACCGTCACCCCGGCGCACACGACTCCGGAAGGAACAACACGCACGCCGCACACATACATACGCAAGTCTTGATGATGAGCCATCATCGCTTACGCACAATAACACATTCTGTCTCTCTCTTTCTTTCATTCACTCGCACACAAACACTCACTCGCTCACGGCTCTAACCTTCTTCCCGTCGTCTGGTGTGGGCTGGGCATGCGCATATCCTTCAAATTCCGCGCTCGGTTCATCTTGCATTATTATTCTTATTAAATTCCGAGTCGAAATCTTGATAAAGCAGAGGCGGAGGGTGCAGCGGCGGGACGGCGGTTGTGCTGGGTCGCGCGCGGTACAAGGCTGCGAGGCTGGCCGAGACGGGGGCCACCGCGCGGGAAAAAAAAGTTTTGGAAAACTAAGCTTATGTTAAATTACGCGATTACGCGTGTTTGTCTGACTCTGATTGTACTGTGACAGTATGGTCACAAAATCAGCTCGAAAACTAATAATGCGCCACTCATGGAGCTAATGTGACCTAGTCTACGCCTTTCACAAATCCCATCTGGGAATTAATTCTCAACTAATTAATGACTATCAAAACCAACATTTTGCTAAGATAGCGTTTTTTCCCTTTCCTATCCTTTTGTTTGTTTGTTTGTTTGTTTGTTTGTTTGTTTGTTTGTTTGTTTGTTTGTTTGTTTGTTTGTTTGTTTGTTTGTTTGTTTGTTTGTTTGTTTGTTTGTTAAGTTTTGCTTGTGGCGATGTCAGGCCGTACGTGAGCGATGGTAACGTTGCCATTATTTGTTTTCGAGCGAGGCCGAAGAGCTGAGGCCTCGCCGGGCTGTGCTGTGCCGGCCAGGGCGGACGAAGCGAAGCGAGGGAGTTCTCATAACCTTCCTCACTCCCTCGCTCATCCTGAGGCTCGGCGCCGGTCCCGGTCGCGTCCCGCCGCGACTCAACGACGTCGCAGCCGCGAGTCCGCCGACGATACCCCCCGTCTCGCACCGCGCCCCGCCCCGCCTCGCTTATCGCGTTGCATCGTGATAACGCGCAATTAACCACGCCGCGAGCTCCGGGCCGGGGCGGCGCGGGGCCCGACTGTATGCAGATGTCTGGCGGAGCTGGGCGCTGCTGGTGGTGAGGCTGAGGAGGAAGAGGGGGGAGGAGGGTGTGGCCCAGTTCCTCAGGACTCGTCAAACGCGTTGGACTGGGCTAAGCTCGGCCGGGCCCCCGGCCGGGGTGACAGACCGCCCATGTTGATATGTTGAGACGCCGCTCCGCCACGCCCCGCCACGCTGGACCGAAAACTGCCGCCTCTCGATGCACCATAACATGACGGAGAAAGCCTGAGGAGCGAGCAGGCAATTCGTTTCAGAAATGTACTTTTGGTACCAGGATTATTTTTTTTACAGGCCACGAAATAGACTTTTGATTCTCTGTCAACCGATCAACTCACACGCATGACGTTTTCAGCTCGTACTCCTTGCCCCCAGAGGACATGAGCGTAACCTTTTTCGTTTTCGTCCGGGTTATCTCCGTTTTCATTCAAGGATATCTGGCGCGCAAGGCAGCCAGCAAGCCAGCCAGCCGCCGCGGGGCAGCAAGACAAGGGAAGTGCCGGAGATGCTCGACTAGCCTCGAAAACATTTCCGCGGGCGCGGGCGCGGGCGAAGAGTATATACGAAGGCGAGGGAGATGATTTGACCTGAGGTCGTACCCCCCCTCCCCCCTCCTCACTCCCAGGCTCCAGGCGGGCGGTCCAGGAGGCCCCTTCCAGCAGGCGCCGCAGGCGTGCGCGGGTGTAGCAGGATATTCCAGGACGGCCGTGGAGCCGCGGCGCCCCGCGCCCGAGCCCGCGCCCCGGGGCCGCGCCTACTCCCACGCCCTGGTCCCTGCGCCGCGCCGTTGTGTTGTGCCACTGCTGCTGTGCGTTGCCGCGGGTCAGTATGCCAGGCCGCGCCACGCCTCAGGAAGCAGGCGGGAACGCAGAACCTGACAAGAACGCGAGGGAAGACTAGCTGCGACAGCTCGAGAGGGAGTGACGAGAAAAGTTTCAGATGCTTTAAAGAATGGCCTCTCAACGCTATATTATCAATCAGCTTTTTCTTGGCTGTTTCCGCACGACCGCAGCTTCGTTCTCTTGTATGAGAGCGCATTTTTCTCCAGATTTTGGTGGGGTGCGCGCTCCGGCATGACCAGTAACCTTACAAACCACAAGCAATAGTCATGTCCACGAGTGCACGTAAGAACGGTCATCCTGCTCGCCTACAAGTGTGAGGACGATTCCTCGCGCTGCGCTCACCTTCAAACTGTTCTGAGATAAATCCCTCATGCTTATTACACTTCGTTCAATCGTGTGGCGCTATTTTATTTTAATTTTTTTAAAGAAACTCTTAAAAAAAATTAGCATCTCGGTCGCGAACGAACAGCTGACGCGGGTGATTGTCGCATTGAAATCAGAGCGGCTGGTCCAGTGAATCCGGCCGGACCGCAGCCCAGCCCAGCTGGCCTTCACACCGGAAGCCAGATAACGCATGCTGCACGCCTGAGCGCGCTCTGGATGCCGGAAGCTCGTATACGGCGGGGCGGGTGGCATGCGGGTGGTGGCGTATGCCGCGCGGCGTGGCTCAGTGAGCTGGCTCTCGACAAATTCGCGATATGCTGGTGCGTTTTGTGGATCCGTTCCGTCAGATCCTTGAAATTCGTGAGCACTGCGCCAGGCGGCCGGCGCCAGAGGTGGTCGGTGGTGAGCGCCGTAGGGGTAGGCAAGCCCGCCGTGCGCGCCTTGCTTGCGGTACAGTCTATCGCCCGACGGAACGGCGTTTTCCTCCCCCGTTATTTTTTTTCCGCGCCCATTGCGTTGCGCATAGCGAGAGCGAGGTATAAAAATTTTGGCTTGTTGCGGTGCGCGCTAAAGGTGGGAAGCAGGGAGCGCACTACTTGTGGCGGGCCATAGCCCAGCCCGGCCCGGCCCGGCCCGGCCCGGCCGGCAACAGGTTCCGCCTTTAGGCTTTTCCATGTCAGGTCAGTGGCGCGCGGTGCGGCCGTGTGAAGTGCTCCGCTCTGCCCTCCTTCAAGCCTCGCGCTCGCGCGGCTTTGAGCGCCACCGCTCGAGCGGCCCCTGTCGGGTGATTCCGCACAGTGGTTTCGTCTCTCTGTCCTCGTCCCACTCATGTGACTTGGCCATATGGAGCGAGAGAGAGAGGACACTACGGAACGCTGTTCGGAAACAGCCTGCTGAGTGCGGGCGCGTGCGCGTTGTGGACCCGCGACCGACAATGCCTCACTACGACCATTCAATAACATTCATTTTTTTTTGGCCCCTTTTGCAGACTGCAACAAGGTGCTGATGGTGTACGGACTCACCAACCTCGCCAAGATGGACGACGACAGCCTGGACAAGATGGACCCGTACCAGCGGGGCGCCCAGGACATCAGTGAGTCACGACCCCAGTCAATAAGAGATCTCATCGAAAAGCTTCTTGGCACGCAGCAGTGCTTTTATACAATGAAAGGCCCGCTGACAATGTAATAACTCGCACATCCGTCTCCTCCACAGTCTGGGACTCGATGATGAAGGGCGGCTACAAGAGCCCCGCCAACGCGAGCCCCACGCCCAGCGCTGCCACCAGCACCAGCCCCAGCAGGCGCAACGAGGGACAAGACGTCTACGAGGATGGTGAGGACGAGGTTCCGCGAGGAGCGACTGTAACAAAGTGTATAGCGCGGGCGGGGGCGGGGCGGGACGAGGGGGGATCTTCTGTACAAAAAGTGTACAGTATATTTTTTTCTCGTTTTGATTTTTTAAGATAATAATGCAAATTTCTGTCAACTTATGTCAATTTTTCTCAGTTTTTTCCCCCATTTGTTTAGCTTTTTTGTTCATTTGCTCTCGATTTTTCCGATTTTCTATTACTCTGCTTCATTTTGTTTGATTTTTTTAAAAATTATTTTTAAAATGATTTTCTTGGAGCCGTACTATGATTTTTCGAAGTGATCTCCCCCCTCGGGGCGGAAGGCCAGTGTTGAGAGAAAAGTAGGCTATAAGTATAGCTGAAACAAAGCAGAGTAAAGCGGGCTGCGTCTGCACCTGTCAGGCAACACCTGAGCACAGGTGCGTGCATGTTGCCTATAGTAGGCAGGCACAGGTGCAGCACGATTTATTCCACGGTGCGTTAGGGCTGCTTATTGCCTACTCTTCTGCCAGCACTGCGGGTTGGGGTGGCGGGGCGGGGTGTACATATGAGGCCGTGGGCAGTTTGCAGTTAGTTGGCCCGAGTCTGTCGGGCGCCTCCGTACCGTGGCTGCTTGGCAAATGCAACTCTGCAAGAAGGTGGAATTCCGGGTTGCCTGTGCGTGCAGGGCAGGGTAAAGCGGGGCGGGGCGCCGGGGCGGGGCGGGGCAGGGCAGGGCGGGGCAGGGCAAGGCGGGGCGAGGTGAGGTGACCCGGCCGCGCCCAATGAAGTGCATGTGCATGTGTGAGGAGGCCGTTGCACATACGACTCCCGCAGCCTCGTCAGTATTCCACGCGGGTCGTTAAGGCGGAAAGAGGCGCCGCGCGCGTTGCACGCGTACAGCCGCGCTGTCGGCTCGGCACGGAGAAACTGCAAACTACTGAAAAATGCTTTTCCTCTCAGTGCGGCCCAACAGTCCCGCCTTCCACCGTCACTGTGGAGAAAAAAAGAAAACAAAAACTAACGCAAAATTACGGTTTAATAAAAGTGATCATTCCTCCCTCCATGTATAGCAAAACGGTCCTTTTTTTTTTAAAAAAAAATTTTCTAGTGGAAGAGGTGACGGGTTGGTTTGGGCGGGCGGGGTCTCAACCCACCACCCCCTCCCCCTCCCCTCCGAGCATCCTCTGGTTGTCCTCCGAGTGTCCCAGCTCCTCCTTGGCCCTACCCCACCCCTTGCGCTTCCTTTGCAGATGGCGAGCTCACCGATGGCGGCAACAGCCTGGGCGGCCCCGGCTCCGGCTCCGCCCCCCAGGCCCAGGACCACGAGGACCGCTTCGTGCTCGGCCACGCCGGCGGCGGCGGCGGGCCCATGGTGGTGCGGGTCATGCCTGACGGCTCGCCTGTCCCCGGTACGTACAGGGTGCCGTGCTGCGCGCTGCGCTGCGCAGAGCTTGTACATACAGTCTCGCCACGCGTCCTGAACCGACCACGCGGGCCTTTCGGCCGGATGTGCCATATGTTGTAAAAATTTGCATGGGCCTTGTTAACGTCGGGGCATTCCCGCTCGGCAGCGGTAGGGCGCTGGTTTCTCAATGTGAACATATTGGTGAAAAGTCACAGCAGCTTCGTGTCGTCGTTGACTTATTCTTCTGTTGTCCGAGGGCAAAACTGCTCTGATGTTTCTGTACGCATCGTGATTCAGAAAATTTCATAAAAAGTGGCAAATTTTGAGAGGAAGAATAAAAAAAATTCAAATTAGTCAGAAAAAAAAACAACAGAAAAATACGCTAACATTTAATAAAGACTAAACAGCAAGAATTAAAGAAAATTTCAGCAAATTTTTTAACAAGTTAGGAAAATTCACGGCACTTGTACTCCATAATTCAGAGTTTTCCTCTTCGCAGTTGTCAATCATATTACCTTTTGGGTGAAATGTCACTACTGCAAGTGCACATCGTATTAATAGTTTTGTGACCGTCGCTTCGGCTGCAGGGGACTCTGAGAGGCTGCTGCCGAGGGACGAGGACGCCGAGGAATTCCGACTGATGCGCGGCCACCCCATGCCTTCCCTGGAGGAGCTGCAGCGCGGACGCGGGCCCCAGCACCAGCCACGCCACCGCGCGCCCGCCTCCGGCATCGCCGCCCCGGACCACGACAGGGACAGGTGAGGCCGACCCGCGGGCCGACCAGGCCTGTGAGCAGGAGAGCGATTCAGTCGCACACCAGCAGGTGGATTCAGGGTATCGTTCTGTATTGTCCTTCGTCTCTATGTCCTTGTCGCACTTACGGGGCAGGCTCATAAGGAGCGAGAGAGAGGACAATACAGAACGATACCCTGAATCCGCCTGCAGACGCTCCAATGCCCACGCATTCCTGGAGTGCGAGAGAGCCAGAGCGCTCTCGCACCCTTGGCAGACTCCTTGAGGGCGAGAGAAACAGAGCGAGGAGTGCGAGTGCGCGCACCGCAATCGCTCTGCTGGCCATGTGGCCTCGCTGAGGGGCTCGCATCTCCTTTGCCGCCATAATCGTCGTCCTGCTCTCCTCCAAAACGGTAATAATGTCCCGCTGTGTGTCGTCAGGTACCAGCCGAGCCCTGCAGGACACTTCAGCCGCCTGGTGAGCGCGTCGCAACCCCACGCCAAGTTTGCCCTGCCGCCCCCCGGCATGAACTTCAGGATAGCCGCACGGCCCCACTCGCAGTAGAGGAGGGCAGTAACGCCTAACGCCTCTGTCTCTCGTATCCCACCACCCCAAGGGACCTGCCGCCACGCCCCGGCTCGGCTCCAGAGATCTTGTCTGTCGGGTCCTATGTTGGCAAACATTAAGTTCAAAGCAATTGTTCATGTTATTATTTTCTTGCAAGGTAGTGCCTCACAAGTTTTGTGTGTTGAAAAAAAAATCGGCGGGGCAGTTATTGCAAACGAAGCTACTTGGTCCAAACAAAATTCTGTGGGATTAAGCACTTAGTTTCACAAATGTGTCACGCAAGTTGTTTTGTGAATACAGTTGTTTGACTTTTTTACTGACTGTGCCAAATTTATGAGTTCTCTTTCACTCAATTATTTTATTCTTTTTTTTTTTGTCATGTTGTTGATTTTATGTATGTAATCCTGTTAGATATAACTTTCTTTTTTTTTTTTAAACTGTCAAAACTCAACACAATATTAAAAATGACAGGTGCATCAAATACAAAACAAATGTAAATATATTTATAATACCGGTGGTGTCGTTGATAACTCATGACAATGTAGGAGCAGGCTTTGAAAGTGAGAGGGAGTAATTTATGTTTTCAAAAACTAGCTTTAAGAAATCTGTTTTCTTAATATACTGCCTTTTGTTATTTAAGGCAGTATTTGTTATTTTCATAATAGGTAATTTTGTAAATAGAATAAGATCTTGATTAGTATGATGAAAGATTTTGTCTTGCTTTCCTTTTGTAAATAGTTAGCTTCATTAACTTATTTCAGGGTGTAGAAAAAAAATCAAACAGTGGCAATTAATTTAGTATATATTTATGTTGAGCAGTTAATGTGTTTCACTCTTTTCCAAGTAATGTACAATTTTCCTTCTTATAAAAATGTGATATTTAAATAAAATTGATGAATTTTATGAGTTTTTATTTCGGTAAACCTGCTTTACTGAGAGTGTGTCCAAAAGCGAGGTACATTGAAATCACAAGGAAAGAGAGATAGGTGATAGAGGAAATTTGAAAAAAAAGAAGAAAAAAAAAGAAAAAGAAGTAACAAGTGATCTGCCATATTGAGTCGGGTTATGGTCTACACTGAAGTGCGTAACTCCATAAAGTATTAGCAGGGACCCTTAGTCCAAGCAGAAGGTCACTTATCTACACCAAAGGCCAGCATACGAGAAACTTCTGGGGGTTTGTCTCCCGATGAAATACATCTGTAACAGCGTCGTAGCTATTCTCTATGTTTTCCTCACATAATCCGCAATATAATCAAGACAATAATATGGCATGTTCAAACCGTGCCCGCGAAATGCTCTGGAGGAGACCCCTCCCCGCACCCTCCTTCCCCCACTTTCCCACCGCCCACCGCCCATCAACGTCATGTCGAGTGGTAGTGGTGAAGTAAGTCGTCTGCTGCTGCTGGCTGCTGGCCTGCAGCAGCTTACAGCTTACAGGTCATGGCCGGTTACACATATAAAGCGTCTGGTCGAAAACAATGGCAAGTACGCCGAGGTAAGGACTTCATTGCCTTAAATTTTATAGCTTTCCAATTTGAATTATAGAAATCGCTAAAAAAAGTTATCGCGAAATATTTGCGGTCGGTTATTGTGTCAAAGTTATGAGTTTCCAGCGATCCTAACCTCACCGAAGGGCTTTGGATTTGTTTACTTTTCTCGTTATCACTCGTCTTATGACTAAATTGTCTCAGATTTAACCTCAATTATTAATCTGTGATGAACGACAATCTTAAATTTTCCTTGAAGTCTTTTGGTCTCATAATTGTATCATTCACATAAATATTCTCAATAATATGAAACATTTTTTTTCCTTTTTCACCCACAGATGTGGGATACGATACTCTGTATGGCTTGAGAGGACAACTGGCCAGGGATGGCTGTGCAGATTCTCAGTTAGTAATTGCAAAGGATTTACTTCAGGATCAATCAGGTATATTCAGCATCTATGTTTTATGTGCCTGTTTGAATATCAATTATATCAACTTTTGTTCCTGGTCATGTCAATTTTTAATGAGATTTAAATATTGGATTATCATGCTTAGGTGATGCTGAGGAAAATGCAAGACAAGGGGTCTACTGGCTTATTAGGGCTTCAGAGCAAGGCAATGAAGAAGCAACACGTACCTTGCAGCAATGCCTAGAAAGAGGAAAAGGTTCTGACATGTCAAAGTCTGATCATTTATTTATTAAATCAAAATCTTTCTTGACAAACTAATTTCTCTCTCTTTCACAGGTATCACAGAACTAAACTTCCTTGATGTAAAAGCTTGTTTAAACAAGACTCAGATTGAAAAATTGGCCAGGAGAGCAGCAAGAAAGTTATTTGAGAGGTATGGTAATTTTACCAGTTTTAGATCGTACCATGTGTGTAAATATCCACCTCTATACACTTTGTGCCCTTCCATATATCCTTATTTTTGGTTGTGAGCCGCGTGTATTCTATCATCGGATTCTTACAGGCTATCAGCTGGTGAAGATTTCATTACTAGTGAGCAGCTTATTCGAGAAATTCAACGAGTCAAACAAGCTATTGGTATTTCAACTGGTACCCATCAATGGTCTTTTAATCACCTTACTTTTGGAGGATTGTCTGGGACCAGATCATTAGAAGGAATTTCAAATGATAATAAACAGACAAATGGAATTAATGGTTTACCACATGATCACATTAACTACCTCAGTGATGATGATGATAAGTCAAAGGCACCATCACAATCTGAAGGTATATTGTAGTACTCAAAATTAGTAATTGAATCAGAATAGCTGGTACTAGTTAACATCTTTTTCATTTTTGATTTTTAACCTTCAGACTGGATTGGAAGAGGAGACCCGCCAGGAGAGAAATTATCTGAGGAGCACTTGGTATCTGCCGCAGTGATGTATGCTCAAGGAGAACTGCCCCTTGTTCAAAAAATCCTAGATTTGCAAAGACCTGCACCAGCTCTTTCCCTGAACCCATTCAGTATTATAGCTCATATGTTCCTGGTTGTAACTGCTGTTTTTGGTAGCCGTACATCACTGATAAGCAAACCTTTCATTGCAACTTCAGTCCAGGTATGAGCTGTTAGTAATTTCATGCTGTCATGTGTCTGTACCGATCCTTTCCGAGAGGACAAAGCTAAGATAATATTTGTAATTTTTATTTCAGATAATTGCTGCTCTTATTATTTACTCAATAATTGAATCAGTCAACTGGAGCACTATTGTTCCCATTGCAGTGTACCATGGATCTTTTATGGCAATGATAATATTTACATTCCAGGTTTGTAGCTTGCATAACACACATCCCCCTGATGAGTTTGACCTGCTATCAAATTAATTAATTCAAACTTGTTACAGATGTTACACAATCGGCATGAATTTCAGCACTTCAGAGCCTGGTCTGGTTTATTCCTGCGCTATAGTGAAGGTAGCCTGAACCCTGATGAAGCAGAATATCAATATTGTAAAAACAACTTAAGACCGTATGCTCACTTTTTTTTGGCTCTCATCCTCAACTTGACAGTACGTTAAAATTTCTTTAATTTGAGAGGCTGTTTTTCTGTTTTTTTTCTCAACCATGCTAACTTATTATTGTTCTTAATTCTGTTATTTGTTCTGTTCTGTAGATGTACCCTCTTCTTGCTCCCCATTGGACTCCTCACAGTGAATTAACAGTGCTGTCTTCAAGCTTCATGTTCTTGTCCCTCTATGCATTTTTGAATTCTGTGCCACGTCCAATAGAACAGCGTCGTACATTAAACTTTGAGTTTCCACGCAAGCAGCCCGACATTTTAGTGTTGTTTTCATTTGCTGTGAATGTGCTCGCTAAATATCCTTATGACTTAGACACTGTAGTTCTTCAGAGCTGGAGATTTTTGGATGTGAAGGTACTGTTTACTTTTAAGTCTGCTGTAATAGTTAGAGCTTCCAAGTCTTTCTTTTCATCTATAAAAATAATGTCTTTAGTAATAATTTTTTCATCCATCCCTAGATTCCAACATTCCCATCGTATGTGATTGGACATGGTATTGAGTTCTGTTTAAACTTCCGAGCAGTTTTTTACCTTTTGATGCCAGCAGTCTTCTTTAAGATCGCAGCTCGTGACCATTGGCGAGGAACATATAGAACTCTAATCCCACATTGTGTAACTCTTGCTTGGTGGCAGATTGCAGTTCTGACAGCCCAGGGTAGCACATGGTAATGTAGCATCATCATTTCTTTTTAGAGTTACATTATATATGATACATATTCATAATATTGCTGATTTATTTGATAGGTATGGACTCATTAGGGCAGCTCTTGCTCTTGTGGGACTTGTATTTTTTCTGCCGCTTGCTGGACTCGCCTCACTCCTAGTGCCTGTTGCTGCTGGAATCCGAATGCTGTACTTCTCAGCAGGAAGAGAAATGCTGCAAGGAGCTGCAACTCTCCTTGCTGCATCGCCTTTACTCATTTTACTTTGGTTGCGTGGTCGTTATAGTCCAGATGGGTCTCGTTCATCAAAACTAGCTAAAATTGCAGCTACAATGCAGGTATGTGGCATGTGGCAAACACAGAATTTCATGATTCCCTTTCATCATGAATTGATTATTAAATAAATGAATTTACTTTCAGCTGGTTTTAGCTGCGGGAGCTACAGTTCTGCTTTTAACACCATTTTTCATATCTATGGATTCTGACCATATCCATCCAGTTTCTGGATCTGATAATCATGTTATGAGGGATGAAAACAGGGAAGTGAATGATTTTGTTTTGACATGGGAGCAATATGAATCAATGTGTCATAAGCCAGCTTGGGAACAGAGCACTATAGCTTATGTACAACAGTTGTGTTCGCCATTAGAGGGTGAGTACCAATAGAAAAAATTAAAGGTTTAAGGTAACTTCTTGTAACTACTTATTTATTTTCCAGGTCTTCGAGTTAAGTGGGATGGATATGTTTCTAACACAAAAATTTCCAGGGTACGCAACCCCTGGCTGGAAATAGTAAACAGACTTCCTCTAGGGCTGGGTTCTGCGGTTGCTTGTGCCATTGGTAGCCTCAATGAGAGAAAACCTCATGAAGAAATGTGCAGCCCTCTGCTCTATGCCTCAACAACTGACCAGCAGCACTGCAAAAGAATCAGGCAGCTTTCAAGTCACAATGAGAGATGCTCTTTGATTGATTATAATAGGTATAGTTACTATCCGTGTTAATTCTTTAACAATATTTTGTTCTCCAGTACACCTTACTGTTTCTTTCAGTTATGAGTTTGAAGTCTCTGTAAAAATGAAAAATCATCTTTGGGGAAAATCAACTGTTGATGCCTTCTTACAAGTCGATGATGAGTTCCGCAACATGACATTTCATCTCCGACCAGGGGATCACATATGGTTTAGCGGAACCATAGCTCGCATAGAAGCTAAAAATGGTCCAGAGCCAAGAATTGAGTTAGAAACCATGGGTTGCCTTCAGTGTGACAGAGGGCCTGTTTTACTATGGGAGAAGACCAATCAATCCTCTTCCCTTGCCTCTCTTGCCAGATACTTTTACATTTGTATTAGATTTGTTTTGAATTGTGTATTTAATCCAATCATTGTATTTAAATGAATCAGAACACTTGGAGGGTTTAGACAACACCATTAATGAATGAATGACCAAATAATTAACATTACATATTTGCTAATTTGTTATCCCTATGATTAATAAGCATGAATGTATTTGAAATTGCTGTGATATATTGTTATATAATAGTAAAATTATTGGTGATTTTTTTTTCTTTTTTTAAATTTTAAAACAGAGTTAGCCTAAGTAAAATGTGTTATTCATCTTTAATTTTTTTTTTTATATAGTTTGCAGGGCACTAAATACGGTAATCTAAGGAAAACTCAATGGAACATGGCTAATCTACATAACACATTGAAGAAATTGTCAGTTGAGTTTCGTCATGTGTAGCTTCTCTTTAACTCTTGCCTTTTTATTAATTTTATAACAAAATATTATTGCCAATGCCTGTGATCTATATTGTTCCACTTATTAGGATGTGAGATAAATGTTTGTGGTTGATGTCTTTTCTACCAGAGGTCGACAGCTGTCACGACCTAGGTCACGTTCTGTTTCCTGAAATCAATGCACATGACAAATAAAGAAAATCGTCTTCTTTCCGTTTTTGTTTTTTTTTTTTTTTTTCCCACATCTCATTTCTCGAACAATTTTTCCCAGTATACCATATAATAAAGCAATGTCAAGGGCCAAAAGGAGCTGGCTCATAAAAAAATCATGCAACATAAAATATTAATAATTGTAATATTGCTGTTATATTTTCTTCGTTCATAAAAAAACTCCATAAATGTTTGTTTTATAAATAGAAACACCAAAGTTCTTAGTCATATCATGAAACTGTATATCCTGGAAACCTGCTGACAAGGTAATATACCTTAGCTGGATCCAATTATCTGCAATTTGTAAGCCACTTCTGTCAAAATTATCATCAATAAATCAAAACAATCAATCAATCAATCCTACGCGCGACTGGACTTGACTGCATGTAAACATGTAAACACATCGTTGGCCAACCCCAAAACGACATTGCTTATTGCATCAAGCACATTTAGACTGGGTGTGCTTTCCAGTCAGGCAGATTCTTTTGCAGCAATCAGAAATCATTACGTTTACGTACTTAAGTCCATCATAAACATGTTTTCTTTTAGAAATACGGGAACTATTTGATTAAAACTGTTTATCAGCATGTTTCAGCAGCTCAATGTGCCACCATTGCAAACAAAAATGATTTTGTTGATATTGACAACAAAGGCCTAAAGAAATTTGTTATGTCCATCACAGCATTCTTAAGAGGCGGGATTTCAATTTTGTCGTAACTAATTTCTCACGTGCGATCTCTCAGAAACTCCCACCGGTAGTATGTGTGGCCGACTCTGGAGAAATTAAGGGACTGTGCTCGTTTTAGGTTTTCGGAAACGAAAGGGCACTGAGAGAAAGAGTATGGCGTGAGCCCGAAGGCAGCCGATAGATCGCCGTCGTTTCTTGAGAAAGACTACTGTTGATTACGGCAATGTTTTGATATCACTGAGTAAACATTGCTGCTGTTGTGACATCAGCATTTTATTGGTGACCATGTCGTCCTCAGAATTCAGACCCTTTCTTTTCCTGGGCTGCATATGTCTTTTTATCGCAGCGGCGAATGGTGAGTAGGCAGGTGTAGGCTAAAAGTTTTTCACTGTCCAAAAAACGACTTACAGCATTGTTTTGTCAAGTACTATTGTGATTTCTCAATTTCCGCTGTGCTTTGAATTTGTTCGTATGATTTCCACGCACCCAGTTTGTAATTAATATTTATGTAGGTTATGGTAAGATTGATTGAGAACCCTCATCCCATTGTTTATTTTTGCCAAGAAGCCTCTCTTAACAATTTTCCTAATAATTGGTGGCATCCGCATGTTTAGCTTTACCTCGTTGTGTAATGACGTCTTCTGCAATTAGAGTGTATCTTACTCAGTGATAGATATTTACCTACACCATGTCTTGTTTACTTTTCATGATTTTGAATATGAATGGAGTACAATTTCTTTTCAGTTCCTATACAAACTGTATGAAGTTGTCAAATTGTAGCAAAGCTTCTGGTCTATATATTATCTGTTTGTTTATCTTTTTCCAGGCCTTCTGTGCTACTGTGATATTTGCCCAAACTCCACGTGCACAACAGATGGATACTGCTTTTCATCTAAATCTTACCAAAAGGATACAGGAAACATTGTCGAAGCAAGCAGGTATGGTTGGAAACCCTTGTCACTTTATTTCACCTATAATCATTGTTATTTTAATAGCGTCAGCACAACTGGAATTTTTAAATAAGAGTGTCAACTGCTATGCTTTGACTGTTGCTTTAATTGTTTTCTTGGCTTCATTAGGATGGTCAGATTCTTAGATAAACATATTGATCTTTGTCTTCCATGTACTGTTCTGAGGTCAAGTTCAGTGTCTTTAAGACCAGCGGCTAATAACTGTTCCAACATAGCTTCGGAGTTTCAAGATTTCCTAGGAGAAACTTGCATTTAGCTAAGATTTTGAATCTCTCATGCTGCTATGTGGTAAACCATGTTTTCTCTCTAAACTTAAAGAAATTTCTTGAATGTCATGAAACTTGTGGCCACAATGCAACAACTTTGTAGTGACATTGGAATTCGTACCTACATTGCACATGATTTGAGGGTATACACATTCATGGATAGGAGTCGTTTTATCTACAGGCCAGGTCACAAATTCAAAGGTTTTTTCATACTGTATGCATCTCCTGCTGTCACCAATTCGTAGCGCTTTCAGATCTTCATTGCGTCCATTAATTTATTGTTATCTAGAACTGGGTGCCTGCATAGAGCAAATTTTTTTCCACCGGAATTCCCAAGGTGGTGTGTGCATCATCGTGTAGGCGCGTCAGCTTCAGCAATCTGTTGCAATTCAACAGACTTTTGCAACAGAGCACTAAAACCTGTTCTGAGCACCATAGCCCCTCCATTTTTTCGCTCAGGTAAGGTCTTTGAGCTCTGTTCACCTTTTGTGATTCCCAGTACTTATTCTAACAGTTTTCTGAGTTTGTGGAGTTGTAACTGACTTTCAGGATAGATGAGCACTTGACGTGATCACGAGCATGACTGACGTGGAATGCATAAGTATGTGTGTAACTCTGATTTTTTAAAGTTGAGGAACAGGCCTAGATTCTATCGTCAATGTCAATAGTTTGTGTTAAAAAGGATGATTTAGCCAAGCCTGTTATAGCGTTTTAATAATTTTGTTTGACTCTTTTATTTCAGTCAAGACACTGTATAAAGCCTGAGGATCTGCAAACAGGTCACACGTCATACCATCAAAACGTTCTCTAGGATTTTCAAAGAAGTGTTATTTTTCAGTGTCTGCTGCAATTTCCTCTTCTTTATAAAATTAATTTGTGTGTGCTGTTTGTGTTTTCCCAGCTACTTGTGCAGCTCTGAACCCACTAAAGTCCCAACATTTCTTCTCTTTGCATAGGTTTTTTTCTGGAGAAAAATAATTCTTGTTTTGAATTGCCTTGTTAAAAAGAAAATTTATATTATTTCTTGAAAACTGACTGATACTTTCTCCTCATTTCTCCTAAAACTAATGTGTAAATACTCATATTTGTTCTATGCACATTCTTAATTTTCTAAAAAATAATTGTTTTATTAATGAATTTAGTCAGATTGTCATCTTGAACTTTGTTTTTTAGTTCACATAGTACAACTTGTAATAATGGAAGATCATTTCCTTATTCCTAAACCTACCTTGCATGTTGCCCAACGCCTATTTTTGATACAACATGTACTTCCTTTTTCTAATAATGTAAAGCCTTTCCGCAAGAGAGTGTGTGTGTGTGTGTGTCGGTGTGTGTGTGAGTGTGTGCGCGAGTTTGGGTGTTGCTAATAATGTTTGGTGTGTTGTGTGTGTTTCATTATCCAGGTGCCTGGACAAATTGCAGGCTGCTCCTGCTGATAACCCTTTCCTTTGCCATTATGCCAACACACATAGAAGTACACATGGTATAAAGTGTTGCAAGGATTACGACTTCTGTAATAAAAATTTGAGTATTCCTATTGAATTTAAGAAGGATGAAGGTAGGTTTCTTTTTTAATATTATCGAAGAAGTATGAAGAAAGTAGTCTCTTGTGTGCTTCCATGGTTCTTTGTTAATATTCTTCTTTGCCTATTTTTGTTTTGTGTCACAAGTACCTTAAACTTACATGTTTAGAACATGAATGCTGCTGCTAGGAAATTATTTACGTTTTAGCACCCTGCACTTCTTAAGAATTGCCAGACTCAAGTAGACTGCATTTTAAAGTACATGTATTCTGTTGTACTTTTGAATTGTTTATGAGCACTGAGTTCTATTTTCTTATTCTAAAGTTCTAACAGGTGAAGGTTTGGCTAAGAATCTGCATGCTCCTGCATGAAACTAGAGTTGCAAAATTCTCAACTACAGCTTCAATCCACATTATCTGTTGTTTTTTTCCTTCTTCTTTTACAGACTGTGTTTCTCTTGTCTTCACAATTTAGCATAACTCTCTTATTGTGATATTGTTTATTTTGTGTGATATCTCTCCTGTTTTCTTTTATATTTCACCTCCACTCCCCTTATTTTTTTAAAGTGAGTCTAATTTTTGATTGCCATCTTTTGCTATTTGATTAAGTAATTGAGAAGCCTTAATTTCTTCAATTTTTCTGACTTCTTTTGTTAATTCAAAAGAAAAAAAATATCTCTGTCACTAGCATTATGTATTCTGTTTGAAATTCTCTTTACACTTTCTTTTATTTTGGCACTTTGGCTTAATGTACAAACAATCCTGGCATTTTCCTGCTTTAATGCACTGTAATACTCTTATCTTTGCTTTAAATTTACAAATACCAGATGCTCTAACTTATTTTGTTTGTAACTATGAATGAAAACTATCAATATACTTTTCTGGAGGAGTGAGAGTGAAGCATGTGATCTTATGCATCCAAGCCCTCAGCTCTATAACTTGTTCCTTAGTTGACAAACTATTCATTAAGAAGGTGAAGGTAAAAGCTATCCACAGCCATTGGGTTGTGTTCAATTTCGTTTTGTTGGGCCTGCAGGTGCTATGATAAGGCCAATCATTTTCCTGCCAACGAATCCACATGGAATTTTTGTATGACATCAGGGTCTGAAGAAATTGGAAAAGAATCACGTCTTTATAGGTGCTGCGACGATTATGATTTTTGCAACCGTGAAGGTGAGATGAGACAGATGAAAGTTGCCAAGAGCAATTTATTAAATGGGATGATAAAAAAAAAAAAAAAGAAAAAAGCTTTTTGTGAGTGTTTGGGGCAAGGCCATTTTTTGCTTAATGAAATTTTTTCAGGGTGGCTAATGGGCTAAAATATTTATTTAATACAGGCTTTGAAGGTTATCATCTAGTAATTTCATCTCACAAATTTTGTCTTTAAGCCCTCAAATATAAAACCCCAACCCACCACATTTTACTTCAGTATAGACAAAACATTTAAATGAAATGTGCTCAATTAAATTTAAAATTTTAGCAAGCTAGTGTTAGGATGAAAATAAATTATCAGGGTTTATTTGACAGATTAGAAAAATCCTACTGATATCTTAACTCAATTTGTCAGTCAAAGTAAACTTAATTTTATTTTGAGGTAGGATTGTCCATTTGACTTTTAAGTAGAGGTAAGCACACATTTATACACCTGTATTCATTTATTTATCATGGTTCTCTTCCTCTCTTGTTTTGGAATGCTGCATGATGCCTGTGCATGTCTATAAAATTGCTTTCTTACATATCTGCTTGCTTCAGCATTGAAAATTTGACTGTTCATGACTTCAAGCACTGTTTATTCTTGTTTTAATAACACCTAACAAAAAATGAAATTTTAAAGATACTTATTTTGCTTACATACCATTTCATGTTTATTTTATAACAACATTCTTTTAGAACTGAATCATTTGTTGTGCATTTTCAGGTCCACCCGATCCTACAACAGGAGACTGGGAGAATTGGGTGGCAATTATCTGTACAGTTTTTGTACTTCTAGTAGTAGTTCTTCTGCTCATTTGTTTCACCGTAAGAAAACATCGTCATCAACGGCTGCGTCCACACTATAATTGTGATGACAGCACTGAAGCTCCTGATCACCCAATTTTAGGTGGTGTATCGTTAAAATCTATGATTGAAATGACAACAAGTGGCTCAGGCTCTGGTATGTTTCTTCTTTTTGTAGTTTCAGTATTTTTTTAATGTTCCTTTCCCGAAAATTAACCTGAAATGTCTTTGTCTTGCAAAGGTTTACCTTTGTTGGTGCAAAGGAGTATTGCCCGTCAAATACAGCTTGCTGACAGTATTGGGAAGGGGAGGTTTGGAGAGGTTTGGCGTGGGCGGTGGCGTGGAGAAAATGTTGCTGTAAAGATATTTTCATCTCGTGAAGAACGGTCCTGGTTCCGAGAAGCAGAAATATATCAAACCGTTATGTTAAGGCATGACAACATCCTAGGCTTCATTGCTGCTGACAATAAAGGTACATTTTTTTCACCTTGTATTACCTATTTCAATAATGTATTTCAGTGTCATTAATTTGCTACTTTATTCCTTTCAGATAACGGGACATGGACGCAACTATGGCTTGTAACAGATTACCATGAATATGGATCTCTTTTTGACTATCTTTATCGCAACACAGTGGATGTTGCTGGAATGATACGCATGGCTCTATCCATTGCTACAGGCCTTGCCCATCTACATATGGAAATTGTTGGCACTCAAGGTAACTTAAACACCATGTTAATGAGTAACTGTCCCTTTCCCCAAAGATGCATAGAATAAGCCAACATTCTTGTGCGTATCTATGTTATACAGGTAAACCAGCAATCGCACATCGAGACTTGAAGTCCAAAAATATACTCGTTAAAACAAACGGCACTTGCGCCATTGGAGATTTGGGACTTGCTGTTCGATATGATGTAGCTACTGACAGAGTTGACATACCCTTAAATAACAGGGTTGGCACAAAACGATATATGGCTCCAGAAGTTTTGGATGATACTATTAATATGAATCATTTTGATTCCTTCAAAAGAGCTGATGTATATGCCATGGGACTTGTATTTTGGGAAATAGCCCGTAGATGCAATGTTGGGGGTATTTATGATGAGTATCAGTTGCCTTTCTATGATATGGTTCCCTCAGACCCTACTATTGAAGAAATGAAAAAAGTTGTCTGTGTTGATGGTCAACGTCCATCAATTCCTAATAGGTGGCAGGCATGTGAGGTTTGTAGTCTCATTTTTTTATGCTTCTTCCTTTTATTAGTGTCTAAGTTCTTTGGGTTGTTGTTTAACTGTATCTAAAATTCACTGTGGTATTGCAGGCATTATCTGGAATGTCCAAGGTTATGAAAGAATGTTGGTATCAGAGTGCTGCTGCTCGCTTAACTGCTCTGCGTGTAAAGAAGACCTTAAGTAACTTCAATGTACCAGGAAACAATATAATATAAGTATCAGAAGATTACAAGCCCACCCCCTGTAGGACTATATTTGAGTTACCATATTTGTAATGATAAGGCTATAAAACTGACTTTAATTGTGGGGACAACAAGAGCTCAGATTTATTAAAATCTACACTGCTAAACCAAGTGTGCAACTGTTCAACATGTAGAAGTATGCAGTTCTTTGTTTATCTCATGCAAATGTTCAACTCAACAGCTGTGCAATCGCTACTACTCAACTCAACGGTTGTGTTCTTGTTAATGTTCAACACGGTAGTTGTGCACTTTCAAGTGTTCAACTGTGCAGGACAACACTTTTCTTGTAGAACACTTGCAAGTGCACAACTACAATGCTGAGCACTTACAAGTGCACACCTGTTGCGTTGAAAAGTTGCAATTGCGTAGCTGCCCAGCTGAACACTTGCACATGATAACCAGGGAGTTGCACATTTCCTAGTGTTTAGCAGTTGTATAGTTGGTTTTACATTGTAAAATTAAATTAAAAAAATAAAAGTGAAAAAAAGGACCACTAACAAAAAATCAGAAAAGAAAACTACATCTCTATTATTTCCAATAAGCAAATTTTTATCCTGCCCCTGCCCCTCCCCCCTCCCCCCTGCCCCCCCTTTTTGTTCATAATAATTAGTTAAACTGTTTGATGAACTGGAATCAGTTTTAACCAGCTATGAGCCATCATTTTCATATTGTCAGAGCATATTTTAATGTTGACACAAGTCCTTGTAATTATTCATTTTAAATTTGTCTGTTGAAAAAAGTCATTGTTCATCAATTATCTTCAGCTTTATAGTGGTATTTCTTTGTCTACATACCATGAGTAAGGGTTGTGTCTGATGATCATTAATTTTCTTATCTAGTCTGAAACTTTGGTTCAGATTTGTGTCAATCCAAATTTTATTCCATTCATGACTGTTTGTTGGGTACTACTATCTACCGTACAGTATGGTCTATGCTATCTGATTCACATTTCTGGTGACTTGCACAACACTCTTTACTTGAATGTACAACTTCAGACCGTATTGGATAGCGATTGGTCTATGAAGTAAATTTACCATTGAATGTTTGTATAATTTGTGATAGTACTTTAAGGCACCAAAAGTTTTATAAGTGTATGATTATAGTAAATTAACACAGATATGTTATGTAATATGTTGTGCTCTTAATTTTGTAAACAATGCTATAATACTAGCACAATTTTTGGGGTCATGTACATAAGAATCTTAGTTCTTCATGACAGAGTATGTTTATCCTAGTGTAACTTTTATCTTACTTAGGCATTTAAGTAAGCCAAATACTTTGCAGATGAAAACAATATTCACAGACCTGTGTTACTTCCTCATGATATTCTTCAGCAAACTGGTTTGGGCACTAGTTTGCCTACAGCCTAAGTTCTGCTGCAATGGTTATTTCCTTTCAATCTGAATACAATCTATGTAAGATAGAGACAGATTTGATTGAAATCACTCACTTCCCACTTTTCTTGCAAATTTGGCTCATTTGAAAAGATTTTGCCGGTTCCAATAGTATTGTAAACATCAACTTTTTTTAAAGGATTTTTGTTTGCTTTTTAGTCAGTGTCTTTTAGTCTAATCTTGAATAGTTTTAATGAACAAAGTTTTTGGAAACACACTTCAGTTGTTATTAAATGTGGTTTTCAGTCAGTGTTAATCTAATTGGTTATTGTAAGAAATAGATGGATATCTTTGACATTTAAAGTATTAGCATTGGTAAAGGTCCATTTTGTAATGCTGTACTTAGGCATTTTGTCCAGTTAAACAAGTGGCTATCTTACAGGTAATATTTATCCAATACCCTTACAGATAGGCAATTTGCATGTTGCACACAGTATATATTTAAGAGAGTTACATAGTTTTTATGGTTTTCAAAGACTTTGTGAACTAAGCAGGCTATTTCATATTACTGAATTAGTGAGAAGGAAGCACTCTATGTTCACACATATGACTGAATATCAACCTAACTTAAGGACTTAACTGCCAACCATATCCTACAATATTTAAGGCAAAGCGCTCAAGCCACATGAGAAAGTAACTTGTTCAAGTTAATTTTATGATGCAAGGCTCTATTATTATTTCACTCACTTCTGGAGTCTTCACCCTTCTGGATGAATATGTTTGCTTTGTGTGTTATCTGTGAACTATCAACTTCCTTTACTTTCTGGTGTTCATCATAAAATCTGAATGTGCATAAACCCCATTGAACTATGAAAGATTTTCCAAATCTCAAAATGTTTGTTTTCATTTTAACACCGTTGTGTCATTACATCACGTATCATCATGCCTTCTTCATTGTTTGTTTTGTACTACGTAGCATTAGGCTTGTAACTTTTATTGTTATAATTGTAAATATATTTGTTAATTTAAGAATAACATTATTCTGTTCCAAAATATTGTATTAAGGTGGTGCTTTTTTATGCTTGGGTTTTGTAGTGTATCCCATGCTTTCTGTTGTTGTTCAGAGTGCGGAGAACTAATATCTGTTAAAAGACTTAGATGTAGAGGAGGTGGTTAAAGTGTGCATTATATTTGAAGAAACTTTACAATCTAAAGTTGGCAAAGATATCAAAACAGAACTGCTGGCCTGTGTGGCTCAGGTTTTAAAGGGTTGTTTCTTTGTCCTTGTCATTAATCTGTTGTTACAAATTGAAGCTGCTTAAATGTTTTTCCTTATTGAAATATTTAAATGTTAAAGTGTTTTTATAGGTATTCTAATGTTTTGTGTGCTTGTAAGTGTTTTGAAGAGTGCTGTGTAATTAATTATGCTGGCTTCTTAAGTTTCTATATAGTGGACCACACATTCTAGGGATGAGGTAAACAATTTTTAACCCATTTTAAATTTCTATGTTTAGTAATGGGATCAGAAAAGATACCTTTTGTCCACCAAACAGGATATCTAGATTTCCAAGATTTTACAGTCTTGTAAAAATTTTTAACGTCTTCCCCATTCTTGCATTGCTCTCTCCATTTATCTCTGCTTACCATTCTACGAACAAAAACAGCCTCCCCTCCATGTTCAGATCACAAGTGATTAAAATTGATTTGTGATCACCTTGAAGTCCTGACCCATTTTGATCACACTTCAATCTTTACTTTTCCTATATTTAGGAGCAGAACTGTGTATCTTTCTACGTAGATGTGCAAACTTCAAAATATCACCAAGTTCGAAATAAACAATTGGAACAATTTTTGAACTGTTAACTGTATTATTGAAATTGAATTCTATGTAAAGTTGGTAAAGTCACCGGTTTCCAGCATGAAACTCCGTTCATTCTTGTTGGCTAGTTATTGGTGGGTAACTCATCTGGTCAAGGCTGCTTTGAAGGCAATTTCATAAGCGCGAGACTTGCTGTCGGGTGCGCAACTTTGCTTATCTGACACTGAAATAGGTGAACACCTATCTCCGAGGGGATTTTCGATTTTCGGCAAAGCTGCAAGTTTGCAAAAGCTGTAGTTATATCTTTAACCAAAGGGCTATATTTTTTTTTATCAAATCACCTTTTGGGCATATAAGCTCATTCAACTAGTCTAACATGTATTAACACGCCCCTCCAGTTCTTGCCCTCCGCCCTGTGGGTCAAGATTTATGTTTATTTGATGTGTGCTTACTGGGGCAAGGCGTGCCTCATAGCGTTTTCATGACCGTCGGAAAAAAACGTTATGGACTCAGATTACAATCCAAAGGGTGTTTGTACTAAAAGAAGGACAACAAATGCAGTTTCAACTCTACACATCACATACAAAATATGTCAAGGAGAAAGAAAGAGTTTAGATATCTGATATTCATCTAATATTTATTTACATCATTTATTAAGTTCACAAAGAAATAAGCAAAAATAAATAGATTTTTGAAATGCACTATGTTTATAGACATAAATTTTTCCCTTCTTTTATGCATTTATTAGGTAGAAATGTATTTAGGGCAAAGATCAATGCAGGATAGTTAATCCTCTGGTGAGATTGAACAATAAGGCTTTGACAGCACACACACAGCAAACAGATGTGAGGTACCGTAATGGTCTGAATATAAGCCCCCCCCGCATATAAGCCCCCCCCCCCACCCTTTTAGAGCCCCATTTGGAAGTAAAAGGTCCATATAAACCCAAACAAAAACGGGCTCTCATATAAGCCCCTTGTTTTTAGGCTAAATTTCAAAAAAAAAAGGGGGCTTATATTCAGACCATTACGGTAAGTAATATTTGTTCTACACAACAGCTCAACGGAAGAATGACCGCTAATTTAAGCCAACTTGATTTACGAAAACTTTTGGGCAACCTTCAATTTTTGCATGGTGGCATACTTATCTGATATATTCAGGAAGACAAAGCTTAGTACATTTCCATAAGAGGACCAATTAGTTTTGATTTTGAAATCAGATATAAACACAAAATTAATACTATTGTATAGATATTGACTTTAATTCCTTTACAATTATACTCTTATCAACAACAAGAATAAAATTTCAACCATGCTCCTAAGTACAAAAAAATCGGTAAATACATCACAGAAAACAATAGCAATCGAACAGACATAATCCCTTTCCTTTATCTGGTGTAAAGACATTATCCTCTACCTATTTACATTATATATACAAGGCTTTCTTTAAGTTTTAATTTGTCAAATAGAAGCGTTTTTTCAGATTCAGTGAAAGATGACAAGGTAAAAAATTGTATGCATTTGGTTCATATTGTAGTAAAACCCATACTGTGTTTAAACCATTTCAGAACCTACACCAGGTCAAGAATATCCAATATTTAAGAACTTGTATTTTAAAATTTATTTTGAAGCTGAAGTAGAAGCCATTATACCAAATTAAATAAAACAAAATAAAAATATAACAGTTTTAAAATCAGAGACCTTTAATACTAAAAGGCACATAATATTATACAAGAACAGTAAAATAAACTTGTTTGTGAACCAACCAGACCTTGACAACAACATAAGTTAATAGTGATAATTTTAACTCACAAATTTGTTCACGTCATAAAAAGTGACAAAGTAAGGCTCAAGTCACATCTCAATCCGACAAATGGCACTTGTCTCCATTACCGAGATCACTCGAAGTTGTAACTGTGGTAGCTTAATCAATGATTATTTCCATTTGCATCAATACCACTGAGGAGAATGTCACCATTTTCTCGAGTACTGTTCCACTTGCGCTTGTGTTGATCCAAACCAAATCCTTCATCGTAGTTTCCTTTCGAAATGAACAGCTGTTTGAAGTGGGGAATGCAGTAAAGCTTGCCATTATTTAATGTGTAGCTTTCCATTCTGAAACAAATTAATAGAAACATTTCATGTAATATTAAGAACGAACACACACAGGTACACAAAAGAAATGTTCAAATTCTTTAACGCACCTTAAGATACAACTACACTGCATGCACCTAAAGCATCCTCTGTGGAAAAGCTTGCCTCCAGTTTCTACTTTTTCTAGGGGGTATACCTTTTTCCCACAAGAATCACAGTATTCCGCGCAAGATGTTTGGATTTCCTGCAAGCACAAAAATTTAATAAATCTGACTCCTAAACTTGAACTTAAAAAACCTAATGGAACAAAAAGGTAATCAAATTAGCAGGGTGCTTGAGTAGCTGAGTGGAGTGACATGGTACGATAGGTATGACAGAGGAGTGACACACCATACCAGCACATCTGGACATTTTATAATCAAGTAGCTATGAGTCACAAATAAATGGTTATCATATAAAATATTGTAAAAGGTAACGAGCAAAGGTACTACATTTCAGTAATCATCAATTTAATTAATACTATGGGAAATATGACAACTTAACCTTTGATTTTGTCAGAAAAGAAAAGAAAGTACAATCATCACAAACGACAACAAAATTACAAAAGAGAAATCACATACTCTTAAACTGTAAAAACAACTGATGGAAATACAGTGAAAGCTGCTCATAACAATTCTGAATGTGCACCGAAATGACAACATTATGGACGCAAAACGCTAGAAATAGGTAGATAAAATGAAAGAAGTCTAATGCACGCACAGGAAACGCAGGAGACAGCAGCTTTCACTGTAAATACAGAGAAATCAGCAAGTTAGAGGGCCATTTTCTAGGTAAATTTTGATGGATTCATTTCTAATTTAAGAAACAAATGAAGAGTAATCAGGGAAAATGGTCCACAATTACAGGTCAAGGAAATTAAAGATAGCAGGCAATACAAATTTTCATTACAATTTTAACCATTCCATCATGGCTGACACTTAAGAATGCTAGCTCCCAAGTATGTGGCTACTTGAATTATCTGAGAGAACTTAAAATCATGTTTCTGAACATGATCATACAGTGACTCTCACTCTGCAGGACAACAGCCAGTTTTGTTGCAAAACGGTAAATTAATATTAAGTGAATGGAGAGTTTTGTTCAGTTGACAATTTAGATTTAACAATTACTAGAAGAGTTGTCATAACCTTCTTCCTTCATCCACAATATCAAAATTAGGAGCTTTAAAAAGAGCTCTTAATCACATACGTATTACATGATTAACACATGTAAAGTGAGATAAATACGTAATTGAAAGGAACAATATACACGACGATATGCACCCAAAACCAGTTTGCAGCCACATAAGATAGATTTAAGCTTTGCTAACATTCAACTAAATAAAAAATTTACAAAAATTCCGAATTTGGGAGACAGAGTAGGGGAGTGCAACGTGCAACTGTTACAATACCCAATACGCTAGTTCCATCATACACACAGGCAGGCAGGTACTCAACTAAAGCACTCTCTATAACTGACATGAGTTTTATCAAAGTTAATTTACATGTGCATTTAAATACACAAATGTCAAAGAAAACATTTCCTAAAAATACAGGATTATCAACATTAATAAATCATTGAAACAAAAATAATCTTATAAGATAATCATGTAGAAATGAAGATAAATTGATCAACTTTTCATCCCATTAATCATCACATTAGTTTTGCTTTTAACTTGCAAAAGTAGAAGTTCACTGAAACAAAAGAAAACAATTTTATTAGACCTTCACAAAGATAGTAGATTAATTAATTGACTTCGTTAAAATTATCATGATAGATTTAAGTTGGAGAAAGGAGAAAAGAGTTACATTAACGTAAGGAGACCATGCACTCACCTAAATTCACAGAGATTGTAAAATGACAAACACTAAGTTCCATGCTATAAGTACTTTCAAATTCACTCATGCCTTTAACAATAGAAAACAGTTATAACAATCACAGAAAATAAAATTATCTGAGCCAGTTAAAATGTAGCTGAACTATGAGTATGAGTAACATGCAAGCTTATTCACAACTTTCATAAAAAACACATTACAGGAAATCAATGGTATCATAAAATAAAACCAAATTCAGAGAAGGATAAGGGAAGAATACAATTCCCTAATTTTATCTGTTAAATGTTGTGTCACACTTAGCATAAACAATCCAAAAACTTCAAAGGCATCAATCTCTATAATAGCTTCACTATACTTATGAAATACTAGCTAATAAAAAGATTAATTTAAAAAAAAAAAAAAAAAAAAAAAAAAAGAATAAAAACAATAAAAACAAAACATTTAGCAACACTATACTAAAGGTTAGAGAAGGTCCAGATTCAGGTATGATGCAGTTCAGAGTTTCATGGAGGTAAACATGAGATGTGAGGACTATCAATGAATACTACAGCACAAAAATGCACAAAAAAACTACTTGAGGCAATCATGAATGTATGGAAATTAAATTCTTGTGTCATACATGTTTCAACAAAGTTCATATGAACCTTTTCTTCATTACGCATAGGCATCGAGCAAAAGGTACAGTAGATAATTATTATCACACAAGGCCCATAAACTGTAAGGACTAGCAGCAACAGCAGGTCACACATTAAATACATGAAAACTGCGTCATAAGACTTACCACAAATCGGTTCACCTTCGGTCTTGGCTTTTCCTTAGGCGCTTCAGATTCTTTACGAAGAGACTCGAAACGAGCTCGTAAGGACTTTGTGGACTCAATGCTTTCATGTTCAGATTCTAAGAGAGTTGGGTTAATATTTCCACCTCCTGCATTTATGTTATTCTCCTGTTCTTCCCAGTGTTCAAATTTAGCTCTTAATGTTTTAGCTTTAGCAGCCTCCTTCGCCTTGGAAATAAAAAAAAAATTGTTGATCAATTAACAAATATACTCCAGAGCAACAAAATTTACGAAGAAAGATTGACGTACTGCTTTCAGGAATTCATCTTCAGCCTTCACAGAGGAGCGAATAACACCATCATCTTCTTCATCTTCTTCCTCCTCATCATCATCATCTTCCTCATCTTCATCAGAACGATCATCACCTGAGCTACCAGACTCAGGTTTGTAATCTGGAGGTGGAGTGAAACACTTAAGAGGTTTAGGACCTAAGAAGAGAGAGAGACGCACAAGTAATACAGGCAGTCTTCACAAGCTTTAAAAGCACAAAAGCGTAGAGCAAAAACTTCAGAGACCATCTGGGACATCTTCACGTTGTGCCTTTTCTTCCATTTGCCTGAAGATTGAAAGCATCTTTGACGTGGTCATGCTATGTTGGAGTTCGTCACCTTCAGGTGGGTCTTCAGCACGAACAACATCAGGATCTCTATACACTTCTCGTTCAGGAGAGTCCATCTGGGTAAAACGGAAAATCAGTTTGGTTTAAATTTTACAATCCACAACCCTTAAAAACAATTACATTCTCCACAAAACACATATTGTTGACAATTTAAAGAAAAAAATTACAGAAGGGAAAAGTATAGTAGTTTAAGAGAGTCAGATTTTGATTATTCAGAAACTGATTACATAGCTAAGCAATGGTTTCATGGGTGCCATGAGGGATACATTTGGAGGGCCCATTCAGTCATTAGTTACATCAATATAAGTATGAAGAAAAAAGCTGAGTTGCAGTAGTTAGATAGGCACAATCAAACAAAAGAAAAACATAGATTTAAAAAAAAAAAAAAATTGGTCACACAACACACAAAATTGACCTTCACTTGGCCTTCTCGTGGAGGTGTGATTCGGAAGGCTTTCCTCTGCTTTTCTGGTGCCTTGTATGTTTCAAAGAACTTAAATTTAGAGGATATATCAGCTGTTTCAACTTGAACATCTTCTAGCTTATCAGATGCTTTAACAACTTCACTAGAAACTTGATTAGTCAGAACCTACGAGACAAATGACCCAAAGAATGTTCTCATGAATCAAATGGGAGCTGAGAAAGACTGATAAAGTACAATTACATACGTAGTTTAAAGTCACTGTCCTAGTTTACTTTTCATACCTCTCGCTTTTTCGGGCCCTCTCTTCCTGACTGCAGTGCTTGACGAGGAGGAGTCTGTTGAGCTGTTTTGGCAGCAGAAGCATCCAGTTCCAAAAATAAGGACCTTGATTTTTTTGAGATGCCTGAAATGTTTAACCTATGTAGTAGCCCGCAACAAATAAATTGAGAAAATCTGGAAATTTGACGCAGATTGTCAACCCACCAGCTTCAAATACACCAAGATCTTCATCCTTAATTTTCTTGTCATTTTCTTCTCCATCTTCATCAGACACCAAGGTTTCCCCACGTTCAAACTTTTCTTTAATGGATTTTGCTTTTTCAGAACGAACTTCAGCTCCTCGACGTGCAGCAGGTTGTTCACTTTCTTTAACAGCCTGTTCATACATTTCCTTCATTTTTCCTTGTTTACCCTGAAATGATTTAAATTACAATAAGAATTTGAACTAGAAATTTGCAGCAGTTACAGATATGAAGCAAAGTGGACCTCCATTGAATACGGACAAAAGGGCTTAAAATTTTTAAGGCTCAGAAAACCCAAAGGCAAAAAACATTGGCATAAAAATCGAAACATAACATTGAAAAAAATGTCAAAAGTTTTTGAAATAAGAATTATAATATTTAAAATGGTCTCTATGGATACCAAACCAACAATGCAGTATTATAGCCCTACCACATACCAAAAATAGACGAGATCTTATGGTTGATATTTCTTGCTTACGCTCTTCTCTACGCTCTTCTTTCTTTGTCGCAGAACCTGTTTCCCAACGGCTCTTTACATCTTCCATTTTGCTGAAGCTCATTGGCCTCTCCCTAACAGTACGCCTTGACTTAACAATGTCTCCATTTTCCTCATCTGTAAAATGAAAAAAAAATTAATTACAATTTTAGATTAATGTTCAAGACAGTAAATTTTTCAACTTCAAGCCATTTCCAAAGATCAGCAAAAATTCACATAATGTAGCTGTTAGCTGCATCTCAATTAAATTATTAGCAGCAAAAACAAGGTCCAATGAACACACTGGAAGAAGTAACCCGAGAGACCTACATTTTAAAAAGTGTGGATATTGGTTAAGGAGAAAGACTTTTCACCACATGCTACCTGTCATTTCAAGCATGGGTTATAGATGTTTTTAGATGCTTAAAGCAAAGCAGACACACTCACCACCCTCACCATCGTCCTCCTCCTCTTCACTGGATGTTGAACTTTCTTCATAAGGTATGCCATTGAGAGACTCATCTGTCACTCCAATATCCATACCCTTGGCTTGAAATCTAAAGTGTGGTTGTGATGAAAATAAAAAATTAATTGGTGAAGGAGGAAAATAAGAAGAAAATGATAAAATAGTTGACATACTTAGCAAGCTTGCTCAATATGCTTGGAGAACGTTTCACATTCACGGAACTTGGAGATTTTTCGATGTCTGCAGACTTGTTTTCTTCTGCTTTTTCAAAAACTTGAAAACGTGACTTGACATTGAGGCTTGACAGTTCCTCAAGACCTAAATCTGGTTTGTCTGACGCTGTGAATGATAAACAAGTGAATTAATTTGGCAATCAAATAGCAAAAGTTTAAGAACAATTACGAGATTGAGCGTTATAAATTTGACAAAGTCTGATTAATTCCATTTAAAGCTTTTAAAGCAATGTGAGCAGCTTAAAATCTCTTGTGAGCTGCATTACTGACTCAAGCAAAATGTGATACAACAGTATAAAAATTAGATCATTCAGAAAACAAGTAATGGCTTCCTGAGTGTCAACAAGTTAAGGTCAGGTACAATATGAAATGGTGGAAGAACTTTGATGCTTGAGAAGCTGGGATGTGTATCAGGTCATGCAGAATGAGAAGGAATAGAAATTCTCATCAAGGTAGTCTCACATAAATTATTTACACCCAAAATTTATGTTCAAGGAGGGTTGCACAAATTACGGTAGGAAGATGTGAGTGGACTGAAACTTATGCTCAGGGCTGCATTGTTAATAACATGCCTGCAATGAGTAAAATAGTGCACAAGTGTGATAAATTGATGCTCTATCACTCAGGAAAGAAGAATAAAATACGGACATAAGCTGTGTTTCAAATGCTGTGGTTCACACAATGTTTAATCTACCTCTGACAACATCTGGTGGTAGTTCCACAGGCTGATTTTCACGGATGATAAGTTCAGGTTTTCTGCGACGGACTAAACAACCGCATATATGAGATTGAGATATTGGCGCAAGTTTAATATAGTCTAATAATTAACCACAAAAATTTTGCTACTGCTAAGAGGATTTTTGATAAATTATGTGCTACAAACATCTACAAATTAAATGGAAAAAAAGAATAAAGTATAAAAACATATGAATGTAAAAAACTTACTAGGTTCAGGGCTATCTTCTACTACTGCCTTAGGCTTGAAGAGTTCACGGAAATGAGGTTTGCAGAATATATCTCCTTCATTGCTACTGTATGTATCAACACTGTAAAAAGAAAGTGAGGATAGTTGACAGAGGACACTTGAAATATGTAGGAATAAAGGATTTGTAAAATATACTCACGTTAACTGCTTACTGCACTCTTTGCAGCGGAAACAATTTTTATGCCACACAGCTTTCTCAGCTTTAATCTGCTCCATGACAAAGACTTGCTTACCACAAGCCTTGCAGTTGGTGAGAGCTTCTGGAGATGTGCTGGCAGACTAAGGGAGATGAAATTATAAGAAATATAACAACGGAAGATAGAAAGACAGTTTTAGAAAGTAGACATACCTCATTGAACTGCTTTTGAACCTTAGAGGCATCAACTGACCGAACATGCAGAACTGTCTTCTTGCTAAGTTGATCAAATTTGCTGAAGCTAGATTTCTGCAACAAGCATTTAAATTTTTTCATTAGATAGCAGAAAATATATTTACCAAAAACTGGAAATTTTGATTGATTGACATATACCCAAAAAACCCTTCTGCATAAAAAAGCATAAGACATTGTAAAATATTTGGTGACACATCAGAGAAAATAAATTAAGAAAATTTCTCTTGCACCAAATGAAAACAACTTAATGATAAACTTACCCAAACTGCTCGAATTACAGGAATTTGATTATGAGCAAGCAAAAACTTGAAACTTACCACAGAGGATGATAGTGAAACATCGGAGTTGGACATAACACGTCTAGAGTCAGACACGGTTGATTCGTTGAGGTTAATGAGGCTGCAATAGCTCGCTCGCTGCATGCATAAAGCCAGCATCATGCCATGTTAGATAAGAATGTTACAGTATAAAGAAATAGGACACCAGATACAAACTCCTTAATACACTGACAGGTATTTAACCAAGTTAAACAGGCAACTCAATCCAAGATATGGAAAGATCACTTCCACATATCTCAATACATTGCATGCAGATATAAACCCAAAGCTTATCACCCATGAAGGATACCAAAAGAAAAGTAAGCTTTCCAAATTAACTCCTTTTTCCAATTCACTACATTGTGCTATCCCAACTACAGACAAAGGCTGATGTATCTAAATATGTAAGTATAACAATAGAATGTAGAAAATTATTATCCAATACAGAATATTATAAATCTCTTTCAAATAAACTACATCTTCCCTTGTAACAAGGACACACTAATCAAGAGTTTCACAAGAATACACGGGTGTAGAGCACACTGTTGAACATTTTGGGATGATTACTTAAAAAGGCAAAAGTGACAACCCTTTGATTTGACACGTTCTGAAAGAAATAATACCAGTCCAGTACTTGATTCCCCATACAAAATACATGGGCTTTTCAAAAAATGCAACTGAAAGAGTCCAAAACTGTTCAACGTAGAGTGTTTTGAACACTTTCAATTACAGTGCAAATATTCACAGAAAAAAGAGAAAAATTACAGTGAAACAAAGGTACGTTGAAGTAAGAAAATGGAAATATGAATATTAAGAGAAAACTTACCAAAGCCTTAACAGAGACACCAGTGTGGATGGGTTTCCGAGAACATGTTGTACCGCTGTTATTTTCTGGACGATAGAGGTTTCTTGAAAGACGTCGCAAATCACCAAGAGAACGCGCTTTCTGCATGAGTGTGTAAAACACGTAAAATAAAATAGCACACCAAGACAAAATAAAAAGACGCTACAAATACTACTCTGGTAGCAAATCTTAAAAAAAGTGCGGACATCTAAAAGTTCTTCCCAGAAGCACTGTACATCACGCAGTACACAGTACATCACGCATGCAAAGTTGGTTGTAGTTTTAGGGTAAGCACTATCAAATTTAAGTAAAGTAGTTCAAGGCAGAAAGGTACTTTGGCATATAGAATTTATGATATACACAGAACATGCAGTGCAATTTTAGCAATCCTTTTTTTCTTTTAAAATTTTTAACAGAATATTCTGGTTTTGTCAATGTGCTGGTGGACAAAACGCGAATTAACCGGGTAGGACTGGGCACAGCTGGTCAAAATCGATATTAGGAATTCAAAAGCTTTTTTTTTTTAATCAGTAGGTCATATTTTTCTTTGATTGCAGACATTTTAGCCAAAAGCTGATTGCCAAAAAGAGAAAGATTTCACTTGAAAATTTTGCCCGCTCCTATCAGCTCCTACCGCTGGTCTTGGGTGATGCCACAGCAAAACTACTGCGCTGTACACCCGAGCACAAGTACTTCTAATTATGTTAGACAAACTTCCCCTGATGGAGAGTTCCGATTCATGGTCCTTCTAAATCACAATCTAAAATTTCAGTTTTGACCAATCTTGCCCGGTTAATTCGCGTTTTGTCCAACAGCACCTAGACAAAACCCGAATATCGTGTTAATAATTTTAATATTATCGGTTTCGACCAAATCTCTGGTTAAAACGCGTTTTGACCAGGCACCTAGTTTTGACTGTGACATATATTTATATTATTCTTTGATATTGTTCCAAACTATGGGTATCATATGATAAAATATTTTAGTTAGCACAACACGCTGTATTTTATTCTGTTGACAACAGGCTTTCTTGTATGACGAAGATGTTTAACATCAATGCCATAGTAGTTTACCACAGAATTATCACAGAGATGGTAAAATGAAAACTTATAAGGGAAAACCACTAAAATAGATAGAAAACAAAAATAAATGGGAAAAGAAAGTTCATAGAAATACATGCAGTCATGCTCTTCGGGCCTGATGAAAACCCAATCCAAACTGAAAATGACATGCAGTATAACAATAGAACAGATTGACTTCGAGTAATCTAGTTTCAATAGAAAGAGAAAGAGTCATGCTCAAAGTGCCATAAACTACGAACTAGTACAACCTGAAACAGTGATGATGGTGCGTGTGATGTTCTTTGAAGTACATTGCAGTGACTGTGATATGGACTGCGAGGCATATTATAATAGAAGTGCTTTAAAAGTCGCTCAGTTCTATCTAACTTACCCCATCACTGGTGATTTCTTCATCCGTTGGAAATTGAGCCCCATTCTCAGAATTCTCACAATATCTCAAATCTCCAAAACTCCGCCTCTGAATTGCATGCGCAAAAAAGCCAGAGAAACGAGGAGTTAGTCACAAAAGCTGCAGGGAACATCAGCAACCAACAGTGGTGAGAAGAAGACGACTCTTCACTTCAGGTTTTAGAATTAGTGCCAGTTTTTCAAGCAAATATTACCAAGCTACAATGATTACCATGCAGAACACAATAAAGGTTAGAGATATATAGTATGTGTGACTAGCAGCCAAACCAATCAAATCACTAATTCACAAAGGTTTGAGAGTGCCTTTAAACAAAGGAAAAAAAATTATTTAATGAAACTAAAGTTTTTCTCAAATTCTGTTCTGAGAAGTTTTCATTCATATATGATAATGAATTCAGAGAAAAATGGGAGGGAAAGAAGGACACAGCTAAGTTAGTAAAATGCACAAATGACTGAAAATTTCATGAGAAGAACTGAAAGCAGTTTGCTGGCTTATTACCCCACATGTAAGCAGCTTTGGTTAAAGGTAATAGCTTTCCCCATCCTAAGCTCACCAGTGCCTTAACTTTATTCCTTCCCCTTACCAGATCCCTTATAGAGATGCCAGTTGCTATGCACTCCTTCTTGTCAGGTGACTGGTTCCCAATACACTCTTTAATAGCCTCACAACAGTATGTTTGTTTCTACATACCCAAAAGGAGAGAAATAAAGAAGTTAAGTTGATAATATACGGAGCACAAAATAAAATATCAGACACATGTCATCTAGCAAAAGCATTGGGTTTATAGCAAAAATTAACTATGTCATCAAAACTTGCATATTTTATCTAATGATCGTAACCAGATAGATTAGTTTTAACAGACTCCTGCCTCTCATAGGCTAACAGAAAATTTTGGATACTACTTAACGTATTACTTACAAGGTTTTTGATAGGTCCACAATAAATGATGTCGTGGTCAATATCCTTCAGATCTTTCACAACTTCTTTCGATACCTCTGTTTTAGTGAGGCTTGCATAAGCAGATTTCTATACAAAATACCAATAAATGAATAAGTTTACAAGCAACAAATGGTTAAGTTCTTGCTACTCAAGTTAGATAAATGCCTTTAAAACTCTACACACAGATGAGATTAAAACAAACAAAAATGATAACATGCTACATTGCAGTATTGAGGAGACATGAGAGTATGTGCCAATCATCCATTTGATACTAAACAATGGAAACAATTTAGTCTTTATGGAGGAAATGCTAGAGGAAGAAGTTGCAAGAACAAAAGCTTACATGTAAATCATTATCTTCACACTGAACATCAGTAAATATTCTGCGGTTTTTCAGAAGTCTGAAAATGACCCATGACCCAAAAATAGCAGCACCAGCTGCAAATATTATTTTTCTGGACATGTAAATAAATACTCAATTCGCAAGGTGTTTGATTATTCCAATTCAACAATATATATTTTAAAAGGGGACCTTACTCTGATAGTCATCTGACTGCTCTGCAGAGATAAGTGGTAATTGGGTTGATATGACAATCACCAAAGATAAGATATAACTAGACATAGCTCAGCTCATACGTAACTTAGCAGTAGGATAACAGATTTTCTCCAAAAGGCCACAATAAAAGCTGGCATTGTCAGCAAGAAATGAACAACTCAATGATAGTATCAAATAACCAGATGAAAAGTGTCAACACTACCATGTTGTAAACTACACAAAACTTAACTATTTACTTACCAAGTCTTTCACACAAACATTCGACAAATCATCCTCTACAACTGCATGGTCAGCAAAGCCATTACTGTGAGATATGTTGTTAACACCATTAATAGCATTAACATTTTCTACTCTCTTTTCATTGTGACCATTTATTCCATGCCCATTAGTAAGCTAAATTACAACACCGAAAACGGACATGAAAAGAAAGAAAACAAAAAAACCTTAAGATTAATATAGAACACAGAAAGTTTCAAATCAAAGCATTTCTGATGAATACCACATTATTTCATGCAATCAAATCAAAACAAAGTTTTCATTCCAATCACAAATGAAATAATTTAAAGAGAACTAAACAATGACTTATTTTTGACACCTGTCACACACCTTAAATGAATATGTCAGAAAGAAAGAGAAAGAAAAATAAAAACAAAAAAAAACATTTTATGAAAAACTGAGACATTAGTTCCTTACAAAGCTGCAATTACTTTAAGAGCACTTTTACCCAAGCCTACGGGAGACATATACATGCTGTCCAATGCTGCTTTGAAAAGTCAAAAACGGGGTTATACTCACAACAGATATGTTCTCTTTCTCCTCTGACTTCTTGCTCTTTTTGGTTTTCTTTTTAGTAGTTTCCGCTCCATCCACTTTCTTCTTTTTGGAAATGGTTTTCTTCTCTGACGTTTCGGACACAGTTTCAGACTGAAACAAATAACAGATCCAATTTTTAAAATGTTGTGTTAGAGTTGAGAAAAATAAAGAAATGGTGGATAGTGCGCAAATGTATAGAAATGTGACATGTGACACCTGTTGCTACAGAAGTCTTCTCTAAAATGAAATACTGTACTTTCAAGGTTTCTTAATGAAGAATCCAAATAAACCACAAAACACTACATATTTAATAATCATAGACCTTTTGTTTTTCCCAACTTTAAAGGAGATAAAACAAAGTACTAGAGGCACTAAATCCCGATTAAAAGATAAGTCTCAAACTTTACCAAGACATAGATACTACTGTACTTGGATACAAAATTAATGCATTTACAGATTGCGACGTTTTCGACTGCACTTTTTAAAAACAAGCTCGTGCTGTCAATGTCAATATTAAGAGCAGGTTAGGTCTGTCAGTAATACGACAAGCTGATCACACTCACGTCAGAATTACAGCTGATCAGGGCCTCTGACCCAGCCTCGGCTTCCTCAGAGTTCAGAGTAGCCTTCGTCTCGGCCTCTGGGTTCTCAACCTGAGCGACGGCCTCCTCGACCGTGCTCCAGGTCTCAAAGCCATCCTCAAAGCCAGCGGGGTCGCCGGCGGGGGGCACTGCACTCGCGAACACATCCATGCTGTTATTCACCACACAGGGGGCGGGCGGGTTAGCGTCAACACTCGGGGCGGCGGGGACAGGGACAGGGACGGGAGACGTTGATCGCTGCTCGGCTCGATCGTTCACAGCGACATCCACGTCGTCTGCACCCAGAGGCGGGGACGGGGACGCCGATTCCAGAGCGCTGCCGGCGACGGGAGCCGAGATGGACGCCGACGCCGCAAGGTGCTGCTGCGGCTCGGACTCGGCGGCGGCGGCGGCCGCGGCGGCAGCGGCGGCAGCGGCGGCAGCGGCAGCTGACAAGACGGCACCGCTTTCCTCCGAGCACGGCCCGAGGGGGGACCCGAGGAGGGACCCGAGGGGGGGCGAGCGGCGGCCCCCCTCCCCCTCCCCCTCCCCCAAGTGCAGCTCTCGCTCCACGGCCGCGGGCGCAGGTTCCGCGTCGAGGCCGAAGCCGGTGGGGCTGGTGCCGCGGCTGGTACCCGCGCTGGGGCTGGGGCTGGGGCTGGTACCTGTACCGGTACCGGTACCGGCAGGGCCTGTGGCTCCGGGGCCCGGGCCCGGGCCGCTGGGGCTGGGGCTGTCGGGCCGCAGGGGGTCAAGGTCCAGCAGGGAGCCGGTTCGCTCCTGGCTCCGGTCCGACGCGAGGGAGAGGTCCTCGGCCAGCGTCGCCTCGTCCGCCAGCAGGTCCGGCTCCTCCTCCCGGTGCGCCTCGAGGCCGTGCTCGTGCCCGAGCCCGAGCCCGCGATCCACCAGGTTGGGCGAGAAGTCGCTGTCGGCGGGGCCCTCGCTGCCCAGCTCGCTCGTCATGTCCAGGTCGTCGCCCTCGCCACTGCACAGCGGCGCCGCGTTGCTGGACAGCGACAGCGAGAGCGACAGGCTGTTGTCCTGCTCCTGCTCCTCCGTGAGGTCCGTGTGGCTGCGCTCGCGCTCCAGGAAGTCCGTCACCAGGTTGCCGTTGACGGCGCCGTTGGCGACCGGCTGCCTCTCGACGCTGTTGAGCTGGCTCTCCTCCGACCCGGCCTCCGCCGCCTCGTCCTCCTCCTCGCCGCCGTTGCTCAAGTCGACGAGCGCCTCGCTCTTGTCGGCCTTTATCCTGAGCGCCAGCTCCGAGTCGATCAGGTCCTGCAGGCTGAGGTCCGTGTCCAGGCGGGTCGTGGGGTTCAGGGCAAGCAGGTCGTTATTCGTGTTAGCAGAAAACGAGAAGTTATCCACGACATCGCCCAGGTCGGGGACCAGGTCGAAAGCGTCACACTTGTTGCTGTCGGCGGCAGTGGGTGCGCAGCTACTTACGACCTGCTGCACGCCGTTCACCACCCCCGCCATGGTCGCGATGGCGGTCTAGTCTGAAACAAACAACAGGGCAGGGCGGGATTAGCACTCGGGTCGGAAAAGAACCAGAGACCGCATTGCGCGGCTGCCGACCGATTCCGAAGATCGCTTGTGTACTTCCATCCTTGTCGCACCAATGGCGGTGCCCTATGTTGGGGATGGCTGGGCCCCATGAGTGCGACAAGGACGGAAGTACGAGAGCGATCTTCGGAATCAGACGGCTGGGAAGAGGGAGCGGGGCAGCCACTGTAAGCGCCTTACGGAGGGGCCACGGCCAAGCCAGGGAGCCTGGGTAAACGCATATCGGGCGCATAGGCATTTTTCGAACCTTCATAGTGTCTTTCCTATTGACTTGAGGTCAACCTTGAAGTTCTTTCAGTCGCTGTAAGTGTTCTCGGCGCGCAACAATGTCTATTTATCTGAGGCGCGACATTGTGAGCCCATGGCGGAGCCAACTGCCGACTTCCCCCGCTGATGACGCGGGACGGGAAACGCCAAGTTTACGTAAATCTCTCTTCGGCTGCCTGGCCGGGCCCCGGGCGGGGCGGGGCGGGGCGGGGCGGGGCGGGGCGGGGCGGGGCGGGGCGGGGCGGGGCGGGGCGGGGCGGGGCGGGGCGGGGCGGGGCGGGGCGGGGGCGGGGCGGGGCGGGGCGGGGGCGGGGCGGGGCGCGGGGCGGGGCGGGGCGGATGTCGCAGGACACTAACTTCTCCTCATGAGAGATGGCGCGGTTCGGAGCGGCAGAGGGACCTCCACCGTCGCGCACACGTGGGCAAGCCGCGCCGGGTAGAGGGAAAGGATCTAAGATAGAGATACAGGCTATAGGGCATAGTGTCGGGTAGAGGGACAGGCTCTACAGCGCCTAGGGTCGGGTAGAGGGACAAGCTCTAGGGCCTAGGAGTGTCGAATATAGAGATACAGTGCCACTCCACGGCTTGGGCCAAGCCGAGTGCGAAGGTAATCTCTCGTGGAGAGAGAGTCTCTTTGGCGGTCCTCCGACTGGGCCGGGTTGAGAAGAGAGACGCAATCCATCTTCTTAGGCCTGAGGTTGGCTGGGCCCGGCCCGGCCCGGCCTGGCAGAGAGAGTCTCTCAACGGCTGGGCCTGGGCCAGGTGCAGTGACACTGCAGGAGGGTAGGTCGCGCTCCGCAGAGCTCCGCCCCGGCGGCTGCAAGCAGGCGTGCGGCGCCGCGCCGGCAGAGAGTGGCCGGCCCGGCCCGGCCCCGCCGGCGACATTCCTCAGCGAATCCTCTCCTCCTCGGCCGGGCAGGGCCGGGCTGGACCAGGAGCAGGGCCGGCGGCGGCGCGCGGCGCGGCGAGCGGCGAGCAGCAGCTGCCGAGCGATTCCGAAGATATCGCTTTCATACCCATGTCCTCGTCACACTCCTGGAGCACCACCATGGCCAGCATAGAGCACCGCTGGAGGTGCAACAAGGACGGAGGGATGAGAGCGCTCTTCTGAATCAGTCGGCAGCTGCTGTCCCTGCGCCACGCCGCACCGCGCCGGCTCCACCGGCTCCACCCAGACGCGATGCGCGTTCAATAAAACAGCCTGGAACTGGTTCCCCACCCTGGACACGCGGTGGTATCAGGTCTGGCGGGCCGGGCCGGGCCGGGCCGAGCCGGGCCTGGCCGGCAAAGCCAGATGTCGCCTCTCTCCCTCCCACCCCGACAGTCCACTGCGAGAAAAAAATACATAAGAAGAGAGAGAGAGAGAGAGAGAGAGAGAGAGAGAGAGAGAGAGAGAGAGAGAGAGAGAGCAGCGTTTGAGGAAAGTGCAAGAGGACGGGGCTAACGGACATCATCTTCTTCGGCAGGGTGGGGCGCGCGTAGGAGGTGAGGCTGACGAGGGCGCAAGGCGCAGTGCACCCGTCTCACTCAACATGCCCCAAAATGACTTTCTCCTTACAGCCCGCCCCGCCCGCTTCCCGCCCGAGTTCTTAAACTTGGTCGATATCATGACGGGCGGGCTGGGGCCGGGCCGTACAGCTCCGTCACACTATACAGAGGCGCCTCGCCTACCTCCCGCTGGGAGAAAGTAAGACAGAGACAACAGTAGCAGCAGCGCACGGAGTGCCACATGTCACCCTAGGGGCACATTCCTCCTCTTTCCCAGGACACAAAGAGTCCCTTGAGGGGGGGAACCGACCATAAGGGTGACAGCGCGGCTCGTCACCGCATCATCATCATCATCATCATCATCATCATCCGGTGTTCATGACACCTGACGACAACACTGTCGAGAAAGTAAGAAATGAACAGAACGGCTCAATCGTGGCCCGGCTCAGCGCAGCGCAGGAGCGTTTCAGCCCGAGTACTAGGCAACCCTGCGGCACGGGTGTCTACGCGTTGCCTATCCCGCAGGCTGCAGTCTGAGAGGAGAGGCAGGCAGCCGCAGCTCTAGCCGCAGTGTGGACAGACAAGTAGGCAAAACTCGCCCACGAGGCGCGCTATGTGTATCAACGTCTGCCCAACAGGCAAAACGGAATCGCCGGTAGGGGGATACACTCTCTAGATTACCTTGAAAAAGCATGTTACAGTGTCATGAAGAACTTATAAGGTGAGCTTTCGCGCCTGCCGTTACGCAGACGAGGGGGAAACAACTCTGAATTTATGTGAACGAATTTTGTAAATTTGTGAATTCTAGCGATTTTTTGTTGAACTTTTTGATTTTTTTCCCAAATGTAAGTAAATTTTCCTTTTTTTATTATTACAAATTTTCAGAAATGTTTTGAATTCCGAGGTGTATAAAAATTTCAGAGATGCTTTCCCCTCATACATAGAGGTCTAGCAGCTGAAAGACAGTTGGCGATGGCCCGGCGGCGGCGCACCGCCTAGGGCGCCCATCGTGTAGGCAACCGGGCGAACAGCCGCAGCGACTGGGCGGCCTACCTGCCGGCTGCCGGGCGGCGGCGGGATAAGCGCAGACGCAGGCGCGCGCAGCGAGAGCCGGGGCTAACGACGGCATGGGGCGACAACAACATTCTCTCTCTCGCACGCCGTGCCAGAGACGAGGGAGATTAGTCGCTGCATACTTGTGCAAGGCGCCGCCCGGCGCCCCGAACAAGAAGGGAGGGATGGGGAAGAGAAGGAAAAGGGGGGGGGGGGGGGGCAGGGGGAGCAAAGGTTGGGCAGGGAGGGAGTGATGGCAGGTGGATGGAGCCGAACGACACGCTATTTCTACACACTTTTATCCCCGTTGAAAACTGATCGGAGCCACATGAGAGCCCCTTCCCCCCCACCCACTCTCCTCTCTGCCCCCTCCCTTCCCTGTCGGCGCCTACGACGGCCACCCACCCCCCGGGCCCCCCGGGGCCCCCCCGGGAGCCACATTCCATGAAATTCCCGCCGGGCTGCTGCTCGTCGTGGTGCGGCGCGACGCGGCGAAGCGAGGCTGGCCCGCCGCCAAATGGTACATAATAAGTCTCAGGTCAGGTGATACACCCCCGGGGTCCGCCGCGGGGCCGGGGCCGGGGCCGGCCGACACATTTAGCGGGGCACAAACTATTGCTAATGCGACGCCAAGAAGTGCGCGAGGGTCGACGACGCGACGCGGGCCCCGCCCCGGGCTGGACGACGACGAAGACGTCGGCGACGACCCTGGGGGACCGCACGGCCAGCGCCCAACGGCAGCGCGACCCGCACTTTGCGCTGCGCTTGGGACGTGGCGGGGGCGTGTGCTCGTGTGTTGTGGTGTCGGCGAACAGCGAAAAGCTCCCAGCGCTCGCACCGTATGGGATGGCATCGTGGCATCGCCTCGCCCCCCGCTAGCGCTCGTGCGCAGCAGAGCCGCGTGGGACTGCGCATAAGGTACGAGGGTTGCCGTGCACTGTTAAAACCTTACAAAGCAAATGCTTTGTAAGCTTGCAAAGAATTTGGAAGCTTTGTATTACAAAGCATTTGCTTTGTAATACAAAGCATTTGCGCCCTTGCGAAGCATTTTGTTGGTAAGCTACGAAGGAAATGCTTTGTAATACAAAGCTGCCAAATGCTTCGCAGCTTACAAAGCATTTGCTTTGTAATACAAAGCATTGCTTCGCAAGGTTTTAACAGTGTGTGAGAGCGCGCGGGGCGGGGGCGAGGTGTGATGGGACGTGACGGGGCGGGGCGCGGGGCGGAGATACCGATTTGTTTGCCATACCAAGCGTCAAGCGGCGCCGTCGGCAGCCACGCGCCGCGCGCACCCTCCGCGCTGCCGCCGTGTGAAATGTCACACCACAGGTAAATGGAGAGGAGTTTAAATCGACAATGCGGACGTCGGACGTGGCGGAGGGTGGCGCGGGGGGTGCCGGGGAGGGGAGTGGCTCGGCGCGCACGTCCCTCCCTCCCGTACTGATGCCCGGCCCCGGCCGGCCAGCCTGGTTACTCTTGTTTTGTACGCCGTTCTGCATTCCTCGCGGGCGCGGCCCACGGCGGCCCCGGGGCGGAGCGGAGCGGGGTGGAGACGCCAGTATTTTTAGCCTTGCCTCCCTCCACCCAGGAGAAACCCCCCCCCCTCTCCCTCCCCCGACCCAACACGTCACCATCTTTATTAAAGTCCTCGCACCCGCCCCGCCCCGCCCGGACCGCGAGGCTGGCCGCTGGGCTGGGCGTCGACGACGACCATCGCCGCGGTGCTCTATGGTGGAGAGTAGGAGGAGGCGAGGGAGAGGCGTCTCTTCCTGCTCCCGTCGACGCAGCAATAAGAAGTCCGAGTGGTTTCCGCCGCTCAACCCCACCCGAGGAACGGAGCGCAACGACCTGTAAATGCGCAGCGCACCAGAGCTAGTTAGCCCTAGCGTGATCGAAGCAGTAGACTGATTCAGAAGAGCGCTCCCCTCCCCTAGCTGTCTCTTTCGCACCCATGCGGCGCACCCGATGAGTGCGAGAGAGACAGGGCGAGGACAGCACTCTTCTGAATCAGTCTGCAGGTCGGGTTGTTGTGCGAGAACACCTCACCTCCCACTAGACGCAAGTGCTGAAGACTGGGGCGATGAGGGGATTATATGGGATGGGGAGGAGACGGGAGGAATGTGGGGAGAGTGATGAATAAAGTGGGGAGGAGGAGGAGCTGGAGGAGAAGACACAGGAGAAGGAAAGATGAAAAGGATAAGGAGAAGAGGAGGCGGCGTTGCACGACCGGAGAGGAGACCGCGGGGCGGTGACGCGCGGAGCAGGGCGCGGGGCCGCGAGGTGAGGGGTCTGCAGAGCGCGCAGTCCTCGAAGGGCGCACCGTGACCCTGCGTGTGCAAGCGTGACGCGAGCGTGACGGCGGCGCGCGCCTGCGTGTGTGAGTGAATCTGTGACGTACGCGTGCGTAACGATGCGACGCGGCAGGAAAATTCAGTTTCACCAAAACCCTGCTCTTTTCCTCAGTCCGCTGAACCAGCCCCCTTTTCGAATTAAGCTGAAATACTGCGATGGGACAATGGCACGAGGAGGGTGAGTGTAGTGTAGACCGGGATGCCATCGACACCACGAAAAACTTCCCACTCCCGCGCCCCCCACAGGCGCCTCGCGCTGGCGCCCCCCGCGGCGCCTGGACTTAAATCGGGGGCGCGCGCCGGAAATTTGCCCTCTTGTTCCTCTTTCGTGATGTCGTCGTTCCGGACCGGGTGGGGTAGAGTGGGGTGGTGCGGGGTGGGGTGGGGCGACCGGCCGGCACGGCGCGGCGTGGTGCGCTGCGCAGCCCAGCCGGCAACACGATTACTGCAGGAAATGGCAATTTGTCAAACAGGTCGCCGACCCCTTTGGACCCAAAAGGCCCAGGAGGGCAGGGCAGAGCAGGGCAGGGGAGCGGTCCGAGCCGAGAGCCGGGCAGGGCTCCTGGTCCCAGCAGCCCGCCAAAGAGAGCACAGCGGGCCGGAGCGGGCAGGGCGGGGCAGGGCCAGGACAAGATGCCGGACGCCATGCTCCACTCCACTCACTCTGACTTGCGCAGCACATCACCTCTCTGCCGACCGACTTACTATCCCACGAAAAGAAAACAGTTCGTTTGCAGGATTTCTGGCATGTTTCACCTCATTTCTTCCTCTGCTCCAATGTGTTTTGTTTTTTTCAGCTCCATTCTATATAAGAAATGGAGAGCATCAGAGGGGCAGGGCAGGGGCGGGGAGAGAGAGGGGTGAAAGCGTGTGAGTTATGATGATGAATCAGTGGGCCTGTGAGAGGAGTGGGGGGGGGGGGGGGGGGGGGGGGGCAGCCATCGGGCCCAGCCTGCCGGGCCCCGGCCGGGCACCCCCGGCACGGCACTCACTCAACGGCCACGCAGGGCCAGGGCAAGGCAGCACGGCCACGTCCTCGCGAGGTCCGCCGCGCTGGTTTATTGCGAGGCGAGGGCGCTAAGTTACGGCCCAGGTGCCCGCCCAGGTGAGACAGTCATAGAGCCGGACCAAAAGCAAAGCGGTCTGGGCCCGAACACAAGACTTGGCCGGGACCGCGGGACTGGACGGTCGCGTCCCCGCTCCCCTCTGAGCGTGACAGGCGGCGCGGCGCGCCGACAAAGCCGATTAGACAACGGTATAACCAACCGCACATCCCTCATGCCAAACAAACAAACACTTTTTCGACAAAATGAAAAATATAAAATAAAATAAAAAAAAAACAACAAAAAACACCTTTGTAGGGTCGTTGGCCTTCTCTCACCCCTTCTTCCCCCACTTCACTTCAAAATGACCTCTCGAGACCTGTCCTTGCCGCCCCTCAGCCTCAGCACCTCTGTCTCTGTTGCGGCGCCGCCTGCGTGATGGGAGCGAGGGGTCTTTAACTAAAAATTCAAGCGTACACCGATTTTTCTGTTTTTTTTTTTTTTTTGGCGATTTTTACTGATTTTTTTTTAGATTTTTTAAATGATTTTTTGCTGATTTTTTCCTTGATTTTTTTTTCCGATTTTGTACTAGGGAGCGCAGTTCCTTTTCGGTAAAAATATAGTTTCCTATAGTATTTTAAGATCTTTCTTGGATCTAATGGAGAATACCAATGGACATCCCAGACAGGTCTTGAAATACAAGGAACTATTTTTACCGTGTTTAGGTCCTGCGGTCCAGCTGCAGGTCCTGCTCCTGCTTGAGGTCCTGCTTCTGCTTTAAGAGGTCCTGATCCTCAGGTCCTGATCATCCTGCTTTAGGTCCTCCCCCTGCAGGTCCTGCTCCTGCTTTAGGTCCTGGTCCCCCTGCCGGTCCTGGTCCAACTGCAGGACCCGCCGAGCAGGAGGCATTAAGAGCCCCGCCCGCCCGCAGGAGCAGCGCCGCTCTGCGCGCAGGTCGCTGACCCCCGCTCAGCCTGCTCAGCCCGTCGCCCGTCCCGCGTCGGCCCCGCGCAGCATTGCGATTCGCAGCGCGATTCGCACTCGTGTAATTGGCGGAACGGGCGATATCGTCCATTAACAGCCGAACAGTCGGCACGTCGTGTGTCCATCGGCCGGTCTGCAAATAACAGTCGCAGCTTTTGCTTATTCGCAGCTCCACACGGCTGCTCCGGCCTCAGCACCACTGCGCACTGCTGCTCCTGGCGGCAAATAATAACGACCTGACCTCTCCGCGCTCCTCTCCCGGTGCAGAGGAGGGTGCGGCGGGGCGGGGCGGGGCGGGGCGGGGCGGGGCGGGGCGGGGCGGGCCGATCCACAGGGCTTTAGTACGGTCTGGGCCACTTTCACTCCACGAGGCAGATGGATGGTGGGGCGCGGCGGGGCGGGGCGTGGCGAGGAGTAGCGTGAACTCGCGTCATCGCAGCTAAGGCCACGCCGGCCGGGCCGGCGCACGGCACGGCACGGCACGGCACGGCACGGCACGGCACGGCACGACCAGCCGCACGTGGACGCGCGCCTCTCCTCTCCAATCACGCGGGGCGGCGCAGGAGATCCACTGATCGATCGATCGATTGCTTCCAATAGCTCTATCGCCGCGCGCCGCATGACTCGTGAGGTGATGAACTCTACTCTCTCTGTCACTCAGAGCAGAGCGGAGCCCAGACTGGGCGCGGCGGGGTGGGGCGGGGTACTGCAGGGTGTCGCTATAAAGAAATCTGAGGACGTGTCCATTCAACTGAGTGTTTCCTATACCCCTATTACCTCGAACCGTGCCGTCGGCCTCCTCTCCGCGCTATGCCACACAACATACAATGGGTTCTCTTAAGTCTAATGAAAATAAAAAAAATAAAAAAAGAGAAAAATTGAAAAAAATTATAATGCAAAATAAAATAAAATGTAAGTGTAAGTAAACTTCTCCACATGGCAATTCGCGCGGAATGAACATGACTAGAGAGAGTTGAGGCACCCTGGGGCCCCCGACGGATTGCGACCTCAAACATTTAAATACCAGTGTGGGTAAGAGAAGGGCCCCGCCCCGCCCCGCTCCGCCGCCCGCCTGGACCGGGCCGGGCCGGGCCCAGTTAATTAGACCCGCTTGTTCATTCGAAAGCAGCGTAAACGCGAACGCTGCCCCAACAGCGCGCCGCTATGGAATGCGGGGCGGGGCGGGACAGGGAGGCGAATGTCTGCAAATGCGACGCGCTTTTCCGCATCATACTTCCCACTTCCCGTCACAGCGAGTGCCGGGCCAACAGGACAGCAGCACGAGCAGCACTGCGCTTTGCTGGTGATAAAGGCGCGAGAATCCAATAACTGCCAGCGCACTCTTCTAATTACAAAGAAAATTACTGCCTCACAAAATATTCTGTGCAACCGTAATACAAAGCCAAATTTTCTTTGTAATACAAAGCCAAATGTTTGTAACCGAGAAAAAGTATTTGTAATACAAAGAAAAAAATCTTCGTGATACAAAGAAAAATATTTGTAATGCAAGGAAATTTCCTGCATATTACGGTTGCACAGAATTCTTTGTATTACACCAAAAAAATTCATTGTAGAAGATCGTGCGGTAAAGAGTTCCTAGGGAGCTCGCCGGTCGGTGGAGGTAAAAATGGTATGCCCGGGTGGGCACGAGGAGGGCCTCCACTCTACATGGGAAAGGACATTTTTGCATCCAGGTTAGATGTGTCTTTGTGCACATCTTCACCAGGATGCTAAATAGTCTTCAATCCGAAGACAAAAGAGGCTGTTTGTACGTCTTCTCAAGCACCAAATATGTATTTGCTGGAGATGTGCACTAAGACACAACTAAGCTGGATACAATAATGTCCTTTCCCATTTAGAGTGTCGTTTGCGACTCTCAGGCCCTACCCTACAGGGAACGGGAAAAGAAGTAGGGGGGGGGAGGGGTAGCAGCTACAGAACCAAGAGGCCGACGGACTGAGAGACTCACTACACGGGCACGGAGCGGCTCCGGTTCCTCTCGATAGCGACGCCGCGACGCCCCGCGGACGCACTTCCGGCGCAACCAACCTGGAGAGGGAAAAAAATAAGAAACGGGCATTAGTCAACTGTCGAGGACAGTGGAAAGAAAGGCGGCGCGCAGCAGAGGCGCCACTCTGGTCAGCTGCCGCACGGGGTAGGGCAGCAGACTGATTCCGAAGAGCGCTCTTCGGAATCAGTCTCTCGCGCACTTTACGGGGCGCGCCACATAGGAGAGAGAGAGAGACAGAGTGAGGAGAGAGGGCTCATTCGGAAGCAGTCTACAGGCCGCAGGCAGGGCGGGACGGATGTTAACGTCCATCGCATAGCTTTTCCTGTCGGGGGAGATTAAGTCCCCGTAAACAAATCGACACGTCGGCGGGAAACGGGTAGTGGTAGGTGAGCCGCACAGCCAGGACGAGTAGGGCCAGACTAGACCAGTCCGCGGGGCCGGCCCAGCCGGACCGGGGCGCCTCCAGGGCCCAACAATCTCCTGAGCAGTAACTCTCGCTTTCAATAACTCTCTGGCGATATCTCTCTCGCCGGCGGGGCGTGGCGGGGCGGGGCGCTTGCTGCCCCGCGATCAGCTGTGGCCTGGCGGCCCGAGACACCTCCTGACATTCGCTATCGATCACTGATTGCGCGCGTTATGGCAGCGAGGGCGCGGGTCGCGGCGGGGCTAGGCGGAGGCGGGGTGTGTTAGGGTGCCGTAGGATAGGGCGGGCATGGGCAGTTGGCAAAAGGTTACGGCGGGGGCACGCACGGCGACACGCTGCACAAAGGTTATTGGGGCCGACCCAAGCCGAGCGGAAGTTATTGCGGCGGGGAGGGGCAGGGCGGGGATGGGCAAGGCGGGGCAGCGGCGCATAGGGCGGGGCGGGGCAGGGCGGCAATGTGCAACTGCTGGTACAACAGGACCTGCGGGCTAAGCTGAGGCGCTACAGGCACCTGCAGGAAAACTTCGACGACGATTATGCAAGGGAGGCGAAAGGGTTGGATGCAATAATAATTATAAAGAGCAGCAAGCAACGACGTTTGTATCGCCTGTGTTGCATCTTAACGCCCGGCGTAAACAAACAAGCGTGGAGTTGGAAAGGGGGGGGGGGGGGATGTAAAACTATAGGTACGGAGCGAGTTCGTCGGCGGGGTTGGGAGGGAAGTGCAGCGGGATATGTGCGCGCCCACAAAATCCTGAAAGGCACAACGTAGTGACCCGACCTTGCGGGTGTGGGCCCCCAAGCTCAGACCGGCCCGGCCTAGGCCCCTGGCCCTGGCCTCCTGCTCCCGACCGGACCAAACACAGAGCGCTTTGATGCCGACTAGGGATGGACTAACCGAGCCGGGACGGGACGGGACGACCGGGACGCGCAGACCCAAGGCGAAAAGACACCGCACTGCCCCTACCTCGCCTCCCCCGACCCATCCCAGCCGGCCCACCTAGCCTTCACCGCGCGTATTTGGACTCCTGGCAAAAAACAAAACGAGAATACGTCCGACCTTTGCAAGCGCGCGCGATCGAGTTAGGCTATGAGTCAACCTATCGGCCGCCCCACCCCAACCCCGCCCCGCACCATACAGCGGGTGACCCGCGGCCCGCGCACCGGCTCTGAGCCGTTATTGTGCGCCTACCTATCTCCCCGTAGGCCGCCCGACCCGACCCCATCCACGCCCCGGGTGCAACGGTAAAATAAAAAAATAATAAAAAAAAACATCCAAAACCAAAAACACAGCTATTTTACAAACAGACGTAGGTAAAAACAAGTGGAAGCATTTTATCGCAGTTTTCTATTGAAAAAGTGAAAAATCATACAAATAGTAACATTTTGAATGTAGTGCCACATACGTAAGGGCGTGGAATCTCCTCTGCCCCGCTCTGCCTTCCAAGCTGGGCCTAGACGCAGCGGGAAGGCGCGTCGCCATGAGCCGTCGTGCCGCTTATGGGAACCTGGGCGAGCAGTGCTGTATGGTGGGACCGGTACGGAGGGAAGCACCCATGGCAACTCCCCCACTCTGTCCCGCCCATAGGGACTCTTGACTTCGGAGTGAGACATTTTGAAACGCGCGCCAATTCGCACCTTCAATGGGCCGCCAACGGCCGCGGACGGCGGATGCGCACATACACACACTCACACACCTGCAGCCAAGCGCTTTCCACAACACAGTAGAAAACAGCTCCCGGACCGGACCGGGCCACTCGCATATGCACTGATAGGAGATAACGCGTTTCGCTTTTTGGCTCCGCCGCGCCGCGTCGGCCTGGACTGGACTTTCTCCCTCCGGCTGTGGGGGCGTGCGGGCGGGGTGCGGCTGGCGTGCAGGCCTCGAGGGAGACACGGTCTGGTTGGCGAGCATCAGCGCCAATATCTCGACGGCAAGGCCCGGCCCGGCCCTGCCCGGCCCCCGCCGCGGGCTGGGATGGGATGGGATGGACCACATTGTTTTCATTTTCTGCGCCGACAATTTTTGGCAGTCGGAAACTGAGATAAGGCGTATGCAAAACAGGCCGCGCACCGTCAGCAGGATAGTTTCCTTTTTTTATGGCATTACGGAGGTGTACTCACAGTGCGTGGCGCTTAACATGTTTTAGCTGTGTGCTCGGGGAGGTTAGAACTGCACGCACATTTTTGACAGAACTCTCCCCCGCCCGAAAAGCGTTCCCTATACGGGTCTCGACTCACTCGCACGCAAAGCATGCTTCGTTTAAAAAATACAGCGAGAAATCGAAGCAAATTGGATTTGCCGGGGCACCACTCTGACTGAAGGCCCCCCTTTACTCCACGTCACGCCACGCCACGCCACGCCACGCCACGCCACGCCACGCCACGCCACGCCACGCCACGCGCGGTCAGTTGGCGAGAGGGAACCCTTGGGGCCTCCGTCCGAACCGTAAGGGGCAGGGCCCTATTAACTCAAGGGTGATATAACGCGATTCACTTTTCACCTTGGCGGTTTTTGTTCACTGAGGTGAGAGGAGGGGAGGAGGAGAGCGGACGACAAATGGAGAGGGAGAGAGGGGGGAGAGAGGGGGGAGAGAGGGAGAAAAGAGAGAGAGAGAGAGAGAGAGAGAGAGAGAGAGAGAGAGAGAGAGAGAGAGAGAGAGAGAGAAGCCCGAAAAGATTCCCCCTTCGCAACAAAGTGTGCTGCAGCGCGGTGGATCCCTCTCCCTCTCCTCTCACTCCCCTCCATGCGGATATAGTGAGGGTGAGGGGTTCACCGCGGGTTCACTGGACAGATGAGCCTCACTGGCTTTTCGACGGCCAGGTGAGCGGCCACGGCGACGGCACGGCGAGGCTCGGGGCGGGGCGGGGCGGGGCGGGGCGGGGCGGGGCGGAACGGGGCGGGGCGGGGCGGGGCGGGGCGGGGCGGGGCTCAGTGCTCGGGGCGGCGACCTTCTCCAAAATGCCACATTTTTGCTCTCCCGGGCGAGCAAAGTGTTCCTCCGCCTCCTCTCCTCGCGGCCGAGCCGCTCCCATAACGGAGGTCCAGCCCGGCCCGGCCCGGCCCGCCGCTTCTCTGCGGCACAGCAGAGCGCGCTGCCCAAAATGCCTGTAATTTGCAGAAAGGGAAGGGCAGGGGCTGGCCGGCCTCTCCGCCACCTTCACCTTGAACTGGACCGAGAGCGCGAGGAGAAAACCGCGTCGTCGGGCGGAGCCAGGCCGCCCCGCATCGCGCGCCGCGAGCCGCACTATATCAAGCACTTTCCTCGCTGGTCCTCAATTCTGCCCGGAGATCCGCCCCCTCAGTCAATATAACCTCCAAGTACAGTATGCCTTACGGAGAGAGACAGACGGAGGGAGAGGGAAGTGGAAGAGGAGGGAAAGAGGGAGAGAGGTGCCCCAAAGTACGTCAGACTTGCACTACAACACGCATTTTTTAGAAAAATATATAAAAGGGGGGGGGGGGAGGAAATACACTGTTCTTATATATGGGCTTGTAGCATTTTCCACGACTTTCCGGCAGATGGTCAAAACAAAACAAAACTTGCGAAAATGGAAATCAAAATTCTCTATTTCAAAAGAAAGGTTCAAGATCATTTTTTCGTGACCGTCCCAGCAATATCCCTAACCCGAGAGGGGAATGAACCACTCAAACAAAATGTGAACACCTAGTTTATTTTTTGACTTGATTTTTTTGGTTTGTATGATTTTTTTTTCTTTCAATTTTTCAATGAAAATTGTTGTTACTTTTTGATTTTTTATTTATCTTTTCGACCCCTGTTTTTATCTTCTATTTTCTTTCAGATTTTCGTTAGTTTGTTTTTGATTTTTCGGATTTTTCTGAATCTTTCTTTTTGATTTTATTTTGATTTTTTTTTAGTTTTCAAATGATTTTTTGGGGCATTACAATCATATTTTGAAGTGACTCCTCCCCCCTCCCTGGATCCGGCTCGCGGACCGCGGAGCGTGTGCAGAGGTTGGGGTGTCCTGGGCGAGGAGGGGCGTGCACAAGTACAGCCGTGCACTCTCTGCCTGACGGGGGCCGCATTAGGGTGCAATCAAGTCACACAAAGACTCGGGGGAGTGGGTCGGGCCCTCGGTCGGGCCGGATCTGTTGCGGCGACTGCCGGGCGCGCGGGTGATCTAAATCCGGGGCGGCCGGGATATAACGAGTCGGGCCGGGCCCGCTACGCTGCTCGGCTGCCCCGCTTGCCACGTCACGCACCCACTAGAGCAGAGAGCAGCATTCTCACGGGTGTCGCTTACACACACCTTTCACTTCTGGATCATCAGTCGCTATATAGCCGCTTCCCGCGCGTCCTGATCGCCCACAGGGGCGTATTGAGGTCCGACCGACGTGAGGCGCGGTGCCCTTCAGGTTGCCTACGTACAGGGGTTTTGTAGCACAATTTGCCTACCTTTCAGGCGGCTGTCTAGAGGCCACAGGGGGGCGATAGCACCCCCCCCCCCCCCCCCCCCCCCTTTCCCCACCCCGCCTTAATACGCGCCTGGATCGCCCATAGTGGGGCGCTAATTTGGGGTGGGGTAATTGGGGTAGGGTAAGATATGGTGGGGTAAGGTGGAGTGGGGAAAGGTGGAGTAGGGTAAGGTGATGTAGGGTGGGGAGAGACAACCTGCTGGTGGGGCGGAGACAATACACGCCAGGCCGGCTCGTGCCGGAGCCTTCATTACCCTCCGGGTCTGGCCGTCCCTTCCGAGCGTTAAAGTCGCGGTGTAATTATCACGTCTGCCGACATTGAGCCTAGCGGCGGAGCGGAGCAGCGGGGCCGTTAGCGCGCGCCGCATTAGTTTCTCCATGAGAGTAGGGCGCCCTGGAGACCCCTCTTCGTACGGCCGGGAGCCCGTCCGGTCACCTGGGGAACCAATTTTCTCCCTCCCTGTGCGCCGCACAGCATTGGGCGAGATAGCACATTATTCGGGAAGGTGAACTGCATCCGGTGATACCTTGGTCGTAACTGTCCGACCGCGGACAGCCGAGCTCGAGCGCGCTAAGCGGTGCGGAGCTGCCGCGGCGGGACCTGCGTCTTCAGTCCGGCGGCGGGCGGCCGCTGGGCTGGGAGCGCTGTTTTCAATCCCCTTCTTGTCCGTCAAAGCGCATTCTTACTCATGATCGGACTCCAAATTAGTATCGGGGAGTTTTCGATAGCGCTGAATCCGAATCTGGCAAAAATTTTCAAAAGGGGGCCGTCCTTAAAGGTGATGTCTTAGTAAAAATCATAATGAGGACTAACAAATCACCTTTAAGGACGGCCCCCTTTTGAAAATTTTTGCCAGATTCGGATTCAGCGCTATCGAAAACTCCCCGATACCAATTTTGAGTCCGATCATGAGTAAGAATGCGCTTTGACGGACAAAAAGGGGATTGAAAACAGCGCTCCCAGCGGCCGCCCGCCGCCGGACTGAAGACGCAGGTCCCGCCGCGGCCGCTCCGCACCGCTTAGCGCGCTCGAGCTCGGCTGTCCGCGGTCGGACAGTTACGACCAAGGTATCACCGGATGCAGTTCACCTTCCCGAATAATGTGCTATCTCGCCCAATGCTGTGCGGCGCACAGGGAGGGAGAAAATTGGTTCCCCAGGTGACCGGACGGGCTCCCGGCCGTACGAAGAGGGGTCTCCAGGGCGCCCTACTCTCATGGTTTCTCATAGCGACCGTCTAATGTGACCCAAAGATATGCAAGTCTTGCTTCTTGTTAGTGAACATAGTCTCGTTTGCATTTCTATATACCTTAATTGGAAACTTTGAACCTCTAATGTTTGGTCGACTCATTTTAACCGGGAGGCGCTGGACCACGCCCGGGCACAGGGAAAGTTCTTTTACCTTGCCACGTGCAGCGCACAGAATACGGAGCGTAAATACGCGGTTAAAACAAAAATATCTGATTTTTTTAAGGAGGTGGGGAGGGGGGACGGAAAACCTTGAAAAACTCACTGAATTTAAGGAAAATGAGCTCTTTAGATATTAGGGATACTTTGCTCAGAAAATTGGGGAATTCCCACTTTTTTTTTAGGTATAGCTTCCTCGAACTGCTAAGTGTGAATTCATCAAAGTTTTTCCTTTAAAAAAATAAAATGAAAAAAATTACCAACCAGATATTGTTTTTACCGTGTATGAAGAGCAGAGGAACCAACTTAGGGTTGAGAGGCGCTGCAGCGTTTTCCAGTGTTACGTGTAAGGTCCGGGGAAAGCGGTATTGCACGACCAGCCCAGTGCCAGCCCCGCGGGGGCCGGTGCGGTCAGTGCGGCCGTATAGCGTACAGAGCGGGGCGCCACGATACTGTTCCTTATATACTCTTCCAGTCCAGGCGACCCGACCCGACCCAACCCGACCGCCCCGGCAGCTGGACCTATAAACGGGCAAGATGGCGACAAAGTGCGCAACCAGACTCGTCGCGACTCCCACGGCGCCCGGGGCGGGGTGGGGCGGGGCGGGGCGGGCACACATGAGGCGCGAAGCAGTCGTCACACACCATGTGGATAGGCCGGGTTGGGCCGCACAGCCTTACAGGGCAATGTCGGCGCGCCCCGCCACGCCCCGCCACGCCACGCCACACCACGCCGAGCTTCCGCATCCGCGACTACCCGCTGAGCCATGCAGCCAGTGCCAGGCGGGGCGGGGCGGGGCCCGCGGCCGCGGCGAGTCGTTTGAGTTGAGGGGTACTGTACCGTCCGTCACACACACACACACACACACACACACACACACACACACACACACACACACAAGCCATGACGGGTCAGGCGCCGCCGCACCTGCAGCTGCCGCGGCGGGAGGGCCCAGGCCAGCCGTGCCCGGACGGCAGCTGCCGCAGAGCCTGCTGCTGTGCCTGCTGGGGCTGCAGACTGATTCAGAAGAGCGCTCTCCTCGCTCCGTCTCTCTCGCACCTGCACGGCGAAGCCCATGAGTGCGAGAGAGACAGGGCCAGAAAAGCGCTCTTCGGAATAACCCGGCTGCTGGGCCTGCGGGGGTCCACCGCACAGCCGCCCCGCCCCGCAGAGCTTTCTCCAAAGCAATAAGACACTCGAGACGAGCCGAGCCGAGCGGCGGCGGGGCGGGCAAAACGCTTGTGGCATACTAATCACGGGGGGCTGCTGGACAGCACAGCGACCAGCAGCAGCAGAGCCGCGCCAGTGGCTCAATTATTATTAATCACGACAAACCCAAAATAAAAACGCGTCGGCGGTAGAGACACATGTGGAGCAGTTGACTGATTGCGTGGTACCCGCAGAAGCCCGCAGACAACGACGGCGACGGTCTGTACGCCGTTGGAAGTGCCCTGCGAGGCGGCCAAAGACGCGGCGTGTGGCGTGGCCGCGGCAAGCCGGGTAGCATCTGCTGAGCAGGGCACGGGCACGGCCGGCCGCTGGGGTTGGGTAGGGCAGGGCAGGAAGAGGCGGTGCGGCATTCGCACAGGTGCAGTCACCCCACCCCACCCCACCCCACCCCACCCCACCCCACCCCACCTCAGCGCAACAGCTGGCGCGGCGGCGGAGCCCGGACGGTGCGGCGGTGCGGCGGCGGTCAAGGCAATGCACCTGGCAAGGACGCTGCCCATTTTGCAGCCAGCAAGCTTCAAGGGGGAAGGCCGCGCTGCTTATAACTGCCGGAGAAGGAAGCGAGCGAGGGGCAGGAAAGGGGTGGAGGTGCGGCGGGCAGGTGAGGAGGAGCAAGACGAAGAGGAGGGGCAGCGGGAAGGGGGACGGGACGAGACGGGACATTCCATACCTCAAACAAGAACAGCATACCGTCTCTCGTATATGTGCGGCTATGCGGTCTTGCGGAGAGAAGAGAGTCTCTCTCTGAGGTTAGAGAGGCAGTGCTGGGCTGGCCCTGTCAGACAAGCGCGTTGTCTCATTAGTGCCGTTACGGCCTGCCATAGCCCCCGCAGCCCCAGCCCGCCTGGGGCACAGCAGCGCTGCGATTAGCACAATTAATTGGCGTGCGATCTCTCGCTCCCAGCGCGCGGCCGCGAGCAGCGTGACTGAGATAGGCGCCAGGACAATCTCGTGGGAGAGAGAGAGGCGAGGGTGGTGCCCGCGCGGCCCGGCCCGGCCCGGCCCGGCCCGGCCCGGCCCGGCCGTAAACGCGACATAAAAAAAAAAGCTCCTCCCGACCCTGGTGCTCCGCTCCGCCTCCAACAGCAGCACCTCTTCCCTCGGGGGCGGCAGCGCAGAGCCGCAGAGCAGGCGAGTTCGACCCGCGGGACCCGCGAAAAAAGAAATCTCGTACGCTCCATTCACACCTCTGCTTTTATATATCTGCAGCCGGCGGCGGCGGCGGCTGGGCGCGGCGCGCTGCTGAGGTGCTTCTCGTCGGAACAAAAGGTTGCACCGCGGGGAACCCGCCAGGGCGCAACGTAACAGCTGAGGTAGTGTGTGAGGCTCTGCATTCCGCTCCGACCCGGTCCGGACCGGCGCCCGCGTCGACTGAGGCAGACAAACCCGGTCTGAATTTGAGTGTGCCAGAGGCGTGAATTTTTCTGATTGATTGATTCAAATTTTACCAATTTTTGCTTGAATGTTACCAAAATTTTGGTGAATTTTTCTGAATATTTTTTCTACGTTTTACTGAATATATCTGAAGTTTTCTGAATTTTCTTGAATTTCTCCGAAGTTTTTAAAGCCTTTGTATTTGTGGAAATTTTTATCCATTAATTATTTTTGTAGAATTTCTTATTGCCCAGGTCCCGTGGCCGGCGTCCGCTCTGCTCCTTGGCTGCTCTGAGAGAGCAACGCACCGCACCACAAGCTTATTGTCTCCTCCGGGCCCAAGGAGCAACACGGCGCCGGGGGCCGGGGCGGGGCAGGCCCCCACGGCATAGGCGGGGCGGGCCCAAGCAGCGTAACAGAACCGCGGTGGTGCGGGGCGGGGCGGGGCGGGCTGCGCACAGAGCCGGGCCCAGGCGGAGCCCCACACGAGCAAGCAGCAGAGTAACGGGCGCGGGACATCACCAGGGAAATGAATTATTAATTGAGCCTCTGCATTCTCACAGAATAAAGCAGGGCCGCCCAGTAGTCTACTCCTCCCAGAGTACCGCGTATAAACCGCAAGCAGCCACCGCACCATACGCCGCTGCACCCGCGGGTCTATGGTGTAGGAGCGCCAGCAGCGCGGGCGCACTGTGCGGGGCCGGTCAAGGCGTCAAGGTGTCACGTGACAAATCTATAAAGCCATCAAAAATTTAGGCGATCCCTCCGTAACAAACCTCACACCTCAATCGCACTTGCGCCTCCAGCGCAGGCCTGCAATTGCCAAGCGACATCTATATTTTGTCATACTACACACACATAAAAAAGTAACATTTCAGAATTCGCCCTTGAAATCTGGAATGCAATCGTGTGCTCTCCATGTAATCTTTTATCATCCTGCGCGCGTCCGTGATGGATCCTGGAGTCAGCGGGAGGGGATGACTGCTGTGTTATGCCGGGCGCCGCGAGCAGGTCCTTGACTCCTATGCTGGAGGAGCGCGCTGGAGTCGAGCCTGCCGCTGGACAAGCGTTAGCGGATTCTAATGACCGAGAGTGTCAATAAGTCAGACATGTTCGAGTCGAGTCGAGTCGGGGAGTGGCACGGCACTTAACTACCAGTGGAGCGGCGCGGCGCGGCACAACAGATTGTTTCCGGACGGTCAACCTCCTGCTCGCCCTACTGCTGGAGACGGACGGACGGACGGGAGGCGACGACGCGGCGGCCGGCCCCGCCGCGCAGCACCCCATCGTTTGTCACCATTAACATTTCCCACCCCATCCGTCAGTGCCCCGCCCAGCCCCGCCCCGCCCCGCCCCGCCCCGCCCCGCCCGAGGACCCCCAGCCCCTATGCGCGGCGCGCCGCGGGGTCAGCGGCCTCCTGTCAGCGGTCATGAGTCGACGGTCGGCCCCGCCCCGCCCCACCCCGATCAGATCATCAGCGATTCCGCTACGCGCCACGCGTCACGAACATACCGACATAGACAGACGGACAGACAGGCGGGCACACGGACAGGCAGACAGATGCATCCCGAAGCCATTCGGCCGCGGCGGTGGCTGTGGCTGCCCGACATTAAACACGGAGTACGTGACTTGATTCGCGACTCGCACAACAACGCGCGGGGAGGTTAGGTCCCGGGCCCAGGAAGGGCCCCACTCTCAACCACGCGTGCCCCGCCGTGCGGGCCCCGGGCCTCTACGACCACCGATCTGGTCCAATTACCTTGGGAGGGCTGGCCAGGGCAGGGTAAGGCGGGGTAAGGTCCCTCACGGCGGGGGTCGGACCGCCGCGCGGGCAGACATCTCAACAAATCAATGGGCAGACGTGACGTGAGGCTAGGTAAGGGCCCACCTCCGGCATGAGAGCGCGCACGCATACACATACACAGATCACAGCAAACTACCGCGGCGCGCAAAGAAAGTAAGCTAACGGCGAATGTCACGGTAGGCTACAGGCTACAGTGAACTCTGCAGCAACGAAGAGCTGCAAGATGCGCACAGCAAAAAAGGGGGGGGGGGGGAAATCTCTCATACAATATGTGTAGAATGATTTTCTTGACTTTTGGTGTAATTGATTGTTTTTTGTTTGTTTATTTGATTCATTAGATTTTTCAAGGAAAATTTCTGTCACATTCTGATAAATTTTGATCTTTTACCCAAATTTGTGAATAAAAAAAAGATTTCGGTTTTTTCATCATTTTTGGTCAATTTTTCGGATTTTTCTGTATCTATCTTCTTGATATTTTTTTAAATATTTATTTCTTAAATTATTTTTTTGGGGACCGTACAATGATTTTTCGAAGTGACTCCCTTTTCGGGCAAAAATGGCATTCATCGGTTTTCAGGTTACTTATCAAGGAAAGCTCATCGAAAACCTAAACACATGTTTTATATTTATCTCTGCCAAGCAGACAGACGCCACGGAGTTGCTGCAGGCTGACCACCTCGCACGGCACGGGACGGGGCCGTGGTATGCGCGCCGTACTTACGCTGCTCTCGGCCCGGCTCAGCGCCCCCACACCCCTACGCGCGTGTCCACATTATTTCGATCCCGATCCTCCTCGCTACTTTCTCGAGAGCACACCACACGCCGCGCCGCACCGGGCCCGGGCCGCCCTGTCTCCGCGTCACGTTTGCCCGCTACGTCCCTGCTATAATCCTGATGTGTGGCCGGTTCGGCTCGCGGGTCGCGGCCGGGCCGCAGAGCGCACGGCTGCCAAAGGCAAAGCACCCCGCACAGCCCGCTGCTCGGCCTCGTTGTGAGGAGAGGAGCAGGTATATATATATGAGCTTTGCTCTTTCCTCCTCGCGGCCCGGCCATAGGCTCATCAGCCCCGTCCCGTGGGCCCCGCGGGTGAGAGCGAGCGGGCGTGTGAGTGTGGGTGTGAAAGGAGACCGTCCACCAAACAGCTTTTAACTCTCGGCCCACCCCGTAGACGCCACAATAAACCCTACTCAGCTAGACGATTAGGAAAAAAAATAGAAAAAAAAATCCAATAAATATTTTATCGGAAGAAAAATTACATACTGTAGTCTGAAAATCGCTGAAAATACAGACTTAAGTATGCATTACTGCCGGACACACGGGGTGGCGTGGCAAGAGTGCAGGGCTGAGGCTGAGGAGGCCTAAGGGGAGCAGGGCAGAGGGCAGGGCGGGGAAGAGCGAGGAGGGAGAGGCGGGGCGAAGCGGGGTGCCTGGGTCGCCCTACATTTCCACAATCTCCACCAAGCCGGCTGTGGGCGCGGGAGGCTTCGTCGGAGGGCCAGTGGGGTTCGCCGAGTGTTCGTCAGGTGCGCCCAAGTAAATGAAAAATAAAGAAGTGCAAGCAATGTGAGCGAGATAGAAAGAGAGAGAGAGAGAGAGAGAGAGAGAGAGAGAGAGAGAGAGAGAGAGAGAGAGAGAGAGAGAGAGAGAGAGAGAGAGAGAGAGAGAGAGAGAGAGAGACAGTTTCGGCCACCTGATACTCTCCCCGTCCTGACCCGCCCCCCGCCCGGCGAGACAATAACAGCGGTACGGGCGGCGAGCAGCGCGGGGCGGGGTTGTGTATCGCGCGGGGCAAAACGGGGCTGAGGGCACGGCCGCACGGCCACGGCATGCCACGTCGGTATGCAGGCTGCGCAAGCCAGGCAGGTAGGTAGGTAGGCCGAAATCCGACACCCGTGGCCCCAACGGTGAGGTGAGGACGCCCCCGCCCCACCCCACCCCCTCCAGGGACACAACGGAGTCGTCCGAGTCGTCCTCCCATCTCATTCCGTCATGATCAATGCACTGTCACGCACCCGCCAGCCTCGCCACCACCATGCCGACTCACTGCCCCCCCCCCCACCTCCCTCCCCGCCTTGTCCCCTATGGTGTCGGGAGTCGCCTGGAGGGGCCCAAGGAAAGGAAGGAAGGAAACTTCCGACACGATATCGCCGCGCAACACGCGACGCGTGACCGTGACAGCGACGCGACGCGGGCGTGGGGGAAACATCTCTGAAATGTTTGTACACCTAGTAATTCAGGAAAAATTCAGGGAAACCACTACGCAATCCTTTTAAATACTCCAAAACAGCGAATAAGTCACCTATTGTTTTCTTATTTTCTTTTCTTTTTTCTCATTCTTCTTTTATCACTTATCTCGTTACATCCAGTCACTCTCGAGTCACATCTAGTCACATTCCTTTTGACCTCTAATCAGAGCACACCCATCTCTGGAGTGAGAGGCACGCCTCGGGGCGAGGAGGGGGGGGGGAGCGACCCTGCTATAACGCGCAGTCGACGGGATGCGCTGGGCCTGCAGCCAGCTTGCGGTGGGTTGTCCTCCCAGGAGGCGACCACCCCGCCGTCCCGCCCCGCCCCGCCCCAACGTAGGCGCTCAGCCAAACCGCCCCGGCCCGGAAGGGACAAGCGCGTCGGGCAGGATCGAGAAGGACCGGACCGGGACCGGGGGACCGGGGAGCAGCAAACAGCAACCAAACCGGATGTATCTTCGGGACCGCATAATCACTTTCGCTGAAAACTTTACACAAGCGGCGCTCAAAGTTATGAACGGCTCGGCTCGGCGCGGCTCTGGGTGGCGGCGGAATGCGGGGGGAGGCAAGGCTGGCTCGCGGACGGCTGTGTCGACGGCAAGGGGCGTCGCGGCGCGGACCCGCGGACGGACGTCGACTCCCTCCCCATCCCCCTCCTCGGCATTCCCTCTGAGTCAGCCGGGCCGGGCGGGGGAGGGGGGGAAGGGAGGCCGCCGCCGCCGCGCCAAGGGACGCAAAGACGGGGCGACGCAGAAAGCGGGTACTTCTTGGCCGCGCGGCAGAAAAGGGGTAAACATAAACTAAGCCCTTCACAGAAACGTCATTCCTTGAATCCCACACATCCGCGTCCGCGCGAGCTGCTGCGCACAGTAATGCATCACTCGGTGTTTTCTCAGTGCGCCCTGCCCAGCCCTGCCCAGCCCTGCCCAGCCCTGCCCAGCCCCGCTACGCCCACCCGCTGCGCGAGCATCTGCCCTCTCTCTCTCTCTCTCTCTCTCTCTCTCTCTCTCTCTCTCTCTCTCTCTCCCTCCCGCCGCGCCAAGGCACAAAGAAGTCATAGAAAAGAACAGCTCCCTGCACCTCTGGCATTCGTCGCCCGTCAAGCGTTACTGGGTGTATGTGTGTATGTGTGCGTGCGTGGATGTGAGTGTGTGCTCCCCGCACTACGCGGTCCTAGGGCCACTTTTTATTTTATACGAACAAGAATGTATCTCAAGAAATCATTTAAAAAAAAAAAAAAACTTTGTCCAATTATGATGCACGACCAACTCTAGTGCGCTGCGGTGTACAAATATCGATACATTTCCCAACTTTTTCTTTTTAATGTGTCGGAATGTTAAACAGGGGCGTATTAAGGTCCGACCGACAGGGGGGGGGGGGGGCGGTGCCCTTCAGGTTGCCTACATACAGGGTTTTTGTAGCACAATGTGCCTACCTTTCAGGCGGCTGTCTAGAGGCCACAGGGGGGGGGGGGGGGGCGATCGCGCCTGATGTTAGAACGTACCGTTATGAAGGAATTTGAGCAATTACGTACAAAAATGGTGCAAAACTGTGAATGAAAACTATCTCGTATAGTTCACGTATAACAAAGCGTATCAAAGAGTTGATACGTCCTCTCTATCATTTTAAATGCAGAGCAAACTGTCAACCCAACAGCACCATACTGAAGTGAAATTTCCTTACCTTTCGTAATTGTTAAGTCGCAAAAGTCAGATCCAATCAATCCTAGCGGCGCGTAATAGTGATGATGAAGAAGGCCTCACCAGTCACAACAGCGGCGCTCTTGAAGCACCAATCATCACACCAATACGATCACTACTGCACGCACACGCATGGGGTTGGTTCACTGAGGGGATGGGGGCGGGATGGACCGCGGGGCCGCGCGGGGTGAGGGGCGCGCCGGGCCGGACGCACCGCGGACAAGAGAGAAGCGGGAACAGGTCTGTTCGCTCCGCCAGCTGACAGCAGACTGAGGCTGGCGCGCCGCGCGCCGCACCGGGCACCGGGCCGAGCCGAGCCGAGCGCGCTCAGCAGCAAGCCGGGCACGGCCGGCAATCGGCCCCGCTGCGCTCCGCCCCGCCGCGCCCCGCGCAAAGAGGCAAAGAGACGCTCTCTGTCCCTCCTCTCTCCCCCTTTCCACTGTGAGAAATGTGCAATAAAGCTAATGGTCGCGGAAAAATTTTTCACTTGCCTGTCCAGATCCATAGTCATTTCTAGTGAATCTCATAAGTTCCGCGGGGGTTGACTCTTGGTGAACACCCCACTTCTGTAGAGAGTGAGGTGCCCGAGGGGTATCTTACTCTTTAAATGGGTGTACGCTGATTGGAGGGTTGTATTGTGATTAAAATGAAAATTTGACAAAGTTTCAAGAAATCAATTTTATTTTTTGACACCAGTTCGAAATTTTAAGGTGCTTAGAATAGATTTTAGTCGAAAAATTATGAGACTGGATAGTGATTGGAAAATGATAGGTCAGGGTGTACACTGATTGGAGGAGGTGAGATACCCCTCGGAGGCACCCCTCGGGCACGCCGCCTGGCCATGGCCACCGGCTGTCCCGACCCCGTTGAGCCCTGCAAAAGGGCGAACTACGCGAGACAAAGGCCCACCCACACCCTTCTCTTGCCTGACAAACATAAGGCGTCAAGCTCGCGTAGCTGTGGCGATATCGCAGTTAAATCGCGCGAAAATTCTGTTTATTAAACGGCGTCTGGTAGAAACCCGAGTAGAAACCAAAACTTACGAACCCAATCAGTTTCCCAGGTACGAAAGCGGGCGGGTCCAGAGTGAGGGGAAAACAACTCTGCATTGTGGTGTACCAAATTTTGTGAATTTTCGGGAGTTTTTGTGAATTTTTCTGGATTTGAAAATAAATTTTAGCTCGAATTTTACCTAAATTTTTCTGAATTTTCCGGGATTTTTCTGAATGACGGAGGTGAACAAAAATTTCAGAGTTGTTTCCACCTAAGTCCAGAGGCTTCATAGCTTCTTATCCAGGCCGCCCTTCTCTCATGGCTCGAGCAAACTAAAGCCACGAGCAGCAGGATAACTACAATGCCTGTGCTTGCCATGGCTGGGGCCAGCCCGGTCGGAGAGAAGGCTCTAATAAGGTCCTACCAATTAGGCGCCAATGCCTATACAGAATGTCGACGCCACGCCCCGCCACCGCGCCAGCCGCAGCCGCAATGAGTTCCTGATGCAATTAACACATGGTTGCAGTACAGCACCGTGCGGTACGGAGCACGGAGCGGCCCTGTAAGCAGCCGAGTAAGCTGCTGTGGAACAGGCGGTGAGATCAAGTCGGGCGGGACGCGGAGACGCGCAGACCTCCTGCCGTCGGGTTCCGGAAAGCGGTTATAGTGGTGTGCTCTCTCTTACTCCTTATGGATTCGCCCCATGAGTGCGACAAGGTCAGAGAGACGAAACGCGGACGAAACTGACTTTCGGAATCCGACTGCTGCGTATGTGGTGATGTGGTGCCGTGCGGCGCGGAGCGTTGCAGCTCCGCTGACCGCCCCGCCCCGCGCACCAACACTCACACATTTCAAAGTATTTTTGGCGCCCAGAGGGAGCCCGGCTCGGCCCGGGCGGGAATTTTACGAGTTACCGCGACAAACTCAAACGCAGCACGTACAGTACTATACGAAGCCAAAAGGGGACGTTCGCCGCGGCCACGCTACGTAGGTACAAGCGGCCCATTTAGCCTCCCCCTCCCTCTCTCTCTCTCTCTCTCTCTCTCTCTCTCTCTCTCTCTCTCTCTCTCTCTCTCTCTCTCTCACTCTCCTCTCCTCCCTCCCTCTCTCTCGTCGGCTTGGACACGGCGCCGCCCCTTCACTCTTTATCCGCCTTTTCTTGGGCACTCCCAGAGCCGCGGCCCGGGGCCGGCCCAGCCCGTCCCCTGCTGCCGAGACGGGGATGTGCTGCCGTCTGATTCCGAAGATCGTTCTCGTACCTCCTTCCTTGTCGCACTCATGGGGCCCTGCTACCCCTGACATAGGAAGCCGCCACGGGTGCGACAAGGACGGAGGCACGAGAGCGATCTTCGGAATCAGTCGGCTGCTGGCTGCTCTGCCAGACACACCCGTCGCAATGACGTCCGGACCAACGAGAGAGAGAGAGAGAGAGAGAGAGAGAGAGAGAGAGAGAGAGAGAGAGAGAGAGAGAGAAGAGAGAGAGGGGGGGAGGATGTTATCAATGAGAGGGGCAAGTGCCCCCGCCGCCGCCCCGCCCCGCCGTCGCTTCCGGTGCGGTCCGGTGCCCGCCCCGCGGTGCGGTGATTCCGAACAGCGTTTCGTAGTGCCCTCTCTCTTGCTCCGACTCATGGCCATGCCCCATATGAGAGCGACAAGGACGGAGAGATGAAACCAGCGCGTGCGGAATCAGCCTACTGGCCGGGCCGGCCCGCGCGACGCCAGGCCGCGACGGGAGCGGCTTGCGTCGCGACGACGCTCTGCCAAACCGCCAGATGGCGGCCGGGCGCGTCCGCTCACCCCCCCCCCCCTCCCCTCATTTTTGTCCGCCCCCGCCATGCTCGCTCGCGTCCCTCTTTCGCGCCCCCAAGGATAGGGGGTCAATTATCGCAACTTTACAACCGGAGAGGAGAGAGGAGCTTGAGGAGAGGCCCGCCCGGCCCGGAGTACAAGGGGTGCGGTAGCGGGGCGGCGGGGCAGGGCAATGCAGCTCGGGTTACCGGGGAGAGAAGCCCGTGAGTGAGCGCCACTGCTGGCCCCTTCGCGCGCGGCCATTCCCCTACCAGGCCGGCTATTTTCGTGAGGACTGCTTGGCCCGGTCGGGGCAAGAGAGGGTTGAGGCGGGGCGGGGCGAAGTCCAGTGCGTCGGAATCCCCCGCGAGTAGACCAGCATAGGCGATTCTGGTGCACGCGCTCCTCGCTCGGTCTCTCTCATCGCACCTATACGGCGGCGTGCCTCATGAGTACGAGAGAGACAGGGCGGGGAGGAAACAGCTCTGAAATTTTGGCACACCTGCTCGTAATTGAGGAAAACTCACAACAATTTACAGAATCAGGAAAATTAAGGAAAATTCAGGAAAACGCACAAAAAATAGGTAAAACTCGAGTGAAAATTCACAGAAACATTCTCATTCTATAAATGTATACGAAAATTCACGAAAATTCACAAAATGTGCACCCCGAAATTCAGAGTTGTTTCCCCTTTGGAGGAGGGCGCGTGCACCGGAATCGCTCTGCAGCCGAGCGCGGCGCAGGCTTGCCTCCGCTGATCCTCACCACCGCGACGCGACGTTGTTCGCAGAGCACTACACGCTGCAGCAGAGCGCTACGCTCCGCCACGCCCTTCCCACGCTCCACAGGGTTAAGAGCGAAGCGGAGCGGCACACAGAGCGACGTCACAACCATTCTGCGAGGCCGCACTTCCACCTCGGCGTGCACGAGGGCAGAGGGGCATGGCAAGGCGGGGAGAACACCCGCGCGCCCCGCGCTTCGCCCCGCACCCGCGACCTTGTGGACGCACTCGGCACTGCTGCAGCACCACGGTGCAGGACATGCACCACCCTCCCTTCTCCTCCCCTCCCCCACCTTTTCAGTGTGTGCGCAGCGGCGGGAGCCCCTTGTCGCTGCAGCAGCAGTGCCCTTTGCTGCACCCTGCCCTACCCGACCCTCAGGAAAGGAGGGGGGGGGGGGGGGGGGGGGGGGGGGTGCAGCCGCGCGCATCAGCGCGCATCAGAAAGCACTCCGTGTCCGTACATCATTCTGGCAATTATTCAAGACGGCACGTTTCACCCGACGCAAAGGAGCCTGCACCTCCGCCCCTCCGCCCCTCCACCCCGCCCGCTCCCGTTCTCTTCCCATGCCCCCCTTTCTTCTCTCTCTCTCTCCCTCTCTTTCTCTCTCGCTCTCCGCAACTCATTCTCTTTCCTCCTCCCTCTGCCCGTTCACCTCGTCTCTCCATCTCTTTCTTCCTCGTTCCCTTGGTCGCCGTTTCAAAAATAGGCGACATGAGTCGTCCTCCCATAAAACTGTGGCATTTATTGCGGAGACGGGGCGAGACGACGAAGGTGAGAGAGATAATATTTAAGGGTTATCGGCATCCTCGATGCCTGTCGGCCGTTGCCAGTCCGAGTGGGGCAGAGGAGGGGGGCGGCGGGGCGGCTATTGTTGCGGGCCGCGGCGGCGCGGGGCGGACGGGCGGACCCGCCTCCTAGCCCCAGGGGGGAGGGGGGGAGGGGTCCCTCGGGCTCCTCGGGCTTTTGGGGGAGGGGGGCTCTACCCTAACTCTTTCCCTCCCGGATCAACTTTCCTTGCGCAGAGGCGATGCTTTTTGCTTTGCGAACATCTGGAGCGGTGAGTCGTGGAGTGCGCGACGCAGCGCGGCAGTCTCCATCCACCGCCTTAGCGCCTGGCTGCTGCGCTGTACGCTGCGCGCGGGGTTACCCCACGTTACCCCCGCGTTTCTCCAGATTACCCCCGGGTCACCCGCTGCGGTTTAGTGCGGATCCTCGTGCCCTCTGGTCCGCTCCGCTTCGTGCAGCAGACAGAGCGATTCCGGTGCGCGCACTCGTAGGACTTGCCACTCCGTGAGTGCGAGAGAGCCAGAGTGCCCTCGCACCCTCGGTAGCCTCATTGAGAGCGAGAGAGAGAGAGGGGGGGGGGGGGAGTGCGTGCACCGGAATCGCCCTGCAGCAGTCGCCGCCGTCGTCGTCACGGTGCGCAAAGCGGGGCATGTCACTGTCACGGCGCGGCGGGGCGGGGCGGGGGTGTTCACCTGGCGTCTCCAGCTCCGACCTCCCCGCGTCCGCCACGATGGGCTCCTCGTGGCGGGCTCTGGCGGGGGTTGGGGGCGGAAGCAATGGGATGGGACAATCGAATCGCAAGTCCCAACCGCAGTGTGGGGTAGACCGCTTCGACTATTCCATGTACACGTACACATCGGATACTTAATTCAAAATATTTTGTCAAAGTCCCAACTGCAAAGCACCTCGACAGGTAAGAAAGAAAAAAAAAATCGCCAGCATCCGATGTGTTGTTGCGCAGGTTTCAAAACTCATAAAAAGTGTATCTTTCGCGAAAAAGTTTAAGAGTCGGACCTCACAAAATTTCTATGCACACCAAGTCAAGTGCACATCAACTGTACTGTACTCGACTGTACTGTACTTGGTCCTGAAAAAAACAAAAGACCACTTTGCGCCACTTTAGCCAGCATGATATGTTGTTCTATAGGTTTCAAGATTCAAAAAAAAATATATCTTGCATACATAATTTTTCGAGCAGGTAACACTTTGTTAAAATTCTGTGCGCTGAGTGTGAAATATTGTCTGATAGAGAGCTCTGCGGGACAGGAAGTGCGATGCGCGCGGCGGCGGGAGCCTGGCGACATCTCAGCCCAGCGGGCCAGGCCAAAACCACCTGTGCGTCGTGTGCGTGCGTGCGCGCGCGCGCGCGCGTGTGTGTGTGTCTGTGTCAGAGAGAACGGTGTGTGGGCCCCACGGTGGAGGGCCCACTTCATTCACTAGCCCACCGCAACGCAGAGATGGTCCAGGATCGTGCGCGCCCCGCCCCGCCCCGCCCCGCCCCGCCCCGCCCTGCCACGCTTCACCGAGGAGAAATCGCATCGTGCATAATAATAGTTCGGCGGGGCGGGAGGGCCTAAACACACGGCGGCTGCCCGCCCGGGCCCGGGCCCGCGGATCCGTCCACTTTGCGGCCATTACATTACCGGAGGCGGGAGGCTAGGCGAGGCGGCTGGGAGGCGACTTCATCGGCTGCCGTGTCTATAGTCGACCAGCGACGTCGGCCAGGTGTCGGCCAGACCAGACCTGCCCGACCATCCTGCAGCGGCTGGAAATAGCGCGATCGGACCAAGGGGGCGGGGATACCGGTGTGTGTAAGGGGACGCGTGGCTTTGAAGGAATTGTGTGCTCGTATATACTAAAGTGCGGCACCGCGAATCGCGCCATCCGCTGACTCACTGCCTTGTAAAAGTATAAAAATTGGCGAAAACATCTGCGAAGCCGACGTCATATCCACCACAGCAGGCGCTCCGCTCGGACCGCGCGCGCGGCGCCCACGCGGGGCCGGGGCGAAAAACGATAACAGATGTCAGTCACTCGAACAGGCGGACCAATTGATGGAACTTGGGCGAGCGCGTTTGCAGTGTACTAGTTAGAGGTGAATAAAGGTCTCCTGGCGGAGCGTCTACCTAAAAATAACGCCCCGTTTGTCGACAAGATCAGGAAATAGCAGAGGGAAAGGTACACAGGAGAGGGAGCTAGACCGTGAGCTGCGCGAGAGAGAAAGAGAGAACACGACACACAGTTCAGGGCAGCGGGCCAGGTGGAGGGGGGGGGGGAGGCGGGGGTACAGGGCTAGCCGTTTATTCATCAAGACAAATTGACGCAACCCCGGAGGGAATGACATCGAAATGGCTGGCATGCATTAGTGGCGAAGGTGACAGTCATAGACAAGTCCGAAAATTCTATATCTGCTCGTTTTTAGAATAACTACGAACTTCACAACGGCACTTTCAGACGGAGTATCGTCTTATAATATCAATAGGAAGGGCGGGGGCACGGTGGTGGGCGTGCGGGTGCGCACTGTACCCCCCCCCCCCCCCACACTTCTCTTTCGCCGGCCCGGCTCTCTGCTCTCCGCTAGAGCCCGCCCCCCGCCCTGCGTACCCCGACGATTCCCCGCGCACCACGCCTGGCCCCACGAGTTTTAAAATTAGCTCGCGATCCCTGTGGCTGTTGCTCTAGCCGGCGGCGGGGCGGGGCGGGGCGGGGCGGCTGCGCGGCGTCGTGCGGTGTGCAGCGGTGTGGTGGCCAGTGGCATGCGCTTGGCTGCCCCTTGCCATCCCCGCCCCGCCCCGCCCCGTCCCGTCCCGCCCCCGCTGCAAATGCCTCGAGTACGTACCCCAGATACAATCCCGCTCCCCACCCCCCTGGGGCGAGGCCTGCTTACGGAAACAACACCCTGTCACTCCGGCACGCCAGCACTTAGACTCTTGTGCAGTGCAGGGCGTGCGCGCGCACCAATCTCACGCCCCGCGCCCTAGCCTGACCCCCCCCCCCCCCAACCTCACCCTCACCCTGCTACCCGCCAGCGCCCTGCTGCACTGCACACAAGGGCTCGGACCGAGAGAAACGTACAAACTCGCGCTTACAACGAATCTGAGTTAGTTCAGTTTGATATGGACTGCTTTCCTTCGCAGGACATGGCATGTGCCGGGGCAGCACGCGCATGCGCAGTAGGGCAGCGCGAGCACCCTAACTTCCCACCCTACCCCCACCCCCCAGCAGAAATATTCGGTGCTCGCTGAGCGGAAAGTGTTTGTATACAAACGGCGGCGCGCGCGGCGCGCTGCAGCGTGCTGGACCGGACAGGGAGGGCCGGGCCCAGAACTGCTAAAACACATCGAGCGAATCACGTCACGTTCAGAGTGTACTAGCCGCGAATGGCGAATGGCTGACGGTGAATGGACAACTTGCCCAGAGAGGCGGAGCGTGGCGTGGAAACAAAACAAAGCAGACAGCGCTTTATACATAATGCACTTTAAACGGAAGAATTGTCATTTAACGTGATGCAAATGAATGTGCAGGCATGACAGACACCTCTTACTAAATACAGCTATGATTTAATCAAGTCTAAATCAAGATTTAAGACAGTTCTATGGGTAGGTTATGTTGCTTTGTTTTGTTTCCCACTACGCTCCGCCACTCTGGGCAAGTTGTCCATTTCACTGTGAGCAACAGTGAGCCCTTCAGCAGCATTCTTTCGTTTTCAACACGGCTGGGGCGACAAACAAGCGAAGATGCTATCCCCCCCCCCCCCCAGGAATTTCACATAATATTTCTGCAGACGTGAGTGCGATTGGGATTACACCACACACCTAAGTGTGTTACATTTCTCCTAGGACAGGCTGAGCACTTTACGTGTCCTCGCTGTCCTGAACCACACTCCTATACCTATATATCCTATCCGCCAAAACGAACGAATGGATGAATGACTGACTTAGTGAATGAGCGAGCGAGTGGGAGAGCGAGCGAGTGGGAGAGCGAGCGAGTGAGAGTGAGTTAGTGAGTGAATGTGGCGGGGCCCGGAGGAGTGACTGACTGACACCGTGCAGACGGCGGGCTGAGGCCTCCCCCGCCCCGCCCCGCCCCGCCCCGCCCCGCCCCGCCCCGCCCCGCCCCGCCCCGAACCGAATGGAGCGGGTTCATTGTTGTTACGTTGCGGCTGGTTGGGAGGACGGCGCAGGGCGTGGCGTGGCGTGGCGTGGCGTGGCGTGGCGTGGCGTGGCGTGGCAAGGTCCTGCGGCGCGACGGGGCGCCGTGCCGTACACCACCCGCAGACGGCAGCTACAGGTTCTTTTGGCTTCCGCGGCTGCGCGGCGTGGCGATGTCAGCATCCACCACGCCCCAGCCCGCAGCCCGCCGCCGCCGCCGCTGCTGGTCGGTGCCGTACCTTTCACGACGTACCGCGCACAGGTGAGGAGGCCCGACGCGCCGAGCAGCAGCACGGAGGGAAACTTCTATACACAATACACCCCCGGCCCGGCCCGGCCCGGCCCGGCCCGGCCCGGCCCGGCCCTGCGCGGCCCGCGTACTGCACTCTCTTACTCCCCCGCCGCCGCCGACACTTCCGCTCCCGTTGGACCAAAACGCTTTTGCCTCCAGAGGAATGTCAGTAATGGATAGCGATCGCAGCGCGGTGGACGAGCGTCGCAGGATGGAGCGCGGGGGATAGGAGGACGGGTTACTCTGCGCGATCGCAAAAATAAGGAAAGGGAGGCGAAACGTGACGCAGTATTGTAAATAGAAAAAAAAAAGTTAAGAACTTAACACGGTGCCTTTTTCTTTTTCAAAACATTATCAAAGTAGGACTTTTTGGCAGTAATAAAGGCCGGGCTTCTGCAAATGTCCATTTGATTTCGTCAAAAAGCAGTTCATTTCCGAATAATTGCGTTTCATTTTCACTGCTACGAAAGGAAATGCACTGTAAACACAAGCGTCGAATTTCGACGCCTGGTAGGTTCGTTTTTGTTCAAAAGCTGATTTTTAAACATCATTTTTAATAGGAATTTGATTGATCTGAATTTTGACCTTCCCGCGAAAAAAACCTTAATTTACACTTAATATAACGCCATATTTGTTCTTAATTTACTGTTAATATGTAAAAATTAATAAAACTAAACAAAAAGTCAGTATAATTTTAATTTGCCTGCTCTAGTCATGCTTTTCAAAGGCATGGTTTTGGAAAGCTTAAGTGATATTGGAGGGAGATGAGAGCACTCATGCGTTTGGAGGCACAGCAACAAGCTTAAACCCCTAATTCTGACTGTCTTTTTGAGTGAGCCCTTTATAAAATCTAATAAAAACATATTCATTTCATTTTACTCAGTTTAATTAATTTAATTTAACTGAATATAACTAAACAAGTACTGCAATTTATATAAATACTTCCTTGTTTCAATCTAAAAACAGAAAAATATTTTTTTTGTTCTTTATGTTTACCTCCTTACATTCTTTCTTCGTGTACTGTACATATTTTACTGAAGTTGCATACTTGAAAGTTACCGTTACCTTACCTGGATTCGAACCCCGGACCTCTTCGTTCGAAGCCCGCCACCTTACCAACTCGGCCACGCAGGACTGCTGACCGCCGTGCTCACAGCATCCCGTACCATTCCTCCTAGGTCTCCGCGTTCGTTCGGGCGGTAACAAATTAATATTTAATAAAGCCCTTATTAAATTTTAATTTGCACAATCGCGATATTTAGATTTATCTGTCATCCCCTTTACCCACCTTGCGTGTTTTCTGATATTGACTTAGACTTATCGCGTGTCTTAATGACCGATACCTGTCTACTTCCTTCAAGGGTGGAAATAATACCTTGATAGTTCCTCTCCGGCGGGGTCAAGTACTGTTGGCAACTAGCCGATATGGCAGGCTTTGGGACGCGAAGACCATGTCTGACTCCCTGGGACACCCCCGACGGCCCGAGGACAGCCCCCAGCCCCGGACCTTCCCCCTCGGCGGGCAACTCGCGAATCCCAAGAAAGAAATAACCAGTTGTCCCCGCGATGCGAGCTAGGAGTCTCGCCTTGGGCATTGTGTACTCCGGTCACGGGCACCGCGGATGAGATAAAAACAAACGTTTGGTTGCTACGTACAACTTACTGTCAATTTTTGCGTACGTTGTATACGCCTAAGGAGAACGGTGATGTAAGGAAAACTGCAAACTAAACAGTGCAAGGATTGCTCGAGGCACCTGGTTCATGTAACCCTGAAGTCTCCTATGGACTTCATAAAAATCATATAAGTATCAGGTTCCACCTTAATTTGGGTGTAGTGTGATGCCTTTAATATGGTTTCCACCCTAATTCAGATTTAATATGAGGCACTTAATATGGTTTCCACCCTTATTTAGATTTAATATGAGGCACTTAATATGGTTTCCACCTTAATTTAGATTTAATATGAGGCATTTAATATGGTTTCCACCTTAATTTAGGTTTAATATGAGGCATTTAATATGGTTTCCACCTTAATTAAGGTTTAATATGAGGCACTTCTGCCGACCTGGGACTAAATTAAGAACTGATATAATCTTTCAAATCTTATTAAGATCCACCAAATTAAATCATATTCAGCCAGACCGTCTTATTAAAATTATATTAGGTTTTTATATGGGCCGTATTAAATTAAATAAAATCCATATTCAATCGAATTTCGCGGGTTGGTGAACCTGTACCCTGTACCTTATGGGCACCCCTCAAACCGAAAACGTCGACTACGCTTCGTTTGCTTGTGTTTTTAAAGGAGATGGTGAACAAAATCGAACCCTTCAAGCGTCGAAAAACGACGCGCGTGATTACAGTGTGGACATTGGTCTAAAACAAAAATCGTCATTGACTTAGAAAAGCACCCCCCCCCCAAAACAGGCCAGGCAGTGCATAAAGCCTGGCGGCTCCTTCCTCCAAACCCTCCCTGGAGTTGAAGTCGCCAGGAGGAAGCAGGATCCTGCCACACCAATGCCACCTGGGGCCTGGGGCCTGGCAAGACGCAGATTTCTCAGAGCCTCGCGCCGCCTCTGCTGCCGTCGCCGCGGTCCCCATGGTCTCGGTTACCACCGAGTCACGAGTCTGCCGCGAGCCCCCAGGAGAGCCCCAGGAGGGGCGCCGTGCCCGGCCCGGCCCGGGGTACCCAGCACCGCACAGCACCGCGACATCAGCTCCGTTCACTTTCTACACGGAGACGCCCGCCGGCCCGCCGCGCGCTCACGCCGTGAATTTCGCTCTTTGCACCCCGCCGCTCCTGTCGCTCACTGCCCGTCAATCTTTCCGACTCTTTGTTCGCGGAGGAAAATCAGAGTTCGCCAATATAGCACCCGCCATACGGCGTGCATGCAGCATTATTATAGGTGAGGCTCTCCCGCCTAAAATTTCGTTTAGCCCGCCCTTACTGAGACTTTTCTCATCCGGGTAATAGACGGTTATTTAATGCGTCTGACTTTGTCCCCGGGGAGAAAACAAAATTCAATGCCGATAAAATCTTTGCAAGGGGAAATGAATAAATGTCTCAAGCCGAGAACGAAACTTTAAGTGGCTCCTGGGACCAAACAGTTTAGTGCGTCATAAAGCTTTGAGACTACGGACAGACTTTTCTACTGCCCCACGCAAATTAAAAAAAAAAAAATCTTAGTGCTCACGCAAATTAAAAAAAAAATCTTAGTGCATTTGCTTCGGAAAAATCTTGAGAGTGAAAGAATCTGAATATTTTTTTTAAGAAGGCCTGGAGAGAACAAAACGCACTACCAACGAAGGTCTAAAAAAGACAACTGATATTAAAATATTTCGCCTCACATCCCTCACCAGTGTAGGCAGAAAGTTATGAAAACGCGCGATACAACTATGCGTAACGGGACTGTATCTCCGCCTGCCTACTAGGCAACGTCTGGGCAGGAGTGCAGGGAAGTTGCCTAGTAGGCAGGCGTGCAGGGGAGTTGCCTAGTAGGCAGGCGGATATACCGCCACCTGCATACAGGTGTTTTTGTTTTGTCTAACTTTTCTGGCAACACTGTCCCTCACTGATATTTCGAGGTCTGCCTTTTGCTCTGCGGAACCGCATTATTAATCCCCGGGGGCAGGTCGGTCCGGGGCCGGGCGGGCCGGGCCGGCTGCCGGCTCCTCCTGACCCTCACCTGATTGGCAAGTGCTCGGCGCGGGGCAAGGCGCGGGGCTCGCGGACAGACAGGAGGGGTCTGCAGGTCTGCAGGTCTGCAGGTCTGCAGGGCGGGGACAGCGGGGAGGGGACAGCCGTACAACAGGTGGACGGGGTACGGACCGGCCATGGCGGCGAGCGGGCAAACAAACGTCACGCTGTCCATACAAATATAACGGTAGGCACACACGGCTCGGCTCGGCATTGACACACTGACGGCCCGGGACAGGCCTGCCTGCCGGGCAGAAAAGCGTTACGGGGAAGCGGATGGACGAAACGCTCCCTCCTCTCGCTATGCGGGGAAAAGTTGGAAACCGCGCGGCGCAGAGCAGAACGGTGCGGCAGAGGGGCGGGGCGGGGCGGGGCGGGGCGGGGCGGGGCGGGGCGGGGCGGGGCGGGTGCAGCACAGGCCGCCGCATAATGACATGTTCCGTCACTCTTGTCGTGTCAGTTTGAATAGGCATCGGTTCGGTGCTGCTGGAGCCGCGCGGCAGCGCGGCGGACTGAAGCGGCCGCGGCCGGCTCAGTTTATATGAAGGGTAGGAGAAAGTCACGTGGTCAGTCAGAGTCAGTCAGTCAGATTCAGTCAGTCAGAGTCAGTCAGAGTCAGTCAGTCAGAGTCAGTCAGTCAGAGTCAGTCAGTCAGAGTCAGTCAGTCAGAGTCAGTCAGTCAGAGTCAGTCAGTCAGTCAGAGTCAGTCAGTCAGAGTCAGCCAGTCAGAGTCAGTCAGTCAGAGTCAGTCAGTTAGAGTCAGTCAGTCGTCAGTCACTCAGTCAATGAGTAAATCCTCGCTGCCCGACAAGACGCCTCTCCTGGTAGGCAACCCCCACCGACTCGCGCACCGCCGCGCTCGGGTTGCCTAGCTCCACGGCGCTCCGCTTCGCCAGCTCGATAGTGGACCGGGGCTGGGCTGGGGCTGCCGCCGCGCCAGCCACTCGCTAGGGTAGGTGCGCGTGCGCATCACATCACGTCGCATCCTTGCTGGCCCTGAACGCCCCCATCCCGCGGCCCGGCCCCTTCGGAGGCCCCCCCAAGGGCCCAGCATGACGCGGGCCCCGGCCCAGCCATTTGCCATTATATGGCGCACTCGGCAATTTTCATTTTTTTCCCCTTTCAGTCAGGCAACGGCATGCAGCACGAGACAGGACGCGCAGGGAGTCTCCCATCTCTGTCCGTCCCGCATGTATCCCTCTTTGTCTCTCCCTCTCTCTCACTCGCGCGCCCGCGTGTGTGTGTGTGTGCAATGCCGGGGCGCCCAGGCCCCTGACCCTAATCCTACCCGACCTGATGCGTTCACATGTCCTGCGAGAGTGCCGTGCCGTGGCAGAGCGGGGCGGGGCGGGGCGGGGCGGGGCGCAGGTCGATAGCAGAAGAAAGAAGCCATAAAACCATGAGAAGGAAAAGGTGATCGCCACCACGCCCATTGTGTAACTCAAAAAAGGGGTCTGCGAGTCTATAGACTGGAACTCGCGCACGCAAAGCGCAAAGCACGAATTTGTCCTGATTTGAATGTGAGGCACGTTGGAAACATATTTGAATTCTAAATTGCAGATATTCTTTGTCAGGGTGAGCCACGATATTTTTAAACAGTCACGCCTGAGGGTCGAGGAGCGCAAAGGTGTAGCGTGCAGCGTTTACGCGCATGTACACACAGCATGTGTGCAGTGCCCCGCCCGACCCTCCTAGCCTCGCTATACGAGAGACCACAGGAGGGTTCACAAAGAAAGTCGATCCGCCGGCCTCGGAGGTGCGGCGGGAGGTGTCCAGGGGGGAGCAGGGTCATGAAAAAACAGGTGTTTGCTGAGTTCCGAGTAAGGCGCCGCCGCCACGCTACGCCACGCCGCGACACAAGAATCGCGGCACGACCCGGCGGCGCGACACCCGACGGACGGAGGGGGTTGGTGGGGGTGGGGGCAGGTGGGGGCAGGTGCGGGCAGGTGGGGGCAGGTGCGGGCAGGTGGGGGCAGGTGCGGGCAGGTGGGGGCAGGTGGGGGCAGGCGGGGGCAGGCGGGGGCAGGTGGGGGCAGGCGGGGGCAGGTGGGGGCAGGCGGGGGCAGGCGGGGGCAGGTGGGGGTGCCGCCACCAGGCCCCCGGCCCGAGACCCGGCCCGACCCGACCTGGTACTGGCTCGGTTTACATACTACGTGAGTCACAAATCCCAGCCGGAGCAGCAGAGCGAGGCGAGGCCCGGCGCGGAGCGCGGAGGGGCACGACATTATGCCTTTGGTCACCTGCTCCCAGTCTTTTCCTTCCAATACAACTCAAAAATCAAGAATCCTACTCCCACCCGCAAAATAAAAGAAAGAAAGAAAGAAAGAAAGAAAGAAAGAAAAAAACATGTTCATAAATTTCTATGGCGCTTGCGTCTATTTCACGTACAGCCACGTATGGATAAGTTTTCTGTCAGAAAACCTCGAGAGCCACATCACGTGTGATAAAGAGGCAAAAAGAAAAAGAAAATATGAAGAGGACTCGAAACAGGACCCGAGGAAGCACTGTGGAAAATATTTCCGTAGATGTAGATGTACAATATATTTTGGAATTTACTATGTACAACATATCTCGTACATGTACGACTTTACGTTTTTCGACTTTGTTGCTCATCAATCGATTCTGAGTCGATACGTATAATTATTAGAAAATTTACAATATGAATCGTAATTGTACAAGACCCTTTCATGGAAAATTTTCCCGTACCCGCGGTACAAGAATTGCTCACAGTGAGGGCTGCAAATACTATTCGTGATGTGATTTGAGCCCCCTGTCTTGCAGCGGCGTGGGCGGAGTTGAGGGGGGGTGGGGCGAGAGGCGGGGGCGGCCGGTAAAAGCAGCAGGGGGTGGCAGTGTGCAAAGGAGTGTCATGTGGGCGCGAGCCAAGTAGGCCACCGCCGTGCAGGGGGGTAGGGGCCGCACCACCACACCCCGCCGCAAGGCCTCCGCCTCCACCACCCCGCCGCTACCTGTCGCGGTGCCCGGCCCACCCTGGCCGACAAGGGATGCTGGGCGGCGGGGCCAAGCCAAGTAGCAGGCCGCGCCACGGCGGCCGAACTGCACGCTGAATTCAGAAGAAGAGCGCTCTCCTCGTTCTATCTCTCTCGCACCTGCACTGCGCGACCCATGAGTGCGAGAGAGACAGAGCCTGCTGCTGGGTCGGCGACCGACCAGTAACGCCCTGCCCTTCAGGCGGCACTGCCCTGCCCAACATGCACCGCCAGGCACAGCAGGCGCCAGGCCAACGGCGACAGGGGTGTAGTTGTGCTTCCGCGACGTGTCGGGGCGATACCAGAGGTCAATGTGCGCGGAAGAGGGGGGGGGGGGGCAGAATAGCGCGAGGGGTGAATCACTTAATCATGTTTGTAGTGTAGCTACAATAATAAAATCTCAAAGGTTTAATTCAATTTATTTTTAAATTTTTGCCAATATAGAATGGTTTAAGTTTAAACTTTGAATGAATGACATTCTTGAAGTATTGGTTTATGGAAATCGTCGCTGAGAACAGAGGAGTAGCACCAGACCGAATGCTTCACACTGTAAAATGCTTGCAAACTAAATTCTTTGCAACGTTGCGAAGAAATTTTAATATTCGTATTACGAAGAATTTGTTCGTATTGCAAAGAACTTCTTTGCAAGCTACTAGAATTCTTACAAACTATTTGTTTGTATTGCAAAGAAATAGTTCGTAAGCTTACGAAGAATTAGTTCGTAATACAATGCTTAAAAATTCTTTGCAACTTACAAAGAAAATAGTTTGCAATACGAACCAATTCTTTGCAAGCATTTTACAGTGCAGAGAAGACGAAGAAGGTGCGATGCGGGTGGGTTGGTTTGCCTAAAGTCCTGGAATTTAGGTTTGCCTACCCGCTCTGCCCAATCCCAATAGGCACCATCATCACAGTCCCTTCGGTACGGGCGAGTTTGGAATCCGCCTGCACCCCGCATCCTATCCTCACTGAAACACCCGGTAGCCTGATGAGTCCGTATGAACATGAACAAGGGAGTGACTCACGCGGCGCAAGGCGGGACTACATTGGTAGCTTTTTCAGAGCGGGGACTCTCAAGGACGCGCGCGACGCGGTTGGATAGCGACTGGGTCGTAAAACAAATCGGGATAGCGGTGCGCGGGAGCACCTCTCTACAATAACACCCCATCGACGGCCTTTTACGTTCAATTTCTTCGCCGCGTCGCTAACCTGGCAGATTAATCACACCGGGCCAGCGACCGCCGCGCCGCGCCGCGCTCCGACGCCTCACCCCATGGCTCGACCCCGCCCCGCCCCGACCCACCCCGCCCCGCCCCACCACCACACCCACACCCCGCCCCACCCCACCCGGCCCACCTCGCCCCATATTTATAGTGCACCGTTCATCTTGGCGGACCACACGGCCCTCTCGCGTCGCCTTGCCTCGCTTCGCAGTGGCTCTATAATGACATCACCGCGTCAACTGTGAATCACCGTGCCACTCCCCCCCACCTCCACCTGCACCGGCAGCCTGTTTGTGTTTCCCTGTGCCGACTGGCGCCGCTGGCGCCGACACCCGGCCCGGCCCGCGCGGCCCGCCGTCTAGTCTGCGCTTGTACAGAAAAGAAAATTCATTGTATCAAGTAACTGCATCAACCTCGGTTTCAGGCCGTAAGTGCCGCGGATGTTTTAGAATACAAACGGGAGTTTTATGCGGGTTTGGCTACCCGCTCCCGCCGTCGTAAGGCACCGTGGCCTATCTAGAGAGGGGAGACCAAACAACCAACAATACTTTTACTTGGCTTGAAAGAACCAGGGCCATCTTTCTTTGGCCACATCGCATGCCTGTTACGTCTGTCTGTTACTACTATTCGAGCTCTTGATCCCGCCCAAAAAATATTGGGAGTGGAATTAGGTTTGTATTCGAGCTGCACAGCTGAAGAAGGAAGATGAGAGTCGTGAGCAAGGTGGTCGAGAGCCCCCCGAAAAATACGCATATGTTCGGAAGGTACGAGCTGCAATCCGACACAAAGTAATGCATGGACCGTGCCCAGCCCTCCTCACCTGCCAGCACCGTGCCTGCCGGGTTCGAAGCCTGTCCTGCTGTGTGTGCTGCACGATGGAGGTCAGAAGGGCCTGCAGGGTCTGCTGCAGGGCCTGCAAGGCCAGCAAGGCTCCTCCAGAGAGCATATCATGCAAGCATACCATACAGGAAGAAAGGCCATAAAAAAATAGAGAAAAAGTAACGGAGGGGTGTGTGTGGGGAGGAGGGGGGGGGTGGAAGACGCGAATAAAAGAAGCCGGACGGCCGTGCAGCGATGATAGCGTAGCGGGGCGGGGCGGGGTTGCCGTCCCAGATCCAGATGACAGCAGTGCCCGCTAGAGCCGAGCTGCACGTATCTTATCCGCCAGGGTGGTGAACGTACGTCAGACACCTCCAACGCAGTAAAGCCCGCCGAACCGAACCTAACCGCACGACCGGCTGACCATATCTCCCCTGCTGGCCGAGAGGTGAGTTCGTTCGTATCAGTGTGAGGTGCGGTCTTTGGACGCCGGACCCGGTCCAGCACAGCAGCACTCGATGCCTCGTATGAAATACCGTACATCTGCTCAGCATCATAAATATATTGGTTCAGCACTGAGTCTGGGTTAGTTTAACAATTTTGATCACGGTGCCCCCACATGCCGAGACACGTAAAACACCCGAGGGGGAAACAACTCTGAAATTTGTGAGCACATAATAGCTCAGAAAAATTCAGAGGCATTCAGAAAAATTTAGAAAAATTCAGAAAAAATTACATATTATTATTCACCAAAAGATAAAAACCAGGAGAATTCAAGCAAAAATTTACAAAAAATGAATAAAAATTCACAAAAATTCACAAAAATCCTCGAAAATCTCCAAAAATTTACAAAATTTGTACAGTAAAATTTCAGAGTTGTTTCCCCCTTCGAAAACTCCAGACAGAAGATGACTTAATCAGCCGCTTTGCTGCTCAGCAGCTCAGCACCCTGCTGCTCACTCTGCTGCTCCGCTACGCAGTGCATTATTGCTGCAGCCCGGCCCTGGTTGTTGGAGCTTGTTCTACCCCGCCGTGCCCCTCGTGTACCCCCTCCTCTGGCCTTGCGCGGGCGCGAGGCGCGGCGAGCCAGCGAGCGTTGACACCGTGGCGGGGCGGGGCGGGGCGGGGCGGGGCGGGGCGGGGGAGGGGAAGGCACCTACAATAAGCTCGCGGCACGACACGGCGAGGCGAGGCGACACGACACGGCCGCGGAGCGCTCTCCTCGCGCGGGGCGCTCACCGCGCGGAGCTCAGCGGAACTAATTATCATCACGGGAATGTGACACTGGCGTGAGCGCGGCGCGGCCAGGCTAGGCCAGGCACCAGGCACGAGCGGCCCGGCCGCATAGGGGGCAGCCGACTTTATTCACTTATCTCACCCTATCTCACTCGCACCTGTATGGCACACACCAAGAGTGCGAGAGAGACAGATAGAGCGAGGAGAGCCGCTCTTCAGAATACATAGGTCGCGGCAGGGCGATGTCGCCTCCTTCACGGGCCGCCGTCTGATTCCGAGGATCGGCTCCGTCCTTGTCGCACCCATGGCGATATGCTATGTTGGGGATGGCAGGGCCCCGTGAGTGCGACAAGGAAGGCGACGCGAGAGTGATCTTCGGAATCAGACGGCGGCTAGACAGACAGTATACACACGTAGGTGCGCGGGGAGGAGGGTTGGGGCGCGGCGCGGCGCTATGTGCTGCGCTCACAGCGTGCGAATACATACTAGAAAGCAGTGATACCGACACCTCGACCATCACAATAGAACTGGTTTCGATACACACGCCGGCCCGGCTTCAAGAGAGAGGGAGGGAGGGAGGGAGGTACGGCAGAAAGAGAGCGGAAGGGACAGAGACCGACATATTGGTTTGAGAAATTGGGAGAAAGAGAAAGAGAGAGGGAGAGGGAGGGAGAGGGAGACGCAGACAGATACAGCCGACTCTCATTACCGGGATGGGAAACAGTCCCGGCCCGGCCGGCACGCCAGGCCTGTTATTTCCCAAAACGAGAAGGCGGTTCTCACCTCTCGCCCCTCCTCAGATAGTGGCAGCAGCTCATCACATTCATAACAACGATCCCGACAACTTTAGTGACTACAGTGACGGCGGCCGAGGCCTGGAGGGCGGTGGGTGGGGGTACTCTCAGTCTCTCAGTGCTTCAAAGAGCATCATGAACGGGCGGCGGGAGCCGGCCCTGCCGACCGATTCTGAAGATCGCTCTCCTCCCTGCGTCCTTGTTGCACCTGAAGCAGTGCCCTATGCTGGCCATGGTTGTGCTCCATGAGTGCGACGAGGACAGAGAGGTATAAAAAGCGATCCTCGAAATCGTTCCACTGTGAAAAATACTCGTAAGGGTTACGGGAAAATTTTCCATGATAAAAGTCGTAAAATTACGATTTGAAATTGTAAATTTACAAGCACTCCATATCGACTTTGAACTGACCGACGAGCAAGAATGGGCTGTCGTAAATTTACGACATATTTTGTAAATCAAAATTACAAAAAAATGTCGTAAATTTACGAGTAAATTTTTCACAGTGTCGGCAGCAGCAGCAGCAGCCCGTTCAAACGCACAGCGGTGCACAGGGCAGCGTGACGGCCGTGACCGTGACGTGACGGCCCGCGTCATGTGATAGTCACACACATCGGTATTTCCGAGCGCAGCGGCCCGCCCGGCGGGGCGGGGCGGGGCGGGGCGGGGCGGGGCGGGGCGGGGCGGGGCGGGGCGGGGCGGGGCCGTGTCCAACAGGTTGCGGGCAGCCGGACTGGACTGGTGCCGGTTCCTTCCCTCGCGCGTTTCATGGAATGAGCCGGTGGTTGCTCAGACACATCATGAGCAGACAGAAATACTTGTCCAGGATAACGCGCGGTGCGAATATTTGGGCAGCTGCGCGCATATTTTGAGCCCCTCATTGCGAGCGTGTGTACGCCCCCGCCGTGGGGCACGGCTCACCGCGCTGCCAGCGGGCGGGAGGCCACTGTACCCGAGAGTACCCAAACGCCGACGCCGAGCCGGGGCCCTGCCGGGGCCCTGCCGGGGCCTGGCGTGTGGGAGGATGAGGCCAGCATGCAACAAGTATTTCCGCTCGGTGAATACGTACCGGTGGGAGGGACGGAGGGAGGGGAGAGAGTGAGACAGAGAGGACAGGAGAGAGGCGCCTTCCTCGCCCTCTCGCCTGTAGGGGAGTGAGATGCACACAACCGCGTTGCTGTGAAAAGAGGGAGAAGGGCTGGCCTGGCCGAGGGGTCTGCGGTTAGAAAGTTTGTAAAAACTGAAGAAAATATATTTGTGAAAATGGGGGAAATGAGAAAAAAAAAACATTCCTATACATCAAAATGTATCGAAGCGGTCTCAGAATCCTTAAAATGAACCAACGAAAAGGTTTACGACAAATATATTCACATACGTTATTCTAGTGGGTGTAAATTGTGGTTCGATACTTGAGACTGCCAAAGTTTAGTTAAACAGTTAAACTAACGTCAGTCAAAGTAGGTTGTACAACGTTACAAATTCTAATTATGTAAAAAGTTTTCCCCATTTAGCAGACGTAATTTTTTTTTGAAAATTGTCCGTTTCGAGTAATTGCACTTAAAAAGACGGTTCCGGAGTGGTGCGGATCGATGAGGATGGATATAGTGGAAAAGTGGACCAATTTCGGTCGGATTTTACAGTGTACTAGCGAGTTAAGCCTGTTTTCAAGGACAACGGTTCGCAGCATTGACCTGGAGTCGAAAAGGCGGTTCCGGAGAGGTGCGGGTCGATATGGTCGAATAACGTTGAAAACTGGACCAATATTGGTCGGTTTTTATGGTGTACTTGTGGTTTAGGCCCTTTTCCGAGGGAAATGGTCTGCGTCATTGAACTGCACTTGAAAATCCGGTTCCGGGCGGATCGATGGGGTTAGAGAAACTTGAAAATCGCACCAATTTCCCCCTTTTTACAGTGTACCGGCCAGTTGGGCCCCTGGAACAAAAATGGTGTGCGCCATTATTCTGGCCGCGTCCAGACGATTCCTGAGAGGTGCGGGAAGATGGGGGCGTCTCCAAAACTAAAATTACGCCAATATCGTGATTTAGGCCCTTTCCGGAGGGGCGTAACTCAGCTCCCAGAGATATTTTGGGAAATCGCTGAAAACGTTGGGCGGCATCAATGAGCCACCGTCGAGACGGTTCTGGCGATGTGCGGGTCAGCTGGGTTAGACAAAATTAGAATTGGACCGTTTTCGCCTATTTATTACACTGTACCGGCCAGTTACGCCCTTAATCGCAAAAACGGTGGGTGGCTGAGCCGACCCAAAACGGTAGAAGATACAGCAAAACGGGCAAAATTTTGACCTAGAGAAACCCAACTCGTCGACATTCCCGTTACGAGCTCATGAAATTTTCCCGATAAATTTTTTTCCCATTACTGTAGAACTTTAATTATTTTTTTTTTCAGTGCCTTAATGAGGGTTGGCAGGATTTGAACCAGGCCTTTCGGTGTCCAGGAGTGACCCTTAAAATACCCCCAAAAATTTCGACTCTCTACAGCAACTCCTTGGAGTGGAACAAACATACAGACAAACAAACAAACAAACAAACAACACCAAAGCCCGCTCTCAAGCTTTTCCAAACCAGAAGGGAGCGCTAAAAAAATAGGCCAGATGATAACAAAATTCTAAGATACAAACGACTTGAATAGATTTTTCATGGAAAATCTAAAATTTGTCTGGTATATGTATACTTGCTAAATATGTAGACTAAAATGTCTAAAGCTGATTAATAGGCCTCAAATGCTAGACTGAAATAGGCAAGAGTATATAATATTTTGCTAAAAAAGGTTCTCTATATTACTCCTAGGATTTATAAAACATCTCAGTACAGCAGCATCAATAGTTTCAGTGAGAATATATGATATATATTAAATCCATGGTTTGCCGTCACCATGTGTATAATAAATAATACCTATCAAATGATATCAATTTAAGTAATTCTGCAGCATGCACCCAAATTTGTGTATTTAAAACAAAGGTACTTTATTATTTAGAATACAGAGAAGAAATATTAAATCCACGGTTTGCCGTCACCAAGTGTATAATAAATAATACTATCAAATGATATCAATTTAAATAATTCTGCAGCTTGCACCCAAATTTGTGTATTTAAAACAAAGGTACTTCATTATTTAGAATACAGAGAAGAAATAAATTTGCATCAAATCAGTAATCGGACCAATATTATACAAAACACACTAGCTGACATTCGACCGAACACTGTATTCTACGCTTCACATGATCTGAATGAAATTTCAATTTGAATCTTTCAGTCCTTTAATATTGCTAAAAATGGTTCTCTATATTACCCTCAGGATTTATAAAACATCTGAGTACAGCAGCATCAATAGTTTCGGTGAGAATATATGATATATATTAAATCCACGGTTTGCCGTCACCAAGTGTATAATAAGTAATACCTATCAAATGATATCAATTTGCAGCTTGCACCCAAACTTCTGTGTTTAAAACGAAGGTACTTTTTTATTTAGAATACGGAGAAGAAATTAAAATAGTTCTCTATATTACCCTTAGGATTTATAAAACATCTCAGTACAGCAGCATCAATAGTTTCGGTAAGAGTATATGATATATATTAAATCCACGGTTTGCCGTCACCAAGTGTATAATAAATGATACCTATCAAATGATATCAGTTTCACTAATTCTGCTGCCTGCACCCAAACTTGTGTATTCTAAACAAGGTTCTTTATTATTTAAGAGATAGGGAGATGAAATAAAATTACTACAAATGAGTGATAGTGATGGGCCCAGTATTGTACAAAAACTAGCTGACATCGGACAGACCACATTAGTTTATGCTTCACATAATCTCAATACAACTTCAAAACCTACATATCAGACCTGATATTTTCTAATTTAAAATGATCCGAATGTATGTGCAGCCCTAATACACACCATTTTTTTAACAGAGTTATGCTAGAATTGAATATAAAACTAGATTTAAACTAGTTTACATTATGGGTTATGGTGCTTTGTTATGGTTCCCACTACGCTCCGCCATTCGGGGCAAGGTCCTCATTGTACAAAAACTAGCTGACATCGGACAGACCACATTAGTTTATGCGTCACATAATCTCGATACAACTTCAAAACCTACATATCAGACCTGATATTTTGTGGTTCCTGACATTTTTTTACCCGGAGCCAAGCCGGGCCGGGGGGAGCCGGGGGAGCCGGGTCGGGCCGAGCCGGGCCGAGCAACGAACACGACACACGAACAGACTAGACGAGTGGGGACAGAGCGTGGAGGGGGGAGGCGTGACGTCACAGTGACGACCATATCCCGAACGGACGACCATCCCGAAAGGACGACCATGCCCGAAGCCATCCCGAACGACGACGGTCGACGATGACGACGACACGCTCCCCGCCCCAGCCGACGTAGCGCTAGAAGCGGTGCTGAGACCGCTTAAAAAGTTCATTAGCATTCAGAGAGAATCAAACTGGATTAGACGAATACCTCTATTCCAGTCATGAAGAAAACATACAAAATAGTTTAGATTGCTCGCTCCACATTTTCTTGACTTTTTTTTTTGGAGAAAGAGCAGGAAAAGCACGAACAATCGACGAATAATAAAACACGAAGGCTGATGAGACGCCTTCTGTTCACTTCCCATACATATTTTTTCACATAATACTTTCTGGAAGGTGCTAATTCTCAAAACTGACACGACAATGGGCGGCACCCGAATGCACTTCTCATGCTCTCCCCGTACCCACCCCGCTATCGAAGGCTTCGCTAGCTCCTCTACACTGGAAAATTCATGGGTACGAATGCTGCTCTCTCGCAGATGGCCTATGGCCTGCGCTGAAAGCCAAAACCTTTGGGTTTCTAATGCACCCGCGTTCCGCCCGCGCGCACCCTATTTAAATTCAGCCCGATGCGCTACGCAGCGCGCCACACGCCTGCCAGCGGTGAATCCGAGGGTGAATCGCTACTCGGCGCCAAAATATCTCTCTCCACGCTCCGCTCTCCGGCCGCCCCTGACGGCCACCACAGCCCAACACGCGAGTGGCGCGCGCGGAGCTAGCACATTTCTGCGACTCGACTTTGCGAGCGACGCAGTGACTCATACTTTTCTTCTTCTTCTATGTTTTTCCTGTTTTGTCGGTGACGGAAGCTCAAATAACCCTCTGAACACACAGCACCTCCTGCGACGCTCATATACCATATGCCATGGCGCCGCGCGAGGGACGGGGACGAATCACTCGATGCATCACTCCTGCAAAATGTGTCCAATTTTATTAATTTTTTTAAAAAAAACTTTTGATCTTTGAGGGAAAATTTTTGTCACTTTTTGATAAATTTCGATCTTCTGCCCTACTTCTTACTGTTTTCTTTTTTTCTTTTCAGTTCTCTGTTGTTTCTTTATTCTCGATTTTTCTGTATCTTTTCACACGTTTTTGTTTAATTTTTTAAAATGATATTTTTGGGGCCGTACAGTAATTTTTCGAAGTGACTCCCCCTCGGCCCGAGACCATGCTGCCATGGGCACCGCCTCCTGCCCCGCTGCCCCCGCCGGGGCCGTCAAGTAGGACGCCACCTAACGGCGGCAGAGCGGGGTCCACAGGGCCATGGTCATGAGGGTCACCTCGTCCCTTCGTCGTGTCGAGCCGGGCCGGGAGGAAGGCCGGGGCCGGGCGGCAGCAGGGGCGTCTAGTTTATGTCATCATGGCGGGCGGGCGCAGGACTCCGCGGAGTGGCGGCGGGGAGCAGCCGACTTCTTCCGAAGAGCGAGCCGCGCTTTCCTCGGCCTGTCTCTCTCGGACTCATGGTCTTCGTCGTATATAGGTGCGAGAGAGACAGAGAGAGGTGCGAGCCGGTCTTCGGAGTAAGTCGGCATCAGGGGCCGTCGTGCCTCTATGCCCGCCGCTCCGCTGTAGCGCGCCGGGCCGCCGGGCCGGGCCGGGCGAGAGCCGTCCCTCTCAGCCTCAGCCACTCCTCCCGGCAGCTAATGGCTGCGAGTGGACCGGATAATGGACCTCTTACTGCGATCAGTGGCCACGATGCACGCGGCGGCGCGCGGCGCGGCGGGAGGGGACCCCCGGGACCCCCCCCCCTCCTGCTCCCCCCGCGGAGTGAGCGTCGCTCTGCAGAGGCGCTCGCGCCCGCACCGCGCGGTATAAGCGACGCACGTAAAGGCAGCGTTGACAAAATATGCAACACGGACGAAAAATCGCTCAGCTGGAACGAGATGTGAAAAATTGGCACTACGGCTAATTAAAAACAGCGGGAAAAATAAAAAGCAGAGAATAGGAACGGCGGCTTAAAAATCAGCTGCGCCTATACAGCAAAAAAATGCACACCTGCCATTTTTTTTTTTTGCCTAGACGCGGGGGTCGGAGAAGTCCTATTTTTCTTAGTCCCTCCAGCTTTCGAAATGTTGCCCTACAGGCTCCAAAACGTCTGAAAAGGCATATCTTGCATTCAAATTCCTCCGGCCGTATTTTTCCAAAATTTCTGTCAGCACCGGTCCTAGTCTGAAACGAACGCAGGGGCGACTATAGGAGCTAGCTACCCGCCAGACAGACGATGGCAGCGCGAGGAGGACATTCGCCGTGGGCGAGGTCGTGGTCCTGCCCTGGCCGCCTCGCCAACGACTAGTATCAGCGCACGCAGCGCAGCGCTGCGGGGTAAAGGTTTCAATCGTGCTGGCGTAATGGCCTGCTTGTGCTGCTGGAGAGAAGTCCCAGCATCAGCAGCGCCGCCGGCTCGGAGGGGGCTAGCCGCCAGATTCAGAAGATCGCTCTCGTACCTCGCCGTCCTTGTCGCACCGATGGCGGTGCGCTATGTTGGGGGTGCCAGAGCCCCATGAGTGCGACAAGAACGGGGGCGAGAGAGCGATCTTCGGAATCAGAAGGCAGGCCCGTTCCCCTCCAGCGCTCCAGCCTGAAGAGGAACCTCCGACCCGACCCGGCCCACGCCGCACCGCAGACAGATTACAGCCAGAAGTGAATGAAGCCATAGTGAGGGAAGGGAGGGTAATCAGGGCCTCTTGGGCGCCGCCAACCCCCGGCCACCCCCGGCCTGAGCCAGGGTTAACGACGCGGAACTTTCACTCGCTAGACTACGAGATTTGGCAAAATGATGGAATATTCTTGGCGGAGCGGCAGAAAGACGCGGTTTAGTAGAATGACGCCGCCGACACGCAGAGAGACGCAGCGCGGCGTGGTGCGGGGCGGGGACGGGCAGGGCGGGGTAAAGCCGCACCGCGGCCATTCAATCCGCGCCAGCGAAAGTGCAAACAGCAGCGGAGCGGCGGCCGGGCCGGGCCGAGCAGGCCCGCGCTGTCAGCAGTTCGATCTTCCCAAACAGGCAATCGTCAGAGAGGCAATCAGCAATCAGAAGTCCCAAGGACTTGCCACAGTCCGCCCGCAGCAGCGCGCCGCGGCGCTCAGCTCTCCCCGCCCCGCCCCGCAGCCCGCGGGGGCAATCGCAACCGACTGTGTGCATTGCAAACCCACTGATGAAGAAGGGGTGGAGGAGAGGGCGCGGCGCGGGCGCGGGCGATACGGCGGGACCCAGCCAAAACAATAGCCGCCTTCACGGCGGTGAAACACGCGCCCGCCCCGCCACGTCACCCCCGCAGCACCAAACAAGTTCCGTAAGTGCGCGGGTAACAGCAGGCAGCTGCTGTTGCGGGAGAGGGGGGGGGGCAGGGGGGGCAGTTCCATAATCCTCGTACACCCCTCTAAATGATTATTGATAGTTACATAATCGTAATCATGTAAAATTTCCAAATATTGACAAACATGGAGAAATATTATCAAATTTGACCAAAAGTTGCGTGATTACAGGCCAATAATCAGAAAATATGTTAAAATAAATTCAAATAATCATTGATAATCACCATAATCGTGACTGATTATAATCCTCGTACGCGATTTTTCAAGTTGGTAGACCCTTGGGCAGTGCAGACCCGGGGGAGACGTACCTACGTGGTGGCCGCCACAGCCGGCCGTGCGTAGCGGCAGCAGGTACTCATTCAGATTCACATCGACATTTACTTATAAACGACTCGCTCTGCGAGGCCGGACACTCGCTCGCACCAGCCTCTGCCGTCGCTAATGTCGCGGAACGCTTCGGCACGGTGTCCGACACGCCACCCTGTTCCACCCCCCGCGCCCCGCGACACGTCAGGCCTGCTCGAAAGTAGAGCACCCCGAGCACAAGCAAGCACATCCCCTGCTGCGGGGCGTGGCGGGGCTGGGCGGGGCTGGGCGGGGCTGGGCGGGGCTGGGCGGGGCTGGGCGGGGCGGGGCGAGGGCTGCGCTGTTTGCAGTGAGGCGGCCCAGCTGATTCACGCAGGGCTGTCAGCCTGTAGGCGCGCTGGTCGGGGAGGCTGAGCATGACGCACCCGCCGCGCTGACCGTCTTCGTCTTCCATCCTTGTTCCACTGCAAAGCGATGATGTCGGGGGGAGAGAGGAGGAGGAAAAGAAGGAGCGAGAGAAAACTTGTAGGGAGAGAGAGAGAGAGCGCGGGTGGAAGGGGTGACCTGCTTTACAACTGCGACTGCTGTGTTGTTTGAATCGCAGGCGGAAATCAAACGAAGGCAGCAACAGTTGGGCGACGCTGGCCGGGCGGGGCGCGGGGCGGGCCACCAGCAGACTGATTCAGAAGAACGCTCTCTTCGCTCTGTCTCTCTTGCACTTATACGGCACACCCCATCATAGCGAGAGAGACGCAAAGTCTGAATCAGTCTGGAGGGCTGACCAGGACGAGGACCAGCTATGTCATGTCGATTGTCTCGGCCCGGTCATCTCTCCGGAGGGTCGGGGTCGGGGTGCGAGGAGGGCTGAGCTCAACTAGATGCTGAGTATGTCGTGCTCCGTGCGCCAGTAACGCGGCTGAGAAGCACTGAGAAACCGGCAGTGCGGGGTGATCATAGTGGGGGTGGGGGTGAGGTGCGGGGGCGGGGGGCGGGGGCGGGGCAAGGTGCGGCGGGGTAGAGTGGGGACATGGAGGGGACCAGGACGCGGGCTGGCCCGGGAATTTACATGAGCCGGCCGGCCGGTGGACCGGCACGTAGCGACAGCGACCCGTAGCGACCATGGCGACTGCGACTGGGCGCAGGCTCCGCCACGCCACGCCACGCCACGCCACGCCACGCCACGCCACGCCACGCCACGCCACGCCACGCCACGCCCCGCTCCACCTCCTCCCCGTGTATCAGCCCGGCGGGCTGCCAGCCAAAAAAAAAAAAAGTGATTTTTGTTTTGCGCGGAAGCAGGAGGAAGAAGAGGACCGCGCGAAGATTCTCGAACGCCTCGGCGCGGGGCGCACGGCGGCGGCTCCCCGCTCTCAAAGTGCCTCAGTATATTGGCGACTGTGGCGCGCCGGGGAGAGGACCGCGGCGAGGCAAGGCGAGGCGTGCAGCAGGGCCTGCCCTCCTGCAGCCTGCGCAGTCGACGTGTTCCGAAGAGCGCTTTCCTCGCCCCGTCTCTCTTGCACTCATGGGCTTCTGCGTATGCGTGCGAGAGAGACAGAGCGAGGAGAGCGCTCCTCCGGAATAAATCGGCAGGCCTGCCGGGGAGCGGGGCCGGGGCGGCGGGGAGGCTCCTCTCACGTTAGGACGTTACGAACTCCTTATGCAAACCGCCGCATCGGCACGCGTCACGAGCGCACGGAGTACCGCAACCCCGGGCCGCGCGGCGAGCCGATAGGCAAAGGGGATCTGACCCCGCGGCCCCCGCAGCGCCCGCGCAGGGCCCCCGCCGCCGGACAAAGATTTGTATATTTATTTTTGTTCGGGGGGAAACCGACCGGGAGGGAAGAGGGAAGTGTTGCAATGGAGAAGCCTCAGCACGGCCGCAGGGAGGGCGGGTGGGGGTGGCAGCAGCGGGACGGGGCGGGATGGAATGGGACGCAATGGGCGATCTTCGACAGAAAAATAATTTAGCGAGATGTGCGCAACCGAGCGTTACGCGCGCTTTCCCAGCTTGGAGGAGAGCCAGCAGCAACAGCAGCAGCAACAGCAGCAGCAGCAGGATTAGAAGTCTGTGGGCATGCCCCAGCGGACCCGCACCTCGCACCGCCCCGCGCAGCCCTGCGCAGCCCTGCGCAGCCCCGCACAACGACTGTAAGAAGACGGAGAAATGCCGCGGTCCGGCCGGGGAATGCAAGAAGCCCACTTTATGCCCCTCATTTGATTTTTTTCCCCTTTTCAGTGAGTGGTAGTCTGCCATTGACAATTAAGGTAAAAACTATACACACCAGAGAGGCAAGAGAAAAGAATACACCTACACGATGAAAGAGCGTACGGCTTGAGCGTACGTGGCTATCCTGCCGAGTATCTGAGACTTGCAGGGAACTTGTTTCTGCGACGATGCAATTTTAGGTCGTTCAACGATTCGCAACCTCAGCCGCCCTGCAAGTTTGTAGCTCTCAGGTAGTTTAGGGCCGGGGCCGGGGCCGGGGCCCGGGAGGGGGGTGGGGGTCGGAGCCAGGGCCGGGCGGCGGTGGGTACGTACCTAGGGACCTCTCTCAGCCTCCCCTCACATAAACAGCGGCCAGGTAGAAAAATAAAAGGAGAAAAGGGAGAAACGAGGCAATGAGTTAAGCCTGCGTAACATGCCTCGCCTCTGCTGACCCCAGTAACATCAGGATCTCTGCGAGGCCAGGCGAAACCAGCAAGAGCACGCGGGGCGCGGCGGGGCGGGGCGGGGCGGGGCGGGGCGGGGCGCGTCCTTCTCCTCTGCGGAGGGCCGCGCCGGGCGTTCCGCGAGGGAGGTGTACCAACTATGCGCAGGCTCGCTGCATTTCATGGGGACACCTCCACCCGTCACGTCGGCCCAACAACCGGCTGCTGCTTGGCTGCCGCGCGCGCAAAACAGGTTCAACAGGTTCACACGAAGTCCAAGCGATTTTAGATTTGGCTTAGGGTATTCGGCAAGGTATGGGGTACTCTTTAGAGAGCGCGCTCTCACACACACACGCACACACACACACTCACAGCACACACAAGGACGCACAATAAGGTGTGCACCGGGTGCCCCCTTCCTGGAGAAGGTCGCCTCCAACGACTCGAATAGATAAATTCTCCTCCGAATGACACTTTAACGCACGCCATTCAGAGCACGAATAATTACCACGCTCGGATTTTCCACTCGTACGCTTCGCGCATATAACACTCGGGCCGGCTGGGAGGTCCGGCCCGTCCGGCCTCAGGCCTCCGGCCCATACGACCCCGGCCCGGCCCGGCCCGCCCCGGACATGGCTGCCCCCCCCCCCCCCCCTGCTCCCCCTTCCCCACCCCCAACCGCCCATATGGCCACTCTCCTAACGGCCGTCGGGGCAGAGCCGGGCACTATAGGGTGATTCCGCACAGTGGTTTCGTCTCTCTCTATCTCTCTCTCTCCTTGTCGCTCTCACGGCGCACGCGGCCAAGAAGAGCAGGAGCACGATGTAGGAGCAGGAGAGAGGACACGACTAAACGCTGTTCGGAATATTGGCCCGCCCTGGCCGCCGCTGGCCGGCGCCCGGCTCCCCGCCAACACAATGTTGCGTAGGTCGCAGCGCGTCGCGTCACGTCACGTCCCGCACCGGAAGTCAATGCACTCCCTCCGCACCGTCATCATCGAGAGCCGCGGCGCGGGGAGAGGCAGGCGAGCGAGCTGCCGCTGACATGGGCCCAGCCGAGGGGCCCACAACCCTGGAATTCAGGTGTACAAGGCCACCGAAATCTTTGGAAATCATATTGAAATCTCATTGAAATCAGTGAAATCTTTGAAATCAGTTGAATTCTCTTGAATTCACACGAATTCCGTTGAAATCACTTGAAATCTGTTGAAATCACTTTGAATTCACGTGAAATCACATTGAATTCACATGAAATCACATTGAATTCACATGAAATCACATTGAATTCACATGAAATCACATTGAATTCACATGAAATCACATTGAATTCACATGAAAATCACATTTAAAAAGCGTCTCGGGAAACTCACTCAAATCGGTGTGGGGAGAGGAGGGGGGCGATGCGCACTAACAGCTGTTCGGCGAATTCGAGATATTTTAAGATTTTTAGATACTTTCATAACAGATTGAGATTCCTATTTATTCTTAAAGCTTAGTGCCATTTCAATAAAAGTATCTAATGTATAAACAATGTCTTTTTGTTTAAATTTTTGCCATTGGAGGTATAAATAATAGTCCTACGCAAATCCACTTCAACAAATCTGGTTTGTGAGGGAATATTAATTTATTAACTGGAGCAATAAAACATAGTGAAAGTGCTAGACGACTAAGATTCTTTAAAATACCTTCTTGTTACGGCACAGTTGGAGTGAACTTTTCAAAATCGTGCAAAAAATACGGGGATTCCCCAGAAAATACACGCACAGCTGATCCAAATTATTCTCTCAATTACATGATTAAATAGGATTTTTCCTAAATTATTGTGAATTATTTCGATTTATTCGACATTATCGGAAATTAACTTGCAACTGCGCAAAATAATCTCAATTATTTTAATTATTTTTTTAAAAAAATCAGAAGCAAATTTTGCTCTGCAATTGAAAGGGTGGCGTGAAAACATGGAAAATTTTTGCGGCAGTAAACCTCCCGAAGGAGGTTGCGGTTCCCGCCAGGCACAGGGCTTTTACCCCCTGTGGCAGCCAACTGCTTCGGTGTTCCATGGGAACCGGCGCTTTGCTGACTGCGATCCTATCGCGCAATTCGACAGATTTGATCCCCGTACCACCATTGGCCTACCCCTAGAGGTACGAGCGGTGTCAAGAGCGTTAGACTTCCTGATCCCAGTTTCAGAGGCCTTACCTCAGAGGGGTACGCGGGATTCGAACCCACAACCCCGAGTGCCGACACGTAGCCAGAACAGGAAGCGACCCAACGCCCAGAGCCACCGAGCCAACGGCGGTGAAACGTGTTTTACTTCTATTTGACCTGCCATCCAGCTGCGGCCAAAGGGAATGTCAAGCGCGAAAAATACTTTCCCGAGTGGGAGTCGAACTTCGGACCACTCAGTTCGGTGTTGCGCGCTCTACCAACTGAGCCACGACGCCAAGATGACTGTACAGTGCGACGGGTTCGAGTTGTATTTGTCCTGTCCTCCTGGCTGGAGGCTGCAGGATACGCGGCACATACGGCTCGAACCCGTCGCACTGTACAGTCATCGTGGCGTCGTGGCTCGGTTGGTAGAGCGCGCAACACCGAACTGAGTGGTCCGAAGTTCGACTCCCACTCGGGAAAGTATTTTTCGCGCTTGACATTCCCTTTGGCCGCAGCTGGATGGCAGGTCAAATAGAAGTAAAACACGTTTCACCGCCGTTGGCTCGGTGGCTCTGGGCGTTGGGTCGCTTCCTGTTCTGGCTACGTGTCGGCACTCGGGGTTGTGGGTTCGAATCCCGCGTACCCCTCTGAGGTAAGGCCTCTGAAACTGGGATCAGGAAGTCTAACGCTCTTGACACCGCTCGTACCTCTAGGGGTAGGCCAATGGTGGTACGGGGATCAAATCTGTCGAATTGCGCGATAGGATCGCAGTCAGCAAAGCGCCGGTTCCCATGGAACACCGAAGCAGTTGGCTGCCACAGGGGGTAAAAGCCCTGTGCCTGGCGGGAACCGCAACCTCCTTCGGGAGGTTTACTGCCGCAAAAATTTTCCATGTTTTCACGCCACCCTTTCAATTGCAGAGCAAAATTTGCTTCTGAATTTTTTTAAAAAATAATTAAAATAATTGAGATTATTTTGCGCAGTTGCAAGTTAATTTCCGATAATGTCGAATAAATCGAAATAATTCACTGTAAAAATTTTTGTTGTTGATTAACAGCAAAAGTGTTGTTAACTTTTTAAACAACATATGTTGTTTACAAACAAACTTTTTGTCAGAGGTCAAGAGCTCAAAAAATTTATTTCATTCAAAAAAAGTGTTTCTGTCTTGTTACTGCGCAGAAAGAATATTAATTACAAACTTCACTGTTCTCCAACAAAATGTGTTAGTTAAAAAGTTAACAACAGTTTTGTTGTCACGTTACAACATATCCATACCGATCCATACACATCAGTTTCTTGTATGGGGCCTTATGGTAAGAATCAACGGATATTTTTAAGTGTTATACTAAAAACAACTCCTTTGTTCGAGAACAAGGTGCTCATCGCGTAATCTCTCGTCTCCTGACAACTATTTTTTACAGTGTTCACAATAATTTAGGAAAAATCCTATTTAATCATGTAATTGAGAGAATAATTTGGATCAGCTGTGCGTGTATTTTCTGAGGTCGTCCAAAAAATACTTGAATTCGTTGAAAATCTCACGAAATCAGTGGAAATCATATGAATTCGGTAGACATTTAACTGAAATCAATGGAAATTATGTGAAATCAATGGAAATCACTTGAAATCATGTGAAATCTCGTGAAATCAGTGAATTCACTTGAAATCTTTGAAATTCGTTGAAATCACCTGAAATCATGTGAAATCTTTGAAATCCGGAAATCAGGTGTACAAAATTTTTCGGAGTTGTGGGCCCCTCGGGCCCAGCCGCGCTCATGAGCCCATGAGACCTGTAGACTGATTCCGCATGGGACTTCCATACCTCCGTCCTTGTCGCACTCACGAGGCACTGCCATTGGGTGGGAGAGAAAGGACCGCGCGTCTACCTCCCATTGACCGATATGCGGAATCAGCCTACTGCGGCACGGACGGGCGGCACCGCGACCGCCGACAAGGTGGGCGTCATGGAGTCCCGTCGGTATGCTGCACTGCATTGCTGCAGCTTCCCCGTCGTTTACCTGCGAGCTTCGCGGGTCTTGCCCCGCCCGCACCCGCCCTCGCTTCTGCGCCCCCAGCTGCCATAAGAATAAGGAGCAAGAGAGAGAAGGAACACTTACGGCGTTCGGACTCACAAGGGAACCCCGCCACGCGTAAATTCCCGATTTTGATGAAACTTTGGGAACTTGAAGGCCTTCATGTGTCTACCTCAGCCACATCAAAACTTGCTGCTCAATTTCATATCTAGGGGGTTTTCATGCTATAAAAGCAATAAAATCGACTTCCTGCTTACCGGTACATGCATATGAGGAGTCGTCATAAGGGATAACTCGGCGAGTTGCGACCCTTTGGGCGAAAATTTCGTCCGTTTTGACGTATCTTGTACCGCCTGGGCGCTAGAGTGGATTTTTGACTTAAATGGACAAATTCTTTATTTTACCCCGGCCCGTACGTGTATATATAGGGTAAAATTAAATGTGAAATTGAGCAGCAAATTTTGATGCAGCCGAATCAGACACAATGAGGTGTACCGGGTGTCCGCGAATTGACATGCGCGGCAGTTGGGTTGCATACGCTACTAGGCGCTGGGAATGGAGCCGAGCCGGCGGCAGCGGCAGTGGAGGGGGACCCCCTCCCCCCCCCCTCCACCACCCGGCTGATGGAGGGAGCCGTGACAGGGAGTAGCGCTGCTCAGAGCCGACCCAGGGTGAGGCGGGGTGGGGGCTCTGGGTTCTCCTTCAGACCTCGCGAGCTGGCTACGCACCCCCCCCCGCGTCTCCCGCGGGCTCCTCGAGCCTCCACCGCGAGACCGCGAGCCTCCCCCGCCAGACCGCGAGCTTCCCCCGCGGGACCGCGAGCCTCCCCTGCGGGACCGCGAGCCTCCCCCGCGAGACCGCGAGCCTCCCCTGCGAGACCGCGAGCCTCCCCCGCGGGACCGCAAGCCTCCCCCGCGAGACCGCGAGCCTCCCCCGCGAGACCGCGAGCCTCCCCTGCGGGCCCGTGAGCCTCCCCCGCGGGCCCGTGAGCCTCCCCATGCGAGATCGCGAGGTCTGAAGGAGAACCCAGAGCCCCCACCCCGCCTCACCCTGGGTCGGCTCTGAGCAGCGCTACTCCCTGTCACGGCTCCCTCCATCAGCCGGGTGGTGGAGGGGGGGGGGAGGGGGTCTCCCTCCACTGCCGCTGTAGAGTTTGCAATCGGTCGGGCAGACCCTGGCGCGCTTGCCCGACCACCGGACGTGTGAGAGAGACAGCACTAGCAGTCTCTGTCGCACGCATGGTGATCGTCACCTCAGTTCGGGTCGGGTCGGGCCGGGCAAGAGCAGCCAGCGTGCGTCGGGCAAGCTCACCGGGGTTTGGCCGACCGATTGCAAACTCTATGCCGCTGCCGCCGGCTCGGCTCCATTCCCAGCGCCTAGTAGCGTATGCAACCCAACTGCCGCGCATGTCAATTCGCGGACACCCGGTACGATTTTCCAATGTCTTATCGAAATCTGGAATTTACACTTGGCGGGGTTCCCTTGTCAGCCTGCAGGCACGGCGCGGCCCTTCAACCGCCCATCAGCGGAGTGCCAGCCGAGCCGTCAGATTCCGAAGATCGCTCTCCTACCTCCGACATTGTCCCACCATTGGTGATGCTCTATGTTGGGGGTGGTAGGGACCCCTGAGTGCGACAGAGACGGAGGCGCGAGAGCGATCTTCGGAATCAGGCGGCAGGGCTAAAGGCGGGCCGCCGCCGCGGGCAGCCCCCCGGGTCAGGCGGACAATGAGAGTGCACTTCAGACTGTCATGGTTGCCTACCACGGCAGAGCCTTCTCCTCGCAATTCGAAGTTCCCCCCTCAGGAACCGCGGTTAGAAATAATAAAAATAATGTTTGATCAGTAGCCCAGAGATAGATGGAACAGACCATTCCACCAAATGTCGGAGGACGGAAGGATTCAAAAAAGTGCCGCAAACAGTATACATCGTTATCACTTCATTTTCGTCGAATAAAAGTGTCACTGCACACATGATGACACTCACCTACATACTGAAGTCTTCACTCATAGCGCTGGTTAGGTCTCTTAAGCAGGTACGGGAGAGTTTAGGTCAGGTCTTGGTCCGGACTCATGTTTCATCCAGTGCAGGTGACGTCCACGTGAAACAAATCTCAATTATGAGCCAGTTTAACAAGCATTTTGACATATGAGCATCAAACTAACTTCACGAACTCAGTCCCGATGTTAATAACGAACGGCAGACTCGGTTGCAAACGCAAACGCGGCGACAGTAACGGTTACTGTTTTTAACTGCGCGTGCGCGACGAGTGACCGCCAACCGGAGCGCTGCCTATCGGTCAGCTGCCACAGCAAGGTACAAATGCGCTTCCGGTACTTCCCTGGTCCTGCATTCGAAACCTTCCGGTCCGGTTTTCGCGAATTGTTTGAAAGGCAGCATAACCATAACAAATAATAATATTGATGATGAAGTTAATAATAATAATAATAATAATAATAATAATAATAATAATAATAATAATAATAATAATAATAATAATAATAATAATAATAATAGTAATAATAATAATAATGATAATAATAATAATAATAATAATAATAATATTAATATCCAAAACGCTGTCTCGGAAGTCTAGCCGCGCCAATGACCTCTACCGTGCCTGCTGCCGCGGTGCCGCGGCTGCTACTACAGCTACTGCTCTGCTCAGCTTTCCAGAAAAATGATGGTCATTCTTGCTTGCGATTCTTTTACCCCCTCCCGTCCCTAGCGCGGCGCCTCGTCACACTCCGACAGAGCATGGACAGCAGCGGAATGGCGTAAAAGTTAGATGCCATGTAATAACAGTAAAAGGGGACGATGTGCCAGCCGTCAGATTAAGAGGAACACTTCCCTATCTCCGTCCTTGTCACTCGCATGGGTCTCGGCCACTAAAAGTGAGTGAGAGGGCACTACAAAACGATCTTCTGAATCTGGGGGCTGCCTGTGTCTCGGCGATTGGGGAAGTGTCTGTCGCCTCTCCCGGACAGTTGCCTAGTTGTCCCCCCTTCCCCCGCCTCGCTGCACAACATATGACAACCCGCGGGCTGCCAACCTAAACAATCGAGGCGGAGAGGGGAAGAGACGTCCGTGGGACATCTCCGCTGAGAGCCCAGCCCCCGTCAGCCCGCGCCTGCCCCGCCCCTGCAGACGATGAATTTAAATAATTAAATGACACGTCTCTCTCGCGTGGCGCGGCGGTGGCGTGGCGTCCCAGGTTTTAGCTCGTGGTCGACGCCCGACAGTGTTGGCTGAATCCGAAGATCGGTCTCGTTCCTCGGTCCTTGTCGCACCTATGGCAGTGCCCAACGTTGGGGATGGCAGGGCCCCGCGAGTGCGACAAGGACGAGGGCGCGAAAGCGATCTTCGGAATCAGACGACAGGAGGGCGCCGCCGGCCGCATTTTCTTGGTGTTTTGTTTCCGGAACGACCGTCACGAAGCCTGCAGTGAACCTGGAGAAGCCCGGCCCGGAGGATGCTGGAGGTGCCTGGAGGTGCCTGGAGGTGCCTGGAGGTGCCTGGAGGTGCCTGGAGGTGCCTGGAGGTAGGTGGCCCTCCTAGCAGTAAATCACCCGCGACGCGCGCAGGCTGGGATGAGCCGAGCCACGAGCACGCCTGCTCGCGCTGCGGCCGTGCAGGACTTCACCACAAAAAAAGAGAGACAGAGAGAATCTGCAGGAAAGAGGGATTCCGCACACACTGTCAGAACCACACACGAACAAGAATAAATGTCAACGGTCGAACTCAACGGCAGGTTTTGCAGTAACAGGCGAGCTTGGACCCAAGCTGAGCTGAAGAAGACCACGGTGCAGCCTCCGTTTTGCAGTTTTTTTTACCTGTTTATTTTTCCTGCAGATGACGTGTCTCAAAGAATAGTTGTAAGCGCGTCAGCTCGAAAAATTGTTTAAGCAAGATATGCTTTTTCGGCGTTTTGAAGCCTGAGGAGCAGCAACATATTGTATCCTGCAAAAAATTATTTCTTTTCTTTAATTCTTTTAACTTTGCCTGTTGAAGGCCCAATGAAACGGGGCAAATATATTGATGACGGAAGCTAACAGCAGAGGGTGGACAACTGGTGTATTTCTCTTTTCGCGGGCTGGGGCTGCGGGTGACGAACAGCATTCCCCAGCCGTCTGATTCCGAAGAGCGTTCTCGTACTACCTCCGTTCTTGTCGCACCTCGGGCGGTGCCCTATGTTGAGGATGGCAGAGGGCAGAGCCCCATTAGTACGACAAGGATGGGGGCGCGAGAGCGACCTTCGGAATCAGACGGCAGGCGAGTGACAGGACTGCTGCAGTGCAGCATCCGTGCGGCAGGATCCGGCCGATCAGGCAGGCTTGCCAAAAGCAGCCGGGCGTAGTTGATATGTTTCCATATCCCGCCACCAGAGTGCGCTCTGTGGCGTTATTCCTTTGTTCTTGCGCTCCCGGTGAGCTTGATCAGTTCTTTAATAAACGTTGAATAGAACGGTTCGTGTATTATTTCCCGCCAGTATCCGCCGTGGTAGTTGAGAAGTTTCTCAGAGAATTATCGGGAAAACGGTGCGCTCAGGACGAGAGCTGCAATATATATTAATGGCGACGAGGATCATCTACAAAGAACTCATGTGTACTTGTGAAATTGTGTGAATTTTGGCAAGTTGGAACCGGCCTCGTGTGGGCCCATTTGACTGACCATGGTGCCCCCACCGGCAATCCAAGGCGTGCTCATGCAGAAACTCGGTGAACTTGAACATTTCGATCCGAATGGACCGAACACCTTTTCTCAGTGGGTGGAAAGGTTCAACATATTCTGTGAATGTAATGCCATCCCTCTAGAACCGACGGACAAAGAAGGTCGTTTCTTCGCTGAGTCGAACCGGCGCCGAAACTTATTCCTCATGATGGTGGGTCCTAGAGCTTACGCCATTCTTCAGAGGGAACTTTGTCCGGTTTCCCCAAGCAACCGCCAGATTCCCATTCTGGTGGAGACCCTGAAGGAGCATTACGAACCTGTTGGACACATTCAAGCAAATCGTTTCATGTTCAGTCACAGACTCCAACAGCCTAATGAATCGGTGGCCGAATTCATTTCTGCTCTTACCTCAATTGCCGCCACTTGTGGTTGGGACAATTGGGATGATGCCCTCATGGGCCAGTTGCTAGTGGGTATCAGACATCAAGATACCCGCGCCAAGTTGATCGACATGAAGAATGCCACATGGTTGGGGATGAAGACGGAAGCTTTGAAAGATGACAAGATGCGTGTTCAAATGCGCACCTTTGCTCAGGCACACGCACAGATTCAACAGCGTGTCATGACTGTTCAGAAGAACCCAAAGTCATCAGGCAAGAAGGACACTACCGTGTCTCCTACTGCTCCGAAACCTGGGAAGCCTCCTGCCCCAGCTGCTGGTGCTCCACCTGCTGGTGCTCCACCTGCCAATCCTTCTTCCGGAGGAGGGAGAAGATTTGGTCCCTGCCATCGCTGCGGTCGTCGCCACGACGCCCGCACATGTCCATCCATCAACTTGGAGTGTCGTGCTTGCCACAAGAAAGGGCACTTCGCCCATCGATGTCCATCAAAACCTGTCCCAGTCAAGTTGGTCTCGGTTCCGCCTGAAGGTGACGTCCCTCCTGAAGGTGAACTGAACGAAGATCTTGAGCAGTTGGTGGACCATTTGTTGTCTTTCTAGTGAATTTTGAACTTGGGTAACAGCTAATTGTGTTTTCAGACTCTGGTTCTTCGTGTCTCCCTTGGTCATGGGTGAAATCTCGTGCTAGGAGAGTTGTTACCTATATCAGAAGAGTGATCAGAAGGAGAAAATCCTCATTTCCCCCAGAGAGTGTGTTCCAAACCCCTGGTGAGATTTCAGAAGTTCTTGTTTTTATTTCACCTGCAAGTAGTGCACCCTTGCTCGTGAACATTTCTGTTAACGATCGTGTTGTCACCATGGAGGTTGATTCTGGTGCTGGAGTATCGCTGGTCACTAAGAAATTCTTGTATGAACATTTTCCTCAGCTAGTCATCTCCAAAAGCAATGTATCGTTAAGTTCGGCTTCTGGCCCCATTACTGTTTGCGGAGAAGTTTCTGTTTGTGTTGCTCAGGCTGACAGAAAGCATGAGCTAAAATTAGTGGTCTGTGATAATTTAGAATATAACATTCCTTTGCTTGGTCGTCCTTGGTTGGACAAATTAGTTCCTTCATGGAGAGAAATCTTAAATCCTTCTACCATTGTTGCAAAGATCAACTCAGTCCAAGTTCCTACAGTGGATGAATTTAAACTCCTTTATCCTAGAATTTTTGATCCATCTAATGATGATCCTATTATTGGTTATTCTGCTGTACTGGTTCTTAAAGAGGGTGCTATACCTGTTAAGCATCGCTCATACAAGGTTCCTTTTGGTCTTTCTAAGGAAATCAACAATACCTTAGACAAGATGGTAGAAGAAGGTAAAGCTGTTCCTGTTAGGCATGCCGATTGGGCATCCCCTGCCTTTCCAGTTCCCAAACGGAACGGGCAACATCGTTTAGTAGTTGATTTTAAAAAGTCATTGAATCCTCAACTCAGAGTTGATCATTACCCTATTCCCTCTCCGGAGGAAATATTTTCTGATTTAGCTAACAGTTCCTTGTTTGTATCACTTGATCTAAAGGATGCTTACATGCAATTACCTCTATCTCCTGAATCTCAAGATTTATGTATTATGACCACTCCCCGTGGTTTCTACAAGTTGTTACGATTACCTTTTGGTATTGCCTCAGCGGCTGCAATTTTTCAATCTGTTATGGAAGAGATTCTTAGTAACATCAGTAATGTTAAAGTCTATCTAGACAACATCTTGATTCATGGTTGTTCCACGGAACAAGTAGTCCTTACCACTCACCTTGTTTTGTCTCGTTTGGACAAGCACAATGTTAAACTTAATCTATCCAAATGTGATTGGTTTGTGGACAAATTGGAGTTTTTAGGTTTTGTATTATCTAAGTTTGGTCGTCAGCCAACTCCTGCTTTGACTAGGGCCATTGAAAGTGCCCCTATCCCCCAAAATGTTAAACAAGTTAGGTCATTTCTTGGTATGATTAATTTCTATTCTGTTTTTGTACCTCAATTTTCTTCTGTTGCTAAACCACTGTTTAATCTGCTTAAATCTGAAAGTAAGTTCAATTGGGACAATTCTTGTAATGAAGCCTTCCTTGAGTGTAAGAGGCTATTAACTTCAGACAAAGTCTTAATGCATTTTGACCCTAAGTTGCCCATCGTGGTTTATTGTGACGCTAGCCCGTATGGTGTTGGTTCTGCCTTGTGCCACACTGTTATTGTAAATAACAAACCGGTTGACCGCCCTGTCATGTTTGTTTCGTCAACATTGTCTGCTGCTCAGCAAAATTACGCGCAGATAGACAGAGAAGGTTTAGCAATTATTCATGCTATCTCCAAGTTTCACAGGTTTTTGTGGGGTCAAAAGTTTACCCTTGTTACTGATTGCCAAGCCATTTCTAGAATTTTTAACATCTCCAGTTCCCTTCCAGTCAGGACTGGTCATCGGCTTCAGCATTGGGCCGCTATTCTTCAACCTTACAATTATAAAGTAGTTCACAAGAAAGCTGGTCAGCTTGTGGTGGCGGACGCGTTGTCACGGTTGCCTGCTCCTATTACTATTGAAGATGTTATGGTTTGTCCGATCAATGTGAAAATTGCTACTCCTGTCCCTCTCACTTCTCAAAAGATTGCTAGTGAGATCTGTAATGATCCTGTGTTAGAGCAAGTTTTTAAACATGTTCATTTGGGCTGGCCACCCAAAGACAAGTTTAAGGACAATCCCGCTATTCAACCTTATTTTAAGCTTAGGGATTCCATTACTATTGTTAACAAATGTTTAATGTTTTCAACTCGTGTCATCATTCCTTGCACTCTTCAGAAAGAAGTGTTGAAGGCTTTGCATGAGGGTCATCCCGGTATTGTTCGTAGTAAATTGCTAGCAAAAATGTATGTATGGTGGCCTTCCTTAGGTGTGGATTTGACACAAATGTCTTCTAGTTGTTCAATTTGTGCTCTTGTTAATTTTAAGTCTGAAAAAGTTTTCATTCCTTGGCCTCAGCCTAAAGGTCCCTTTGAAAGAGTCCACATTGATTTTTATGAAAAGAGATCCAAATCTTACCTGATTCTCTGTGATGCCTTTTCCAAATGGTTGCATGTTGCGTTCATGCCAACTACTAATGCTAGTCAATTAATAATGGAGTTGATGTCTGTGTTCGCCATGTTTGGCCCCCCTAAGTATTTAGTCAGTGACAATGGTCAACCATTTGATTCAAATGATTATGCTCAATTTTGTACTTCATTTAATATTAAGATTGTTCATTCTCCTCCCTATTGTCCTCAGTCCAACGGTCAGGCTGAGAAATCTGTTGATCTAGCCAAGAAGGGAATTGAGAAAATTATTCTGTCAGAGACCACTGCCAATAGTCAAGCTCTTGAAAATGATCTTTTGTTAATACAAAACAGGCTTAGTAAATTCCTGTTTCATTATAGGAACACTCCTACCACCACCACCCTTAAATCTCCCAATGAGATGTTGTTATCTTTCAGACCAAGAACCCTACTATCCCAGCTGTTACCCGAGTCCAATGTTAATTTAAGAGATTACCATTTTAAAATTGGTGAAATTGTCAAGTTCAGGTTGAATAAATCATCTGAACCCGTCACTGCAGTTATTGTTTCCAGTAAAGGAGACAACATTTACATTGTATCCATTCATGGTGTTGAAAAAGAGGTTCATCACAATCAGCTTTCCAGAGCTGGTGGTCGTGTATTGTAAAACTCTTTATTGCTTTGTTTCTATTCTTAAGTGATTTTTGTAATTGTTGCATTTTTGTATGCTTATTGTATGTTCTTGTCACTAAATTGTGATTTTTTCTGTGTTAATTTGTAAACCCCCCGTTTTCAAATTGTCCGGGGTGGATGATATGTTTCCATATCCCGCCACCAGAGTGCGCTCTGTGGCGTTATTCCTTTGTTCTTGCGCTCCCGGTGAGCTTGATCAGTTCTTTAATAAACGTTGAATAGAACGGTTCGTGTATTATTTCCCGCCAGTATCCGCCGTGGTAGTTGAGAAGTTTCTCAGAGAATTATCGGGAAAACGGTGCGCTCAGGACGAGAGCTGCAATATATATTAGTAGTGACCCTCCGAGTAGCATACGGCGTGCTGGTGGCAGCACTGCCTCGGGCCGCCCCACGAGAGAGAGAGGGGGAGAGACAGAGAGAGAGAGGCAGACAGACAGAGACAGAAAGAGAGAGAGAGACAGAAAGAGAGAGACAGAAAGAGAGACAGAGAGAACCGCTCTTCTCCTCTCCTCTCCGCGGCAGCGACCAGGCGTGCCAAAACTGCAGCCAACATGCCACCAATCAACTTGAAATATTATAAGCAGCGCGCCGGCCAGGCCAGGCCTGGCCCCGGGCCCCGGCCCGGCCGCGGCCGCTGCCCTTTGCCCCCCCCCCCCCCCCCGCCCTCCTCACCATCAACCCACCCCCTCCCCCGCCCCACCCACTCAGCCTCCGTCCCCGATCATCTGAAAATCGGCCGAAACCATCGACAGCGAGTATGACGTGACTAATGCGGCACGCCTGCGCGTGACGGGCGGCGTGACAATATCGGCACGCCTCGTGCAGCCGACTTATTCCGAGGAGCGCTCCTCCTCGCTGTCAGTCGCTGTCTCACTGGCACCAGTACGGCGTTACTCCACGAGTGCGAGAGAGACGGGCGTATTAAGGTCTGACCGCCAGGGGGGTTGCCTACATACAGGGGTTTTGTCACACAGTTTGCTTATACCTCTCAGGCGGCTGTCTAGAGACGCTAGAGACCACGGGGCGTTCGCCGCCCACCCTTCCCCCTTAATACGCGCCCGCGAGGAGAGCGCTCTTATTCGGCTGCAGCAGCAGCGTGGTGAGGGCCATCACCTTCGAGAAGAGCGCAAGCCATACGGGACTGATTAGGGAACAAGGGGAGAGGCAGGCGTACCGAGCTGGAGAGGCTAGGATCGAGCAGGCGAGGCAGGGGGGGAGGCTGGAGTCTGTGTAGCCGCAGGGCCCGCAGGGGCGTAACCAGTGAAGGGGTGGTGAGCCGGCCGCACCGCACCGCACCACCCACCCCCACCCTCGGGCCGGGTCGAGCCGGTGCGCCCCTCTCACTCTCCCCTGCGCTCACGCCCCACCCCGCCCCTCCCCGCCCCACCCGGCCCGGTCCAGCCCGCCGCCCCGCCCTGTGCTCTCGCGTGCTCTCCCCGCGTCACAACAAACCCCCGGCCCGCGGCCCGCGCGCCACCTCCTCGGGCGGGGAGGAAAGGGCGGGATAGGGCGGGGCAGGGCGGGGTAGGGCGGGGCGGGGGCGTATGGGGCGTCCACCCCACCGGGGCCCGCGGCGGGGAGCGGAGGGGAGGGGGGGTGCAGTGAATGCTCTCGCCCTTCTCACTCTCGCTCTCGCCCACCCCTCCCCACCCCGCCGCGAACCACTCTGCCTCCCCCTCGCCCTCAGTACAAAGCGATCCATTCGCTTGCGGGCGGGGCGCGGGGGCGCGGGGCTCTCCCCGTCGCGCCCCGCCGGCCCTGCCCCGCCGAGCGGCATCCCCCTGGGCAAAAGTGAGAGGCTGCGGGGCGGGCGCTCCACGCCGTCGGGCGAAGCAAACCAAATCCGCGACGGGCGCCCGCATCCGACCCGAGCCCAAAGGGGCGTAAAGAGCGCAGCTCGCATACTTTGCGCAAAGCTCGGTGATGGGGAGGGGGAGGGGGGGGAGAAATGCAGCCACACCACTCTCCCCCCACCCTATCCCCCGACCGACAAGCATGCGACGAGACCTTCGGACGTGAAACAATGTACCGCCCTGGGTATAGATGAGCTCCATCCCCATTAACCGGCACTTAAGAACCTGTCGGCTTAACTGGCCACTCACCTCAGACGAGCGAAGGGCGGGAGGTCTGCTTCTGCCGGTCTCAAGAGCTGCTGCTGCTGCAGCTAGTGATGCTGGCGGCGACTGGAGCTGCGCTTCCCTCCGATCTCCGATCAGTAGTCCAGAATGCAGGCAACCTGCACGGCACAGCACGGCACGGCGGGGCGGGGCGGGGCTCCCCTGCACGGGGTCCACCAGCGGAGGAAGATGAAGATGAGGGGAAGAAGGTGTTTTTCCTTGCGAGGGTTCCGCCTCCCGCCGGTGTATAGACACAAAGGAGGAGCAGGAGGGAGCGGCTTCGTTTTCACTCGGAAAGAACTCGATCGCAGTGATGCTCACGCTCAGGCTCGCGCGCACGCGCCCCGTCGTCACGCCTCGGACGAGATGTAGTCTGTCTGCAGGGCAGGCAGGGCACCGCTGGGCTGAGCAGCAGCACGAGCCTCTCTGGCAGCGGCACACACAGCACGGGCGCAGCGCGCGGGGCGGCGCGGGGCGGCGCGGGGCGGGGCGGGGCGGGGCGGGGCGGGGCGGGGCGGCGCGGGGCGGGGCGGGGCACGGGCACACGCGCACGCAGGCAGGACACGCAGCGCAGGGCGCAGGACCGGCGCAGCACGGCGCGGCGCAGCACGGCGCCGGGTCGGACCCGTCGGACCGGTCACAACAAAACGACTCGCAGCGCCCTCTCCCGGCTCCACGGAGAACTCCTTCACCAGCCCTCAGCTGGTCGACTGTGCAGGTCGATCTCTCGATTAATTCAGCCCGTAGCAACTCCCTACGGCCGGGCTGACACCATGTCTCGGCCGCGCCGCCTGGAGCGGGTGAGGCGCGCGAGCGCTGTGCGCAGTTCTTTCCTTGCTTATATCTTCTGTTCAAAATCTAGTCGAAATGATCGGCATATGTCTTTTTGAAGGAAAAAGAACAAGGAATCCGATGGTATTAACCAAAATACTGAAATCGGACCGGAAGCGTATGAAAATAAAGTTTGAAGGTGAAGTATGCGTTCAGGTGACGTGACGGACGGGCATATTTTGATTTTTTTCGAGGTTAAAGAAGCTTTTAACCGCCTAACAGTCAGCGAGTCGATTGTTGTCCAGGTCAAGCTGCAACAAAATCTGTGAGTGTGATTTTCCTCAACATACCTAGTCAGAAGAAAATGCGATGAGAAGTTGTGCCGGCAAGATGGCCACCTGAGCGTCGTCCATTTTTCAAGTCTAAAAATATAATACTTCCACTTCACATCGGAAAGGCATAGGTATCCTAAACCATGCTTTGATTCATGCAGATTCTAAATCTGTGTTTACTTTTTCGAAAAGTCAAAGGATTGCTGAGATCTCGATGGATCCAATTTGCAATGCACGGACCGGCCGGAGCGCATCGTTTCCGGTAAAAAGCCGTTATGTGAAAAATAACCGATGCCTGGCGTCAAAATGTGTTTTAGAATACGTCTGAAACCTTCCTTCAACTTATTTCATTGGTCTTGAAAGACAAATCGGGTTGAAATATACTAAAATAAACAATTTGGTGATGGAACTCGCGAAGCTGCAGCCGACGCTCCGTTCCGGGTATGAAAAATTCAATGGTCGTTTAGGCAGCGCATATGTGGGATTTGTGTTGATTTCAGAGTATTTCAACCCGATTTGTCTTTCAAGACCAATGAAATAAGTTGAAGGAAGGTTTCAGACGTATTCTAAAACACATTTTGACGCCAGGCATCGGTTATTTTTCACATAACGGCTTTTTACCGGAAACGATGCGCTCCGGCCGGTCCGTGCATTGCAAATTGGATCCATCGAGATCTCAGCAATCCTTTGACTTTTCGAAAAAGTAAACACAGATTTAGAATCTGCATGAATCAAAGCATGGTTTAGGATACCTATGCCTTTCCGATGTGAAGTGGAAGTATTATATTTTTAGACTTAAAAATGGACGACGCTCAGGTGGCCATCTTGCCGGCACAACTTCTCATCGCATTTTCTTCTGACTAGGTATGTTGAGGAAAATCACACTCACAGATTTTGTTGCAGCTTGACCTGGACAACAATCGACTCGCTGACTGTTAGGCGGTTAAAAGCTTCTTTAACCTCGAAAAAAATCAAAATATGCCCGTCCGTCACGTCACCTGAACGCATACTTCACCTTCAAACTTTATTTTCATACGCTTCCGGTCCGATTTCAGTATTTTGGTTAATACCATCGGATTCCTTGTTCTTTTTCCTTCAAAAAGACATATGCCGATCATTTCGACTAGATTTTGAACAGAAGATATAAGCAAGGAAAGAACTGCGCACAGCGCTCGCGCGCCTCACCCGCTCCAGGCGGCGCGGCCGAGACATGGTGTCAGCCCGGCCGTAGGGAGTTGCTACGGGCTGATTAATTCTCATCTCGGCCTCGACCTCGAGCTCGAACAGAGTTTTGTTGGTGTATGAAAGAAGGTTAAGCAGTTAAGGGAGAACAGTGTAGTTTTTATAGAACTCCGTAAGTTAGAAGAGCTGTAGAGAGTCTGGGTCAGTCATATTCAATTTTTCTAACAAGCCCGCTTTGCCATATTTCCGTTCCTTCCATCAGTTATTTCTTCAAGTGAATCAATTTGACAGTTACTCAACCTATTACAACTCTGCAATTTAATTTATCTTCTTCCTGGTAACTTGACAATTCTTATGTTTTTAAATTAAATATTGGTTTAACACTGGTTTTTATAGTAAATTTTATAGGATTCTGATCCCTGAATAATTATTCACTCTTTGACTTTACCACTAACCCAATAGCTGCAGATTTCTTTCTAGTTCATTTAGTGCTCTTGAAAATACTTACAATATTTTTCCCTTTTTTCCCCCCATTAAATTACTTGCTATGTTCTGTTCGTATCATATCTCTGTCTGGGATCTGGCATTACTAACACTTTTCTTGTTATATTTTAAATAGGATTCGGGAACAATGGGAAGCAGCAGTGCCAGTGAACTCTGTGAGCTGAAGCGGGATGTCATGCTTCTTGAGGTATGATCCATCCCATTCTATGAAATTATAAATTAACCGTACCTTTCCTTACAGTAATTTGTACATTTCAGGTGGAAAAACTGCTATATGAAACAGAAAAGCTGAAAGAGGAAAGAGACAACATGCGCCAAGAAAAGGAAATGTTGGAACTCGAGCATCAAGTCCTTCTCCGAGAAAGAGAGAGACTTGAAGTAGAACTAGCCAAGCAAAATCTGCAAAATAATGAAGCTACAAACAACCCTTCTACATCAGACAGGGGCCCTTGAACAGTAGCATTTCAATTTTGGTGACTTCTTTTGTCTGTGATTTTAACCTAGTTATAATGTGATTATTAGATTTGAATGGCCAATTGCATTTGGCATACAAAGGTATTCCAATGGCAATTGCCCACATGAATTCTGGAATCCTTTGAGATCAAAGCCAAACAGGATTGCAGAAAAAATAACTACCTTCATCTCCATTCTATGTTTCATCTGACTGTACATCACTTAACAAAGAATAGGAGTTTATGTGTTAGGTTTAGTTATTTCTGTGTTTTGCATTGGTGTTTTATATGGTTTAAGAAAGGAAAATGTCACTTTGCTAAGTTCAACATGCATTTTGTTCATTTTTCTGTTTTACTATCAAGATGTGTAAAGACTGCCATAAATCTCAAACTCGCTCTGACTTTTTGTTGGTCAATAATAAACTTGTAAAACTGAAAATGTTAAAGATAGCCTCTTCCATGCCCTTAAAGAGTTCTTGTGAATTAAAGAATTTTGGGTTCACAAGGCACCAGCAAAATTGTCTTAATACTTTCTAGCAAATATTTACAAGATGTTCCATAAACTTTTACTGCTTCAATCAGAAATATTTACAATATATTGTTAAAGTGATGCAATATTACAAAAAGTAATTATACATTGCATTTCATCAATCAGGCAGATTGTGGCAACGTCTCATTTTAAATTTTCCTTCTAAAAATAAAAAGTTTGGGTTGTGTTCACCACCTTTATTTGAACACAATAATCTAATCCATCTACAAGTTTTTTTCTTTGAAATAATATAAAACAATTCATAATTTGTACATATCACATAATGAAAGTCCAAGAACAAGTTAATGGTACAGCCATGTACAGCTCGGACATCATGAGACTCAATTGTGACAATCTTGTTCAACAATGTCATCCCAAACTTCATAAATCGATACTGGCATATCACACACTTTCTAGTATACTTGGATTTATGAGTTTTACATCTGATATAATTTCATAACACTGAATAAATATTTTTGATAAGTCACCTTAAATAATGTAAATCTTACAATTTACTGACTATAATGACCAGGCTTAAAAGGTATTCCAGCCATTGCCTAAGGTCTTAATTGTTAACATCTAAGAACTACTGCACTTGGCGAGAATTGGGTAAGTCAGAGGATGAAATTATGAAATCAATGTTCACATGAATCTCTACCCTTTTGCTGACTAACATCTATTTGTGGCTTCACAGCCTCTTTTTTCATTTCAGTTAAACTTGGCTTGATTAAGTAAGTCTTATCCCATGTGAGCACCTACATTCACTCACAAAACAATATTTGAGCATTTGCAGAAACATAAACTACTTACGATATTTAAGTATAACCATACAAATAGTTATTAGGCCTGTAGCCCACAGTCCAGTTACAATGAAGCCTATATATACCTGGGGCTCTGTAAGACCCCATCCTCTGAGCATTATGTTTCGAAGTGATGTAGTTGAGAGTGTCACAGGAAGGCACAGTGCAATCCAACGCAGAACTGTTGACATTCCTTCTAATGGCCAAATGACACCTGCAAAATACATGAAATATGACAAGGTTTTGTGGTATAACTGCATTCTAATTCAAGAAAAATAAATCAGAGCTTACCACTCAATAAAATTATGGGGTAAAAGCTACCCAGAGATAAAAAGTTTGCGGTCGTTACAGTTTCACAAGATACTGAGACAAAGAAACCTGTTTAAAAAACAAATAAATAAAAATCATGTAAAATGTAAAAACTTTAAAAATTTAAAATACAGAAAATTGTTCTTCAATGAAAAACAAAAAACATACCAAAGCACATTCCTGTCATTCCAGTAATAAAAACGAGGAAGATAACATCACCTATGTGTCCTACACAAGGTACTTTGAAAACCAAGAACATCATGATGAGGGCAAGGGCAGCTTGAATACCCATGAGAACACCCTGAGTAACCACATGGGCAAGTAAGGATTCCCATGCTGTGACTCCTATTGATTTGAATGACAATAAATCATCAGATGGAGAAAAGCCACAATGAAAACCAAAGTATTTAGTTAGAACTCATCTTACCAGCAACCAAACTTCGGTCCCACAACCCTTCTTGTTTCTCGGTTATCATCACCGTAGCAGTGAGGCCCGTCGTCAAGAAAAAGATCATGCTGAAAAGAGAAAGACTGGTCTTCAGACTCTGCTACCACTACTACTGCGTGCAAGAAACGCCTTCCGCATAGGCAGACCCGCAGCACGGCAGGGTCGAGCGGGGTGGCCTACCCTGTCCATGACAGGCGGTCCTTACGTCAGAATGATGCCCGGGGCGGCGAACACGGCAAAGTTGGGGTTCTCCACGCCGTACACGGGCTCCTCGAAGTGCACGGGGATCTCTCCAATCTTGGGGTTGGCGTGGCACGTGCTCAGCAGGTCCCGGGAGAAGGCGTGATACGAGTCCACGATACTCTTGGTCATGATTGTGCCCAGCTGCCGGTTCGACATGTCCAGCCAGATGGGGATCTCTCCCTGGTCCACCTCCTCGGGCGTGAGCTCGGAGCCGTAGCGCCGCCGCGCGTCCAGCCACTCGGTGAAGTTGGGGCCGAAGTGGAGCACTCCGATGGAGGCACCCGCACGTGTGACGTCAAGCGCCGCGTCTTTCTCCCTGTAGAATACCTAGACAACGGGAGACAGGCGTCAACTCGAGTGCGTTCATTTTTAAGCTTCAGCTTCAGCGAACGCTAAGGACGGAATTTCTTCGAATTTCGTCGAATTTTTATAATTTTTTGTGAACTTCAGCCAAACTTCCATGAGCTTCAATATAAGTTCATGACCTTCAATGAGAAGTTTGGATGAACTTCACCCAGCGGTGTTCCCATTTTGCCCGCATTTTCCCCCTCGGCCCGCTCCGCCGCTCCGCCTCGCACCTGGTGCGCCATGCGGTGGTCCAGGTAGTCCAGGAAGGCGCAGGACAGCATCCGCACGGAGCAGTTGCCGACGGGGTAGCCGTAGTCGTCGTCCGTGCCGCCCGTGTACACGGACCCCGGCTTGCCAAACGCGGCCCGGTACTCGTCGCAGTTGCTCAGGTTCATGGCGTACAGCTCCTCGTTGACGACGCTCAGCTGCAGGCCCTGCGGGTCGCCGCCGATGGCCGTGAAGAACACGCCCACCTCCAGCACCGGGAAGATGAAGATGAAGCCAAGTGCGCTGCGCGCAACACGAGAAAAAAGAAAAGAAATCGCTCAGCTGGAATTAGATGTGAAAAATTATAGCACTATGGGTAAAAACTTAATAAAGCGGAAAAATAAATAGCAGAGTAGCTATAAAATAAGCACAGTAGCTGAAAAATTAGTTGCGCCTATGCAGCTATAAAAAAAAAAATTGTATATCTGCCAATTTTTTTGCACACACGCGAATAGACCCCTTCAGCATTGGCCAAGTGAAGAACAAGGTGAAGAACAACAGACCGGAAACAGTTACTTTTTATCACTCAACTGTGCCCAAAACACTTAAATAAAATGTAGGTGGAATCGTTTTGATATTGTTACCATTTTATTAAAGTTTTTCATAAACGTTTGGGCTATGAAAAGCAACCGTTTTCGGTCTGTTGTTCTTCGCCTTGTTCTTCACTTCACTCATGCTGAAAGGGTCTATTGATTTTGGGGGTGAAGCAGGACGTGTGGAATAATAATTATAATAAATAAGAAGAGGAGGAGGTCGATCAGCGGAGAGCCGAATCGCGGGACGTGCACTCACTCACCCGAGGTGCCGCAGGATGCGCAGGAAGCTCTTGACGAGCAGCGCCTTGACGTGGCCCTTGAACATGTTGGAGAAGGGCGGGGTGGGCCGCACTGGGACGTCGTGGCCGCCGCCGTTGCAAGGCTTGCCGCCGTCCTGCGCGCCCTGGTCAGAGACGGTGGTTAAGACACAGGACACAGGGAGGAGGCAGGAGAGGGGGAACAACTATTAATTCTTGGTGCACCTCGTAAATCATTAAAAAAAAATAAATAAATAAAGTGAAAAAAATTAAGACAATTCAAAAATAATCGGTAAAAATTTTAAATATTAAAAGAAAAAAAAATAATGAGGAAAATTCACATAATGTAGACAAAATTCAGAGATGTTTCTCCCCCCCCCCCCATCCCCTCCCACCTTCCCCGAAAAAGGGACGGGTGCTCTGGAAATCCAAATTTGTGAATGTCACACACTTGTATGAGCGAGGACACTTGGCCACTGAAACGTGTGAATATTCCTGTGTGAATGAGGTATTTTCCGAATTAGAAGAACAGGAGGAATATCGTCTGCTCAGGGACCATCACAAAGCCTCGACCAATCAGAGAGGGCTTCTCTCGTGGCCCGGTCTAGAGAGCCCTTCTCTGATTGGTCGAGGCCTTGTGATGGTCCGGGAGCAGACGATATTCCTCCTGTTCTTCTAATTCGGAAAATACCTCATTCACACGTTTCATTGGCCAAGTGTTGTCAGGGTATTACAGTGTGCGAATGAATCCTTACACACATATGTGCGCATTATTCTAGCCGAGCTAGGCCAGCAGACTGTTACTCACATTGACAGGGAGCTTCCTTAGTGCCAGAGAGTCGTGCCCGTTGCCGTTTGGTGCGATCTGCAGAGAGGAGTCGATATGAAACAGGTTCCTGTGTTGACGTGGGAACGCTGCCGTAGCATGGTCTTGATGGCTGGACTCACCGTGGTGATGTCGCCGTTGGACTGGTGCAGCGCCTCGGTCGAGCTGGCCGCCATGGGAAGGGTGCCGGCGCCCTGGTCCACCGACGCCTGGTCGAGCGCCGCATCCATCGGGCCCTGGTCCACGGGGCCCTGGTTCGAGCTGAGAATGAGGAAGACCTCCTCCAGGGTGGCGCAGCCGTAGCGGCTCAGCAGCTGGCCGGGGGAGTCCTCGGCGAGCAGGCGCCCGGCCCGCATCAGCCCTATCTGCAAGAGTCAGCTCGGCGTCAGCTCGGCGCCAGCTCGATGACTGTGTAGGGGGTTGACCCGAGGGGTCCTTCATGCGTACACCGATTTTTCTGATTTTTATGGTTGTGAGTGATTTCCCTTGATTACTCCTGATTTTTTCTCTCTATGATTTGTTCTGATTTTTGTTGATGTTTTCCTGATTTTCCCCTGATTTTTGTGAAGGACCCGCGTCCACCGATTTTTCTGATTTTTCTGGTTGTGCGTGATTTTCCTTGATTACTCCTGATTTTTTTCTCTGTGATTTTTTTTCAGATTTTTGTTGATTTTTTCCTGTTTTTTTTCCTAATTTTTGTAATAGGGTGTACACTCTGATTTTTTTTTTTTTTTTTTTTTTTTTAAATTAAATTGAAGGACCCCTCGAGTCCAGGATATACTCACCGTGTGCGCCTGCCGCGCCTCCTCGATGTAGTGCGTCGTGATGATGACCGTCTTGTGGTCGTCCCGGGTGATGGTGACGAGGTAGTCCCAGATGCTGTATCGTGAAATAAGAAATTTGAGCCGTGCAATAAGACAGTGAAAACGAAGATGTGCTGGTATGCTGTCTCGTCTCTTACGCCTGCCGCAGTATGGGGTCCAGGCCGACGGTGGGCTCGTCCAGGATGAGGAGCTCGGGGTCGTGCACCAGGGCGGCGGCGAAGGACACCCTCCTCTGTTGGCCGCCGCTGCTCAAAACAGACCAGAGGCGCGCGGCGTTAGGCAGGCAGGCAGGCCGCGGCCGCGAGCAGCCGTCTGATTCCGAAGATCGCTTTCACGCCACCACCGTCCCTCACGCACCCATGGGGCCCTGCGGCCCCCTCCTGCCATCCCCGATATGGGGCACCGCCTCAGGTGCGACAAGGACGAAGGTACGAGAGCGCGATCTTCGGAATCAGACGGCAGGCAGTGAGCAGGACCCGCTGGCCGGACCGGGGGTGGTCCCCGACCACTCACCTGAGCAGCTTGACGAACTTGTTGCGGGGCGGCAGGTCGAGCAGCTGCTGCAGGAAGGCGATGCGCTCCTCGATTTGGTCGTCCGTCATGCCGAAGATCCAGCCGAAGTAGAAGAGCGTCTCGCGGACGGTGAGCTCGCCGACGAGCGCCACCTCCTGCGGCATGTAGCCGATGCGCGGGCCGGGCACGCCGCTGCCGGGCTCCCCGGGCCGGCCGCCCAGGACCCAGACCGAGCCGGCGTCCAGGCTCCGCCGCCCCACCGTGCAGGACAAGAGCGTCGTCTTGCCGCAGCCCGACGCGCCGAGCAGTCCGTATCTGAGGAGGGTCAGATCAGGCACGTCACGTCATATGACAAACTCTGGCGCACAGGGAGCGGGAAATTTACCCATAGAAGACGTCATGTCGTACAGTGATAATTCAAGATTGTGAAAATGAACAATATAGCACTGCTTGGCGAATGGCGAGCACGAGTGGGAGGTTGTACGTACATGTGCGACACATTTTATGTATGGTAAATTATTACAAAAAATACCGTGCATGCACGGACATGGTTTTCACTACAGTGAAGGGGGGGTCGCCTCTAGTACCTCTACTGGAAGCACCACTAATTTTGATTAGGGGAGCAGGGGAGCACTGTTAAAATATTTGTGATGCGAGAAAATTGTGCAACCTTTCCGAACCTTTCGCAGGAACATGGATATATTGCTTGAACAAACTTTCTTGCAAAACTAAAATATTATAGAAAAAAGATTCCAAAACAATTTTTACATTTAAATATGCGTTTTGCCAGGAAAAATAAAATGTTAAAATGGCTTTTTCATCCTTCTAAAATTTCGCATGAAATAGGGTTCCCTGTCACCAGAGACACATGTTTAGTGAAATACAACTATCTTGTGAAATTAACAATGAAACTTTTTTGCTCAAAAATATGAATCTTGTTATGGCGAAAAACGGCTATTTTAACCACACGAAGAACGAGTTCAGAGGATGCTGGGGAGGTGCAGCGGTAAGCACAGCCCCTAACGCCCCCTGCCCCCTCCCAATGCGTAACAAGTTGGGCATTTTACTGTCACGTCACCCATCCGCCAAACAGACAATCCGACATGCAAACAATCGGCCAATTTGAGCAGAGGACGCAACATCGTTTTGCGTGAGTGCCTGGCTGAGGACGGCGGGGGGGTGTCCTGGTCCCCGGGGCGGGGAGCTCCGTCCTTGGGCAAGGTTGGCGTGACCGGCCACTATCCGTATTTCACCGGTTTGGAGGGAAGTGGTGGGGTAAGGGCGGGGAAGAAAAGGAGGAGGGGGGGGGGGTGAGCCGCACCTGTTTGCTCTCCCCTGATCGCGAGCTGCTAGCAGGTGGGGCGGTGAGTAAGTCCCTGATGTGAGGCCGGGCGGGGCGGAAGAAATGGGGGGGAGGGGAGGGGGAAAGGGGGGAAGGGTGGAGAGGGGAGGGAGAATGCGGCGGCGCGGATGGGTTACCTCACAGAGGAGCCGGCCGCGTGAGCGAGCAGCGAGCACCTGGAAGCTGAACCCGTCGCGGCCGGCTGCGCCCCGCCCCGCCCCACCCCGCTCCGCTCCGCTCCGCCCCGCCTCGCCGCGCCCCGCCACGCCCCGAGTCTCGGAGTGATGCGAGTTAGACAACAGTCATACGTGAGGCGGTTGGTAAACTTGGCATGATGTGTCCGCCCAGCACAAAGCACCGTGGATTCCTTTTATTATCCATTTTCCATGCGACTTCGTCATCATTTCGGGTAACGTTTTACGCGTGGGAAAAGAAACATGGAGGCATTTTAGCGGTGTAACGAACCCGCCGGAAACTTCAGAGAGCGCAAAGCAGAACCGCCTCGGCTGGAGTCCTGCACTAAGCACAGCTGACGGTGAAGATGCCAAATTACGACGATGGTCCGTAATTCGCAGTAAGTAGCTTCTGTATACAGAGTCCCTACAGTGACATTCACCGTAGCGCACGGTGAAAATTCACCGAAAACCATACAGAGCATTAAAATTCACTGTATCCGCTTTCTAGAGCGCGGCCCGGCAGGATAGCGGTAGAGGCGGGAAAACCTCCTCAGCACCCGTGTCAGCACGAAACATTGCAAAGCGCAGCGTGGTTCCAACAGTGTGGAGCGCCGCGCCGGCCGCGCCACACACCTGTTAAAGAGGCGGGCAGCATGCAGGGTAGGGCGGGGCGGGGCGGGGCGGGGCGGGGTGGGGAGTGGCCGACTCGATCCAGACGAGGTGGGGACGCCATGGTGAGAGTGAAAGTAACGTGAGCAGGGCGGGTTAGGACGGGAGGGGCGGAGGGGTCCGACCATGGTCCGACCCAGACCCTCCTTTGCCTGCCTCGGCTGCTAGCCTTCCTCCTTCCGTGCTCCGACTAGCGACACCACGCCGCACCACGCCACGCCACGCCACGCTACACCAAGCCCCGCTCCACCCCGCCCGACCTGGCCCCGCCCGCGGCTTTACCTTGAATGTGGTCCTGCTTGAGTCTGACGCCTATTCTACGTCACGTGACTACGGAGAAAGGGCGCCCCCCCCCCTCCACACAGACACACGACTACCGCTCCTCTCCCCCTCCCCCCCTCCCCCATTCCAGCCGAGAACCCCGTCTCTGTTCGAGACACGAATAAACACACAGTCTGCTGGTGTTTGAGTTGCTTGTGTCAACATACGGGACGATTGGCACAGCAATCGAGCGAAAAGGATCTCTCTCTTGAGTCACTGCCTATTTCGCGCGTGTGTCTGATTGGCCGAATTGCTAATGTGGCCGCAAACACCATACAACCATACTTGTAAGCCTCACATCTATAGAAAACACTTCCGTTAAACAAGAAAAATTCTCCTTCATTTCCAATCATTATACCATCTGTATGCCAATTAAAATTTGCAAAAGTTTCAGCAGAGAGTTATTCGCATTCATGGAAAAAAATATGCTTAGCCAACTCGAAAACCAGGCAATAATCGAGTTTGCAGGCATTGCAGGACTGCAACTACCATAGCTGCTGCCGTAAAGTCACACAGTCATTTATTTGGCCAAGACTTTTATTTCCATTCCTACACAGACATGGTCGCACAACACCAACAAGATAACGAGCAGGGAAAAAAAATATCACTTAGTATGTAAAAGTTTATTTTTCCCCCTCAATCATAATCACCACTTAAGAGTAATTGTACGCCTTTCTTGAAGCGCACGAGTCAGTAAGCCTCTATTCAAGCGCACAAGAGCTCATGCGCTCCTTTTCTCCTATCTAAATGCATGGGGGAAATTGCCTTGGAGCGCAGTTGGACGCTACAAGGTGTGGTACGCTTGAAAGAGGCGTACAATTTCGCTTTGGTTTTAAAGGCAGCGCTTTCTTGTGTGCGGGGCGCGCGCTGCGCAGCATACTCACATGGAGCCCTTGAGGACGGACATGTCCAGGTTGTCCAGGACGTTGAGCGGCCGGCGGCGGGTGCCGTAGGCCTTACAGGCGCCGCGCACGCTCACGGCGTACGAGTCGGTGCACGACGCCATGGCTGATGGCTGGAACACACAGATTAAATATGGAAATTTAGAAACATAATAATTGTTCGGCGCCGGAGAAACAGGATAGCTCGCTAGCTTATTCGCGCGCGCAGGCGGCCCGCGCGTCTCGAGTTCGCACGCACCACCTTTTTATCAGATGATACCAAAATGTATCAGCCGGCTTGTTTTTCTTCTTCGTTAACTTATTTATAAAAACCTTCGAACGTCTATGCGTGTATGTTGTTCTTATTCCGTTTAGTTTTTAATCCACAACTACAAACAAATTGTTGTTATTCACAACTACAATGTTGCGCAGAGTTTAATATTATGAAAATTATGCGACATAGTAGCATGCACAGAGAAGTTCATTAGCATTTGGCGTGCAGCTCGGGCTGGGCGCAGTGTACTGTTCTCGACGGGAGGGTGACCTGGCGGCATCCGCGAGTACAAGCACTCTCGTGAGGATACGAGTGAACGAGGAATCGGCAGCACCACGCCACTACGTATGGTGGCATGGCACTTATGTGGTAATTTCTGTTTTTAGCGGCCGAGCGAGATATGGGAAGGTTTTGTTCAAATAATTCCACCTCCTGACGCTGGAACCGGAAATTTACTCTCCGTTTAGCGCGTGAAAAGCGCGGACGGAAGGAGAGATTTCGTGACGCTGCCGTCGATGTCAATCATCACCAGCGTTGTTCGAGCCGAAGCGTCTGTTCCCAGATTCTTCGAAGCGTCCCAGCTGAGATTTTATTATAAAGATTTTTTTAAAAATCATTTTCGTATAAAGCGACTGAAGAGAAAGTCCTTTGGATTTACGACAGCAGCAATCTGCGGCAGTGCGGACGCGACAGCAAGGCAAGGCAGCAGCTATAGAGAGGAGGTGAGCAGGAGGCCCGCTCAGCACGGAGGCGAGAGGGGGTTGCTGCCTACCCCGTCACGAAGGAGAAGGGGGGGGGGGGGAGCATATTCCCGTCATTTCCTCGAGAGCTGCCTCCACGTCAAGCAAATTAGCAGGTGTACTAATTTTTTAGCTGTATAGGCGCAGCTAATTTATAAGCTACGGCAACTATTTTCTACCCTGTTATTTATCTATGTTTTTAGTTTTTAGCCGTTGTGCTAATTTTGCACATATCATTTCAGCTGAGCATTTTTCTTCCTTTTTTTTTCCCTCCCTTGTAAGACGGGAATTGCGACCTATAAAAACAGTGTACATATGCAACTTGCTTACCGCTGTGCAGCCCCCTCATATGGAGTCTGTGCCTCCCCTGTCATCGCAGTAAGGCCTTCTGAAGGTCAGGGCAGTGTTGTCAGAAAAGAAGGCAAAAAGTATCCCAAGCACAGCAGAGTAAAGCGGGCAGCATCCGCGCCTGCCTACTAGGCAACGTAAACGCTCTTGTGCTAAGGTGTTGCCCAGTAGGCAGGCGCAGATGCAGCCCGCTTTACTATCCGCTGTGTTTGGGCTACTTTTTGCCTACTTTTCTGGCAACACTGGGTCAGGGGGAGGTTCGTAAAGGCCCGTGGGCGTGGGAGAAGGTACCCTGGCTGTGGTGATTTAAATAAAAACCAACAAAAATAACATTTGAACCAAAATTAGAATAAAAATTTACGTCAGCTGAGAATTCTAGGGTGACTGAAGTATCACGACTGAGATGCGCGGCGGCGGCGTCACGCACTCGCACGTAGTGTATCCGTCTTACCGTCTGTCTCGTGACAGTTCCGCCTGGCGCTGCGGTACACGACTCGACTCCCACGCTTCTCTTAGCGTATATCCGTGCAGTCAGCCGTCCCGATTCAGAAAGAGCGCTTTCGTATCTCCGTTCTCGTCGCTCTCATGGGTCTCGGCCACTCGGAGTGAGTGAGAGGGCCTACTACTACTGAATCTGGGGGCGCAGTAGCGCGGCACGGCGCGCGGCCAGGCGCGGCGGAACCGTCCCGCGCCCGGCATTCACATCACATCACCCCAGCCCGGCCCGAAGCACATACGCGCCCGCGCTGGCGCTGGGCCTGGCACGAACCGCCATGTCTACGTGCGTGGCGGGGCGGGGCGGGGCGGGGCGGGGCGGGGTGGGGGCGCGGCGGGGGCGCGGGCTTGCCACCTGCCAGCCTGTGCCTCTTCTCCTGCTGCCCCAGCGCGACCATAGGCGCGACCAGGCGCGAGACCGCGGCCAAACACTTACCACACTCGAAACCTCTTATCATTCTAGAGTAGCAGCGCCCTGGCGCTCGTCGCGAGAACCTCGCGGACGGGGACGGGAGCGTCGCGTCGGTCGCGGGTTTTATTCCGTCGAACGAGGCCAGAACGTTTGCCAGTGCGCGCGGTGGGCCCCGGCCAGTGCAGCGCTGACTGCGGGGGAAGCAACTCCCGTAACACCCTGTGCAACGGCATGTAATACCGAAATTCGACGATAATATATATCGGTATACGGGCGCGATATTGGCGTAATATCGCTTAGCACGCGTAGTACAATTGTTTGTAGAGTGAAATCTAGCTTCCTACAAGCAAGCCATTCTGCGATCGAATCAAAGATCTTATTGCATTCGTTATGAATATTTCAAAGAACGATTTCTTGAGAAACACTTCATCGAAGAACACCTTGCTGCTCTCCTTCCTATGGTTCTAACGCAACAGGGCGTCGTCTGGTCTCTCCGCGGTCCTGTTTTGGTCCGACGTCGCTGGCCCCACTGGCCTGAGGGGGAAACAACAACTCTGATATTTTTGCATACCTCGTAACTCAGGACAATTCAGAAAACAATTGGGATGGTTGAGAAATAATTGGATAGCTCAGAAAAAATTATTTTAAAAAATTAGGTGAAATTCAAGCAAAAGTTCAACAAAACTTCACGAAAATTCATAAAAATTCTCAAAATTTATCCATCAAACTTCAGAGTTGTTTCTCCCTCGCGCTGGCCCCACCCAGCCCCAGACTATAGTCAAATAATATACAAGAGGACCGGCCTCATAGAGGTTTTCGTTTCATTTCTACTTGTTGTGCTCCATTCTTTCGCTCTTCTATTTTTTCTCCTTTATATATATTTCTCATTTTTTTTTCTCGAGCGGCAGATCGTGAAGCCAGACTGGAGGAAGAAGTCTCCAATCAGCATTCTCCCCCCCCCCTCCCCCCTTTTCCCTCTCTCCCTTGCCATCTCGCGTCTCGCGCGCTCTCATGTTTCGAAATGAATTAAGTGTGATACTCCGCAGTGCGGCTGCGGCTGGGCTGCAATCCGGCTGTCGCTATTGTCGCGCGCAGAGCGGCGCAGAGCGGCGCAGAGCGGCGCAGAGTGGCGCAGAGCGGGGAGAGTTGCACCGAGTTGCGCGCACCTCCATTACGAAGGAAACGCGCGAGATGATGGCGATAATAAAAAATAAAACTACATACATTCGAGGCGCGGCCACCGCGAGGGTCGCGCATCCCCGCCCTGCACGGACCCTTGTATACGGGGGTTATACTTTTACAAAGAGAAAGAGACCAAACCCGACTATCTGCTAGCCTGCCCTGCTGCAAGTGAGCACACGACACCCCTCGTAACCTTACACGGAAAAAACTTCGTCTGGGATTTCAAGCAGCCCCGGAAAGCCTTTCTATTTTCTCCGTAAGAGATGCTTGGTTTTCCCAAAACTGCCTGGAAACGAAGACGTTGTTTTCTCCGCGCATTGAGTCATTGAGTGTTGAACACCTTTTAATTCTTTTCCCCAAATATTCTTCTCTTCACTTGAGGATGAGTGCCCATCAAGCAAATGTTGAAGTGCGCCCTAATCAACGTTTTCTCATGCCCGTTTTCTCGTATAGCGCGAAGGAAATGGGGGAAGAGGTGTAGGAACTGAGAACAGGAGGTGCAGTTTTTTCTGTGATAGTGCAGCGCCCCCTCTCCTTATCCCCCCAATATCCTCTTCGTCGTCGTCGTCGTCGTTGTCAAACCCCGAAGTCGTGAGCGGGCCCCTCCCAGCCCTCTGCACCACCTGCCATGGCCGATTACCCCCCCGGGACCCGGGCCGGGACCTGCCTCCGCTCCGACTGATGGGTTGTGTTTATCCGGCAGCCTGTCATTACCGGCCAGGGGGGTCCACGCCGCCGCGGATGTCATCCGCGGATGTCATCCGCAGGTGTCATCCGCAGGTGTCATCCGCAGGTGTCATCCGCAGGGGCCGCCGCGCTTCCACTCTGAGGTGAGGTGCGATAGCCGACCCGTGCGTGAAGCAGGCAGCTGAGTCGTGGAGGTCAAAAGGCACCGGCTCATCCGAGGGGGGGAAGGAGAGGAGGGGGGCTTCATGTCAAAAATCATAGGATGGCCCCCAAAAAATCATTAAATGTATGGAAAAAAATAACATAGATCAGAAATATTTATCCCAAAAGAAAATAAAAATTTTTCTTGAAAAATTAAAAAAAAATAATAGAAAAAAAATCTTAACTAAAAAATAAGCAAAAAATATTGTACACTCTTTTAATGAGTGATCCTCCCTGGGGCACACCACTTGTCATGCCATATATCCTAACTTAAGCGAACTTAAGCTAGTAAACTGAACGTGTCCTCTTCCCTAAAGTGTGACTGACGGTCACTTTTTAGTTACTCACTTGACATTCATGTAAATTGAATGTGTAGAATCCGCGCCTGCCCCAACTGCAGCCCTGGCGAGTAAGCTACCCTGCAACAGTGTTGCGCATTCGAAGAGACACCCGGTACACTTTGCTGCACACCTGCCACGTAAATATGCATGACGAATCCATTGCAAGTGTGTAGCTGTCTCACACTTGACATGTGCGTCAAGTATTCTTATTCTGCTGCACTCCCTCCACGGATCATCTCTCTCGCTCTGTCTCATTACACACTCAGACACTCACTCACTCACTCGCACGCAGGCACGCACGCGCGTGTCGCGCCGTGCGCGCGGCGTGGGACGCCGAGGGAATGCACCAGGCTCCAGGCAATGGAAAATTTCGCGGCATAAGGTGCTTCGCATACGCACTGCGCAGGGCTGCGCCAAGCAGGCTCGGCCAGAGCACGGCCACGGCCCTGTCGAGAGAGCCCTCCTGCAGTGTGGTCTGGAGGGACTCCGTCTCTCCGAGGGTCGTTTGGTCGTTCTCTCTAAAAGTCTCTCGGTCTGTCTGAGAGACTCTTTGTCTCTCTAGTCAAGCTGCAGCGGAAAACGCAGTGAGATGCAGTGAGACGAGGGAATGAGACAGTGAACAGTACACCAGCCTCGGGTATTTCACCGGCAGTACAAAAATAATAATAACAGTAATAATAAAAAAGGAATACTACTTATGACACCAAACCATTATGGATTGCGTTGTGCACAGGCCTTTGATTTTCGTGAGACTCATTGTTGGAAACAAGTTTTCAAGCGTAACTATCAAAAATCCGTCAAGTCCACATTATCCAATGTGGCCGAAAAAGGCTTCGCGTGCTTGGTGTGGGCAATGGAAAGCTCAACCCCTTGACTTACACATTAACGGCATCTTTGATCAAGCAGTGGTCAAGAAACGTTCATAGAAATTACAAGCCACATGTGCACCCGGACTGGGTCGAGCGAGGACCGGGTGGGTGTGGGTAGTCTGCTCATCTTAGTGAAGCGGTCTAGAAACTGCGAAAATTTTGAACGTAGCGTCAAAATACCCTGATTACTATGCCAATTTTCAGAATTTCACCCCTCTTTAAACAAAAGACTCAGAGTTGTAGGACAATTTTGAGGAGAGGGGACTTTACCTCAACCTCCACTTCCTCGACAGTCAAAATTGTCGTAGAAGCACCTGACTTTTTTTAAAAAGAGGGGTGAAAGGCTGATGCTTGATCCAAAACTCTGTTTTGTTTGTTGCTAGTTTCAAAATTTGAGAAAACTAGCGGCAAGACATTCTATTCATTGCACCTTTCGTCCGCTGCCAATAATATATGCGCAAGCTGAGTCGGGCAGCCGGGCGGACCCCCGCAAGGACCCCCGCCCCCGGCCCCGCCCCCGACCCGAACCTTTTTCTTTTGTGTGTGGTGTCCTCCAGAGGGGAGCAGGTAGCGCACACGAAAATCTTGGCGAGAAACAGAACCCGTGTCTATAGGCTTCGCGTTTTGCGCTTTAGCGCACGCGAAGCCTAACAAGTCTGTTTTTTTTTTTTGTCTATTATTATTTATATATATATTTTATTTGGCTGCTCGAAATTGTGCAGAGTGGTGAGAGTTGTATGGCAACTTGTACAGTTGAACATAAAAATTTGTGTTTTACCATGGTTGTACGAAATTGTGCATAATCATGCCGGAAACGTGATTAATGGTTTAGAGTGTACTCCGATGAAGCGCACTTTGTAAAGTGGTCGGATCCGGACGATCCGGACTGATATCTCGTGAAACCGACCGTTCAAGGTTTGCCATGAGTATACAAGCACGGATGCAAATGTCAGCTCTTATGCAACACGAACGAACGCCGATACTGATCATCAATCGACACTCCGTGTCGAATTAGAATAATGCATGAGAGTTTTGACTCCACTCTTACTATTAGGAGGTGGTTAACTTCATGCAAATCCGTCCAATTTTAACATTCAAACTGCCGACACCCAGACAAAACACATTCCAGCAGCCAAGAACCGAAATTTGTCAACCGGCGCGAGAATCTGGCTTCTTCTATCTGTCACCTGTCACACTCGCACAGTTCAAGGTTGAGGTCAATCCGAGTCCGGTAAGGAAATCCTCTCGTTTTATTATCTGACCAACTGCAGAAGTGCGCACTGACGATTTCTTTAGGAATGTCTTGTTAGCATTGCGATGATATCGGCTGCTTACGGTGGAATTCGTGCGCAGTCGCGAAATATTTTGTTCGTAGTGCAAATAAAATTATTCATTACAGAGCACCCAGAACGACCCAGAATCAATTACTAGGTTTTTAAATTGGGTCTCGCACGTCCTCCGCCCTCAACACGCAATTTCAGCGCCAACGCAGAAATTTTCGTTGTGCGCACACTCACAAACGATCGTAAAGTCACCCCGCCGCCTCCCCACTCCCTTTCTATCTAAGCGGCCGGCCACCGCCGGCATGTGACGGGGACCTTTTACTGTGAGAAAAAAAAGTTGTATTGGCTCCTTCATCCAATTTTCAACCGTCATAAAATGAGCAGGCTGCACTCACGGCTATGATATAGCCGACTGCCCACCCGGCCGCAGGGTAGTTCACGTTATGTAACGATGGCGCGGCGTTTTGTATTTTTTTCCCACAAATTTTTGTGACGTTAACGGTAACATGTTACATTTTTCCCCGAGCTGTGACGGTAACGCGTTACCACCCCCCATTGGCAAATCGTAAAATTACCAGAAATACGTATTGATTTAAAATTCAACTACCAACAAGAATGAGTTCTCGTAAATTTACGTCATATTTCGTTAATCGTTATTTACCAAATAAATCGTAATAAATCGTAATAAGATAAATCGTTTCAGTGTCATGTTTACTCGAAGGCACCTGTACACTCTCAACTTCTTACAAAGAAAATCATTATATTACAAAGAATTCTGTGCAAAAAAAAAAAATATTTAGCATTCACAGAAAAAGTTTATAATACAAGAAACTTTTATGTATATTACGGTTACATAGATTTATTTGAATTATACGAAAAAAAATATTTGTTGAAGATTTGGAGTGTATTTTTGAGTTCCGTATTGCTTATTGGGCCCAACCGAGGGCTCAGCCTCGCTGCCGGGGCCGGCAGCCCTCCTTCTGGCCGCGTGACTCGACCTCTCGATGTTTGGGGTCGGCCCGGCCCGGCCCGGCACATCTGGCACTGGGACGTCCCGCGCTGTCCTTCTGGGATGGCAAACAGGGAGCCAAAGCGTCGTCCTGGTGAGGCGGTGTCAACCTGCGGCCTGCGGCACGGCACGGAACAGCCCGTCACGGCACGGTGCGGGGTGCGGTGTGTTACGGCAAGGCACGGCGCATCACGGCACGGCGCGCTACGCGTTTACGGCACGGCGCAGCACGGCACGGCACGGAACAGCCCGTCACGGCACGGTGCGGGGTGCGGTGTGTTACGGCCCGGCACGGCGCATCACGGCACGGCGCGCTAAACGTTTACGCTTGCGTTTACGGCACGGCGCAGCAAGGCACGGCACGGAACAGTCCGTCACGGCACAGTGCGGGGTGCGGTGTGTTACGGCACGGCACGGCGCGGCACGGCACGGCACGGCACGGCACGGCACGGCACGGCACGGCACGGCACGGCACGGCACGGCACGGCACGGCACGGCGCCTCTCCCCACGTTCGCGCTGCGGACGGAAGCAGACGGCAGGAGAGGCACGGTGCGACCTCGCGCGCCAGCCAACCCCAAAACAAATAACGCAGAAACTCGCATAGAGGCGGCACGCGGCACGCGCGTGACCCTGCGTGCGGATGAATTTTTTGTCGCGCACCTTCAAGTTTCTAAACTGCACAAGTTCAAGCATTGTTTTTAATTTTTCCGTAATTTTCGATGTCAGTCTCGACTTACGCAACGGTATTCTTCAATAGTACAGGGTGTTTCTATGAATTCGTAATAGTGTTGCGGGTTTGCCTACCCTACTCCCCGTAAGGCACCATGGCCCTTCAAGTCCTGGCGAGTATGCAATCCCGCAACACTGTTACGCATTATTCAAAGAGATTCCCGGTACAGGGTTCTCACATTTTGGCTCCTGGCATTTTAAATGACTTTTCCATGACTTTCCAGACCAAATTTTAGAAATTTCCAAAATTTTTTCGTATCCATTTTTAAAAAAATAATCGACAAATTTACATTACAAAATTCAAAATTCTAAGCGTCTGAAATATCTCCTACAAAGAGTCCCCGCTCCCCGAATTTTTCCATGACCGTCCCTTCCTGCAATTTCCGTCTCTTTTCCTGACTTTCCGTGACAACTTTTGTTTTCCTATGACTTTCTAGGTTTTCCAGACTTGAGGGAACCCTGAAGTACCGGGTACCTCCGCGGTCACTTTTGAAAGTTCGCCCTTTCCCTGCACTGCCTCCACTCCGGCGGGGCCCAGTTGTAGATGCAGCCCCGTTACACACAGTTACATTCACGTGATTTGTTGCATACCCTCGGACAAAAACTACGAGCGACGTCAGCCGCTCCTCAGCATGTACGCCCTCCCTGGCTTATGGCCGACCGTCGCGGTGGCAAAGGCGTTAGCCGGCGCGAGCGGGGGAGACGCGCGCGAGGGAGGAATCCCTCCGAAAAGTCATTGTACGGCCCCCAAAAAATCATTCAAAAATAAAAATAATGAAGAAAGATACAGACAGGGATACAGAAAAATCCGAAAAATCGAGAAAAAATAAAGAAAAACCGAAATAAAAATTGGAAAAAATTCAGAAAGGGGGGTGTAAGATCAAAATTCATCAAAAAGTGACAGAAATTTTCCCTGAAAAATCAAAAGTTTAAAACACTGTACGCATTTATTTGTATGACGCGCGGTCTCCGCGGTACTTTTGCGGTAGAGCGGGGGTTCCATGATCCGCGATGGAGCTCGCTGCGCGCGAGGGTAACCAAAAGTAAGCACATCGGTACATCGGCACAACGGTATCTGATCTAAAAAGCCAGCCTCTAAAACCCGCCGTCCCCGGAGACCAGCCACCTGGCTCCGCAGCTCCGCTCCTGAGCCACACGAAATGGACAACGCCAATAATATGGTCCATCGACGATGTGCTGATAGTGCCACTGTCGTAACCTGAACTTGGCTATTACTGGAGCCTTTTCACCGGCATTCGTCGCAAAATGATCGTTACACAGTAGTACTGTGCAAGATTTTGTACATAGCATACATAGTTACCACTTCTGCACACTCACGAATTAGTCTTCTTTCCTGACTTATAAAGCAAGGAAAAAACCGCAACTGGTGCTAATTTTGTCTCTCTCTTAAAAATACGACAATACATTTAAGTAAATCCAATCGGTGGGCCATAGTTGGCTCGTCCGGCTGCATGTGTCCAGTTTTTCAGAACCTTGACCAAGTCTTATACATATGCGAGAGGGGGACAAAAATAATTGCAGAGTCACGACTTAACCGACATTTTGAAAACGCGCGTACCATGACCATGTGCTATACGTGCAAGTGGTGGTATGGGCTCCTCCCCAATCTCCGCAGTCGCGACCCGAACACAACACCCACCCCCTTCTCCCCCCTTCCCCCCAGTCCCACCACAAGAGACCTTCGATGCGACCCGGGGGGGTCGGGTCGGGTCGAGTTGGGTCGTGCCGGGTCGCCGGACGTGTATTTCGAGTGTTTTTGTCGGGCGTGTGGACTTACAGACACTCTGTCACCGTGCGGACATGCCGTACGTTTGTGGTCAGCGAGACCCGCACACAAACACACACACACAAATGCACATGCTCGCACAAGGCTGGCGAGGTGGATGAAAGAGGGGAAAAAGGGGGGGGGGCTGCGCATGTGGTCCGATGTCACCGTGTTCAAGGTTCCAACTCTGGAGAAAGCTCCTCCTGTCAACACGCGCCGTAACAATTGCCCCCCCCCCCCCTCCCCGGCCTTCCAACAGCCGCACCGCCGCTGGCATAGCGGCACAGCGTGGAGGTATCGTTAATTTTATCATTATTGCTGAACTAATTCTAAATCTATTTCAAAATAAAAATCTAAATAGATCAGCCTACATTTCACCGCAGGATGGACATCCAGGCTGTAAGCAGCGTGGTGGCAATGCGAATCGACCCGGCAACCTTATTTGCCAACATTAAAACGGGGCAAAAACAAAAACTTGAGAAATTCAAATCCTGCTCAGTGCAATCTGGTAGCGCTGCAGGCATAGGGAGGTGCACCCGGTGCATCCTGAGCGAAGTCCGACACTCCGACACCTGCCCCGCGGGCGTCTGTACCGGGTGTCCCGGCGAATACACGACAGTGTTGCGGGTCTGCCTACCCAAGGGGCCACGGCGACTTATACGGCCAAAGTGAGTAGGCAGACCCGAAACACTGTCGTGTATTCGCTGGGACACCCGGTGTTCAATTGAATACCACCACGAGCTAAAAAGTCGATCTTTTTGCAGCAAGTGTTGCGGTGCGGGCCTGATTGCGCGCCCTCTGTCCTGCCCCAGTGTTGCCGAAGCAGGAAAGTAGGCAATAAATACCTCGGTGCACCTGCCGCCGCCTTGCTTGCGAGGGAAACGTGCACGCACCTGTGCCCAGGTGTTGCCTAGCAGGCAGGCGTAGATTTAGACCTCTTTCGTGTTGGGGCCACGATTGCCTAATTTGCTGGCAACACTGTTGTGCGCGCTGCACCGCGACGCGAAAGTGAGCGCCTCCCTCCTCCTCCCCCCTTGCAGTATGCATGCACGCGCACGAGTGTGGAGCTCTCTCTGCTGGACGTCTCCGCGCGGCCACAAGCATGGAACTCCCGAAGAGCGCTTTCCTCACTCTGTCTCTATCTCGCAACTGTATACGTCGAAGCCTGTGAGTGAGAGAAAGACAGCGCGAGGAAAGCGCTATTCGGAATAAGTCGGCTGCACTCGACAGCGCGGTGCGGTGCTGGCGGCACGAGCCAGGGTCCGCGATACCTCGGTGCCAGCCTCTTCGTCAACTTCAGCGAGGGTTATATCTGCAAGGCGATTCCGAACACCGTTTTATGGTGCCCTCTCTCTTGCTCCCTAAGGCCATGCCCCGTGAGAGCGACAAGGAAAGAGCGATGAAACTAGTGTGCGGAATCACCCTACTGCAGCTGCAGCAGGACGTAGCGAACATAAGAAAGCTTAAACTTGGGCATGGCCAACAGCGCTCCAGCGCGTGAACAGACCATCCCTCCACGACCTGCTCCCGCACTTCCTCCTATCCCTAGTCCTATCCATGCTCCACCTCACTCACCGAGAAGTCCGCCGTCGGGTAGCCCGAGTGACGCCGGGACCGCGAGAGTCCTCCTCCCGCTGGGCTTAGCTGGGCGCTCGCCTCGCCTCGCCACGCCAGCTCTTGCGAAAGCCCTCCCGAAGGTTTCCTTAGTTACCGCATCATTTCACCGACGCAGTAGCGTCACTGCTGCGAGCGCCGCACCGCGGGCCGGGGGGCCGCGGGCCGAGCGGTACCGCAGAATCAGGAGAATCCGACAATGGCGAAACACACACACAGAGAAACACACGCGCTCCCCTATCACACTGACGCACTGGTTGAGCTGCTACAGCAGCAGGCACACTGTATCCACTGAGTCCCGGAGCGGCGCCGGCTCTGGCCTGGTCTGGTCGCGGTGCGGGCCGCGCTGCGGGCGGCGGCCGGTGCGGGCGGAGGTCCGCGGGGGTCGCGATCGTCTGGTCGGACCGGGACGGGGCGGTGCGGGCCGGCTCTGTGGCGCGTGGCGCGCGCTGGGAACGTTGGGGAACTGAACGCGCGGAGCAGCGCGGAGCGGCGAGAGGGACTGACGCGACGCCGCGCAGCGCCGGCCCGGGAGGCTGCTGCCACCCTCTCTCCCTCTCTTTCTCTCAGTCTCTCTCTCTCTCTCTCTCTCTCTCTCTCTCTCTCTCTCTCTCTCTCTCTCTCTCTCTCTCTGTTCCGTTCTCTTCTCCTGCGAGCAGCAGGCAGACACCGACACCTCTCCGAGCACCGCACTACGGGCAGACATACAGCCCAGCCCAGCCCAGCCGGGCCGCGTCGTAGCGGCGGCGGCGGCGCCGGACCGCCGGAGAGGGGCGCGGGCGAGGGGCGGAGCGTGGGGGAGCAATTGGGGGGGGGGGGGGGCTACCCGCGAAGCTACACCGCGGCAGCGCCCCTCTCCCCTGGTGGAAGTCGCGACGTCGAGCAGGGTGGTAGTGGGGGGGGGGGGGGGGCAGGGGCGATAGCGAGGTAAGGAGGAGAAGACGGAAGGAAAGAGAGAGTTGTCAAAACAAGGAGTCGGCTCACCTCACCTCGCCTCGCCTCTCGCCTTATACCGCCCCGCCCGGCCCCGCCCCACCAACCGTATCCCCTGCTCTGCACTGAAGCTCCGGCCCTCCGCGACCTGCCTGGCCGCGCCCGCCGCGCCCGCCGCGCCCCGCTGGCTCGCGGTTTGTCTTGGAAATTAGTTATTGGCGACGGTGTTTGCCGGGATCATACACAGCCTGGCTATACGGAGGACGACGACCACGGTACGCCGAGGGGTCGGGTCGGGTCGGGCGACGTCTCGTCTCGTCCCGCAGTCTCAGTGCTCACCGCAAAATGACGCAAGGAAGGAGAGAATCCGATGTGCTGGGCCGGGCCAGTCTTATTGGTGCGGAGCTCCGAGGGGCGGCGCGCTGTCCTCGGCGCTGTCACTGACAGTTAATCCTTTAGCTCTGGCAGTCGTCAATCTTTTTCTTTCTTTTTTTTTCCCCCGTGCACCCGCAGCAAGGAGGGCAAGCATGTGTCCTCTCCCCTGCAGGCCGCTGCGCCTGCGCCAATTCAGCTCCAAAAATCTCTTCGTTTCTCTGCTCCGAGAAACCTTTGGAGAATGATTAGCGGGGCTAACCCACCTGGGCAAGAGGGAGGGATGGGGAGGGGGCGGGGGGCGGACCGTTATGCCACCGGCGTGACCAAGGCGTGACGTAACGGCCACGCCACACCACGCCACACCACGCCACACCACGCCGCGCCACGCCGCGCCTGGACAGGACGGGACGGGACAGGATCTGGAGGTGCGGTTCCACCGTAAACTGGTGGCGTGGCGATAGTCGAGTCGCAGGGCAGCGGCCAGCCGAGCGATTCCGAAGATTGCTTTCATACCTCTGTCCTCGTCGCACTCATGGAGCACTATTCCATGGCCAGCATAGGGCACCGCTGCTGTAGGTGTAGGTGCAACAAGGACGGAGGGATGAGAGCGATCTGTAGACTGATTCGGCACATATCGGTCAATGGGAGGTAGACGCGCGATCCTCTCTCTCCCGCGCAATGGCACTGCCTCATGAGTGCGACAAGGACGAGTCCCTCGCCGGCCAATCAGCATGCGAAGCTCTGCGGGTCACGTGACGAGACGCGGGCGCGGCTGAGCAGGCAAAGCTCAACCGCCCCGCCCCGCCCCGGACTTGAGTATTTCTCCAAATCAGAGCATGGCAGGTAAAAGTCGAGAAGGCCACGGGCCACCCCTCCCCTCAGAAGTCCAGTGTACACGTTAGCCTGTAAATCCACGTCTATAACCCACCGTAAACCCTGTCTGTCTTCTTTACTCAATATCCCTGAATTCTACGATCTCGTACTTGGAATCGATAGTAGTGAGTGTATGTAAATCACGCGTTGTCCAAATCCATGCAATCGTGATATCCTGTGGACGTCCGTGAGCAGCGGTGGTACCCTTGGGCCCGGCGTGAGCAGTGAGCATGGTGGTGGTGAGAGGGAAGGGGTCTACGCCCCTCCGAAGACCGCGCGAACTGCGAGAGGGCCCTTTCGGAGCGTTGGCTGCAGCAACAGTGGCGGAACGGAGCGCGGAGCGTCCGCGCTTGGAGCCGGTCCCCGGCGCCTGAAGGGTATGCAGTCCCGGATGGAGCGGTGCGGGCGGGTTGCATAGTACAAAAAGTGCCCGGGGTTAAACAGCTGCCAGCATACCAGCAAGGCGATTCCGAACACCGTTTTGTAGTTCCCTCTCTCTTGTTCCTTATGGCCGAGCCCGATGAGTGCAACAAGGAAGGAGCGACGAAACCAGTGTGCGGAATCACCAGTTCCACGGGTCCGCCGGTTATTTGTTGCGGGACCGGGAGGGGGCGGGGCCAGGCACAGGCTCTGCGAGTCGAGAGGGCTGAGGGACTGCTTGACCCGGAGCAGGAGCAGGACGGGACCGCCCGGCGGGGCGCGGGCGCGGCACAGTGCGTCCGATGGATGGAGCGGAGAGGCCCAGAAACCCAGGCAGCTCCCCCGGCCGGGCCAAGCGACTTCTTCCGAATAGCGCTCTCCTCGCCCTGTCACTCTCGCACTTATGGGCCTCGCTGTGTTGGTGCGAGAGAGACAAAGCTATGGGGAGCGCTCTTCGAAATAAGTCGGCAGGCCGCCGGCCGCCGGGCAGCAACGCACGCGACCCGCTGGAAATGGTCTCCCATTGCGCAACAAGCCCGGCCGCCCCAGCCTGCCTCGCCCCGCCCTGCCCCGCCCAGATATACCTGCCGACCGACCGGGGCCGAATCCTTCCCACATTGACAAAATAATGCCAACTATTGTGAGAGGAATCGGGAGGAGAACAAATAAAAAAGCATCAAGCTCTGCCGTCGTCTCGGTCCGTGCCGTGTCCACGGCAAGAGGCTGCTTTCTGCCCAGCCCGAACCGAAACTGGGGTCACCTCACAGCGCGACCGTCAAGGACGTCGGCCCTGGAGACGCGTCTTCCTCGCGCTTTACTCCGAGCAGGCGGGCAAATAACTTTGTCCCGCGGTGTGGTGCCAGAAAGATGAGACTCTCGATAAAGTAGGCAAAAAATCTCACGCATACACTTGTGTGAGGCAGACGACTGGTAGCTCTGCTTGCGTATCCGGCAAAATAAGGTTGTCCTGCATGTGTCGAATTTCCCAAGTAGGCGGGTGGAGACACTCGTCTGCCACAGACAGGCGCCCTCGAGGGATTCTTTTGCAACTCACCTGACAACACTGAAAGAGAGCAGTGCTGCGAGAAAAAAAAAACAGGCAAAACCTGTCCAACGCACAGCTGTGAAGAGCGGTCGGTATTCACGCCTGCCTACTAGGCAACATCTATACGCACCTGTGCAGACGGATTGCCTCTTGAGCAGGCGTGAATATCGGCCGCTCCATTACACAGCTGTGTGTTGGGCTTGCCTTGCCTGTTTTTCTGACCGCGCTGGTCCGAGCAGTCCGAGCATAATTCGCCGACACGAACGACGCGTCCGATAACCCCGTGACAGTAGGCAACCGGCCCGCATACCTGTCGCGCGGTACAGCATAACTGTAAAGCGATACAGCGCCGCCGCCGCAAGCAGCTGCCGTCTCATTCCGAAGATCGCTCTCGCGCCTCCGTCCTAGTCGCACCCATCTCCGACATAGGGCACCACCACCGCCTCCGGAGGTGCGACAAGGACGGAGGCACGAGAGCGTTCTCCTGAATCAGACGGTGGACTCCGGGGGTGGGGCACCGGACTGCCGCCCGATTCCGAAGAGCGCTCTCGCGCCCCCGCCCTTATCGCACGCACGGGGCCTTGCGATCCCAAACATCGGGCGCCGCCAGAGATGTGACAAGGACGGAGGCAGGAGAGCGATCTTCGTGGTGCCCTTCGCCTTCGCCAAGGCCACCGTGCGCTGCGCGGCTGCGCGCCGCGGTGCTGGCGGTGCGGGACCCGCGCCCGCGCCTCACCTCTCCTCACGGCCATTCGCAGGGGGAGCGTGTTGGGCCGGGCCGCGGGCAGCGGGCCGCGCCGTCCTGGGCTGGGAACTCACTCACTTGGGCCCATCGCGCCGAGGCTGCTCGTGTGCCCCACCCCGCCCCGCCCCGCCCTCCGACCCTGCCTGCGTCTGCACTTGTACGGAAGCGTGCCGCCAAAACACCTCCTCGCAGTCACGCTTGTCGGAGGCCGCGGCGAGACGCGACGCACTGAACTGAAGGTGGTTTCATCCGAAGGATATACACGACTTCGACAATGCGAGTTACTCACTGTTCCATCAGGCGGGGAGCGGCCGAACCCGAGGATAAGGTCCGTCTCCAAAGAGAAGAGGGGGGGGGGATTTGCCTAAATACAAGAATTTTGTGCGCCCAATTGTCCACCTTTCAGGCACATTCTTGGGCACATGCCCAGGAGACCCTAACGCCCCTCGCCCTTGGCCTGGCCCAACCCTGTCTGGCCGTGCAGCCTATGTACCTCGCAACTTCCTTCCCTCCCCGCCTACCTCATAGCACCACCCCCCCCGCCCTCAACCCCCGCCTCCCCAGACTCGGCGGGCCTGCCTGCCTACGCGGGAACTTGCTGGTCTCACTCAGGAGGAAGAAACAGCCTACAGAACGCGTGAATCTATGCTCCCCCACCTTACATTGGTTACGGACTTCTTCGAGATATTTAAAACTGGACTATCGTTTGCAAAACGCGTTGCACAGATCAATAGAGTATGAAATTTAGAGTTGCATGGACTAAACGACCTTCGTGAACCACCCAATCGTACCTATAAAAAGGTAAGAAAATGTTTTCACGAAGATGGCGCTGACGATTCTTCCTTAATTTTTCGAGTTTTGGTGGTTTTTAGATAGATTTATTGTGGGTCAAAGCCATACTTTTTGAAAGGCTGCTGAGCCTACGCAACTCCAAATTTCATGTTCTTTCGACCTGTACAAAGCGTATTGCAAACAACACTTCTGTTTCAAAGATCTCAAAGAAGTCCAGAACCCCTGTTTTAGGTGGGGGAGCATAGCTTCACGCGTTCTATAGGCCGTTTCCAGCCCCTGTCTCACTCCATTTCATAAGTCCCACATCAAGAGGCAGCAGAGCGATACTGGCTCACGCCCTTCTCGCTCTGTCTCTCTCGCACCTATAAGGCGTTCCTGACAAGTGAGAGAGAGAGGGGGAGAGAGAGAGAGAGAGAGAGAGAGAGAGAGAGAGAGAGAGAGAGAGAGAGAGAGAGAGAGAGAGAGAGAGAGAGAGAGAGGAGGGAGTGCACCGGAATCGCTCTGCTGGAGGCTGGAGGGCCGCAGGCCGCAAGGGGCCATGGGCGCAAGGGCGAGACGAGCTCAGCTCCAGGTTCAGATCAGATCCGAACCTCTACCACTGGCCTGCGAGCCGGGCGCCGGGCCGGGGTGCGAGCGTCTCAGAGGAAGGTCGAGAAACAAAACGAAACGGACTGTAGCTGGCTGATACACAAATTTCACTGCCCTGCTCTGTCTTACAGAATACGACCAGGTTTTCTCGGCGGTGCCTCTCCCCTCCCTCATACACCTGTTCCACGTTGATGATTCCCCACGACCGCCAGCCTGCGCCAGCCCCGTGCATGTTGACAGCCCAGATCAGCTGCCCGCTGGGTTGGCTGCCTAACTTCCCGGCGGCGTTGGCTCAGCTCAGCAGGGTTTGTTTTGTTGTACCTGGGTAAGAAGCATTTGGCGACCGGGGTGGGTCATCATATGAGTCATATTTGACAAAATTGATTCTGGCTTATACAAAAACAAATGTTGTTCAAAATTTTGAAAACTTTATTTGTGTCGAATTGCAGAAGTGAGTTAAAAAAAGCATATTGCGAACATAAGCTACTTATTGATCAAGTTTCCGGTTTATCTTGAGTTTTAAAATAACCTTCTTTGTATATCACAGGTCCTCATTTATGAAGTAAAGTAAGAACTAGCCAAGATCAGTGGTCATTGGATGGAATGTGAAATCTACCGGCATTGTCTCTGGACACATTGCATACAAGAGTACTAGATTGTTGTAGAAAAAACTAGTTACCAGCCTTTTTTTTAGCAAATTGGTCAAGACCATGATCCACCAACTTCTTGGAAGTGCCTTCTCCTGGCACAAGGATACATGTTACTCCTTTTTCTGATAGATCACGAATGTTCCTGGTCTCGTCATCAAAGAACAGCATTTCTTCATGTTTGTAGCCAGAAGCTTGGCAAAATTTGGAAAAATGTTTAATTTTGCAGCCAGGGTAGATTTCTTTGAACTTGAAATATTTGTCCCAACCAAACAGTTTCACAAGCTGGTTGGCACCTTCGATTTCACTTGTTCGAGAGGCTATGGCTAGTTCGAAACCTTTTGTATGTAGATCAGAGAGAACCTCAGGTACTTCAGGATAAGGCTTGATTTCACGATTCTGCTTGTCATATATCTTCCCACTGGAATCAAAAGAAACGTATTAAAAAGAATTGGTCTTATTAGGGAGTTGATTGAGGGAAGAAAGAGAATGTTCATAACTTACTTTTTCTTTGAAAAAGGTGGTGTTACATGCGTGTCAACCCAAAAAGGCCACAAGGTGTAATCTGGATGGATAAAACATGTGTGCAGTCAATATCAATCATACATACAAGTAACAAAGATCGCTAATATGAGCATAATTACCAAGATCAAATACAATCAATTTTGGTTTCAGGGTTTCTGACATTATTGACTGCACTCTTGCAACTCTTGTCTACCACAGCGTTGAGGACAAAGTTAAGGAGAAACTTGCTGCTGCTAGTTGCAATTACAGCAAAAACAAGAACTTCTGATCAAGTCTTGTCATCAAACGATTGTAGCGCTGTTCACCTCCAAATCAAACCATAAATCCAAAACGAACAACATGCTTTGCCAAGCAGACGACTCTCGTTCTTTCGAGTGATTTCGAGATCTACAAGCAAGCAAGCACAACAACAGAACAGATGGGAGAACTGCTTTTCGCGCCAATTTCAGCACGGTCGGTGTACTTGGTGTACTGAGAATTGCAGTGCATTGTTCAGCATTGTTCATTCGTTCATCACACCGGTACACCACACTTCACACGAGACAATGTAAGTTATTGAACAGTACTTTCTAGTACAGTATCCTGCATGCCTAGCATGTCGTTAATTTTTCGAAATATGTGGTGATATTCCTCTTCTTTTAAAATGCCGTCAACATTTAGTAACCTTCTTATTTTTCCTTCTTGACCAGACCAATATCCATTGGAAACCTCCTTTCTTGTCATACCAATTCAGTACCTTTTTTAAGATAGTGTAAAGAAGAAAACACAATGGCTCTCAAGTGTAACTTGTCTGATTGGGAAACAAATGTTAAGGCATTTGAGCATATTGTGCAGGATCCACATAATTGGAATCAGGTAAAGTATTGCTTAGAAAGAAATTCTTCAAAATCAGTCGCATTTATCCTAAATTAATGAAAATTGCCTCTTTTGGTGCATTTGTAGTATAATGTGCTTTTTGTTTGCCCTTCGTAGATACCTTTAATCAACACTATACCGAACTATGAGTTGCAAGACCTTCAACTAGTTCGATTCCGTGGAATGGTTCAATACATGCACAATCCTGAATATTTTATGGGACAGTATGAAGTCGAGGATAAGGAATCTAAGGTCAAAACAACTAGATCTGGTCGATACAGAGATGTTATTCAATGTTCTGTAAGAGATGTCTTGTTATTTATGGATCCATATGGTCTTTCAGTTACAAAATTGTTCTTTTTTTCTTTTCCTGCATTAATATTTTTATGTCTGTCACATTTTTGATATGGCTCCAAATATTAGCCTACTGAGTATGTAATTGATAAAAGAGAGCAGTCTATTGAGGAGCGCCAAGTTTATTATTGCATTACCACTCCAGCACTCAATGATTGGGTGTGTCAGGTACTGAGTGGATTAATTCCTCTTTCGTTAAATTGTTTATCTAAGAAATTTAGAATTGCTTACATGTGTTTGTTGTTTTTGCCCATTCACAGCAAGAAAGGAAACTTGGTCTTCAGTTTCGGGTAGCTGCAAAAGCACCCAACGTGTGCAACACAAGCACCAAGCGTTCAGCTGAATGTGAGCTAATGGATGTTGATCATGCTGCTCAAAATGAAGGCACATGTTCGGAACCGTCAACTTCAGCTCCTAAGTAAACTATTTTCTGTAATTTCTGTAATTGTAAAGATTGAGTTCAATTTTTCTCCTAATGACATATGTTTTAGTGCTGCTGTGGCTGAACCTAAGAGATTGTCTGCAGGAAATTCAAAGACTGATTTAGATGCTGCACCTTCATGTAACAGCCTGAACCTAAATTTTCCAGTCGAAGGATCAGAAGGAATAGCATGTTTAGTAAAAGTACTGTTGTGTTTTGGTATCACTGTCATTGAATTTGAAGTATGTATTTTCCTTTCTAAGTTTAGTTCCTTTGCAGATCAATGACTCGGATAATCTACCACCTCTCAAACTTAATGATTTAATTGATGTTGTTGGATTTCTCTCCTTGGATCCATCACTGGCCCATGTGTCATCCAATATGAACACTCCAGCTGAAAACATGGCTGAAAATCCACCACCTTCAATTGTTCCAAGACTTCATGCTGTTGCTTTGCGCAAAATAATTCATCTCAACTCGATACCAAACAATCTTGGTAGTGCTCTTGGACCTTATTCTTTTGTTGAAAAGCTTCCAATCATCTGAAATTAATTAATACACTCATTGAAACCATATACTTAGTCTTACTGGATCGTAAATTATTTTCCAGATACTGTTTATAAGTCTGCTCTGAATACCAGGAAAGAGCTTCATTTTGTACTTACTCAGATGCTCTTGGGGGATTCCTTAGCTGCTGATTATTTGATTTGTCATCTTGTTTCTCTTGTGTGGGTCTCAATCTCAGTATAAATGTGTTACTTTGCCTTTTTTCTGTCGTTACCAATTTTCCTTTAATTTTTTCTATTTCAGATATTTGCGTAAAGATGGTCTTGCTCTAGGCCACTTTTGCTTAAATCTATCTAATTTACCGCAACGCCCTGATTACACGCGATTACTTTATTCGGTTTTGGAAAGACTCCTTCCAAAGAGCCACTACTTACCCATGACTCTGGAAAATATGAATACTTTATCATTTTCACCCAAGTTGGTAACCTTTAATATCCCACTATAATCAGGTTACTCAGGGTATAATGTCTTGATTTACGAGTATCTGAACTGTTATTGGCAGGATGGACTATGAAGCAAATCGCCTTTCTTCTGGTCTGCTTCAGCTGAGTGATAATACACATCTCATTGTTGATGAAACAAGACTAGAGGCTGGCAAGCTGGATGCTTCAGGTAATCTTTTTTTCCCCCCAAAAAACCTTTTTTTGGGGGGTCTATATTGCTTTTGACTTTGAATTGAAATTTATTTTTTAAAGGCAGATTTATTTCAAATAACAAATATAGTCAAACTTGCTTTTAATGTATCCGGATACTGTGTAATCCGCGTTGTAATGCAGCATTTTAGGGGTTGACTGTATAATTATCACAAAAAATTTAATGCACGGTCTTTGCAACTTGTTATGTTAAAGGTGTTGGTAATGTTCAAGCATTGAGGACACTCATTACTCATCAAATTGTTAATTATGATTTCCAATTCTACTCGAAGCCATATGATGCAGATGTGCCTGTTCTCATTCTTTCTGAGGGTAAATCCCTCTTGCCTGTAAGTTCATTACCATGTGTTCTCGAAGATAATTTAGTATCAATGTACATGAACTCCTAATCTGAAGTTCGTCTTCTTTCTTTCTTTTAGTGCAACATGCTCGTACCTTTGAAAGCTGACACATCATGTTTAAACACTTTACCAGAAATTTTCCAAGCTGCAAATCACTTTCTACGCGAACCACTTATTACTGAGATTCGTCTTTACTTAAGTGTTATGCGCCATTCTGATTATGAATTTCCAGAGAACCTTCAAACGGTATGAAAACAACAGGGACACAGTTTATGAGAGTACTCAATACCTGGTGTAATGAAAAGTTGTAGCTAACTAGGTTGCCGGTTTTTTTCCAGAGAGCTCAAGAGGACTTCGTTCAAATGAGACAAACTGGAGGTCAGAATGTTTCAGCTGATGACCTTCACTTGCTCCTAGTGCTTGCAAGGTAACCTTGTTAATACTGTATCTTCACTTTTCATAAAAGTTTTTCCTGTCTTCATTTGCATCATTATTCCAATACAGGTTGTTGTCCTTAAGCAATGGAGAGAAAATTGTTTCATTGGAAGCATGGGAACAAGCAAAAGCAATGGAGGCAGAAAGGAAATTGCGTATTAGCAGCAACAGTGGACAAACTGCACAGTCAGCCAATGAACCATAAATTTTCGTACAAAAACAAAATAGAAATAAATTTTACTTGTAATTTATTGAAAATATCACTTATTTTTTATGAATATCACTTTGTAGAATACCTGGCAATATTCATCCTGTGAAAAAACAACATGTTATATAATTGTAACGATTATAAAATAGGAAGGAAATTACTTATGGAAAATCATTTGCAGCTGACACATTATTGCTCTGTACACTGCCCTAAGTTTTACTCATCCTTTGTGATAGTGTAGATGTGAACAAGTTAAATTTTATTGAGATATGAAAGATTATGTGAAGCTGGATAAGCATTTTCCGTATCATCCACAAGGTAAACTGCTATGCTTCATCCTCAACTCAAATATTATTTCAAAGTGCTACTTTAAAACTTGTATCTCATGAATAGGTGGCAGTTCTGTTACAATTACTGGTCTCTCTGTAAGGCAGACAAGCTTGAAGCACATTTTGTTGCTCAGTTGAGAATGTAAAGTTACACATCTTAAAGAATGCAGTCATAGTCACATTTAAATTAATATTTGGTGGAGGAGGTCTCCTTCAGGTAAGATCGATGTATAATAAAGGGACTAGATACACCAGCATCAAACAGAAAAAAACTGGTTCAGTCGATGCAAGTATTCATTGGCTTGACTTGAACCAAACAATTCTTATGGGAGGGACGGATGACTTTTATCATCTGTCAGACTTCGAATAAAGAGGAAAATAGATACGTACATGTCTAAAATAATGTGCTGTTCTATAAAATATTTTTTATGACATGTGCACAACAGTTTCTCTAAAAATAATACAGTACCATATTTTTGTAATTCAGGACTGCACCACCAATTTGAGGTTGAGGTAAAAAGAAATGAAATGACTCATGACAATCCTGGTAAAAGAAAAAAACTACTTGTTACAATTACAACTCATCACAGATTCAGAGCCATGAAAATCAGCACACCTGTGCAGCTTATAGTCATACAAGTACAGAACACAAGCTGTCATCAACCAAACACCAGAACAAAGGCAATGCCTAAAATATAACAAACAAACAAACAAACAAACAAAAATATATATACATTAAAAAAAAGAAGAAAAAAGAAAAAAAAACTGGGAAAACTGACATTAATTGAACATGGGGTCACATAAAATTGATTCCCTCAACACTAGATGTGGAATCCTAAGGAAATAAATAGTAATATGACATCAGAGTAGAGAAACAAATACTTAAGAACAATCACATTGTTATTTTTCCTCCTTTGTATCACAAGTCAGTCTATGCTGTTTAGGGAGAATATATACAAAAAAATTTTCTGGTTTCAGGCAGAACATTTGGTCCAACACGGGTTGGACTGAAATTTACAAGGCTCACTCATTTGCCATTTCTTTGAGCCCGGAAAAAATTTCTTAAAGGCCCAATAATTAGCACCCAAGAAATTAAGCAATTCCCAAACCAAAGGAAATTTATCTTCATATCTAAAGATTGCATTACATTGGGAAAGTAAAGGGGCAGGACATTCCTCAACAAGAAGGGTTTGCAGAGTCTTTCATTGTGATTTGGATTTGATTTAAAGCAATTACCTTATCACCAAATAAAATAAATACCATATATGACAAAATAGGAAAGAGGAAAGGATGAAAATAACATTGGTTTCTCTTCAAGGGAATGGGAGAGAAAAGATTCAAAGATGCACTAAGTATTGGAAATATATAGTATTTGAGCAGCTTGGCTGAAAATCCGTGTGCATTCATTTGTTGGTTCACAGAATTCATGATTCATCACAATTCATCAGGAAATCTTAATTTATCTAGGGTAGTCCTTTGCTTACTTTCTTCAATAGGTTCACTTTTAGATGTTGGAGGTCTCAGCACAGGAAAATCAATATTGAGAACCTGTTCATTATCCACAGCTTCTTTTGAATTACAGTTCACACACAAATCTTCTGTCCCTTCTTTGCTTTCTTGAAGAACTGAATGAAGTGGAACTGGGGTGGCACTTCCAAAGTGTGGCAAGGGTTCTTGGTTTTTCATTTCAACTTTGCTATCTATGTTATTTAAATTTGATAGGTAGTCCAGGTCCAAAGATTGTATTGTATCTTCATTTAAGGTAAAAAGGCCTTGCTGAGCTAAAGTACTGAATAGTTGTAAGTTTTTCTTTGGTATTTTATCTTTCAGTTTAGCAAACAACTCGTTCGGTATGGGGGAATCGTGTTTTAAAACTCCTTGAAGAACCAAATCATCACTTTGCAAGACAATGCTCAGTAATAATTCATTCAAATGAGGTATTTTAGATTTATGTGTTGGAGCAGATGATACTGGAGCATTTTCCTGTTGGTGAAAACGCATTTTGGTAAAACCAAGCACCATTAAGACTTGTTTAGACATGATAATACAAAATAACTTAAATGCCTTACCTCAGAAAATGATTTTGGAGGCTGCAATACAGGCACATTTGGCTTGTTTTCAGAACCAAAAGATTTTGTTTGGATGGGATTATTTATAAATTTGATGATAGATTCCTTGATTTTATCTAATGCAGAATGTTTAGAGGGTGGTTCTAATGTGACCTCTTTTCCTTGGAACTGGCCCCTTGTTCCTAGAGAGGAAATCAGTTTAGGAGTAATCACCATGATTCAGAAGCATAAGAGCTGAACAGATACAAATATTTCAGTAGATAATTTATCCTAAACTATATCAACATACCTTCTTCAAGAGCAGCAAAACTACTCAAAGTAACGTCTATATCAGGAGTTTTTTGAATTGCTTCTAATAATCGAACGGCATCATCATAAAACAAAAAAGCCATGGGAATGGATACATCATCCACTCCATCACCTGACATTGCAAACATTGTTGATTTTGTGACAGATGTTCCAACTGTGTGGTCTATTACAATACCAGCTACAGCACCTGCCTTTTGTATACGTCGTGCCTGAGAAGTAACCGGGGGATCAAGTTTTGGGCACTGAATTTGAGCTCTCAATACAAACCTTTGAACAACTTACTTTCTCAACAAACATGCAGTCTCCTCGTTCAAGGATGACGATGCGTCCACTAAGCATTTGGGGCCAATTTAGAGTTTCACAGCCACGAACGGGTAAAGCCACACCTACTTTGGCAGTAACCTGAAAGCATTAGGAAATAGATATGTCAAATCACTTAGAAAAAAAGAGCCCTTTACATGTTCTCTGTCATAAGCAACTTAATAACTTACTTTGTCAGAAGGTAAACGCAAAATTTTTCCAAAATGAGCAGGGCCAGCAGGGATCACAGTCAATTTGCCTTGGTAATCAGAAAAACTAACTGCCTGCTGCATTGTCTCAGTTTGAGGAGTAAACTTAGACAATTCCACCATTTCTTGCATAAATATTAATCCTTCCTCAGCATCTACAGTTGAAGCAGCCTGAGAAAACATTTTGTTAAGAACCATGCAGCAAAATAGCCCCATAAACAAGAACTGCCTGTTTAATCATTAGCATTCACGAATGTGGGGAGATTCCCAAAACAGTTTACTTACATTACCAAATGCGTGAACCAATTGTACTCGTCCGTCATCAAGTCCCATAATACTAATACCCATTTCTTTTAAAAGCTTTAGATGGTCAGTGTTTCCCATCTATTGAATCAAAAGAAATTGCGTAAGCATGAGATTCTTATTTGTTTCATTGCTCACAGCATCTAAACACTATTCATAAAAATATTGGGGCGGGAAAGCCCTTTTGAACTCTTTGTAATCAAGTTCCAAAGCTGCAATAATTTTACCTGGAAGTCCACAGCCTTTAGCCTACGTCTCAATTCTTTATGTGGGCATACACCATCAACAAGATTGCGAAGAGGGCGTCGAACTTTTTCAGGAAATAAGTGTTGAATGTTGGGACAAGTCCTTGCATCGGTTAAATCATCCCCTGATAAATCAGAGCCATTCAGATCCATTGAATTCACAATCTGCTGGACAGCAAAGGAAAAGACATAGAAATAGAAAAGTTTGAAATATTTTTTTACACAAATAAAAGTAACACTTACATTTAACAGAGAGGCATTTGTGGAGCGAGCCAGTGTGAGAGGAAGAAGATGAGCTTCAGTGGTGAATAAAAATTGGTCTAGATCTAAAAGAAGTTCATTTGGTTCTGAGAAGAGCAAGAATAAATACTTAAAAGTCTCTGCAAGAACAAATGAATCCATCCTGAAGGGGAATATAATCAGAATTAAAATATGTTTCAAAGGAAAACTTTTTCTGTACATAGTAGGACAAAAAAGCACAATATTTATAACAGTGCTATACCTGTCTTCATGAACGTTTGTCCTTACATCCTTAACAGCGGCATAGCCACAAGACACTCGAGCATACCTCTGCAAACTTTTTAAGACTTTACGCCCTACTTCTAGGTAGTAAGAATCACCAGTGGCCTTGTAAAGGAAGTAAGTTGATTCTAAGAATTCTGGCCGAAGTGGATGTTGCCCCCAATGAACCTGACCATTAAGAGAAAAAACATATAATTTTAAGTATTTCTAAAGTTACAACCACAAAAACATGCAGAAGTATATTCAATACTTGGAAGTCAGTGGTGAATGCCTCGGGAAGAAAGTTATGCCTTTGCATCACCTGATAAAGCATTTCATGGGTCTCAACAGCAGGTTTTATATCACCTTTCAAAACCTGAAACAGAATTTTTCCTCAAAACTGCTAAAGTGAGAAGTACAGTTCTAACTTTGATGTGATTTTACCTGTAAACCTGGCCAAAATGCTAAAAGGGCATCCATGAAGTTGCGTGAATTAGAATTTGGACGGTGCATATGAACATCGAGAAGCATTGGACCCTGACTGATGTACCTCATAACAGCAGAGTAATGCTGAAAAAAAATATCATTCAAGGCCAGCAATTGATTGATTGATTGGTTTGATGATAAGGCTCACATTTTACTCCAGGTGAATATTTACTTTATTGAATCTCCCAAGATAACGGTCATCCCCCAAAAGAATGTAAGCTTTCAGGCAGTACTCATAGTATGAATCTATTCCTGCACCCACGCCGGAATCTCTTCTGACCCAATCACCGGAATGAATATTTAAAACTGTTCCCATTAAGTCAGAGCTTCTATGTCGTAATCTCCATAATTCATCCATGGCTCGATGAGCTTTTTCCTAAAGCAAGAAGAAGAATAGGACATCCAAAATTTTAAAGGACAGAAACCAATGAAAAAATAGTGAGTCATAGGATCTCACAAGTGAACATACTTCAAATATTGGCTCTCCACTTAGGCGGGACAAAGCAGCCATTTCCAATATCATTGTGCCAGCACAGGCTGTGCATGTTTCACGAGATGATTCAAGTCCTCTTACTTTTAAACCATGACGAAGATTCACCTGCAAGGACACATCAGAAATTATAAGAAAGCACAACAATGAGGGTAAACTTAATGTTTCTTAGTCACTAAAAATCATACTCTAGCGTGAGGAATGCCAGTTGTTGTGTTAAAGGCAGGCAGTAAGCGAAAACCAATATCTTTCGCCAACTGAAGAAGTTCACCTCGGTACCAATGCATTACATTCATATTAAGTTGAAGATATTCAGCCAAAATGTGTCCCGACAGAAGACCCCTAGAATTATGTTTAGTAAATTGAAATGAAATTGTTCATTCAACTTGGATTCAAAAGAGAAGAAAAATTAAGTAAGTAATTTTTACCCCAGCACTCTGATGTTTGTTTCAAAAACAGAGACAATAATGTCACTATCGAATGATACATCTTTGATGATAAGTTTGGCTGCTCTTTCAAATTCATCAATGTCACCAAGTACCTACAAAACCACACAAAACAGCAAAATTCACTTCCTTTTTAGTTTTATTTTATTAGGATTTGGAAAATCAAGATTTGAGAAGTAACTTACCACCAATGTATCAAGCGTATCAATGAGAGTCAAAGAAAAGCTGAGAAAAGAAAAGAAAAATTGAGTCGATACAAGTTTTAAGAGAAGAAAAGAATGGGCAGTTCCAAGAAATTGTATACACACTTTCCAAGAGTGTCATCAATGTCACCCCTTGAAGGTTCTTTCCCACGCCATCTCCCTTTACAACTGAGAGGCATTAGTTCATCAGCTGGATAAGCATTCTCCTGAAAAAAGTAAATATGATTTGTTATGGACATCAATATCCAAAATGAATAGGCTCCATGATAATAATAAAAATCTTACCATATAAGCATTGAATGCGTGATAAAACATATCACGTGCCTCCTCACTAAAAACACAGAAAATTTAGTATCAAATGTTACCCAAAACATTTCCTCAAAAAATGTTAAAATTAGCTAAAAATCAGAACAAAAAAATAAAGCGCAAACATATCCTGTATCTTTGGATAGATACTTCTGATGACAGAAAAAAATAGAAAGACTTACCGTAACTCTAATCGTTCGTCAGGAGAAATCAGTGGAGGAGAGGTTAACCCCATAACACAAATGAAAGTGCTAAGCAGTAAGCTTAAGAGTACAGTTAAATGTAATGATGCATAACCTTCCATTATTATGATGTAAATTACTATCAAGAGACCAAGACGCTACCAGGTATGGAATACAGTTAAACTAATGCGGAGGCTGCATTTTTTGTCATTAATCATATTAAGTGCGTCTTTTATTGTTTACGTGATTTAAGATGATTCAAAACTACAATTATCACAGACAACAAAAAACCCAGTCAATAATCACAACATCAACGAGCACTTGCTTTTGCAGTGATCTGTTGGATTCCGATGAAAAGCAAATGAATTATACAGTCTTAACGCCATGGGTCAAACAATTGTTGTGAGCGAATACCCACAAAATTGGCACAATTCTTTCAAAAATGACACATCACAGAAGACAGTAGTATTCAGAATTTCTTCTGCAATACTTCTGCACCCACCGCCCCCTCTTTTTTTTTTGCCGTTGCCGCTGCCGCTAGTGTTGTTATTCGCAGAATGTTGCCAGTCGTGTTTGTAGCAAGTGGTACTATTCACAGTATGAAAATAAGGTACAAGAAGACCATAGAAAGACAGAAAGACTGACTGCTATGTGTAACTGTCACTTTCCATTAGCTTAGAACTTTCTGTATTACCATGATAGAAATTTTAGGAAATATTCTGACAATATCCAGTGATATCTTTGCCACTCTTATATCTCTTATAATAAACACACTGTCGTTCAGCTTAAACTTGTGCCATATCATCGGACAGCTGATCGTTAAGTCCATTGTAACTGTTGTGTCTTTGGCTTTGGATTGTGTTTCGGCTCTAAAAACTTTGCTGGAAGTCTTAGCCGAAGATTCTGTTGTATTTCTCTCAGACCTTGGAACCACCCTTTCATTCCTCTTCAAAGGCATTTTTGTTTTTGGTGATGCCTTCATTCATGCTTTAGTAGGTGTAAGCTCCACATTTGGGCATGTTGTGAAAGCTGGGTTAAGTATTGATATTTATATTTTCTCAGGATTTGTTAATTTTGCTTCTTCTATATTGTGTAGCATCCATCATTGTCTGACCTTAATTAAGAACTCGTTAGTACTTGTTGGCTTAACAACATGGGATCTATTTGTATTTATTCCAAATATTTTAATGTATGTGGAAGAAGAATTTCTGTCCATAGTTATTCAGGGCATGGGAGGCTTAAGAGATGTAATCAGAGGTCTAAAACTCCAATTAAATAACGGATTCCAAGGGCTGGTTCTTTTTATCTCTGATATTCCAAGGGAATCCTTGTATGGATTAATTTTGTGTTGTGCAGTCTTATTTTTATGTATCAAATACCACCACAGCATACGGCCTTTGATAATAAGAAATATTGTTTATCTTCTGACTCAAGGCCAAAAAATTCTCATAACTGCATGGACTTATGTGGAGGCTTTCACATTCTGGCTTCTTACAAACCAAATGACTCCATCCCTTCATGGACCTCGACATTTTACAGCTGATAGGGCACCTAATGTTGACCAATTGCGAGAAACACCCTCAAGGTATGAAGCATTTCAAGAATTGAGTTTCCAAACATTTCATTGGCTAAAGAACCAAATTATTCCGTGATTGAACCTTTTCACCTACCTTCATTTTCATTTTTGTCTACTAAACTGCTCTCTTGGTTCTAGGGAAGAAAATTTAAATGTTTCTGCTGATCAGTTTGAAAGAAAAGTTCCTCAAGAGCCAGAAGATCGTTTGTGTGTTGTCTGTCAGGACAGTGAAAAGTGCACTATTATTTTGCCTTGTAGGCATGTTTGTTTATGTTATGAATGTTGTTCAACAATTAAACGCACTCATGGTAAATGCCCAATTTGCCGACATGTTGTTCGAAGAACAATGCGTGTGTACATTTAGTCATTTTAGATAAATGTGCATCCAAAAAATGTGTAACTGTTACTTAAACTTGAACGGTAATTGGAAAGGACTGACTATGCAGCCATGGTTCTAACTAGTCTTCATCAAAAGTGAGCCATTTTTTGAAGCAAACTAATACGGAAATCTCTAAGTGTATTTTTCCAACAATATTTTTCTTGTAAGAAAAATTACTTACTATCACTCTTACTTTAACAAATTGGTACATTTCATTCTAGGTGTAAATATTAAATATAGGCCCGTTCTGAGAACTTGAGACTGAAACCGAAGTGTATAGTATAAAAAGAAAAACAATCCACGATTTTTTCTATCCAGTGTCAGATAAATGCAAGAAATGTATTTTTGCAAAAAGAAATTCTACTTATATTGTTTATTTTGTTTAAGTTACCCTTAACTCCTTGTATGACTTTTTATATTCTTTATAAATGAATATTCTTTATAAATTAACATATTGATGTTCAGCAATAATATATTTATAATCTTTTGTTACTTTGATTCAGTGCAAATTAATTTAATTTCAAAATACAAAGGTATTTATGTCAATCATTAATTTTATCCTCACTCGTCTTTTAAACAGTATATTACAACAAAAGGAAAACAAAGGTTCAAAGCATACCTGTGTACATTTTATCACAATTTTTCGGAAGGAGATAGCTCCATTATACCATACATTCCTGATAAAAGTCTGCCATAACTTATGGAAACAGGTTCCTTTGGTGAGACATACGGTCCATGGTCACCAACATACACGTAACTGCGGCAATGGATAAGGAAGCACCTCAAGTAAAAGATAGCAATATAGCGCGTGAAAGTTTTTTGTGTTATGGAATAAAGGATACGGAAGTCTTAATATCCAATAAGCACTTTGAGAGAGCCTGATAGGTTTCTCACAGCCAGGGCCAAATACAGGGCAGGGTGATGGTGCAGGTTGTACTTTAGGGTTTAGTGTGACATGTACAGGAGCCTTAGGGGTGACAACATGTACACGCATTAATTGTGCTATTAGTGGTTTGCTGTTTCTGGGAAAAAGGTACAAGGAATTCATTAAGGTAATGCATGGTAGATTCAATCCTACAAAGTATTACTTTTAAAGACTTACTTGCAGGGACAAGGAAAATAAAGTGGCATGTCATTTCCTGTTATTTTGTTACCGTTATCCTTTACTAGTCCAGAGCCACTAGTTTTGAGCACTTTGTCTGGGGCTGAACACATAAAGCGATGGCCACGAGGACATTCATATTCAACTCCAACAAATATTTTGACAACAAATTCAGATGTATCACGTTTTGTTTTGCGTGGTCTCTGAAGAACAGTTCCTGCTAGGGGTTTGTTTCCTCTTGAAAAAGCTGCATCTCCAACTGTAGGCCATACATTAGGGCGGTCTTGTTGATGTTCCAGCCTAAAAAAGTTAGTGTAAGGCATTTCCAAAGAAAAGCTGCACATAAACATCTTACAATACAATTGAGGAACTTCTGCACAAACCTGACAGTCAAATCCCAAGGAAGTAGATAAGCAGATCCTGGCATTAAACCTGCCTGTTGCTGCTCTTGAAGGCCAAGGTTGTGGGAGTACAAGCTTGATGGTCCAAGACACACCAAAGACCATGACGGAAATTGAGGAAGAAGACCAAGAGGGGAGTCAGAGTGAAGCATTCCTGGGAGATATTCTGTTGTTGATGGCTGTCGTACTAAACTTTTTTCTGTGAAATGTGATACATTATTTTATCAAAGTGATATAGAGATATGGATATAGAGATATGTAAAAATATTGAAACTGATTTTACCCTTAGAGTTTTCTGAATCAGTATCTGACACCTGGATCACTATGGCACTACTGCCGTTCTCTATGTCACAATCAGTTTTTGCTGGGATTAAATTACTTGTCTCCTCTGCTATAATATCACTTTCACCAGATGGCCCAGAGACATATGCTGCTTAAAATATAAATAGAAAGAGTTAACCTGTTAAACAAAATCTTTGAAAAACAAAACAAAACAGTATGGGAAGAGAGGAACCTGACATTGCTCTATTAAACATACCAAGGCTCAATCCCTGTGTATTTCCTTGCGGAGTGGTGGCTTCAGCATCTCGTAGGTCAGCACTGGTTTTGCCTGTCTTCTTGTTTGAGAATAGCTGAGCAGCCCTGTTTAAGAAGGACATTCAGGATTAAGAGTACTACAAATCATTGTCTTAGAGAGTTGAAAATAGTATGACAACATGAAAAGCATTTTACCGAAAATCTTTGGTACTGGGAGTGAAAACTGGAAAAGTGATGGACTCTAGATCGCAGCAACCACAATCCTTTCCCAGAACTGTATAAAAGTCATGGTTTGCAGCTCTCATACTGAATGGGTCCTCTCTTGGCCCTTGCTTTCTTCCGCAGTTACAAGCCGAAACATACACCACTCCACTGCAATGTTCCATCAGTGGTAGCTGAGAATGATCCCTCCTGTAATATGTGAAGATCAAGAAGTTTTGAAATAACTTACTATATGCCAATTATTGCTTTCCAGCTAGAGGTAGACAACTCACCCCTCTTCTTCTTGTAATTCCCCACCTCCTGCACCATCACCTCCACCATTGTGGAGAGGTTTAGTGCATGGATTACCAGTAAGGCTTAGCACCTGACACATCTGCTTGCCTGCCTTCCAATGAGCTTCACACTCAGTTTCTACTTGCTTGGCATATTCCTCAAAGAGAGGCCCTCGTGCATGGACAGCAAATACCGATAAAGCATGAGCTAGCTGTCGAAACAATGCAAATGCAATGGTGTAACTTCGAAAGAATGTATAAAATATAAACTTAAACAATGAAAGAAACAGGTTTTATAACACTATAACAAAAATTTAAAAAAAAAAGAAAAGAAAAAAAAAAGACAGACAGACACAAGTTCTTACCCTTCCTTCATGATATTCTCTTGTATAATGGGTTGGTAAGTTTTCTTGATAAGTTGCTATAGCAAGTGGCAAAACCTTGCCACAGCGACTTTCACTAAATTTGACATCTGTGTCAAGCAAGCCATGTAGCATAGCACTTTGGCTTGGACTTGAAGTTGACTTCGGTGATGTAGAAAATTCAAAAACCTTTCTAGCAACCTCAAGCCATAAACTTAATTTCGGTACCTGGAGTGAAGATAAACAATGCATAATTTAGAAAGAGAATTATTTTTCAAGTTTGCTGTCCTAAAAAGTAAAGATTAGATTTGATTGATGAGTGCACAAAAAGATAGTTCTGAACATGCCTCAAAAAATGTTGGAGCAGAATGTCTTCCAACATTATCATCAAAACCTTTTAAAAATGCCTGTTCTATATGCTGTTGAAGAAACCCTTTGAAAGTGTGACCTATGCGGCAAAAAATTACAGATTAGATTAATCAAGATTAAGGAAAACAAAGAAAAAGAAAATAAAGACCAACCACACCAATTACTTACGGTTCAAGTTCATTTCATTGATGAACGATGGTGAATGGAAAGAATGTTCCTCTTGGGGCTCAGATCCAAAAGATGAACCATTGCACATGTTGATAACATTATCTATGAGCTCAGTTCTTGGATCACACATTGAATCCCAGGACGTCGGAATGAAAACAAATTCTTGATTTGCAGGGATTGCAAAAAGGCTATTCATACTGTACAAAAAAAATTAGAAAAACAAAAAGAATTCCTATTGAAAAATATAAATGAACTGTTTAGGATTGACAGAATTTTAAAAGGGAATTAACTACCTGCTCTTAGATATGATTCTATTTTTACGGAGCACATGATAGATTTGATCCTCCATAGCATGTTCTAGCTTCTTAATGGCAGGAACCTTCCTATTTGATCCAGCAGTCTCTCTACGCATTGTGAAGAGGGAAACAACTGACATGAAGATATTCTTTTCCTTTTAAAAGTAAGATACAAACAAATGGAACACACCCGTTTTCAGAAAAGCTTTGCTTTTTGATAGATGACGGACACTTTTCAAAGAGAAAGAGTAAACGAGGCGTACATAATCTTCCATACTGGACCCAATCTTTTGGCACTCCACTTAGAGTTGAAATGATATCACCAATAGAGCCTTGAACTTTTTGCCTAGACAGGAGTGATAGTAAGTGTTCTGATGTCAAGAAATAATGTTTTCCGCATTAACTCAAAGGTGATTACATACCGAACACTATCTAAGGCACGAAAAAGACGAATGTAACTGGTATCAAACACAAGCGAAGGATGTGAGCATACCAGTACATGTGAAACACTAAATAAAAAGAGGAGAGATTGAGCATAGTGGTGCCTCAACTTAGCCCATTCCTTGAGATATCCCTGCAATAACAGCATAAGTCTTCTGTTTCAAAGGCAAATAACTTCCAATATAGAGCAAATACTTAGAGATAGCTACCTCTGAACCAAGGTCAGTTTTTAACTTTTCATAAATATCAGCTAGTCCTCTAATATCAAATGTACCACATAAATGGAGGTACAGAACTTTCTGTTTAGCATCTAGGTATCCTTTGATTTCTGTCTACATTCGAGGGAGGGAAAAAAATATACATAAACAAATGAATGGGAAATGTAAAAATAAACAAATAAATAAATATATGTATGTTATGGGTAATGTCCGATGTCGGCGAGTGTCGGACACTAGTCAATTAGGGCAAACGGCACAGGGCACAGGGCAGGGGCCTAGGTGACAGCAGATACATTTTTTCTTTAAATTTAATTTTTTAAAAATCAGTGATTGTAAAACTGCGACAAATAACTTGAAGTCATTGCGCTCAAGAGGGAAAGAAACATTTTGTCAGAAAATATTGCAAAAAATGTTTCAAGCGTAAAAATTTAAAATTAATAGTAAAAAAATTTTGGAAAGACAATGCTTTTCAATTTCCTAAATTTTTTTTTAAAGGTGACTCTTAGATGATCTACATGACTGAAACATGATTTGAATGCTTAACAGTGTTGCGGGTTTGCCTATCCCAGAAGGGGCCATGGCCCCAGATGAGTACGCAATCCCGCAACACGATTCGATTGGGACTAGGGACTACCGACCGATTTACGAATGGTCGCCGATTCAGACATTATCCTGACACCCTTGGTTCATATCCCATGGGACCTTCGGACATTAGTTGACTAGTGTCCGACAATAACCAGCCGTCGGACATTACCTATAACATACATAATTTTTAAAAAAGCAAGAAAAAAGAAAAGAAAAAACAGCTTCATTTTTTCTTAAACATACATGAGCATCACCATCAACCTGAGGAGAATCTAAAACAGATGAGCAAAAGACTTGGTGTCCTAAAGCATCATCAACAGCATTTCCTTTGTATCCTCTTGATATGTAGGACGACTTTCCAAAAAATGAAACAATGACCACTTGTTGATCAGGTGGTGAAGGATGGCTGCCAGAGAAACCAGGTAAAAATTTAGACCAAGTTTGTTAAATTTACTTTTCACAGAGCATTCTTCGTTTCAGCATTCATCATCTCTACAAACGTAAAGATCTATGTAATTTTATTTTCAAAATAATTGATAATTGTTACAACTGGTGATGATAGACGACTTCTCTGGATCAGTCGTAAGGCAAATGTTTGAACCAAATGATCACAATATTAGGGGTTATGTTCTGCTCTGTCTTCAGTTTACTTACATGTCCCCGAAAGAAGTCGGAAATCTGAAGGCAACCGATCCCATGATAATTAAGAAATGAAGATTTAAATCACTTGTTTTTTTATTGGCATGATTTGGATGACATTCGCAAAACACCCAAACCCTAACTCTGAAGAACTGAAGTTTTGAAGTAAACAGAGAAACCACCGCCGCCTGGCAAACAGCTAACAGCCAACAACACGTCCACGTCGTCTGCCACCACGCGGCCACCACCCTCACCAAACGTTGTCTCATGTTACAATTAGTTGTAAATTTAAAATATAAAAAAAATGCCTTTATTCCTTGCTTCGAAGTTCCTTTTTTAAAAAAGAAATGATTCTAAATAGAGATCACAGGAATACAAATTCAAACAGTGAGAGAGTAGTTTTTATAATTACAAGAAGGCGTTTAAAATGGGGTCAGTGTTTGGCAAAATGTCATCAGCAGACGGAGACACGCATCATCATTGTTTTAAGTGAAAATAGCTGTGAATATGATTGTTCTTGTTGGTAAATAGGTTTCTTGAAAAGAGAATTTCACTTCAAGATCTTTTATTGCCAAGAAAATGGAAATGGAGCAAGAAACGGTGTATGGCACTCACGAAGACTCTCATGTTGTCATGTCAGAAAAAGTCCAATCTTTAGCTGGTAGTGTCTACCAGGAATTTGAGAAAATGATAAGCAAATATGACAATGATGTTGTGAAAGATCTTATGCCATTAGTTGTAAATGTGCTCGAGTGCCTAGACATTTCGTATACCCAGAATCAAGAACATGAGGTGGAATTGGAATTGTTAAGAGAGGACAATGAACAGCTGGTGACACAATATGAACGAGAAAAACAGCTGAGAAAAAGTGCTGAACAGGTAAAAGACCCATATTTCCCCATTTCCCTGATTCACTTGTTTTGGCTCTATACAGACCCATCAAATGTTTGATATTTTATTGTCACTTCATTAATGCTGAGGTTATGCCATCAAAACATAACCATATCTGTTTGCTCAACTGTGGATTTTGATTTTTTGTTCTCCCCGTTGTACAAGCATATTATTACTTTTAACTGAAAATAGCTAGATCTTTTCAATCTATTTGACCAGTACCATTTTTTCTGGAGTTTTCTCAAAGCCAACCATGATTGTTTGGTTCTTTTCAATTGTTACATAATCTCATCCTTAATTTTTCTCTTTGCAGAAATTAATTGAGTCAGAAGATGCAACTGAAGATGAGAGGAAAGAATTACAAGGGAAAATTGAAAGCCTAGAATCTATTGTTAGAATGTTGGAATTAAAAGGAAAAAATGCTTCAGATCACGGTAATTTTGGATTTTCCAGTTTTTATCAGTGGTGTATCACATTTCTCTAGAATCTCACAGGATTTCTCACTTTTGCTTTCTAATTATAACTCTCTTTTTATGTTACTGTAAATTCTGCAGTGTATCGACTGGAAGAAAAGGAATCTGAAATGAAACAAGAATATTCGAAACTTCATGAACGGTATACCGATCTCCTCAAGACACATATGGACTCTATGGAGAGAACTAAACTTATGATGGGAACTACGGACCGACTAGATTCATCAGGGAGACCCAGACTTCCACCTATGTCCTCTTTAAATCCAATGACTAGGTATGTCGTGTTTACAACTTAAATGCTTTGTTTTCAACTTATTTCTCCTTCTTAACTTTTAGCTCATGAAATTTCTCTTCTTTTGAATTTCTAGATCTAGTGGACCTATTTCTTATGGATTTGCTTCGTTAGAAGCAGGACCACAGTCAGTCACTAGCCCAGTGGAATATGCACCTTCTGCAACTTCACCAACCACTAGCCTACAAAATGAACTGGAGGTTAGCTCTTCAGTCAGCATTCAAGTAGAATTACATGCTGGAATTTTCTTGGTTTACTGTATTTTTCTATTTTATTCTTCTTTTCTTCTTTTTCCTAATTTAGGAAACTCAAACTCCAGAAAGGGAGAGTTCACCTGACAAATCATTTTCAAAATTGCCATCACCAGAAAAGAGTGGTATGTTTATTTCTTAAAGTGCAATTTTTTTTAAGAGACTTGCCTGAATACCTGAATAAGAAATACAACTTGTCAGAAAAGAACTCATTTTGGATCTGGCGCTGTTTATTTTTTTGCTCTCTTGTTATCAGATGAAAGTGTGTTTGCTTGCTACTGACCATTTACTGTTGTCTTTATAGGCTGGTCTGAAAGTCTCAGTCCTACAAGTAAAGATTCAAGCCCTGAAACAGAAGAGCTGCCTCCACCTGGAGGAAAGAGTCATACAAAGAGGTATGACATGATAAAAATAATGTCAATTGCTATTACTAATAATATTGATTACTGATGTGTTTGTTTTTGTCATTAGTTTGGTTTGTTTTTATTCCCCTTTTTATTGTTATTGTATTTTCAGAGAACAACGTAGTGGGAATACCCTGTACCAAGAGCTCAGCTTTCAAGATGTTGAAGCATTGGGAGAGATGGATGAAGGTGCTGATATAACAGGTAACGACAATTTCATTTCAATTTTGTGTTCTTACAATCTTAAAGTTGTCTATATTAATTAATTTAGGTTGGTATCCAGAACTATGGTAATAGTATAGTTTGGGATACTTATGAGCAATTGGGAAGTTTGTTTTCCCTTATTTTGTTGTGGGCCTGTCAATCCTCAAATTTGACCTTCATAGGAAGAGGTGGGGTGCTTGATTCCCTGACCTTATGTTACTTTCCTGCTTTGAGCAATGGAAACCAGCAGAGCCTTTTTATTATGCAAAGCTCTAAGATTTCCACTTGCCTCTTAGTTTCTTAAACTAATCATGTCAAGACTTCAACCTGTTTACTTTAACTTTTTGTAAACATAACTACAGCTCTCAATTAGTGTGCCCTTTTAGATTAAAGTGTCTGATTTGTGGCTCTTAGGAAGCTGGGTTCATCCTGGAGAATACGCTTCATCTGGTTTGTACTCTACTCAGTTTTTTCCCCCAGTGCAAGCTAATTTTTTTAGATTTGTCTTTTGTTGTTGACGTTGCTGGAATGAGTCTGTGCAAAAACTATTTTTCAAACTTTTGTTATTTTAAAAACATATCTGTCAGCATCTGCTTTTAACCAAAGAAAACAAAAACAAGTGGCATTTACACAGAATTGCTTGATACTTTTGACTGCAATTTTTATCTGTGGAAATTTTTTATTTAACCCACTTACACACTAGTATTATTATGTATCTAACCAATTCAATGCTATAATGTCAGCTATGATAGCCTGGTCAGATCTTAAATTTTACATAAAAACAGTAAATTGTTTGGATTAAACATTCTGGAACTTAGATTTTTGCATTGTTGCATGATAGTAATCAAAACTTTTATGTGCCTTTGAAGTTCTGCTTCCAGATTTTTAAAGTTTTATTCCTTCACTTTATTTCACTCTTAACTCATCCCAAGATTTTCAGTGTTTTGTTTTATTTAATCTCTTCTGTTCTAATCTTTCCTAACTCTTTGAAAGGTTAATGAAGTCTTAAGTTGAGCTCTCATGTACATCTTTATTTTTGTTTGCTAGCCCCTTTGTCTTAACTTTTAAGTTAAAAATATTTGCTTTTTTGTAGTTTCATTTGTAGCATTTTGTTTGCATGTTCTGTTGCACCTTTTGTCGCTGCATCTGTGCTACATTGTATCACCGTCGTGGATTAGACAGCGACAGTGAAACGGAGTTGCGCAGCAAAATTGCTCATGCTGGTATGCACTTTTCTTTTAGTAATTGAATCTTTTCTGCTTTGAAAAATGCATGTTGATGCTGCTTCACCTTTTTATTGTAATGGACTCCAAAAGAAGATTTCCTTTCACATATGAGTCATAGTGCATGAGCTTTTATGGCGTTGGTGCGAACATTTTCTTAAATATCAGACTTGGCTACCTTTAAAATATTTCAGATCTTAGAGTATTGTTTACATTAGTTATATTTTCATATACATCTGTGTCTTATCTTTCTGTTTGAAACATGTAGTAATATTAACTATAAGAACTACCCTCAAGACTAAATGTCAGAACAAAATCAAGAGTATATCTTTGTCATAAAGTTCCAGACCACTAACATTTTAATTGATTGCTTACTCTTTAAATCTGTCAATGAGAAATTTTCAATCATCTGGCTCTTTTGCATTGCTTGAATGGCTAACTAACATACATTGGTTTTCATGTGTGTCTCTCCTGGATATGCCTGCTGGTCTTCATCTGACTCCCCTCCAGTTAATGACAACTTCTTTGGTAAGATATACAACTGCCCACTTAAACTTTCTATCAGTAGACAAAATTCTTTGTAGATTTAAGCTAGTTCTCCAATGTGCCAATTGAATTTGTGACTTGTTTGGCAAAAAGTGGCGTATATCTTGTTCACGTAAACATTTAGTATTTATTACTCTTATATGATTGCCTGCTAACTCATATCAGTCAACTTGACTTTAAAAACATCTTCTGATTTTTAACATGCTATGCAAAAATATGCGCATTGCTTGTGATTACCAGCATGAACTGAATAACTTCAGTTGGAAGTAATGAAATATGAATGCTGCCTACTTTCTTGCCCTTTGATGCAGCCCTCAGGAAAAGTCCCTTTTACATTACCTCTGTTTTGTTTCGATGTCACGTACTAACATCGCCATTCTTTTTGTAGGTATGGGCAAAGAAGTGGAAAATCTCATAATGGAAAACAACGAGCTTCTGGCAACCAAGTATGTTTGTTTGACTGATGTCCTCTTGACCTCTATTAAAACCTTTTTTAATGCTAATTTGTTTTTCTTTCTTTATAAAACAGAAATGCATTGAATATTGTCAAAGATGATCTTATAATCAAAGTTGATGAACTTACCAGGTATGCAGCGTGTTTATTTGAATTTTGTTTTCTCAACAAGGCAGTTTAGTTCAATTCTTTGATATATTTGCTATTGATGTGTATTTTCAACAGCGAACAAGAATACTTCCGTGAAAAAATTAAGTCACTTGTTTCTACCAAAGAGCGACTTTGTCAACAAATTCAAGAACTGCAAGAGGAGCTGAAAAAAGCTAAAGAGGAGTCAGAAAAGGCTCTGAAAGCTAACAAGTCAGACGATGAGGTAAATTTTCAAACACCAAATATCTCTTCTTCTTTATTTTTTGCTCTCCTTAATCTCATATTTTGAATCTGATCATTGCATAGGAGGATGTACCAATGGCTCAAAGAAAAAGATTCACCCGTGTTGAAATGGCACGAGTTCTCATGGAAAGAAATCAGTACAAAGAAAGGTTTATGGAGCTGCAGGAGGCTGTGCGATGGACAGAGCTTGTTCGTGCATCAAGAAACGATCCTAATCTAGACAGGAAAAGTAAACAGAGCATATGGAAATTGTATGTACAATGTTTTTTAAAATTCATATTTTTTTTTTTTTTTTTTTTTTTTTTTTTTTTTTGTTTATGGTGAATCTTTTTGGATAATTTTTTTTATGACTTCATATTTTCAGTTTTAGCAACCTTTTTACCCCTACTGATCGACCCATGCCAGCAAGGAAAACACAACACATGGGAGTAAGATTTAATGCACCAACCCACCATGTTAGTCCAACTGGTCCTTTGGGCTCCATGCGACAACGCACTCTAACGGAACGGAAAAGAGGTGTAGATTATCTGGAGACTTCAGATTCGTAAGTAAAGCAGATATTAAGTCAAATTTACGCAAACGCAAATGCTTTGTTGGTCAAATCCACTATCTTTCATATCACATAACATTCATGACTACTCATTTTTAATTTCTTTAAGATTCCTAGCTTCAAAAGCATGCAAGTTAATTCCAATTGTGTCCCTTATGAACTATTCACAATAAATTTAATTAATTGTCTGCTATTCTATCCTTTTGCTTACTGGTCTATTGACTGCTAACTGACTAACATCACACATGTATATTTTTCAGAACTAACCCTTTTATCTTTTATCCATCCTGCTTTCTGCCCACTCTCCACCTGAGAATAATTTCACCCCTTTTATTTAATAATTTTTTATCGTAAGTTTTGGATAGTACTTAATTGAGCATAGTAATGTTGTCCTCTAAGAACAATTAGGTTACACTCAAAAATCAATCACGTCTAGGTAATAATTTTACTAATGCTTTTTATGTGGGAGTGCAGTGATGTTTGTGCTCTGAAGTTTCTCATAGGGGAGTTGAAATATAATGTTGGAAAATAACTTATTTGAAGATTGCCTCATTCATCATTAAGAGCTGATATAAATTTTTGAATTTTAAATGCAATTCCCATCACTTTATAGGCCATCTGTTTGTCAAAATATTGAGAGTCAGCCTTTCTGCGAATTTGCGGAAGAGGCCTAGTTACCTCTGAGATATTTGTCTACCCTCACTTCTCGACCTCTGGACTCATACAACACTGGCCCGATTAAAGTGTAAGTTCTCCATTTCTGTTTGTCCAACAAATATCTTGAAAAGTGCCAAGGAAATGTGAAAATTAACTCAACAAAATTTGGCTCTTTATGGGAATGAGCATCTTGTGCATCTTAAACTATAATAAATTTTTTTGTGTGTTTTGATGAGAAGTTTTGACTACCCTATTACAGTTTTTCTCCACCTTCACCTTTCTCAAATGAGTATTGTAGGTATCTATTGTGTTTGAAAGCCATGTAAACTGTATTATACGGTGTGGTCTCCTCCTTCTACTCCTCTTTACTTAGTAATTTTTATGCAAACTACATGGTTGTGGGCTCACATTTCCCCATGTACTGTAGCTTAATGCACAACACTGCATTCCCTTTTGGCTTTATCGGGGTGATATCCAACAGAGTTGTAAAATTATTGCTTTATTAAGCCCCATTTCCTTGACTTTAACAATGAATCATCTTTAAAGTTTGACTTATTATTCTTTCTGTAACCTTCAGGAACAATGAAAAACTGGCTCTACGCAGACAAACAGAGAGGCGAGAACAGTATCGTCAAGTTCGAGCTCATGTAGAAAAAGATGATGGTCGCCTTAGAGCATATGGATGGAGTTTGCCTGCCAAAGTTTCGGGCACTGGTAGTGTACCAAATGCACTTACTGTATCAGGAGCAGCCATAGCAAGACCCAGTAGTGCAGAACCTGTTCCTGTGCCAGTATACTGCAGACCATTGACTGAGAGTGAACCTGGAGTAAAAGTACAAAATTTTCTGCCAATAGTTGGTTTTGTTAATTACAGAATATTGTGCGTCATGGACTTTCCTTTAACTTACAGCCCCTTCAGATTTGGTGTGCAGCAGGTGTTAACCTCAGTGGAGGTAAAACAAGAGATGGTGGATCTGTTGTTGGAGCTAGTATATTTTACTCAAACCCCACAGAAGAAATTTGTGCCAATACCACCAACAGTGCTGAAAAAGCCAGTCCAGTTCGTTGTTTGGAGGAAGAGTTAGAGGTTTGACTATCATCACATTCCCTTTTTTCATAACAGAATTGAAAACTCTGAAGTACTTAATTGCCCTCCTTTTTCTTTTAGGAAGGAGAAAGAATAGCAAGGGAGGCAGAGACAGAAGAACAACAACTTTCTTCCCTGGTATGGATATGTACATCAACACACAAGATGAGTCGAGTGACAGTTGTGGATGCCAATAACCCAGCTGATGTTTTGAAAGCATTTAATGTTTGTTCATCTCACTTGCTTTGTATAGCAAGTGTACCTGGTAAAAATATCCTCTTAAAGTTTATGTCACTAGGTCTGGTATCTCTTATGATTCTGATTAATAATTTTTCCAATTTTGACATTTTTGTCTCAAGGCGCTCGTGAAAGTGACTACCCTGCCTCTGAGGAAGTTCCAGAAACTCCAAACAAAACATCAGAAGATAGTCTAACTTCAACAGGAGTCTCACAAGATTCTAAAGTTGTTTCAGAAGTTGGAGGGGATTCATTGTCTTCTGTTCAGGCAGATAGTATTATAGATGACAGTGATGCTTGCATTGGACGTATCACTCTTGTAAGCTGTGCTACAGGAAGTGAAGCTCCAGGTCCTCCTCTTGGAGAATTTATTCCCCCAAAGACTCAAATAGAAACAGGTAAATAAACTTTGATATTTTCATTTTTGCTATATGTGGTTCTATTGTGATTTCTGCTATGTGCCCTGTTTTGTGTACCTAGTAGTTTTGTGTGTTGTTTTGTGTGGATTGTGGTGATTGTTCACATCTTTGGTTATTGCTTTTGCTTGTCAGTGGATCTGAGTGGTTTAGGAGATGATGAGACACAGGACATAAATCCTCCCAGAAGGTTAGCCAAAGAAGTTAGTGGTCTGGTTAAAGATGGTCTTTCTCAACATTCTAAAGGTGAGAGGTTATCAGAAACTGCATACCAAAATACACATTCACCAAAGGAAAGAAAGTAAAATTTATTTACTGTGACTTTAATTTTCTTTTGTTCTTTATATTTCTGTTAATTACCTAAACTGAATGGCTTTTAGGGTGCATCCATCAATCTATATATCTATCCACTTTGTAAAAAATCATGTTTGGTATCACTTTTCTTAGAGTCATCTTTGTTTCTATTTTTACAGAAAATGATGAACTAGTGAATGAAAATCTGGAGAAGATGAGCAGTATTTTACCAACTATGTGGTTGGGTGCCCAAAGTGGTGACATTTACGTACACTCTGCTGTTTCTCAGTGGGGCCGATGCCTTCATAGTGTTCACCTGAAAGATTCTGTTTTAAGTATAGTGTAAGATGTTATAAGTTTTACAACTTCAAATTTTGACTTTATCAAAGAGTCATGATTGTGCAAAGTAACAAGTTGCTTTTGATTTTCAGGCACATTCATGGGAGAGTTCTTGCAGCCTTAGCCAACGGTACGGTAGTTGTATTCAGACGTGGCTCAGATGGACAGTGGAACCTCAACAACTATCACATTGTTGATCTGGGCCCTCAGCATCATTCTATTCGTTGCATGGTTTCTGTTCATGGAAGAGTGTGGTGCGGATACCGCAACAAAATTCATGTTCTTGATCCTCGAAGTCTAAAAGTAGAGGTGAGTTTCTCATTCTATGGAATCTCTTGCATTGAGTTGATTCATCTGTTCTAAAATGCACATGGCGTTTTTAGAAAACATTTGATGCTCATCCGCGGAAAGAAAGCCAAGTGAGACAAATGGCCTGGCTTGGTGATGGTGTTTGGGTCACAATTAGGCTTGACTCAACTCTTAGATTATACCATGCGCATACCTATCAACATTTGCAAGATGTGGATATTGAGCCATATGTGAGCAAAATGCTTGGTAAGTAATTAGACACCATTTGTCTTGCAACAGACTCTCAGGGTTAAGGGGCCTTTCTCCTTGGCTATTATTTTAAGTGTTTAATTTATTGTATCTCCATCGCAAACGTGGTTCATAAAAACATTTTTAGTGTTAACACTTAAAACACTACCATAGAGAAAATAAATAGTTCTTAATGGAAACAATTATTAAAACTGAAACTACCCTGACTCTAGCTCCTGTGTTGGCTGTTCTATCTGATGAGCTGCTGCTAGTATATTACCTATATATTGCCGAGTTCACATGCAACAAGATGTTTTGTTTGAGTCGTTGTAATTAAACTACTTTCAGAGAAGGTTTTTTTAAAGTATCTTATGTTGAGATGTCCAAAATGTAACTCATGCTGTTACTTCTGGTCTTTTTTCATCGCATGTGGTGACGTCTTCTCTCAATTAGGCGTGTTTCCACAAGGTATAAATTGCATACCTTTGTTTCAGAAATGTTTGTTGTATTTTTATTTCCTATTGTATGTTTGTTGTTTGATTGTTGATTGTTTGGTACTGCTGCCACCAAAATTATTAAAATTTTTGGTCCATTTGCATTGAATTAGATTTCATTTACAGTGTTTTTAATTTGTATTGTGCTTAGACATTCTGGCATTTTGTTTTAATTCACCTTGATCTGGTTAATTTTCTTTAAAATTGCATGGGCACTAATTAACTACTACTTCAGTCTTCTATAAAACTTGCTGATTGATGTAATGTAACTTCTCCTTCAGAAACATCCTTTATTTATTACCCTGAATGTACAATCTTTCTTAATGAAATGGTTACCATATGTTATGAATTTTTTTGAAAGCACTAACACTACACTCAGCCGACAGGGCATGATGATTTTTCTGCCCTAAACAAGAAATTTCTTGTCTTGGAATTTTTGAAAATGCGAGGACTGTTTGTTTTGCTTTTTCAGGTACGGGAAAATTAGGATTTTCCTTTGCACGTATTACTGCTCTTCTTATTTCATCTTCAAGGCTGTGGATAGGCACTGGCAATGGTGTAATTATTTCAGTTCCTCTCTCTGAGAGTAAGTATTTCAGTTTCAATCTTCTCAACATAGGTAACAGCGTTTGTGACATTGGCCCTTTTCAAACTTTTCCCTAGGTGCAGGCACTGCAGGCAATATAATTGGAGCAGCACGAGGGCCTGGTTCAGTTGTTAGAGTTTATGCTGATACTCAATCGAATCGTGTCACACCTGGAAGTTTTATTCCTTATTGCTCCATGGCACAAGCACAGCTTTCATTTCATGGCCACAGGGAAGCAGTTAAATTTTTTGTTTCTGTTCCTGGTGTGTATTGGTTCAATTTTATCTCAGAAGAAAACATTTTGTGCTACTTTGACTGCCATATGACAAGCCTATTGTGAAAACTTTGTCTTTGTAGGTTCTGGTGGTATATCAGCGGCAACAAGTGAACCAATTGAGGCTCCCACTTTGGATGGGTTACCAGATTCGGACAAGCCACAATCAATGCTAGTTATGTCTGGTGGTGAAGGATACATTGACTTCAGAGCTGGTGAGTCTTTTAATAGAGATGTTACGATAAAACTCTGGAGATCAGCGAATCCTGTAATTTTTTAGGAAATGCCCAGACTTACCAATGCAATCTGTTCAATGCCGTATTGTAAATTAAATTCGGACGTCTACCACTGGAATGAGTGTCATTCAGACTTATATCGCTGTTATTCTTTAAATTCTTAGAGGGGAGAAAGGGGAATGCCAAATTTGTATTCCAAACTGTTATTTGTTGTTGGCATGGCATTTTGAGCTGCTCTTTATGCATTAGGCTCTAAACCCACACTTTCCAGTAAGCTTACAGCCCATTCGGCTTAGGCAGCAGACAAAGCCTTTCACGCCTTTCAGTCTAGCCGTAAATTAATTTTTTTTTTTTGATGTTGTGTCATGTGCTGAGAACTGTCCATCTTCACACACAGTGGTATATCCCTCCCGCTCCCCCACCACAAACTCTGCAGTCTGAGCTTTAACAATTTGCACTTGCCTTAACACATCATTTACCAATAGTAAAAGTCTAAATAAATAATTCTAAATAAGTAATCCTAGAATTTCACAGTCAAAGTCTAAACTTTATATAAAAAGATTTACCAGGTGGCATTGGTAAATCCTGGGTTAAAAACCACAAAATAACTGAATTTACTGATCTGTGGAGTTTTACCATAACAGAGAATAATTGTTAAAATTTCAAAGTAAGTTTTGTCATTTTTAAGACAAGTTTCAAGGATTAGGTAGAGTTCCTTTCCATTTTGTGCAGTAATGGTACACAACCTGTATCTGTTTTTGTGCAAGCCCAAGCATATTTGATACTCTTTAGCTACTCACTCAATATTTTTTTGATATTGAAGTTTAGAAAAGTTTCTATTTTGTTTTAAGTATTTTTAGTGAATGTTGGTGTGATTGCATCTTGTGTGAATTTTATGGTGTGAAGAACTTGTTGAACACTAAGTACTGTAGCTATATTTTAAAATTTTTCTGTCTAAATTTGTAGTTTTGATTAATTTCTGTTTCTTGTTTGTCTTGGATACATTCAGTTACCGTACATAACTTTTTAAAAGGCTTTCATTGACTAAAAATAATTTAAAGTTTTTCTATACATATTAGCAACATGAACATGGTTTTCATGGTAATCATTTAATCTTCTGTTCAGATAAAATGCCCTTGTAGATATTACTGTCCTTATGGTTTATTATAATCTGAACTAACATTCTGTGATGGGTTCTGACATTGAAGCAATAACTGACTGTGGCATCATATTTCAAGTTCCATATCAAACAAAATATGTTAGGTGCTGCTCAGAGATAGTTTCAGGATGTTGAACTAGTATTTATGATATTCTTCATGAATCTGGTTTCCAGGAGGGAATAAAACAGGAACAATGTTGCATAAAATTCTGTAAATATCTATTAAGGATGATAAAATAATAACTTTGTAGAGACAGTTTTGTTTTTCAAAACTGTCATCAATTTTTTAATGGTGCCTTATTAAGATTTTAACCAATTTTCAAGATATAGGAGATTTCATTTTAAATTTCATTTGATTTACACACACACATTACTCTTGTGAAGTAAGCTTGTGCAGTTTGCAGTGGCTTTTGTGTTCTGATTATGTTCTGGTCTCAAATGCTCTGTTCAGTGAGCACTGGAACTCTCAGTGTGTGCGTGCGCGCGTGTGTTATGTTGGTGTGACACTGTCTGGTGGTTGCAGAAGATGACGCGGACGAGGCTCAGGACTCTGCATCGCACCTCATAGTTTGGCAGTTGTTGCCAGCCCGGTACGACATGTTGCTGTGCTGCTGCCTGCTTGCCTGCTTGTCCAATTCAGTTTCACTAGTGCTGAGCTTGAACCATTGTTTCTGTTGATGATTCACTCTGCTTATTAAAACATGACAGCAAGCAAATTCAAAATGCATGTAAAAATTATGTATTGGCTGCAATATTGTAAGGTTTTTATGGAATATGTTGACATGTATTGTAGTTTGTTGTTAATCTTCTTCGTTTTACTTTCTTTTTATTATCTTTTACTTGTTTCTTTTTGTGTTAAGCTGAGTCCATAAGCATACTCTCCACACTACATTATGCTTTGTTTTCAAACCAAATTCAGCTTTTTCCTTTGTGGTCTCTATCTGAATACTTTATTTCTTGCTTTAAATTTTGCTGTGTAGTTATGCTTTGCATGCATGGAGCATGCATTTTTAATAAATGGCAACACTGTCTCCATCTTCATTTTTTTTTATTATTTTTTTTTTTTTGCTTCTGCAGCTGACAAATTTATTGTGTCCAAGACAAACAGAGACATTAATCTATATATTTGAATATTTTATTTACTGGTTGCCAGTAGGAGGAGGGCATTTCAGTTCCTTAAAAAAAGGTTTTTGCAGCACTGGCTGGGATTTCAGAAGAATTGTAAAAGAGGTTGGGGACAATAGTTAAAAGTGGTTTGTGTTGAGTCAAATGCAAACTAAGGAGTTACAGCACATTATGTGATAATTTTCCTCTACTTCTCTTTTCTATCAACTACATTTTATAACATGGAATGAAAAAGTCTATTTCTATAGTTCTTAATTATTTTTTAAATGCTCATAACTTGTTCCATGAAACTTTCCACTTCATACCTAGTCAACTCCTCTTTTATTCCCAGCAGACTTGAATTTTCAATACAACTGGAAATACAAATTTGCTTACCTTTGCAGGTGAAGAAGAAGATGATGGTGATGCCGAAATAGCTCCGTCCTCTCAAGAGAGTTCACAAACAATAAGCCGCGGATTGCAGAGTCATTTGATTGTCTGGCAGGTCATGCTTCAACGCTAGAAATGTACACTGTGAATTCTCTCCCTAAATCGTGATTTCTGCTGAATTTGTCAACTTTTGAAACTTACGATACAAATTATAGCAACCCAAATAGTTCTAATGGGAAGTACGAGCCCAACTATGACGCCAGTACTTTTATTGTATATAGACCTCTGATTGATAACCTTTCAAATATTTACTTCGCTTTTTACTATTTATGTTTCAATGACAGATCATGGCGTTTTTATCTAGTCGTGTCACTGAATGGTTGCCATAGTTTGCGAGTTTATGAGTTGTAATTCCAGTTATCTAGAGAAAAACTAGAAACACGTATCTTTGGCTCATGAAAGGAATACTATTTATTTTGCAACACCTGAAAATCTTTCAAAATCATTTGAATGAAACCTTGCCAAGGTCAAATTGTTATTTTTATTACAATTGTTATGTGATTGGTTTGTTTTTAGATGTATTATTTGTAATTGGTCATGTCTTGTATCTAGTCCTCCTATTACAGGCCATTTTTGAAATCTGTTATTTCACATTCTCCCTGATTTTTTTGAACCATTGTAAAACCATAAAATATGCAATGAAAAAGTCTAAACAGCAGAAATATTTGTTACTATGTATCAGACATAGCTGTGGACATTATAAATTTATATAAATCAATTGCAGTTTGAGATAAAAGTATTAACTTTAGTTTAGTTTCACAGATACATGTACGTACTAGTCTCCTGAATGAGTTAAATTAAACCTGTGTGTTTGCAAGGAGAAATAGTTTTGAGGAATAATGATTTTGTGTCAAAGCTCAAAGTTGACAAGGTGATATATATGTAAGCAAGTACTAATGGTGATACAAACAGAACTAATGATCTACTCTTGAATCATCCAATTTTCTCATCTCCTACGACTTTTAGAAATGTGAAGTGTGAGTGGTAATTTTTTGGTTTTAATCTGCCCTTCTGCTTTGAAAAAGCTTGTTGTTTTCTTCTTTAATGTTTACTGGGCTAGGCCAGCCTAGCTTATCTGTATGCTCAGCTCAAAACTATGTTAGAAAAATCAAGCTGCTCCATATATAATATTGTATTCATAGATGTGTTTGAAAGCCATTGTTCTTTTTGTCACTTCTAAACTGTTAACCTGCTATATTCATACTTACATGGTGTCAAATCATAATTACTTTTCATACTTGTCATCTTTTACTCTTATCTCTTTTTCATTTGATTAGCCTTCCAAACCTTCCCATATCTGTATCAGTATCATACAGAAATAAAGTGTTGGCCCTAATCTACCTTTCCCCTTGCCTGACTTAATTTTTAGTGTATTGTTTGCCTTTCTATAGTCAGCATAAATGTTTGCCGTTTATCTCTGTGCTGTGTTTAATCATTGCAAATTTCATCATATTTTTTATTTTTGGAAGGAAAGTGTTTGTTTTTGCTATGATTTTAGAGTGTGCAATTAGTATCTCTTCTTATTTCACTTTGTAAGTAAAATTAATTTCATATTTCTGTAAAATATTTAATTTTAGTAAGTGTAAAGTGTACCATATGTGTTTATTATTATATGTTTCTTTATTTATACTAAGGTATGGTACATAACTGACTGTTACCCCTCCTAAAAGGAGTGCTCTTACTGAATGATCCGATTAGATTAAAATCATACTTTTGTAAAGCTATAAAAAATTTGTACATCCAATTTTGTATTTCTAACAATTTTAATAGTATGACAGCAGTATCAGTTTTCTTCTTCCCACGAATTTTGTGGCCAGGCAAGTGAAATATTTTTCATTTTGCTTGTAGCTTATATCGTTTCTTCATAGTGACTTATGCAGTTTGCCAAATTTTTGCTATCACTTGTGATGGTGTTTAAGATCACATGTAGGAACAAATCTAACAGGTCTTGAAGTGCAAGAAACTGAAATGTGATAAACTGTTTGCTTTGAACCAAAAAATTGTTTTCACTTAATGAGGATTTAACTGTTGTATGAGTTTGTTACAAGGTATTTTACAAAATTATACAAGTCAAAAGAAAAAATTGAAATCTTTTTTCTTCATCCTCTTTATTGTTCAATTTTTTTGCTGGCTCCATAGAAACAAAATCCCGGGCACTCACCCGAGTGTGTGCAGCCTGCAGCTTATGCATGGTTGTGATTTTTTATGGGAAAAGAAATGGTGTTCCAAAGTGAAGAGGTTCAACAACACTGGCGCAACCGTGGTTAACCAAACAATTTTTTTGCCAGAATTTGAAGCAAAAACTTCTATAAATGGTTTTAGGAAGCGGACCGGATGCGGTTCTAACTTAATTGGCTGAGAATAGTTTTCCGTATCAACCGGCCATTGTGAGTACCATAGAGGCAAGAGACTGTTTTTGTACTATGCAACCCGCCCGCACCGCTCCATCCGAGACTGCACACCCATCAGGCGCCGGGGACTGGCTCCAAGTGCGGACGCTCCGATCCGCCACTGTTGTTGCAGCCAACGCCCCGAAAGGGCCATCTCGCGGTTCGCGCGGTCTACGGCGGGGCGTTACATGGGGGAGGTACGCGGACGATCCGCGGTACGCGAGATTCCCGCGCGGCAGGGCGCGAGGACCGCGACCGCACGGGCGGCCGCTAGCTTACCCCGCGAAACCGCGAACCTCCCCCATTTAACGCCCCGCCGTAGACCACGCGTATGCGTACCGCGAGAGGGCCCCTTCGGGGCGCTGGCTGCAACAACAGTGGCGGAGCGGAGCGTCCGCGGCTTGGAGCCAGTCCCCGGCGCCTTATGGGGCTGGGCTGGAATGGACTGGGCCAGCCACAAGGCACTAGGCACTGTCTTCTAAAAAGTGCCCGGGGCCAATCAGCCACCTGGTATGAGGGATGAGGGGGGGGGGGTGATTCCGCACAGTGGTATCGTCTCTCTGTCCTTGTCGCACTCATAGAGCTCGGCCTTTAAGAGCGAAAGAGAAGACACAACTGAACGCTGTTCGGAGGAATCACCCCGCAGGAGTGCAGAGAGGAGCAGCCGGGAGCGACGGCGCCGGACGCCTTCCCCCTTCTTCGCCCCGCCACCCGCCACCCGCCGGTTCCGGTTGTGCGTGTCTGGCGGTGTTTGTTTTTCGTAGACGTCGTGTGCAAGTGTAATGGACAGTTGAAACTGGCATTAACGGTCGAAACTACCTCAACAGATAGTTGAAGAGTATACTCCGCAGGTATGTGGAAGCGTTTTCCTTCTTTTCAGCCCTTGTATTGTGTTAGTCATATCTGATTTTGTATATTTTAAGATCATACCCTATGATAACATAGTCGTGCTGAAAAATGACTGCTGCCCGTATCGTGTGTAGCAAAAAACATACGGTGTGATCGTTCTGATATTGGTCATCTAAGATTTTAACGTTCAATTCATGAGTGGATGTGGAAAATTTGGTTCAAAAGACCGGTCTTACCATAGTGTACATAACCCCAACCTCCCCGGCAACATAACCAACATAAACCTTTCCATGCGAAAAGAGCGCTTCAAGTCGGGGGCTTAAAATGAACAGGCATTTAAAACGAGGAAAGGAGTGACTTCTCACACTCCCTTCCCTGTCGATCGTGTAGTGGCAGTGACCCACCTTATTATAGCTAAGAAGCCTACAACTGTTCCCAGACCTTCTGAGCAGAATAGTGAGCTCTATCACATACGTTGCAGTTCTGGGTGAAATTTCAAAACCTTAAATCAGTTGTAGCTGTCACGCGCATTCCGGAACTGGTCATCAGCATTTACATTTGATTCAGTGTTTACGCGCTATTTAAATTTTAAGAGATGAGGCTCGAGGCCCGCTCATAAGGTCAGCCATGCTAACAGCATGGGGCCAGACACCCAAGGCACCCAAGACACCCACGAATCTGGACGCAGCTTATGTAGTTGTTTTCTAAGAAGATCCGTCTGTTTCCAGTTGGTGTCCGGCGCGCACTGTGCGCGCTTGCGGTGCTCCATCTCCGTCATGGAGCTGCTCCTGCTCCCCGAGGACGTGCTGGTCGCGGTGCTGCACCACCTGGACTTGCGGTCCCTCCTGACGTGCCGGCTGGTGTGCAAGAGGCTCGGGGCGCTGGCGCTGTCCGGGGAGGTGTGGCGCCACAGGGAGCTCCGGCTCCTCCGCCAGGCCGGCGCCGTCTGCCCCCGTGAGCGCTGGGTGCTGCCGCTGCCGCCGCGCCTGGGCCACCTGCATCTCGGGGTGGACGCTGCGACACTCCGGGCCTTGGCCCTGACGTCGACCGACTGCGCCGTAGCTAGCCTTACCCTGGACGATACACACTTGAGCCTCCGCTCCCCCTTGTACGCGCAGGTTGTAGCCCGCCAGGAGCAGCTCGGGCGCCTGAGGCGCGTCAACGTGGTTTGCAGTAATCGTGAGAGTCTCTCATGCTGCAATTACATCAAAATCAAAGACGATCTGCAGGCGAAGTTGGCGACGTGCTCTCGGCTGGAGTGGCTGACGCTGTCAGGCCACCTGTGGTTCTCCCAACCTCTCGTTCCGCTTCCAGCCGCACCGTCGCTCAAGAGGTTCAGCTGGTGCCTTACTCCCGGCACACATAATTTTGTCCACGCCATTCTGACGGGGCACAGCGCCACTCTGGAGGACGTGGAGCTCCGGAACTATTATGGGTGCGGGCTGCAGACCCTGGCAGCGTGCGGGGCGCTCAGGAAGCTGAGCGTGCTGGAGGGCGTGCGCGGCTATGTGCAACTTACTGCCCTAGTAGAACTTCTGCGCAGCGCCAAGCAGCTGCGCGACGTGCACCTGCTGGTCCGTACGATCGAAGAGGTGGACGAGGTGATGGAGGCCCTGGCCTCGCCCGCCCTGGAGCGGCTGGAGCTGCTCACTGCGTTCTCGATGGTGGACATTCGGCCGCTGCTCCGCCTGCTGCCCTCGTTCCCCGCGCTGCGCCACCTGACTCTGCCAGCTGTGCTCCCCATGGATTCGGCCCGCGACCTGCTCCGGGGTATCACCCCCACGTCGGCCCCGGCCCTGCGCGTCCTGGGGATGAAGCTCGCCTCGTCCTGGTGCCCCCACAGCTGGATCCACGAGGACGCTGTCCGGACCGCTCTCATTGTCAACTCGTCACTCCACATTCAGTTCAGTGTCAAAAGTTTCCGTACGGTCTTCTTACGCGAAAGCGATCATGAATGGGATTGCGATGCGTGCCGTATGGGCTGTCATAAAGATCTATGGGAAGGGGTGGAACCCTTTGACAGTATAAAACTATCCCTCCATTTCAATGAAAACAAGTTATGTGTTAAAATCGAAAAACAACTAACAACTAACATATCAATTTAGTTCAGAATTCCCGTCGCCTGTAATCTCAAGATCTACATCCTGTCAGTTTGGTCAACAACCGCTTTAAGCCACATGTGAAATGCTGATAAATTTATGTCCATTGTTGTTGTTAGAAATAATGTGATCCGTGCTGCAAATATCGTTTTGGCAGCCTTCTAAATAGAAGTAATTAAAGTGACTTATGAACCTAACGTCTGATTCTTTATGTCAGGAGTGGAGTGGAATTGTGTCCATGGGGATGGGATCTGCTGTTGATTATACTCGCTTTAATTCAGGTAATAATTACTGAAGGCGACATAACATGAATGTTTCAGAGGATTAAAATTACTGTAAGGTTCTGTCACCGCCAAACACAGATTTTTTGCGCTGAGGACTTTGCCGGTAGCTGCGGCGCTCCTGGTTTACGAACACGAGCCGCCGTATTGATGCTGGATGCTGCTGCGGCTGCTTCGCCCTTGCTGCTGCTGCTGCAAGGTGAAGGTGAGTACCAAAGAAAAGGGCATGTGAGGGCCTCCGAATGTCAACGTCGCGTGTATCGCGCCGTTGACGCGGATCTGCGTCTCTCTGACCCTTGGCCAGCTCATGCCATGGAATTATTGACCAATCCGAGGCCTCAGTATAATTCGTCCACTAGAGCCCATTTTGATTTGCGAACTAGCCTCCTATGTCAGCTCAGCTGAGACCTGCTGAGACCGTGACGCACTACTCGAAGTGAACCTTATCTCGACGCGTGCTCGCCCCCACCGCGCCGCCGCTGCTGGTCCAGCTTATTGTCCATTACTATCAACCTCCGCGCCGGAGGGAGAAGTGATTTGACGATGCTGGAGGTCCTAAAGCTAGTGGAGGCCGGGTCGGACCGAGCCGCTTCCTCCTGCCCCTCTCCCTTCTTCTACAATCGAGCCGAGCTGCGGCGCCGCGTCTCCTGACATTTTTATCACGTTTAGAACAAATAAAGGTCTGTTCGCCTCGGCGCGCGAGGAGGGCGCGAGGGCGGAGGGAGAGAAAGAGAGAGACAGAGGGAGAATAATGGCGACCGCAGCGGTGGGGAATAGGCGAAGAGTACGTGTGGGGAATAGAACGGAATACCACCCCCTCACTGCCGCGCCGCCCCGCCCCGCCTCGTCCTACTCCTCCCTCCCCGCCGCACTGTTGAGCTAGCCTCGCTGCCCGCCCGCCCGCCCCGCCGCGGCCAACACAATGGAGAGCAGCGTTCCCGGGCGTTGGCCAATAGGGTTTTATGTCTGTTTTCCCCCAAATTTATTCCACAATTTACCCCGCGCTTTTGACCGGACGGGAGCGGGGTGGGCGGGGGAAGCACCGCGGGGCCTCACCCTAGGGCCCTAGCCCCGGGCCCGCCGGGCCCCGGGTCTCTTTACGCCCGGACCCTGGTATACGCGCACTAAATTTTGAACAAAGCGCCTCCACAATAAAAATGGCCTCGCCATCCATTTGGGCGCCATAACTCTGGGCGCCAGGGACGTCTCATGAAATCTGCCAGATGGAATTCCGTCGTTACGTATTCCTGCCTCGGAACGGGAGCAAGAAGATTACTGGCGGGGCTGCCGAAGGTCGGTGCAGGGCGGGGTCAGGAGGACCGGCCCCCAGATTCAGAAGATCGTTTTGTAGTGCCCCCTCACTCTCTCTTAGTGGCCGAGACCCACGCGTGTGACAAGGCCGGAGATACGAAAGCGCACCTCTGAATCGGCGACGACAGGCCGATATGGAGTCGCGGTCGCGCTGCGCGAGTCCACCACCCCAAAACGCCTTGCCTCGACTTTCAGCTTAACATTGAAAGATTCGTTGCCTTCGTATGAAATATAATTAAAGTATCCAACGCCTTTGTGGTTCAGCGTGAGATCGGGCACCGCGATAGAGCTGCAGCGAGGCCGAGCCGAGGCCAGCGTGAGACGGCAAGGCGAGGCGAGCCATGGCCTTGCTCGGGGTGGGACAGTAGCGCGGACCGCCCGGCCCAGCCCCGGCGCGCGCCAGGGGCACGGCTCTTTGGGAAATTGCTGCTATCCTTTGAATGCTAACAACAACAATTAACCCTGCGCATAATTGAGCAGCAGCCTCCCGCCCCGCCCGGCACGGCCATAAGGAGCAAGAGAGAGGGCCAGAGGGCACTTCCAAAACGGTGTTCGGGATCGCCTTGCAGTCTGCCGGCGCGGCGCGCGGCGGTGGTCGGTGGTGCTCGCCTCGCGGCCAGGAACTCTCTTTCGGTACCAGGCAGAGGAGGCAGCCGACTGATTCAGAACATAGCTCTCATGCCGTTGTCCTTGTCGCACTCACGGAGCAGCCCCATCCCCTAGAAAAGACACCTTCGTTAGTACGACAGGGACAGAGGCATGGGAGCGATGTTCTGAATCAGTTGGCAGCCGGCTACATCTGCTGCCAGAGACGACGGGACGGGCCTGCTGCAGTTATTGCCGAGAGGGGATGGAGGGGTGGTCACTTGTAAAAAAAAAAATCACTGTTCGGCCCCAAAAAATCACTTCAAAATAAAATCAAGGGGAAAAAAAAAGACCAAATAAAACAACGGAAAATCTAGCCAAAGTGAACAAAAAAGGGTTCTGAAATTGAAAACAAATTCAGAAATGAGGGTAAAAGATCAAAATTTATGAAAAAGAGACTGAAATTTTCATTCAACAATCAAAGGAAAAATCAAACGAAAAATCTTTGTACACATTTTGGATGAGTGATCTCTCTCCACCCCCCACCCTCACCCCTCACTTCCTCGGTTATTGCACCAGGTCTATGTTTACTTCTTTATGCACCCATGGCGCAGTCGTGCTCACCGAATGGCCAGAATGTTGTCAGGATTTGCCCACCGTACTTGGTGGACAGCCCACGCGGCCCGGAGGCGATGGTTGTGCTTCGAGCTCGCTGTTACGCCCCCCCCCCTCCCCTGCCCCTCCGGTCGTTTGCAGATACGCTAGTTAACGCGTGTAAAAGAGGGGTTAAACATGGTTGGCGGCCGCCGCCGCGCCAAGGGGGTCTCCGTTGGGCGTAGGGGAGCGGCGCAATAAGAGGGAGGGAGGGGGGAGGGGCAGCCCAAACCGGACCTCCACCTCTTTCTTTGATGAAGGAACGCAGAAGCTGAACGGACGGGAAGAATGGACGTCGGGCCGCTTTACGAGTCGAGTCCGTGCCGGGCTGGGCCAATGGGCGGCTGCCTACCCTGCCGTGCCCTGCCGTGCCCTGCCGTGCCCTGCCCGGCCCGCGCGCCCCTGGCCCCGGCTGCGGCTCCTCCGCACTAAACAACCAGAGGCTCGTCCACGGAATACGAATCAGCTGTGGGCCGGGCGGAGGTGGGGGTGCGAGTGAGATCTTGTTTCTCGTGTTCACCCCGCCGCTCCATAGTCTTTCCCATAGAGTTTCTCTATGGTCTTTCCCGTATTCTACTAAAAGCAATAAGGGGCGTGCAAAAATCATGACGCCTAATTTTATCACCTCAGCGTTTCGTTTCAGCACCGTGGAAAAATTAACGCGCATCTCAATAATTAGAGATTTTACCTGTTTTTCCCCCCTCCTTTCCTTTAGTGACGAACCTAATAATGCTTAAATTTCTCACACCTCGCTGACTGAACAACTTAAAATATTTCGGCGCGAGCTGGCTCGAGGAAGAGGCGTGCATTCTTGAGTGACGTGACGAAAGGGTCAGGGGGTTGGTGGTCAGGTCAGGCCTGCCGCCTCCGCGTTGCGGAGTCGCGGAGCCGCGGGAGCGCGGGGCGGGGCGGGGCGGGGCGGGGCGGGGAAGGACTTGGGGTCACCAATGGAAAGGCTGTGTATTATGCATAACCTCTAATGGTCTAGACTCGAGCAGCACCATAGCAGTCAGGAGAGAGGCCGGGGCGGGGCGGGGCGCGTGGACACGTGGTGCTGGCACAGCTGACTATGCTGCACCCCTTCGCCTGCTGGGAGTCGACAGTGCCCCCTGCTGAGTGAGGCACCCACTGTTTCTAGAAACGTGGAGGCAATAAGCAGCCCAATCACTGAACACTGTCGAGGAAAAGCGGAGGGAAGCCCGTCTGCATAATCTGTGCCTGTCCGCACTGTGAGACTAAACCTCAGCACTTATTGTTTGGGCATGCGAGGGGGGCAAGCGCAGCGACACTGCCTGATTTATTTAGGCATGTTGCCTGCAGGAGGCAAGCGCAACGGCACTGCCTGCTTTGCTCTGCGTACTCCCCTGTGTTTTGGCTACTTATTGCCAACTGTTCTGTGGCAATACTGCCTCTGGCACCTGCTGCTGCTGCTGCTGGCTGATTACCGCGGTCAATTATCATCAGCGAGGCGTCGCGCGTCGTCCTGGGAGTAAGTACGTGTGCCGCTACGGACCGCGCACCTTGCCGCGCACACCCGCGCCAGCAGCAGGGTGATTCCGAACAGTAGTTTTGCCTCTCTGTCCTTGTCGCTCTTATGCGGCATAGCCACAAGGAGCAATAAGAGAGAGAGAGCGAGAGAGAGCGCTGTTCGGAATCACCCTGCAGGCGCTAGCCTTGTGCGCGCCGCGGCGCAGCACCGCGTCCGCGCGTCAGCTCCGGAAATACGATCGCCTCGCCGGGAGATGGAAATTGATTTGACTTTGTTGTACGCGTCCCGCTGGCGGCCCGGCCCCGGCCCCGGCCCCGGCCGGTGCGTTCTGCTCCGCTCGGCTACGCGTTCACCAAGGCCGGGCCGGGCCGGGCCCGTCGCAGTCGGTATGAGTCCTTCTTAGAGCGCCGCCGCCAGGTGGCTGCGCGTGATTTTTCTGTGCTGAAAGCAAGGGTGAAACAACTCAAAAATTTGGTGTACAATATATTTTTGTTGTTGAAATTTTTAAAATTTTCTTTAGTTTTTAAACTGAATTCTTGTAAATTTTTACTTGGTTTTTACCTATTTTTCTTTTTGTGATTTTTTCTGAATTTTCCTGAATTTCTCTGAATTTTTCTGAGTTGCGAGGTGTGCAAAAATATCAGAGTTGTTTGGCCCGTACCAGAAAATTGCCAATTTCATAAAGTAAGGCGCGGGCGCGCTGGGCGTGGCGCGGCCGCAATGGCATGCGCTGCGCAGGGGTGCGGGCGAGTGTCTTCCTAGAAAAGCACAACGTCCCGGCGCCCCACTGCAGTCGGAACCCCCCCTATGCCAACTGCTCGTCAATACAATAAGCGTGCACCCGCACACGGGCGGGGGGTCGGGGTGCTGTGACGTATACACCGTGCCTCGCAGAAAGGGTCGCGTGCAACGGAGCTCGTGTGAAATGGGTCCTATATTTCTTCGGTGCACTGTGAAAAAGTTCACACTCGTGCAGTCACAGTGAATAATTAGGAAACATGTCATTAGGCTATATTGGCTTAATGGTTTACATACTCTGTGACTTATGTGGAGTGAAGCATTTCTTGTAGTGTATGTATCAATCTTGAACTCAATTAAAGAGACGGCCGAAAAGTATGATGTACCCTTTCGGGAATTGAGTGTTATCCCTATATGCGCCCCTCCGGAGATCCGAAGGTATATACCCGAAAGGGAAGGGCTGGAGGCCACCGCACCGCGCGGAGGGACGGTGGAGGAGGATGGTCAGCGTTTACTGAGAAATAACAAAAACCATCATCCTCTCCCGCAAGGCCCGGCCCGGCGAGCCGATAAACGCTCGTTTAAAGGAAAAAAATACCCGTCGGCAGAGCAGCGCTGCTCTTTTCGGGGACCCCATGCAATTACCGTACCGAGAGCGATGTACCTGCTGAAGGTGGGAGGGGGAGGGAGGGAGAGAGAGAATGGGATGAGATGTGGACGGAACTCTGACGACCCGGCCTGCGGGCCATTCATACTCGGCCTGCTGGATGAATGACTCGCACTTTGCGACGTGCACTTGTGCCCCGCCCCGGCGATGCTGTTCGCGGAAGCGCTACGTGTGCCCGGGCCCCGGGCGGGGCGCCCTGCCCTGTGGTTACCCCGGTGGTTACCGCACACACTCCGTTCGTTCGACTCGCGCGCCGCGCCGCGCCGGGCCGGGCTTCACAAACCCCTCGCGCTCCCATCCTGCTCGGCCCGACACATCTTGTGGGCCCGCTGCTCCTATACAGCTCATCCTCGCGTCTCTCGTAAAGGCAAAATGAAAGCTAAGTGAGGGAAGACCCATATCTGCTCACCCCGGAATAACAAACCGGAGGCGGTTTACGACCATGGTTGGACACTCTTGCCCTTCTTCCCAAGACTTGAGTAAGTGCAAGAGTGAAAAAGAACATTAAGTCAGTCGGATTTATTGAACTCAATTTAATTCGACAAATGACCCAACGCCAAATTTTCTCTCGTTTTATCCGAGGGTTCCTTCTCTATAATTACAAGGGCACACCAATGTTGCCGATTTTTCGTGAATTTCCTCAACTTTTACTTATTTTTCCTGTGTTTTTTCTTGATTTTTGTCTGATATTTAAATGATTCTGATGTAGGGTGTTGACTGTTTATTTGTTTTTGGAGTGAAGGACCCCTCAGTTTTACCCCGTCGGAATTGTTGAAAAGTGGTTTTGCAGAAATTGCGGAGAGCACAGCATTTTTGAAAATGGTGGCGCTAAAAGCCTTTCTCACGCTGCGAGTCCGTCCCGTTTCCGACGCGCCACTCAGCAGCACGACGGCGCCATTTTGCGGCGCAGCAGAGCGGCGTAATGAGCGGCCGGCTAATGAAATGCGCCCGGGTCACGTGAGCCGGAAGCCCACGCACCCGCAACCCGCACCCACGCCCGACAGACACTGCGAAAAAAGAAAAATTTAAACTCATCAAACTTGTCCAACTCGATCCCTCGCTGGAGGAGAGACGATTTCAAAACGCTCGCTCTGCTCGCAGAGCGAGGAATGAGGACGCAAATTTCTCTGTCCTTCTGGTACTTAATTTAGTATATTACTTCACTCGCATTCCACGGTAATATCTGCTCCTCAGCTGACCCCTTTCGCCACTTTTTAACATCAATTAAAAAGAAGAATTATTATTATTAAAAAAAAAACCTCTGAATTTTCGAAGAAAATTAATCCTTTTGCGCAGCAAGAGCGGAGCGTTGGGGCATCCGGCCTCGTTCGGCGTGAGGCCGGGCCACCGGGCCGGGACAATAGCCTTGTAATGGCAATGAGAAAACCAGGGAAAGAGGACGAGGAAATGAGTGCTCATTTCAAATACGCATTTAAATACACGGCCGCTGCAGCTGAACAATGTGGCCGAGCTCACCGGGTATGAAATTAAGGCCCGGTGTGCCGGTGGCGCCCCCCGCCGCGCCGCATAAGAAGACATTCTGTCCGCGATGCGGATTTCGCGCGCTGCACCTTCCCGCAGCCAAGTGTAAAATAAAGGACTATTTTGCAGGTTGATGGGAAAATGACATAATTACCTCGCTGGTGCCGGTGAATGCCGCTGGGCGGGCGGGAGCGGAGCAAAGAGTGGAGGCCTGCTGCTCATTTTGGCGAGGAAAAACGGTGTGTGAGTGTGTGTGAGTGTGTGCGACGTGAGAGGCGGCAACGAGCTGCCGCCTCTCCAAGCGCTGCGCAAGCATCGGCTTAACAATTGTGCGCCTGCACTGTAGCCGCGGGAAAGTAGGGAATAAGTAGTTCAAACACAGTGGAGAACACGGAAAAATCCTCGTCCTGGTTTTCAAGCAGCCCCGGAAACCCTGTGTATTTTCTCCTTAAGAGCTGTTTCACTGCTGCCAGAGGTCTCCACGGTAATTTCTACGGTTTTAACCGTTAATTTTTTACCAGGTGTGAACCGCCGCTTTTAGTGGGTACGAAGCGACGATACTACCTTTGTCCATACTACCTATATTTTAACTTTTTTCGAAGATTGAAAAAACTTAACTAGGCCTACGTAATTCGTGACGCAAAACTCAGCATTTTTCAGATACGGCTGTACCGCTATCAGAGAAAACGGATTTTACAGCTGTCTGTGGAATGAGGTGCGGGATTTTTAACAGCGAGTGTTGGCCTTTTCCAAAACCGCTTGGAGACGTCGTTTTCTCCGTGAAAATCGGGGCTGCATCTGCGCTGGTGCTTGCCTTCTAGAGCAAATGCGCAGCACAGGTTCTTGGCTGTTGCCCGGTTAGGAGGCGCACAAGCTGCCCGCACGGTGCTGTTCCTGACAAAGGGATTTGCCACGAAAATAACGCAAAATCTTGCCACAAACTTTAGCCATAACTACCATTTTGCAATTCCCGTTATTTATGGCAATTAGCGGATGCCATACCTCGTTATGGCAAATAAAATGCTATAAATTTTACATAGAGAAAAGTATTGCAGATAAACGAAGTGCGACAACTTTTTATCGCAAAACCAAAGCAATAACTATATTATTGCAAGTATTTTGCCATACGAATCCATAATTTTTTGATACAAAGTTATCGCAATTTATTTTCTTTATGTAAAATGTATCGCATTTTATTTGCCATAACGAGTTATGGGCATCCTATTTGTAATAAATAATGCGAAATCGCAAAATGGTAGTTATGCGGCTAAATTAGTGTTGGCTACTACACTACTTATTGCCTAAGCTCCTCTGGCAACTCTGAGCGGTGCGCGCCGCGCATGGCAGCTGCGCCAGCGGAGCCCCGTGTAGGTCGGCACTCCCGCTCGACCCACGTGCGCGGCGGGACGGTATCCCGCCTGTCCTGCTGCGGTCCTCTCTACTGCGCGGAGCTGAGATGTAAGGTGACCGGCGGGGCGGGGCGGGGCGGGGCGGGGTGATGTTGAGGACCCGCCGCGACACCGATGCACCCGTCGCGATGCGCTGCGCTGCAATCGGTGCCAATGGCTGGCGGCGGCCCGGTGCGCCGATATATACACGACTCCGCCGCGCCTCGCCTCACCCCGCCCCACCCCGCCCCGCTCCGCCCGCACCGGCCTGATACTGCCCATTATATTTCCGCAGTGCATGCCGCGCGCACATTAGAGCCCTGCTGTGCTCCCGCTCCGCTGCACTGGGCGGGCCGGGGCCGGGGCGCCCTGCGCCCGGGCGCGCTGATGGCAAATAACGCCGCGCCGCCGCCGCTGCGTCTATTTCACGGAACGATAATAAAAATGGCATCGTTGTTGCCAACGACGCGCTCGTCGTTCAACTACAGTGGCCTCGCGCGCGCGAACGTGTACCCTCTCTCTCCGCTGACCCCTCTCTCTCTCTCTCTCTCTCTCTCTCTCTCTCTCTCTCTCTCTCTCTCTCTCTCTCTCTCTCTCTCTCTCTCTCACGCACACATATATGCAAAGCGCCCGCAGTGCGCGCGCCCTGCTCTGTGTGGGAAGGGGGGGCGCCTTATCAGATGGACGATGCTCAGCGCGGGTTAGCCACCATCTTGGCCTGCGCGGCGGCGGCGCCATCTTGGAATATGCAAATGGGTACGAGCGCCTCGGCCGCCTTGGCGTGGTTCGCGTGCGCGCCGGGCCGGGCCGGGCCGGGCGGCTGCCCACTGGGTGCCAAGGCGGCGCTGAAGACACGCGAGGAGCGCGCGCGGGGGGTGACTGGGTATGAGAAATATTGGCGAGCAGGGAAGTCGTAGCGCTCGCCTCCATCACGACCTTATACTTTTCATTCTCGTTTCGTCAGAAATTTTTTTATTGCCTCCACGGCGAAGGCGGTGAACATATGAGATACGAGCTTGCACTGTAACTTTCAGAGATAAAGCAGCAGTGTGAACAAAAAGTCTTGATAAAGTATAGCTGTAAGTTCAGATAGCTGCAATAGGCAACTTTACCGTGTAGGAAAACTAAAAGTGCGAAGTCTTTCCCACCCGAGAGCCGACAGTGAATTCCATCGTGTAACTAGCATTGTATGTCCGTTTCTGTGTAAACTCTCCGCGAAGGGTGCCCGCCCGTGTCCGTGCTTACAGTTTCGCCGTATCTTCGGGTCGGGCGGAACTGACCGCGCGTGCTGCAGCGCTGAAGCTTCCTCGGGAGCGGTGTGCTGGAGCCGGCTGGAGCCGGCTGGAGCCGGCTGGAGCCCGCGGCATTGAGGCAGCAGGGTGGGCCGCCGCCGCGGGGTCGCGGGGCTCGGCTCGGGCTGCCGTAATTACGCGCCGCTATTTGTATTCAAATGGCAGCCGATTACGCGCGGCTCTCATGGCCGCACCTCCCCCTCCCCTCGCGCCTGCTCCTGCCGGACCCAGCCAGGGCGCGCACTCGCACCTGCACCGCTCGCCAACACGCCCAAAGTGCCATCATCTAAACGTGAAAGAGTAACGCTATACGCGGCAGCGCGGGAGAAGTTTGGGACGGGGGAGGTGTTTCTAACCGGTCTCGTTTGCCCCGGGAAACACCGGATCTCGTCCGATCTCCAAAGTTAAGCCCGCGCGGGTCTCTAGGTTAGAGATCCTTCATTCCCTTTTAAAAAAAATTAATTTCAAATAACAAGGAATTTTTTTTAGTATCGGCTCGGATATTTTGGAATATTTGGAGTATTGGAGTAGGAGGAACATATTGTTTTGTTTGATGACAGATGAGGTATTTTTGGAATAGATGTAATGTTTAGGATATTTTCACTTAAAGATTTGTTGTGGAAATGGCATAGTCGAAGTGGTCCACCCTTCGAAAAATTCACGATAGGGTCATTTCGCTTATTTCACCCCTATTATACGATCAATTGATCTCTTCGCTTTCAAAAAAACAAAAAAAAAAACACTGCAGACCCTTAAGCTGTTTTGCGTTGCCAATTTTTAACGTCCCTTGTCGAGGTTATTCTCTGCGGAACACATTAGCGCCGCAAAGCCGCGACCACTTGGCTCTGGGCGTAACGTGCGGCCGCCGAGCGGTCACAAAGAGGCAGCAGTCTCTGCAAAGTGGCTCCATCTCAAGGGTGCGTCGTGGGTCGTCGCATGTCGCGAAGCAGGTGCGGCGGCGCTCAGACGAGGTGCCGCTCGGGGCGGGGCGGGCGATAGCTATCGCTCACTGTGCAGTGCAGACTGCCTCGTAATTAAAACTGAAGGAAAGCGATGCGCTGCCGCGTGTTTTTTTAATTGTTGTGAAACGGCCGTGGTGCTGATGGTCGTGAGGCGGGGTAGTGCGGAGCTCGGGGCGCGTTGGGGTGTGGTGGGGCGGGGCGGGGCGCACCTATAGGCGGGGCCTAGCCGAGCCGCCAGGCCGCCGGACGGGCGGGGCGGGGCAGGGCGTGGCGGGGCGTGGCGGGACGGGCCAACGATAATTGCGCCCAAATAATGCGTTCGTTTGTATGCAGCAGGCGGGCCAGCCGCGGGGCGTATTGCAGGAGAGGAGAGGAGCAGGTCATTCACTAACTGTTCCACCCTCATTCGCTACGGTTTCTTCCTTCTCTCTCTCTCTCTCTCTCTCTCTCTCTCTCTCTCTCTCTCTCTCTCTCTCTCTCTCTCTCTAAAAATCAATTCAATTCAATTCTCTCTCTCCCTTTGCGTGATAGACTGACGGGGAAGCTATTTTCGGCAATGTGGGCAGCAGCGCGGGCGTAACGAAGCACTACTTGTGGAGCGCAGGGGCGGGGCGGGGCGAGGGCGGGGCGAGGTGAGGGCCGGAGGACACACACTGCGGTCCTCCCCATCTCCGAGTGGTCACGAAAACATTTTGCACTAGAATAGAAATGCAGCCAGCCACCGTGCCGGGTGTCCCTGCAGTCGTACTGCCCGCTGTCCGCTACCGCCATGGCGCGGGAGGAGAGGGGTGGGGTTTTTGCGGCATCACAGCGTCCCAGCGCGCCCCGCACGCACGGGCGCACCCTTTGCGGGGCGTGGCGGGGCGTGGCGGGGCCGGCACCCCCGGGGGGGATAGTGCTGCTCGTATAACCGCAAGCCGAGGAGAGGAAGGGCTTTATAGGTGGTCCTCCGGGTGGGTCGCAGGCGACGCGCGGGGACAAGGACTCGGTCCGGAGGTGCCCGGAGGTGCCCGGAGGCCGGAGGCTCCGTGCCCCGGAGTAGTCCTGTTGTCCCGCCCGCCCGGCCTGGCCAGCGCTGCCGGTCCTGTCATATTTAATATCGCGAGACGGTGCACCACCGTCCAGGGCCGAAATGATGCATGCGGCCCGGGCCGAGGAGTAACCGCCGCAACCGCGGCACTGGTCCACGGTTTGTATTTGTTTTTATGTTAGTTTTTTTTTTCTTGAGCATTTCGCGGATTTTGGTTAGTCCCAGTGGAGTAAGCACAAGCCAGTTGAGCGGAGCACAACTTCACACGGCTGCGGGAGTAACCTGAGTTATCCAAATGGGAAGATTTCCAACGAACTGGAGTTTTTGTCAAATTGCAATTTCTAATCGTATAAAAATTATAAGCTCTACGCATCGACCTGAAATTCAATCACGACGAGCACGAATGCACAAATAAAAAATGTGTTTCGCAAATCGCAATTTATGTATTTTGATATTGTTTACAGTGTCAGCGGGGCACAATATATGTGTGGATGAGATTTTGGGGTTAGTTCCATCACAAACGATTGAAGCTCTCTCATGTTACATGAATAGAAAAATTCGGAAAAATTACGTCCGCGCTCTTGAAAAATATCGAGAGAAAGGAGAAATAGCAATAGACCATGGACCGGCAGAGCAAACATTGGCGGGTCACTGCTTGGGTCCGCGGCGGGGCGGGGCGGTTTAGTACCCCCTCCAAGATTTTATAGCCTCGGAGTTGGTCCCCTGACGGAGCGGTCAGCGCTGGCGGGCGGGGCGGGGCAGGGTGGGGGAGGGGCGGGGCGGGGCGGGGCGACCAGGTCGGTGGTGGCTCCCCGGGGGCACGGCCGTTCTCCGCCTGCAGCTCCTCTTGTTCCCTGCTCGCGCGGGCCGGGGCGGGGCGGAGGTCGCGGCCAGCTCCGTCAGATTATTGTTTATTTATTTACCAGCGCCTTGCTGTTCGAGTATTTATTCCTGTTTAGTATCGACGAGGGTTGCCACACCGGCGCCCGGGCCAGCCCGCCACGCCGCGGCGGCGGCGGTCGCCAACGCGGTCCTCGTCTGTTAACGATGGTTTGTATTGTACCGATTGCGACAGAGTGATTCGCTCAGCAGCTCATTGCCTCCGCGGCTGGTCGCGCCGCCACTGCGTTCGCGGTAGCGGTGGGGGTAGGCAACGCGAAGGCAGCCGCCATGAGCGGGTTGCCTACCCGTCTCACCTTGCAACCGGCGGCGCGGGGCAGGGCGGCGGCGAGCAAACGGCCGGATAGCGACTCCCTGCTCGAGTCGCGTGCGAACCATCGCATCAAACATTCAGCCGCAAATCCCTCAAGCTCCCCTCCTCCCCTCCACCACTCTCTGGCCCGGCCCGGCCCGGCCCGGCCCACCTGCAACGTGCCACAAGCGACCGCGCCATACCGCAGCAGCGTGCCTGCTCCTCTTACCCTACCAGCGACAAGCACTATATGCGCCCGGTCCGAACAGGAACAAACTCAGCGCTTCAAACTGTGTCCTCTTGAGATCTCTGTGCGAGGGGGAAACACCTCTGAATTTTGCACTGTAAATCGAGGAGTCAGAAATCTCGCTCTCAGGGGAGCGAGATTGGTGACCCAAATTTTGTCACTCCTGGGGAGTCATATTATTAAATATCACTCCTTTTGAGTCGCTTCTATGACTCAAAACGAGCGATATCTAGTGATCTCGCTCGATTTGAGTGAGGCTTATCACTCCAAATGAGCGATATAGAATTTCCTCACTCCTTTAGGGCAACGTTATATGCCTCGCTCAATTTCAGTCAGAAACATGACTCTCAGATTTACAGTGTGGTGTACACCGTTTTGTAAATTTTCGTGAATTTTTATAGATTATTATTTTTTTTTTAAGTTTCACTTGAATTTTACCTAAAGATTTGTGAACATTCCTAAATTTTCCGTAATTTTTGTATTTTTTTTTGTCAATTTTTGTGGTTAGAGCTCTCCTCGGACATATGAAAAAAAAAATACCTCGTAAATATAATTGTATTAGCTAGGCCTATCTGACCGCGCGGTAAGTGACTCGATCGGTATAAGACTGGGAACTAACCAACTGGCGGTTCTGAGCTGCTTCCACAGATCCAGGATCGCAGGAAACTGTTAAGAAAAATACTATGAGAAATTATTTTAAAAATGGTGACCTATTCTACAAATAGGCTGTGCCTGTTAGAGTTCTGCTGCTTGGTGTTCTCTGGCCGTGTGCAGTGTGCAGTGGTGAGGGGGCCGGGCCGGGTCGGGCGGCGCGTGAGGCTCAGCGCTGCAACCCTTCATTTCCATACACATGCAGTCCGTCTGTCGACATTCCAGTGGCGTGAGATGGCCTCGAGCGTGGCGGGGGGAGCGCTATATAGTGGAGCGCTCGGTGCGTGGTTCTCGCATCGCAGCCTTGTTTGGGATATTGATTGCAGTTTACTGTCCATATATCGGCGCGGAGCGATCGTGGGGCGTTATACTCTGTGCAGTCTGCTGCAGCCACACGCGGCCGCAGGGGTGCCAATCAGGATGCACCGAGCGAGGCGTGGCGGAGCGTGGTGTGGCCGGGCTGGTGGGGCGTGGCGGGGCGTAGCGGGGAATATAGGGAAAACGGAGCGTGGTCGCGTCGGTGCCGAAACACCGAAGATCGACGCTGATTTTGTTGTAATATGGATTAAGAAGATAGGGTTCGAAATCTAGGAAAATTTTTCCTAGACAAACCCTGACTGCCAGGCAACCTCCTGCCACAGAGCGGTGTCCGAATGTTGCCCAGTGGGCAGGGTTTGTCTAGGAAAAATTCCCGAGATTGCGAAGACAGCTGTGGAGTTGTGAAATCCCTCAGACCCCGCAACTGGGTGTACTCAAAAGACGCCCTAGGATTAACTAGTGTTGCTTTGAAACTCGCGCGTACACCGGCACAGTGCGTCCCTAGCCCCTTCCACCCTCCCACCCTTTTTTAAAAAAAAATTCTTGTCGCCACATTCCAGTTCCCGTGGCGTGTGTGGAGCTTTGTCTCAGCGTGAGAGTGCTCAGGTACTCATTACCAGTCATTGCGTCCGCCGGTACCCGCGCACCCGCCGCTACCAGAGCACCACCCCGTAACCCCTTAGATTTTTTCTTCCTCCTCTTCTCTCTCATTTTGTCCCGCGTGATCAAATGATGCTCTAAACGGGGATAAACACTGCCGGTGCATCTCCGCCTCCGACGTCCAGGCCGGCCGGCGCGGCGGGCCCAGATGGAGTCGAGTTGTCCATTCCTCCATTTACGTGTGCGACGGGCTAACAGCACCTTCATTAAAACCGTCGTTCGTGGTTTCGTCTCATGAATGATTATTAGAGGTCCGTGCCACGGTCCATTATAGGCACGGCGGGTCGCCTCGGTACGCACGCTAAACGCACCGCCGCCGCTTGGAGGACTTATTCCTGGCCTGTTAAACGGGAGCGACGCGCGACGCGGTGAGGGAATCGAGAGGTTTCAGTGCGTGAAAATCTTCAATGTTTGGAGTATCCCGTAAAGGAAATTTTGAAACTGCTGTTGAACTATCAGAGACTCACGTCAATACTTTCATAAAACATGCAAACCCGCGTGAAGTACGGAGGATTAACATGCAGCAATAATAGAGCAAAAAAGAAGGGTGTCACTGGCATGTTACGCCCTCCTACAGACTGAAATTAAAAGTGTACAACTGACCCACATTTTCATATGTTGAACACAGTGTCGAACATTTTTCGATGCTTAGTTAAAATGACCATTGTATATCATTTTGGACAAAAGTCAGTACTTTAGCTGGACACTCTCTGCTGGCCAACATTTCGGTCTAACACTTTGGAAAAAAATCGTCAATTTACGACATTCTTTGTAATCTGTGTTCACGTCACATAGTTGTAAATTTGCGAGCTGAGTCGTCAATTTACGACAACAAATCCTTACTTTTCAAAGAAAACTAAGTCGACACATGTTGTCAATAAATACTCGTAACTTTACAACTTGAAGTCGTAACTTTACGACATTTGTCGTGGAAGTTTTTTTACGAACACTGCAAACCCTGGAATCTAATTTCTCATCCAAAATGGGAGAGGACACTTTTCCATACTAAATTAGAGTGAGAATTTTTAACCTCACTCTTTTCGAGCGAGATTTTTCTGAGCCTCGCTCTATTTGAGTAAGGATTTTTTTAACCTCACTTAATTTGAGCACGAATTCTCACTTTATTTGGGCGAGGTCTCAAAATTCTTTCTCAAAAAGGGCGAGGAAAAAAATCTTACTCTCCAGAGAGTAATAAAATTGCCCTCAAATTCTCACTCGTATAGGGGCGAGAATTATGACTCGTAGATTTTCAGTGAAACCATCACAAGTTATTTTTACAGTGTCATGTGTGTGTCAGTCGGACACTTTTGATTGCAGTGTAGTTGTCGCAGTCCTTAAAAACGGACGACTTTCCGCTTTCATCCACGCGACAAGTTTCTTTATCAAGTCTTACATTGGAAAAGCCCTTTTGGTACACGCGTGTATTCCGAACTCTGCCGCGCCGACCGGCCGGCCCGGGCTGCAATCAAAGTAAACGCACGACGGCCCTTCAATTACCCAGCAATCGGTACCCAATTACAGCAAACACCCCCGCGCCGCCCCGCCCCGCCCCACCCCTCCGCCCGGAAATCGAGAAAGAGGAAAAGGAGCCCCTGCCCGGAGGAGCCCCGACCGGAGCTCCGGTCCGCAGGTATGACTCAGGTATGAGGCCAGAGCCCACGCGGATGTTCTCATGTTCTCTGGTTGCGCAGCAGTGGGGCCTGGGCTGGCACACGAGCAGACTGCTTTGATAAACCAAGTGTGCAACTGCTCAACACTTGTAAGTGCACACTCCCTAACCTACCCCACTTTTTAGTTCGTTGCTATGTACGTGCACAAATTTAGTACATCGTTACGCATAATATTATGTTTTACGTACTTACTCACAATATTATGCCTTACGATGTACTTGTTGAACACTGGAAGCTGCACACTTACAAGTGTTGAGCAGTTGCACACTTCTTGGTTTATAAGTGTGTCACACATGTCCCGCTCAGCTCAGCGCTGACGTACAACAGAAAAAACAAAACAAATAACCAGTAAGAAGAAACGGCTGCTCGGTGCTGGTAACGGTATGCTTGTTGTGTGCCTCGTTGACAGAGCCCTCTGCTATCTGCCCGCGTGCCCGGCCCGGCCCGGGCCGTGCGAAGACGTTCTCATTAGGCGAACTGCTGGTCTCGGGTCGCTTCGCCCTGCCACTCGCCGGGCTGAACTGAAATATTTACCCGGCAGTAAAAGTTTGCGCCGGGGCCGGGCCGCGCTGGTCCCGAGGAGTTTAAATTAGGCCGGCACGCTGTCCTGTTCTGTCCGCCCGCGACCTACCCCGCCCCGCCCCGCCCCGCCCCGCCCCGCCCCACCCCCACCCCGCTGAGCCTGTCGTCTCGCGGCCTACCGGGCTCTTAGGCCAGGCGGGCCTCTACATACTGCGAGCGATTAAGGTTGACTCGTCCGGAGCGGAAGCCGCTCGCCGTTGCCGAGAACGTACTTTTTCCCCAAAACCATAATTTATTAAAACTTAATTTTTAAATGAACCTGGCACAACTTCTTTTCATCACTATGGATTAAACCATCACATATCCATAGCGCCGTGCTCAGTGTTTCTATCTCTCATTTCTTCGAGGACAAACACAAACTGCTTGAGTCGAGGGGTCATTAACTTTAGGATTTCGTGTACACCGAATACTTGAATATGGTTGAATATTGATGAATATCGGTGAAACATTCGTAAATTCGAGTTATGTCTGTGTAAATTTGTGTGAAATATTAGTAAGTGAGGCTAAAATATTGTTAGATTTGTGTGAAGTTCTGCTGAAAATGGGTGAATGTGGTTGAATATTATACTGATTACTGCAAGCCTAAGCCTGTACACAGAATGAATATGTCAAGTTGTTGACCCCTCGGTCTGAACAGGCGTCATTTATTTCCCGCGAGAACGGCCCGAAAAGAAGGTCGGAAAGGTTGACATTTGGTCGGGCGTCGTGTTGCGTGCGTATGATTGCGGACCGGTAGCATTTCCCTACAGACGACTCCTTCTTCCTCCGCCCCGGGCAGGACTGGATGTGGACCAAAGACTCTCATCCCCCAAAAGTGGACCTTTTTCGTTTCCGACGTTCATTAGAGCAAACCAGCGTGGAGTGGGGCCTAGCGGGGTGTGCTGGGGCGTGGTGGGGCGTGGCGTGGCACGCGGGCGGATGTATCGACTGCCGCTGCTTTTTACGCGACACGCCATACGCAAGTGAGTGCGTGGTGTGATGAGCACCCGTCAAGAAGAGGGCCGGCTCACAGAGCCCCTCAAAATTACTTTCGACCACAAGCGCTTTTTTTTTTTTAATATATATATATATATATATATATATATTTAAATAATGAAGAGAAAAACAAAACTACATTTATGACAAAGACGATCTTAAAAAGGTATGGTATATTAAAGCACCGCGGGAATGCGGGGCTGATACGTTCACAGTTATCATATACCATAAGCACCGCCCCCGACATTTAAGACGCAAAAGCCGCAAGCGAGCGACGTCCCTTCCCGACCCGGTCCCGGCGGCGCAAAGCGTTCCCCATCAGTTTCTTTATGGCCTTATGATCGCACCGATTGGGGAAACGAATCAAGTCGGACCGAATCGAGCGTTGCGTGGCGCGGCGTGGCGTGTGGGTCTGGCGGGGGCATCATTATCCACATGTGCTCCGGGGAGGGGGCTCCTCCGGCCTGCGCGGCTCCGGGCTGCTCCGGGACAGGGTTGACTCCCCAACCCCACCCATAGTCACGACCCGGGCTGCCCGGAGCCGCCGGAGCCGCGCTGGCGGGCGAGAACAGGGCGGGCGCGGGGGGCAGGGAGAGGGAGAGAGGGGTGGGTAATACGTTTGTCATTGCACCGACGTCAGGCTGTAAACGTTTTCCGTTTTCGCCGTCGTCCGCCTGTTCGCCTGCGCCGCTTTGCCTGTGCAGAGACAGGCAGCATGCTGCACGGCCTTTCAGGCGAATCCGCAAAAGCCATACTGCTGTCCCTGTTTCATCATTCACGTGAAACAGGTCGGCGCGGCGGGGCGGGGCGGGGCCCTAACAACACATTTCCTTTATGCCTTTCTCGATCGATGGCCGGGTAACTGGTCCTTTTATTTATTTTTTACGACGGCAGAAGGACAGATGGGGGGGGAACTGGCGTTTTGAGTCAAAGACAGCCAGCCAGCGAGTCAGTCAGTCGCCTCGCCAGCCCGCGAGACCCGACTGCTCGGCGTATTGGAGTGCATGGTAGTCCTTTTCAGCGACTCTCACGATTTCTCTCCCCACGTTGTCCCCATCCCCACCACCACCCCGCTCTTCCCGAGGTGCGATTCATCGTATTCATCGCCAGGGGCTGATCCGGAGTGGGCGCGGATTCTCACCGTCTCTCCCCTCCGTGCCTCGCCGATGATATTGCTCTTTCTGGCGTGAACCGCAATCCAATCTCAACCATCTCAACTGTCACACAAACTGAAAGTGGTCTCGCTACATCCTGATCACGCCTTTACCAGCTGCTACGAGAAGAGGCAGGCAGGGATGGCCCTCAAAATGTTTTGCAAGATAACACTAGGCCTTTTGAAGCCTGAACAACATATCGAAAGCTGGCGAAGAGGGATGGGTAAAGTCGCCAATTTTTTTTCCTTTTTTTCCTTCTTCATTTTTTTAAAATTTATTTTAAATTACACGGAATTTCCCCAAATGTCGGCTCGGTTGTTACTTTGGAATATTTGGAATGATTTTGGAATAGATGGAATATTCGAAATATTCAATGAAATATCCGATAAGAATAATAAGGAATGGTCGAAGTGGTCCACCCCTCGCTTGGAGCCTCCAGGCCGGAGGCGCGCGGACGGAGAACGGGAGTGAGATTAATATGCCGCACGAGGGGGAGAAAAGGCATAATTACAGGTTAGGGGTCAAAATGGTGTGCGCAGACGGACCGGACCGGACCGGACCCGGCCACCGGTGGGTACTGAGAATATTCAAGATGGCCGTCCCGTCCAGGCCGGCTGGGCTGGGCCCCTGTAGGTCGGTCGGATAGGGCCGCACAGAGCCGGACCTGCTGCCTGCCACCAGCACCTGGCTGGCCGATCTCAAGGAGCAGGAGAGGAGAGGAGAGGCTAGTCTAGTAGCGCCCTCGGCCAGACAATGAATCCAAAAAATCGAGATAAAATGAACGAAAAAAACGAAATAAAATTATAAAAGATTCAGAAATGGCGGTAAATAATGATTAAAAATTACGAAAAGTGATAGAAATTTTCCTGGAAAAATCAAACGAAAAGAAAAAGAACCAAAAGTAAAATCAAAATAAAATTAATTATTGTACACATTCTGTATGAGTGATCCCCCCTCTCCCCTCGGACCAGGCCAGGCCAACGCTGAGTGCGGCAGCGTGGTGGTGGTTCCGGTGGTCCTTGGTCTTTGTTGCGGTCCTCGCTGCTCGCCGTGTGAGTAGGCAACCCGCCCGCACTTGTGCGATGCGGTACAGTATTCGAAGTGTGTTGAGCCGCGACTTGCAGCGCGAGAACTGCTCTGCCGCGCAGACGCGTCTATATGTGCTGGAGTGAGGCAGGACGGGCACGGAAGGGGGAACAAGTCGAAAATTTAATATACATATTTTTGAATTCTCGTGAAATTTGATTAAACTTTTGCTTAGATTTTACCTCGGATTTTACCTAAATTTTTCTGAATTCTCCTAAATTTTCCTTTTTTAAAAAATTCTCCTGAATTTCATTGAATTTTCCCAAATTTCTCTGATTTTTTCTAAACTATGAAGGTGTACAAAAATTTCAGAGCTGCTTCCCCCTTTGGCCGGGCAGCACAGCCGCAGCAACAGCCACTCACTCTCCCGACTAACTGCACGGCAATCATCTCCTTTTCGTCCGCCTATCAGTAGAACGAGTTCCAAACGAAGCGGGACGGGGCTGGTCGGCGCGGAGCTGCAGGGCACCCACCCCCCACCCCTCCCCGCCGCGGTTCCGTTCGCAGCCTCGGGGCGTAGGGAGGGATGCTCGCCAACACGAGCGGACAGCCTCATGCGGGGCTTGGGACCTCCGCCTCGCCCCACGCTCTTAAATTCTTACGAAGAAATAAATTCTTGTTCTATAGTATACAAAGAATTCTGGGCAACCGCAAAACAAAGCCTTTTTTTTTGCTGAACTTTGTAGAAAAAATTCGGAAGAAAAATCTATGTGAGACAAAGAACATTTTTTGTATTGAATCGCCTGTATATTACGTTTGAACGGTATACTTTGTATTTTACGAAAAAAAAAATTCTTGGTAGAAGATTTAGAGTGCGCTCCGCCGTGCTCCTGCATACACGGCGGACGTGAGGGCGCTTCCGTGAAAGCGGGAAGTGCTGTGGGGTGAGGCCTTCCCCCCCTCCCCCCCTCTACCTCCACACCACCACACTCTGCATTCGCAGTGTTTTTGACCTGCACAATAACGCACCTCCTTCCGCAGTGGAAGTGGAGGAGGACGGACTTCCCTGCCCCGGCACGCCACGCCCCGCCACGCCCCCCTGGCGCAGAGGGGCTTTGCCCGCCGTGTTCAGCAACACAGCGGTATAGGCTTTCCAATTTCATTAAGGGCCCTTGGCAGAGTGCGAGCGAGAGCCGAGCAGAGCGTCGTGTTACTGGCTGGTCTTGGCGTGTAATTACCCTCGGACTATCGCGCTGTGCGCATCTCACCGCTCTCCCCGCAGCGGGGCGGGGCGGGGCGGGGAAGTGCAGCGCGGGGGCCGGCAGTGAGTGAGTGAGTGAGTAAGTGAGTGAAAGAGGGAGGGAGCGAGCGACTGAGCTAGCCAGCTGTCTTAAACTGCAACATTCTCTGATTGGGCTGTGAAAATAGTTCAGCAAAGTGCGGCGCGCTGCCGCCGCCGCTCGCCTCGCCTCCTGCTATCGTCGGCCGGTCGACTACTGTCGTAAAGTCAAGAGCTCCACCGTCCGAGGTTTGCATCTCTCACTTCCAATCTTTCGCTCCCGCTCCGCTCCGTTGTAAATGTACGCGCGGTGATGCTGAGCGTCGGCGTGCAACCTCCCTCCAGGAGGACGACGGGACACATCGTCATGGAGAACAGGAGAGGTGTGAGCGTGGGCTCGGGTTAATTTCCTGGACGTTAAATAGTATTCACCGCCCCTGCTGCGACCCCAGAGCGGACCGGCCCTTCACGAAGGTCTCCCAGGGGGTGAGGACGAGGGGGCGCGGGCCGGGGGGGGGGGGCGAGGAGGAGGACAGGGTGCAGGCGGTGGTAGCAGTGCGGCGCTGAGAGCTGCTGAGGGGCGGGGCGGCACGGGGTGGGCGGCCACGGGGCACGCAAAACCACAATTAATCCGCTGCTTTGTCGTCCAACACTAACGGCCGCAAGCAGCATGCACACCCTCCTCTGCCCCGCCCCGCCCTGCTCGCCGGGCGAGCCGCAGCTGCGGCCGGGGCCCTCCTGCCCTGCCCTGCCCGCCCCGCCCCGCCCGGACTGCCGCTTAAAACTCATTCAATTTGAGACGCTGGTTGACGCTGGCCTGCCGCGGCGCCGTGCTGGGCTGCCCCGCGCGGGCTGGGGGAGGGGGGCGGGGGCGGAGCCTGCGGGCGCGAGCGGCGCCGCCATTGGCCGGCGGGCCGCGGGCGCGCGCGCGCATTGGCGGCCGGCCGCCGCGGGGAGGGGGCGTCCTGCGCCGGGAGGGGGTAGCGGTCGGAGGGCACGGCGATATTGTGTAATGTGATTTCGTCATAATACTCGGGCCGAGGAGGGGCGCGGCGGCGGGCGCGGGGTGGGGGCATGATGACCGCTCCATCCTCCGGGCCGGCTTTGCGGGAGGGAGCGCTCCGCTCAGCTCCGCTCAGACGAGCTGCCGCCGCCGAGCAGGGAGGAGAGGAGCGTGTCCGCGTCGCGTGTGTTTGTAGTGAGGCCGCCCGTCCGCCCGGCCCGTGCGTGTGAACACGTGTGCTAGTGTTGGTGCGTGAGTGTGTGAGTGCTCTGTGCGTGCGTGTGTGCGTGTGTGTGCCATGGGGTGCGTCAGGTGCGGCCCGTGAAGTCCCCCCCCCCCCCAGCCGCGCCATGTCGTTCGCCGCCATGGAGGTGATGCGGGGCAGCTGCAGCCCCAGGGACCCGCGCGACGTGGAGGACGAGGAGGACGACCGCGACGGCCCGCTGTCGTCGGACAACGAGGATATCAACGTGGACTCGGACAGCCGGGCGTGCGAGGACGGCGACGACGGCTGCAGCGACCCGGAGGACCGGCACGCCGACGACCGCGGCAGCCCGGCGACGGGGCTCACGTCGCGGAGCATGAGCCCGCGCAGCCCGGAGCCGCCGGGCACGGGCCTGCACCGCGGCCGCGGCGCGTCCAGCACCAGCCTGCCGTTCAGCATCTCGCGGCTCCTCGGCGCCGACCTGGGCGACGACAAGGCGGGCGGCGGCGCGGGCGGCGCGGCCATGCCCGCCATGTCCATGGCCACGCTGGACCTGCTGCGCCAGCAGCAGCACCACGACGCCGTCACCTCGGCCATCACCTCGCTCTACTCGCACCCCGCCGTGCTGCACTTCGCCTCCGGCCAGGCCAACTCGGCGCGCCACGGCGGGCTCGTGTTCGCGCCCGGCCCCGCCGGCGTGATCCGGGTGCCGGCCCACCGGCCGCAGGGTAAGAGCGATGAAAGAGACTTCGACGCCATAAACTCGCTGACCTCGGATAGGCGACGCGCCCGCCTGCGCCCTGCGCGCGCGTCCAGGGTGACGGGACAGGGGCCTCGGAGACGGGCTCAAGTCTGCTGCAGCATTGCTCCTTCACCCTCTCCTGCCTCGCAGCCTGTTTCACCCGTCCCTGGACTCCAGGCCCCTTTGCTCCTTTGGCCCCTGCTGGCTCCTGACCTCTTGTCCTCAGTATAGCTCCCCCGTAGCAGCGTCCGGGACAGTCTATGGGTCCCAGTTCCGGCAGTCGGGCGGGTCGCCTATCCTCCACGAGGTGGTCTCACTGCGCTGCCAGTGCAGAGGGCAGGCCCGGGGCCGGGGCCTCGTGACGTGCACCCGTGTGCTCCGTGCTGGTGGCGACTCGTGTCGCTGCTAACGAGATGTCGCTGTGGTGCTGGCCCTGGCCCGTCCGGCCCCACCTCACCTCGCCCCGCCCCGCCCCGTCGCGCTCCGCCCCGCCACCAGACCCACCAGGCCTTTGGCGGTGCCGGCCTGGACCCGCGGCGGCGGCCGCTGCCATACCGCCGGGGCGTGGAGTGGAGGGGCGGGGCGGGGGTCTTATCGCGGAAGGCATTCGGTAATTGAGGGATTGCCCGGCCCGCAGCCTCCCCGCGCAATAAAGCCCGAGTGGCTGCGGCCGGGCCGGCACAGCTCTGGGAGGCGGCAGGCGGCAGGCGGCAGGCGGCGGCGCAGCCTGCGGAGGCGACATGAGGCTGTTACTCGCAAACTGGTTCCCCGCGCCCCGCACCCCGTACCCCGAGCCCCGCGCACCCCGCACCCCGAGCCCCGCGCCGGCCCCGCATCGCACCGCCGAGGAGCTGAGGGGCCCCTCCGTGAGCGAGGGCGCAAACTTCCTCACGCACGTATGGCCGGAGAGCCGTGATCTGCAAGGAAAAGGGATGCTCCGCGGTCTGCTGAACCTTATTCGAAAATATATCGATGCGGTTTAATTGCGAATCTCACCACTCGGAATATCCATTAAAATCATAGTTGATTCTTCGGTGAACCGCATATTTCTCGTTGATTTGGTGCGAGTACTTTTACACTTTTTACAGATCGATACCAAAAATATTTCTTTTACTATACAATCAGACCTCCCTCTCTCCCCCATATTCTCGTAACGTCGAAGCCTAAACGGCGAGTCAGTATTAAATCGTTATAGAGACGAGCTCGGAGTTGACGTTTTGGTGATGGTGTATGTCTCCCAGCGCGCGGGGCGGGGCGGGGCGGGGCGGGGCGGGGCGGGGCGGGGCGGGGCGGGGCGGGGCGGGGCGGCCACACACGCACACGAACATCGCTTCCATTATGCACCGCGGTGGTGTGCCTGTTGTGTGTGACGGCCCTAGGCCAGGCCGAACGGGCCGAACAGTCGAATCAATGCTGATGTCACTCACCTGCTGAGACTCGATACGCTGTGAGATTCTCATACCGCGAGTATTGCTGTGTGTGGCTGTGGCTATCGCCCGCCCCCCCCCCCTCCCCAAATCCTCATGTGTAGTTTAGTCGCGTCACAGTGACGGCTGAGGGATTACGGGAAATTTCCCGTGGGAAATGTCTGAAAGTAGCAACGATATCAAATTGTAAAATTACAAAATTGTAATGACACTTGCCGCTGACCTGTCATTTTCAAACGATCAAAAATTTGCTTTCGTATACTCGCGAAACTGTCCGTAAATGTACGCACAATATCATTTGAAAATTACAAAGTACTCAGTGTAAATCAATTGCTGTGACGTCACATTCTTTACACTGTGAAAATTGTCACATTGGCCAGAATGTGATGTCACATTCGTTTGAACGTGAATCGACCCGACTTTGCTGGCTGAACTTTACAGTCACATTCAAAGGAATGTGACAATAATAAACAAAAGAATGTGACAGTTTTTCACATTAAATAGAATGTGACTTCACAGTAATTGAATAACAGTGCTGTACGAAAAAATGCTACATATTTCCCAATATTTTCTTTGCAGTGACAGGGGAAGCGAATTCATGATCAATAAGACACTTTTTGCTCTGGTGGCAGAGTGGTGCTGTGGAGGAAGGGGTATGGAAGTGGCCGTGGCCAAGATAGATGATGGGGCGTGAATGGTGTTGGGGGAGGACAGTCTCTGCCAGCCCAGCGGGGTGCACGCTCTCCCTACCTCCGACTCCCCCGGGTAGCACGGGGGCCCTTAGGATCTGTCCGTTTGGAAGCCTTAATCAGGTTATGGGGTTGAGCCCCTTTCCTTGTGCGGTGAGTGACGGGGCCGGGCCGAGGGGGGCGGGGTGGGGTGGCAGCGCGCAAGCTCGGCAGAGCAGAGAGTCGAGGCCTTAAGTGGAGGGTGCAATCGAGGGACATCGACGCGGCGACATGGCTTATTCGATGAAAATGATACACCTTTGGTTCACAAGCTGTGAGTAAAGTCAACGCCATATGCCGCCAGCGACTGATTTCCTATTTCTTTAAAGATCAGCTGTGTGATTGGTTTCGTCAAATTGGGTTGACTGATGCGACGTAGGCTTTCTTCTAAATGTTAAGGAAATTTCGTTGGATTGGAAATTTTTAAGGTAGAATAAAGGTGTGATTTTCGGCATTTTTGGCATCACTAAACACATTGTACAGGGTGTCCCACCGAATGCACGACAGTCAGTTGGGTTGCCTGCGCTCTAGACTGCAGGCGCTGTGCTGGCGGCGGGGCGTGTCGTCCCTCTCCACCGCTTCTACACTAGCGCGCCTTAGGGTGGGGAGTATCGCCTTGGCTTCTGACGGGCGTGACGCTAGGGGTGGGGGAAGGAAGGACCGACGGCGCGCCGTGCAAACCCGCGGGGGTGGGGGAGCGCGGCCACTTTCGCGGCTCCGCGGCCTCCCCTCGCGACTTCACGTTGTTGTCTTTGTAAGATAAAATGTTTGGGCAGTCGCAAGGGGTGGCCGCTGAACCGCGAGGGGTGGCCGCGGAGCCGCGAGGGTGGCCGCGGAGCCGCGAGTGGTGGCCACGGAGCCGCGAGGGTGGCCGCGGAGTCGCGAGTGGTGGCCGCGGAGCCTCGAAGGTGGCCGCGGAGTCGTGAGTGGTTGCCGCGGAGCCGCAAGGGTGGCCGTGGAGCCGCGAGGGTGGCCGCGGAGCCGCAAGGGTGGCCGCGCTCTCCCACCCCCGCGGGTTTGCACGGCGCGCCGTGGGTCCTTCCTTCCCCCACCCCGAGCGTCACGCCAGTCAGAAGCCACGGCGATACTCCCCACCCTAAGGCGCGCTAGTGTAGAAGCGGTGGAGAGGGACGACATGCCCCGCCGCCAGCACAGCGCCTGCAGTCTAGAGCGCAGGCAACCCAACTGACTGTCGTGCATTCGGTGGGACACCCTGTACTTTATTTCCTTTCTACAGCTTCGTTCTATCTGAAATTAAAGATTTTTTCCTTTCCAATCTCTGGCCGTTTTGTCATCTTCGTTGAAATGAGGGGAAAAAAAATTCAGTCGATATGGGGACTATGCAGAGAACCTACTTGGTTTTTCTCGACCAGCCTGAAAACCGAAGCGGCTTGCCGTCGTCTTTTTGCTGACCTGTTAAACTGAAGAAAAAAAAGGAATAAGGGGGTATAGTCGGGCCCGAAGACAAAACCATAAGGTTATTTCTTGCCTAAAAAAATGAGCAAAAAAATCAGCTCGATTAGTCCTGTGGGATCGAATTTTGACTTGAGAGAGCCTGGCCGCTGGGGACGCACTCCTATACCACCCCGCCCTCCCAGCCACTGGACATAGACTTCTGGACGTGAAACACTCTGGTGGGCCGCTGAGGGGCGGGCAAGGGCAGGGGCCGGCCGTGCATGATTGATTCTAATGGCCAGGCATGTCGGGGGGCGGAGATAGGGTAAGGTTGGGGGGAGGGGGGGGGTCTGTTATCACATCGCCAGCGATGACTGAGGCTGTCACTCAGCTCGGCTGTACAAGGCGCGCCGAGGGCGGAGCAGCAGCGTGCACCGCCCCTCTACACGATGAGTTGAGCCGTCACGCTAGAATAGCGGCCGCCCCATAAATATTACGACGCATGTGGTAAAATCCAAGGTGTAATATAAAAGAAGGCACTTCGTCAGTCGCACTTTGAGACTTTGTGCTTAAATGACGAAGGACGTGAAGAAGGCATTGACGGCAGACTTATGCATGCCTCCCTTTGTTTTCTTTTTTTTTGTTTTTTTTTTTTCAAAATACCGATGAATCCGATTAAAATCATTTTAAGGCCCTGATATCCTCCCATCTCAATCCCTGGGCAGTCAGTTTTGCATACACAAGAAGACCCTCCAGTAAGACCCCCCTCACTCCCGCCCCGCGCCCCGTGGCGTGCCCACCTCGGGGGCCCCTCTCTTACCCCCCACCCCCACCCCTTTCCCCTTTCCTGCTCTCCCGAGTGTCTCCATGAGCCGTGTCTCCGATTGAAAGCGGCAGGGCGGCAGGGACGAGACGTGCGGCTATAAATTAAACCTCGTTGCTTTGGCTCCGCGCCGCGCCGGCAGTGCTTTTGTCTCCGGGCTGAGCGGCGTCGTGCATGTGCACGCCCCGGCGCGCCCCGTCCTGTGATTGGCGCGGTACTTACGCCCCCCCCCCTCCCCACGCGTTCCGCCGCGGCGCGAGTCAAATTAAGTGGCGGGAAGCGGACACCTCGCTTTTCCTCGCCTCGCGGCTGCAGCATGCAAGCACTCGCGACACACGGGGGCCCGCGCGGCGTTTAGAAAGAAGCAAATCTGCGAACTTTTCAAGTGTGTGTAACCGTCGTGGCCCTATGGACCACAAGAAAAAGGGAAAAATTGGGGGGAAAAATAGTAAAATTAACTGCATGTCAATTTTCTTGTGAGCGAACTACAAGATTTATGCGCCGTGAAGGATGAAAGTTTTCTCCACATATTTTAGAAAAAGTGGACTTTTAGCAGAATGATTGTGCGCATGAGAGCTCTTGTATAAATGAATCTTGAACTCCGCAGCCCTTGTTCAGTCCCGGTAAAACGTTTTGCATCTTGACATGCACAGTTCCTCTTCTCGCCTTTAAATTGCAAGTCGTTACGGAACAGCAGCAGCAGCAGCAGCCTTCCCAGCCAGCGGCTCCCGGCTGTCATGAGGCAACAGGGCTCCCTGTGCTGCTGCTCGTTCCCACATTCCTCAAACGCCCACGCGCACGAGGTGTGGCGGGGCGGGGCGGGGCGGGGCCTCAGCGCCACGACAAGGCTGCTGCTGTCACGCAAAATGAATCTGGCCGCGCCGCATTTAGCCAAGAAATGAAACAAGATAAGCAGAACGGACCTGTACGGTGCGGACCCTACCCCCGCAGCTGTGGCAGGTGGTTGTGGTGATGTGGTGTGTTGTGTGGTGACTCTTGCAAAGGGTCTTTTGCACGGTAAAAACAACGTCCAAGTTGTCAAGCAGTTTGCAAAAAGAAAAGAAAACACATGTACCCCAACCGAGGAGGAAACAACTCTGAATTTTGGTTTACAGATTTTTGGATTTTTGTCAATTTTTATTGATTTTTTCTTTTAAATTTTCCCCTGAGTTTCCTCTTGCATTTTGTGAATTTTCATGAATTTTTCTGCGAATTATCCTTTATATAAAAAGTATTGAAATTTTTCTTGAATTTTTTCTTGAATTTTCTTAACTTATCTGAATTTTTCTGAATTACGAGGTGTACGATAATGTCAGAGTTGTTTACCCCTCGACCCCAACCTAGCAGCTTTGATAACCAGGAGGAAGTTGTTTTTCGTGGTGTCCCTGTGAGTTGTGAATTTCGTGCTCTACATTGAACATGGCTTTATTCCACTGTGGATATTCTGCGAAAAATAGTTGTAGGTTTACGCGAATATTTCCACGAAGTGGAGTTGTAAAACTACTATTACAAATCGCAAAATTACAAGCATTTCAATGACGAGCAAAAAAGGGCTGTCGTAAATTTACAACATATTTCGTTAATCGTAATTTTTAAAATAAATCGTAAATCTAGAAAGATATTTTTCAGTGCATAATGAGACTGTTATCAATCTGTCTCATATGTTAGAGAACAGAGATTTGAACGCACGCGCGCTCCCGTGTGCGAGGTGGGGACGGGCCGGGCCGGGCGGGGCGGGCGGGGTGGAGTCGCTGTCAACCTCACCGCGATAAATCCATCCCCCCGCTACGGCCGTTCGTCTTGGGTTGCACTGCCGCGGGTCGGGGGCGAGAGAACTGCCAACTGGAGCTGGAGCAAAGACATGCAGTGTGCGGCCCGGAAACACACGGCGGCGCGACCAGAAGTCCAGGGCTTCCCGTGGGGGGACTGGACAGTGGAGAAGCAGGGCTCGTCTGCAGATACCTCCTCCGTACGCTTGATGATATAGCACGCTATGTCGCCGGGTGCACGGACAATAATTGGTGTGCCAAGTTTGGTGTGCAATCTGCGGCATCGTACTCCAGGGGGCGTCGCCAATAGGGGTCCTTCACCCCCAAATAATCAGTATATGCACCCCTTTTATTTAAAAAAAAAAAAATCAAGGGGAAAAGTCAGAAAAAAAGGAAAAGTCTAGAAAAGCAAGTAAAATAAGAAAAATCAATAAAAATCAAGTAAAGTAGCAAATGAAAAATCAACTAACTGCAAAATCGGTGTGCGCTTGAATTTATAGAAAAGGATCCTTCGAACAGTGCACAGGTGTAATCGAGTTAAGCTGCAGAAACCATAGTACACGATATGCGGTTAGCTATCAGGGACAATCATGAAAATGTAATTCAGACAACTATTTTATGGTTGTGATGCATGACCATAGAATTTCGGTCAGCTCAACAGCAGTAATACCATGATTTGATATGGTTGTCCCCGAGCTAACCATACGATAGCGCCGGTTTTTTTTTTAAAAAAATTTCTACGTGTGGACCTAGAGACACCGCGGGTCGCGTCACGACGCTGGTGGCCGCGCGCCGCGCGCCCTGCGGCGCAGCCTGGTCTGGCCTCGGCCTGGCCTCGCCTCGCGTGCCGCTCGAGGCGATATACGTCTTGACCTTTCCTTTTCCTCGCTGTGCAGGTCCCGGGCCGCTGGGCGCGGGCGCCGCGGGCTCGGGCGGCGGGGTGCAGCCCGCGCTGGCCGCACCCTTCCCCTGGCTGGCCGCCGCCGCCTTCGACCCCGCCTCGCTGCAGAGGTCCGCCGCCGCCTTCGCCTCGCAGGTCGTCAAGGAGCGCCTCTCAGGTGAGTCCAACGACGCGACGCTGCATGTGACTTGCGCTGCTCTGCTCGACACCAGCGGAGTAACACCCGAGGGGGAAACATCTCTGAAATTTTAAAAATTGAAATAAAATTCAGACAAATTCATAGAAATTCAGGAAAAAATAGATTTTTTTAAAAGTCACAAAACAATATAGAGAATTCACAAAAAATGGTACATTTATAGCAAAAATTCTGAGGAATTCAATAATAAATAACAAAAAATCACAAAAATTCTATAAAAATTCATAAAAATTCACAACACCTGTGCAACCAAATTCAGAGCTACTTCCCCTTCGGGAACACCTCGGCGCCTCAAAGAAACAAGCGGGGTCCGTTCCTTTCACCTTCGCACGGAGACGACGGACCCGGCTGGCTGCAGCCGGTGGCGCCGAGAGCCAACCGGTTCCTCTCCTTATCTCGGACCGGCCTGGGTGGGGTGGGGCGTGGTGGGGTGGGGCGGGGTGGGGCGGGGCGGGGCGCCGTGAGCTGACAGACTCCTGTCTCTTCAATTAGGGAGGAAGGATAAGAGGAGGCGGCGGCGGCGGGAGGGAGGCGAGGTGAGGTGAGGCGAGCAGGCGGCGGCGGAGACGAACCGCCTCCGCTGGGTCTTAATCGCTGTCACGCGGATCCACGCGGCTCGCGCGCCGTTTGAACATTTCCGACCACTTAGTCATACCTCGTCTGCCCCGCCCCGCCCCGCCCCGCCCCGCCCCACCGCAGCAGGCGCTTTGCCTACAGAATGCAATTACAAGGAGGATGAGTCACACCGGCTCATGGCGCTCATCCCATGGCGCCCCGCGGCGCGTCACCCAACCGCATGGCCGGCCGGCCGAGCGAGCCAAAGGCGCCAAAGGCACGCCGCGCCGAGGGGCGGGAGTGGCGCCGACACCCCTGCGGCCGACTCGTCCCAGCCCACCCCACCCTGGCCCACCCCAACGCACCCCGACCCACCTCTTCGCTTCCACGCGCCCTAATACTCGGTGGACATGAGAAACGGGCGTGCGCAGGAGGGCCAAAGTATACGGCAAGGAGTGAAGGGGGTTTCCAGGAACGAGGTGCATAAAAAAAAAAGAACTCTTCTAGCTTCAAGAGCCTCGTGGTGGTGCCCGCCCCTCTCCTCCAATGGCTTCCACTTCATGGAGTTTTCAATTGCCCATAAGTCCGCGCGCGAGGCGGGGGCGACATTGGCACGTAAAGGTGCGGTGTTTTTCAGGTCTTCAAAAGCCATTTCGCGTCACCGCGATATGGCGTATTGCAGCGCAGTCGCTTCGGTCGAGAGAGACAGAGAGATAGAAAAAGAGAGAGGGAGAGAAGAAGGTGGTGGATAGGAAAAAAAGGGCCTTTTTGCCGGACATTCCAGCCAACGGCAGCTAAGCGAATGCTCGGCAAATGGTTGTGTTATGGTGAGCGCGCGCGGTGCTCGGCAGGCCCCGCACCCCGCCGCACCCCACCATGCACGCTATCAGCGGCTGAGCGATTATTTTTGAACGAGCCTCGCATTACGGCTTCCCTCTCCCCTTGCCTCCACCTCCCCCGCCCCGTCGCCAATGGGTTTTACTTTGTTGTGAAACGCCAAGTAGAGCGAAACGCGTCGTTTTTTCCTCCTTTCCCTCGCAAACGAGCCGCAAGAGTAGTTCAGTTCCTGCGCTCTCTGGAAGGCGGGGCGATACCGGTGCCGCGCGGAGGCCTTTTGTAAACGCGACAGATAACCCACACTTTTGTCTGAGGCCACGCGTCGTTTTTACCTGGCGATTGGGTCGATATGGTCGATACATCGCCACGCGCTCGCCATATATACGCACCTTAGCCCGGCTGACCGCATGCGTCCTTCTGGTGCTGTGGAATGGGGAGGGAAGGGCGTCACAGATCAAGGAGCTCGCGGAGGCGGAGCAGCGACGGATGGATGAATAGATGTCGGATGGTTGGTTGGTTGGTTGGTGGGTTGGTTGGTTGGTTGGTTGGTTGGTTGGTTGGTTGGTTGGTTGGTTGGTTGGTTGGTTGGTTGGTTGGTTTGATGGATGGATGGATGGATGGATGGATGGATGGATGGATGGATGGATAGATGGATGGATGGATGGATGGTTGAATGGATGGTTAAATGGATGGTTAAATGGATGGTTAAATGGATGGTTAAATGGATGGATATGCATGGATATGCATGAATGGATGGATGGATGGATGGATGGATGGTTGGTTGGTTGGTCGGTAGGTTGGTTGGTTGGTTGGATGAATGGATGGATGGATGGCCGCTTGCCGGCCACTCTGCGGCGCTGCTGGAGGCGATTAGGTGTGAAGGCCGAAACAATCGCCCCATACGAGCCAACGCGTAGACCACCACTTCTGCCGCAGCCTTCCTAGCAGCGGCGATGAACGCTCTTTTATTTCTTTTGAATTCCGCTTTACTGGCGACTCGCTGTTTCTGCGCTTAATAGAAGAAGAAGAAGAAGAAGAAGAAGAAGAAGAAGAAGAAGAAGAAGAAGAAGAAGAAGAAGAAGAAGATCACAACGATTTCAACTCTTTGCTGACATATAGGCAAGTACATTGGGAAGCAGATAGTATGCTGAGAGGTCTTTCTGTCAGGTATTAGGAGCGGCCTGAGGGCGAGGCTCGCGGCATCCCCCGTGGTCGATGCAGGTGGATCAGCCCGGCGAAAGACGGCTCATTTCCACGAAGCGTGCCCAAAATGGCGGCATAACCTTTCGCGCTGCACGCCGAGTCAATTGCCGTGTCGATTTGTCCGATCGTGCGCCGTTGAGCAACGCTCTGCATGTAGGGATGCCACGGCCGCGGACTCGGGGGATTTGGGGAGGCGTAGAGAAGGAAAGGGGACTCCTCTCGAAATGGCTCGCTGCCGATCCCTCAGAGCACGTTTTGTTGTGATCTGTATGTTGTGAGTGAGTGAGTGAGTGAGTGAGTGAGTGAGTGGGTGAGCGAGCGAGCGAGCGAAGTGAGCGCATGCTCCTGGAGAAGACAGGAAGGAACCCTCTTTCAGGAGCCTTTCACTCTTTTTACCGTAAATCGAGGTCTCGAAACAAGAGTTTAAAACAAAAATTACTTTAGATTCCGTGTTGCTGTGGATGTGGACAGAGACGGAGAAAGACACAGGAAGAGGCCGTTTAGCTACAGCTAGGTGGTGCGAGGCGAGGTCCGGAGCCGGGCCGGGCCGCGGCAGCACAGAGCCACAGCCGTCTGATTCCGAAGATCGCTCTCCTGCCCTTGTCCTTATCGCACTCATGGGGCGCTGCCCTCCCTAACATGGGGCACTGCTATAGGTGCGACAAGGAAGGAGGTACGCGAGCGATCCTCGGAATCAGACGGCTGGGGTAGTGGCCTCGCCCGGCCCTGCCCGGCCCTGCCCTGCCTGCGAGACCTGGTCCCTAAACACAGTCATTGCTACATATCTTTCGGATGGCTTTTCTTCGGAACGCCAACAGGTGAGCTCTCAGCAGAAGCGATTCGCTCGCGCTCGCGCCGTGCAGTACGCGCACCGCTGTGCTGTGTGTGCTGGCTCTCGGCCCGTCCGCCGCACCGGCTCAAAGCCGCTCAAAGCTCAAAGTCCAACAGGCCAACATTTGGCCGGCCGACAGGCCGCTCGAGCCCTCGAGCCCGCAGGCCGACTTTCAACCCTCTTTTACGAGCGACCCGATTGCACGCCGCGTGAAATGCCGCCGGGACAGGCCGGCGATAAATGATTGAAAGGGGCCAGCGTGCGAGAGAGAGAGACGGAGAGAAAGGAAGGGCGTTGGAGAGTGTAAGAGAGAAGTGGGAGGGGGCTGAGGTACATCAGATCCATTTGCGCACCTTGTCGGACCTTCCTCAAACACGAATGAATGGGATGCTCCACAAAGTTGCACCCTTTAAAATAAATAAAAAAAAACTGTGAGCAATAAAATACGACCCCGTTTTTCGTGCCCCTCGTTTCGGGTTACCGACGACCACTGTTCTAAGGAAATGGTTTCGCGAAGCGAATAGTTCCAAAGAAAGTCATTCTATGCGGAAACAGACAACTTGAATAGGAAACGTTGAAGTCGGGATGGTGTTTCTTGAGAAGGTTGTTTGACTCATAGATTCGCTGTCGATGACGAGATCCTTTCACGTTTCGCCCCGGAGACGCTTCCTTCCGAATGAATCGTCTGTTGAGCCCTTTACGACCGCCACGCCGCCCCACGCTTTCGGAAGAGCCAGCGTAGCGAGCCCCTTTCCAGAAATCGCCATCACGCCGGAGCGTTACAATTACTATCTTTAAGGCCAAAGAGTGTTGCCCGATGTACGTGTGAGTGTGTGTAAGTATGTATTTCTGTGTGTGTGTGTGTGTGTGTGTTGGAGAGAGAGAGAGAGAGAGAGAGAGAGAGAGAGAGAGAGAGAGAGAGAGAGAGAGAGAGAGAGAGAGAGAGAGAGAGAGAGAAAGAGAGAGAGAGAGAGAGAGAGGTGCTTGCAAGAGGATTCGGAACTGTACACTGTATACTCGGGAGGCGTTTATTTCCATACTTTGGCGCTCTCTGTCATGTCATCTTTTATAATCGCTCGCGTCATTATTCGCGTACAGATCATGCTGGCATGTGGTACCGCGACTCCTTATAGCCCGCGGATAAGTGGACACGATATTCCGCTGCGCGCTTTTCGCCCGAGCAGAGCCTCTCCTCAAAGCACCCATCACGATAGTATTTACACCCCTTCCCTCTCTTCCCCTGCACTGCGCGCGCTCACACACACACACACTCACACACTCACATACACACGTCCCGCGCGGTAAACTATTTGAGCGCGCGCGCTCCGCGGGCTGCGCGCGCGTTGCTGCGGCTCACATCGTGCTGCCGCCTGATTCCGAAGATCGCTCTCGTACCTCCGTCCTTGTCGCACTCATGGGGCCCCACCATCCCCAACATGGGGCACCGCCATAGGTTGCCATAGGTGCGACAAGGACGGAGGTACGAGAGCGATCTTCGGAATCAGGCGGCTGTCTGGCTCGTGCCATTACGCCTGTATGTATCAGTGCGCGCGGTGCGGGGGGCTGCTGGCCTGGGCTGAGCTCGCGGCCGGGCTGTTGGGATCCCATCTCCCTGATTGAGCCGCAGCAGCAGCAGCAGCCAGACTGAGTCATCGCGTCTGGACCACCAGAGCGTCTGCCTTGCAGGCCAGGAGGCGCCCAGCCCAGCATCATTCATCTCCCATCAGCGACACGACAGCAGGGGGATCATGTCGCGCGAATGCGCGGGGGAGCGCAGCGTAGAGCGTAATGGCGTGCATGCGGCGTGTGCCCGACCCGAGGACCATTCATTCACATATCGGTCGGCTTCCATTTGTCTATTCATTCATGGACTCATTCATTCGTCCATTACACGTAATCTGCAGGGCTGCGCATGCGCAGAGCCGCGCGCACGTGCACAGCGTGGCGCAGCAGCAGGCGAGCAGGCCCTATGCGCGGCTGGAGCGCGAAGGTCGCGGCCGATATGCTTGGTCGAGAGTGGATTGCGGAGGGTTCCCGTTGAACCTGTTTGAAGTGGGGGGAAAAATCTATAATGTTACAGTGTTTTCTTCTGAGTAAGTTCCGAAGGTGTGAGATTTCATGTGAGTGTTGATAACTTATCAACCAGGCCTCTCCTATTCGCGGTTTTAAATAATTGACTGCCAGACCGGATGCAATTCTCACGATGTCCTCCTTGTTTTTGTTAGTAGTGGACCGCGGAGCGAAAGAAATTGGCTCGTGTATTAAGTTTTTTTTTAGCTGTATAGGTGCAGCTTATTTTTAAGTTATTTTGCCGCTGTTTTAAGTTTTTAGCCGCGCAGTGCTAATTTTTCACATCTATTCTCAACTATTTTAAGAAATATATATTACCTTTGCTCGCTTACCAGACCAGCCACCTTGCTTTCGATCGTACTCATGGGGCCCTGCGACACCCAGCGTAGGGGCAACGCCGTGGGTGCGACTAGGACGGAGAGGAGCGAGAGCGATCTCCTGAATCAGACGGCAGCTCCGTTCACCGCCACGCCCTTCCCGGCGGACGCGTCCATGATTGACGGAACGCGCATGCGCTGAGCGGTCCGCCATCTTGGCGCGGGGCCGCGGCCGCGGCCGCAGGGCAGTGAGCAGTGAAGCCGTTTAGAAACAGAAAAGAACGAGCGAGAACAAATTGCGCTCAATTACGCTGTGATAGTAGCGGAATTCCGGCTATAGCCGAGGTGTCCGCGAGCTTGGCTCTGAGCTCAGCACGGCACGGCACGGCACGGCACGCTGCTGACCGCTGACCGCGCGGTGTGGGTGGGCTGGGCTGCAGGCTCTGCGCATGCTCTGCGTACGTTACACATGTGATGATACACGTGGTGATCTAGCGTCATTTCCAGAACACGCTCGTCTCGGTTCGCCACATATGCGCGCTGCAGAGTCCGGGTCTTATTACTAGTTTGATAATAATTGTGGGCACGGGGCCGGGGCCGGGGCCGGCCCGCCTGGCGCCGGCACTGAGTCAGTGTGCCAAAAGACTAACCGCAGCTCCAGGCTCCGGCAGCGTGCAGCGCCAGTCGAGACTCTGCCGCCGCCGCGTCCGCCGAGGTTACATCCTCCTCGGCGCGTCCCTATAGTGCTGCCAAACTTTATCCTTCAAGTTTAAGAAAGAAAAAAAAATAATAATTATCATGTTGTAAGAATAGTATTTAATCAAGTGTCCTACATTTGCCGCTATTATTGCTGGTCGAGGAAGCTAAGTATATAGAAATTTCTCGACGTCGATAATGGACTTGGCTCTAATGCACTAGTCTGAGAAAGGGTGTTTATCTTAGTGACGCTCCTGGAACACATCGGAATACGTCGATAAAATGTACCGCGCCACCTTTCTCTGGACAACAGCGGCGCCTGGCACCGGCCCTAAAGGACATCGGCAGCGCTAGACGGTCAAATGAATCCCAAGTGGTGTTGTGGTCGCCCAAGACGGCTGCTCACAGTCGTGTCCGCACCCCCCCCACCCCCCCCTCGGCCCCTCAGCACGCCCTTCCTCCTCGCGCCGCGCCACGCCACGCCGGCCCGGGCCGGCTGGAGTCACTTTCGGCTCCTCAGCTTTATCCCCAACAAAGTAATTGAAGGTCTCGCAGTCCGACGACTCTCGACTCTTGGCTCCGGCAGCGGCGGCGGTCGCGGCACTGTAAGGCACGGCCCAGGGGATTGGGAGGGGGGCAGCGACGTCCTGACAACGACCGGGGGACCAGCCCAGCCCAGCCCCACCTCGACCTTGAGAGATGAGATTCGGCGCGTTTGTTTCCGACTGCGCAAAAGAAAACGATGCGAGCTCCTCAAAGCGGAAACGGTTGTTCTGTTTCGGGCAGTGTGTTGGTGTTGCACCAGGTTCTTTTACTCCGTATGGTCCACCAACATCTCTACAGTCTGTGGAAATGTCTTCAGAACCTCGCTCTTTCGACGAGTGCGTGAAAAACGAAATAAAGGCCCTCTGCTTTATACATTTCACTTGATGCTGCGGATCAAAAGTGAACGAGACAATCGTCAAGTGTTTGGATGGCGCATTTATTATTGAGGGAGCGGCGCCAGTCGAGTGCCTTGATGAGCAGCCGGGCCGGGGAGCGCAACCGCAGGGGTCGCCGTCGGGGCGGGGCGGGGCGGGGCGGCCCGGAGGCCAATGTCACGTTCAAAGACGCGGCGGTGCGGCGGCGGCGCCCCCCCCCCCCCCTCCCGCGGGGAAGGGTCCATGTAGCCAGGACTGCCGGGCCGAGATGGGGGCCCCACCCAGGGCAGCAGTGCAGCCGCGGTTTGGGTAGGCCAAGCCCGTCACGCACCCGCCGCCAAAAAAGCCCTCCCCGCGCCGCGCCGCGGCCCCGCCCGCCCGCACGACGCAATTAAGACATAGCCTCACTGCCGCGTCTATATGGCACTATTTTACTGCTGCAGCCAGGAGTGTGCGCGACGCTATAGTGATAGTGGTATAGAACCTCTCCGCTGGCGCTAACTTGACGAGATTGGATGAAGGGCTCGCGGATCTGCTTGTGGGCGGCAATCGGCCGCGCTGAGTTTCCGATGCATTCAGTCAGTCACCGCGCGAGCCAGCGCGGCGCCGCTGACGCGCTGCCCATGCAGCTGCAGGCAGCCTTGGGGGGTAACCATCTGCGCGCAGAGCATAGCGCGGTGCTACATTCTGACCTGGAAACAAATCGATCTGTTTGCCCGCGAGGCGTGGCGAGTCGAGGCGAGGCGTACCATACCGCAGTCAGTGTGATGTCTTCATCGCTCGCGGGCGCCAACTGTTCGTATCGGGGTCGCCCCCGCCCGCCCCCGCCTCAGCCTCAGCCCCGACCCTGCTGTAGGCGCTCCCCCGCACGGGAAGCAGACTGCTGTGCTGCTGCTCCAGTGCACCTGTGCGACTCGACCCGACCCGCGACCTCGACCAGCAGAGCAGAGCTCACCGAGTCGCACACACACACGCAGCCTAAATGGCACGGAGATGGCAGGGTGGGGCGGGCGTGGTGTCCGGAGGTCTACGGGGCGGGGCGAGGCCGAAGGAGGAAACACCAATACAAAATGTGAACACTATTTATATATATTTATTTTACTTTTGATCGTTGATCGTTTTGAGTTTTTCTTTTGATTCTTCAAGTCTATTCGCTGTCACTATTTGATAAATTTTAATCCTTTCTCCCATTTCTGACTGTAATTTTTCGAAAAGATTTTTCTTGTTTATTTGTTCTTGATTTTACCGATTTTTCTGTATCTTTCTCTTTGATTTTATTTTGGCCTTTTTTTTAAAAAAAATCTATCTATTACTTTTGTTTAATGTTTTGGTCTTTGCAATGATTTTTTCGAAGTGATTCCCCACTCCCCGCAACTCGGGCGAACCTTAACTTCGCGCCGCCGCCCGGCGCCCACTACACAGTACACAGCCCAGAGGTGTGCGGGGCTGCCGGCGTCGCGGCGCGACACAATGCCCTGCTGGCCGGACCGGGCCGGGCCCGCGAGCCGCCTGCCGCCCGTGTCTCAGTGACGGACGGTAATGCTCGCTTTGGCCCGGGGTGCTGCTGCTGCTGCTGCAGCTCGCATGCACCATCATCATCATCCTCATGACCATGCCACCAAACGGCTGTGCACGGCCGCTACCGGCTTGCTGCCCGCACGGCCCGGGCTCCCAGCCCGGTAGCGCTATCGCTGGAATTATTGTCTTGCTCCCGGTGGAGAGCTCGGCCTCGCCGCGCCGGCCGCCAAAGGATGATGTTGAGGGTGGGGAAGGAGGGAGGTGCGCTACTGCCAGGTGTACATGGCGGTCCGGTTTGAGAGCGTGAAGGTGTGTAGACATTCACAAAGTTTGCCTTATTTATTTTTTAGTCCCAGAAGATATGAGGTCTTTGTCTATGTGCCGTGCTATTTGCATCCAATGCATTTCCCCTTTCCCCTTCCCACCACTCCAACCAAGAACTAACTTACCTAATTCTGTGTCGAGTAATACAGGAAATGGTATTGAATGTTACAGTTTCCAGTAATAACCTATACATTGTTTTGTCACGGATACTTACGGCATTTTGTAACATTTTTGACACATTTTGCATCCATGTTGCTCATTTTTGCATCACACAAGTCTGATAGAGGAAACTGTATCGAAGTCGTTACAAAAATTTGTATTATTTTTTTTTTTAGAGTGAAGTCATAAACTTCTCACCTGCAACAGAGCGACACTCACTTCGGTTTTTGGCTGAGCTAAATTTAAATTCAAATTTAAATTTAAATGCTCAGCCCTGTCAGCATGCGCCATGGGGCGGCCGAGGCGAGCCGTGATGTGAGATGTGAGACGTGAGATGTGGAAACATCAGAGTTGCCATCGTAACTTGGTTTGAGCAAACAACTTAGTGATAATCCACTAATCGAAATCTGTATTATTAACTGTTAGCCTTAGCGCGCCGCAGGCCAAGGTAGACGCACTTTTAGCTCATCTTTTCACGGTTTTAACTAGGGATGGCAACCCCGGAAAAAAACCGGAAAAATACCAGGAAAAATACCGGTATTTTTCGTATTTTTAAAAGGCTAAAATTGGAAAAAAACGGAAAAAAACGATTTTTTGCCCTTTTATGACTTATGGTACAATATAATAATTAAAATGCGTGTTTGGCACTCTAGAATCACGTTTGCTGGCGTTGGCAATTTGTTAGGGTTGTTAAATTATGTCAAACTAGGCTGAGCTGCCTGTTTAGGCAGCCCGCTGGCATGAGTGCTTGGCGGGCTAGCCTAGCCTACCCCTGGCTGCATGACATGGCCGATAGGCTGCACCATCGCCAATCGCCTCGCCGTACCGTCTTCCCTCTCCCTCACCCTTATACCATTCTACCCTCTGCAGGGGGGTGGTAATGGGGGTAATTACCCCCTCCTTAGGGCTATGTAGACCGCTTGGAAGGTAGGCAAAAGTCAATACTTTGCCCTGGTAGTAGGCAAAAAGCGCTACTTTACCCCCTCCTTAGAACATTACTGGATCCGCGCCTGCATTTAGGAAGGACTAAATTCTTATCTAAAAGGCCCCTTCTCTCCCTTGAACAATTAATAAGTATGAATGTGGTAATAATATAATGGAACTCAAGTACTGTGTTTAAGTAGTTGAAGTTAGTGTGTGTCAAATTATTTTTTTTAACAGCCATAGGTGTAAATATAGGGAAAAGATTAGAAAAATTTGGTAAAAAGAGGAAATTTTGAGTGTGGAAAATTGATTTTAAGTTTATATAACTTGTTTGTTACAGTTCCACTATAGGAAATGGTTCTAGGATTCTATCTAGGGGTAGGTTGATGGGGTTTGAACTCAAAACTTGGTGCAAACTTTGCATAAATAAAGGCTAGAGGTACTCAATATTAATGAAATACTAAAATATAGTCGAAAAATCGTTTTTTTCCTCGATTTTGGTTTTTTTCCGAAAAAAACCGGAAAAAAACAGGTTTTTTTCCGCCGTTTTAAAAATACCGGTATTTTTCCTTCCCTAGTTTTAACGTGCGTCTACCTTGTCTAGTGTGTTTGGACATGAGAGGAGGGCGCATGGTTGGGATTTTTCGGGCCGTCCTGTGCGGTACAGGTGGCGCGGCAGACCGCAGAGGAACAATGAGCGTCGAGACGTGACATGTGTTAGAGTCGAGGCGAATATCGTTCCATATAGCTTGGAGCAGAAGGTGAGGCGAGGTGGTGGTGGGAGCCGCGCTGAGCTGAGCTGGTCAGCAGTCAGTCAGTCGTTCGCGGTCGGCTCTGCTGCTGGTCTGGACCTTATATATACTCGCTCCCCAAGGTCTCGCTGCTGCTGCTGCTGCTCATCCTTTTCCTTATAAATTGCCCCCAACAGTCCTTGATACGCGATGGATATGGCCGCGCTCGCGGCGTGAGGCGGCCGCCGGCGTGCAGCCGATGTACTATATAACGACCTGGAGGCCGGGGCGGGGCGGGGCTCTATATAGGCCTAGCCGCGCGCGGCCCAGCCCGCGGCTCTTATTTCATATTGGATGGTTATTGAGTCGCACTTTTTGGAGGCCGCTCCCTCCGCTCCGCTACCGGGCCGCAGCGCCGCTTAGCTTATCGCCTTTTGACTTTTGCAATCACGTCGCTACCCCGCGCCAGAGCGCCACCACCACCACACGCGCAGCCCCCGGCCCCCCGGCCCGGATCCGACCGCGCAGAGTTCCTTTCTCCCGCACCGCTTCGCTTAAAAAGTTTGAGGAGGCGAACTGTCGTTTTATTCGCGGTTACTTTGCTTCGCTGTTCCCTTTTTGTTTCTCCTTGTTGTGATTTGCTGGGCCTGGTGGGTGAGGTATGAGCGAGGGTATGAGGCAGCGGGTACCGGCACCGGTCCGGCGCGGGGAGCGGACCTGGACCTGGGAGGTACCGTCCGTCCGTCCGTCCGTCCGTCCGTCCGTCCGTCCGTCCGTCCGTCCGTCCGTCTGTCTGTCTGTCTGTCTGTCTGTCTGTCTGTCTGTCTCTCTGTCTCTCTGTCTGTCCGTCCGTCCGTCCGTCCGTCCGTCCGTCTGCCTGCTCGCCCGCCCGCCCGCCTGGCCGGCAGGGCAGGGCCCCTTGTCGCCCGAGTCGGACAAGAAAAGGCTTTCCGGGCGGCAACCCGCGCTTGTCCGTTTGTCAATGACGCCAGGACGGGCAACCTCTATACCCCCTGCCCCCCCCCCCCCGTTCAATCTCGACATTTCTCGTGCTCACTCCCCATAACTTACCTCGTGTTTTGCATTTTTCATGGAGCCGATGAATATCATGTACTGTAATGAGAATTTCTCATCAACGCGATCCAATAACCCAAGTGAGCGGGTTTTTTTCCTATTTGTTTCACCGAGCTATTTTGAAAATAAATGACTGCGGCAGTCTGGTTGCCGCTGGTGACACATGGAGGGCGTGGCAGCAGCCATCCGAAAGTCAGCTTAGAGACAAATCCAAATAGCAATCCTAGTCGAGACAATAATGCTATGGCGCTAGTGAGAGGTGCGCGCCTCGGCGCCTCGGGCCAGGCAAGGGGGACAGACAAGGCTCCCGAGACCTTTCACGCGCCGCTCTGGGGAAGGAAGGGGAAGGAGTCTTTTTGGGAACGAGAGAGAAAGAGACAGAGAGAGAGAGAGAGAGAAGCGTATAGGGCGAAACAGAGGGACCGAGAGAGATAGAGAGTAACATGAGGTGGTATGGGGCCAGGCATTCGCACACGTGTGTGTGTGTGTGTGTGTGTGTTCCATGTGCAGAAAACCATCAAGAAAATGTAGGACGGGGTGGTGGAGACCACCCCGCCCCGCCCCACCCCGCTCGGCACAGGCGACGCCGCCGCGCCTGGCAGGAGACGATGTACGATATGACTTGAGAGAGGTCGTTGCGATGGTGGTAATGTTAGAGGGCGCTTGGGGGCGGCCGCGCCGCTGCTACCGGGCGTACGGCCGAGGGGAGGGGAGGGTGAAAGGCGTGCATATAAAACTGCGAATTACTCGCGGCATGCAGAGGGCCTGCTCGCTATTTATGGTCGCGGCTCAAGCCCGAAAGGCGCCCCGCCCCGCCCCGCCCCGCCCCGCCCCGCCCCGCCCCAGTGCGCGAGGTAGGGCGGGTCTGGGGTGGGGTGTGGTGGGGCGGGCGCGGGGCGGGGCGGGCGGGGGGATGTAGTGTGTAGAATGGCCCCCGCCGTTACTGTTTGTGGGCGCGGTGTGTGTAGCTCGCTCGCCCCCCACCCATATTCCCAGCCCCGTCCCCCACCCCCTTCCCTCCTCCCCTCTCCGACCCGATGGTCAGATCATTCCGCATAAAAAGTGACGAATGGCCCCGACTAGCCCCAGTTCAAGCCCCGCCCCGCCTCCCCGCCCCGCGCCGCTAGCCTCGCGCGCTCTGACGCCGCCAATTCACCTTTTTGAAACGCCTTTTAAATATTTAGAGGCAATAATGTAGAAGTGGAAAGAGGCGGGGTTAGGGGCGCGGGGGACGAGGGGGCGGCGGGGGCGGCGCGGTGGCGCTCGCGGGCCCGTGGGGGCGTGGCGGGGGTGGGGGTGGAGTGGTACCACCCCTCCGCACGGCCACACAGGGGGAGGGGGCCCCACGAGCAGGCCAGGCCGCACAAGCGATCACCCGCGAGCCAGAATGACTTTTTATATATTTGGCATAGGCCACTTTTTCAGTCGCCTGTCACTTTACCGAGACTGTGAATAATTCCCGAGCGTTTTCTCTCTCTCCTCTCTCTCTCTCTGTCTCTCTCTCTCCCTCTCTCTCTCTCTCTCTCTCTCTCTCTCTCTCTCTCTCTCTCACTCACTCTCTCTCACTCTCACACATGGCGTTATTGACACACGGAAGGAAGGACCCGCGTTTTCGATCGACAAATAATAAAATAAATTAATGGCCGGTAAAAAAGAAAAAGAAATAGATAAAATTAAAAAGGGTTAAGCCGGACGATAGGAGTGTGCGATTGGGGATATAGTAGTCAATGGGCGTCGCGTGATGAGTAGATGAGGATGGGATTTCTGCCGACCTGGTTCTGCTGAGTGACCAGGATGACGTAAGCGACAATATAAAACAAGATGAGCACCGTTAGCTCGGACGGGACGGGACAGGACGCGGCGGCCCAGTTTCCACCTCCCGCCGCCAGAGGGCGCGCTAGCAGCCGCTTAATTCTTAATCGCTGTAAACGGACGGGGCAAGCGTCTCTCTTCTCCCTTTATTATCTCGTCGCCTGGCTTCGTACATTATGCAGCGCTAAAGCGAACAGCAGCAGCAGCAGCCCACCCAACCCCGCCAGGCCAGGGCCGCCGCCAAACCATCTCGAGAGCGTCGTGCTTTCAAGAAGAAACACTCCCCACCCCCACCCCACCAACCCCGCGCCCCAGTCTATTCCTATTTAATTGTCAGAGCTGACGTCCCCCACCCCCCATTCTCCAGCCCCCACCCCTTAAAAGATCAAGCCAACTTTAGCTAATCTGTGGCGTGCAAGCAGCCCCATCCCACCCTTACCGACTCCACGCCGGCGCTGCTCGGCGCTCCGAGACACCTGCTTGCTCATTTTAACTAGAACGGCTCTAACCGGCGACGTCGTTTACGTGAAAGTGGCGCAAAGCTTTCTATACACCCTCATCTTTGCTCTTATGGCATAAGTTCGCCTTCTGCCTTAAAGGAAAAAAGAAAAAAAGGGATATGAAAATGTTGCTTGTAGATATTGTGGTGCATTTCCTGCTGTTTCTTTTCAAACTGTACTCGACCGTGAGGAAGCGAGTAGGCGCCTGCTCATGCCCTGCTGCCGTGTGCAGCCTGGCGGGGCCGTGGGGCCAGGCTCGCCCATCTCTGCTAAGTGCCCTTGTGGTGCGCGCGCCCGCGCGGGGGGCGGGCCGCTCGGGGGTGGATAAGTAATATCGCTCCTCGGTCCACCCCCGGCCCGCCCCCGGCCCGCCCCCGGCGGCAGGGCCTTACCTCGCTTCATTAGCGCGGCGATGATGACGCTGAGGCATTAATCGCAGGCCGTCCTAACTCAACCTGCAGCCCTGCTGCTGCTGCTGCTGCTGCCGCAGGGATGACAAACAGGAGCCTGGGTGGCCGGGGCGGGGTGGACTCAGGAGCCAGGGCCGCATCAGCCAGGGCCAGGAGCACGAGGAATCATCAGGTGTAATGTCATCTGAGTTAAAACCTCCAGACGGTATCGCGCGGGAGGAGAGTGCGGCAGCAGGCCTGGAGGCAGGGCCAGCAGGGCCAGCAGGGCCAGCAGCAGAGCGATTCCGGTGAACGCTCTCCTCACGGTGTCTTACTCGCACTCATTATGTATGCCGTATAGGGGCGAGGGAGACAGAACTTTTCTACCAGGCAAAAGTAAAGCAGATGCAGCACGGAGCACACAGTGTGCTTTACTCGACCGTGTTCTTACCTACTTTTGCCGGCCACTGCCACTGCCAGCAGGGTGACCGCTGCCGCCCCGCCCCGCCTGCTGACGCGCCGCGGCCAACCTAGCAGCAGCTCTTGTTGTGTATAGGGAATCGGTGCGAGGGGGCTCCAAGCGCAGTATTTATCAAAGTGTAAATCGAATTACAAACCTTTCCGTGCGATTGCCGGTCCGGGCGGGGCTGGGCGGGTCCGGGACGGCGGCGGGTAGGACAGGCGGCCACGGACGTCACAGCTGATGGTGCTCGATCCATCACCTACCGGCACGCGGGGGCCCCGCCCGCCGCGGCCGCGGGGCGGAGCCTGTAGAGCGCTCTCCTCGCTCTGTCTCTCTCGCACCTATATACGGCTCACCCCATGAGTGGGAGAGCGACAGAGCGAGGAGAGCGCTCTCCGGAATCAGACGGCTGGCGTGCAGGACGGACACGAGGAGCAGACGAGCCTCAGCGCGTTACAAATGGAGCCGCCCTCCCGATTGACATCTTGAGTTGAAAACCGCAATAAATCGCGGGTGGCCGACGATGTTCGCTCCCTGGAGGCGGGGCTAGGCGCCGCGGGGTGGGGCGGGGTGGGGCGGGGTGCCCCCTCTATACCCCTCCACAACACGTGATTGAGAAGGCGAGAATGGATCGCGCGTGAAGCGCGGGGCGGGCGGCGTATCCTCGAACGCGAGAGAAGGGTGGAATAAAATGTGGGGCAGTCCAAATTTAAGCGCAATCAGCCCGATTTCGATTCAATCGCGTTATTCTTCCGAATCCCCGCGCAGTTCCAACATTGCATGGCATGAGTCGTGCTTTGATAGAAAGACCGCGCTTTTGCCGGTCTTTAGTAAAAAATGAAAGAGGAGCTTTACGTTCGCGTATACATGTCTAAAATAAAACAAAACAAAGGGAGACCTGTCGTTTATGTGATGGCCTGGTGGAAGTGGGTGCCCGGCGCGGTATGGCAGAGCGCTGCCTCGCCCCGCCCCAGCCGCACGCGTGCGCGCCTGTCAGCCGCGGTGAGCCACCCAATCTATCATCGTGCACCCCCTAGCCTCGCCCCACCCCGCCCCGCCCCGCCCAGGCGCGCCCCCGCCCCTCCCATTGACTGCCGTTCAGGTGGGCGGCGGCCTCGCAGCGAAGCAGCACGGGCAGAGGCACGGCCCTCTGGGGGCAAGTTTGGATAAAATCCTGATGCTTCCCATCCTTGGCCGCCTTTTAACAAGGTGGGCCGGGCGCTCTCACAGGGTGTGTTTTGTTAGCCGCCCCTCCCCCTGGGCTGGGAGGGGAGGAGCGTTACCTCGAGAAGGGGATCACTTATACAAAATGTGTGCAATATGTTTTTCTTTTCAATTTTAATTTTGTTTAATTTTTTTTCTTACTTTTGTTTTGATTTTTCTTTTGATTTGCAAGGAAAATTTTTGTCACTATTTTAATAAATTTCGATCTTCTATCCCCACTTCTGAATTGTTGTAAATTTTATTTTGCTTTTGTTTTATTTTTTCTCGATTTTTCGAATTTTTCTGTACCTTTCTTCTTGATTTTATTTTGATTTTTTAATTGATTTTTTTTTGGGTGGGGGTGGGAGGGGCTGTATCTCGATTTTTCAAAGTGACCCCCCCCCCCCAATCCCAACCTCACCCACCCCCACCCCCCTTGGGTTAACTCTACTTGTGCTGCTTTGCACACTTTATAGAGGGGCAAGAGGTCCGACCTCGTGGTGGGGGCGGGCCCGGCCGGGTGGGCCAGAGCCAGAGAGGGATGGTGCGGTAAATCATCCCCCTGAAGCAGAGGGTTAATTGTACGCGCTTTCGACCCTTGCGGGCCAACCAACCCCCAACCCCCTCGCATTGGGTCTGAAGACCTTCGAACAGGTGGCACGTATACACTGAAATCAAGTGGTGTTCGTTCACGCGCGTCGTTCATACTCTTGTCCCCAATCGAATACATGGGCTTTTTCACTGTGTTAAACTGTGACAGTGTGTGCCAGCCAGTCGATCACGTTTGATATCAGAGTAACATTTGCTCTTCCATTTTCCTGAGTTTTTCGTTATTTCCCCCCGAAAGAAGGTTTCTTAAAATAAACCATAATATCCCTTATCAGAATTGTTCAATATATCGTCTCTTCTAGGTACGCGATATCTGATGTGCTTGATAGAATAAACAAAACAACAAATCATAAAAATAAAAACAAGAAAGATTATTGATGGGTATAGGGTTGGCCGGCCCGATCGGGCCCCAATCACAACCAAGCGTTCTGCTTTTGACACCCGGGCCGCAGTGGGGCCCCGGGCCGGGCCGGGAGGGGCCACGTGCCCCAGTGGGGGCCGCGAGGCACTAGCCTCCCCCTAGGCAGGCCGCCTGGCCCTGCTGAGCGTCGGGTCGGCTCGGCTCGGCTCAACACACTCAATATTCCTGAGTGGCTCCGCTGCGGTGTGTGTGGGGTGGGTGGGGTGTGGCAGGGTGTGGTGGGCGGGGCGGGGTGGGGCGGGGTGGGGCGGGGCGGGCCTCCCCGCGGGCCACCCCCCGTACTGCCGTGGTGAGCTGCGCGCTGCGCCTCCCTCCCCGGCCTGACACGACGCGTCGCCCTGAGGTCGCATCATAGGGCGCACCGTCCACGGCGAGGAGAACGATCAAGGACGCAGATTTCAGGGGAAAAGTCACGCTAAGAAACCAGATGTTTTTGAGATAGCTCCTTCGGTGCTGTTTTGGAGAAACCTGCTGGGTACGTCATTTTCACCGCGACAGTCTCGGACTCTATGCGGGTCGAGAATGTGGAAGTGACATGACTCTCCGAGCGTCATACTCGTCGCCGCGCCCAATTCAGTTTTGCCCCATTCGTTCTCGCCGAGCGGGTAACCTTTTCTAAAAATCATTGTACAGCCCTCATAGAATCATTTGAAAAATAAAAAATTAAATATAGAAAGTAAAATAAAAATCCAGAAGGGTGACAGAAAAATTCAAAAAATCGAAAACAAAATGAACAGAAAACTGAAAAGAATACCTTATTTTGGCAGAAATCGGGGCAAAAGTGACAGAAATTTTCTTTGGAAAAAAAAAACCAATACAAGATAATAAGAAAAAAATCGGAAGCAAAAAATATATATATATATATCAGTGTTCACATTTCGTATTGAGTGATTTCCCCCCCCCCCCCCCTGCCCTCTCGGTTCTCACCCACCACGGCGACGGTGTTCATGATGTAAGCCCATCCCACTACGCACTCCGCCCCCGCCCGCCGCGCCGGAGCGGAGCGCCTGTGGGGCGGGCAGACCCGCGGCGCTGAGCTGTCGTGCGGCCCGGCGCGGCCTACCCTGCCAGGGGGCCATATGGCGCGACGCGGCCGCAGCCCGGCAGCAGCGGAGCTGTCACGCGGAGCATGGCGGGGCGGGGCGGCTCGTCGCGTCGCGTCACATCCACTTTGCACACTTTTGTAGGCAGTTTTATTGAACTTTATGGACGAGCTATCGCGCCCCTTCTGCTCGTGGGTGGCGGCGCGGCGCGGCGCGGGCGGCCGGTGCCGTGCGGTGCGGTGTGGCTCGGCGCGGCGACGAGTGATTTGAGAAGAAGCTGCTCGCGATAGAGCGCACCTGCACCGTCGCGCGGGTGCAGGGCGCTTCAGCAAACTCAAGTTCCTGCAAAGAGGCGCCCGCACGCTTCAAAAGTTGCCACCACCACCACCACCACCACCACCACCACCGAGGGACTTGCACTTACTCCAACTTTTCCTCGCAGTAAAAAGACTCGCCAGCTTGCCGTGTCATGTATGATGGATCCGAGGGGGAGGTCACTTCGCAAAATCATTGTACGGCCCCAAAATAATCATTTTAAAAAATCAACAAAAAAAATACGATTTCACGAAATCCTGGTAGACAACGGAGTTTCTACAACTAAAATAAAATATTGTGAGTGTTGAATAAGACTGTAAGAAGACCGACTGGTTTTGTTTAGTTTACGATAGTCAAGATAGTGGCTAAATAATTCTAAGTTTGAATTGATAAGGCGGGTTTCAAGTAATGAATACTCTCCGACAGTTCGGCCGTCACTGAATCGACAGGAGCAGGAGAATAGAAAGCTCTCCATCTGACGTCAAAAATTGGGCGGCGAGGTCACGGCCGGAGGAGAACGTCAACAATAACCTCCCCTCCACCGGGCGCACGGAAGGGGCTAACCGGGGCCCTACCTAATACCGCTGGTACGCGAAGGACCAGCGGGCAAGCGCGCCGCGGCCGCGACGGGGGTGCGCTCTATTGGGAAAACGCGGAGTTAAGGCGTTGTTTACACAAAATGGTACACGTAAATGTACATCATTTCAAGAATTCTGCTCACCAGATCGAAGTCAAACTTACCAAACCGTTTTCCGCAGGTATAAAACTACTATTTACGCATTCAGTTCGCCTTGTCAACGTTTCGATAACTTTAAAAAATGATTTAAAGTCGCGAGGTGGGCACATCAGCCACCGGCAATGGCGGACATGCTTGGCCTGCTTTCGCGTTGTTGACACAACATGCCAACCAAATAAAATGAAAAAAATCACTGCTCTCATAACGTTACGATTGGAACTCATTCTTTGAGGCACACATTTAGTTGGCAGAACCGGGGCAAGTTTCAGTAAAACTGAAGTAGTTTTAAAGAAGGCAGTACGGTGGTCACGTGCGAATTTCAGTGGTGTTATCTCATTCTTGCGCTCGAAACTAAAGGCTGGCTTTGTTTGAACGCAGACTTTAGAGGTTTCTCTTTCGCTCCGTGTTGGCTCGTCTCGGCCTACCCCCTCCACGAAAAAATATCCCCTTCCCCTGTTCATTTTGCCAGACGAGTCGAGCATTACCATAGAAACTCGAATTTCAATTCAAATTTACAAAATTTCTGCAATACAGATTTCAACTAGACTTCAGAATCGAATGTACTAGATTACATTCTAAATGTATGCTTAATATCATCGAATTCCCTTCAGCAGATTTTTTTCTGTCGTAAGGGGCCATATGAAACAAAACACGCACGTTTTCCAGCGATTTTAGAAGGCAACTCCGTTGCCTAAAAAGCAGAAAAAAAAGAAAGATACACAAAAATCTGATCTAAAAAATATGGAAAAATAAAAAAAGGTAAAACATTGAGCAAAATCAGAAATGGGGGTAAAATATCAGAATATATCGAAGAGTGACTAAAATTTTCTTTGAAAAACCAAAAGAAAAAAATAATAAAAACAAAATCAAACAAATCAAAAGTTTTTTTTTATTTTGCGGCTGCCGTGTTTGCCCCTCGCGCGCCACCATGTGACCCCGTACCCTACCAGTGCCTCTGCCTACCTGCCTGCCTGACCGATTTTCTCTTCTGTTGGCAGAATTCCGGTTATCCGAAGACGGCATTTCGACAAGTACGTTGATACATTTTTACCTTACTGGGTTGTGGTGTCCGTCCGGTGCCCGTCCGGTTCACAGAGGAGTGGGGGAAGGGAGGGAGGGGTAGCGGGGTGAAAGGAACGGACCACTCTTGCCTCATATTTTCCCCTTCCGTTTCTTTTTTTTCTCTGTGTATGTGAGGCAGCTCATTTCTACAAAGAGCTCTCCTCTCTTCCCGGAAGTCGTACAGATATACTTAATTTTTATACAAAGTTTTATTCTGAAAACATAAATTATTCTTAACACACTTATCTTTTTTCTGTCAAGTTGAACATTTAACATTGCACAAGCCCCCTTTCGGGCCTCATGAATTTCGCAGAACCCCTTCCGGAACGCAAAATTGGGGGGAAACTCGATTTAAACTTGTGGCGCGAAACACATTAAATATTCTCCTGTGTCGTGGAGCGGGCACCGCCTGGCCCGGGGCCCGCCGGCCAGGGCTGTTCGGCGACATGATGGCGACTGGCCGGTGATTAATACGGAGTCAACTACCGCCAGGAGTAGGGAGAAGTGGAGGGGGAAGAAGGGGAAAGGGGGGAGGGGGGTTGACGGAAAAGATGGCCGCTCGAGTTTAAGGCGAATAATGAGCCATGGCCGGTCCTAATGACATGTTGTATTGCTGCTGTTCCAACGCCGGAGTAATTATACGCTCTCCCGCTCTCTCCACCTCTCCCTTTCCTATTGCTCTTTCCTACCCTCTCTCTCCCTCACTCCCCCCCCCCCCTCTCCCTTATGCGTGAGCGGCCGGCGGCGGCCCGCAGCCTGTGCCGCGCCGCTCCAGTCCAGCCGGATGCAGCTCGCCAGCGCTGCCTGCCGCGCACTACCACGGCAGCGAGTGCATTAGCATCTAACCACTTCCGGCCCCGTTTGGATAGGCTAGGCGCGCGTGGACCTCGTTTAAATGCTGAAGCTGCTTTTGACTTTTGCAGTTGGCAATCAAGCCTATATACACGAGCTGCAGAAAGTTTGGTTCGTGAAAAGCGGATTAAGAAAGAGAATTTTGTCTTGGATATCTGTCAAAGTTGTTACGCTCAGGCAAAGGGACAATTTGGGGAACAATTCACCTTGCAGTTCTTTTTATTGCGAACATTTGCGAATTCTTTAAAGAGAAGCACTACTATAAATAGGAAAAAAAAACAAGGACAAAAAATGTATTTTTTATTTTTTTTTGAGAAACAGCATGTTTCCTCGTTCCTCTCTATTTCTCTGTCACTATCCGTGCACGGTGTGGTGGTGTGGGTGCGAGAAATGGCGAGGACAGACCGCGGCAAGATGAAAACGCAGTGAAATATTGCGAGCAGCTGTGATGGATCGATAGCTCTTCTCCGCGTGGCTCTGTTGTTGTGTTCCCCGTCACCCCCTCTCTCTCTCTCTCTCTCTCTCTCTCTCTCTCGTTCGCTCTCTCGCTCGCTCACACGCTCTCTCTCACCCCTCCCTCCCTTTGGTGCTTCGCTGACTGTTTCCCCGGCGCTTTGATGATCCGTTGTCTGTCTTCTTTAAAAATGCACAAGCGGGCTCTTGATTATGCATGTCGGGAGGCGGCACGCTCCGGCGCGCTGCTCCGGCTCGAGAAGAGCCTCATCCTGGTCTCGTCTCCTGCGTGATCCTCCCCCTCCCGCGGCTGTTGTTGACGCGGTGCCACGACGGCCAGCGGCCGGCCGAGAGAAGTGTCGTGTGGAGGGAAGTTCCAAACGGCTGGTCGTGCGGTGCTTAGCACTCAAGGTGTTACAAGCCGTTATGGTTGGCTGCGCAGTGACGCGACACGATGGCGGCGTGGTTAAAGCTTTGAAATCACACCCATTGTTAAAAATATCTTATGATTTACGATTTATTTTGTAAATTACATCTGACGTAAAATGTTGTGAATATAAGTCGAACCATTCTTGCTCGTAATCGGATTTCAAGTTGATAGGTAGTTCTGTAATATTACGATTTGTACTTGTAATTTTACGACTTCACTTTGTGGAAAATTTTCCCGTGAACCTACGACTATTTTTCTCAGTGCCGCGCGCACTCCAAGGGGGTAACAACGACTCAAAGATTTTGGTGTAATTAGCCGAATTACCCAGGTAAGCCCGCGGAATAACCCTCGGTAAACTATCGGTATGCTTATTCTGAAAATTGACGAAATCATTCCAAAGTAGACTCAAAATTCCACTATGAAAATCCGACCAGACCATGTGAGCCTCGAGGATACCCCATAGTCAATCGTTTACTTCTCGGCATAGTCTCTCATATTAGTTACATTTACTAATGACCATAACATCATCCCTTTCGTAGTTCAGTGAAGAGTCATTACAGTTCAGTAGTAACTACAAGCATGGCCGGGGGGCACTGTGCTGCCTCACATTACGGTAATAACGTGCGTGTGGCGTTCCTTATTGGAGCCGGGCGACCCCATCGGGGAGTCCGCGGCTGGAAATTGATTTGTGAGTCAGCCGCCCGCCCGTCCCTTTCGCGTCTGTCATTATGGGGACACGCGTCTTTAGTGTATGTATGTACGTATGTGTGTGTGTGTGGTGAGGCGAGCCGAGGCAGCCAATAGAGCTCACCTATCTAGGCGATCTATTAAGCTGATGGTGTGCTGCGCTGCTATGGTGTGGGCGTGCGCGGCTGCCCGGTGCCCGGTGCCGCGCGCTTTCAAGGGCGTGACGACGCGGAGCGAACGAGCAGGTCCCTGCTCACCCCCACCGAGCCCCACCCCACCCCGCCACGCCCCGGGGGAAGGAACGCCCTTTCTGGCCAATCTTTAAGCGAGCCGCCGCCATTGGCCATAGCATTCTACTATCCACAGCTTTCATCGTGAGTGCGCGCGCTTAGGCTGGCTGCCCCCCGGGGCGTGGCGGGGTGGGGTGGGGTGGGGCGGGGCTGTGAGGGGTGCGGGACGGACAAATAACCCCCTGGTGTCGCTCGTCGGCCACCCCGCCCCGCCCCGCCCCGCCATGCAGTTGATGGCTCCCGGTGAATGTGGGCGCCGCACGCGATCAGCCAGTCACCTCGTGGAAAGCCGAAGGCCCTTCCGCACCCCTTTATTATAAACGGTCGAGGCGCTGCTGCTGGCGCACTGTGACCCCTCGGGGGACTCCGCGCGGCCAGGCCGGGCCGAGCGCAGCGGGGGCGTACGCAAATCACCTCGCCTTTTGGGGGGAAATACGGTAATTTTACCTGCTCACACCGCACCGCTTTTCTCAATCGGTCTATATTTGGGAATTGTGTAAGGCACTCATTGAACCCCTCTTTGCGCCATCACGACGCTCGCAAGGCTGCTAAATCTGGCTGACCTTTTCTGCCGCAGGCACAACAACAACAAAAGCAACAACATAACAAAACCAAATGAATGCGAAAAAGGGGGAAGCGGTGAGTTTTCGAAGTCGTTCTCTTATTTAAATCAAACACCGAGTGCGGTGCGGTGGGGTGGAGCTTGAAGGCAAGCAGCTGCGGCGGAGAAAGGCGGGGGCGGGGGTGGAGGGGGAGGGGGGCGTTAAACTTTAACCGTCAGGGTTGTCTGAGCTCTTCAACAAAAATAAGCTCCGTGCTCTCCATGCAAGCCCATGGCTTGGAAGCCGCCGAATTGCTCAGGTTTTTCAGTTTTCATTTCGCCGTGCCTTTTATTGTCGCCCCCCACCTCCTCTGCCCCCCCCCCTTCCCCTCCCCATCTCTCCCTCTCCAACTCTCTCCTCTTTCCTTTTCCTCGAGGCCGAAACTTCAATTCCCGCTGCGAGGTGGGGCCGGGCAGGGCGACGGGGTCCTGGGCCACATTGTAATACGGCCCGGGCCGGGCCACTGAGATCAGTTAAACGAATGCCACTGTTGTAAGTCGCAATCTCGTTTGTTCCGTGTATTCCGAAGTTTTCTACGTTTGTCTTGTTGGTGTCAAATGCCATTTGCCGCTGGTCGCGGGACAATAATTGACCATTTAGTGTTTATTTTATTTATTTTATTTTTTGATAAAATGCCTTGTATTTCTCTCTCTCTCTCTCTCTCTCTCTCTCTCTCTCTCTCTCTCTCTCTCTCTCTCTCTCTCTCTCTCTCTCTCTCTCTCTCTCTCCTCTATTTTTTGAGTGTGTCTGGTGCGAGGGGCGAGGGGGAGAGGTGATCCCAACCCACCCGGCCTGGCCGCACCGCTCACACGTACGGAAAGCGATATTAATCTTGACGAAATTTTCGTTGAGGCGTTGTTATCCGAACCGCGTTTATATGTTCTCGTGCGGCCGGGCCCAGCCCAGCCAGGCCAGGACGCCATCTTGCTTCTTTTTCCCCCTATTATCTTAAATGACGGCCATGGGGCCGCTTAGCCGCGGAGATGTGCTCTGAAAATGAAAGGAACACGCAGCAATCACAAAGCCCAGGCCCGGCCCCGCCACGCCCCGCCACGCCCCGCCGGCTATTCGTTTTCGTTGTTTCTTGTTTCTCGTGTTTCTTTTATTATATCGATACGTCGTCGTTTTGAAGACGCGCTAAATGAAATTCGTTTCGATGAGGCACGTTCTTCTTCGTCTCGAAAGAGGGAGTATCTTGGTTGCTGGAAGTTGGAGGTGGAATATTTTAAACGATATTTTAATCGCTAAAAAAATATGGTGGTTTTGATATTTCTTTAAGTATGAATTTATTTATTTACTTTTTATTTTATTTCTTTTTATTTCTGTCTTTCAAGGAAGCTATTACTTGCACCTTCTACGAGTTTCTAAATATCTAGACAGTGCAATGGAAAAAAGGATGTGTAGACGGTAGCGCCGGTCTCTAAACTATAGTGCAATTTGCACGTGAGAAAAATAAATAGACCTCACACCCCGGAACAATGAAAGCTATGAAACAACACGAGACCGGGGCAGGAAGAGAGAAAAATAAACGGCTTCTGTGAAAAATCGTAGGTTTCATGCGGAAATTTGTCACTAACCATTTCGTAAAATTACAACTTGACATATTGTAAAATTACAAGCACTTCGAGCTCCTGACGAAATATATTGAGATGTCGTAAATGTACAAGATATTTCATGAGTAGAAAATTACAAAAAAATGCGATGTACATCAATGAGAGTACTTTTCACAGTGACTTTCGTAAACGGGCAAAGAGGAGGGGAATGAAAGGACGGAGGGGTGAGGAGAGAATGAGAGAGAGAGGGGGGGGAGGGTAGGCGAAAGAGAACGAGGAAACGACGAAAACGCGCAGGTGGATCCTGGAAAGGCGTCGTGATTACGATCGCAGCCCCAGGCAGGCAGGCAGCCTGATCGCGCCCACTTTTGCGGTCTGGCCCAGGTGAACCAGCCGCGTCTGATTCCGAAGATCGCTCTCCTGCCTCCGTCCTTGTCGCACTCATGGGGCACTGCCCTCTCGAGCATGGGACACCGCCATAGGCGCGACAAGGACGGAGGCACGTGAGGGGTCTTCGGAAGCAGTCGGCTGACGGGCGCAGCGCGGTGGCGTGGCGTCCATCTTGGTCCGGGCCGTCTGCGGTCAAATATCGCCGCCCATTGCCAGCCCGGCTGAGGCCCGGCCCGGGCCCCGGCGCCCCGGCGCTGCTCACTGGGCCAGGGGGCGGGGGGCTCCAGGCTCTAGCAGCCCAGGTGACAGGAAGTGGGCCGCCGCGCCCGCTCTGGGAATACCTCGGAGTCCCGATTGAACGCTCAAATGGGGCGTTAGGGGAGGGGGGCAGGCTGACGTGACGATATAAGCCGCGCGCGTCACGTCGCAGCCTCCAGTGAATCGGCAGTAGCTGAATTATATATATATATATATATATATATATATATATATATATATTTTAAAAAGCTGTATAGCGGCCTTTTATTTATTTTCTATGGCGTACGCGTTTTGCCGTTTTGTTTTCTCATCAATCCTTCTGAATCCTGTGTAGTCTTTAGTTGAGGGGGAAAGAACTCTGAATTAATTTTGGTGTACAAATTTTGTGAATTGTGAGTTGCCTGCGAATGAAACTTGATGCACCTGACCTGCATTCGCTCTTTCGCCTTTCCCCAGTGCATTCATTAGTGGACATTGCAGCTTTCCCGCTCCGCTCTGACCGTCGCGGTTCTGCTGTCTGCCCGCAGCCACCTTTCCGATGACGAGGCGGATAGGCCACCCGTACCAGAACCGGACGCCGCCCAAGAGGAAGAAGCCCCGGACGTCCTTCACGCGGCTGCAGATCGCCGAGCTGGAGAAGCGCTTCCACCGGCAGAAGTACCTCGCGTCGGCCGAGCGGGCGTCGCTCGCCAAGACGCTCAAGATGACGGACGCCCAGGTCAAGACGTGGTTCCAGAACCGGAGAACAAAGTGGAGGTAAGGACCAGGATGGGGATAAAGTAGAGCGGGGGACGGAGAGGGAGCGGGCCGGGGCAGAGCGGGCTGGGGCGGGGCGGGGCGGGGCCGCGGCAGCGCGTCCTCCACGGGCGCGTATGCATAATGAAGCGCCCTGCCCTCCAGTCCTGCCCGCAACGGTGGGCCGGGCCGTGGCGCGTTCCCATGCAAAGCACGCTATTATTCTCGACCAGATTCGTATCATTACTCGGCAGCAGTTCGCGCTCATTTCCTCCCCGCTGCTGCCCGCGCTCTGCCGCCGCCGCCGCACCTCGCGGCCTCCAGCGCGCCCGCTTCCTTCAGCAGCTCCGCGCTGAGGTGCGGCGCGCGCGGCCCGGGATCGAATTGTGATTAAATTGCCTCTCAGAGTGGCACCGCCACGGCGGCCAAGGCGAAGATGTGTTGTCGCGATAAGGGACTCCAGTGGTGCTCCCGCCCCGCGCGGCCCCGACGTAATCTCATTCTGGTTTTCCGCGCGGCGCGCCTGCCTGCCTGCCTGCCCGCCCGCGCGTCCATTATACGAGGGACAAATTAAACCGCGGCCACCTCGGGGCGTTCCGATCTGCCCGCCCCGCCCCGCCTGCCCCACCCGGTGAGCGCCAGGTGATGGGCGCCGCCGCCATTGGCTGGCCTCACCCCGCCCCACCCCGCCCCAGCCCACCCCGCCCCGCGCTGCCCCACCCTACTCCGCCCGGCTCGCTAGGAGGGGAGGGTGTTGTTAGCTGTCGGTACCCTGGTGGTACCCGCGCCGCTGCCGCTGCCGCATCATCTGGCGCGTCCGACCACGCCCCGCCCCGCCCCGCCACACCCCGCCACACCCCGCCACACCAGCACGACAGCTGTTGTGCTACTCAGCTGCTCACACACATACCAGAGCTGCGTCCAGATACGTGGGTGCCTTGGGTGCCTTGGGTGTCTCGGCCGATGTCGGCTGCTGGTATGAGAAAATAACGTGCGGTTAAGATTGATCTGCGATTAGTGCATTGTGTCCCCTCAGACAGCTGATTACCTGACATGATGGCATTTAATATTCTAAACTTCAAAACTTGTTTTTTTTTAAGATATATATATTTTTATATTCTAATATTTCTTCGCATATCAAGGCAAGCCATGCACCCGCACCCCGCACTCGTACCGCACCGGTCCGTTATTAGCAGTTCATCTGCACGCTATTTTCTCATACCAGCAGCCGACAACGGCCGAGACACCCAAGGCACCCAAGGCACCCACGTATCTGGACGCAGCTAAAAGTCCACGCACTCATGTAATCGCAAAGAAAAAGTCAGGTCCGCTCATGTATTCGCTTATACGATGGGAAAGGGCGAATATTGCAAGAATATGCTTTGTATTGATTTCTGTCGTTTATGCTCAGTTCACAGGTAAAACTAAGGCTTAACTGTAGGCCTGAATGAAGCATACTGTTACGCTTGAAGACGTTACGCTTGAAATGAAGCGCAGTTCAGAAATTCTTCCATACATGTAGGACGATAGGAGCGGATAGGCCGGTTACGCTTGACTAAAAGCTTGAATAAACTGGCGTAAAGCTACGCCTAAGTTTTACCCGGTTTTACCAGTGTTTCCAGAGGTGTCGTCTGCGGTTTTGTTGACGTTGCACGGAAGGAGGCCCTGAGGGTTTCCTTATGGAAGAGCCACACAGGAGGGGAGGGGAGGAGGGGACGGTCTTTATAGGGGTGCCAGGGACGACCGCGAGTCACGCAGGGGCGCGTGCATAACGCACGTAACGACGAAAAAAAAAAAAAATGAAGGCGCACACGCGGCAGTGCGCCGGCAGGGCAGTCTCATGCAGAGCGTTCAGGACCTCGGCTGCGTTATCGTTAGGGCCTAATGGAGAGAAAGGGGCGCGGGGCGGGGCGCGGGCGGGAGCACGAGGCGCGAGTTAAGTAAATGGCACTTTAAGCATCGCGGCTCCGGAGGCGGGCGTGAGGCTACAGCGCGCCACCGCCTCGTGTTTCTGCAGCCTTGCCTGCTGAGCCGCTTGGCCTGCGCCTGCGGTCGCCGCCTCCACGCCACAGGGGTGGTTTGGTTGCCATGGAAACCGCGGGCGGAACAGCACTTTGCGGCTGTTGCCTTTAAGCCGAGCCGCTCCGCTGCCGGCCGGCCGCACTTACGCCCTCGACCCTCCGGGGCGCCCCGGCGGCCCCGGATCTGGCCGCGGAGACAAACTCCCATGTCCTCTTCCTCCCTTTCCCTCTCTGCCCTCCCTCTGTCTGTCTGTCTGTCTGTCTGTCTCTCTCTCTCTCTCTCTCTCTCTCTCTCTCTCTCTCTCTCTCTCTCTCTCTCTCTCTCTCTCTCTCTCTCTCTCTCTCTCTCTCTCACCCCCACCAACACGTAATGGGTATATTCTGTCTTTGATTGACCCTGAGCCAGAGCCTGGTCTATGAATAGTCAAATAGCGCGTAAATAATGAATTATTAATCACTTGTAAAAACTTATTACAGTTTCGTATTGAGCATGTGAAGTGTGGTTAAGGCACGAATTAAGTTTTGTCTGAAATGTGGCTTTTAAATTTTCATCAGCATTGTTAGAATGCCATGAAATCTCGTTTCAAAGTACGAATCGTCGCCCTGAATCCAGACCCTTCATCCTGATGTCAGTAAAATACTCTGGGTTTGAGATCGTCACCGACTGTTCCCGTCGGCCCGCGCGCCGCGCCGCGCGTCCTGCTGCCCTGTGAGGCCTATGTGAGACGGAATGGACGCACGTCGCGACGCCCCGTCTGCCCTGCTGACGACGCCGACGCCGACTTCTCCGTCGGCTCGGCGGCGCGGCGCCATTTTGTGCGTCTCCCCCTCCGCCGCAGCAGCGCCCGCCCCCCACCCAGCGGCCGCGCCTCTCCCCTCCCCTTCATCGTCGTCCTCCTCCTCCTTCTGCGCCTCCTCCTCCTCCCTCTCCGCCCACTGCGGCCACTGCGTTGTGTTTGCGCGCGGCCGCAGCGGGCCTGCCTCTGCCTGCCGCCGCCCGCGCCCGCCTGGAACTGTAACGGCTTCGAGTCAAATGTCACACAAACACCTCCAAAAAGGGCAGTGTGGTACGAAGCGAGGGTTTCCAACCTTACCCTCCTTCACTTTTCATCGGTACTCACTGCTCTGCCAGTGGCACCTTGACCAGGGATTGGATTGCTGGTTACATAGGAACGTTCCCATGCTCGTCGAAGTCTTATTGCAGAAATATTATTAGGTGTTTCAGACGCATACCAGCCCCTCCCCCCCCAAAAAAAACAACTTTATTTGATCTAATTATTTTGGAAGTAGCTTCGACGAACATATTTTTTATTTACTATCCAACAAAAAAAATTAAGCCTTGAGTCATATAAGGCGTAGACAGTGTCTGTTTTGTTAAGGAAAGAAGAAGAAAATTGGGATTTATTCGCATAATCTGAGTATAAATCATCATATATTTTTTAAAAGCCTCCATAAAAATAAAAACATAAAAAGATGACGAAATTTTATTTACAGGATGTACACACAACTCAAAATCTAAGGAGTTCCTGAAAGTAAACGGGGTTTCTCCAAGTTCCCCCCCCCCCCTTTTTTCCACCACAAGTATTGTCATTTTTCTCTCTATTTTTAACGCTGTAGAGTGTAGCTTCATTGTGAGCGGCTGGCTTCCCGCCTTTTAGATTTCTTTCTCCGCGGGCAGTTGGTAATTCTGTCATCATTCTGCTGCTAACTCGTTTCCTGTTCCACTTCTCATTTTCTTGTTTTTGTGCCCGCTCTCTCTCTCTCTCTCTCTCTCTCTCTCTCTCTCTCTCTCTCTCTCTCTCTCTCTCTCTCTCTCTCTCTCTCTCTCTCTCTCTCTCGTAAGTACACACCGAGCGTCAGGTGGGTGGGCGCGCTGCTGGGGCCGCGGCACGGCGGCGCGCGGCCGGTCCGAAACACCCTTAAACTGCAATTAAGTGCGGCGGCGGCGGTCCGAGGGGGGAAAAAATGAATCGGCTAACGCGGAGGAACAACGGCGATGTACGCCATGAAGATGACGGGAATAGGGAATGAAGGGAAGGCAGGGGCGGCGGCAGGAGAAGCGGGAGGGAAAGAAATGGGCGGAGGGTAAACTGGCTCTAAGAGTAAGAAGAAGAGGAGGAGGAGGAGGGGAGCGAAACCCTATTACAGTAATTGCCGTGGACTTAGCTGCAGGGGTTGGACACGGTGCGGGCGGGGCGGGGGGTGAGGCCCTGGGCGAGACTAGGCGGCTAGCCCCCCCCCCCCCCCCCTCTGCTCGCAGGGCCGCTGCTTCAGCTCGGCGCCTATAGCCTCCCCTACCGTGCCTCGTTACAAGCTGTTTGTGGTTACGACAATGGAACTGAGTGCGGTTGCCAGAGGGCGGCCGGGGGCGCCGGTGGCGGGGCGGGGCGGGGCGGGGCAGTCCGGTCTCTTGGTTTAGGTTTACTCTATTTCTAATCAGAGGAAACAGGGGAGAAAACAGAGATGTGATCGGTCCAGCCGACTGAGAAAATAGAACGCAAAGGCAGATGTGTGAAACAGAACTATACGGCATACGGCACTATAGAACCATAGCTTTTGCCCTATAGCTACACTGCAAACCCTCGGATGCAATTTATCACCCAAAATGGGTGAGGACACTTGTGCCGTGTAGGGGAAGAAGGGGAATATGACGGTACTTCTAGCACTACAGAGAAGCTCAGGTACCGGGTGTTTCTTTGAATGAGTAAAAGTGTTTATTGCGGGTTTGCCTACCCCTTTCGCCCGTTAGGCGGCATTCCCCCTGAAGCCCTGGCGAGTACAATCCCGCAACACTGTCACACATTCCAAGAAAAACCCGGTACATTATAGCCAGTATCAGAACATGTTTATTAAAACTGACCGCAGTTACATTCTGTAATCTTTTTTCTTTACCGAGCGTGCCTTCTTAGTAACACTGTAAACTGGTTGGCGTCTTTAGACGCCAAAATATTGGCGTCCTCTGAGAACGCCAAATCTTGGCGTTCAAAGACGCCAAAATTTGGCGTTCTGAGAAGAAGAACGCCAAATATTGGCGTCTTTCCACGCCAAAATTTGGCGTTCTCAGAGGACGCCAAAATTTTGGCGTCTAAAGACGCCAACCAATTTACAGTGAACAATATCGGATCTGAACAAATTACGCACACAGATGATGCCCGGTGGTGCCAGGTGCGAATTTTTGTCGCTACAGACATAGCAGCGATATCATTGTGATTGATGATGTTTTAATGATGCTTGCGCACTTTAGCCCGCCCTTCTTTTTTTATATATATCATTTCTGCTCCCGTGACTCTGCGTGCCCATTTTGGGTTTGTGTATCAGGCATCTGCCATCGCCCTTTCTCTCCCCCCCCCCCCACCCTCTCGCTCGGCCGCAACGACAACGCCATTCGCTATGTGGCGTATCTAACAACCAACTTAAATGGGCAGGGTGTGCCCCGCCTCGCCCCGCACTGCGAGCCTCGCCTACAACCATATCGTTAGTGATACCCCTCCCCTCCCCTTCCCTCCTCTCTCCTCTTCCTCCCCTCCCTCCCGTTTACTTCTTTTCCCCTCCCCCTTACCTTCCTCCCTATCCCCGGGCCGCACGCCGCAGACCAAAAGGGAAACAACTCTAAAATTTTTGTGCACCTCGTAATTCAGGAAAATTTAGAAAGATTTAGAAAAACTGTAAATTTCTAAGAAATTCAGGAAAATTTAGACAAATTTAGGAAATATCACAAAAATTCACAACAATTGAAGAAAAATTCAAGCAAGATTTCACAGTAGGTCAGTAGTAAAAATTCACGAAAATTTACGAAAATTCACAAATATTCATAAAATTTGTACACCAAAAATTCAGAGTTGTTTTCCCTTAAAGGAAACAATTGTCGCCGTCACCAAACAGCACAGCACAGGTGTAGCGCGAGTGAATGAATCTGATCACCCCCCCGCCCCGCCCCGCCCCGCCGGAGGGCAAGCACCCCACGAGCAGTGGGGCACCCTGGGGCCTCGGGCTGGAGAGGGGTCGTTTGGTGGCGGGGCTGGGGTTGGGTCCGCGGGGTGGAGGGAGGAGGCTAGGCTGCGTAGCGGCCACCGCCGGGGGCGAGGGCAGGGGCGGGGGCGGGGGCGAGGGCGGGGGCGAGAGCGGGCGGAACCCACAGCACGTCAGACCCAAACAGGAGTCGTGAATTTTTGAGGGCGGAGAACGACGTAGCTGTGTCTCACATCTATTATGCAGGGTGGTGGACTTTAAAAATTTCGTCAGCTTTTGCGACCGGCGGATGGTCCAGTCCGGGGCGGGGTGGGGCGGGGTGACCATAACGGGGCAGAAGGGTGGCTGGTGGGGATGGGGGTTGGGGGAGGCGGTGGTCCGGGACCGGGGGCCGAACGTGTAATGGATTGCTCGTTGAATCACAGCCATCGGCGCGGTTACCGCCCCGGTGTATGTGTGTGTGTATGTGTGTGTGTGTGTGTGGTGTGAGGCTTCCAGCGCTGCAGCGCTTCCAGCCCATAGGCTGGCGGCGAGGCGCGACGCGTACCGTCAGGATGCAAAGGCGCGCTGTGATCTAGTTTTATTCCACCGGAATTCCAAGCTCGCGAGTGTTTGTCACTTGCAGATGAGTTAATTTACTCGCTCACTTGAAAAAATATTCACTCGGTGTGTGCGCGAATGAAAATTAGGTCACTTGCAAATAAACGAATAAAAAAATAAAAATAAAAGATACAGGTGAGCGAATTTACTGAGGTAACTCGTACAGCTGCAAGTGGGCAAATTCTTTTTTCTTTAATTCTGTTGGTTTTGCGCTCCCAACTGGAATCAAATATTTTTTACTGGCCAACGATTGAGCTAATAAATTCACTCTTCGCTGCAAGCAAGTGAGCGACACTCGACCATGTACCCTTGGGGATTCCAGTTGAGTCTATAGGCCCCACCACCCCGCAGACTGCAACAACGGCGGGAGTATGCTGGGAGTGTTGAGAGCTTCGACAAGCGTTGCGCGAACCCTTTGGGCTCGGCCGCGCCGCCCGCCCCCGCAGTCTGGGGAGTGTCAGTGCCGTGGGGCATGCTGACACACCAGACCATACCAGCGCTCGCTAGCAGACAACTTTACCCCCCCCCCCCCCCTTCTGCCAGGAGTACGAATCTGCCTTGCGCGCTGTCGTGTCATAGCTCCGTCGTCCTGCCCGCGCGCCGCGCTGCCCGCGGGGCCGCCGTGCACGCCAAGACCCCCGCCGCCGCGCCGGGTCAACGCTCTCCTCGGTCTGTCCCATGTGCCCCGCGGTGACAGGACGCGAATATGCGGGGAGCAGTAGACGGCCGCCGTGCGGGTGACGCGACGGCTGGGGGTCGTTTGTGTGTGTGTGTGTGTGTGCGCCTCATGCAGGGCAGGGCGAGCCATAATGCCGCCGTGAGGTCGAATAAAAGTAGACAATCCTGGGGTAGTCACTTCGAAAAATCATTGCACGGCTCCCCTCCCCCCCCAAAAAAAATTTCATACAAAAACAAAATAAAAAAAAAATTAAAAAAAATCAAGATGAACAACATAGAATAATCCGAAAAATCGAGGAAAAATTAACGAAAATCCGAAATAAAGTTGAAAAAATTCAGAAATGGTTGTAAAAGATCAACACCTATTAACAAGTGCAAGAAGTTTTGCTTGGAAAGACAAAAGATAAAATCATAAAAATCAAAAGTCTAAAAAATCTTTGAACGTACACATTTTGTAGAAGTATGGTGCCCCGCTCCAAGAAGAAGACAAACCTTATTTGCGGAGAGGCTGCGATTCCCGGCGCGCTTCTCCATGCTTACGTCGTATGCTTTTGCCCGTGTTCCAGGAGGCAGACCGCGGAGGAGCGCGAGGCGGAGCGGCAGGCGGCCAACCGGCTGATGATGTCGCTGCAGGCCGAGGCGCTGAGCAAGGGCATGTTCGAGCGGCCGCCGCCGCCACCGCACCACCTCTCGGCCGACAGCAGGCCGTCGGGGATGGGCGGCGCCCTGAACGGCGAGCACCCGGCGCCGGGCCCTGGCCCGCCCCCGCCGCCCCCGGGCAGCCCGCCACAGGCCCACCCCGGGCCCGGAGCGCAGCACGCGCAGCACGCGCAGCCGCCGGCGGGCGCGGGCGCCCTGAGCGCGCTGCAGAACCTGCAGCCCTGGGCGGGCGTCGGCCCGCCCCCGCCGCCCTCGCTGCGCGGCCGCAGCCCCAGCGAGCCGCCGCCCGCCACCCACCAGCCCTACCACACGCCCATCGCGTCGCCCATCTGCTGAGGGCGTCGCGCCCCATCGAAACTAAGTGATATTTCCGTGATATGGACAAGTATTTTTGTTTAGGTAAAAAAAAGTGATTTTTTTATTATTGTTTTCAAGCTTTCCGCTTTCAATGGCACACCGTCGCCGCCGAGGCTCGCGCAGACTGCGCGGCGGGGCGCGCAGCCAAGGGAGTGTTCACTTCATAGGAAACCTTTGTACAGAGTAGTCGGTAATTACAAAGTGTTACACGGTATTATACAGCGATAGTACACACACGTAATTTGACCATTCTGTCGAGGAGGAAACAACTCTTGAATTTTTATACACCTCGTCATTCCGGTAAATTCGTGAAAATTCAGAAAAATTTTGAGGAACTCACAAATCATCAATAATCCATGAAAATTAGGGAAAATTCATGAAAATTCGAGGGGAAATTCAAGTGATTTTTTTTCAAAATATCTATATAAATTCACATAAATCACAAAATGTGACCACCAAAATTCCGAGCTGTTTCCCCCTCGATTTCTGTGCATGTTTTTCTATGTTGAATCGCTTATGGCGTGCAATATTAGCGCGTGATACTCGGATGAAGTGTGCGAGGTATTGCCGAGGTGAATACCCCCTTGGGCGCGGCGCGGGGGTGATCGGATCTAGTCCGATGCAGACGGAGGGGAGTCCGTCTCTGCAGCGCGGGCTGCTCCGGTCTGTCGCCCGTAGGGACCGTACGACGCCGGACCACACCGAAAAAATTGTTTTCAGCTGTGTATATGGATAACTAACAATTGCAGCTATGTAGGTAAAATTTTAGCAATACTGCTAAACCTTTCGCTCTTTTGCTAAATGTTTTGTGGTACAGCTAACTTGTTAATTGTTAAGCTCAAATTGTTAGCTGTCCGTACATAGCTAATTGTTTTGGTGTATGGGGAAGTTTTTTTTCTGAGTGCACAGCCACGGCCGGGCGCGACGTTCGGCAAGAAGTGCGGAGAACGCGGCGTCGCGTCGCCGCCGCAGCCACAGCAGGAACAGCGGCGGGTGATTTGCCGTTGATTCTTTCTAATCGCCCCGAGCGCCGTACGCGCTCCCGCCGGCTCTGGTCACGTATGGTCCTTGAAGGCCGCAGGAAGCAATCTCGCAAGGCCGCGATTGGCTGAGCAGCTCGTGTAAAACCGTGAAAGGGGAGTTAGAGCGGGATAGGGGACGAAACCTCTTGTTTCGGAATGAAGTTGACCAAATATTATCTACTTAGGAAAGTTTTCTTAATTTCAATCCTTCAATCAGCTTTAATGAGTAATTTTACCAAGCAAAGTGTTGCTGTAAGATTGGTTAGTACAGAGAGGGGATGTCAATGAGTGGAACACACCGCATTATTGTTTCGCAGCAAAGCCTGTGTATGTACTAGAGCTTCCAAACATACTCCGAGTATGAATATTAGAATGTGCAATATGACAAAATAGTCAACTATGATTTTTACAGAAGTTTTTCATTGAATGTTTAATCTTCATTATTAAAATTGTTTTGTTTTAGCTTTTTAAATGTTGAATATACCTGTACATTTTTATATTAATTGAGTCAGTGATTTCGTTGTGTACATAAAAATTATTGATCTCCTTTCAGTTATAGCCTTAAGTACCACTTTTTGGTTGTACATGTTATTAATTACCTTACAAATTTGTACATACTTCGAAAGTATACATATCGATATTCACGAAATACAGAAGCCTTTGAATAGAAAACCAACTTTGTTTCGTTTCTTTTTTCTTCTTTCTTTTTTTTTCTTTTCTGTACCGACCATATGCATTGAATTGCCGACAAGCATCCGCGGCGTGAAGAGCAGAGCGGGCGATGAGAGTAACGTGCCCCTCTCCAGCTCGAGCGCGCCTGAACGGGAAAACCAGATCCTCCTCATAAGCGCGGAAATAATTCAGGAGCTTGCTGAGCGCTAGAGTGGTGAGTGGCCATCGCAGCAGGAGTAGGGGCTGCTGGGCTGGGGCGGGGGATGGCGGGCGCTGGGGGGCGGGGCTGCCGGCCGGACCAGTAGCGCGGCGGTGGCGGTGGGGTTAGCCGGCCGTTGACAGCCCTGATGAAGTGGTGGCTTGATTGCCGGTGGCAGACGCTTACTTGGCGGCAGAAACTGTCAGAGTAACGACCAGCAGTCGGCCGCCGCTGGGCTGGGCCGGCTAGCTAGCTGCACCGGCTACGTGGTCGCTTCGCCGACCAACAGCACTCTCGTACTCTCGTGACTCGTGACTCTCTGACTCTCGTGTGGTGCCACGACGACCCGACCAGCAGGTAGCTGAACATCAGACTGCGCGGGACAGGGGTAGCGGTGGATGAAAACTCTCCTCGCTGCTCGACAGTCACCGACGCAGTAGTACGCCCCGCACCTGCCGCAGCTCAGAAGATTCTCATGGACGATCTTGACGGAAAGGCAATTACACAGTAAGGGTAAAACACGGCAATGAAAGTCTTGGCTCTCCCGGATAGTCCCCGAGGAGATACATCCTCGTACTTAGTTCGGTCCGCTCATTCAACCTTTCATATGAGACCTTGCCGCAGCGCGGCTCTGGTACCGGCCGTGCCATTCGCGCGCGCAGGGAGCTGACCCAAGGAGGGATCACTCACACATATTGAGTACAATAATTTTTTTCACGTTTGAATTTTTGAATTCATTTATTTTTCCTTCCTTTTGATTTTTTGATGAAAATTTCTGTCAACCTTTTTTTTAAAGTGATCTTTTTCCTCCTAAATCTGTCTCAGTCTTTTGTTGATTTGCCCTCAATTTTTTGATTTTTTCTGTATATTTCTTCTTGATTTTAATTTTTATTTTTATTTTTTATTTTTTGGGGGGCGGGGGGTGTACAATGATTATTCGAAGTGATATCCCCCTCCCCCTTCCTCCTCGCGCTGACCTCAGAGGGCGACGACAGCGCAGGTTAGTGTCAGTTCTGTTTCTGTTCCAACGTCGAGTGCCGCGCTGCGGGTCCGCGTCGGGTCGGCGGCTGGCCGCTGATGACAGGAGGAGAGCCCGGAGCCCGCAGTAATGAGCCGGGTGACGTCATGAGCCACCCACCTCGTCAGCGCTGTGTCGGGGCTGACGCTGACACTCGCCCCGGCAGCGGCGCACGCCGCACGCCACCACAACGAGATCGTAATCGGCTCTCTGTCTCAGGAAGCACGGTAAGCAAGCGCCGAGCCGAAATACCGCAGGACAAGTTGTAAGTAGTGCCATTAAAAACTGCTTTGTGCTGATACTGGACAAGGAATCGCGGTCGGCGCGGCGTCCGTTGTGATAGTTTGCCTTGTACTTGATAAGGTAACTGGTGCAGTACATAGACCTGAATTGGTCGTAGCATTTAGAGAAGAAGTAAAGAATATCAGAACCGGAACTAGTATATCAAAATCTCGTCAGATACGCATGTAAATCCGAAATAAAAGTTGTCCAGGACTTCCACGTTGCGAAAACTGAGACTTTAGCAACAGCGACCGACACAGTCGGTATTTCTGCCTCTTCTCCCCGATCAGGGGCCGAATCCGAATAGGGTCCATTGAACGGGTCAGTCTTGTGTAGTGAGTCTGTTGGCATTAGTAGTCCTCGCTGATATTCGCACACAAAATTGCACTAGTGAATTTTGACAGAGATAGTTAGGTTATGTCCGTTATCCGGGACGTGGCCAGCTGGTTTTTCAATAGGAGAACAGTGGCGGCGCGGCGAAGTAAGGCGAGGCGGGGGCGTATCGTGAGAAACGACGAGTCGACTTGAGTCAAGACGAGGCAGCAGATTACAAAGACATTTTGTCGGAAGTGGGCCGGGGCGGGTTGCCGAGCTGCCTGGTACCGGAAGACGAGGACGGCGACCGTCGTGCCGCGGCCAGAGCGCGCGTGCCCCAGGTGGCGGCCGGGACGACGACCCGTCGCGACTACCTTGCCCCGCCCCGGGCCCAGGGTCCAGGACCTCCCGGACAAGGGCAAACTGCACCCGAGGGGTCTTTCACTCAAAAAAATAAAATCAGTGTACACCCTGAAACAAAATCAGTAAACAACCAGATAAAAAATCAGCAAAAATCATAAACAACTAGAAAAAAAAATGCAAAAAATTAGTATAAATGAAGAAAATTACGTGAAGCCAGAAAAATTTAAAATATCGGTATAAGCTTGAATTCATAATGAAGGACCCCTCGATTGGACCGCCGCCTCCTCGTCCAGCCAGCCGATATTTCTGAAGAGCGCTTTTCTCGCCCTGCCTGCCTCTCCCGTACTCATCGCATGGGCTTCGCCCCGTAAAGGTGCGAGAGAGACGGAGCGAGGAGAGCGCTCTTCGCTTGGCTCTTCGGAATAAGTCGGCGGTGGTCGGCAGCAGCGCAGCGGTGGCTGCGGCGTCCCCCGCATGTGCATCACGCCCCTTACCCTACCATGCCCTCTGCCGCCACCGTTGCGTGCCAAAAATTGCAGCCTCCGTGATGACGTCCTCCACGCCGTTCGTGAAGAAGACGTCAGACGCGGAGGCTGCTCTGTCGATGATGATTGAGGCGGGGTCCGCCTTTGGAGGCGAGACCCAGAGGTGTGCAACGGTCCCATCCGGTCCCTCAACCGGTCCTTCGTCTTTACGTCGAAATAGAGGTATTTGAGGTCCCGACGGACTTCGCACGAGTTGAGGTGTCTCTTCGTTGTGCCTTCTGATGATTGCGACTAGACCAGTAACCGTACGGTACCCAAATGTATCTGATTCAGCGAAAAGACGAAGGACCGCTTTTGGGACCGGTTGGGACCGTTGCACACCTCTGGCGAGACCTGCTCAAAAGCGCGCGCGCGATTCCGTGATCCACGACACTCATGTGAGCGAAGGGAAGGCGAAAAGTTGCAGCAACGCATACAGGGTGGATCTCTAGCCCCCTCTTTGCATAAGTATGCGACCCGTTCTACTTCTGCTGAGCGAGGGCAGGACGAGAGGAGGGGAGCCTGGAGGGGGAGTCTACATCGGTTGTCCGACCTTTTTTAGTCCGACCTCGGGAATTTGCGGCCGCCACCGACACACGTTTCTTTTTGTCCGACCTGGCAGTCGGGGTGTCATAGTTATTTTTCTGTCCGACCTCGTTTTCTCCGTTCCCAACGAACCGTTAGAGTCGCCTGCTATCCTCTGCGATGCAGCTCGATTGTCCGACCTGATACTTTCCCCCAAATCTGAAAAAGTGCCTGGATTTTTTCCGACCTTGTTTACACGGGTAAAATGTAGAAGGAATACGTATCATGGTCGGAGCATATGCACCGAAAAAATGGTTCAACACCTCAAATTCAATTTTTTTTAAAGATATTTTTTAAAAAATTGAAAAATTGGTAGGCCCCTACCTAACTCGCAACCTGCGAGCCCCGCCTGCTTAACTTCGGAGTTCTGATGGGATCCGGTGTGTTCCAGGCGACCGCCACCCCGCGGGCACGAGAAGTCCTCTCCGCTTCGGGGAGAGTCCCCGCTTAAGGCTGGCGGCCTGTCAGGCCCGCCGTACTACCCTATTTAAACAGCGCCTTGAAGCCGTAGGTAGCATTTCGGACCAACGACTGGGCACCACCGGACCGCATGACCGGTCAGTGGGAGGTAGAGGCAAGGAAGGACGATAGAGGGGGAGAAAAGCAGAAAGAGAAGTTTTTGCGGAAGAGTAAGCGTACGGTTGGTTAGACCTTACTGACCCGCTCCCGCACAGGTCATGGAAAAGCTGTTTACTAAGGAGCCAGATTCATAGGCCTTATTTCCCCACGAGGGACCACCCCCCGTGGCATGGGACGGAACTTCCTGACAACTCGCTTTCGCTGCCAGTGAAGAACCTACCTGGGAATTGAACCCAGGCCCCAAGTGCCGAGTCTCATGACACCCCGCGGCTTTCGTGGTACTAAGACCACTAGACCGTCGGCGATTCCACGAGGGAGCTCCGTTGAAATGGGGGATTTGAATTCCACTCCAGCCTGCTGTATTCGGAAAAATTTATATCTGGCAAGATTCGAACCTGGGTTCCGCGGCTCGCGGGCCAACACTGAGCCGGCACGGCTACGACGCCACGGTACGTGACGCCTGCCCACTAGGGGTGACGCTGCGGAGAGCCGTAGTCGCTGACGAACCTGTTCCGGTGGCGTCATCAGGAAACCTGCTCTCCATGCAGCAACAGCCCGGCCGAGTGGCGACATTGGTATGCACATCGGCACCGTTATTAGCACTGGGTAGGCAGAGGTTCGAATACCGATCACAATTTCTTTCTTTTTTTCCCCCTTATTCTTTACGAAGCTTTGTCTCTTTGCAGCTGCCCGAAGGGACGCGAGTACGGCGGATAGAAAGAAAAAGTAGGTTTTATTAATTAAGTCAAAACAAATCCACACTCCATATTGAAAGAAATTGTGACCGGTATTCGAACCATTCTTGGATTTGTTTTGACTTAATTAATAAAACCTACTTTTTCTTTCTATCCGCCGTACTCGCGTCCCTTCGGGCAGCTGCAAAGAGACAAAGCTTCGTAAAGAATAAGGGGGAAAAAAAGAAAGAAATTGTGATCGGTATTCGAACCTCTGCCTACCCAGTGCTAATAACGGTGCCGATGTGCATACCAATGTCGCCACTCGGCCGGGCTGTTGCTGCATGGAGAGCAGGTTTCCTGATGACGCCACCGGAACAGGTTCGTCAGCGACTACGGCTCTCCGCAGCGTCACCCCTAGTGGGCAGGCGTCACGTACCGTGGCGTCGTAGCCGTGCCGGCTCAGTGTTGGCCCGCGAGCCGCGGAACCCAGGTTCGAATCTTGCCAGATATAAATTTTTCCGAATACAGCAGGCTGGAGTGGAATTCAAATCCCCCATTTCAACGGAGCTCCCTCGTGGAATCGCCGACGGTCTAGTGGTCTTAGTACCACGAAAGCCGCGGGGTGTCATGAGACTCGGCACTTGGGGCCTGGGTTCAATTCCCAGGTAGGTTCTTCACTGGCAGCGAAAGCGAGTTGTCAGGAAGTTCCGTCCCATGCCACGGGGGGTGGTCCCTCGTGGGGAAATAAGGCCTATGAATCTGGCTCCTTAGTAAACAGCTTTTCCATGACCTGTGCGGGAGCGGGTCAGTAAGGTCTAACCAACCGTACGCTTACTCTTCCGCAAAAACTTCTCTTTCTGCTTTTCTCCCCCTCTATCGTCCTTCCTTGCCTCTACCTCCCACTGACCGGTCATGCGGTCCGGTGGTGCCCAGTCGTTGGTCCGAAATGCTACCTACGGCTTCAAGGCGCTGTTTAAATAGGGTAGTACGGCGGGCCTGACAGGCCGCCAGCCTTAAGCGGGGACTCTCCCCGAAGCGGAGAGGACTTCTCGTGCCCGCGGGGTGGCGGTCGCCTGGAACACACCGGATCCCATCAGAACTCCGAAGTTAAGCAGGCGGGGCTCGCAGGTTGCGAGTTAGGTAGGGGCCTACCAATTTTTCAATTTTTTAAAAAATATCTTTAAAAAAAATTGAATTTGAGGTGTTGAACCATTTTTTCGGTGCATATGCTCCGACCATGATACGTATTCCTTCTACATTTTACCCGTGTAAACAAGGTCGGAAAAAATCCAGGCACTTTTTCAGATTTGGGGGAAAGTATCAGGTCGGACAATCGAGCTGCATCGCAGAGGATAGCAGGCGACTCTAACGGTTCGTTGGGAACGGAGAAAACGAGGTCGGACAGAAAAATAACTATGACACCCCGACTGCCAGGTCGGACAAAAAGAAACGTGTGTCGGTGGCGGCCGCAAATTCCCGAGGTCGGACTAAAAAAGGTCGGACAACCGATGTGCTTCGCTGAAGAGTCGCTCTCCACCTTTTGCCGTCACTCAGCTGAAGTAGACCGGGTTGCATAGTTACGCATCGAGCGGGGTTAGTGAGCCATCCTGTATGTCCATGGTCAGCAGTTCATGAACGTTCTTAAAATCATGAAGCGGTCGCCGCGGCCCGACCTGGAGCTGACCCGCGCACGAGGGCGGCCGGCTGCTCCGTGCTGTGCGGCGCAGGATGTGGGGCGGGGCGGGGGGACCTTCGGCGCGGCGGCGGCCGGGGGGCCAAACTAAAGAGCACGGGGGCAGTTAGCGTCTCATTAGCTGCGCCCCGCCCGGCTACAAGACCCTCCTCCGGGCCGCCACTCCCCGCCACGCCCCGAAGCGGCGCCCGCCCTGCGAGATGTTGTGGGCCTCGGAAACAAAGTAAGTGTGTCCGGAATCCTGCCTCTGGGTGTCGCGGTCATGTAGCGAAATAAGGCGGAGCGGGAAGAAGAAGAAGAAGAAGAAGAAGAAGAAGAAGAAGAAGAAGAAGAGGGGGGGTGCTGTGTGCTGTGGTCCGCTGTGGTCTTTTCCCAAAGATTCGAGCCGACATTTGGGAAAATTCACTGTAATTTAAAATTAGTCAAAAGGGGAAAAAAAAAAGAAATGGGGACTTCACCCGTCCCTGCCCCCAAAAGTGTATCTTTCGTAAAAAAAAATTAGAGGCAAAACTTGGCAAAATTTTCTGCGCCAAGTGGTTTATTTTGTCAAAGTCCCAACCACGGTATACCATACCTTCCATAAAAGATTTTCGCCAGCTTCCGATATGTTGTTACCGCGCCTTCAAAACGCACAAAAAGTATACCTTGCGAGTGAATGTTTTTAATTTGAGACTTGGAAAAATTCCTGAGCCAAGGAGTCTTATTTTGTTTCTTTTGCCGTGTATTACTTGAAATTTACGCGCAGTAGAGTAAACAAAGAGGCACTTCTGTTAAGAATGGGAGGAGGCAGGCCAGGCCAGGCGCATTGAGACAGGTCGCCTCGAAGTGTGGCGCCGAACACCTTTGTCGGTCCCGCCCGACCCGACCCGACACCACTCGCAGACAAACAACCGTATCAATTGCCCCATCGACTCGTCGAGGAGACCTCCACCTACTCCACGTCGCCCCGACCCCGCTCACGGCGTAAGGCGATGTCGGTGTGCAACTCCTCTCTGTACTCGCGCGTTTGGCGCCCCCGTATTGCATTCTCTGATCTCGGCAGCAGCAGACTCTGATTCAGAGGAGCGCCTTCCTCCTCACTCCTGTCTCTCTCTCCTACCTGCACGGCGCAGCGAGTGCAAGCGAGACAGAGCGAGGAGAGCGGGCTCTTCTGAATCAGTCTGCATCGGGGCGCAACGCGCGCTACGCTGCAACGCCGCCGGCGGTCCCTGAGGCCGGCCCGGCCCGGTCCAACAGGGATAGCAATTAATGGAGCGAGTCCCGCCCCGCCCCGCCGCCGGAAGCTCTGGGACCGGGGCGGGGCGGAGGCGCCGGGCGTGCCGTTCGCGGGGACTGTTGACTGTGTCCCATCGCACTCAAACTCACACACACCCTCAGACTCACCTACAGAAACGGGCCGTTTGTCGCAGCATGAGAAATGAACTCGCCCGCTATCTCGGACGTGTCTTTTGACGAAAACACGTCCCCTCTTTAAGATGTTATATAGAGGGTCCTGTCGACGACGTCGCCGTCGACGACGAGGGGTCCGCCACTCCTCACCCCCCTCCCCTCCTCCCTCCCTCCCTTCCTCCCTCCCTCCCTCCCTCCCTCCCTCCCTCCCTCCCTCCCTCCCTCCCTCCCTCCCTCCCTCCCTCCCTCTCTCCCTCCCTCCCTCCCTCCCTCCCTCCCTCCCTCCCTCCCTCCCTCCCTCTCCTGCAACACCACCCACGGCTTGAACCAGACTACTAGTTGACTTATCGGTATTTAATGAGGCTGTCAGCTCGCTCGTCAGCTCGTCGGCTCCCCCACCGCGCGTCGCACCGCAAGCCGTCCTCCATGCGTGTGATTGAGGGACCGAAGTCGATGTGACTTATTGTGAGGGTTAAACGCTCTCTCACGCTCACGCCACGTGTGTGCTGGGTGTGTTCCCAATTCAATCGCATGAGCTTGTCTTAATTTTCGTTTACTGCGAGGTTATTCATTTTAATTTTATTTATTTTTCGTTTGGGAATGTACGGAACGAGATGTTACAAGACCTAAATGCCTCTTCAAAAATTGAACAAAGTTCCGTCCTGAAAAATAATAAAACTAAAAATTTTAAATACATTTTAAAAAAACATAAAAAAGAGAGAGATATGCGAACAAAACAAAAGTGTATTTAATGGGCTCGTTTCGATTAGGTTTATCAGAGAGCGCACTCGCGATCCTCTGGGGCGCTAATAAAATCGTCTGCGCGACACCCAAAATAAATTCGGCATGGGAAAGGACAAAACGCTCTCCATCGGGGCAGGCGGAGCGGGGCGGGAAGGGGCGGGGTTGGACGCGAGGCGGGGTGGCGTTGGTCGGGGTGGCGCCAATTGCCGTGTGTTCCCGGCGCCTGAATAAACTGGTCCCTATTACCTCTGCGGATCGACACCGTGACACCGAGCCAGCCTGGCTGGGAGGAGAGAGAGAAAAAAAAAATAATAATATTAAAACCGACATTATTGACGGGACGGAAGCGTGAAGAGGTCGGATGGCACAGTATATCAGAGAAAAGTGAACTGTCACACTAAACGGGCACTATTATTATTTTTTTCATGATAATAAAATTGTGCCCAAGTGTCTTAATTTGTTTTCTCTTTCCAAACATGCAAAGTGGATCTGAAATAACCTCACCTAGGACTCTTATATTCTGTTCGGAGTGAATGGTGCCAAAACTTTTCAGCGCAGGCGTGATGTATTGGGAATGGGACACACGTTACCGGTCGGATACAACGCGGGCCATCGCATCCGGGCCGGGCCGGGGTTGTACTGGGCCCCAATCAGGACGGGTTCATTTGGGATTGTCCCCCGTACGGCCCCCGGCTGCCGCGCAGCATAAAACAATAATCGAGTCATATACATTGAGTTCACACGCGCTAGCGCTACTGTGTGCGGCTGTGCTATGCGCGGGCGGGGGGGTAGCGCGGAGATGTCCCCAGGGGCGGGCGGGGTGCGGGGTAGGGATGGGGATGGCGCGAGCGATATACCGCGCTCGCTCTCACTCCCACCCACCTCAGCCTCTCTCTCTCTCTCTCTCTCTCTCTCTCTCTCTCTCTCTCTCTCTCTCTCCTCTCTCTCTCTCTCTCTCTCTCTCTCTCTCCCTCTCTCTTCCTCGCGCACACCCTCGGCGCCTCTTTGCCGCGCGAGGTCGCCGCTTCATGAGAAAGACTTGTGCGCTTATAAATAAATAATTCGACCAAAGTGATTGCATGAGTAAGGTTTCAAACGGCCCGTCAGTGGGCAGTCAGTGGCCGCCCCGCTCCTCCCGCACCCGCGCCACCACTCCCCGCCTCACTGCAAGCAGCCGACAAGTCGACTTTATCTTAAAATTGCTGCACTGTTTTCTTTTTTTTTCAGCCATTTTCTTGGTATTTTGCTTTTAAAAACGGTCTGCCCCGCGCGCCTGCTGCCGTCCGAACATTCCCGTGCGTGTATTTTTACATCGCGGCCCCAAACACAAAAGCCAGCCCGGTGGGGCCACTCCCTCTGCCTCCGGGGCCGGGGCCGGGGCCGGGGCCGGGGCCGGGCCTCGCGGGCTAATTCAATTGAAAGGGAGTTTGGTCGGACAGGGCGGGGCGGGGCGGGGGCGGGGGTGCGGTGTTGCGCGGTGTGGCGGGGTGGGGTGGGGTGGGCCGTGTCGGGGCGTTCCCGATCCACGGTGCTTGTGTCTACACACACGCCCGCTGAGAATATCCAGACGTCCCTAATATGATAACAGTAACAGCTTATAGAATGAAAATCCCGGGGGAGCTGTCCTCCCTCCCTCTCTTTCCCACTCCCCGGCAATCGGCCAATTTCATCTTTTCCTCCTCTTTTCCCCCTCGTTCCCATTGTTTCCTCGGCGGTGCCTGCCTCCTCCCTCATTCTCCTCCCCATTCCGCCTCTCCGGCGTCCACTGACTGAATATCGCGCCGGCCGAGGGTCCTCCAGAGGTCGCCGCCATAGGAGTACACCTACCCCTAACGACCCCACACTACCCCTCGGACCCCGCTACCCCGTCTATCGGCTCGTCCCGCTGCGAGCTGTCATTGCCGGCCTCTACCTCCCGCGCCCACCCCCGCCCCCGCGCCCGCCCCCGCGCCCGCCCCCGCGCCCCGCGCCGCCGCTCGAGCTCGGCTCCCCAAAGACCAAGCCGCCGCACTGGGAGGCGGGGAGGAAAGGGATCTGCTTGGGAAAGGAAACCGTTTCCCAGAGATTTCGCCTCTTTACTCGCCCACTCTACTCCCATCTGTTTCGCTACTACTTCCCTGCTTTGCCCCTACCGCTGGTGCCGCCCGCCACGTCCCGCTCCCGCCTCGCTCGCTACGCCCCCGCTAAAGCCACCCCCCGCCACTCGGCGCGTTTTTGCCGTGTGCGCACGCGCGTTCATCGCCGCCCGGGGAGTTGATGGGAATTGCCCGAATATTTAATGCAACCGAGAGAGAGAAAGAGATAGGCGAGGGGCGCCTGATAGAGTCGTGCAAATCAATGCCTTTACGGCGTGGCCCGCACCTACACACTCACTCTCACTCTCTCTCTCTCTCTCTCTCTCTCTCTCTCTCTCTCTCTCTCTCTCTCTCTCTCTCTCTCTCTCTCTCTCTCTCTCTCTCTCTCTCACACACACACACACACATATACACACACACATACACACACACACACACACATCTCCATTCACACTTTCTCTCGCCTACCAGTGACACGTGTACCTGCACTGCACACACCTGCACGTTTTCTCCCGGAATCCTCGCTCAGCAGCAAGGTTCGAGGTTGAGGAGTACTGAGAGTACTGATAAGTCGGCAGCAGCAGGATGACCGCATCTATGTGGGTTTTAATAGAAACTGACTGTACGACACACCCCTCCGCAGTGCACCCGTGCCCCTGATGCTATTCAAACTATACTCCTTCATCGTCAGTATACCAACTCTTTTTTTCTCTCTCTTTTTTTTTCTGTGGGGGCTTCCCCGAATGAAGCGCGTTATGACAAATACAACACCGCTCCAGTGCAGCCGCGCGCATGTCCCGCACAGTCCCACGCCATCCCCCCCACCCCCCACCCCCTCGACAGCTCTCACCATATCGACGTCTTTATCACCATCGTTCACCCGCCCGGCTCGACGACCCCTCGGCTCGGCATCACATGCGAACGCAGTGCGGGATGAAGTCACAAAGTTTACTGTCGCGCTGCCCCGCTGCCGCTCATGCTCCCGCCAGGGCTGCCAGCGCCACCCGCGTCCCCGGGGAGCGGAGCAGGGAGGAAGGGAGGGTGCGCTACCCGCCCCGCGCCCCGCGTCACTAATCCTGCACGAGTGATTGACTTTTAATCTGTTTGGTGTCCCACTACACGGCCCAGTGCAGCGGGCTGCTAGTCGGCTCGCACAGTCATATGTCGATGGATAGATAGAGAAAGGGGGGAGCGGGGAAGTCTCTCTGCCGAATCATGACGCTATGTATATATATATATATATATATATATATATATATATATATATATATATATATATATAATATATATATATATATATATATATATATATATATATATATATATATATATATATATATATATAATATATATATATATATATATATATATATATATATATATATATATATGCTCTCTGATCACGAGTGAGTTGTATGTCTCGTGCTCGCTGGCGTGCGTGCGTAGCGGAGGTACTCTCCACAGGATGTCGCGAGCAAATTGCGAGAGATGTACGGGGCGGGTCGGGGCGGGGCTGGGAGGGAGGGAAACGAAGGCGATGATATATCTACGTTTATTGGGAAGCGTGTTGGCCAGGGCCGGGCCGGCTGCCGCCTGATTCTGAAGATCGCTCCTGTGCCTCTGTCCTTGTCGCTCCTGTGGCGGTACCCTTGTGCTGGGGTTGACAGTGCCCCATAAGTGCGACAAAGATGGAGGCACGAGAGCGATCTTCGGAATAAGGCGGCAGGCAGGGTCCCAGGACTCGGCCGCCTCTCTTCCACCTCGCAGCCAGCCGGCGGACGAGTTGTTGTCTACAATTCGGTGTCATTCCTCCCTCCAATCAACACCATCCTGTTTCGGTTTCGCCGGGCTGGCGAAGGCGAGAGCAAAAGGGGCAGGATGGGCCCGCCCTGCCCCGCCCCGCCCGGGTGTCACTGCAGAGAGGCACGTGAGGCCCGGGCCGGGCCCTACCCAGCCCAGCCGCACCACCGGAGTCGATCGGAAGAGACTCTTTTCTTACCGGAAACTGACGAGCGACGAAATGAAGATGATTGGTCTGCAATGAGTCCCAAGCCTCCTCTCCCCCCTCCCCCCTCTCTTCACCTTTCTTCCCCTCCGGGTCCCCCGGCACCGTGTGTAATAGAGGGGTACGCGTTCCGCACGCCAGTGCCGCACGCTCGGACACCAAAATCGATTGCGAACCGAGTGACATAGTCGCCACACCCAGCAGAATTTTTCCCTGCACATTGACTTTTCTGCTCCCCCCCCCCCCCAAACGAATACATACTATTTGATCAGGTTTTAAGGCCGACGTAATACATTTTTCTGTAAACTGTTCTAGAGCGTTAAAAGCCCCGCGCGAAATAACACACACACAAAAAAAATGTGGCCTCAGTGCGGTGAGCTCAACGCTGGGCGCGGCACAAAATGCAGTGAAGAGGCATCTCCGACTCTGAGTAAGTTTTATAATAAGCAATCCAGATGTAGAATGTACGACGAACTTTGCCTGAAAACGGGTGCATTTCAAAACCTGTCAATTTTTGACAGGGTTAGCCTGCAATAGGGAACTCCCCTCCCCCTCTTCCCCAGGCGGTCGCGCCTGTCGACCGAGTTTGGCTTATTTTTTTATTTTTTTGCGGAAGGATAGGAAGAACTGCGGACGCAGGACGCGGGAGTCAGAATCGTTTCCCTGCTCCAATCCGTTTGACGCGCTGAAAGTGGAGCGGCACCGCTGCTCGAGTGAGTCGAGAGACAGGTGCATCTCCTCCGCATCCCGTCCCGACGTGGTCCCGACGACAGCCGCGGCGCGGAGGTTCCATCTCCACCACCTTCACACCGTCACGCGTGACGTGACAGAAGTGTGACGGCGTGTGACACATAGTGTGGAGGCTCCGGGTTGCGCATCGCGGGCGGTCTCCGCCAGCGGGATCTGTCGATCGTCAAGTGGGGCAGCGTGGCAGAGAGAGAGAGAGAGAGAGAGAGAGAGAGAGAGAGAGAGAGAGAGAGAGAGAGAGAGAGAATGTATGTCACGGGGCCCCTGGGTTTGGCCTCGAGAGTTCACCATTTCTGCTTTGACGCGCTCGAGGATAGTCAGTCCCTATGGAGAAGAGTATGTTTTGACAGATATCTCTATACGTATAAAAAGAGGGAAAAAAAGAAAGTAAAAGAACTAACACGTCTCTCTCCTCTGTACTGACGAAAAGCAGTAAAAGTTATTCTATCACATCACGCGTGATAAAACGTTGGCCTCTTTTACGGAAGAGAGAAAAATCGTGTCGGTGCCAGGCTTTCCCTCAATATTTAATGCTCTTCCAAGTCGCAGCAAAAGTGTATCGCAGTTTGCCCCTTTTTTTATACAGCATTGTGACAGACAGACAGACAGACAGACAGACAGACAGACAGACAGACAGACAGACAGACAGACAGACAGACAGACAGACAGACAGACAGACAGACAGACAGACAGACAGACAGACAGACAGATAGACAGACAGACAGACAGATAAACAAAAAAAGTCTATCAGGCCTTGGCCGGTGGTTTTAACAGCACAGTTTCCAGAGGCGAGGGCGAGTTGTCTCGGTCAGTAGTGTGCCGGAGCGCCGCGATGGTGTTGCGAGGTGTAAAGTGCTTGCTCCTGCTGCTCCTGCTGCTCCTGCTGCTCCTGCTGCTCCTGCTGCTCCTGCTGCTCCTGCTGGTCCTGCTGCCGACAGGGCGAGCGCCCTCCTAGACCACTCTGGACACGCACCGTTAAAACTCTCTCCCGTCACGCTACGATGGGGATAAAAATAAAATTACTCTTTTTTCCTTTCAGTCGATTTGAGTCGCCGTGTCTACAGTACCGTATACTTGATTCGGCATTAAATATTGACTGTGCTCGCCTCGCGCCTCGCGCCCACCGGCCTGTAAAATATGTTTACATGCTGATAACAATAGCCCGCCCGCTTCTGAGCGTCAGCGAGCAGCACCCTCTCCCTACATCCCCTGCCGCACGCCTACCCCCCCCCCCCCCCTTGCGCGCTCGAGAGGAGCAGTCACCACACCGGATAGAATGAGAGAGAGAGAGACTCGCAATGAAATGGACTCGCCTTGCCCCTTGCCGTCGCGTGTGACATCCGCTCCGCGCCGCGCGGGTTCGGTTTGTTGTTGTTGTTGTTGTTTGCCGATTTGCCGGCGGGCCGCCACGGCGGCGCGGCGCGGCGTGGCGTGGAGGCGTCTCTGGGGTGTAATGAAGCACGTACTTGATTGGCCTCTCCGGCCCGCCGCGCCGCGTCGCCGCAGCCGCAGCCACCCTCATCCTGTAGGCTGACTCCAAAGATCGCTCTCGTGCTCGCGCCTTCGTCCTTGTCGCACTCATGGGTCCCCCTCGGTCCCCTGCCATCCCAAACATACAGCATCGCCATAGGTGCAACAAGGACGGAGGTACAAGAGCGATTTTCGGAATGAGACGGCTGCTCCGCGCGCCACTTTTGACTCGCGGCGCGCGGACGGGACGCGGAGAGTGTCTGACGGAGACGCTCGTCGCTCGTCCTGCTGATTGATTAAGTTTTACGAGCTGGTGCGGCCTGCTGCCTGCTGCGGCCTGCTGCCTGCTGCGGCCTGCAGCCCCAGCAGCAGGTCTGGCCTGGCGGCCAACAAGGAAACGCAATTAGCCTATTCGAACCGCGAGGGAGGCGAGCTGTTTTTAAGTTATTGCGCGCGCGCACCGCGTCCTCTTCATCAGGCGCCCTATTGATTTGGGGGGGGGGGGCGTACGACTGTTTACGATAATGTGTGCCGCGACAGGTTAGCTTTGAGCTGAGCTCCCCCGCGCGCGCGCCTTAAGGCCCCGTGAGAGCAGGCAACCCGCCAGCACATGTGCACCCGGTACAGTATATCTCAGGGGAAAACGTGAAGGGAGCCTGCTGGAGGTGGTTTCTGAACTGAGAAAGTTTTTGTTAGGTGAACGGTTTTCCTTATTCGAACTCATACTGGAGCTACGGCGGTATGACGCGCATGGACGCGCATCCCTCGATTACTTTCCCCTGTTCAAGTTTGGAGGCGTCAGCTGAGCCATTCCGAGAGTGGAGAAGGGAGGCGGTCACTCACACGTCGCGTGATGGTGAGACCGGCCGCTATGGATCGTAAACCCGACAAGGGAATAACTCATACAAAATGTGTACATGAGTTCTAGACTTTTGATCTATTTTTTATAATTTTTTGTTTTGAGTTTTCTTTTGATTTTTCATGGAAAATTTCCCTTTGTAGTAAATTTTGATCTCACCCCCCCCCCCCTATTTCTGACTGTTTTCAATATTTATTTCAGTTATTTGTTCAATTGTTCTCGATTTTTCGGATTTTCCCAATCCTTCTTGGTATAAATTCGAATTTTAGATTTTTTATTATTGTTTGAATGAATTTTTGGGGGGCTTTGCAATTATTTTTAAGTGAGCCCGCACTCGCGTAAACCCATGGACCGCATAGTACTGCAGCTGTGGCGTTATTGTTTTAAAATAAAAATCTTCCATGAAACTATCTTTTTTTTTCTCACACATCCACACACGCTTGCGCGCTTTCTCGCTCTTTTATGCATTTTGAGTGGATATAGCCCTCATTCTCCCAGCTGCAGCGCGCGCTGCTGCTTATCATTGAGCCGCATCTTCTCCCGGCCGCCGCGCCGCCCGCCCCGCTGTTTAGCGCGGTCCCTTTTGCCAACGTCTTGGCGCGCGCCGCAGCCGGGAGCGGAGCGGAGCGCACGCCCCGCCGTCCTGTTCATTTCGAGAGATTGGCACGCCTGGCCTGCATGAGCGCAGCGCGTGCCTTGTATTGGTAACACTGGCGCGGCCAGCACATGGCCCGGGCCGGGCGTGTGTGTGTGTGTGTGTGTGTGTGTGTGTGTGTGTGTGTGTGTGTGTGTGTGTGTGTGTGTGTGTGTGTGTGTGTGTGTGTGTTTGTCGCCCCGCACCCCTACCCGCCCCGCGCGCTCTGCCGGTGTACAGGCCATTGTTCCGCTAATGTGTTTAGTATGTCTTGTGTGTGGCTTTTGCCTGCTGTCGCTTCGTTCCATTCGCAACAAGCCAGGCGGCGGCGGCAGTGCGCTGCGTGGCGTGGCGTTGCGTAGCGCGAGCGCGGGGAGGGGGGGGGGGGGCGCCTGGTACCTCTAACGCCGCGCGCGGCTCACACCATTTGCGTGTGTATGTGTGTGCGCGCGCTCTCTCTCGCGCGCTCGTCGTTTGTTGTGCGGGGCCGTTTTGATCCTTGCCGCGCTGCATACCACCACCACCCCCTCCCCCTCTACCCCCTCCGGCCCCGTGGGGGATGTACCCTGTGGTCTGTACAGTACAGCAGGCGCGCTGCACGGACGACCCCCGCCCCGCGCGGATTTGCTGTTATTGAGCACCTGAGGTGCGGGAGGCGCGCGGGGGGGAAGACCGGGGCCGGAGCAGTGGCGGTGTACTGCGCTCCAGCCGTCCAATTCAGAAGAGCGCGCTTTCGTATCTCTGTCCTTGTCACATGCATGGGCCTCGGCTACCAGGAGTGAGTGAGACGGCACTACGAAAAGATTATCTGAAACTGCGGTACGGTGAGGTATGAACAGGTACGATGAAGAGGAGGAAACGGAGAGGTACGAATGGCGGCGGGTACGTTGCCGCGAAGGAGAAGGAGGGATGGAGCGGAGGGGTGGCAATGTACCGCTGCTGGAGTATTCATACGTCTGCTCTCGCTTTATTAGAGCAGACCCTCAGCCCAATTATACGGCCCACCGTGCGGCGCGGGACTGGGAGCAGGGGTCGTAGGGGTTGGGGTGTGAGGCTCTCGGCTGCGGCTGCTGCTGCTGCTGCTTCTGCCGCTGGAGGGAGGGAGCGAGAGACGAAGGGGAGAGTGTCGCTGATTGAAATGAAACTCGTATTCGGAAATCATCAACCGTGTCCGAAGAGTCGAGTGGTGGGAGCAGGGGAGGGGGGAGGGGGCGGGGGTGGCGCAGTGGGGTGGGGCTGCGCCCACCAAGGGGATGGGGCCGAGATGTCTTACGTCGTCCGTAATAGAGACTTCTTTTTGCTCTGGAAGCGCGAGGGTACTGCAAAATGGTCCCTGTGAGCGTAACGGTCCCGTCACGAGGGTGCTGCAGAATGGTCCCTGTAAGCGTGACGGTCCCGTCACGAGGGTGCTGCAGAATGGTCCCTGTAAGCGTGACGGTCCCGTCACGAGGGTGCTGCAGAATGGTCCCTGTAAGCGTGACGGGCCCGTCACGAGGGTGCCGCCTTGGCGCGATGTCGTCATACCTTTAAACAGTAGGTTGGCCGTGGAAAGGTGCGGGGCCTCGTCACGAAAAAGTTCTGAAAAGCTCGATGTCAGTCCGCGCGCGCAGGGCGGCGTCGTCCCCGCCCGCCGTGCCGATGGGTGGCAGCGAGTGATTGAAGAGCTAAGACTCCGCTGGTTCGCTCCTGCGACCCTCATCACCACGCCGCACCGCGCTCCGCATATCGATCGCTTTCCAATCAATCAGTCATTCCCTCCGTCGCGTTGCGTCGCGACGCATCAATGCGACCAGTCAGCCGCGGCGGAGTGTCAATCCGCGGCCCGCGGATAGCGCCTGGGGAGAGGCTGCGCTAGAAATCCAAGTATGTCACACACTTGCGAGTGAGTTTGCTATTCGTACACTTCTGCCCGAACGGGATTGCGAAATTACAAGGAAGAGCTTAAACTTCTTGTTCTTCTGTTAAGACGATTACTGGATTTCGAACTTTACAACTTCACACAAAAAACGAAGTTTCTTTCAGGGTGGACCTCTTCGACTGTTCCATGTGCACATAGGAAATTTCATAGAAAATTTTCCAAGTATTCCATTTCTTTTTAAATTATTTCGTTTTAGAAAATAATGTTCCACTGATTCCAAATATTCCCAAATATCCGAGCTGATAAATTAAAAGTAGGAACTAGAAATATTCCTGAAAAAAACTTTTCTCTAGCTTTTGATATGTTTTTCCCCAGGCTTCAAAAGCCCTAAAACAATAAATCTTGAATACAATTTTTTTTCGAGCCGACGCAGGTAAAATTCTGGGTGATCAGGGAGATATTTTAAACTGTTTGGAATATTTTACGCTATACATGATCTTTTTTCTATATACATGCCAGAACTACTTATCCAAATATTTTAATGGACTACACTCCATGTAGACACCGAAAAGTCGAAGTGGCTCACCCCTCGGTGTTGGTCTCCCCTCTGCTCCGCGGCTCTCCTCCGGACAGCTATATTTGTCAGAGTGGCACATATTGCCGTAAACAATCATTGCCCGGAACGGGGACGACAGGGTGAGGGGGCGGGACAGGGCCGGGCAGGGCGGGGCGGGGCGGGGTAGGGCGGGGCAGGGCGGGGCGGGGCGCGTGTACGGAGGCACCACCAGTAGCAGGTGGCCTCAGCGCTGCCAGAACCACCACGAGGCCGTCCAGCACCAGGCTCACCCCTCACCCCGCGCCCCGACCCACCCCACCCCGCCCTGCGCCCTGCCCCGCCCCGCCCCGCCCCGCCCCGCCCCGCCCCGCCACGCCCCGCCCCGCCACTGGATCTGTGGGATACTCTGGCCCGAGGGGCCCACAACTCCGAAAAATTTTGTACATCTGATTTCCGGATTTCAAAGATTTCACATGATTTCAGGTGATTTCAACGGATCTCAAAGATTTCAAGTGAATTCACTGATTTCGCGAGATTTCACATGATTTCGAGTGATTTCCATTGATTTCACATGATTTCCATTGATTTCAGTTAAATGTCTACCGAATTCATATGATTTACATTAATTTCGTGAGATTCCTAACGAATTCAAGTATTTTTTGGACGACCTCAGAAAATACACGCACAGCTGATCCAAATTATTCTCTCAATTACATGATTAAATACGATTTTTACTACATTATTGTGAATTATTTTGATTTATTCCAAATTATTGGAAATTAACTTGCAACTGCGCAAAATAATCACAATTATTTCAATTAATTTTTTTTAAAATTCAGAAGCAAATTTTGCTCTGCAATTGAAAGGGTGGCGTGAAAACATGGAAAATTTTTGCGGCAGTAAACCTCCCGAAGGAGGTTGCGGTTCCCGCCAGGCACAGGGCTTTTACCCCCTGTGGCAGCCAACTGCTTCGGTGTTCCATGGGAACCGGCGCTTTGCTGACTGCGATCCTATCGCGCAATTCGACAGATTTGATCCCCGTACCACCATTGGCCTACCCCTAGAGGTACGAGCGGTGTCAAGGGCGTTAGACTTCCTGATCCCAGTTTCAGAGGCCTTACCTCAGAGGGGTACGCGGGATTCGAACCCACAACCCCGAGTGCCGACACGTAGCCAGAACAGGAAGCGACCCAACGCCCAGAGCCACCGAGCCAACGGCGGTGAGACGTGTTTAACTTCTATTTTACCTGCCATCCAGCTGCGGCCAAAGGGAATGTCAAGCGCGAAAAACACTTTCCCGAGTGGGAGTCGAACTTGGGACCACTCAGTTCGGTGTTGCGCGCTCTACCAACTGGGCCACGACGCCACGATGACTGTTCAGTGCGACGGGTTCGAGTTGTATTAGCCCTGTCCTCCTGGCTGGAGGCCAGGATACGCGGCAAATACGGCTCGAACCCGTCGCACTGTACAGTCATCGTGGCGTCGTGGCTCAGTTGGTAGAGCGCGCAACACCGAACTGAGTGGTCCGAAGTTCGACTCCCACTCGGGAAAGTGTTTTTCGCGCTTGACATTCCCTTTGAATTCAAGAGAATTCAACTGATTTCAAAGATTTCACTGATTTCAATGAGATTTCAATATGATTTCTAAAGATTTCGGTGGCCCTGTACCGGGTGTCCAAGCAAAGACATGAACGGCAGTTGGGTTGCATACGCTACTAGGCGCTGGAAATGGAGCCGAGCCGGCGGCAGCGGCTGTGGAGGGGGACCCCCTCTCCCCCCCTCCACCACCCGGCTGATGGAGGGAGCCGTGACAGGGAGTAGCGCGGCTCAGAGCCGAGCCAACGCGAGGCGGGGTGGGGGAGGCCCTTCAGACCTCGCGAACTAGCTACGCACCCCCGCGCGTCTCCCGCGGGCCCGCGAGCCTCACCCGCGAGACCGCGAGCCTCCCCCGCGGGACCACGAGCCTCCCCCGCGAGATCGCGAGCGTCCTTCGCGGGCCCGCGAGCCTCACCCGCGAAACCGCGAGCCTCCCCCGCGGGCCCGCGAGCCTCCCCGGCGAGACCGCGAGCCTCCCCCGCGGGCCCGCGAGCCTCCCCCGCGAGATCACGAGCGTCCTTCGCAGGCCCGCGAGCCTCCCCCGCGAGATTGCGAGCCTTTCTCCGCGGACAACACTAGCAGCCGACGTGTGTCTCACTCGCACACATGGCAAAAGTGTGATAAAGCGACCCCCACCCCGCCTCGCCCTGGCTCGGCTCTGAGCCGCGCTACTCCCTGTCACGGCTCCCTCCATCAGCCGGGTGGTGGAGGGGGGAGAGGGGGTCCCCTCCACAGCCGCTGCCGCCGGCTCGGCTCCATTCCCAGCGCCTAGTAGCGTATGCAACCCAACTGCCGTTCATGTCTTTGCTTGGACACCCGGTACACCTGAATTCCAGAGTTGTGGGCCCCTCGCTCTGGCCTTTTGAGGTTCCTGGCCTCAGAGCGAGATCGAGCTGAAGTTACCTACTTGTGCTGGAAACCAGAAGGATCTGAATAAAGTGGGTATTGCAAACCCGCACTGTTTGCGTGGTTTCTCTGCCACACCCGATCACTGCTCGGCATTTTGGCGCGTCGTCACTGTGATGAGGCTTATACCAGTGTGTCAATAATATACCGACACGCTCGCATTTTTTGTTTTGTGTGTATATGTGTGATTTAACCAATTTAGCGAGGATAAAAAGGGGCGCGAGAGCCGCATTAAAAATTAACCAACATAAAGCTTTACTTTTTCCGTCTCCATCCCTCCCACACGGGGCGCGGCGGCGGGGTCCCGTCCCGGGTCCCTCGAGTCCTGCCGCCACCGCGCGCGCTACCCCGCGCTGCCTGGAGGTCTGGCCGGGGGCCGGGCCGGGGCCGCGACAGGTCCGCGCCGCTCGTGTTCGCGACATGTCGCACGACTCTCGGGTTTCATCGCTTACCCGTCGGCTCCCCACCGCACCGCACCGCTCACTTTAACCCTTCTACTGCACAGGCAGACCCGCGACACTCGCACGCTTCTGCATCCGCAGCTTTATGATTATTCAGAAGAGCACTACTCGCCTCGTCTCTCCGTCCTTGTCGCACCTGGTGGTCGGTGGTGCCCCGTGTTGGGGATGGCAGGGCCTCATGAGCAGTGCGACAAGGCTCTTCGCGGAATCAGACGGCAGGGCAAGTTATCGCGTTGAATATCGATATTATTCTCTCTCTTGCCGCGCACGCTAAAAACAATCTCTTCTGAGGAAAAGGGGAAAACTTTGAGACACCCCGTGACTTTGAGCAAAACTCCTCAGATTTTGAGTAAGTCCCCTCAAAAAATAAGGAAAAATTCCTCACTTTTTTTAAAGGAAACTTCCTCAAAATTTGAGGAGTTTTCCTCAAAGAAAAGCGGGGGCTCAAAGTTTTCCATTCCTCCTCAAAAATTCGGATATTGCACTTGTAAAACAAAGGCGTAAGTGAACGCTTGAATGAAGATTACAGTTACGCTTGAAGACGTTCCGCTGCAAATAAAGCGTAAAGCGTACGATAGGACGAATATAGGAGCGGATCGACCTGTTACGCTTGATTTCAAGCGTAATCTCAGTACGCTTGAAAACGGGGTACAAAGCTACGCCGCGTAGTTTTACTAGTGCGTTTTTACCGTGCGTTATCGTCGCAGTTTTGTCACGCATCCTTCGGGGCGAGGGACAACGCGACCGTGTATGTTGCGGGTCTGCATATCCGCCGCACCAGGCGCGGCACGAGCCAACCTGTATCGCAGCGTCACTATCGCTTCGCGCGTCGCGCATTTAAACGTGCCGACTTGTTCTGCAGCGGCGCCCTCATCCATTATTGTTGCCGCGCTAAACGGCAGAAACACGGCAGCCATCCTATCAGCTGACGCTGCGAGTGGTTGGGGAAGAGAGAAAGAGAGAGAAAGGGGGGGGGGGGTAGAGGAGGCAGTGTGTCAAGTAGACAGTTGATCGCGGAGGCCTTTTTTCCTCTTTTTTATTATTTTACTCGTCATTCTTAAAATATAGGACATGCTATAAGAGGGTTCTCTCTCTCTATTTGACGTAAAGAGGAAGACTATACGCGACGCACACGTGTCGCGGAACAACCAGATATGTCCGTAGTGCTCGGGCCAGTTGGCGGTTCCTGGCCGGGCGGGGAGGGGCGGAGTGGAGCGGGGCGGGGCGGAGCGTAGCGCCGCTGCCGGATGGAGCTGGACTCGTCCTAATAAACCACCGCGCCCTCAATCATTGTCGCGCCAAAACTACCAAACAAGAGTTAATTTGATTCAAAGCGTTGTGCCCCCCCCCCTCCCCTGGCCATCCCCCTCCCCGCGCGCTCGTCCGCCTTTTGCTTTCGTGTAATTTTCGCTCTGGTTGGTGGTGTTTGCGGGAGGCAAGTGCGAAGTGGCCTGCACTAGTGGGGGCTGGGAGGTGGGGGTGAAGGGGGAGGACAAGGACAAAGCGCGGGAGGGGAGGCGCTGGAGAAAACTGCAAGCGGGCGGAAGGAGCCGAGCGACAGTGAAAAATACGTGCCCTTCCTAACTGGCTCCTATTTACGCCGCGGGGCGTAGCAGCGCGTTGGGTCCTTCTCTTCCCCCCCCCCCCTCTCTCTCTCTCTCTCTCTCTCTCTCTCTCCCTTCTTCCTCTCCCTCTCGCTCTCTCTCTCTCCGCACGTCTGGCCTACTCCTCGCTGGCCAATCCGAAGCGACGTATACGCAGGCTGGGTGGAGGTGCTTGCAATCGGCGCGGACAGGACGGCGGGGAAACTTTCCGAGAGTTCTGTGAAACGTGAAACTGCCCGCAATTACGCGATAAATCCAAACAGACCGAACAATAACAAGTGTTTTTTCCCCTCCTTCGATTCAGAAACTCCGTATTTTATAAGAACGTTGCGTGAAGGAAAATTAAATGTATCCGGGTTTATGTGGGAAATTTTCCGCGTTTCATTTTTAAAAAAAATGAAAAAAAACTGAGCGAGTGTTCTTTTTTTTCTTCAGGCCAGCATTACTGGAACTTCCTTTTGGTGCTTTAGAGGGTCCTTCAGGATCACCGGAAAAAATCTGATTGCTGCACATTATCCTACCAACTTTACTGACATTTTTCAATATATCATTAATTCATTTATACTTACTAGTATAAAATGGACTCGCTCCTCGCTCATCTACTCACACTTATTTCTTTTTTGGCTGCATAATTTCACAGACATTTTTGAAAAAAGATATTATCTAGATGCAGAAAATGATAGTTAATAGAAACAGTACATAAATGTACTTATACTTGTGTATCTGTCTGAGAATGACGTCTGGGCTGGTCGAGTCCACGCCACAAGAGGGCGCCTCTCTCCACACCGCGCTCTCCTCTCCTCTCCTCTCCTCTCCTCTCCTCTCCTCTCCTCTCCTCTCCTCTCCTCTCCTCTCCTCTCCTCTCCTCTCCTCTCCTCTCCTCTCCCCTCCCTTCCCCTCCCCCGTTCTTCGCCGCGGCGTGCCATGAAAAATGGCGGCGTGGCGCAGGAAAATGAATTAGCTTTTACTGCATAAATAGCAGGCGCATTATTTATCACACGCTGCCGAGAGATGGGGAGGGGGAGGTGGAGGTGGGGAGCACCGGATGAGAGAGACAGAGAGGCGCAGCAGGCAGTGAGAGATCAACTCCGGCCCCACCCCGCCCTTCCCCAACCCTCCGCGTTCCCGGAACACACACATTTTTGTTTTGCAATTTAGCGGGCGCTGGAGTTAATAATTGCTTCCAAGCGGGGCTAAAACATTTTCATCGCAAACGGCTGTCGAGGGGGTGGAGGGCAGAGGAGGGAGGGGAGGGGGGCGTGACAGGTGAGCGAGCGAGGCGGAGGTGCCCGTAATCGCATTACCATGCGAGAGCTTTCCCAAATCACGGAGCGTATCGCAGCGGCCCGTCCCGCCCTCGTCCCGCCCCCGCCCCGCCCCGCCAGAGAGCCCCACCCTGAATAAAAAGGCGCGAAAAGTTTCGAAATTCATGCTGGCAGTTTAGTCCGGTGCGGTGAGGGCAGGACGGGGCAGGATACTGGCCAGGAGCTGTGGTGGCAGACGAGTAGGCAATCGGCAGCCCAAACACACTGCAGAGTCAAGTTTGCGCCCCTGTGTTGGCCAGGAGGCAGGCACAGCTGCTGCAGCCCGCGCTCTACACGTTTGATGCGTTTGACACACTTATTGCCTACTTTTTAGGCAACATCAACATCGCGTCCGACGGCAGCGTGAGCGTGACGCTGTGGCACCGTGGAACGGAACGGACTGCGTCAACCCCCTGAGAGTTGGGCAACGTGCCGACACATCTGCGGAGGCGTTGCCTAGTCCGCAGGCGGCGATCAGCAGCCTTCCTGCATACTCAAGCTACGACGTATTGTGGTGAAGACATTTCCCATACCACATTACGGGCAATGCTGTCTTCCTAGTTCCGAGTTCCAGTTTCCTCTTCCCCTCCCCTCGTCTCCTACTCTCCTCCCTAGGGATGGATTTTTACCGTAAAATTAAAAGCTAGCGGTAAAATACGGTAAAATACGGTAAAATACGGTAATTTTGGGTAAAATTGGTAAAATTCAATTTTGGCCGTTTTTGATAAAATTTTGTGTTTTTCATTAGAATATATGGCGTTTTACGTTGATTTTAACGTAACATAAAACACTTATGAATTGAAAATAATCACTTTAATCGATATTTTAACCGACAAATTAAATGCTTTTGGACAAGACAAAACAAGGTACAAGGTACACGGTCACTTATTCTATTAACACAGAGATATGAGGATAATAGGGTGTAAGTGCTGGTCGAATCTGAGCTGTTTCTGGTTCTTCATCGAGGCCTTCTGGGTCCGACTCACTGCCGGAATCGGATTCTGGCTCGGGGCGGAGAACGGAGGGGTAGGGGGGAGGAAATAGAAAGACCAGCGGGAGCGGGACGCGCGAAATTCAAAGAAACGCAACCGCTGACAGCGTATATAATGAAATGAGTAGTGAAAAGTCAATAAATCGAATTTTACCAAAATTACCAATTTTACCGGGGCCGGGTAAATTACCGTATTTTACCGGTATAATACCGTTACTTACCGGTAACGTTACTGGCGTGTCCATCCCTACTCCTCCCCTTCCTTCTCTCTCTCTCTCTCTCTCTCTCTCTCTCTCTCTCTCTCTCTCTCTCTCTCTCTCTCTCTCTCTCTCTCTCTCTCTCTCTTTCTCTCCCTCCTTCTCTCCTCCGCTTATTCCCCGGCCGGAGTCTTGACGCGCACTCCATAACCATCACGCCCGCCATCCACAAATTAGTACGTCGGAAAGCCGAGCTGATTGCATTAAATCCGGCGGAGTGGCGGCTCAACGGCGAACTCAAGTTTGCAGGCAGCGCAAAGCGAGCGGCGGGGGCGGCGCCTGATGAGCGTCAAGTTGAGAGACAATAGATTAAAGGGTTTAATAAATTGCAGCGGTGCCTCTCTCGGCCGGGGCTGAGCAGAGCAGGGAGAGCGTAAGCTGTGGGTGGGGGAGGGGGCTTCCTCGCTTTTGCCGCTTTTGCAAAAGGGTTTGCGCGGCGGAGAGACGCGCCGGGTAGAGGAGGGCGGCGGAGAGTAGAGGAGCTCCTGAGGATACTTTCCGTTATTTCAGACGTAATTCACCGGGAAGGCCCCTCCATCTTGAAGGAAATATGGTGTGTTCTTGTCGGAAACGTTGGCACGACGTGGTAGCGGGCGTGTCTGGGGCCGCGCCGGCGCGCGGCTGCATGTGGGCCAACCCTGCTGCTATCTCCTTCGCCCCACCAAGCCCCACCCCGACGAGCCCCACCCCGTCGTGATTCGCTGACGGTCATTTTTCTCTTCCCCCCGCTTGGCCTCGACTGTCGCTCCGCGCCGTGGAAGTCCCTCTTACTTTCCGTCTCAGATTCGAATGTGACAGGTTAGGCTCCTCGCAGCAAACAGAGAGAGAGAGAGAGAGAGAGAGAGAGTGAGAGAGAGACGTGATGGACGGGAGTTTCTCAGGGACTTCTCATGGGTCACTGCTGCATAACGGCGCTTTCGCTCTCAGTGATTTCTGAGGTATTCAGCTTTGCTATGTCAGATAACTATAGGTTTGCCAAGGAAACACCAGAACTTTTACTTTCGCCCTTGGCCTATTTAATCATCGAAAATAAAGATTTCCATCTTCGTCGGTGGACCCGTCTGCAGTGCGGGACGGCTGTGCGCTCTGCGACAAGCCCCAGCCCCGCCCCTCAGCCTCCCCCCGCCCCGCCCCACCCCACCCAACCCCTGCTGGAGCTGGAGCCGCCCTGTTCTCCCCCGGTCGGGCACATCGTCTTTGGCTTCGATGTTCTGCGACTGAGAAGATGTAAGTTTGCGTGGTTCGGCCCGCGAGGCGGGCCGGGCCGGGGCCGGGGCTGCCGCCTGGCTGCTAGTGGTCGTCGTGCTCGCGGTCGCCCTGGACGGGCTGGTCGGCGTGCCGGTAGTGCTCCTCGTCGTCCTGGGCGGGCGGCGGCGCCTGCGGCCGCCAGGGCGCCACGTCCAGCGGGGCCTAGCGCAACACGCAACACGAGACGGGACTAAAAAGTGCACAGAGGGGGAAACCGGGGAAACAACTCTGAATTTTGGAGTACACATTTAGTAAATTATTGGGGATTTTCGTGAATTTTTGTGAATTTGCAAATACATGTATAGCATTTTTGTGAATGTTCCCTTGAATTTTTCTTCTTTTTCTCTCTCTCTCTTTTTTGTAAATTTGTTTGAGTTTTTCTGATTTTTTTCTGAGCTTTCCTAAATATTTCTGATTTTTTAAAAAAAATTCCTGCATTTTGACGTGTACAAAAATTACAGAGTTCTTTTCCCCTCAAAGTGCACGCACGCTGACGCTGCCATCTGAACTGCGAGAGGTTTCCGCGGCAAACCTCTCCTCCATCTGACGTGAACTTGATTTCATTAACATTTTCCGCTTACCCAGCGCTCACCCAGCGCCTCCACGATGTATCTGACGGGCGGGTCGTCCAAGACGACGTCCTCGGCGTAGGCGGCGGCCGCGGCGGCCGGTGCGTGGGCGGTGGCTCGGGGCCGCGGCGGGGGCGGCGGCGGCGGCAGCGGCACCACGCGGGACCGCTTGCCACCCGGCTTCCACCCCCGGGAGTAGGTGAAGGTCTGACCCAGAGCGGCGTCCGCCACCAGCAGCAGCGCCAGGGTCGCGGCCACCAGGCCCACGGGGGTCGCGCCCATCCTGCATGACACCGCGCAGGACGGGCTCAGTGACTGCTTACCTGTTAATGGTTTTAGATCTCTCTTGTTTTATACCCTGCCAGGACGCGGCCGGCCTTCGACTCGATACCTCCGTGTGAGCGTTGCCTCCACCCCCCGCCGCGCCCCGCCCGGGGAAGGGGTGTTCGGGCGCAGGGCGGGGCGGGGCGGGGCGGGGCGGGGCGGGGCGGGCGGGAGACCAGACTAGTGGCGACTCGGCAAACCAATTCGATTTCGAAGGGGATGAAGTGGGTCGATCGTAAACAGGTTGATGTTCGGCGAGCAAGAGACGGGGCGGGCCAGGCCCACTCGACAGCCCCGCAGTGGCCACTCCGCCGCCTCGCCCCGCCCCGCCTCGCCCCCGCCTACATGCACTCGACGGCGAGCTCGGGCTGCCTAAGGCTCTCCCGGGGGTGGCGGGGCGTGGCGGGGGCGGGCTGGTCCAGTCGGGTCCGGTCCACAACTGCTCCCGCGGGGGATCGCCGCGGCTCGTTCGCAGGTTTCAGACTGGGGCTGTAAACTGACTTGAAGAGGAGTCGCGGAGGCGAGGATGGGCGGGGCGAGGCGGGGTGAGGCGGGGCGGGGTGCGCGGCGAGGGTTGTTGGACCGGCCCGACCCCGCGATGCCGTCTTCGTCGAGATTAGAGCGAGATCCCGTATCAGTTCAACCTCGACTTTTCTTTAAACCTCAAACCTAGCGAACAACTGCTTTCTGATTAACCATTTAAGAGCTTTTTTCAAACGATTTTATCAATTATGAATTATTTTATTATAACCACGTCTTTATCGTTTTTCTATTTTATTCATATTTTTTTTTTCGTCGCGGTCTTTTTCCCTCTGAAATCCTACGCAAAGTGTCTTTGTGAACTAGATCCTCATCAGTTTGCCCCTCAAGCTTTGCAGTAGGTTTTTCCCCCTATGTTTTTCCGCCGTGGGGAGCGTGGCGCTTTTGCACTGCTTCCTCTTGTTTCTTACCAGAAGCGCAGCTGCGCGCGCCCGCTCTGCTTCGCGTGAGAGTTCTCTGCCCTACGTGATTAGGCTTTCATGGCCGCGGCCACCTGGCTGGACGAGACATGCGCGCATTTCGTTTCGCATTGTTTTCGGCTCACAATGCCGCCGCGATGGGAAAGAAAGAAGCGGGGTGGGTCGCGCCTAGAGCTCTCCCTGGGCCTCGCCGCCACACCACGCCCCGCCACGCCCCGCCACGCCCCGCCACTCCCCGCCCAAACAGTAGTCTCACATCATTGTGAACGTGCTCAGTAATTCCACACGGAGCGTCTGCTGCGACTTTCGCATGTTTTCCATCGGAGTGTTCAATGATGAGCGAACCCTCTTGGACACATGTCCCTCTAAATGAGGCTAATGCAAAGAGAGAACCGAAGCCACGCGACCTGCTTATCACTTGCCCTGACTTGCGAGAAAGAGGCCACAGATGAACCAAGGCTACTCAACCGTGCTCAACCAATAAATAATTGCCAAAAGCAGCAGTGGGAGGGGATTTAACGCGAACCGTGGGGGATCACTCATACCAAATGTGTACAATGATGCTTTTCATTTTTTTAAATTTTTTGTTTTTATTTTTGATTTGACTTTTCAGCGAAAATTTCTGTCACTTTTTGATAAATGTTGATCTTTTACCCCAGTTTCTAAACTTTTTCAATTTTATTTCTGTTTTAAATTTGGTTTCTTTTATCTCGATTTTTTGGATTTTTCGGCATTTTTCTATTTGATTTGATTTTGATTTTTTTGATTATTTTGTTTTTTAGTTTTAATTTTTTTGGGGGTGGGGGGGGGCGTTCAATGATCCTTCGAAGTGACTGCCCCCTTGGCGCGAACCTCCTCCTGCAGCGTTCTCCAGGCAGGACGGGGTGCGGGGTGCATGGTGCGGGCCGGGCCGGGCCGGGCCGGGGAGCAGAGCGATTCCGGTGCGCGCACTCGTAGGCCCACTCTATGAGTGCGAGAGAGCCAGAGCGCCCTCGCACTGTCGGCAGACTCCTTGAGGGCGAGAGAGACAGAGCGAGGAGTGCGCGCACCGGAATCGCTGTGCAGGCCACCGTCGAAGGGCTTCGCGGCCTGGCGCCTGGCGCGGCGGCGCGGCGGCGCCTCGCCGGGACTGGGGCTGCACTGGGCTCCCGCCGGCCCGCCAGCGCGCTCTAGCGGTGGGCGCGAGCTGATGCGCCGCTGTGGCGAGGAGAGCGTCGCTCTGGCTCAACTTGAGCGCGGGGTATCGTCCGCGGCTTGTCCGCGCTGGGGCTGGACGCGACGGTGACGGGGGCGGCGCAGCGCGCAGCGGGCAGCGGTCGCGGATCAAGACGAAGGAGGCCGTCACGACTCACCAAGCTGGTGTGTGTCCCCGCGTACCGGTGGGGCGAGGACTCTGCGCGGTGAGCCCTGGGCTGGGCACGGGCTGGGACTGAACGGGGGCCGCTACCGGCCTTCACACTATATATAGGGGGAGGGCGGGGCGGGGGCGGGGCGGTGTCCGGTGGCGCCGCCGACGCACCACGGACAAGCCTCCAATCTGTCGCCTTTTGCTTTGGTCAGCGCCAGAGGGTCGCACCTCCCCCTTTCCCACATCGCCGTGCCTCACAAGCCAGAGCCTGGTGTCAAACTTTGAGTTAATCACTGCTTTAAGACTTACCCTTCTTCCCTCCCTCCCTCCCTCCCTCCCTCCCTCCCTCCCTCCCTCCCTCCCTCCCTCCCTCCCTCCCTCCCTCCCTCCCTCCCTCCCTCCCTCCCTCCCTCCCTCCCTCCCTCCCTCCCTCCCTCCCTCCCTCCCTCTCTCCCTCCCTACCCCTCCGTCCCTCCTATGCCCCCCTCTCTCTCTTGCTACTTGAAATAAGGTACAGCGCAATAGAGAATAATAATATTAGTCTTTATTCAGGAATTCATCGATACAAGAAAATATAATACCCACAGTAACCGAATGTACACACATGACAAAAACTAAAACTAGGATACAACTCGTCATGCGATTACCCTCTCAATATTTTGCGCCTCTCCTCTCTTCTCCGCTCCGCTCCGCGTAGCCTCGCTGACGCAGTGCCTGGCCCGGCCTGGCCGCTTGCCTCCAGAGCCGGCCTGTATATTAGCACGCGACTGCGGGGCGGGGCGGGGCAGGGCATGGTGGGGTAGGGCGCGGCCGGCGGGGCGCGGCGGGGCAGGTCGGCGGCGTGGACCTGCCCCAGCACTAGCGGTCGTCGTGGTCGCCGGGCTGCTCGCCAGACTGCGCGAGCGCTGGACGGCGCACCAGGTGCAGCAGCGGGTCCTCCACCAAGCGCCAGGGGTCGTACGGCACCTGCAGAGGGAAAGACCAGGCGCGTACCGAGTTGTAATTCGAGTTTCGATAGGACGACGGACTTTTAATCAGGTGATGACGGGGAGGGAGCTACCCCGGGCACTTTTTGTACTATGCAACCCGCCCGCACCACTCCACCCGGGACTGCATACCCATCAGGCGCCGGGGACCGGCTTCAAGCGCGGAGGTCCGCTCCGCCACTGTTGTTGCAGCCAACGCTCCAAAAGGGCCCTCTCGCGCTTCGCGTGGTCTACGGTGGGGCGTTACCCGGGGGAGGTTCGCGGTTTCTCGGGAGTTACCCGCGAGTCCACGGGGAAAGCTCGCAGTCCACGGGTCCGTCCGTGGGGGTATCTCGCGAACCGCTAATCCTCCGCGGGGGAAGGTCGCTGTCCGCGGATCCATCTCGTGGGTAGCTCGCAGTCCGCGAAGGACCTGCGGAGGATCCGCGGTACGCGAGATTCCCGCGCGGCAGGACGCGCGGACCGCGAGCTTTCCCGGTGGACTGCGGGTTACTCCCGCTAAACCGCGAAACCTCCCCCTCCCCTCTGTAACGCCCTACCGTCCTACCGTAGACCGCGCGAACCGCGAGAGGGCCCTTTCGGGTTCGGGGCGTTGGCTGCAACAACAGTGGCGGAGCGGAGCGTCCGAGCTTGAAGCTGTTCCTCGTCGCCTGATGGGTATGCAGTCCCGGATGGAGCAGTGCGGGCGGGTTGCATAGTACAAAAAGTGCCTGGGGTCCCTCAGCCACCTGGGTACAAATCAGAGCTCTGCAAAGTCGACTCCCCTCCGAGGCCGATCGACACAGGCCGGAATACGAAGGTTTACTTTGCAGAACTCAAATAAGTGTTGAGCACAAATTTTAATAATTTTTATGCAGATTTCTTTGCACAGTAAGCTATGAATTTCCTGGAATTTCAACGATTTTTTTTTAGAGTATTTTTTTTCTCATATTATTTTTGTCATTTTTTAATAATGTCTCTCAACTCCTTCTCGTTTTCTGAAATTTTTCTCAACGACGAGGTGCACGGTTTCTTGAATTTCAAGACCAGGTCTTAGATCTTATGGAGAACGCCAAATGGGATATCCAGGACCGAGTCTTGAAATTCAAGAAACTTTTACCGTGTGTAGGAAACTTCCAGAGTTGTCTCGCCCGATCGGCTGATCGGCTGATACGACTTGTGCTCACCCGGTGCTCGCCGCGCCCCTCGAGGAAGTAGCGGTACAGTGGCAGGTCCTCGGCGAGGATGTCGTCGGCGGGTCCGACCCTGCCCCCCAGGCCGGCGGCCGCCGCTCCAGCGGAGGGCAGCGCGGCCCCAGCCGCCCCCACGGCCCGCTTGCCGCTCTTCCAGCCCCTCGAGTAGCTGAACGTCTGCGCCACGGCGCTGTCGGCCAGGAGCAGCGAGGCCAGCGCCACGGCCAGCATCACCACGAACCCGCAGCAGCCCTTCATGTCTCTGCCTCTGCTCTCCTCTCAAGACCCACTCGGTATGAAACTAGGGTCACCGCACCTTCGAGGATGTCTCTGCAAGCCGATGGGGGAAGTCACTTCGAAAAATCATTCTGCGGCCCCCGAAACGTAATTTTAAAAATTAAAGGAAAAAAATACAGTCAAGAAAAGAGATACAGAAATATACAAGAGATAAGAGAGCAAATGAACGCAATTAAAAAAAAAAAAATTAAAAATGGGGAAACCTCGTACTTCTTGAGTGATGATTTCTATCCTTTATCTCACTTAATTTGAGTGATATTATGGATTCTTTCTGAATAACGAGCGAGGTCCCCGAGCTCCCACCGAAATAGAGCAAGAGGAAAAAATCTTGCTCTTTTTTGGTGAGACACCTCACTCTTGCATTTGCAGTGCGCCCTGCGCCTGGCGCCTCGGAGGTAGGCAATCCAACCTACCCGAGCGGCCGCGGTGGCGCCTGCCTGCCGGGCGGCGCCCCTCTCTCACCTGCAGTGGGATGCGCCCTCGCGCCCTCACCTCGGCGACGGCTTCTGGCGGCGCGCTCCAAACCCACTGGACTGCGGTCCGTCGGGCAGCTCGAGTCCAAGTGGCTCGGCCGGGGTGGGTCCGTGCCTTTTATATCAGGCACCGGGCCGCGAACTGTGGGGGTCGTTTTTGGAAGCAAGGGATTAACTTAGGGAACGGGGGGGCAAGGGTCGGAGCGGGCTAGCGGCCATTCTCTGCCCTACGGACGCTCACCTTAACGCGCCCCTAAGCCCGCGGCCCGGCCCGGGAGAGTGGAGTGGCTGGAGGGCAGCCCCGCTCTGCCCCGCTCCACCCCGCCCCGCCCCCGCCCCGCGCCCGCGCCCGCGCGGGGTGGCCGATGCTCTCACCTCGGGGCGGGAATCATGGTGATTGGATTGCGGCACGTTCGGCGGGATGAACCCGCATCAAACGCCAGGCCGCAGTTCTCTGCCTGACTGAGGAATGGTGGCAATAGATTCAGAAGCGTTCACGTTGCGGATGGAAATATATGCCATGTATTTATTTTTAAATCTCTGGAGTGAAAATAAAAAGTTGGTTTCGGTGCTGTGTTTTTCACACACTGATAAAGACTCGTCTGGTCTGCGGTTCGGAGTGCAGCTGTGCAACTGTACACTCTAAAGATTCTACAGACCCACGGAGAAAAAGGAGAAATGACATGGTTGTGATGATCGACTCTGTTCGATGGAGGGATAGGGTCATCGGAGAGCTCTCCGCGATAGTCTCGAATGGGCTACTTCCGGGTCGACTCTTGACACTTTGAGTTCGAAATCCGATGTAGTTTCCATGAGTCTCGACCTCGTGCCGTCAAGAATCGACCCGGAAGTTGTCCTTTCGAGACTATATCCCGCGGAGCTCTCCGATGACCCTCATGGGCAAAATTCGACAGCTCTTGTCCAAAATTATGATACCGAAAACCAGAAGCTAGTTGTCACAACCGAACACTTACTTTGTTGTCATAGTAAAGGTGGCCGGTCATGACAACCAGCTCCTGGCTGTGGGTATCAGATTGATCATACGGGTCATCCAATTATTCCCATCGAACGGAGTTGATCACCAAAACAAAGTCATCCGCCCCCTCCACCGTGCGGCTCTATTCGTAATACGAACACTTCCGTTCGTAAAGTACGGTAAAAGTTGCACCCACGTACTTCGACAAAAACCATGTTCGTAATTTATGGAGTCTTCGTAAAGTTGATGCTTTCGAAATTCTGTGTAAGATACGAACTGATCTGGGCATCCAATAAACCGTAAAGTACAATTAAAAAGTATGCATCAGGTTCAATACATAAACGAAAATGAGCTTAGAAACATAACGCTCATAATTACACTGCCTTTATCACATATACATCACTCTTATTCCCTGTTCGTTCACTACAACCAATTATTCTTCACACTACGAAGAATTAGGTTTGTGAAGTGATAAGGATCTGCAAGCGCCACATTTCAAACTGAGTTTCTTCTTTTTGCAAAAAAATATTGATTCGGGAACGACGCGGCCAGCACAGCCTGCGCCTCTCTAATCGGAGACTAGATTAATCCCTCTTCCATTTAGCTCTAGACGCGTACGGAGATAGAGAGCAAGGGTTGATTCCACGTTTCAGATCGTAAATTTTACTGAGGGCCGGTGTATTTTTTAGTATTAACTTTAGAGCTGCAAAGGAAGGACACATAAACCTCAAGGTGAAAGCCACAGAGGCGAGGCGAGGCTGGCGCATTCACACAAACTTCGCGCTGCTTCCAGGACTGCCGCTCTCTTCAAACTCCAGTCGACTTTCCCAAAGCACAGCGTAGCAATTTATCACTTGTAAGCATTACTTCAGAATATTTCTGTTAAATTTACTATGCTTTTGTTCTTTAAGATTACTAAATAACTCGTTTTTAATCTCAAAATGAGAGTTTGTGATTTCGATCTGTGAGGTTGGCACTTCTCGGCAAGAACAGAACGAAACTGGCGCTGTAGCGGGCGGTGAGCGCTTTCACTTTTCTTGGTTTTGTTGTTCTTCAGCCAGTCGAGTTCATAACATGGCTGCCATGCGATGATTCGTACATCGCGTAGTTTACGAACGTGTTTATGACTCACCTCCGTGTTCTCTCGCGCTTCCCCCGTCTTAAATGTGCTCAAAAAAGGACGTTGGGTGGTGTCCTTTTGTGATATCGCCCTGAAACTTATTGTGATCGACGAACAACTATGGAATCTTTAAGAAAATGGTTCTACAAACCCAAGGTAAGACGACGTACAAGGCTAGGACCACCATCCCATACGTTCACACAAAACATGTTTTGGTTCCAGGATCTTAGTTAACATTAATGTTTTGAATCAGTTTGCTTGATTTGTAACATTTAATCATTTTCAAAACTAAGGCGGTGACTGGTAAATTAGTGGACTTGATTCTTACAGATGTGACCTAGAAAATATCCTTGTACGAGAAAAGAAATTTAACTTTCCTCCATTGTTCTTTCTTTTACTTACGTTAAAGTAGTTTCTTTCATTATATTTCCTTGCTTGAATCATTCATCAATTAATTAATTTTGCTCTTTTTTCTCCTTCCATGAAGAACCTCCTTTCTTAATACTCATTGTTATTGTTTTGATTGGTCCGGACACATCTCTAGTCCTTAAATCTCATTCAATTTTTTCATTAAAACTCCACTAAATTTCCAAATAACTGATTGCCATAAATAAAGCACCCATCAATTTTATTTCTAGATACCCTTTTTTAAAAAAAGTAGCTATTTTAAAATGATTTCCTCATTTTTGATTTACTTTCTGATTAAGTTGGTATATCGCCATTTATCAGCTGTGACAGATTGTATTGCACTGGCCTCAGTTTACTCTGTCTTGTGATATTATAATTTGTTTTTCACTGATTGAATGAACTTTCCAAAACCAACTAAGTCGAATGGGTGGAGCCTGTATCATTTTACATTCTGAGAAGTGCCTGGTTATGTTTGACATATGTTGTGCACTTGTTCACATTTGTATATGCCGTCACTGTTCTAAAACGGAAGTGAAAAATGTGTTTCTTTTTTCGTCTGTATTGCTTTTTATAGGTTATAATTGTAATTGCTACAAATTGAACAAACCACTTTTACGTACATGAAAAAGATAACAGTTTTAACTGTTAAAAGAAACTGTACATTTGTTTTGAAGAAAACAATATTTGTGTTGAGTGTGTTGGCTTCCAACATGAAATGTTATGCTCTCCGTATATTTAAGACATATCTCAAACTTTTAACTGGTCTCTGCTCTTGTAAAAATGAGCTGCAAGGTCTCGATTCTACTCTGAAACCCTGTTTGGGTCAAGCTTTCGGTGTCATGTCATCTGCTGTTGACTTTACTTCAGAGGGAGTGACCGCCCGGTCCGCCCCGCCCCGCCCCGCGCTGCCCCGCGCCGCCCCGCGCCCTGGCCGCAGCCCGGCTGACCGGGGCGTGGCGACGCGTGGCTGGCCGTGTTAAGGTGTTGTCTTTTTAGCCGAGAGGAACAGGTCGCTGTCCTCGCCACCACCGACCTCTGGCATTGTTTTCCTTCCCCCTCCCCCGTCCCCATTTCCATCCGAGGGGCATTACTCCTCCGTAATTTATTTTTATCATAGTTCTGTAGTTATTCCTGTCGCCTTGTTTCGCCCCTTTTTTTGACGCGCTCATCGCGGCAACTTTTTTCCTGTCCCTCTCGAGCGCGTCACATGACTCGACGATTTCGTCACATTCCGTGACACCCGCACCACGCTCTCCGTGACAGTGTCGCTTCGCTGACGGGCCGCACCGCCCTCCGTGTACTGTAACTGTTTCGCCGTGTCTTTGCTCGCATCTCGCCCTCCTATCTCATCTCTTATTTTGCGTCTGTGTCGGAGTGTGTACTCGCTGAGAAAGGGGGGAGTGGAGTAGGAGAGCAGCAGGGCCCGGCCGGGCGCGGCGCGCGAGAACCGCAGCTGGGAACGCCCCGGCGAGACCGGCCCCGCTCCACCCCACCCCACCCCACCCCACCCCACCCCACCACGCCCCGCGACCCGCCACGCCCGGCCCGCACGCCAGTGTTTGTCGCATGCCGGCACGTAAAGTCCCGTGCATATTGCACAGTGGTGTGGCGGCTGCGCCATCTTTGGGGCGGCGGGTTCAAGATCAGCCTTCTGGGAGGAGAGGGGACCTTGTTAGTTTTTGTCAGCGTGTTAACAGTCGCCGCTGCCGCGCGGCCTCTGCTGCTGCTTCTTATTCTTGTCTGTCGCGCTATCAGTCGGTTTCGAATAATATCGCCCTGGCGAACCTTGTGGGTATGGAAACAGAGTCTCAGGCGAGGGGAAGGGGGGCCTTCCTGGCCGGGGGCAGAGCCGATTCGTACGGGAGAAGAGGGGCAGCCGAGTCGGGTCGGGCCGGGTCGGGCCGGGCCGGGCACGTACCTCTTGTCCTCTGCGCGGACCGGACACGCCCAGAGTGGCGCGGCTCCTGTTCCTCCCGTCTGCCGCCCACACGCCCCGCGCCCCGCCCCGCCCCGCCGCGCGCCGGCCGGTTTGGACCAACAGTAGACTTCCCCCTGCTCCTCCCACCGCGACGTCAACGCTGCGCGGACGTCCTGGAGAAATTTGTTGCCACTTTATGACTATGGTTGGATCAAAAATAAACTGGTGTTCAAAATAATGAAACGCCCCCGGGTTTGGCAGGTCCAGCTGTTCGCGGGCGGGCGGCCCAGCGGCGGAGCCCAGCAGGGCAGTGATTTTCCGTCGCCCATTTCCTCTCCTCCCGCTCCCGCCGTCCATGTTAATTGACGTATCACCCGCGCCGCGTTTAGGACTCGTGTGGCGAGAGGAAGCGAGGCGGGGCGTGGCGGGGCGTGGCGGGGGGCGGGTGCACATGTGTGCCGCCCTTTCCCGCTGTGGAGCGGCGTTCTCAGGCGAACTTGTCCTTTTTCGTGGCTCCCTGCAACGCCCCGCCTCCGCCCCGGGCACCCAGTTACAGGAGGGGCCTCGGACACCTCGACGCCCAGGTCAGCAAGGTGATCCCGAACACCGTTTTGTACTGTCCTCTCTCTTGTGCTCCTGATGGCCGTGCCCCATGCGTGCGACAAGGAAAGAGCAACGAAACCAGTGTGCGGAATCTCCCCACAGATTCAGGCGCGAAAGGAGACGCGAAGTTTTCTTGGTGGCCGTGTAGCCCACCCCACCCTAGCCGCAGCCGGCCTGAGCGCCGCACGCAGCCTCGTTACTGGATCGCGCCGACGTCAAGGTCGTTCCGCCGTGACGCGATGCACACCCTGGCGGGGCGGGGCGGGGCGGTGGTGCAGCTACCGCGCGCGCCAGGGGGCGGGGCGTTAGACGATAAGGTGGCGCAGGGCCGTCGTGGCTCATGCTGGGCCGGGCTGGGTCACACTGGTCGTCATCATTCCGAAAACAAGCAGTTATGTGCCTCGGCCGGGCTGAGCAATGGGGCGTGGCTGCGGGGCGGCGGGGGCCCCGGTCAGCCGGCTGGTCAGCCCCGGGGGCTATTCTGGGAGCACTGCCCCGCCCCGCCCCCGCCTCGTCGTCTGCTGCAGTCCGAGACCCGCACCACATGCGTGTGAGATCGCCCCGCCCCGCCCCGCAAAGACCCTTCACCCTCGCGGTCATCTCCTTATGTGTGTGGCCCAGCAAGGTGATTCCGAACAGCGTTTTGTAGCGTCCTCTCTCTTGCTCCTTATGGCCGTGCCCCATGAGCGCGACAAGGAGGGAGCGACGAAAGCAGTGTGCGGAATCACCCTACTGCTCGGCCCTCAGACCGGAGCACGGCGCATGGCTGGCCACCACCTGCCGACTGATTCCGCACATCGTTCTCCTCTATACCTTCTGTATAGCCCCGTCCTTGTCGCACTCATGGGACAACCCCCCTTGCGCGCTGTGCGGAATCAGTCTGCAGCGTGACCCACAGGCGGTCTGGCGGGTGGGCGAATCCTTTTAGGCTGCTGCTGCCCGCCCCGTCAGGGTCAGGCAACCTGTTGTACGGCAGCGGGCCCGACCCTACCCGGGCGCGGTGCCCGCAGGGGGCTGGGCCGCCCTTCACCCACCTCACCCCGCCCCCGCCCCGTCCACCGCGAGAGGAGCGCGGGGCTCTGAAAAGCAATGGGCCGGAAAACGAGGGCGTTAAGTAAAGTGGTGAGGGTTGCACCTCGCGGGCGACCAGTTCGGCGAAAGCGAGGGTAGCAAGACCCGTCCCGTGGCCTGCTCAGCTCAGCTCAGCTCAGCCGGAAGGCGCGGGAGGCGGAACCTCGCCTGGGCCGTCATGGCCCGCCTCGCCACGCCACGCCGCGCCCTGCCCCGCCCTGCCCCGCCCTGCCCCGCCCTGCCCCGGCCCCGCCCTGCCCCGCCTGCCCGCGCGCCCTACTCGATCAGCATGCCCACGGCACGGGGCCGGCGCCGCCGTGCCGCCCTGGGTGGTGGCTGTGGGCATTGGGGCATTCCAGTTTCCGATCTTGTAACGTGACGAGAGGTCGACTTGGCAACATGGATGTCCGCGGACCGGGCGGGGTCGAGGGCGCCGCGCCACGCCACGCTGCTCGCCTTTTGGGGCGATGCGCGTGTGTTGCGGTGGGTCGGGCAGGACTGCTAGACACTCTGCACCCTGCACTCTCTCTGTCTCTGTCTCTGTCTGTCTGTCTCTCTCTCTCTCTCTCTCTCTCTCTCGTGCTCTCTCTGTCGCCGTCGCGTTTACCTTTATCACACACTTCTCACTTTGGCACGGTCTGCTTTGCTCCCCCCCCCGCCTCGGCTGTGAGAAAGTGGCTCCGGACTGTCAAGGTGCCCAGCACGCGCGGATCTGTCTTGAATAATAATTTGTAGGCGCGGTGAGTCGCTGTCCTGTCGTTGGGCAGGGCGGGGTGGGAAGGGGTGCTCCGGTCAGCACCCGCGTAACGCGGCGGAGCGGGGCGCGGGCGGGTCGTGACATAACAGGTAGCGTGGCAATGAAAAGCGGAGGGAAGGCCAGCCAGGCCAGCAGACACTGATGCGCCGGCCCGGCCCGGCCCGGCCCGGCCCGCCTCACTCCGCCCCGCGAATGCGAATCGATGGGTCGACGTTATCGGCATGGCGGCGGCGTGCAAGCGTGAGCGGCTCGTGACGATCGTCAAGATTATTCGCGAATTGAAACTTTTGGGCACGTGCAGCGCTGTGGGCGCGGGGCGGGGCGGGGCGGGGCGGGGCGCGCTGCTGCGGCTTGTGGTGCTCGCGGCGTATGATTTGTCGCGCTCGCTCTGTATCGACAGGACGGGAGAATGTGTGGGGAATGACCAACCAACGCGATAAAGGCGCGGAGATACGGTCGGTCCCTACCGCTCTGCGTGTGTGTGTGTGTATGTGTGTGTGTGAGCTGCGGTAAAACATTGGTGCGTAGCGGTGCGTAGTTCTAGCGGTCAGTCGCGCTGGTCGGTCTCGGCTGAAAGGTCGTTTCGGTGCGGATCGATACGATGCGGTGCGGCGCCAAAGGGTTGCCTGCCTCATTTCGACCAGTCAGTGTACGGGTCTCTGATGATCAGTCGATTTATCAGTCATTTTCAAGTCACGTCCGGTCAAGGCGAAAAAAAAAAGAAGAAAAAAACGCAACTACGTTTCAGACCTTGCCGAAAATCTCGTGCTTATCGTTACTTATTTTTATTTTCCTCCCGGCGTCCAGTCCCGCTCCAAGGCTTTGACTTGTAGTCAGTATGCACCGAGGGGGGGATCACTCAGACAAAATGTGTACTGTGATTTCTTTTGCCATTTTTTCTTCAAGAGAATAATGACAACTTTTTGTCATTTTTTGATAAATTTTCATTCTTTGCTCAGTATGTCTTTGTTGGCGGCCGGCGCTGGCCCGCCGACTTGTTCCGAAGATCGCTCTCCTCGCTCTGCTGTCCCTCTCCCAACGCGTTACGGAGTAGCCCATGAGTGCGAGAGAGACAGGGCGAAGATAGCGCTCTTCGGACGGAACAAGGCGCTGGTAGGCAGGCCCGCCGCGCGCGCGTGTTCGCCGGGTCTGCCTACCCCCCAGGCTCCCGCCGCGCCTTTTCCCCCTCGGGCACGCAGGTTGTCATGTGAGCAGCCGAGCAGCCGGGGCCGGACCCGCCAGCGCGGGACTTTCACCGCTTGTGCTGATGCTATATGGTTTCATGCCAAGGCCGTGTAACGCCTAATGTGAGAGAGTGTTTGAACAATCTGTATAAGAAGGCGCAAACGGTCGTCAAATAAGCTCCCCACCATTTGCTCTGCAGTGCGGCTGCGACTGCAGTAGGCAGAGGCGCCGCGCCGGTGGCGCTGGTGACTCCACGTGTGCTGTGTGCATGTCATGCCTAAAAGTTAAAGTAGAAGGAGTGCGCGGGGCGAGCAGGGCAGGGCTGACCCGGGAGCTCGAGGGGGAAACAACTCTGAAATTTTTGTACACTTTATGTAATTCAGGAAAATTCAGAGAAAGTTAGATTAAAAATACAAAATTTCAGGAAAAATTATGAAAAATTCTCAAAAATTTACGAAAACTTCAAGTGAAACTTCAGAAAAATTCTATAAAAATTCGCTAAAACTCGCAAAAAAAAAAAAAAAAAAAACACGAAACGTGCACACCAAAATTCAGAGTTGTTTTCCCCTCGCGGGAGCTGCTGTTGACTTGTTTGCAGCCGGCGGGGCGGCGGGGTGTGCTCGGCTCCTCGACCTGGCCAATGAAAGTAATCCAGTGGCCGTCAGGAGTGGTTGGCTGCTTGGTATACCTCGGCTCGGCCCGGCGCATATCAATCGGGCCGACCGGTCGGCCGTCGCGTCGGGGTCGGGTCGGGTCCTCTAGGTCGCACCGGGCTGGGCCGAGCCGGCGGCAGAGAGGTGTTTGCTGGCACCAGGAGGTCCCCTCCCCCTCCACCCCCCGGCGGGCCCCCTCGCCTCACCGCCGGGCCGCCGCGCCGCTCTTCAAACGCATGATGTAACGCTCCTCATGTCGCAATAAGGCGCGAGTCTCATGATGTGTCCGGCTCGGTCATTCGCAAACGAGTTCTGCTCCATATGGTGTCGTCGTCGTGGTCGTTATTGTTGTTTAAGTCTGGAAAAATTTTTCTTCTCCTCGCAAAGAGGAGGAGGAGGAGTCAACAAGACCGTCTCGTGATCTCTTGTGGCGCGCTGCGGCCGCGCCGCCTGGCTGTTTCGGTTGCGTGCAGACGCACCGCGCACGCCTCCTCCTCACTTTCTCGCACGCTGCTGCTGCTATGCCGACGACGCGTTTTTGGCCAAGTCCGCGCGGTTCGGGGCGGGGCGTGCGAGGCATAGGCGGCTCCCTAATGTGATCCAAGAGGGAAACGACTTTGATATTTGTGTACACCTCATAATTCAGAGAAATTCGCTAAAATTTGGGTGAAATTCAAGCAAAAATTCACAAAAGTTCTATAAGTGTTTGCAAACATTCAGAAAAAATAACAAATTTTGCACACCAAAATTAAGGGTTGTTTCCTCCTCGGTATTACTTGAGCACTCTGTATACTACTGCCCCGATTGGCAGCCGATCGACGAGGCGGAAGCGAATGGTCGCACTCCCGCGTGTCCATCCGTGCGGAGAAGCACAATGCAGGAACAACTGCGGGTGTTTTTTGTTTTTTTGTTGTTGTGGGGTGTAGGCGAGACTTTAGGACCTGGCGCTGGCGGGGCGGGGCGGGGGAGGGTATGGCGCGGGGTCGGCGCCTGGGCTTTGGGCGGCGGGCTGCCGACGCAAAGCGGCTGCATTGTAAAGCCGAGGAAGGAAGGCGTTCGCCGTCCCCCTAAAGTCCTGCTACAGGCTGGTCCCCTCCCCCTCCGCACTTGCCGCTGCCCCTGAGCTCCAGTCAAGCGCCACCGCTTGACTCAGCCCCCGTGGTGAGCTGCGCCGGGGGCGGGGCGGGGCGGGGCGGGGGTGTAACGCTGTGGCGCTGACGTCACGCCCAGCTGATCGCTGCCGTCACGTCACGCTGCCCTGGCCGGCCGGGCCGTCGATCCGCCGCCGCGTTGTGTACCAACCGCGGACGGATGGATGCACTCGAGGGGTATATCTCACCTCTTCTCCAATCAAAGTGCTGTACACCTAGCGTTCCAATATCATGTCCCAATCACTACCCAGTCACAGAATTTTACGACAGAAATCTATTTAAGGCACCTAAACATTTTGAAATATATCGAAGTGGTGCCCAAAATTTAAAGCTTAGTTTCTTTAAAGTTTGGTCATATTTTCCTTCCTATCACAATGCAGCCCTCCAGTGTGAACCCAATTAAAGAGTGAGGTACCCATCGGATTCACTCGCAGCCAGGGTGTTTCTGCACAGCGCTCAGTGGGGTCATCTCTCTCTCTTTATCTTTCTCTCTCCTTATATGCGCGTTGCTCAGGGGTGTGACAAGGACGGGTAGAGACGAAAAGGCTGTACGGAATCGTGCTCGGGGGGCATTCCCCCGCACGTCCTCTTAATGGATGTGTATGCAAAACGCGGCAAAACGCCGGCGCGCGACGCGAGCAGGACCTACTGTGTGTACCGTCTCGGTTTATTTTTATATCCTTGTTTTGTCTGTCTTTTTTTGTTTTCTTCTTTACTTTGTATCCTTTTTGTTGTTGTATTATTTTCCTTCGAGACGCCCTTGGATCACGGCCGGGCCGCGTCGCATCCTGCAACGCGGCGCTACTGTTGTTCTTTCTGCCCCGCCCCGCATCGCCTTGCCCCATCCAGCGGGCTGCCGGGGCCGGGGCTGCCAGAGCCAAAGCGCAGGCGCCGTGCGCTCTCTGGGGCGGGGCGGGGCGGGGCGGGGCGGGGCTCCCGACGGCCCGTGTCGAGCAGGCAGGCAGGAGGTGGGGCGGGCGGGGCCGCGTCATCAGAGCCAAATTTGTTGCGAGTGCCTTTTGTTGCAATCGCCTCGCGCCACGCCTCGCGCCTTGTCAGTACGCCCCGCCCCGCCCCGCCCCGCCCCGCCCCGCCCCGCCCCGCCCCGCCCCGCCCCGCACTGCCCCTCGCGATTCCCGCTGACTCTTGTCGCAGCCTTTTCAGAGTGGAGCGAAATCCCCCGCGCTCAAGTGTGCGTTATTGCTACACTTTGGCTCGCCCCGCTCGCTGCAGTATTTGCATTTTCCTTCCTTCTCTCTCTCTCTCTCTCTCTCTCTCTCTCTCTCTCTCTCTCTCTCTCTCTCTCTCTCTCTCTCATTTTTTTTCCCCCTGTGGCTTTGCTCTTGATGGCTCGTTATCGCGCCGCACTTCGTCATATCCGTCCGCGTCAGTGCGAGTGTGGGCGAGTGAGGTGCACTCAGAGGTGTGTGTGTGTGTGTGTGTGTGTGTGTGTGTGTGTGTGTGTGTGTGTGTGTGTGTTCGAGAGAGTGAGTGTATGTAGTATGTGTGTGTGTGCGTTGTCAGATTTGCCACCGCTAGTTTGCGTCCGCCGGCGCGGGGCGGGGAGGCGGCGCTGCCTGCGGGTTGATTCCGAACCGCCTTTAGTAGTATACTCTCTCTTGCTCCTTCTGGCCGAGACCCGCCTGAGAGAGCGACAAGGACAGAGAGACGAAACCACTGCGTGCGGAGCCCACAACAGGCGGTCTGCTCCGCTGCGGCGGCGAGGCGATATAGGCGCCGCGCTGCGCCGCGGACTCATTCTCGTCCTGTGAGTCACCCGCCGGGTGGAGCACGCGGCGGCGAGGCGAGGCGAGGCGGCCGTCGAATCATATGCCATCACGTTAATCACACCGCGAGCGACCTGAGTGAGCCCGGCCCGGCCCGGCCCGGCCTGGCCCGGCACGAGAATGCGCGAGTCAGTCTCATCGCCTCATCGCGCCGGCCGTGCCACCCGTCACAAGACGCCGGCCGCTTTGTTATATCTCTGAAAAAGAGGGGGGGGGGGGGATGAGGGGACACACACTATACAGCACTACACCCCACAGCTGGTTTGCAAACCAATGATAAAGCACGAGTACCCCCGCGCTGGCCCGGCGCACTGTTAAAACCTTGCGAAGAAAAAGTTCATATTACAAACAAAATAGTTTGTAAGCTGCGAAGTATTTGGCTGCTTCGCAATTGCGAAGAATTTCTTCGCAACTTACAAACTATTTAGTTTGTAAGCCGCAAAAAGTTTGTAAGCTTGCGAAGCGTTGCGAACTATTTTGTTTGTAATACGAACTTTTTCTTCGCAATGCGAAGCATCCAATTTCTTTGCAACGATTGTTCGCAAGGTTTAAACAGTGCGCCGCCCGGCGGACAAAGTTTAACGCCCACCCTCTTGGCGATAATAATCCTCGTCTTGCTATATCTATTCGGATAAGCTGATCTAGCTGATCAAAAAGACATTTTTTCCCCCGCTTACTCCCCCCTGCGGGTACACTGTAAATACCAGAGCGAGGATTCTCGCCCTCAGGAGAGCGATAAATTTTCTCTCACTCTTTGAGAGCGAGGTTTGGTTTTCTCGCTCAATTAGAGCAATAGTCTCAAAAATCTCGTCCTGTTTGAGCGAGGATTGGGAAACCTTGTTCTTTTTGAGTGAGGATTATTTTCCTTTATCTCACTTAATTTGAGTGATGTTGTAAATTCTCTCTCAATAACAGCGAGGTTCCTAAACTCTCACTTTAAATGAAGCAAAAGAAAAAATCTCGCTCCTTTGTGATGAGACTTCTCACTCTTGCATTTGCAGTGTAAATGTTGTGCCTATCTTCAGGCAAAATCAATCTGGTGACCTAGACGACCGGGTGCACATGTGCAGCACTACGCTTACTGCTGTGCGGCCGGCGGGGCCGGGGACTCGGAGGCACGGCGGCACGACCTGGGGGGACTTGGGCTGCAGGTGCCAAACACAGTGTCCTTGGTCATTTCTGCCTCGCTCTCCTCTGGGCGGGCTTGTGGTCTCGGTTCGGGCCAGGACGGGTTATCTCCCCGCCTCGCCCGGCCCCGCCTAGAGCCCTATAGCTTCGCGAAGCTATAGGGCTCTAGCCCCGCCCAGCCCCGCCCAGCCCCGCCCAGCCCCGCCCTGCCCCGCTCTGCCCCGCCCCTGCCATGCCCCCGCCGGTGCATTTGGCTGGGGTTGCGACAGAGTCAGTACCGCCCCGGCCCCGCGCTGATACCCAGAGATACCGAGCCTACGCACCCTACCCTGCTGCCTTGCACGGCCAAATGTTTGGCGAGACCCGCAGGGCCATGGCTGGGGGCAGGGCGGCTAGGCGGGGCTAGGGTCTGGCCGAGGTCGGGGCCAGGTCAGGGGCCGGGGCTGGTTCCAGTGCGAGTCCAGAGTGCGCATCATGGGGCGAGAGGGAAACAACCCTGAATTTTGGTGTACACATTTCTTGAATTTTCATAACATTTTTCTTAAGTTTTGCTTCAATTTTAGCCCTTTTCTGGTAAATTTTCGTGATGATTTGTAATTATTTTTTTTTAAATTTCCTGATTTTTTTTCTGATTTTTGTGTAATTTTCCTGGATTTATCTGAATTTTTCTGAATTGAGAGGCCTCCAAAAATTTCAGAGTTGTTTCCCTCCTCGACATGGGGGCAGTGTCGACGCCGCCCTACAGCACGCGGGGGAGGGAAGAGTGATTTGGATGTGTGCCTCTATCCTCGTCTCTCTCGCGAGAGCGATGGACGAGTCGAAGCAGTGCTCTGCTCAGGGCAACGGGCATACGGCATCAGTCGGAAACGCATCATCTGACCTGCGCACAGCGCAGCTTCTGGCCTGCCTGTGGCCTTCCCTCGCGACCGCTTCCGGCTCCTTGCACCGCCTCTTCCGCTTTTTATGGAAACAAAACTCTATAGTAAGGCGTGTGCAATGAGGCGTGAATGATGTCGGCTGCGTCTGCGTGCCGGGCACGTGTAGTGGTGGTGGTGGTGGTGGTGGGCTCGCGAGGGACTTCGCCATGCGCGGCTCTGCTGGGAGAAGAGAGGCCTGCCTGGGAGTGGCGGGGCGGGGCGGGGCGGAGCGGAGCTGGGCGAAAGTGCAAGGCAGCTGTTTGCCCTCACCTCACCTCACCTGTGCGTGCGTGTGTGTATTCACCGGCTGTGCGGCGGAGCTGGGCGTATCTCCATTACTGCAGCCATTGAGCTCACCGACCGGCCCGGCCCGGCCCGCCGCCCGCTGCTACTGTTTGACCCAGAGAGTTCAGGGTGAAGCCAAGCCAGGCCGCTATACCTAGTTGGGCGTTTTTCTTTTCTGTTTTCTTTTTTTTTTTTTTCCGTTTCGTGCGCCTGGGCGCGGTAGGTGTAGCAAGCGCGAACCTGGTCTCGGCTCGACTCTGCTCGAAGCCGCTCGAAGCGCTACTCGGAGTCACTTTCAGTTTCGGTTTCACTGACGATCCAAACTGGTGCGGCGGGGCGTGGCAGGGTAAAGACTTTTAGGAGAAGAAACTAACCCTAGTTTCTACGGCAGCGCGTGCCGCGTAGTAGAGTTTTCGCATCTTCATCTTTCTCTTTCTCTCTCTCTCGCTCTCTCGGGGCGTGGCCATCGCATCGGGAGCGAGAGAGGTGACAAGTCGCTCTGCGGTGTCACTCTGCATCTGCAGGCAACAGGCACCTGCTGGTGTCTCGGGAGGAAGGAAGGGGGCCGCCCGTTGGGGTCGGGGAGGGGGGGGGGGGCAGCTGCAAGGTCCGCGGGGCCCGCGGCGATGCTTAGCTGCGCAGCGGCGACGGCGGCGGCGGCTCCGAAGGCCGTCCGCATCCCGCGCAGGCGCTGCCCAGCAGACTTATTCAGGAGAGCGCTCGCTCCCCTCGCCCTGCCTCTCTCGCACCTACATGGCGAACCCCTTGAGTGCGAGAGAGAGACAGACAGACAGACAGGACAAGCAAAGCGCTCTTCTGAATCAGTCTGCAGGCTAGCCCAGGCCCCCAGCCCCAGGGGCGGGGCCGGCCGGGATGGACTCCACTACGCCGCCGCCTAGAGCCGTACATTTATCGCGGCCCGCACCGCACGGTTTCGGAAAAGGGAAGTGAAGAGTGACTTGCTGCAAACAGAAAACGCTTATGTACAAATCGTCGCTGGCGGGGCGTGGGGGGGGGGCGTCACACAGATTCGCGTCGCGCGCGTCTCTTTCCTCGTAGAGTGTTAATGGAGGGGGGTATGCTTACACCGACGACGGGGCGGGTCGTCATCACGCCGGCTATTGACGGCCTGGTCGGGCCGCCCCGCGCCGCCCCGTCCAGACAAAGCCATGCGTGATGAGTAATCAGGTGTCTTCCCACGCGCCTAGACGAGACGAGGACTTCCCCGCCCGCCCCGCCCCGACGGTGATTGTAATTAGAAGCCTTTCCCCGGGCGTGGCGTGGCGTGTCATGGTGCCCCCCCCCCCCCGCCCCGCCAGACCAACCCCTTCAGCCGCCGCGCCTCCGCGCCCCGCCCCGCCCGGAGAGGTCGTGGGTCGTGGTGTGTGCTGCTGCCATGCCTCTCGCCTCCGAGACGATCTAACAGGTGGTGGGGTGGGGGCAGGAGGGGCTGACAGAGTTTCTCTATGGCTGAAGTACGGCCGCGTGGCGGCGGCAGGAAGAGGTAGTCAATCGCGGCAGCTCAAACTCAGCGAAGAAAAAAGAAGAGGGGTTGGGGTGGCGGCAGGCAAGTGGGTTGCCTCCGCGTGCTCCGCGCCTGCTGCTTGACGCCGCGCACCGGGTTGATCAGGTTGTTGCCTACTTTATTTGGGCGCGGTGGGGGTGGGGCGCGGTACGCTGGGCTTGTCGTTGTGGCTCGGCTGCATGCCATTGCCCCGCCGCCCCGCCCCGCCCCGCAGTCGCCGTTCATCGCGACAGTATTGGGCGATAGCGGCAGGGTAGGGCAGGGCCGGGTAGGTTGATGAACTTGAGATGATGGCATCGTGCCCATGTTTACCCCCAGTCCCAGTACGCCACGCCCCCCGTCCCTGCGCGGCGGGGCCTAAAGTCCGCCTGCGTCTTTTCCTTCATCTTTGCTCTCTTCAACTCCTCTTGATTTGCTGGAAACCCAAGTGTGTGATTGTCGTCCTATTGTGGAGGTTTGTGAATTTCCAAGGGGGAAGGGGGGGGGGGGCAACAACCCTGAAATTTTTGTACTCCTCGTAATTCAGAAAAATTCAGGGGAAAAAAAGAAAATTTCAGAAACATCCAGAAAATTTGGAAAAAATCAAAGAAGCAGCTTAATTTACAACAATTCTCTAAAATTCATAGAATTCTAAAACACAGCAAACATTAAAAAAATCTCACCAAAAATTCTCTAAAATTCACAAAATTCTTTCACGACAATTCAGTGTTGTTTTCGGCTTGCCTATGAAGTGCACACTCCTGCATGTGTGCGACATTCGCCGTGCGGTTCTGCCGGGGCCGGACGGTGTCGCTGGTGACCGTGGTGTTGACGGCCCTTCCTTTCCTCCTGTGTTGCAGCGCGATGACACGTCGCTGCTCGCTCAGTTCTTCTACGCGGACGAGGCGCTCAACATCGTGGCCACGGAGCTGGACAGCTTCGACGGGCGCAAGGACCCCGAGCGGTGCTCCGTGCTGGTGAACCAGCTGCGCCAGTGCCAGGACACGGTGCTGACGATCTGCAGCCGCATCATGGACCAGGTGATTCCGGACGAGCGCGCCGACCGGGACTTCCGCGTCAAATTTCCCGACGACGTCATGCAGGAAAACTTGGCGGGGCAGCTGTGGTTCGGCGCCGAGGTGAGTCCTGTATCTCTCTTCTTAATTCTTTTTAAATATTTTATTATTAATTTTTTTTTTTGGGGTGGGGTGGGTGGACAATGATTTTTCGAAGTGATTCCTCCCTCGTGCAGGGCACTCGTGATGGCGATATGAACCGATTGTGTGTAACCAATATTCATTAATAGTTTTTTTTCCCCCTTGTCTGCAGTGTTTGGCAGCAGGTTCGAGCATCATGAACCGGGAGACTGAATCATCTCTGATGCGCCCCCTTGCAAAAGCCCTCACTAAGTCTCTGGAGAACGTGCGTAATCTCTTGCGTGAGCAGAGTTTGAGAGGGGATTCATCGTTGAGGAGTGAATTGTTTGCTGCTGATAGGCTGAAAGGAGCTTTAAAGACTTTTGACCGTCTATTTGCGGAGTTTGAGCTTTGCTATGTCAGTGCAATGGTGCCAGTCAAGAGTTTACAAGAGTATGAGCTCCAACAGCTTGTTGTTGTGCTTTTCTCAGAAACTTTGCAAAGGTAAGATGTACTGCATGTTGCTTTTTTTAACAATATCTAACAAATGTGTATGTTTTATTTAATGATTTAATTAATGGAATATTTTAAAATTTATACTTATTTGCCCTTTTAGAGCACTTAAAATGAACTTGTTGACTCAAGAAATGGTTGACGTGTATGACCCGGCTCTTATGTTTACTATTCCTCGTCTGGCTATTGTCTCCGGCCTTCTCATTTTCCCTGATGGACCACTTTGTTTGGATAGAACACCTGCTCATATGTCAGAAATGTTTCGGCCATTTAGGGTAAGTTTATCAACAGGATATTTTTTTATTTATTTACTGCCATGGACTGCCATTTACTGCCATTGTTAATTTTGAAAAATTACTTCCTAATGTTAAAATTACTGAATTTGTTGTTTTGTTGACATATTTGGTTGCCTTTTTCAGACTTTGCTATTCAAAATAAGGGAACTGTTATGGACTTTAACACCAAAGGAGTTGTATACTCTAGAGAAGATGTTATGTTCGTCTGAAGATCCAGTACCTTCTCAATCAGCTCCCAGCCTTCTCTTGGCAAACAGTGATGAGCCTGTGCCTACAGCAAGTTGTTACCCCAGTGTGCCACATTTGGAAGAGTTTGTTTCACGTTTTTATTCTGACCACCCTGGCTGCAAGCAGTATGTGAGTGATTTTTTCAACGCCACACCAACATCAGCATCTAGACAGTCGAAACCACAAAGGTAAATTGAGAAGAGCCCATGCAAAATTCTGAAACTTTGGTTTAGTGTATCAGAAACTGCATAGGAACTGAGAATACTCTTGGACTCAATTTATATATTATTTCTTGCCTGAAGGATATTTTAAGCTAAATTTGTACTTCTCCTAGATTATTCCATACTGCTTTCAGGTGTATGTGAGTTGTTCTATCTCTTTCTACATTTTTTTTTCGTATGCTTTCTTTTATAGGAATGTGAAAAGTGACAATGCCTGGGAGAGCGGCACGAGCTCAGACGAGGCGGACGAGGAGACGGAGTGCGAGACGGTCAGAGAGAATACTCTGAGACAGGCTGGGAGCTCTGACTGTGAGAGTGACGACACCAGTGAGTACCAGACCCTGCAGCTGTCCGTGTCCGACTCCGAGCGTGAGGAGGCGCAGGCACAAGCGGGTGGCAGGTGCCTGTGCCAGGCCAAGGAGAGCCCGAGCGCCAGCACCAGCACGAGCCCCAGCCCCAGCACCAGCCCCAGCTCGAGCGGCCACCAGTGCGCGCTGGGGCACAACCTCCTGAGCTTCCCCGGGGAGTGCGCCGAGTGCAACACCCTGTCGGGGGCGGGCCCGGGCACTGACTGCATCCCTATTCCCGGCACGTGCCCGGGCACCAACCCCGGCAGCGGCTACCTCCTGGCCAACCAGGTCGGCTGCGAGGCCATGATGGGGTCCGGGCACGCTGAGCGGGCCGCCTCCCGGGCGGCGTCGAGGGCGGCCTCCCGGGCGGAGGGCCTGGAGGACGGCGCCGAGAGGCTGGGCGTCGAGGGCCTCGGCGCGGCCGGGGAGTCGCTGCCGGACGGCGACGCCCGCGAGGCGATGCTGCTCGCCACCGCCACGCTCTCGACGCTGCTGAGCGGGACCGTGCGGCCGCGAGCCGGACCCCAGAGCCCGCTGGACTCCGGCCTGGGCGCCCTGACGAGCGGCAGCGGCAGCGGCAGCAGCGGCGGCAGCAGCGGCAGCAGCGGCAGCAGCGGCAGCGACGAGGCGGAGGGGGCGAGTCTCTCGGAGGACCACGGGCAGGAGGGCCGCGGCCAGGCTCCGGACCACTGGCAGGTCCACTCCATACCATGCAGTTCTGTGATATCAAGTGTCAAAGAGGACGCCGCCTCTCAGAGTGCGATGAGCACCCAAGTCGGCCCTGGTCAAGAGGCGATGTGGCAGTCCTGGAACTCAGCCCAGCCCGGCTCGTCAACCCTAGTCCATTCTTCTTTTTTCCCTGTATCAGTTGTTCCTTCCAAAGAGTATGTGCAGGAGGACTCGGACTCTGTGACAAGCCTTGAAATCTCATTGACGGATTCTAATACTTGTGACGTACTGCTGTCGGAAAATGATAGTTCAGGAGTTCCAATTCCAAGTTGCGTCCCCATAAGAAATCTACTTCAGCAAGTGTCCAGTGCTGATCACTCTGATCATGGCAAAATTAAGTTAAGTGTGGTTAAATCTGGAGGTGGAGAAGGTAGAGATGACGAGTGGCTGGGTATAGCGCAAGGAGAAGGACAGATTGCAATTTGCTCAAGTAATGTGAGCCGTGAAAGTGATGAAGGATCAGGCCTCTATGAGCAGTATGCTAATAACTGGGACTCTTTAACTCTCAATCAGGAAGGAAATCAACACAATACTCTGGCAATTGTTGAAGCTGCTGTCAGACCAAATTGGCAAAGGTAATTTTTGAATCTTTTTTTTTTTCTTTCTTTTTTCTGTCTGCATATAGGGTTTACTAAATCAAATTTAAATTAATGTTCTAATTTTTTTTTTTGGTCAATTCAGTTTAGACAACAGCTCATCTGTGAAGAGCAGACTTTCACAACCTAGTCCTCAACCTCATCAACAGTCACCACAATTAAGAAGAGGAGGCCAAGGCACAATTAGTGTACCTTCTTCTGGTGTTAGGTAAGCCTGACTTAGAGGCTATTGCTTTGTGTATTTGATATTTGATACTATTCAACCCTGACTAATCTTTTGTGTTTCTGAACAGGAATCAAGGGCCATCTGTTATATCAAGCAGTTACTCTTCAAGTTCAAGTATGACTGTGTCAGATAGGTGTGTTACTTAGTTACATAAAGAAAAATGTGTTTATTTGTTTGTCCACTAAAGAAGGCTGAAGTATTTATTTTTGTTATTTTTTTTTTTACAGAGGAAGTAGTGTAAGTAGTGAAACATCATCTTTTAATTCAGAGTGCCAAGATGATGAAGAAATTGCTCTTGCAATGCAAGCAGCTGAAATAGCAAACCGCAATGAAGCAAGGGCTAAGTTCAGGTAACAATCCAATCACTGTCTTTGCATATAATTTTATTGATTTTACTTTGTTTGACACTGTTCTGAATCATTTTACCCAGGTCTAGCGAGGATTTAGTTCATCGTCTGTTCCTATGTGTAGCAGGGGTAGCAGACCAGCTTCAAACAAATTTTGCAGGAGATCTGCGCAATATTTTAAAATGTGTCTTCCAAATGAGTTCTTCTTATAGTTCAGAAGAGGATAAACAAGAAGATAGTGATGAGGAAACTGGTACAACTACCTTTTCTTAATTAGTGATAACATTTTTTGCAGCACAATGCAAGTTTTCTCACATTCCTTTTCCTTAAATTTCTAGATCCATCAAGGGTTATTGAAAGAGGAGAAGATGCACTTTTACCAGGATGGGAGAGAAATTCTATTGATGAGCCAGAGGAGGATCCAAATCCTTATAATAATGAAACTAATAATGTAGAAGACAGTTCTGAAACTCCAATCGAATTACAAGATCACACAGCGGAGTTTCATACAATGCATGACCAAGTTCCTATTGATTCAGAGCTGAGATGCACTTGTTGTGATCCTAGAACAGCAGGTGATATGGGACGGAGTGATGATGTGGATGTAGATGTAAACGTCCGTGTTGATGTGGAACAAGAACCTCCACATGTCTCAGAGTCAGAACCTCCACCTGCTTGGGTTCCAGATGAATTAGCGCCTCGCTGTATGTCTTGTGAATCAGCCTTTACTGTTGTAAGGCGGAGACATCACTGTCGAAACTGCGGGAAGGTAAACAATTTAAAAATAGACCAAGGTTTTCTTTATATTAAACAACTTTATATTTAAACTTAGTAAACTATGTAATTTTATTCTTTCAGGTATTTTGTGCTCGTTGCAGTTCCAATTTTGTACCCCTTCCACGGTTTGGGCATGTGAAACCAGTACGAGTTTGTAATCGCTGCTTTCTGTACCAAGTAACTCCATTTACTCTTCGAGCAGCCTTGTGAGCAACTTCAAGTCAGTAATCTAAATTCTTAATCATTGACCAACCTAAATCCAAGTTAGATTATTTCCATAATGTTAATTTGTACTGGAGACCTGCTTATGTTTTCATTTGCTGATAGCACTTCCTGTTTAAAAAGCTCTACATCCTGTGCTTTTATGAGATCATTTACTGAAAATTTCCCTGCTGCTTGTGTTATTATAAAATAGAAGACGATTTGTGCTAGAGCAGAAATATCAGAGGCCTGTTGTCTTGTGGGTCTGGCTGTGGTGTCATCTAAAATCATTTGTTACGACTTTAATAGAGGTAGGAAATTTTATTGCTGAATATTATTTTGTTTTCCCTGCAAGTCCTGCTTCGATATTTAAGCATTACTGACTTGTCACTCCTGTGGGAGAAAGAAACGGATACTGCAACCAAGAAGACTATTTTGTAACTTTCCGTCCTTGGGATCCAGACACATTTTGTATCACTTCAGTTCCCCCACTCTTCCTTTATAAATTTTTACTTGCCATTCAAATAAGAATTTAGCATTTTCACTGGACATTTTCCCCCCTGTGTTAGCCTCTATGCTAGTCTAGCTTGGCAAACTTGATTCACTCTTTCTGCTTCGTGATTGTTCACAAAAGTCATGGGTTGTACCATCATTTTACAATGTCCTTACTGATTTACTCGACCAGTAAAGATTGCTACCAAACTTCCATTTTAGTATTGTATAAAAAGGTAAATCAGTGCAAGAACTGAATAGGCCATGGCCATGACTTATAAAATGGGAGCAAACCCCCCTCAGCCAATTCTGGGAAGGAGTTTCGAAACCAATTCAATATTCTTTTTGTAGCTTCTAAATTGCTATCCCGTAAAGTCACAGGGTAGATATTTCTAATTCAGGAGTCTTTGCACTTCTGTTTTGTCAATTTTCTTTAATTTTTCTGAAATAATTGAAAATATGTACTGACTTGTTGTTTATTTTAGATTAATTTGACTAATAAGAGTTCATAAATTGACATTTTGTTAAAGAGTTGTATGACTTTTCTTAGTAGGTAAAGAACAAACTGTGATATAATAGAAACTTAAAGTTGATGGTTCATGAAAGGCAAGAGTTGAAAGAATACATTTGAATGAAATAAATGTGTGTTGGTTCATTTTGTCTGTGTTTTCCTTAGATTATGTAATAGTAAGTTTCCAGAGACGAAGTGTGGGTTTGTGTGAGCTTGATTGTGTTTTGCCCACTTTTCAAACAGCATCATGCCTGCTTTGTTGCATTTTGTAATAACGTAGCTAAGACATTATTTTTGTACCAATATTGTGTGATGTGGTTTTAATTATAATAGTACTTTTGTAGATTGGCTTGATACACCGAGTTCCCCTTGAAGTCTAAACTTAACATCACTATAATTGTTGCAAAATACATGTAGGACTGTACTTTAGAAAAGATATTTCTTACAACCTATTCAAAATTACTCAGGAAAGTAAATGTAATAATGAAATTGACTGTACTCCCAGCAAAGAAAACCTTCTATTTGAAAAGGCCTGCAGTCTTCTCAGCTGTTTTTTCACATTACTTCTACATTTCTTGAACTGTTGATAGGGCCAAAATTGTGATTTACATTTTGAAATTACTTTTTGTGAAGTCTTCTGTTAATTATTAAAATTATTATTATTATTTTGTTCTTATTTTAGTATTTGTTTTATACTTCTCTAACCATCTTCTGGTCAAAATGTTGAGATCAAGTTCATTTGTAACACTGTTTTCTCTTTCTGTGTTTTTCTTTATTGTTAAAAATTAAATTTATGAAAAGAAAACAGTTTGGAGTATATTGATTGATCTCTAGTGTAATTATGTCAATTGTGACAGAGGCTGCCATCAGAGCCTTGTAGACTAAAGAATTTTTATGATTAATGCTTCTGTTATACTACAAGAGATTAACTTTCATTTACAAAACTGTAATCTGTCAAAGAACATTTTGCTCAATGAGAATTAACAAGTAATTCAAAGTAATGTAATTATTTTCATACTGAGTACCATTGGTTTTGATGCACAGCAAGAAAGCATGTATTTCAAAGGTACTTGTTTGCATATTAGAACAGTTTCATGTATTATAGTTAATATATAAATTGCATTGCATTTATTGGGAATGACTGGTTATTGTAACCGACTTTGTGTTCAATTGATTTTGCATTATTTTTTAATACTTCAAACATGAACTTTTAGTCTATACTGGCATCATGTAGTTATCTCTTAGAAGGGGAAGTTCTACAGGTACCCTTCCTTGAGATGTATCCTGCAATATCTTGTCTTAAAAATAATGAAATAATATTTTACAGAATATCAATCAGAAAAATGAAGAAAATTTAAAAGTGAAAAAAATAAAAAAAAATAAAAAAGGGTTTAACCTTTCAACTCATTCTAGTGATCAACTGCATGGTAAGCATTTTACACTGTTCAACTCTTCATCTATCCATTTGCAAGTTTTAAACCCTATAATGGGGAGTAATCAACCATGAGCCAGGGGGCTGTAGGGCCCAAAGCTCTCTACTCGTAATCAACTACTCACATTCAAATAGTTTTCTGGGATGCACCTAAATGAGCAGGAGTGCAACTATAGAGTTTAACATTTATAAGGACACAGCTATTGAGTTAACACTTGAAGGTGCATACTATATGTGTTTGAACGCTATGAAGTGCTTACCTGGAAGTTGGACACTTGCAAGTGTTGACGGATGAAGCCTCATGTGATTTCCTGAATTTATACCTTGGACACAAATTTTCATTTGGAAATTGTAATCATCCTCTCTTTTATTTCTTTTTAATTTTTTACAGTTTTTCTGATTTTTTTTTTTTGATTTTTTTAATAAACTATTCTAAATATAAAACCTTACAAGGGTCACCTCTAGTCTCCACCCCACTGTACTAGAACCGGTTTTGATCCTTAAAAGGTGTTTTATGTTTGATATTCATAGTATTCAAATTTGTTGTGAGATTGGCAATAATTGTTCAATTTGTTAGTACTGACCAAAAATAGATAGAGAGCCACAAAGCATTTAATTATCTCTCAAAGCAAGCCTACATGAGAAAAAAGTGCATAGTCACTTGCCACTTCTATTAATGCTATGCTTCGGCTCATGGAGACACCTGTGATAGCAAGCCACATTAAAAAAAGGCCCCTGATATAGGGTCGCACCAATAAACTGGGAAAACTTTTTTTCTGGTTTCAAAATGTTATTATTGTCATATTTTTTTGACAATAGGCAGGCGGCAAAGCCTACATTTTCATAGTCAAAGAGCAGGTAAAGTATAGGACTCCCAGCTTTTTGTGTAAATTATTAGTATTATTATTATTATTATTTTATTTTTTTTGTTTTAGCACCACTAATTACAATTTGTACCAGATATCAAATAATGAAAAACAATGTTGAACTATTTAGAGCAAAATTTTCTCTAGGTAATGGTGTTAACAAACTAAAATTTTTTTAGCTGAGTATGTAAAATTAAGGATTGATTTCTGAGAATTTTTGTATCAGACAATTAAACTCTGTGAATGGTTCAGTATTCAATGCATGTTGAGCAATTGTGTATCATTTTTCTGTTGCTGTCATAATCAAAACACATCTTCATTCAGCAACTAAATAGGATCCACCTTGTGCAACATTAACAAACAGGGTAGATTGGCGCGTGGGTGGGTTCCTGCAGTTCCTGGCAATAGTAACTATCATGTGCCGCGACACCAGCCCTGAGCTCTGGTTCACTCTAAAATCATCATTCACCTGTACAAAACAAGATAAAAACGCATGCGGTGGAATACGAACCAAATGTAACTTGAGAGCCTTGGTTTTTGGTCCACGGGGTTCAACTACAGTGGGAAGCTCTGAGCAGCCTTTGCATGTTTTACAAATTTTGATCTTAATTGATTGGGGCGTTGAGAACCTCTAGTGCAAAACCAGACCACCCCTAAAAATTAAAAGAATCTTCCTAGAGTCGAACCCAAAAGCGTCCCGACAGCCTAGATGGTTTGGGACGGGGGCGACGGGGGACGGGGACGGTAATCACTACAGGCGCGTATTAGGGGCGGCGATCGCCCCCCCTCCTCCTGTGGCCTCTAGACAGCCGCCTGAAAGGTAGGCAAATTGTGCTACAAAACCCCTGTATGTAGGCAACCTGAAGGGCACCGCCCCCCATGTCGGTCGGACCTTAATACGCCCCTGAATCACTAGGCTGCCGGTTCGCAGATCTGGAGGCGATGCGAATTGGAATACCTTTCTACCGGCCAGGTTGGGTGCCCAGAGGCATGGGAGTCAAGTGAATTTCTCCGAAACCGCAAGTCCCAATGGAGTTCCCCATCAGTTTGAGCGCAACGGGAAATTTTTGATAAATTTCAATTTTTCCAAGACCTTTGCCTACAATTTGGGGCCGATTAAAAAAATACCAAAGTGACGGGACGGGGCTTATGCAGGGGACTCTAGTGAACCGCCAGACAAAACCCTCCCCTCTCTTTTAATAATAATAATAATAATAATAATAGTAACAAAGCATTGGATCAGATTTGAAGCGAAAACAGAGGGAATTACCTTCAGCAAAGCTAATTTATCTTTGACAGAATCCCGTATCGAGCCCCTAAAAGCAGCTGAGTTATGATTTAGTCATTGAGATAGAAATGCAGTGTACGGCTGTTTGATGTCCCAACATTTATTTTAAAGCTATGCAAGCTATGACAATACTCTAATATTACAAACAATAATTATACTTTAAAAACACTTTTTATGCAGTGATAATAAACAAATCACAGAAGTCAAACTAAAAGTAGGTAACTATAGCACGTACATAACACAGACACCAAAAATGCAACAACATTCTTATTAACATAAATAACTAGATGTAACTGTAAGTGATAGAACCTCATTAAGAGTAAAAATGCTTGGGTTGATTACAAGCCTCTCCCATCTAAAATGGAAAGAATATACTATTTCTTTTCCTTCTAACAACATGTTAAAAATGAAAATACTTCTTTTCTGTTCTTACACAGAAAATAGGGCTGTTAACTTGGACTAGTGCAACATAACAAACACAGGAAGATGTAAAATTAAAAAACTGTGTTTTGTTTTATACTCAGAAATTTACGCTAAAATGTGCTGAATGAGCAGTGGACAACCACCTACAAAATTCCGAAAAATATAAAAAAGATAACTTGAAAATAGACCTTTGACAGAGGACTCACTTGCAAAATAAACATTGTTTTCTTGAAAAACCATTTTAGCATATGCATATTTTGCTAAAATTAGCAGTAGCAAACAAGAAAAAAAAATTACCACAAATATCTTTGAAAACATGACATTAAAAATTTGTAAACAAATCCAACAGGATGTAAGTAGAGAAATGAAATGTCTACCAGACCAATATCAGTTGAAAATACAATTTAATATTCAAGTCTTGATCCCTTGTGAAAAAATAAAGCCTATATCAGTATGATAGAAACCTAAATAAAGTAAATACAGAACTAATACCATAGGGGTGCTTCTTCAAACCCTTCCTTTTGTTTCCCGAGGAAAAAAAAATTAGACATATTCATTGGTGTTGGAAATCTTACTTCACTTAACTACACAACAGCCAACAGAGTCAAGGCAAAATTGTGTACTCTCAAAATGATTGTTACGTGAAAAAGTTAGAGTTCAAGCAAAAGCATACATCTGCTACAAGTCTTCCTCACTGCAGTTGTTTAATACGGAGTTCTGGGGTTCACATTGATAACATCAGCAGTACTGCAAAACAAAATTGTTAGAAGTAATTTCAAGTAGAAACTAAGGTTGAGAAGACAAATAACATTAAAGTAAATTAAAAACATACCTCTTGCCACATTTGATGTGAATGAAAAGGAAAACAATACCAAGTAACAGACAAATGCAGCCAACAACAATGTATGCAATACCTAAAAATGGATTTTTTCCTCCTAAAGGTGATATGGTAGACAGTATCATTCTTTTTCTTCCATCAAATGATGCAACCTGGTAGTCTAAAGCAAAGGAGAATGGTGGATGAGAATATTCAGTTAAGGTAAAATTTAGAAAAAGCAATAATGTTACTTACTGTACTGCACTTTTAGAGTATAGTTTCCCTTTGGTAATCCATCCTTGTAACCTTCTTTATTGTGATCAATACGTCTATACAGTTTGCGGAACGTTGGTAAAGCAGCTGTACGCATCCACACAATAAGATCCTCATTTTGAAAGCCATTATTATCTGGGTCCTCAAGATCTAACTCCCAAACATTTTTCTGCCACAAATTTGGCTTAGCATAACCTTTGAAGGCTAGAAACAAAGGAACAAGTCCAGAAGTGTAAGTGAAACAGCAATTTAACACAATCCAATTTATTTTCCTTTGATAGATAAATAACAACCTTCCTGCAGAGCTAAAAACTTATCAGAAATGTTGGGATCTAATTTTGGATTGCGGAATTTATGATTCTTATCAGAATTCCATGCAATTCCTGTTTTGTTGAGAGGTACTGACTCCCCATACTGATTTATGATGGTTAAAACATCTGAAAATTATGTAAATATGAAACATGAATTGAGAAAAGAAAAGAAAAAGAAAATACAGAAAGAAGTTGATTGATAATGAAACTAACCACTGAAAAGAGAATTGGCAATGGCTCCGCAAGGAGCAATTGGTTTTGATGGCTCTCCAGTGACATTGGTATTGTAATTAAAAGGCATACAGTCATATGCTGGAGTTGGACTCAGTCTGCCCAAGAGCTGGTTGTCATCTCTTGACTTCACATAGCGACGATGGTTTTGATAAAAGTTTGTAAGGCCATAATACATATAAACTTTGCCCTAAAATATAAAACATGTGGTTTTAGAGTTCCTGAATACTTTCAAACTATTCATCCCTCAAAAAAATAAAAATAAATAAAAAATTGAAACAGTATACTATATTTTTTGAACATTCCTTCTACACTAGAAAGCAGATGACAAATACTCACTTCAAAGTTGTGATCAAGTTTGAATTCTAATTTACATTCACAAGACTGCTTTCCTGACTGCAATACTTCGGAGCACTTCTGAGGTGTCTCTGAAGGTAGAACTGGTGCTGTGCTGTTGCAGTCCGTGTAGTCAATAGTTATCTCTTGCACCTAAGTAGGCAAGATTTCAAAAGTTTCAACGAATTCCAAAGGAAAAAGCTATAAATGTCAGCAAAGAGGGATTGAAACTTTTGGTACCTTATCTGAGAAGTGTAAGAGTACAACACCAACAGGAATGAAGGCAATACCAATGACAAAGAATGTGGGAAGAACCGTACCAGCTGTAAGAATTGGTTGCCATGCTGGAAGTCTTTGCTGTTTAAATGCACTATCTGGAAAGCATCACATAACGAATAATTAATGAGAGGAGGAGCAGCTTCGCTTCATAATACCTTACAGGTGGTGTCTCACTGAACTAATCCGTTGAGTCCCGTCAATCCAATTGATATGTTAAAAACGTTATGTTGATACACAAATGCATTTACATAACTTGTAATTCATTCCAACATATTTATCTAATGCTTGAAAAAATTGTCACGGGAAACGCCTGATAGACAGCAAGGACACCACGGGCTCGTTTAAAGTGGGGCCACCTTATTACACATGCATTTGGGAAAATGACATATCAATCAGACAAATTTGTAGGTTTCACAACAAAACTCAGAACGTAATTAAAGAAACTCATTTCACGAAGCGAAAAATAAATACAACTAAATCAAAACAGTTGTGTGATCAACACGTCTGTGTTGAAGGAACGTGCAGTATGTCTCTAACCTACAAAGATAGTAGATTAACTCACCTGAAGGCCTCTTTGACTTAGAAAGACTATCAGGAGTTGCAGGAGTTGTTGACGTAGACATGATTTCAAGGTTTTTACTCCTTTACAGACAAACTACATCAATATCTTCCACCCTTACGACATATTTAAGAGTTCACCCAATATTCAAGATAAGGAAATACTGAACACTGGCACAACATTTACTAAAGAAATTTCAATGATACTTATAAAAAATCCAGATCAATTGCAAACAAATAATGCTCCCAAAACAGTGAGCTGTATTAAGAAATATACCCAGACCAGACAAAAATGTCACATCAATGTAAACTTTATCAGTATCCAATATCCTTCCTTCCACAGCCTTCTCACATATCACATATTCTTCTTTGAACTTTGAACCATTTTAATGCAAAAGAAAGGCGGGCAATTTGAACAGAAGCGGTTAACCGCCTCTGAACTGAAATTTGATCGTCGTCGTTCTTTAACGCACGCAGTCGGTATGGGCGTCGACGTCGGGCCAGGAAAGCGCCTTTCCTCTGAACAAGACCCGCCCTAAAAATCTATACAGCTGGAGGGGATGGCACGAACAGGGAGATGGAGTAGAATAGAGGAAAGAGAAAGGGGCCGCGTCAAACTAGGGAAGGGAGGGGAAGGGAAGGGGAGGGGAGGGGAGGGGAGGGGAGGGGAGGGGAGGGGAGGGGAGGGGAGGGGAGGGGAGGGGAGGGGAGGGAAGGGAAGGGAAGGGAAGGGAAGGGAAGGGAAGGGAAGGGAAGGGAAGGGAAGGGAAGGGAAGGGAAGGGAAGGGAAGGGAAGGGAAGGGAAGGGAAGGGAAGGGAAGGGAAGGGAAGGGAAGGGAAGGGAAGGGAAGGGAAGGGAAGGGAAGGGAAGGGAAGGGAAGGGAAGGGAAGGGAAGGGAAGGGAAGGGAAGGGAAGGGAAGGGAAGGGAAGGGAAGGGAAGGGAAGGGAAGGGAAGGGAAGGGAAGGGAAGGGAAGGGAAGGGAAGGGAAGGGAAGGGAAGGGAAGGGAAGGGAAGGGAAGGGAAGGGAAGGGAAGGGAAGGGAAGGGAAGGAAGAGAAGGGAAGGGAAGGGAAGGGTTAATAATACTTGGCCAAAGGTCACTAGGTCAGAGTGAAAACGCACCTTTACACTTACTTGAAGAACCAAAATATTTGTACCACAAAATAATATGTACAATAAAGAGAAGTGGGTGTGAATGTAATTTTGGTCTCATTAAAAAGTTTGCAATTTCCAATAGAAAAATTTATTGAAACATGAAAGAGACACGAGAATCAGGATTCGAATTTGTTCTTTTGTTTACATTCCTATGCCTTATTAATAGAGGAAGGCAATAAAACAAGGGAATAAAATTTAAAATATTCTCTATGTCTGTAAATAAATGACAGCACAGTAACACAAATAAGGCATTAGTTAAAGAAAGTTATCACACATTAGTAGGTAAACAAAGCACTTCCACCTCTGAAAAGGGAAAAACAAAAAACTATTTGTTTTTTTCACTGGCAACATGCCAAGCAAACAAACAAACAAATAAAAAAAAATTAAAAAAAAATTGAGAGAGATTTTTGAGAATGACAACATTTGAAGAGCCTGACTGAAATCCTCTGAGGTTTAACTGGGGGGAGGGGATAGAACACAGAAAGGACATAACTAGATTTGACTGATATTAAAGATGGTTGAAATTAATGTTATTTTGGGTTTTGATTTGATGTCTTGCTGCATCCCCCTTGGAGCACGAGCAAAATACATAATTGTTTCAAAGATTTACAAGATATCTGAAGTACAACAACTTTAGGATAATAGTGTATGTTGTGTTTTCTGAGACAGAAACCGTGTAAAAATTTCCTGAAAAACGTAATAATAGTATTAGTTTATATCTGACTCTGTGATTGTTCGATATCCATTGATACATTATAAGAATCATTAAGAAAAAGGCATCCAACTGCAGACTCTTAAAATACTACATTGTATTGTTTGGATGCAGCAATCATAGTACAAAAATATCACAGACCAGATTGAGACTTTCTGGTATGAACCAGGGCAGCAAAAGAATACATGAGCTCAGGACCAGATGCAAACCTTTTTCCTTTTTTTTTTAAAGGACCAATAAATGTTGTACTATAAATGTAAATGATATTATTGGCGACATAATACATATTGGTAATATAAGCTCTGGATCATAACAACAATAATAATAATTAAAGACAAAAAAAAAAAAAAAAAAAATGTTGGAAGAAACACACACTTTACCTTCAAGATTCTGAACTTTGTTAAGAGGTTAACAAGACAAAGAATTTAGGATACAGGCATATTTAAATCCTACACTTAAAGGTCACTCCAGCCATGCATCAAAGGTCCTGCACCTCAAATGTTTCTTTGTGACCATTAATGCACACCAATTTCTAGATCTGAAAGATCACATAAGTATGTTCCCAAAAATATAGGGTCTTACATGAGTAGTAGTAAACAGTAATGACATTTTGAGAAAGGTAGACTGATCCTCAAACATAGGTACAGCAAACACTTATTTGTTGCACAGTAGTTGCCATTTGAAAGTAAACTAACTTTCCAACCAGTCTCAATTCAAAATGTCACCTGTTGGTGTAGCACCAAAAATGTCCTCAGTATTTACACATACAAAGTGGGATCAAAAGGACAGGAGGTAAAAACTTTGTAGTTGAATTTAGTTTGATTTTCACTTAACACTATCAATCTTGAGGCCTATCAATTCAAAAATAATTGGCTCAGTCCAAAAATAATAGGTTGAAATATCTACCCAGAACTCCCACATCTGAGCTCACACCATGAGAAAAGTTTGTTTTTCACTTTCCAAAACATTCTTATCAAACAAGGAAGAAACTGTCTAGTTTTACAGGATTTTTCAATGCTTATAAAAGTAAATCTTGAATGATTTTTTAAAATAAACAAACAATGAAAACTACTATTTGATTTAAAAAGTTTTCAGATACTTTTAACTACTTACAGTTAAAAATAATTTCAAGATTAACACATCATCTAAGGATTAGATGTACAGTAACTATATTAATTAACTTTTGACTCCTCCTTTTTTTATCACAATAACATCAATAGGACACAAACTAAGGCAAAAGCCACAATCAGTACATGGCCAAGCCAATGACAAGGAAAAAATATCTATGATATAATTTATTTGTGCCAAGGCTTACGGTCGACACCGCGATTTTCCTTAATATGTTTGTTTCGGCAGTTTTCTCCAAAAGCACAGCCTGTAGTCCTCCAGTAGTAACACTCATCACCATTGACGGGCCCTTTCAATTTTATTCGAGTCCTGAAATATAAAACAGCATACATAAGTTCCAGAAACAACATTACTCAATTTTGATGCTCGATTAGGTGCAAAAACTGACCCTTTGGCTGTTGGTACTAATGTTGTTTTGGTGTTAGCAATCGTAAATTGTGATGATCCCCCGATTGCACCGACAGAATCTGATTCATTATCACTTATGACAGATTGCCAACGTTTCTGATGACATAACATCTGTTGATGGATATGCTGCTCTTCTTTGGTCTTATTAGGATAACGAATAATTAACTTAGTTCCCCCAAGCTCCTTGCCTTGCATGGCAGCCATGGCAGGCCCAGGAGCTTTACTATCTTTAAAGTTGATAAATGCACAATGGCTTGATGGTAACATACGTATACTAAGAATATCTCCAAATCTAAGAACCATAACACAAAGACAACAGATAGATATTAAAAGTTGAATGGGACTGAATAAAATTGATGTGAGGAAAAAATACTCTTCAGTACCTGGAAAATTCATCATTCAAAGTTTTTTCAGAAACACTGTCTTCAATATTGCCCACCCAAATAGAAACACAACGATTTGGATTTGAAGGGCTGTAACAACAATTTTAGTTAAAACTTTCTTTTAGCAGAAGAAGTTATCAAAAGCAAAAGAAAAAGAGTGTAAAAACATACTCCATTGCTGCCTGCTTTTTAGAAATTTTATTTAAGCTATCAATATCATCCTCAAAATTTTGTCCTGGTAGAGATGAGTGTTGGTTATACTGAATGTTTTGTGCCTGAGTAATGTGCTGGAAATATGAATTATTTTCATCATTATCAGTTGATTCATGATCACCAATATTATCCCAGGCAATATCTTCATCTGAATGATAAACCAAATTTATTTGGTCCTCTACTTCATCTAAGTCAGTATTTAAAGTCTCATTACTCATTAATACTTCTACCGCAGCCTGAAAAATGGTAGAAGAGAACAATGTCAGAAAGAGAAAAAAAATCATGAATATTCTCAGGCAAAGACACAATATTAACTTCTAGAGTAGAATGTTTTTTCAGAGCTGCGAATGCTTCCTTCCTACTAAATCCCATTTCAGTGAGGCGTAGCATTCGAATATTTAGTAACTCATCCATGGCATCTTTGCAATCAACATCCAGTTCCAAAACTTTTTCAAATGATTTTTCAGCAGAAACCAGATCCTAATTGAATAATTAAATTAGATTAGATTAGATTAGATCAGAACTATAAGAGACAAAGGCTTCACTTTAACTAAGGCAACACCTTAAGTCCAGCCAAAGCCTCAGCCCTGCGATAATGGCCTTTTGGGCTGTTAGGAGCCAGTTGAATTGCACATTCTGCATCCTCAAGAGCCCTGAGAAGAAAATAAATTTGCATAAAAGACAGAATGGATAAAAATATGAGAGCAAGTATGTTAATTTAGAACTTACTGTTGATAAGATCCTATTTGAAAATAACAAAAACTACGGTTACCCCAATAACGGTGATCATTGGGAACATTACGGAGGGCGCGAGTAAACAGCTCAATAGCCTGTTCATAATTTTCTTTGCTAGCACACTGATAACCAGCTACTGCGAGCCTTTCACCAAGAAGAATATTTTTCTCTGGGATAGGTACAATTCTGGTGCCATTTGACACTCTTTTTGTAGAACTGGCAAACTGGGAAGAGTTTAGCATATTTGTTGAATTTCCTTTGCTATGGATATTATTATTACAACCATTACTTTTAAGCTTATGTTTCACAACTTTGGTAACAAAGGCAGAGTTAACATCAAGAAAACCATCATCATTATTATCAGGATCACTCTTTTCATCCTCTGGAATACTATTTTTATCCTTCTTACATTTATCTTGGTTCTTGAAACCATCTTTAATATTGTTTAAGTTTCCATTGTTCAGGTCCCCATGCTCTGTAGATTTGTTACCATGGTTAGCCTCCTTCTCAGCTTTTTTACGCTCTTTCTTCCTCTTTTTCCTTTCTTTCCTTCGTTCAACTTTCATTTTCTCATCTTCTTCTGCCTGCAAAAGTTCTGCAGCATTTTTTGCTGATTGTTCAGCATACTTATTGCGTTCATGCATTTCTTTCATTACAACTGACAACAACAAAAAAATGTGATAAAATTAAGTTATGCGATAAAAGTTGGGGTAAATTTGCCACAATTTACGGATTGATGAATAAGCAGACTTACTTTGTTGTGTCCGAGGAAAACCATTAGCATGGACGTGAGTTTTATGAGAAGGATGTGAGCAGAAGATACCATTTAAATATTCTTCATCTTCCTCTTCAGCTGCTGAATCAAAAGAATCTTCACTTTCATCCAGAGATATCACAATACCTACAAAAGAAAACAACACAATGGAACAAGAACTAGAGATACGGGACAAAATAACAAATAGCTATGAATAATTTAAAACAGAAAACAATTAACATACCTTCAGGTCTGACAGGCCAATGACCATCTTTCAGCAAACACTTAAACTTCTCAATCATATAGAAATCCATGTCCTATAACTTTTGTAACACCTGCAGAAGAGACAGGCTGTGAAGTAGCAAGTACGTGTCCACAGGAAAACCAAATTTAGTTTCACAGCTTCTAATGGTGCTTGTCACAAAGAAAATAGCTTTCCAATGATTCTAAACAAAGATTACAACAAAGTAAGAATATTTTGATACAAACTTGAGAATAATGGGCCAAAGCTACAAATAAGTCAAAATTGCATGAAATAATCTTCAATTTTAGTGTACAGCACAACTATGGTTAACCTTCACAAAACAGAAGGGCATTTAATACTGAAAGTCTCTTATGTCTAATAAACTGACACACAGTTACATTAAAAACTAAAGATGCTTGGTCATGAGCAACAATAGAATCAGAGAAACCCTTTTAAGAGTTTAAAACCCAGTTTAAAACACAATGATTCAGTAATGAGAGGTATCATACATGACTGTGCTTAATCTTCGAGACCACTGTAAATGCCGAAAGTTGGATACAGTGAAAACAGACATCAACAGGACATTTCAGAACATTTCCAAAAACTAACGAACATGAGGGTATTGCCCGAAGAAAGTAAGGCAGCAATTACTTAATCAACAGGTAAATAGCAAACGAGTTGATGACTAACGTCGAAATTACAAGGCCAGTGATCATCGCCATGATTGTTAATATGCAAAATAAATCTTTGAGAAGAAATGGCACAATAGTTTGGGGAACGGCTTACCTTTCTTCCGCGAAAAGAAATCACAGATTTCAATTCTGCCCAAGTCCTAAATGACTGTCCCGGTTTCAGCTCCAATCGACTCACACAGCAGCATTGAGGACCGAAAATGTCACTGACGGAACAGGCGTCTGCTGTACAGGATGAACTTGTTGTGCTACATTGGTTAAAAAATTGTTGAAGGTATACCATCGACAGTTTGGATAATTGTTGGTCGAGACCATAGCTAGGCAACAAAAAAATCCGAAATTATTTAACTGGAATACGAATAATAACGTCGGACGAGCCCCTTAGCGAAATTTACGTGTGCATGGAAAAACGATAGTTTGGCACCACTGCTGGAAAGGTGGCTAGGCTACGGAAAGCATGATGGGCAGAAGAGGAGGTATTTGCAAAACTTGAAAGGGTTTCCAAAGTAGAGCTATTACACTCTGACTTAGCAAAATTTCTAGCGTATATAAACTTTTCATGGACTGCTGACATCCAGAAAATGCACTTTCACGAGTTTACAGAAAAACGCCTGTGGTGAGAGGCGGCTGGCGGCTTGAGGCGGGGGGGGGGAGGTAGCAGGAGGTAGGGGCAGACTTTAGTGCGCATATCCAACAACAGAGAGCACCACCAGCTCCAATACCGCCAACGGCAAGAAGTTTGAATTTCAATTATGACAGGTGCTTAGGTTAGAAAATAGCTGAAACTAGTTCAACACCTAAACCACGGCAATGTCAGGACAAGCGTCACTCTCTCCTAAGGCGGGAAAGTTCAAACGTTGGAAACTAAGTACACCTAGCGAAGACGAAGCAGTTTTATTCGTCAAATTTTCACCATGTAGCCGTCTGCTTGGAGTCTCGTTTAGAAAATGTGTTAAAGTTTTCAGATTAAATTACTCTCGGTTAGCCTGTGATGAGGTATTGGTTTATCATTCAGATTTTGCAGTTGAGGTGAGATGCAACGTTATTTCCTAAATACTCAACTCCAATATCACTTGGCGCCCTCAGGCTAAACTTATTTCTCTTTCAGGATATTAAGTGGTCTCCCAATTCAAAATCCCTCATGATTATCTCTGCCAAGTGCTCCTATTTTGTTGTCCTTTTAAATATTAGAGAGTGTGATGCAGAATCTGTATACAGATTTAAACAACCTGACCTTGTCAAGCTATCGTTCATTGACTGGGTCCCCAACAACGAATTTTTAATTTTAGTTGCTAGCTATAATGTAAGTATTCAACCTTATACCTTTTTTTAAAGATTGAAGGTCCCTTGGCCTTTAACCGGTGTTTTGTTTCAGATCTGTTCATTTGTGCATCGTATTTGCGATGGAAAGCAAATACTGATCCCAAATATCTGCAGCAGTTATGAGGATGAGAAACCATTAATGTCATTCAGCTCTGATGGAAAATATTTGGCTGCGATTGTACATCATGCTTGTTCTTACCATGTTACATTGCTCTCCACAGACCTATGGGTTATCCTTTGGGTATACCTCTGCTTAAGAAAATCTGTTGCTATGATACTGTTCCAAAACTAACAATTTCTTTTCCAATTTCAGATGAAGAAATTAGAATTCATCATGGTAAGGGGCTTACAATGGTCTCAAAACTTTGACATGTTAAGTGTTTTGGATTCCTCAAAGAATTTAAAAATATTTGACTTGAGTGGAGAATGTTTGAAAATGGTACAATATGATGATCCTTTTGTATCTGGATTTTTCTGCACATTATTTTCAAAAACCTTGTTCGCAGCAACATGTGTAAAAGAAGAGGAAAAGGTATCTATTCATCATTGTTATGATTCATTATCAGCTTTGACTATATCACTCATCTCTCTCTTGCATTCATTTTGAAGGTATATTTAATTCTTCTCTACAATTTGGTTAATTGGCAACTAAGTGAAGTATTGGAGCAGAAATTTAATCTAGAATGCAGTAACAACTTACTTGCAAAAAATAGATTGGCTTTCAGTCATTGTGGAAATTTTTTAGCATCAACCCTGTCAAATGATGGCATAGTCATTTGGGATTTTAAAAGATGTTGCAATCCTGTTAAATTTAATTTTCAAAATTCAGGTAGGTTTTCACAGTAATTTTTAACAGAATACCTTTCTATTTTACTGTCTAACGACGTTGGCAGAATTGCAGTGGCATCCAAGGAAAGCAAAGCTCGCTTGTTCTGCTGGCAATCAAATTTTAATTTGGAAATATGATCAGGATTGCCCTGAGAAAGGAACTAAACTGTATATTGTAGAAACAGAAATATCTCCAATCAATGCATTTTTCTGGTCAAGAAGTAATCTGGTCTTACGAAGTACTGATACTGCAGTTGTTTTAATAAAGATTAAGAAAACAAAACACAATAACTTTAATTTATAAGAATTTTTTAATAAATATTGTGTCATTTACACTGTATTTCTTGAATTATTTTCATTTATGACACATTTTTGGAAAATAAATGCACAAACCTTACAAAACCTTACTACTTATTTGTTGGCTGACTGGAAATATGATTGAGAGCCTTGGGGATCTGCTTTGATAGTCTTGCTGCCAGGCTGCCAGTTGGCTGGACAAACTGTAAATAAAAGTGGAATAAGTTTTGGAAGTTAAGGCAAAGGCATGGAACAATAAATAAAATAGAACATAAGAGGAAGTGTTTAAGTACCGTAATGGTCTGAATATAAGCCTCCCCCTACTTTTAGAGCCTCATTTGGAAGTAAAAGGTCCATATAAACCCATACAAAAAAGGCCTCTCATATAAGCCCCCCCTTGTTTTTAGGCTAAATTTCGGGAGAAAAAAAAAGGAGGCTTATATTCAGACCCTTACGGTATTAATAATATGACTAGAAATTATATCTAATACTTTTGCATGACACCAAATTGATAGTTCCCCTTAAACTTGTTTGCTGTTAACAATCACCTTCTCTTGTGTAAATAAGAAAGATGCAGATTTATGCAAAAAAATCATCTACAATTAATTCAATTCAATTCCAGCCAGTCCCAAATAATTTCTTGGACATTTTTCCTTTTATTTGAAAAGGTTTTCATCAAACCTTGAGCACTTCAACTAAAACTGGGAGAAAAAAAGTAGTAAGCAATACTGTACCTTCTCCATGTTCCTCCACAAACTGGAAAGCTTTTACAAGTCTGAGAACTTCATCAACACTTCGGCCTACGGGCAAATCATTCACAGTTTTCTGTCGAAGGTTTCCTTCTTTGTCAATGATAAACAACCCCCTAAGAGGAACTCCATCATCCTCTAGAAGAACATCATAGTTTCTGGCAATTTCCTTTTTGTAGTCTGCTAACAGAGGATAGTTGAGCCCTCCAAGTCCACCTTCCTGTAGTGGTCAAGATTTAAGACTTTAATTTTTAAAACATGTGACTGAAAGACAAACAATTAAGATTAGAGAGAACCTACTTTTCTAGATCTTTGGATGAATGCTAAATGACTGAAATGAGAATCACACGAGCAGCCAACAAGAGCACAATTGATGGCATCAAATTCCTTCATGCGGTCACTAAATGCTATGAGTTCTGTAGGACAGACAAAAGTGCTGGAAAAATAAAGGCAAGATCAATCAGTTTCTTTGCTCTTAACTCATTCCATACTAGCAGTATATCAGTTATTAACATATTCTATCTCAATAATTAATGCTTACAAGTCAAGAGGATAGAAGAACAAAACCACATATTTCCCACGGAAATCCTTTAGGGACAACTCCTTAAATTCATTATTGACAACAGCAGTTCCTTTGAAATCTGGTGCTGGAGCAGGAATCTTCGGGGATTGTAGGGCAACTACATGAAATAAAAACACAAATGAAGCAAATTTCTACATTACTTGTTCGCAGAAAGATATGAAGGTCACATCACAGATCTACTTACAAGAGGTGGATAAAGAACGTGACGCAATACTGGGAGAACGCTGAAATGAAATCAAAATTGTGAAAAATGTGGAAATAATGATTTGGTTGATCTCTGTAAAATGTGTTTATTTGTTTGAGTGACTTGCTTAATTATTACCTAACCTTACCTGCTCACGAGGGACTATCAAGAAAAGAGACGTTACAAGAAGAAGAAATGTCTTTGCGATGAAACGCAAAAGCATTTTAAGTTGCTGGAATATCTGATAAAGAGAAAAGTACACGTACCTGAACGAGGAATTTTCCCAAGCGTTGCATAAACATTTTTGCAGGCGAGTAATAAGTTTTTACCCCTTAAAAGAAATTCTCTTCCGCGTCTCTTTAATAAATAATGGTTTTCTTTTCGGACTACTACTGACAGATCTGGCAAATGACTTTAAGAACGCTCTATTCCTTGGCAATTCGATTCAAATGATAGGCGGAGGAGGGCCACTGCACTTAGCTCAGCTCAGACGATTCGTGATTGACGGGTTGGGGGAGGGGAGGGGGAGAGTGGTAGTGGTGTCCGCACAGTTGTGGGAAAGTGGGGAAAGGAAAGTTCTGAAGAGAAAATGAGTGGTGATAAGGCTTTTACGTAAATATCATCAATGATGATACTTTAATTGAAAAATTACACAAATTTACATTTGTTAAAAAAGAATACTAGGTCATTTTGTGGAAATGACATTTTGTACATTTCTGATAATTTACATATACAATTATAGAGATCTCAAATTCAGCACACATACTCATTCTTTAAGTACATTATGTCAAATAACCCAAACACTAACATGGTAATTGACAGTATGCATCTAGATATCAACATTCATTCCACATTAAATAGCACTGACATTAACAATCATTCACAACCTTATATTTCTGCAAAAGACTTGCATTGCCATCATTAAAAAATAACTTAGTTGTCTTAGAATCTCGTATAAGTCTGGCATGGTCAGAAGTTTTCGGTACTGCCTTAAAATCATAAAATTAAGTCTTGAAAATTTATTATGCATGAGTGCGAGGAATGTCCTGCTTACGCAGGCACAATCAGTCTTGAGCAATTAATTTCCTGATTAACAGCACAGCAATTATCATTCTACAATCTGCTTTAAGATGAGCAGGTCATAATGATGACACTAAAGAAAATTGTAAAAAAAACAAATGTATGAAAGGAAAAAAAGTTAGAGAACAGTAAGAAACAATCAAAGGCAAATAGAAGGGTTTTTGTGCTTGGCAGGTTCAAGGGCTTTGGTGTTGTGAACTGAATTCGTAAGTGGTTATGAGAATCAATATTCAGAACTTATCCATCAACCATTACACTTCAACTAGAAACATTAATTTACAGAAGCTTGAGAAAGAAGTCGAAAACGAATAACAAAATTACAGCTCTAACGCATACCTACTCACAAGCAGGAACTTGAAAGTTAGATGTACTCCACTTTTTAAGGGTAACATTGTTTCTCTTCTTCCAACACAAATTGATTCGATATTGCTCTAGATGAAGTAAAAGTGCTCTGCAGTTGCGAATATTCAAATGAACAGAAGGAATACTTCTGAAGACAAATTGATAAAACTAAAAAAACAGAACATGCATAATAAAATCTTCAAAAAGATGCTGAATTATGATAGCTACTTGATTATTTTTTAAATAAAACAATCTGAACTAACTTTAAAAATCTGCTCTGCCTTTCCACTTTGCATGTCAAAGAGAAACACACTGATACTTCCCTCTTAAGCCAAGGATCTACCAGTATTTTTCACTGGCAACGGTTAAAAATTTAGACTTTCAGTGTTCATCTTTCTTTGATTTATGATGAGTAAAAATAAATGGAAAGAATTGAGAATATTGCAACAGACGGCCAGGTTTCAAAGTGAATATTTGAAACTAATAGTGTGAAAAGATCTTAGAACCCACTTCCAAGGAAATAGATTTTCCTAAAAATCGATATACGTATTTAAAAATTACATACAAATATCACTGACACTTAAACATTATTAAAACCAATGCATTAACAATATTCTTCCACAGCCCAATACTTGGGACAATGCCTTAGAGAATGACTGAAAATTCTAAATCTAGGGGTGTGATGCATAAGACAGTTCAAAACTGTTCTTTTCTTGAACAAAAATAATTGCTAAATTACAAATCAAGTGCAAATTAGAATGGCCCAAGCTATAAAAGGGCATCACAGTTCTGTTATTGCTCAAGTTTTGACACTATCAGCCTGTCCCCATAAGATTTGTCTTTGACAGGTTGAATTCTTTAGCAGGTTGAAGTATTATTTATAATTGCAATTTAGCATGCTAACTACTCTAGAACTGTCTGATACCATGAAGTAAAAGCAGCCTTTATAAAATTGCATTCATTTTAGTAGTATTTGTGATCACTCAGGGACCAAACTTCTACTTATGGTTACATAACACTTATGAGGACAGAGCTGATAAAAATGCAAGGAGCATCTCAAAATCTATTTTCATATTAGATTCAACAATAACCAGTCAAATCAAAAGGATTTTTAGTGAAGCTATTCTCAAAGCCCTTGTACCTTCAAACTTGATTGATATAAACCAAAGAATTGAATGATTGATTGATTGATAAACAACATACAAAATTGGAGGACTGCGGCAAACAAAGAGAGAGTTTTCACAAGAAACTCTCAGTAACTCTTGGAGCTAAGACAGCCAATAATTCTACTACAGAACACATATGAAGAATCTTCATAGCAACAACTTGAAGTCTGATTACACAGAATATAATAAAAATCACAAGACACTCCTGATGGCATTCGAGAGAACGACTACAGAAAAATAAACACATACAAATTAAAATAGTTTTTAAAGCATATGACGAGTACGGGTGATGTGTGATTAAAATCCATAAAAAGGCAAACTGAACAGAATATGCGATGATGATAAAAAAAAAGAAAGGGGTGAATCATGATGAACAAATGAACCAACAAACAGGTAGCCTCTCGGTGGATATTGTTTGAAGAAAAAAAGAGAAAAAAAAAAAAGAAAGAAAAAAAACACCGAAAACATTAAAATTACATCCCTGCATTCCGAAAAAAATAAAATATATTAATAGTATAAATTAACTCTACACTATAATACAGTTATATACAAAACCTTGTGTACAAGAAGTAAAACCAATATGACCTTCCCAGCCTAAAAGATACATATTAATTCCATAACAGGTACGTAATACCTATATGACTAATAATACACCTAGCTTTGAGTTTGAGGGGATTTCTCTCTTTTCCATGCCATTTTATCACTTAAAATAATCCAGTTTCTTGATTACAGTTAATTATCTTAAAACATGGTAATGTTGCTGCTCTAAGCATCAGGCAAAGTCCAAGGATTCTAAATACCAGAGAAAAACAGCTTCCTTCAGATATTCAAAGCACCATTATTTCCTTTTTTTAAAATCACCCTCAACAAGATTTAAAAGTTTAACAATTGATTTACATAGGAAATCACTGACTGGTTAGACAATGATATTTTTAGAATTACTATGCATTACTTCTCTCTAAAATGAGGCCATCTTTATTCTCATGTAAATGAGACAACAAGATCTTTAAACAAAGCCAACATGTCCAAATTCAAGGTAACATCATTTAAGTAACAATTATATCTATAACTACATAAACACAGTTCAACTTCCCACCCCCACTCCATTCTCATTAATGAATAAGGTCATGTCAAGTCAAGATGTTAAAATACTTCGCACAGCTTCATCCAAGGCAGAGTCAGTGTTGGAAGCAGAACTAGAATTATGACTATTTGGGACATTATGAGAGTTATTGCTAGAACTAAGAGGATTGTTCTGGTTATGGCTATGTTGGTGGCATGGAGTAGGTAAAGAGGAACTATACATTAGGTTTGAGGTCTCATCTTCATGGTCATGAAGGGAAGCAAGAAGTTCTGGAGAGGATGGTAACTGTGGCAACTGAAGATTAATTATGCTGTCTATTGCACTCTGTACTTGAGCACTTAGCTCTGTATCACCTAATTCATCAATATCTTCATATATTCTAAGCTTCTTTTTGGGGCAAAGATAATCATCAATTTCCCCATTTACACTTGAACCAGTACACCGTTTATGTTGATTTTTAATTCTATCAGGGCTTTCTTCTTCCTCTTTTGGAGGACAAAACGATGGACTTAATTCCCATTCTCCATAATTTGAGGAGGCAACATTGTTTTCATCACTGTTTTCTGGCGGCCTATAACCCAGTTCTTGTTTAATTGCTTCCCATTCATTGTACTCCTCATTACCATCCCCTGATTTTTCACATTTTATTGCTTCTAGTTTGAGGGCTTCGGTCTTAGCAATACGGACCTCATCTTGCAAGTTGGGAGAATCTCCAGCAATTTCATCCAAAATTTCAGACCTCAGTTCAGATTTAACTCCACATAGATCTGCCTCTACATCATTTAATGAAACGACAGCCCCTTCTGCGACAGTGGCAACTGCCTCAGCTATCTCAGCAGCGACTGCCTCTTCAACCTTTGCAGCCTGCTGAGCCGCAGCTTTGGCTTCCTTTACGGCAGCTTCTTCAGCAGCTATTATAGCCTCTTCCTCTTCTATAGTCAAGGGATGCAAAATATTATTATGATTGACAAAATTTGCACATATTATTAGGCATAACAAACAAAATTACCTTTGGCCTGCTTGGCTGCTTTGGTTAGAATTTCTTCTTCCGCATTTCTCAATCGATCAATCATTACAACTTCTGCCAGACTCACCTCTCGCTGTGATGATAAAAGTATGCACATTATTCATTATAAATCCATTAACTTAATAAAGATCGAGAGAAATAAAATATCCTTCTTACCATACTCTCAGCAAGCATAAGGCTGCGAAACTTATTGGTAATATTGGAAAATTTATCCAGCAAATGTTGGGCAGTGTGTTCATGGATCTCATCTGCTTTCTCAAGATCTTGTTGACTAAGTAGCTTTTCATTGAAAACATGGTAGCTCATAAGCCGTTGAACAGCATCGCTCTTCCCCATAAAAGGAGAATGAGTATCTGGTTTTTGTGCACTTTCTTGATCTTCTTTCATTTGCTGCTCAATCCTATTAAAAGATACAAACTTGAAATTTCAAATTCTAAACGGGGAAAAATTGTACTCATCCTACTTTCATACTTACATCAAGACTCGAGAAGCAACTCTGGTCTTATGAGACAAAAGAGGAGGGGAAATTAATATGGGATCCATGGGACCCGGACAAGAAAAAGAAGAGAGAGCTGGTGATTGAGCAGAGAGGGATGTCGGAGACTGCGTTGACATTGCAGAGGCTGGTGATGGTGCACAAATAGAAGCAGGAGAATGTAGGACAGGCAGTTTAGGAGAAACCGTTGACCTCAAACCGGATTTCACACACGCAACAGACACTGATAAAGGGCGAAAATGGGGACTAAATGTAATAGTTTGAGGTGGTGATGTTGTAGAATCAGGGGTATTTAAAACCTGTAACAAATAACAAAACAAAAAAAAAGAAGAAGAAATATTAATAATGAGCATTCTGTCTGTTTGAAAGGAATAACCAAGAACAATGAAATTTCCTTACAACATGGATTGGAGAAGTTCCTCGCTCACAAGAAGGAATTGCAGATTGATATTGACTATCACAAAGACTATTTGGGCCAAAAGTAGGAGATACTTTTTCCGTGTTCCCTGCATCCATTCTTAAAGGCAAAGCTGAAGAACTCTGCGATGGTGATGTTTGTTGAGTCACAAGCAGCCCTTGAGGCCTGTTTAGCTGAGGAGACTGAGCTTGTGAGGCAGTCACTTGAGGTGGAGGTGATGAAAGTCCTTGCTGAACAGGTAGTTGAGGAGAATGCAAAGAGGGCATTGACATGCCTGTCTGATGGATTTGTAATTGAGGAGCTGACAAATGCTGAGATGATTGCTGAGAAGCAGCTTGCATAATAGGTAGAATGGGTGACGTCTGAGAAGGCTGGCAAGGTGACAACAGTTTTGTTTGGTTGATTTGGCCGATAGGAGAAGTAGGGGATTGCTGTAGGTGCTGGATTATTTGAGACTCAGACTGAATATCTAAAAATGAATTGTCCAAACTGTTTATACATGATTGAACCTGAGACTCAATATCCTGAGAAAACTGATTGAAATGTTGCTGGCTTGGTTGATATGTCTGTTGAGACGGGTAGGAAACTGTTTTAGAGTCGCGTGGCTGTTCAGGTTGAGATCTCTGAGAATCCCCAGCTGGCCGCTGTTGATCTTGTTTGCTCGATTTAAATTGCTGCTGTCCTTGAATTTGCACTCCCATGGCAGTTTGAGGTGATGATGCCTGAAGAGGTGGGGCTTGTGGAGTTGCAGTTTGCTGCAATTGAGCCTGTTGCCTTTGTTGCTGTTGCGGTGGTGGTGGTGGTGGTGGTGGAGGTGGTGGTGGTTGTTGCTGTTGCTGTTGCTGTTGCTGTTGCTGTTGCTGCTGCTGCTGCTGCTGTTGCTGCTGCTGCTGTTGTTGTTGCTGCTGTTGCTGCTGTTGCTGCTGCTGCTGCTGTTGCGGCTGTTGCTGAGGTGTGAGAGTTATCACTTGATTACCAACATGATGATAATAACGAATGGAAGATGATGTAGTTGCTCCTGTGGTGGAGGCAGTAGTGGTGGCAGGATTCACCTGAAATATGAAAGTGGCAATGAACAAAACAGCTTGCACATTAAAAATATCAGTTAAATTGAGGGAAAATGTTTTGAAAAGTACCGTTTGAGAAACATTAACAGTGAAAGAGGTGTTGGCCTGATTCTTAGCTGACGTTGAGTTAATATGGTTTGAAGAAATGATAAAAGTACCATCTACAATAGGGTCCAAGCCACTTCCTACACTGTGTATATACTGCGCCTGAAAGGAAAAGTTTGACTTTAACTTTACAGAGTATGCATAGGAGTAAAGAGTACATATTCAGCTTTCATACTACAGAAGTACACTTACTAATTGAACAGGATCTGTCACTGCTTTCCCACTATGAATAATTTTTTGCTTCTCAGAAAGTAATCGTTGAATTTTATCTTCATCGCTGGGTGTCTTATCCTTTTTACTGTTCAGCACAGTTAATTGCTGCTGTATTGACTTTATTTGCTGTGTAAAATAAGTAGTTTTAAATGGACAAGTTCCACACAGTTACTTTAAGCCAAAGTGTATTAAGAAAAAGGAAAAGGAAAAGTAGTAGCAGTGTCTCATGAAACATTCAAGAATATTTTAAGAGCGAAATTACCTGTTGTTTAGCTGCTGTCAGCTGAATAGCCTGGACTCGTTGAAAAGATTGCTGAGGAAGTGACTGGGTGCCACTGGAGGTTTGAGGTACACCGCTAAGTTGGTTAGAACTAATTGAAACAGGAGTCCCAACTGAGGGACTATTTGTAGGAATAGGAATTAGATTTGGAGGCACTGATGTACTTATAGCACTAGTTGAAGTTGTACTGTTTACACGGACACAGTTCACAGTTGTTGAACTTGAGGAAACACTGGTAGTAATATGGTTCAACCGAGGAGCACTAACACTTGTTGCACTGTTATTCACAAAAGGAACACTTTCTGAAGAGGGAACCACTTTCATTGCACTGTTGCTCACAACACCAATCTGACTAGAGGCCGTAGATGGCGTAATGTTGGATGTTAATGATGGCAACACTGATGCTGGTAATTGAGACACCTGACCTGATGCCACATTTACTCCTACTGATGAAATAATATTGTTTTTTGGAACAACTGTAAAATTAGGGCTTGGAACAAAAAAGGACGGAAGAGTTGTAGTCCTGCATGGTTCAGTACTTTGAACAGATGAAGTTATTGGTCCCACAACACTTGATACTTTAGTTGCACTTTCACTGCTTGCGACCTTGTGATTCATTATTGGACTTGACAATCTGTTTGGTCCAATATTTGAAGGTGAGCTTGATGTTGTTTGGCCAGCAACAGGTTGAGTTTGTTGAGGCTGAAGCGGAGCTTGCGGTTGCACTGTCACACTCACTTTAGGAGGTTGCTTCCGTTTTTTAGACTTGCGAGTAGATGGTGTTAAATTTATACTAGGGATCACATCTATATTTGTGTTACTCGAAGGTTTGCTCATACTTTTGTTGATCAATAAGTTTGGCCTCGATTGGGCAAGGCTATCCAGAAATGCATTGTTCAAAGCTTGCTCAACTTGATCTTGTGTTGAGCAGGGTGGGGCTGGCTGAGAAATTGGAACTGATGGGCTTTGGAGTTGAGGCGATTGAAAAGGAGGTATTTGCACTCTAGGGCTGGCAGTGGGCTCCGAAGAATTTCTTCTAGCAGGAAGTCCCTAGTAAGAAAGGAGAAATTAGCTACAAGAAGACATTGATAAGACAAAAATCAAAGGGAAAGAGTTTTACCAGAGGAACAGTCTTAACATTGCTGGACACTTTGGCCAGAATAGAATCAGGAACTGTCCCAATTCCAATTGAGCTTGCAGATGTTGTAATTGCAGTGCCTGCACTGGAACTAACAACAACTTTTCCTGGCAACTGAAGTGCAGCTAATGATGAGAGGTCACTAGATTCCACAATTTTAGAAGTGTCCCATTGTTGCACTGTTGTGCCCTTTGATGGAAGTACTTGTGACAACTGAAGATGAATAGATGGCTGCTGCAAGACCTGGGAAACTTGCTGCTGCGGAGCAGGTGAAGGTTGAGATTTAGGAGTAGGCTGGGACAAAGGTTGGGGTTGAAGCTGATTTTGGGCTATTATTTGAGGTTGAGGTTGTAGTTGGGATTGTGATGGAGACACTAGCTGTTGTAATTGTAGTGATGGTAGCTGTTGTTGTGCCTAATAGAAATAAACAGGAATTTCAAAAAAGTTAACGCATAAGGTCAAACTTAAAATAAATATGCCTCTTAAAACAATATTTACTTGTATTTGTGATTGCTGGAACTGCTGTTGTAGTTGCTGCTGCAATTGTTGCTGTAGCTGATGTTGCTGAAGCTGCTGTAATTGCTGTTGCTGTTGCTGCTGCTGTTGCTGCTGCTGCTGCTGCTGCTGCTGCTGCTGCTGTTGCTGTTGCTGCTGCTGTTGCTGCTGCTGTTGCTGCTGCTGTTGCTGCTGCTGCTGCAGTTGTAGTTGTAGTTGTTCTTGCATCTGTGCTTGAGCTTGAGCTTGCTGAAGAAGCTGGAGAAGCTGAGCTCCTCCAACAACGGTTGGTACACCATTTTGTTGAGTTATAATTATAGATTCTGTATTCAACCCAGCATTCTATAATTTATTTAAAAACAAAAAAAAAGAAGAGAATGCATCATTTAACCGGTAGTGTAATTTTTTGAAGTAAAAAATCAAGAAAATAATACACACCTGGAGATACTGCATAAATGCTTGTTCCAATGCTGGACTGATTCCAGAGGTGGATGGGGACTTTGTAGAATTTATGGTTGAAGTCAGAGGTGAATTAGGAACTGAAGATGGAGGCTGTGGAAGTTGATCAGAGATCATAGATGGGAGAGTTGATTGGGTAGCAGGCTGGGTTGAGTTTGATGGAAGCGTTCCTGGAGATCCCACAGTAGGTTGGACTGTCACAAACGCCCCAGGTGTAGGTGGCTGAGATTGTAATCCTGCTGATTGGGACAATATGGAGACAACAGGGGGTTGCTGAATAGAGGCTACAGTACTTGGTAGCACTGATGTTTGGGTCTTGATTGTTTGGGGCATGACCGAATTGACAGGAGTGGACATGCCACTCACAGCAGGAATGCTGTTTGTTATAAGCCTATTGACATTGGTGACAGTTGGGACAGCCGGGGAAGAATGACTTGCAGCACCAGTGTTTGTATTAGCCAGCTTAGCCACTGTAGTTGAGTGTTGGGTAGTATTAACCTAAAATAAATTGAGTTTATGAAAACTAAGTAAAATGAACTGCAATTAAACACACTACAAAAGCAAATTTCAATTTACTTGGGGTGAAGTATTCTGCTTGTTCAAAAGTAGTTGAGTAAGCTGACTGTGAGCAGCTGCTGCAATTTGAGATGCATACTGACCCCCTGGCTGTGCAGCTTGTGCTGCCAAACCTTGCAGCAGAAGTTGAGCATTGGCTGAGGTAAGTGACTGAAAAACAAATTTGGAATGAGGCAATTGAGAATAAAAACATACTTGACACAGAAAAAGAAGTAAAGCTTTGCCAGAGATGGTTAGGCTTCCTAATTTTACCTGAGCTGTGATTGGTGCTGTGGTTCCATCATTCAGCTTCTGAAGTAAACTTATCTGTCCATCTTCATTCACAACCATTTTGAGACCCTAGCAAAATTATAGGAGAAAAAAAATTATACTTCTATCTTAAAAGAAAAAGGAAAGCCTCGCTACTGGGAACATGAATGGTAAGATTATCTCCCTAAAGTAAATGTCCCAAGAACCAAAGTCAGATTTGTTGTATTAAAGAACCTTACCATAAAAAATAGCTGAATAGAAAATACTAAGATCTGGGTCCCTAGCTATTCTTACAAACCAGATTTCAATTATGAAAACTCTATAAAAATAATTCACCTGTAGATTTAGTGGTTCTGCCGGTGGAGAAGGGGCACGGGCAGGTGCAGGTGCCAGCCCTGCTGGGACCACTGTAGCCGGACTGACTTGGCTGACAACTCCCTGAGCCTCCAAGCCTGATCCAATATTACCCATGACTGAAGGATCTTCTGTTTCATAAGGCCCAATGTCATCCTCATCTCCAATACCTTGTACAAAATACATTAGTAGATAAAGGGATAAGCCTTGACATGACATGGAAATAGATAATACCAAATGATGACAATATGCCAGTAGAGGCATAGGCAGAGTTTGTATCAAACATACCTGAAAGTTTCATGATGTTTGCCAAGTCCAGCTTAGGCTCTTCATCTTTCTTCTTCTTTTTGCTCTTCTTCTTTTTAGGTTTTGGAGGAGGAGGGACAGGTGGTTGAGTTTGAATTTGTGATGGTTGGGGCTGAGATTGTTGAATTTGTTGTTGTTGAACCTGAGTTTGCGATGGTGTCTGATGCAGCACAGTTTGTTGAGTTTGAATCGTCTGATGGGTCGAAACAATTGGTGCAGAAGATGATAAATGATGTTCCTGAACTGGAGGAGGAGAACTAATGATATTCTGCCAGCTTGAGCTCACACTATTAGCACTGCTAACAGGACTGCACAACCGTATTTGAGATGTAGTTAGTCCTCCAAAGCCATTTCCACAGTCCTGGAACATGTTTTAGAGGAAAATGCAGACAGAGCAAGAAATAAGGTTTAAATCGTAAGGCATACCAGCATGTTTTCATACCAAAACATTTGATGCTAATTGGCTAACCAATTTTTCCTGGTTATGAAGATGAGCTTGAGTAACTAAACTAGCCATTGACACAGGAATGTGAAGGTTGGCTTGTGACACTGATACAGGAGCCTGAAGTGTTGACAACTGTTGATGCTGAGATACTGCCACATTGACTGGCAATGTCCCAATTTGACTAGCAATAGATGCTGGCAATTGACTTGCCAGGGAAGTTGATATGTTTTGTTGCTGTTGAAGACTTGCTAAAGACACAGGAACATGAGATGGAAGGCTCACTACTTTCTGTTGAATCGTTTGAGTTTGTTGAGTGAACGAAGGCTGAGCTATTAGTTGAGCACTTTGAGTAGCTTGCTGTGGGGAGCCAGCAGACAACTGAGTCATGGGAAAACTCAGTGATCCAAGTGCTTGGGGAAGTATTAAGGTTGGACCACTCTGGATTTGTTGAAGCATGGGTGGCCCTGGAGTTGTGATGATGCGAAACACAGGGGCTTGGCGGCTTGCCTTAAATTAGAAAAATAAAAGTTATTCTGCAATTCATGCAACATTCAGCAACCAACATGCATGAAATTTTAATTACCTGAGCTGGATGTGCTATGAAAACAGTGCCAGGAGCTCCCAGCCCACTCCCATTACCCAAAACAACAGATTTACTTTGCTGAACTTGAGTTTGAGTAGTGTGTTGAGTAGCCTGAACCTGTGCTTGAGCTCCTGCATGTCCCTGGGGCCTAAGAATCAACTGCATACCACTACTTTGTTGTTGGACTATCATTGGAGCGCCAGAGGTTAATCCACCCATCATCTTAATAATAAAACAAATTTGTTAATAACATTTCAAGGTTACATGGTACTAAACTGGTATTTTTAGCTGAATAAAAAATAAAATTTAAAAAAAAGGAAGACTTACTGAGTTTAATAAAAAGGCACCAGCAGGTGCTGTTGGAATCATTGCAGTCGCAGTGGCAGTTTGATTACTTTGTCCAATGACAAGTTGGGTTGGAGTTTGTTGCAGCTGGCTGCTACTGAGATTTGTTGAACTGGTAGCTGTTGCTCGGTTTTTGTTATTTGCTCCTGAAAGCATTAGTAATAAATTGAAAATGTGAAATGATGTTACAATGACCACACAACAAACTTTTCCATTCATTTCTACTGAACCAAAGACACACAAATCTGACAAATTTCCAACACAGATAGAGCTAATAAACTGAGTCAGCAAGCAACAAACAAGGGGGAAAAAAAAAGCTTTCAAAATGTTCAACACTATAGGGGTGGAAGCAGGTTCACTGGAGAATCAAAAATAGGGCAGCGTGTAAAAGAATAATACAACAATGTTGACATGCTGTAGTTCAGGATGTTGATGCAAGATAGGATGGATAAGCTATAGGCAAAATCTACAAAATTAAAGAGTCTTCAAAAGTCAGGTAAAGCTAATTACGAGCAAAGTCATAATATGACCTCCAAACCAAACATTCCAATGAATGCATGAGAACGAAGCAATCCTCACCAGCAGAGCCAGGGGTAGCAGGGGGTTTCGGAAGTATCTGAGGATGCTGCTTTGTAGCCTTCAGAGCTGCCTGAATTGGAACCGTCATCACATTGCTTGCTGCAGGCACACACAAACACACATATACATTACATGAATAGTTCCAATATCCCATTGTACACTAGGCACCACATACACAGCACAGAGAAACAAAAATGCAAATAATTGGGGCTGGCAAAACAAGACACAGAGAGGCAGCTTTACAGAAAGAGTTTGCCCAAAGGGTAGAAAGGTAAAAGATCAGAGAAACTTTAGAAATAAATTGAAAAAAAAATCCACAAGAAAATTGAGCAGCTGAAAGGAAGATGATGGGTACTGTACATTGCAGGTAAAATACTATTATACAAAAACCTATCAGTTTGAATGTATCCCAAAATGGTGATGTTACAAATTAGTTTAAGAAGAAGAGGACCAGCAATTTGGAATGATGAGTGACAGATGACAATTCAAATAGATCAATCAGAACAGAATTTTGAGCTTATCTTATCATGCACATGCACAGAGCAGTAGAAGGACACTTAAACACACACAGATGCGCATCACATGGATTGAACAAATGGGTGTCATGCTACTGTACTATGGAGTTACCCACACACACACACATTTTTTAAACAATTTTTTTGCTGTCTGCAAATGGAGTACATTTTTAAACTTAATGATATTTAGTGCCAAGACAAAATTAGTAAGTGGTGTGTAACCATTCAGCTTCAAATTAGACTTGCACGACCCAATACATTGATTCAAATAAAAACTGTTCAAAATTTATGGAAAAGTAACCCTGGAGTGTGAAACTGCTTCTTACTGTTGGGATAAGGGTGTAAAAGGCACAGATTGCACAACAATTCTGTAGGAAATGGAGCTTCTACACTCTCTTTCCTTCCTACAAATGGCAAACAATGCACACTGCACACTACAAGAGTCCCTTGGGAATGCTTTTTATTACAAGAGAAATCAAGGTCCTGCATGAGAAATTTTCATTATTACCTGGGTTAGATATAATTTGTGTGGTGCGCCCAGCTGAAAATGTTGCTATTGTGTTTGCACCACTTGCTAGCGCAGATTGTTGCTGCTGTTGAATTATTTGCACCAACTGCTGGGCTGGGCTTTGAGCAACCATCGGAAGCACTGTTGGTCCGAGAGCAGACACTTGCGATGAAACAGCCTACAAGGTATAAAAATTGAATTATTGATTGATTGATTATAAAATAGAGACTTTTTCCTTAGAGACCAAAGGAGTGAAGAGCTTGCCTGATGGATGACAGCAGTATGCTGTGTGGCACCAGAAGGTGAGGGGGCTGCTCTGTTTTGTGGTGAAGGTGATGGAACTGGGGTTAGGGACGGAGGGGCTGGAGAGCGAATAGGAACTCCTACAGATATGGCACCATTGTTTACATTGCCTGAAGTTGCCTGAGAATTCCCTTGATATTGAGGACTCTGCCGTGGATTTTGGTAGGGTGATGGAGCTGGTGAAGAGCATGAAGGAGGCAAAAGAGGGGTAGCTGGTGAGCGCAGCAAAACTCCTGGGCTTGGAGACGGGGTAGGGGGAGCATGGGGAGGGGCTGGTGATCTTGTAGGTAGTGAAAACGGAGAGCCAGGAGAAGAGATAGATGAAGGAGCGCTTTGAGGTAAATGGGTGCCAACGGGTAAACCTGAGACACAAAAGCCACAATGAGACAAGAGAAAAGATGGCTAAGTCAGACTGAAAAGGCAGAAATTTCATACCTGACCCACCAACAACAATTCCACTAGATCCAACTTGAATATTGTGGGGACCCAAAGTGATGAGTCCTCCTTGGTTAGAAAGGGTCTGACCCTGTGATGCTGGTTGAGCTTGCCCAGTGCTTGAGGCAGTGGGACCAGAAGAGACAGCAGGGCCAGGCCCTGTTGTTGCAGTGGCATGACCTGAGCTTGGACTAGCATTCTGACCTGGGGTCAAACCAGTGTTTTGACCATGGATGAGAGCCTGACTTTGCTGTTGTGCCAAGGGAAGTGCCTGAAAGAAAAACAATATTGGAAAAATTACCTACCGGTCACAATGAACAACTGGGATAATAAAAAAATCAGCAAAGAAAAATAGGAAACAAACCTGGAGAGAAAGACCGGAAGCAAGGGTAGAGGCAAGTCCCTGTAGACCTGGAGGCAATGATCCAGCGAAAGCAGCCGGCAAAGATCCTGCAAGGCTGGTTGTAAGTGGAACAGTTGAATTGCCAAGGCGAAGACCAGCGGTGGAATATGTATATCCATGTTGTTGGCCCAGGATAGAAGGACTTGAAACTGACGTAACTATTGAGGCTGAAGCACTAGCAATAGGGCCTGAACTCAGAGTCTGCATCGCAACCACATACAAAAAAAAAAAAAGGGGGGAAAAAAGGGTTAGGAAAATTTATGAACAGCACCATGTGCACATGAGACACATCTTAAAATTAACATGCTAAGTTCCAAGATATTTTTAATTTTAAGAATTTCAACAAAAACTGACAGTAAAATAGTCAAGGAGAACAATATATTTTCTGACTACAAACCGTGTGTGGTGCCTGAAGAGTGAGCGTAAAAGCTGCTGATGGATCCACATTTTGAAGTTGTTGAAGCTGTTGCAGCTGCTGTGTGGTAAGCACGAGTTGTCCGGGTTGCGTGCCGCCCGCACTGGTGTGGCCACCCCCCCGCACCTCCACCACACTCTGCAGTCCGTCCACTATGTGCTCCAGCGTAAGTCGATCTGAGCCCTACAACAACGGCATTAAGAACAATCTTCCAGTGTAGAAATTTCAATAATTAAAACAATTTTGGTCAGCACTGACAGGCCTACTGTTCACCCCCTGCAAGGACTCCAAGGCTGATAAGTCACTGTTAACATAACAAGATTAAATGAGATCTCTCTGCTACTGATCAGGAACAACTTCTGGATTGGAACATCATTTACATAGCACTTACCGATCCAGTTTGAAGTATCCAGGATGAGTCTGGATGTCTCAACATGGATTGCAACTAACAACAATAGGCTGCTCTTCTGCATGGGTACATTGGCCCGAGGCCATAGCCCACACATGAGGCCTGTGATCAAAGAGGTGTCCCTTCAGTGCGCAACTTGCGCACTTCATTGAACTATAAAATTTGCTTTACTTTGCCCATCACAGATGGACAAGATAAGTCAGGTTCTTCAAACCTGGGAAAGGAAAATGAAAAGGTTACTATAACAAAGAAATAGTATAGAATAATACAGGGGGAGAGGATTTTCAGTTCCAAGGACCTACATCAACATAGAGATAACAATATTCAACAATGCTTTGAACATATGAGAGGGGTTGATAAGCAGAAAAATGAATGTAAAAATAAAATTTGAATTTTAAAATGAATTTCTTAACAAGCTTGAGTAGTAAATTACAGTAAGATAGATGGAAATGCCATGAAAACATTGAAGTAGGCCACGCACATAACCTCACTTCTTTTGTACACAAAGAGTATTAACGCGCTCAAGTGACATACAGGGAGTAAATAAAAGTACACAAATATACGGAGAACAATTAAAGATGGGGAATATAAATTAATGGGCGATAATCATCTTCATAATCAGAAGGAGAATTGGTGGTAATTTAAGTTTATGACGCCGAAGAAGCATAACCTCGTACCAGAGCATCAGTTACTAAACACAATCGTTTAACCTCAAATCTAAACAATCGTTACTTAAACGAGAACTACATAAATGTTTGACGCGAAACTTTTAATTACCAGCAAGCTTCGAACACCGATTAAGAAAAAAAATAAAGTTCGACATTTGTCAACGGTTCTTCGCACGAAAATTCCAAACGCGTCATTGACACTTCTTGAACAGGGAAATCTTGCAATAAATTTGCAAACACAGCGGCTCAAAATTTAGAAAGGACCGAAAAATGAATAAGCACATTAGAAGAATGGTAAAACAAAACATGAGACAGCAGAACTATTTGATAACAACTGACATGATTAGGAGTTCAAATAGTCTTATCATATAAATTAAAACCTGACCAGCTAGTCACTTAAAACGCGTCAAAATGATGATTATTAATGACACAACAATTTTCAGTTCAACATACCGAATTGGTTAATGCTTCCTCTCAGAAACTTTTTTGCAATCATAACACAATAAAAGAAATTTTTCTTAAGGAGCAAGAGAAAACCTCATCCTCAAACGGATGTTGTGAAAACCTAATCCACCATTTTTGACGGCCTTGCAAGCAACCAACATTGCTACTCTGACTGCAACACCGTTAATGTTCGTTCGCAGATACAAAACATTGTTTGGGTCTAAAAGAAATCCCAGAAAGAATAGAGTTATCTCCTTTGATGAAGCCAGCATCATAAGAGAATCCTTAAATCCACTGAAAGTTACAGCCTGAGCATTGGCGTTTTATCCTCGGAAGCTTGGCATTTCGATTCGATTGATTTATTTCAAATCTGACTCGCACCGCTTAAACAGAGAAGTCGGTGACTCCTCATGCGACTCCTCACGACTACCGAGCCTGTCAGCACGAAGGCCACAAAAGTTGCCACAAATCTTTTGGACCGATTAGTCCAAAAGACGCATCAAGGCACGGTAACCGCTGAGGATGGTTTATTTTATTACTTTATGACGGGCGGCAGCAGGGTAAACAATGAACCCTCTGACACGGGTGTGTTTGCGCAGGGGATGTGGTCCTCTACAATGCCGGTGCACCGAATCTTTTTCTTCCTTTACATAAGCCTCACTCTGCAGGGCGGAATATAGTGACATGGGCGCCTCTCGCTGAGTATTCCAGGCCTTCCTGCCTACAATCTGAACTGCACACTGCAGACATTGAATGCGAGCGCGACGCGAGCCTTCCCCTCCCTCAGTTTCCGGGCGGGGAAGGGCGGGGGCGGGGAGGGGGGGGAGGGGCGCTCCCGCAGAACCTCTGCCAACGAGCATCAATAGTTTTCACACCTTTCGGAGGGCCGGTCCGTCGCCGGTCACTTCCCCGCACCTCGCACCTCCCGATTGGACGACGGCTGAGCAGTCTATTGTTTATTGTCGTCCAGTAGGATGATTCCGCACAGTGGTCTCGTTTCTCCGTCTTCGTCGCACTCACACGGCACGGCCATACGGAGCAAGAGAGAGGACACTACTGAAGGCTGTTTGCAATCGCCCTGCTGGACAACTCGCCCAGCCTCCAGCGCGGAATGCTTTTGTGTCAAACGCGGTCCGATCCGAGAAACCGCGATAATGCAGTATAGACCATTCCGCTCGTACCTCTCGCGATTAGCGGGTCCAGCGGAATGGTCTATTTATTATATTCAGACCATTCTGACACCATTTTGACAAACGTGTCGCACCTGGGAGGGAACATATTCGTACGTAAAGCGGAGCCGCGCAATGTGTCCGCGTGCGCGCATAGCTGCCACTCCACTCGCGAGTTATGAGGTAAGGCAGCAGGTTGGTAGCAGGTGGGTACCGTGCACTCGGCTGCGCTCATTGCGATCAGACGCAGAACCGAACGCAAGCTGCATGCTGATACCACTCATCGGTCAATGGGAGGTAGACGCGGTCCTAGCTCTCTATCCCACCCAATGGCAGTGCCTCATCAGTGCGACAAGGAAGGAGGTACGAAAGTACCACGGACCGATGTGCGGAATCAGCCAATGGGCGCGTCGCGCCGCGCGTTCAGCCATGTTCAGCGGCAGTTCGCCATTCCGTTTCGTCCGCGAGGCGCCGTGCGAGTAGGCAACCCGCATGCGCGCCTGCGTGCTGTGCAGCATAGCATAGGTCTGTGCAATTAGCGACGGACGTCGTCAAACCGCTCGTCCGTCAATCAAGTCAGCGATCCAGCAGGGTGATTCCGAACAGCGTTTAGTAGTGTCCTCTCTCTTGCTCCTTATGGCCTCGCTCCACGAGTGTGACAAGGACAGAGAGACTAAACCATCGCGCGGAATCACCCCACAGCCCCGCTCTCTGAGAGCTTGGCTCCATAGTGCAATTTTAAGAAGTGATAAGCAAGCCTAAACGCCAAATTTTACGAAGAAAGAAAATGGTAGAAGGTATACCAATAGACCATTTCCTTTCCAAATAAAAATAGCTCTTAATTTTCACTAAAGGACCAATCTCTTTATTTAAATTAAAGATTTAGTTTTGAACTACACTATAGGCTCGCTTATCACCTCTTAAAAATAACTGGAGCCAAGCTTTTAGAGAGCGGGGCTGGATCACTGACTTGACTGACGGACGGACGGCTGTCACTAACTTTACAGACCTTTTCACTGGAAGCACTGGAAGCGAGGGCAGAGGCACGGAGTGCGCGCCGCGCAACTAAAACACACGGTAAACACTGTTTTTTTTTTTTTTTTTTTTTTTTTTTTTTTTTCCTTTTCTCGGGAAGTTCCCGGTTGATTTGGGGAAGCCCTGTTCGTTACGCTTTGTTTCCTGCCGTATGCAATCACGTTATGTTTTCCATCTGATGAAACGCGCTCCCCTGATTCAAAGAAGGAACTTCCCGAAAATATTCTTGCTGTGTAGGCCTGGTGGACCTGCAATGCTCCTGTCCTGCAATCGTTGTCCCCGCTTCGCTCTAGGCCAGTCACCAGGAGCGTGGAGAGGCGAGGTGTTAGGAGGCGTTGACCGTTTTCATCGCATAAACCGGTACCGTTAACAAACGAGAGCACCGATAAACACCAGTGCGTGTTTGAAACTTGCTGGTTGCCGAGTAAAGATGTTTCACCCGATTCCTTCAACTCAATTTCATAGAACTCCGCATACGCATATGCAGCCAAACATTTTTCAATCGATTTGGGCTTGATACGTGAAAAGTACATCGATGATAGCGCAGATTGCTAAAAGCACTTCTCTCTCACACACACAACCCTTTCCTCAATCCCCGTCACATACCCCCGTTCACCCCCCCCTCCCCCAAAATCCCCTCCCTTCCGTACAGGACATGCTATTAGGGTGCAATCAGGCTACGACAAGAAATCAGTGATTGGAGGGGTAGAAGGGGCTGGGAGGGGCAGCAGGGCAGGGCAGGCAGGGCAGGGCAGGGCAGGGCAGGGCAGGGCAGGGCAGGGCAGGGCAGGGCAGGGCAGGGCAGGGGCCCAGCCCAGAGATGGAGAAGGAGAGGAGGGGAGGGCCACTCGGCCACACCAAGGCACTGGAGGGGGCTGGGGCGGGCCTCTGGGCCTGCGGGCCTGCGGGCCTCCACGGGGACGCCGTCGGGACGGAACGCGCCGCCCGCGGTGCGGGGGAGGCCAGGGCCAGGGGAGGGGGCGACAGAGGAGAGAGCGGGGAGGGGAAGGCAGCCCAGGCCAGGGCCAGGCCCAGGGCAGGGGAACAATCCAAAGAAGATATTTGAAACCATGCGCATTGAAGCAACCAGCCGACGAAGAGCGCGATGGTGGTGTTCCAGCCTGAACGGGGACGTGCTACGTGCACCCCGGCCGCACCCGACGCGCGCGCCGAGCGAGCGGTCGAGCCGCCGCGCCGCGCCGCGGCCGCGAGCCAAGCGCGGCGCAGGGTTTCAATAAGCTTCTAATCCTTTCGTTTACGCTAACTACCGACAGCGTCGGCTAACCGACCAGATAATGATACGAGTCGAAAGCAAAAGATTTCATTCACAGATTCCGCCAGAACCACCACCACCAGCGCTCTACGTCGCCCCGTTCCCAGTGAAAATTTCATGAACAAAATATTATTCTGAAAACACTCACCCGTCCTGTTACATGCCTATGTCCTACGGGGGTTACAAAGGCTAGGAACAGGGAGCGGCGCGCTCTGATTGGTCGGGTGACGTCACAACTGCCGACACATGTGGACGTCTCGCTATAACAGGGAGCGGAATTGGGGGAGGAGGAAAGAGAGAGGGCCATAAACGCTGAACGCAGTAATTATTCAGCCCAATCATTTTAACCATGCTGAGGTGGCCTTTGATGCACTTTTAGGCAATATGTGTTATGATGCTATGGAAAACCATGACTGACAGAACGTGTATTTCTCATGTCATGTCGTCTCCCCTTCGCACTGCCCGAAGAGTGGGATTATTATCGTAATTTTCGGGAAGGGTTGTTGTAGGTGTTCCCCAAAACTCCAAAAAGAACAAATATTAAGCAGCCCACTGCCTCGTGTGAACAGACCCCAGCTTGGACTAGTCAGTGTCGCTACTGCGCACTGCGTCTGCGCACAATTTTATCGTGCTTTTTACAACTCGCTTGCGATTGGTCAGGCCCTATCCGTCCTTATTTCGGCCTTTTTCAGGGGTCATCTCTGCGTTCGCTCGCTTACAAGGTGTTTAGATGAGTTCCGCGATACCCGATGATTCATTTCAGTGGCCTGTCTTCCCTCAGTTTGATCAAGAGACCGAGAAAAGAGCGGAGTTCGCTCTACTCTGGCCGTTCCCCTGCCTTCCCGGCTGACCAATCCCGACGCAGCAGGGCCCGGGGAGGCGTGGCCTCCGTAATCGTACTTGAAGCCGCTTTTATCACCCACCCTCGTGCCGTGAAAATATCGGGGGCCCCGAAGCTCCTCCCTTTCCTTCCCCGACGGTTTTTCTCCTACCCGAGGCACAATTTCTGTGAAAAGCGTGCGTTGCGCCCTCGGCCGGGTCGGGCGCGCGGGTGTCAGTGTTAAGCAGCGGCGCCGTCTCGTCGCCGAGCGCGGGGTCCCCGACGAGCCGCCGTCCGCGACCGCGTCCGCCAGCCTTAAGCGCACCGTACTGCTTAACGTGCTTAACTTCGCGTCCGCTGTCCGGGACTCTGCCCCACGCGCGCCCCCCGTGTCCGAGACCCCCGCCTCCCGGCCCGAGGCCACCGTCCCGTGTGCTGTGCGTTGGAGGAGGCCACCCATGCCCTCAGCAGCCTCCCGTCGACGTCGCGGGAGGTCCCCATAACCTCAACACACCTCCGGACGGGACGTTCCGAGTCCACCTGTGTCCAGACCCTGCCATGCTGCCCGAGTTTCCGACGGCTTCCGGCTGCCGTCCCTGTTGTAGCACACGTTTGTAGGTTTGTCGAAAAGTTTTCAATGCCGTTGTCTCGTGTGAGCAAGGGGACATTTGCTGTCTGGTAAAACTTTGTTTTTCACTCCGCCTCAGTGGAAGTGTATCCTTTGACTTCATCAATAAAAGATAATATCAACTAAACAGTAAACACTTTGGTTTGATAATTAACCCTTTCCTGTCAGTGTATTTCAGAGCACAATTTCTACGAGTGTCTGCAGCTTCTTCATATTGATGCAGACTAATGACCAGCTTAATCGGGAAAGTTTATAAAGGTCAACGTGAAATAGATATCTTTAACAGATCATGTTTCGTGATAAATTTAATTTCAAAATTTAAGTATTTAAACTTGTTTACAATGAAGTACATGTTTGTTGTGTAGTGCCTGTTAAAACATCTTGCGTTATCCTTACAAGTATATCACAATTAATGGGTTGGCACTTTTTAAGATTATTGCTTGATACTATTTGATTAAGACATTGACTATGCATAGTAATGAACAATCGACACACATAGATTGAAATTTTTAATACAATTTTGCACAATTTCTAATCTCTACATGCAACAATCCCCATGGCTGAAGAATGTACAACAACTCAAACACTTTGTGTACGAGATAAGTTGGTACTCCTCATTAAGTCTAGTTTGATCAATGACAACAAAAACATAGAATCTGACTGACCCTGAATATTTTTTATTATGAGATCAGCAGTCTATTTCCTGAAAAAAATATAATGAAATGGAATTAAAGCTAGTAAAAGTCAAATGTTGACAAGGATACTGCCAAAGCAATGGGCAGTGTGGGACAAATAAATAATGACAAATAGTCTTTGATCATCACATTCTTAATCAATTTAAAACAATTATTACTAACTGAAACATTTCACTGTTCCAAAAATTGAGAACAAAAGTAAGGAGCAATTAATCACAGTAGAAGCTCAATATAGTATTGTTGTCCGTTGCACCAAAAATTCAACGCAAACGCCTGATGCCGTAAAACGCGATTTACACAGCGTGCCTTGCATGACTATCGCCGATTTTGAGACGCTCTGAGCGCGATTACGCGATATGCGGCTGATGCTATACCGAGCTTGTACTGTACTACTATTAAACCCTCCCAAAATTTTTCAATAAATTATTAAATGGATTAAATGAATACAGTTAAATTACTACAAAAAGCTCAACCTATCTATATCACAGTCAAGTTTTAAGATGCTACATTTAAGATCTTATGGATGAAATAGAGGACGTTAAATTGGTGTATGAGCATTGGCCCAAAAAATGGAAGCCAAAGAAAAGAGAGTTACTATAAAATCAGTCCAATATTTGCCTACAGTGGAAAGCAGCTATCACTGAGAGTACCAATAAATGAAAAATCTAATGAAAACAGACTAGACTTAAAAGAGACAAAGTTTGTATTACTAACATTTTAAGTATTCTTAGCTAATGAAGGAGGAATTCTAGATACATTATTGTTTGATAAATTGAACTATATGATAAATATACTTTCTTTGGATGAAAACCACATCCATTATAAATTAGCCATTCATGCTGGCAGCAATTTTATTTACCAACAAACACATAATAAAAAATAATTGTAAACAATACTAGTTCAGTACAAAATAAAATGTTTCAAGAAACAAAGTCAAGATCACAGCGTTCAATGAACACCACATATTGCTTAAATCACAATCTACACACATACACATAAGACTACAAATCACATACATGAGCCTGCAATGAAGCAGACAAGTCCTGCAAGCATTAGAGGTACGAAATCATCAATTAAATATAAATCACAGGTGTAATTTAAAATTAAAATTATTGATAGATAAAATTGAAAATAAAATTGAGGAATTTAGTTAGAGAGAGATTTTAATCTCACTCTTTTGAAAAAAGTTTTTACAATCTTCAACTAATGCTATGTAGGAGGTGGTGTATATGACCGCTGTTGGTGGTAAGAATGTGGTTGTTGCATATGGGCTGCACGTCCAAATGAAGTTGCTGTGTTAGACACCCAACTAGATTCTGGATGGGGAAGAAGTCCCCGTCGGTTGTTTGTGTTATCCCATGGTCCCTGCTGTCTCCCAAATTGAGCTTGCATCCGGAGGTCAGTGTCTCCAAGGGGGTGCTCATCAAAATCGTCAACTCTAGGGGTAGGTGGACACAAGCCCGGGCCTCCTCCCATCCCCATGCTCATGCCCATTCCCATCTCCATTCTTGACTGCCGGGGGTCAGCAGGCCTAGTAGATGGATTAGAATTACTATTTCTTCGCCGTGGGTCAGAGCGAACCGCAACAGGTGTGGGAGGAATAGAAGTCTGGGAAGCAGGTTCCAGAGGTGGGGATGATGGTGTACAGCTGGCAGCACTGTCAGGCTGCCCCATACCAAACCAACGCTGTAATCTTGGATCTAGCTTTACCTAAAAACAAAACAAACAGAAAAAAATAAGTAATTATAAAAGTTATTTTAAAAGAAAAATTAAAAAAAAAATATATTAATAGCTTAATTTTCTTTTCTAAAAAATAATAAAAGTTAAACTTACCTGTTGATCTCTAGGATTAACCTTCAAGTTTGAAAAGTCAGGCTTAGGAATATCAATTTGAATAACACGATATGGACCTGGAGTATGGGATGCTAATGACGCATCAATCTCAGTAGCAGGGGTATGCACTGGAGCAGGTTTAAATGGGAGAGACATTTGCATTCTTCGCAAGTCCATATCACTTTGAGAAGCAGCTGCATAGTCTGACTCCCTGGATGAGTTCCCCATTCTACACCTAACATAAATACAGATTTTAAAATGGTAAGTTAGCAGATCATTCATTCAATAGCATGAAAAGTTCACTTGTATTAACTTACCGCAAGTCAGTATCATGAGCAGAGAAAATATGTGCCGATGGAATATTTGAAGAATGTTCTCTTCTCATATCCATGTCACCAGCACCAAACTGAGAACTTTGACGGCGAAAATCTATGTCACTTGTACCATCAGGAGCAACATTTCTGACTCGTAAGTCAACATCACCAGTACCAGGGAAAATTGATGGATTGGGCCCATCATATATACTGTGCATCAACTGCAATTCCCCCAAAAGTTGAATTATTTACAAAAATAATTTACTGTTAACACGCAGTTAACAAACCACTAGGTAAGATTTTTGAGCGCTTTATAATACTTACACTGCTTCCAAGGCCAGAGTTTAAGCCGTCAAAGGATCTGCGGGACGCACGCGGATCACCTCTCTGGTCAGATCGGGGACTAGCTAAACTGTCCATGGCTGGATGAGGAGCATCAAGTCGAGGATCCATTCTGGGATCTCGCCTCTCAGCCCTTGGATCAGACCTCGGATCTGACCGGGGATCAGATCGGGGATCGGACCTAGTATCTGGCCGAGGATCCGACCGGGAATCAGACCAAGCGTCAGACCAAGTGTCGGACCTAATGTCAGGCCGTGGATCTGCCCTCGCGTCTAACCGTTGGTCAGGACGCAAGTCCTGTTGTTGTGATGGTGATGCTGAGGGTGAAATGTTGCTTGCAGCTGAAGCGATTCGGCTCCTCGGATCTCTTGACAAACGAGGATCTCGGAACGGTGCCGTGGACGTGGATGGCGTCGGGATAGGAGGAGACTTCAAACCCACAGGAGTGCTGCAGAATAGAACACAACAGTTAGAATTTAAAAGCAACATATTTACAATAGTTGGTGCATTATTTCTCTAAACACTAGAGCTTGTACCTCGTATTATCAACTTGTCCAGTCCCAGTTGGACCGTAACGGATGGTCAAAAGCAATTGATCTATTGCATTATTTTTCACAAGATTTGTAAGGGCTGATGGAGTTGGTAATAGGGGTGGTCTTCTAGCAGAATTATCTTTGGATTGGTCAGAGTTTAGGTGGTCAAATGCTGAGATATTCAGTTCTTTGGTTTCTTTGGCTGATTTGTCAACTTCTTCCTTATTTTCACTCTTTTCGGGTTCCTTCTGTAAGAGGAAAATTGATGTAAGAAGCATGTCAGAGTAGGTAAGAGCCTTAATACATAGATAAATCAATCAATCAATCAATCAATAAATAAATAAATAAATAAATACACAAATGAATAAATAAATAAATAAATAAATAAATACAACTTGAGTTAACAGTCTTTACCTGTCCTTCCTTTATGTTCTTAAGAACATCAGTGAGAGAAGTTGGGCCCTCATCATCACTAGAATACCAATCATCTTCCGCTGGAGCAGCATCCTCCTCTGATTCTTCATCTTTACTCTCTTTATTGTGTTCTGCCTCTCGCTGCTGTTGTTGTATCCGTAAAAAGAGCTCTCTTTGGCGCTTAGGAAGATGAGCTGGTATAATTCCTGGCGTCTCCTGGCTGTCTTCAGCACTCTCAGCTGCTTCCAAAAAACAAAACAAAAAAAGAACACAGTCAAATAAATTTTAAAAGAGATCAATGTGAGAAAGTACAGAAAAACGGGATAGAGTTAATGATATATAAAATTATCGTACTTGACACTTCTGCATTGTGTTTGTCAGATGAAGATTCATCCTTAGCTTGAGTAAATCCTGAATCTTTTGAATTCATATCTATTTGTAGAGTGTCACCATCTTGGAAACTTTTGCTGTTGTAGTAAAGAGAAGAAGAAAAAAGTAAGATTATGTGCTCATACATAGCAAAAGATGAAATAAATTTCAATATCCTACCATGACTTTGAGGCTTGAGGATTGTCTTCTTCCTCCTCATCTATGACAAGATCATCACTTGTATCTGCTTTGGAAGAAATTTTTTCATCCCTTTCATTATCCTCTTGTTCTTGATATATTTGTCTCTGCAAATTCTCATGCATCTTCATTAATTGAGAAGAGCTATTATCAGGACTATCCCACCTTCTTTTTCTCCTCTCACGGCGTTCTTTTCTATCACTTTGATCCCTCCTATCAGAATGATTTCTGTCCCGATTTTTATCCCTGTCATAGCTACGATCATGGTAGTCTCTTCTTCTACCATCATCTCCCCTATTTCTCCTACTCTCTGATTCTTGCTGCACTAATTCCCCTGGAGAAGAAGGCATAGGAGTGTGCGCTCTTTCAACATCTGGAAAATGAAAACATATGTAAAGTATCAACATTCAAAATAAAAGTAAGATGCCTTTGCAGTGATTTGCCAACTAACCAGCTTCATCATCATGTTCATCTTTTAGTAAATCAACTCCCTCTGGGTTTTTGCCTTCAGCACGCATCTTGGCTGCCTTATCAATTAGTTGATTTGCTTGTTCTCTAGTCAGTCTTCTGAATTCACCAAGAATTTCCTTTGGAGCAAGCTCAATGTGCTGTGAAAAATTCAAATTTATTATTATAAAGAAAATTGAAAGCATTTCATGGCAAGATTCATAGACCATTAATTTTTTACCTTCAATAGCACACTTCTTGTTACATCACTTAGTGGTTCATGACTGTACCTACATTTATCACCACTATTACATTTTCTTCCAGTGTGGAAATATTTACAAGGAAAATCTTTGTGCATGTACAAACATTTTTCCCTTTTAGCACAGCAGTTCATGTTATAAAATTTGCATAGTTCCATTTTTCGTTTTGGAAGGGCATCATGAGAAAATTGGCACTCATCTGCATCCTGAGAAATTACACGACATAAATTAACTTGCTGTAGAATTCACTGAAAATTATTTATATCATAAATATCTGAATCTCACCTTTGGACACTTCCCTTGCATGAAGTATATGCAAATGGCATCATGAGAACGATCTCTACCAGAGCGCTGCTGAGATTTATTGGAATTTCCTCCTCTTGAATTACCTCTTTTATTGCCTCTCTTGTTCATAAATCCTCCTCTACCACTATCATTTGAAGTTCCCATGCGGCCTCGTCCACGACCGCTACCACGCATGGACTTATTTCCACGGCCTCTTCCGCGAGAAGGGAAACCACCATGGCCTCCTCGATCAGGACTCCCATCATAGTCTTCTTCTTCTTCCCCATAAGATTCATGGGAACGGTCAAGATCATAATCTCCTGATGAAGGAAGAAAATAAAACGTATTTTAATAGGGCTATAATAAGAAAACTGAAAATTTAAATGAATAAATGAGGAGGAATAATATCAAAAAACTTACTGAAGGAGGGGGAGCGAGGTTCTAGGTGCTCATTATGGGGGGAAGCACCTCGGACAAATATCATGTCATCTTCATCCTCTTCATCTTCTCTACGTTTCCTCTGTTTGATCAAATAGAAATATAATTGTAAACAAATCATTTTTCAAAAAATGTCATGAAAATAAAAATTTAGGAAAATAAAATACAAGTACAGTTTCTGTTTACCTAGAATAAAAATGAGAAAACAAACCTTTGATTCTCTATCTCTCTCAGCATCAGGATCTCTACTTTTCTTTCTCTTCTTCCTCTTTTTATTATTACTAGTATGGGTGACCTCCTCTTCACTGTGCCCATTATCTTCTTCTTCAACTTCCCCTCCTTGTTCTAATTTGGCTTGTTTTGCTTTAGCCTGCAGCATTTTCTCCAGCTGTATAGTAAAGTCATCATCATCATCTTCTGGAGGAAAAGTATTTTTGGGAGGTCCCCAAGAACCTTTGTTCTTTTTCTTAGGAGGAGTAGGACCAAGTCTCTTCTGGAGGTAATGGGGTAGAGTTGAGCCCTCATGATGTTCTCTACGATGAACATCAGGGCTATTCTGCAGTGGGGGAGCTCGTGGTGCTGCCGGTGCAGATGCAGGTGGAGGTGCTGGAGCCGCGCTGACCGCGAGCACTGTGTTATCATCGTCGTCGTCGTCAATTTCCCCATCTTCAAGATCTTCCAGATCTACATTGTTTTTGCTGAAAGAAAGTAATAAAGAAAATGATTTCTGTGACCTTGTTTTTATGGTGATGAGTAACCTATATGTAGATTTGTCCTGTTCAAAAAAAAAAAAAAATACGCCATCATTCCAATCAAGTCACGAGATACCCTCTCTGGTCTAATAACTGTTCCCTGTAACTATTTAATGAAGTCATTGGCACAAGAGGCCAAGAGGAGGGGGCAGGGTGTACGGATATGTCAGATTAATAACGTTGGTTCGATGACCTCAAGTTACTCTGAAAGAGTAAATGAGGACGGGCATGTGTATTCAATTGGCACATGCACTGACGCTTCGAAAAACACAGGGCGTTTCATGGGGGTGGGGAGGGAGGGGGGGGGCGTTACGCAAGTTACACACCCGTGTCCAAATTAAGCTTTTTCAAAGCAGAAGGGCGGGCTAAAAAAGAAACCTGAAAAAGGGGGGGGGGAGGTGTCGGTATGGATAGGGACGTGGACGTAGGGGGTGCACCGGTACCAGCGCGTGACAGCCACGCCGCCACCCCGTGCGTGACCGCGCCCCGCCCCGCCCCGCCGCGGGGCGTACCAGGCGAGGCGCCTCGCGGCCACCCCTGTCTACGGCGGCGAGCATCCCCGCCCGCCCCGAGGGAGGCACCCCGCCGGAGGGTGCCAGCGGGTAAGTGAACTGTGTCTAGGCCCTGCCCCGCCCCGCCCCGCCCTCCCTAGGCGTGCCGAGCCATCGTTACCCTGGGCGGACCTGCACGCTGGACGGGCCGGGTCCGGGTCCCGGTCGGGGTCGGCCGCGGCCGCCAGGCTGGCCATTGCGACGGGCATAGCTGTTATCACCGACGTGACGCGGGTGGGGCCCGGGGCCCGGGCGTGGGGCTGTGCGGCGCTGTGCGGCGCTGTGCGGAGCGGAGCGGCTGGGCGCTCTGACTGCTACGGCCCGGGCTGACGACACCCACGCGGGGCCCCCGGGCCCGGGTCGGGCCGGGACCCTACCCAGCCGCGAGCACTGAAAAATAAACTCAAATCGCTGCCACCCGCTACCCCCTTTCGTCCCCGCCCCGCCCCCGCGGCCAGCTGGGGTGGCGCCGTGCAGCGAGGGGCACAGGCAAGGGGTTCTTGGCGGATGCGTGGCCTAGCAGATAAACTGGCGGAGCCGGTGTGGGATGCGGGGTACCCGCGGACTAGAGCAGCTGACTGACGTAGAAGAGGAAGGGAGGAGAGGGGGCGGAAATAGGGCCGATTGGTAGCAGCGTATGCAGGCGGGTGACGTGTGAGTACGGGTTCGACACGCCGGCCAGGGTTGTACACTGCTAGTTTTGAGCTGGGAAGGAAAACGAAAAAGTACAACGGGTGCCGGAAAAATAGAACTCACTGAGCTGGGGAAAAAGGGGGGGGGGGCTGGGCAAAACCAGCGCTGCCAAGCAGAACGAAAAGAAAGTATAAGGCCTTACTGACTAGAATGTTCAGGAAAAAAGAATGAAAAAAGGAGGGCACGAAGCATGCAAGAGAACAAAGAATGACGGCGCACTGTTGTGCCATACCGTGCCAGAGAGATCACGAAGATCTGTTAAAAGCGCCGGGACTTTCGACGTGTGGTGCTCTGTCGGACCGGAAGTATCATTAGATGAGATACGAGGCGACCAGGAAAATTCCGAAAAAAAAAAAATCATGGACGCTGCGACCAGCCAAAAATCGCCTGATGCGTCACTGTCGGAACCTGCCAAAAGTGGGCCAAACTCAACTCAAAGAGTTGAAGAAATGAGCTAAGGCTGAGACCAAAACGAATTTCCAGTAAGTCGATTAAATGATAGCCCAAATTTTGACAGGGTTTTCTGGCCAACAAAGGCCTTGGGGCAAATACACTAGAAAAAATTTACGAGAATATTGATTTTTTTTTTAACGCAGGCGACCAGCGTAGCGAAAAGCACTGCCAGAACAGAGCACCTCAAGGACGAAAGACTCGATTTTAAAATTTAGCATTTACGGTCGCACACATCTTACAACTAAGACTAGAGGAAACCAGGTCATAAGACGCTTGACGAGGGTTAGAAATGCGAGCCCCGCTCGACATAACCGTCATGGCCGCCTCAGATTCCTAGCCCCCACCCGACAAGATGGCGGACCCCAATTCATGAACGGCCACCACTACGTGCCACGGACCTCCCGTCAAAATCTTTGCCCTGGCCCCGTACAAGATCGGAATGACGCCGTATTTTCCAGGGCGGAACGCGGCTCGTTGGTACTGCACCTTTCTGATTTCAGAGCATCTAGGTTGGACCCGCCTAACGGCGTTGATTGAGGCTCACTCTCTAGGGCCATTTTCTCTAAGCACTGTTTGCTTTCGCTCTCCGGGGCGAGGTTTTTTTGTGCCTATTTAAACCAAATCACCGACTGGATTCACTGAACTTTCAGTGCGAAGGAATAGGTTAAGATTACGCATGGTAATCATGTGCCGTCTTCTTGTGGCGCAGTTGCAATGAACCAGCGACAATGTACGTTATTCAACAGTCCACGGCTCGGGCGGGCTAGCACTAGAATGAGGAGAGGCGAGGCGGTGCGTGGCGCTCATCCCCGCTCCACTCGCCCCGCGCGCCCCGCGCCCGGCCCCGCCCGCCGCCGAACTGCCCCCACCACCCCGCGCCGCCTCACCCCTCCGCCCCGCCCGCGGTCACCCCACCGCCCCGCCCTGCCCCGCCCTGCCCCGCCACGCCCCCCTCTGCTGCTCGGCAACGGGAAAAGCCGAGCCGAGTGCGGCCGCCGCTGCTGCACGAAACTTTGCTCGGGCTCGGGGCCCAGCCGGCAACGCCGCGCCGTTGCGGGGCCCAGCCGACTCATTCCCCTCATTCCGAAGATCGCTCTCGTGCCTCCGTCCGTCCTTGTCGCACCTGCGGTGGCGCCCTATGTCGGGGGTGGCGGTGCCCCATGAGTGCGACAAGGACGGAGGCAGGAGAGCGATCTTCGGAATCAGGCGGCAGGGTGTCCGCGCCCAGGTTTTCCAAGCCCCTCACCGACGCGACGATGACTTTCGCTGACCTCGCCGACTTGGCGGGGCCGCTTTGCTTTGCGGGGGCGGGACCCTTCGCGGTGACGTAGCCTCGCGCCGGCAGCACCAAAGAGGGTGCAGCCGATGCAATTTTACAGTGGCCACGGCTGCAGTTTTCTGGGGGAAGTACACTCCTCAAAAGCGCCCGCGACCACTCCTAGAAGGAGACTGAATACCGGGGATGAGGGGCACCTTGTGGTTGACCAGCACGTCGACCTCGCCCCGGCGGTCAAAGGGGCGAATGCCCGCGAGCGATGCTCTCCCCTGCACCCTTTGGCGCTCAATGCGAGAGCAGCGTGTGGGTCGCTTAATGTCGGGGCGTGCTATACTTTGACCGCATTATTGATTATTAATCGGCGGAGTGCCCTACCCCTGATCAAACAGACCCCTCTCCCTCCCTGCACATTCTATCCATTCCACACGTTCACATTCATTGATTGACCCCATTAATTTAGGAAAAAGGAGTAATCAAATAATTTAGTTTTTACCCTTAGCTTAATTTTCATGAAATTGTTGACAATTGTTTCGCAACTTAGTGACATTCTTATTATTTGCCGACAAGGGAGTGGGTAGAGGTGGAGGGGGTGGGGGGACCGCTTTTACAAGGAAGTCGGAAACGACGTCAACATTTGGCCTCAATTACCGAAGGGAGATTTGATTGTAAGGAATTTGCTTCTCGGGGTCGTCGAACTAACGAGTCACGCTCGCACAAGCGCAGAGGGACGATCTGGCAGCTGAGCTGAGCGAACATAACGCAGGTTGTTTCACCTCTCATTCCGGCTCAGGACCGTGGCATCAGAATTTGAGCTCTTCGAATCACTCGCGCGATGATGCATCTCTGGTCCAGTCGAGGGTGTCTCAAGGGCGTAAGCAGTAATAATGAGCTGGCGAATTATTCTTGTCCACGACTGTACTGCGCTGCATCACCTGGCCAAAGCCCTGCGCGAGGCTACTGTGTCTTGCTTCTCCACCCCTTTCCCCTTGAGATCGATTGAGCAGAGCAGCAGAGTGCCAGAAAGGATGATGTACACTAGACGCCTGGCGTTTGCGCCTGTAGAGGGCACCACGCGACGGGCGCGACTGATGTAGCGCGAACGTTCAAAACAGCAGAGTGGACACAGCTGACCCCCCCCTGCCCCCCCCCAAAAAAGGGAGAAACTGAGGGGATGCCCCGGGGGTAGGAGGGCGGAATAGGATGTAACGGAAAAGGCCTCTCTGCCTAAACTTACCAGTGAGCTGTGACAGTGGCAAGTAATAGTCTTTCCAAAATTTTGTCATGGCAGGACCCACAATCATTCTTCACCAAAAATTTAAAAAGGACAAAAGAGGAGGAATAGAACAAGAAAAATAGTATGAAGACATTTCCTTTTAAACTTAAGTTTACCACACCATACCTCATAAATCCTAGCACATCAGTAAACATTTTGGAAATTCATTAATATGACAATTTATCCCTTAAAAATAAGGGAACAAAACCAATAAACAATGATAAACAAAAATGGCATTCCAACTTGCAATGAAATAATGGCTATGAATAAAACAGAAATTATAATAATTTTTGCCTTGATGTCTGGGCCAAGGGAAATAACACTCATTTTAAAGACTTAAAGAAATTTTATGGAGAATGACATATTAATAATTTGATCACAGATACCATTTTATATAAAAGTTATTTGGTGAATGCAGCAGGCATGAATCAGAAAATTGATGTCGTGTTCATGCCATGCCAATTATATTTTTCAATAAACACTCCTGTCATGCACATAAAATGCAACTTTTAAGTTACATATTTAGCCAGGAGAAGGCATATTAAATTTGCAAACCATATCTAAAATTGTAAGAACTAATGCCTACACTATACATATGAAGCAGAAATATCACAGGAGACTGAATGGCAAGACCTTCAAGGTATTGTCTTCTGCTGATGTGATCGCTGGTAGAATACAAATGAGAGGCCAGCATCCCAACATTGTTTCAATATACTATCCACCAAACCTCGTTTGTCAGCACAGTGATGCCAGAAAGATAAATCTGCTGTACAGTCATATTCTTCTCCAGGGGGTTTAACTTGGATTTTGTTCACACAACGTTTACATTTAAACCTTGAGAGGGAGAGAAGATAAGATGCATAAATAAGAGGTTCTGAGATATGTCACAGAAAAATCAAATTGGATAATAAATTGGTGAGTATGATAGTAATCAGCCTTACTTGTCATGCGTGTCACTAATAGTATTTTTCTCGAGCTTAAATAGATCCCTAAGATCAGCAAGACTAAAATGTCTAGCAACATCTTCTTCATTGTCTACAACACATGAACTCAGTGCTTTTTTATGGGCTTGGCGTTGGAATATTTTCTCTTCAATTGTACCAGTCTAAAATATAGATATGAATGTAATCAATCAAAGTAATCAAGGTAACATTAAAAGATGTTGTATGAATATTTAAAAAAAATAATTCTTACACTTAGTAGTCTATAGATGAAGCATGGTTTCCGCTGTCCATCTCTCCAAACTCTTGCCATGGCCTGGTCATCATTAGCTGGGTTCCAGTCGGGATCAAACATAACAAGACGGTTTGCTCCAATTAAGTTAAGACCACATCCTCCAGCTTTCGAACTTAGCATGAATATGAAGTCAGAACTATTTGGATCATTAAATCTGTCAACAACCTGCAGGGATTAAAGTATAATGTGTTACATAGGTTAAATCATGTTATATTATTACATGTAAAGGTGTTATAAAGAACCATCCACTGAGTAAGTATTACTCTATGTGTTAAATGTTTAAAAACAGGAATAAAAGAAAAATACTCCTCACTCACTTTGGCTCTTTTTTTAATATTCATAGTGCCATCTAATCTCACATAGTTGTAGTTACGATGGTGGCTTAGTTTTTCGAATAAATCCAATGTTTGAGTATAATTTGATACCAACACTACTTTGTCATTTGTAGTTGATTTCACAACAGCCAAAAGGCAATCAAGCACCATTAGTTTGCCTGACAATTCTGGGAGAACTTTCCTGAAACAAGGAACAATAAAAATTAATTGATGTGAGAGGAGAATGCTAACAAAATGCATGAACTGTAACTTACTTGACGTCATAATTACTAGGAAGATGCTGCATGGCATTTTCAAAGCCTTCAGTACGCTGTGATATCTTTTCATAAACAAGATCTGGGTGGTTGCATAGTTTTTTAAGAGTTGTTATTGCAGACAAGGCAGACAACATGCCTTTTCCACCTTTTTTATTTCCTCTTCCATCATCCACTAATAAGGAGATGTTTAAAAAATATAAAACTTGCTTACAAAAAAATGAACAACTAGTATGCTTAAGCATTTACATACCTTCATTAACAGTTCTTCTTATGCTTTCAGAATTGATAAACTCAGAGTACAACTTTTCTTGCAAGGGTGTGAGTTTAACACAAATTACTTGCTCATATTTTACAGGCAAATACTTTGACAACAAAGCAGATGTTCTCCTGATGAGACAACGATTTACCAATGCAGCTAATCTATCAAGACACTCTTGTCCTCTAGCACGCTCTGCATCAGTTGCACAGGCATCCTGGCCTCTTAAAATGGGAATTTCAAACTGCTTTCGAAATTCCTAAAAGAAAAAAAAATACAATACTAATGTAAATAGTGCTTAAAATCAATGACAGGGCACAAATGACAGATAGATAACGCTTTACCTGAGCAGTTCCTAAAATGCCTTGATTCACAAAGTGAACCAAGCTGAAGTATTCTAACAAGTCATTCTGAATTGGTGTGCCTGACAAAAGGACACGTCGTTTGGCTTGTAGACCCATAAGAGCTTGATAAGTTTGGTTTTCACAATTTTTCAAACGATGGCCCTGTTAGAGAAAGATAAAGCAATTAGAAATAAGTTGTAACCAACAATAGTATAGTGGATGACAAGTGACAAACACAGTACCTCATCACAAAGTACAAGACCAACTTCACCCTTGTGCAGGACATGGGCATGCAAACGGAAAGTTTCATATGAAATAATAAGAATAGGATTCACTGGGCGTCCACGATATGTTTGCATGAATCCTTGAAGTTTCTTGTCAATTTCATCCTTGCCCCCTGAGTCTATGGCAAGTGGATTTACTCTCCCTCCAAGCCATTTGTTAATTTCATTAAACCAATTCTGCCGGATTCAAAAAGATATTAGTCAAGACATGATAAGAACATGGTAAAAAAAAAAAAAAAAAAAAAAAAAAAGGACGGAAACAACAATATTACCTTGACAAGACTACTTGGGGCAACAACAATAGCTTTACTAATGAGAGGTTTACAGTCAGGTCCCTGTTTCAATAGAGTCCACATGAGAGTGATGCACTGCAATGTCTTACCCAGACCCATTTCATCTGCCATGATACATCCATAAGCATTCTCGATCCGCACTGCAGTTACACACTCGTACATAAATTTGACACCCTGAAACAGAAATTAAAAAGGCACTGAAAGCTTATTCCGGGTATTCAAAAGTAAAACTAAACTTAACTCACCTCTCTTTGATGAGGGCGTAGGATGTTACAAAGAATGGGGTCAACAACTACATGCACAGGATGTTTGTCCCTAAAAGAATAAGTTTTGTAAGATACACCAGCCCACACCAACCAGTAATAAATAAGGCATAAGCTTAACAAAAACTTACGCATCTCCTTTTAGTTTATCATGCTCTGAAATGGGCGGAGGTTCATAGAGAACAAGTGCATTTGGTTCCTCTGGGTCATGAAGAGGTCTTCTAACACCTGATCTACGAACACCTAAAGCACGCCCTGAATATCCCCCTTGATAATTCGGAATAGGAACTTTAAAGGGCTTGGCCAAGAGGCTTCGGATTAAGGACTCCTAGAAAAATAAATCAAGGAAGAAATACTTATTTTTTAGGAACATTGTAATTTTTTTTATGAGCACAACACCAAACATAATGATAAACTTACATGCTGTGATATACTTTCAGGCGTAATAGGAGCAGGTAAAGGTGTCTGTGGTAGAGGAGAAAGTGGAACTCTTTGAGTACATGATAATTTTCGCCCTTTCTTAGTTGTTTGCTGAGATAATGGACGAAACTCATCATCAGGTTTGCGCTTGGCAACTTGACTGGGTGCTAAGCTTCGTCGCTGGAAATATAGAAAATATTTTAAGGCAGGCAAAACGGTAAGGATCACTGCTTTGCATTGTGAGAAGATAATTATGTTGGCATAGTGCCTTAAACCACAGAAAAACCTTAAAAAGCTATGACGTTGGAGGTTAAATCACAGAAAATGTAAGAAATCCATCTCACCAACCAAATACACTAAACAAAAACAGAAAAAAATCGGAATTGCATTTACCATTTTTTCTTTTCATTATCTTCAGAAACACCACAAAATACCAAAGCAATAGAAATTATTTACGCCGTCTGAAATCCAAAACATACCGGTAGGCAACAACACAGAGAAACCCGCGAAAATTCGAGATTTGTTTACCCGACGATAGTGTTTTGTTTCGTGACATCCTGCAGAGGATCTATGAGAAATCCAGAGGGACAGCCTAAAGTACGATGGTTTGCCGTCTTTCAGGCGCCTGCTTACCAGCCTGACGGGTAGGCAACCCACCAGGCAGTCGGGTGAAAGGTATTGCCTACGCAGTTTCTCGCGGGCGCGAACGACGGCGACGCGGCGACGAACTTCAGTGATGCGAGGGGCACCTGTTACCTGTTCCTGCGTTTGCCTCCCTACGCCTGCTCGGGCCGGGGCCGGACGCGGCGGCGGCAGTGAGGCGCGAAGGTTTGAACTCGATCGGCTACGAGTGAATGCATGGGCAAGACGAACAGAGCGGACCGCCGAGCCGAGGCTGAACATAACTACTGGTATGGGTATATATGGGTACTCGTAAGGGTGGGGCAGTGAGGGCAGGCCGCAGTCCGCAGGCCGCAGGGGCGTGCGCGAGCATGCGCAGTGGAGAACCAAGCAATAAGGCCCGTCGTTCTCTTTTACTCACCCATTGGTTTCGTAAGGGCGATGGGGCGAAATACTGCCGCCTTTGAATGCAGGCTTGGTAAATAATGTATGAAGGGTAGCTGACGGCCTGCTTCTAGGAACGCACCGCTACTGCTGCTGCCCCCGCTGCCGCCGCTCGTTCTGTGTCGGCGGCTTATGCGTCGCGAGCTTCGAAGAGGTGGTGGAGAGGTACGCGACCAAGCTGGTGTGGGTGCTCGCTAGTGCGCTTCATATTTTCCGCCTGCTGGTACAAGCTGAACAGCTGTCTGAGTCTGGTTTCGAAGATCGCTTTCGTAACTCCACCGTCCTTATCGCACCTATCGCCACCCTATGTGGGGGATGTGCGACAAGAACGGGGGACTGGGTGAGCGAGCTATCTATGGAATCAGACGGCAGCAGAGCCGGGATTAATTAACCGGCAAGATGGTGTGATCACGACCACTTGCCCCTTTCGTCCCGAGAGAGAGGGAGAGAGAGAGAGAGAGAGAGTTTAGTTTAGTTTTTAAAAGGATTTATTGGGGGGATTTTGGTTACAAATAGGCCAAATAGGGAATGAGTTTTTAGAGAGAGAGAGAGAGAGAGAGAGAGAGAGAGAGAGAGAGAGAGAGAGAGAGAGAGAGAGAGAGAGAGAGAGAGAGAGAGAGAGAGAGAGAGAGAGAGAGAGAGAGAGAGCCCGCACCCGAACAAAATGTGTACAATAATTTTTTTAGACTTTTGATTTTTCTAATTTTTTGGATTTGGTTTTTTGTTTTGATTTTGCTTTTGGTTTATCAAAGAAAATTTCTGTCACTTTTCGAAAAATTTTGATCTCTTACTCCGTTTTCTTTTTCTTTTTCTTTTTTAATTTATCTCGGTTTTTTGTTCACTTTGACTCGATTTTTCGGATTTTTCTGTCTGTGTTTATCATGATTTGTAAAACAATTTGATTTAAATGATTTTTTGGGGCCGTACAATGATTTTTCGAAGTGACCCCCCCCCCCCCTTCCCCTCCCGCCTGCACCTGTGCCCTCCCAGCCCAGTGGGATGCCACTCAAGGTCGATTTGTCAGCCGCTGTCAGGGGAGGCCGTGATGCAGCCAGAGACCGTCCTGGACCTGGACGGACACCCCACGTCACCCCTATCGGCTCTGCGCCGAGAGCGTACTACGCGTGACCGTGTGTGTCACCCGGGCGTGACGCGTAGTAGAGGGCCGTAGTACACTGCGTGACGCGACGAAGCGTTACGGGGAGACGCCCCAGCTGAGCGTCACTTCACTTGACGTAGCGCGAGGGAAGGGGTTTCCGTCAAGTAGAGGCATAAAAACAAGGGGCAAACTAACGATATTTTTTTCCTGGCGTCTTTCGATGAGTAATTTGCCTTTTTCATTAGAAAAGCAATAACACACATTTTACTCAAGACCGATTAAAAAATTTGACATCCTGTTAGATTTTATAACTTTTTAATTGATGAATGGCATTTCAAAATTTGAGTTATGGCGGCAGCTACCGTGAAATAAGGCCACATCCAAATTCAAACCGCACCCATTAAAAACTAAACACCAGTCATTCGAAATGTATGCACAAGTTTATCAAATGACGTCTAGCCGAGTTTTGTTTACGTATCTCACAAATCTGATGGCAAAGCCATAAATGCATTTTACGCAGGTTTCGAGTCTTGTTATTACACTTTTCGTGTTTAGAGGTTGGTACGCACGCTTTAACATCTTGAGTGGCAGTATCGTTGGCGCCTTCGCGATTCGCGGGAACCAGCGGGAAGATGTTTCTTTACTTCAAGAATTTGGAGGCGCAACCTAACTTCAGAGTCTCAAATTCGGAAACATGAATGTTTGCGTAAAATTGCCTGAAAAGGTTCGGAGCAAGGAGGTAATCTTTTGACGACGCTTCAGTCTGAAAAGTTACACCCTAACCTAAGAGGGTTTGCCACTTGCCACTTAGAGTAGAGGTAGCGACGAATGACGAAAAGCGTGAGTGATCGCTCCGTTCGTAGTGATTGCTTCAAGATGCCTCTCATTCTTGGTCGATATGTAAGTATTTTTTCTCCTCTTTCACCCTCCTCGCCCCTCCTAGACAGCTCTAGAGAGACGCGCGTCGAAACAGTGGCTGGCGGCGGCAGCTCAGCTGGCTCTGGCTCACCCCGGTGGCGCGGTCGGGAGCGTTTGCTAATTCGTCTTGTAACTCGCCTCCACAGCTACATACTCCGGCCTTCGCCTCGTCCGGCCCGTCCGCGCCGCGCCGCCGTTGCGCCCTGCTCGGGCTCCTCGGCGCACATACATGGAAGGGAAACAATGGACGTGGATGGACGGATGCCCTGCCCTGCCCTGCCCTGCTGGACCAAAGCCCCGGAGCGGAGCCGGCCGGAGCCCGGAGGAGAGGAGAGAGGTAAGGCAAAAAGATAGAACCCAACTTGTTGACGGCCTGCCAAGCCTGCCGGCCAGGCAACAGGCCGGCAGCCCAGCCAGAGCCCCCGGCCCGGCCCCGCCCCGCCCCGCCCCGCCCCGCCCCGCCCCGACGGGCTGGGGCGTTTGGCGCGGGGGAGGCTGAGGGCGTGCAGTGGCGTGCAGTCAGGAGAATGGACGGGACGTCCGAACGACGCATTGTGTTCAGCTTCCGAGAAGACGGCGAATTCCTTTCGTCCCAAAGCAAAAGGCCTTCCCTCCTCCCCCCCCCCCCCTCGCAACTCCCTCTCTCCCGATCCCCGGACGCGTACGTCGACGTCGAGGCGATACGCACCACAATCTGGACCGGGGCGGGGGCCCTGGCGGGCTGGGCTCAGCCCTACGTGCGTCCGCGAGCGGGCCCCGCCCCGCCAGCCCCGGCCCGGGCCGCAACGTACGTGCGCGTGTGTGGGCATCCGCGGTAAGCAACGTACATACCCGCGCATGGCACGGGCAAAATGCAGCTCATCCGTACCCCCGTACCCCTTATACTCAAAACTATCTTGCTCGCTGGTATGGCGCGTTCTCGTGAAAAGGGGAAAACAGAAAAGAAAGGAAGGAGGAGGCTAGGCTCCGCGGTGACTCTAAACGAAAGAGACGGGAGCCTCACTTCGAAAAATCATTGTACGACCCCCAAAATAATCATTATCAAATAAGAAATCAAGGAGAAAACGAGGAAGAAAAATTCATGAAAATCCGATAAATAGCGCGGAATAATTTAAAAAAAAACTGAAATAAAAATTAAGAAAAGCAAAAGTAGGGGGCAAATATCAAAAATTATCTAAAAGTGAAATTTTCCTTGAAAGATCAAAAGAAAAAACCAAATTTTAAAAAACAAAAAAAAACTTCGTTTAAGTGATTCCCCCCCCCTCCCCCCCGACTCGAACACTCACTCCTGCGGCCGAAAAGTCTGGCCGGTGTAGCAGCTCGGCGGCGTCCTGAGTCGCGCCTGGGCAGCCTGGGGCACGCGGGTCGTGACGGGGTCGGCCGTAGCGGCGGCGCGTGTCACCTCGCTGCCCGCACGCGCGCGGCGCCGGCAGGAAATCTCATTAACATTCTCGTGCCCGTGATTAACTTTCCATAATATATTTGCGATTGCACAGCAGACGCCCCGCGCCCTTCGCGCTGCGCGGACTGCACAGTGTGCTCGGCCCGGCACGCGGCGGCGGCGACAGGAGGCGGCGCCCCGCCCCGCCCCGCACCGCTGTGTCGCCAAGGCACTAAATTACTCATCTGCACGGCGGCGTGCTCGCCGCTCGGCTCAGCCGGCAGGCAGCACCGCGGCCCTGACCGCTTCGCTCCGGGGCTGCTGGGCTAGGCCATGCTTGGCTGGTCCTTAGGTACCATCAGGTACCGGGTGTTTCTTTGAATGCGTAACAGTGTTGAGGGTTTGCCTATCCCATTCACCCGAAAGGCGCCATCGCCATGGCCCCTGCAGCCCTGGGGAGTATGCAATCCCGCAACACTGTTACGCATTCAAAGAAACACCCAGTACACTGTAGGGTGATTCCGCTTGGTGGTTTCGTTTCTCTGTCCTTGTCGCACTCATGGGGCGGGCCATGAGGAGCAAGAGAGAGAGAGAGAGAGAGGACACTACTACTAACTGCCCAGCAGAATCAGTCTGCTGCACCAAGTAGCCGGCGACTCCTTGGAGGCAGCGCGGAGACCTGCAGGCTGCAGGGTGATTCCGCCGCGCAGTGGTTTCGTCGCTCTGTTTTTGTCGCACTCACGGCGCAGGGCCACATGGAGCACGGGAGTGGACACACGTAGACGCTGTTCGGAATCATCCTGCTGGCGACCTGACCTGGCGGCGCGGCCCATCAGGGTGATTCCGCACCCTGGTTTCGTCGCTCTCTCCTTGTCGCCCTCATGGGGCACGGCCGTAAGGTGCAAGTGAGAGGGCACTACAAAACGGTGTTCGAAATCGCCTTGCAGCCCGGCTGCGTGGTCCCGAGGGGGCCGCGGGACCGGCCTCGGCGGGTGGGGCGGGAAGCCGATGGCCCCCGACGGCAGCCAGTGTGTCCGCGTGGGGCGGGACGGGGCGGGGCGGGGCGAGAGGAGGGTGGTGCCGTGAGTTGTTTGCGCCTGTGCTCGGCTATGCGCGGCGTATTGAAGGGGAGGACAAATCGAGGATACATCGCGGTGTGGCTGTGCACGCGTGCACGCTGCCAACGCCCCCGACCCCTTACCCCCTCCCTACCGGGGCCGGGGCGGGGCCGGGGCGGGGCCGGGGCCGGGCACCACGACTGCAAACTATACCAGAGTCTGCTGTACATTTCACACATCGTGAAAATCGCATCATCAATAACGGGCCAACAACAGGCGTGTCATCAGGGGCGTGGCGAGCCGGGCTGAGCTGGGCGGGGAGAGGGGGCTGCGGTGCAGGCAGGGCGTGGGCCACGGAGGAGAGACCCCTCCCCATCCCTTACCGCCACCCGCCGCGCCCCGCCGCGCCCCGCCGCGCCCCGCCGCGCCCCACCCCGCCGCGCCACGCCTCTCGTCGAGACCTAAGTACGGCGAGACGCCTGCTCGCGCCAGTTTCCGGCGACAGCCCCCCTCGTCGCGGTCCTCTCGCATCCTCCTTACCCCGTCGCTAACCGGCCCTGACGTGTACCTTGCACTTTTTTCCTGCCCGCCCGCCAGACCCAGACCTGCCCCGCCTCGCACCGCCCCGCCCCGCGACTGCAGACGGCCGGGGCATTGCATCAATGCGCGGGGTGTCGCCTTGCCATTACTCGTCTTCTAACCTCACCCTCCCCCCCCCCGCCACCTCTCTCTCTCTCACACACACCGTTTCGCGAAGCTGCGCGCCCGCGCTTGTTTTGTCTGCTCGAAATAAAGGGGCGGGAGGCGCGACTGCCCCAGCGCTGGGGGGCGCCCGCCCCGCCCTGCTGTGCCTAGAGGCCAGTCGGTCGGCCGTGTACCCTGGGCGTGCCCTCACCTCACCTCACCTGCCGTCTGATTTCGCAAAGCGGTCAGTAGTGTCCTCTCTCTTGCTCCTTGTGGCTAATGCGCCCCATAATGAGTGCGACAAGGACAGAGAGACGAAACGCGGACGAAAGCGACTTTCGGAATACAGCAGCTATGGGCCGGCCTGGCCGCGCCTGCACGACCCCGCGGAGCACGCGATGAGGACCTAAAGCTTTGCTCACATTGATTGCTGAGGTGGTGAAGAATGGAAAACCTTATGGCATGCAGTGGTTGTATCATACAGAGACAACAGGAATGGGGCTTGTCCCTGCTTAACTTCTGCGTTCAGCGGTGCTCGGCTCGCCCCGTTTCTTCCCGAGGGGTAACAACTCTGAAATTTTTGTACACCTCGTAATTCAGAAAAGGTTGGGAAAATTAAGAGAAATTTAGGAAAATAAATAGAAATTCAGTAAAATTCACAAATATATTGGTAAATTTCTTGCAAAAATCGGCAACAATTCACAAAATTTTAATACAAATTCCCCAAAAGTCGCAAGAATTCTCAAAAATTTACAATGATTGCATACCAAAATGTTGAGTTGTTTCCCCCTCGTTTCCTCTTTTCCTGGATCCGCCCCGAAGCGCGGGCCCGGCGCGGGCCCGGCGCGGGCCCGGCGCGGGCCTGCCGGTGACACATGCTAGTCCGCGGTGCTCGACACGGTCTCTGGGGGAAGTCCTCCCCCCCCCCCCCCCCTCTGCTATCCTGCTCGCGCGCGGCGGCCAGCGGCTTTGGCTGGTGCAGGACCGTTCAACATGTGATGAATGCGCAACTACTCGGGCATACCGGACCGGACCGGACTGGCGCGCGGCGCGGCAGATTTAAAGTGAGGAAGACTTGTGCTGTATCTTGATGGCTCCCTTATTCCCCTGTAGTTTGAGCGCGCGCCGCGGTGTGCAGCGCTCGGACGCGCACCTTTGCCCTTCCGCCCCGGCCCGCCGCGGCCCGCCTCGCCCCGCCGCACCCGGCTCTAGGGCTGCGGACAGACGTGCCACGGCCCTCCCCACACGCGACGCGCCAAGAGGCGTGTTTCCCTTCACTAAATTTTTTACGAGGCATGTTTTGTCAACAGACTGTTTACTGTTTATAAGAGGCGATAGGTGAAGCTAGGGGTTGGGTGGAGGTGGAAAGGGGGGGATATAGCATGGTGCGAGAAAAATACGTGTGTGGATGGCGGGGCGGGGCGAGGGGGTGGCCGAATTGTTGTGGCGCGTTGACCTACACCTACCCGCCACGTCACACATCAGCGCGGGGAGGAGGACAGATCGTGCCAAAACTACCTGCTGCGGGTCTTTTTGAGCGGGTCGGGGTCGCGGTGGCTCAGGGGCGAGCACGAGGGGTACCTCGCTCACCTTCTCCAAAATGTGTACACCCTGCGTTCCATTCATTTTCCAATCACCATCCAGTCACGTAATTTTTCTTCAAAAATCTATTTTAAGCACCTTAAATTTGCAAAATATCGAATTTGTTACAGCTTTCTTATTCAAATTTTCCTTCCAATCGCAATACAACCCTCTAATCATAGTGTACAGTGCCATATAAAGAGTGCGCACGGTAAAAGCAATTTCTGATTTTTTGAGGGTAAAGGGAAAACTTTGAGGAACTCAATTACTTTGAGGAAAACTCCTCATATTTTTCGGGAGTTTCCTCAAAAAAATGAGGAAACTCTCCCTAATTTTTGAGGAGACTTCTTCAAAATATGAGGATATTTCCTCAAACTAAGTGGGACCCTCAAAGTTTTCCCTTTTCCCTCAAAAAATCAGATGTTGCTTGTTTGCTTTTACCGTGTGAGATACCCCTAGGGCCAGCACCAGGCCAACCCCGTCCTCTGGGCAGTCAAAGGCGCAGCGAGCATCGCGCCGCGGAGCACAGACTTTTGTCTGTCTCTCACTCTGCCATGTATCTGACACTTTTCTTTTTTTCTCACTTTTTTTTTCCTCTGAACGATTTTGTGAAGGCGCCGTCCCGTGTCCCGTCCCGGGCCCCGCGGACGGGAAGAGGCCAAGGCCGGGCCGCCCGCGGGTCGCTTACCCCCACGGCGCTGATTTACTTCCCGGGGCGCGGCGGGGCGGGGCGGGGCGGGGCGGGGCGTGGCTGTCGTGGGGGTGCAATCAAACCGCGCCCGGCCGCGCCGCTCCGCCGCCCGCCAACGTGTCGGGAGAACAAAGAAGTACCGGCGCCCCAATTTACGGCTCGCTGTCCCCCGAAATTACGCTGAAAAAGTGCAACATCTCTTTGTGCGGCGGCGCGGCGACGCGAGGCGAGGCGAGGCCAGATCGCCCCGTGCTTTCACGTAAAACTAGAAAATATAGCCGTCCGTGACGGCTGCTGCTGCGGGCGGCAGGGTGTACGCGGCCGGCAAGCCGTGGCTCGGGGCGGGGCGGGGCGGGGCGGGGCGGGGCCGCTTGCGATCTAGTGAGTCAGTTTTGTCCTCTGGTGGCGCGGCGGCGGTGGCGGGGCTTGTCTTCGCGGAGCCGCGCGACGTTTACACCGTTTGCGTGAAATATTCGAGCGGCGGAATTTTTACGAGTGGCCCGCGTCCCGCCGTGCTACAAGGCGCGTGTCGCGCGAGCTGTGTAGGGGGCGTCGCGGCGGCGGCGTCGAGCTGCTCATGGAGTTCGAAATGGACCAAATTCGGCGGCGGCGGCGCGGAGGCGAGACTCTTGGGGTGGGGTGGCGGCGGCGCGACGTCCTGGGAGGGGCCAGGGGGGCCGCCGGGCCATGAGGGGCGCACTTTGGGGGCGATCCAGATAGGTGCGCTCCGCTCTGCACCTATGGCTACGAGTCGCGGTTCGCGGTAAGGCCAGTAGAATATCACAGCCGTCTTATCTGTCGCTACCTGCTGGACGCGGCTTTTTCAGGGTGGCTACAATTCAGCAGGGAAGTCAGGGAAATGTCAGGGGAAAAATGGTCAGGGAAATGTCAGGAAAGGTCCTGGCAAATTTTTTCCACCGACTGCATTTGCCAATTATTCTTGCAACGCCGATTTTTCACTCTTTTTTTAACAGTTTTCTATACCCCTCAATTTCTTGCGTTCATGTTGGGAAAAATACAATTTTGTCAGGGAAATGTTAGGGCATTTGACTTTCCATTTTGTGTGGCCATCAGTGTTGCTAGAATGTTAGGCGATAAAATCCGTGCAATACACCTGTGCGTAACGGGGCTGTATCTCCGCCTGCCTACTAGGCAACATCTGTGCACGAGTGCAGGGGAGTTGCGTGGTAGGCAGGCGGAGATACCGCCACCTCCACAAAGGAGTATTGCGCGTTTTTTTTGCCTAGCCTTTCTGGCAACACTGGTGGCCACCCTGGTTTTGGGTACCACTGGGCTCTGGCTGCGGGCCGGGGTCGAGCCGTGCCGTGCCATGCCATGCCGAGGACTGGGGGATGGGGATCGTCCACGATCCACCTCGTGGATAAGGATCGCGCCCGCCGCGCCGTGGTGCGACGACGCAGCTCGAGTTGCACTTGCCGCCGGGCCGGGCCGCGCGCGCCTGCTGTTGCACTTGTCGCCATCATGATCCCGACCATTAGATTTCCCTCTCTCACTCTGACCTTCCCTTCCCTTTCACCCCCGCCCCGCCCCGCGTGCCACTCGCACTCCGCACGCCCGCTTATCGCCCGGGGCCTAATTAAAGTTGCGGTGTGGATGACTTGCTCCCCTGCAGGGCGGGGCGGGGCGGGGTGAGGTGAGGTGTGAGGTTAGGCGCGGTGGCTACGAGTCATGACCGCACCGCACCGTCGTCGTGAGTAACAAGAACAACGAGAACACCTCGTGATGAACAATGAAGGAGCAGAGTGCAGGCGGGGCGGGGCGGGGCGGGGCGGGGCGGGGTGCCCTGGGGCCGGGTCCTGTTGGCGCTGACCGGTGTTCGGTTTGGACGGACCGGGACGGGCGCTGTGGGATGTAGCCTCACGGAGCGAAGGGGAAACGATTATTCTCTATTCTGCATTAGCCGCACTACTGAATACCTGGATTGCTCTCAGATCCCCCCCCCCCCCCAAAAAAAAAAAAATCCCCGAATCACCCTACAGGATCACTCCGAATTACCTCAAATTTCAGCGGATGACCTCCATCAGATTTCCCACAACTTCCCCACAATAACCGCGTTTCCCCAGCAGCGCAGTAGTTGTGTGATGCTGTAGGGCGCTCCAAGGGGCGCTCTCCTCGCTCTGTCTCTCTCGCACCTTTGCGGCGCACCTTGTGAGCGCGAGAGACAGGCGCGGATTTGGGGGGGGGGGCAATCGGACGATTGCCCCCCCCAAACGCTTAGCCGCGCCGGGGGCAAGGGGGCAAAATAAAGAGAAGGAAGGAAGAGAGGGAGGAAAGAGAGAGAGGAGAGGAGGAAGAGAAGAGGGGAAAGAAAGAGGAAAGGAAAAGGGAGGAGAGAGAGAGAGAGAGAGAGAGAAGTCATGTTAATGACAGTAAATCCCCCTGAAAGTAGGCAACCCTCATGACTTGCCCCCCCTAAATATTCGAGCTAGATCCGCCACTGGCGAGAGAGACAGCGCGAGGAGAGTGCTCTTCTGAATAGGGTATTTTACTCAAACCCGGGACCGGAAGTAAGAAGTAAAATGGAAGCATGAAATCGGAAACAGATGCTGGCTGCGGTCTGAGAAATTCACGATCGACTGATTGTTTATATTTTAGTTTGCGATCAACATAACCACTTTTCTCTGCGCGTCTCAGTTCTCTGGCCAATTTATATGGCCCGTTTTTAAGATAGGCCGCGTGCCAGTCCTTAGATTTTGTTCAGTACCGGAAAATATTTGACATCTCGCTAGGTTATGTTCCTCTCCGACTACCTTTTTCTGGTTTCAATTGAGTAATCATCAATGATCCGCCCTACTAGTTCAACATAATTCACTACAATTCTACTTTTTATACTCGCGTAACACTCCGTACTCATTTTACCTCTCAAAAGTGTACTTTTCAAAACAAAATACTCACAACATGTAGTGATCGCAAACTGACATATAAACATACAGTCGATCGTAAATTTCTCATACAGCGGTAGGCCGCAGCCAGCATCTGTTTCCGATTCCTTGCTTCCATTTTACTTCTTACTTCCGGTCCCGGGTTTGAGTAAAATACCCTATCTGTCTGCAGACTGGAGGTCAGGTTTTGAGCGGCTGGATCCGCGCGCTGATCCCTCCCCTCCCGTCGGCCGGCGCGGCGGGGACATCTCACTCGAAGACGTTCCGCCTAACGAGCCCGCCGCGGGCTGTTTCGGCAGTCGGTCGGCCCGATATGTCGACGCGCGGCAGGCCAGATCATCATGTCGATGATGATGGTGATGGTGGTGCTTGTGGGGGAGTGGACTTGGAGCCGGGCGGGCCCGGCCCGGAGGCGGTCCACGCTCCGCTATGCTGGGCTGGCTGGGCCCCGCCCGCGTGCGCGCGCCCCGTGGTTCGTGGGCCCCACCGCTGCCTGCGACCTGACCAACAATAACCGTAATAAAGATAATAAAATGCGCGCCGACTGGGAAAAAAGAAAGAAAGAAATCCAGGACGGCAGCTTATACGCAGTAAGATGGGAAGCCAGCCTCCACATTGCCAGCCATTTGCCCGGGGTGGGGCGGGCTGGGCCGGGGCGTTTGTCCCTCTCGGTAAAAGCAATGTCTGATTTTTTGAGGGAAAAGGGAAATCTTTGAGAAACTCAATTACTTTGAGGAAAACTCTTCATTTTTGTAGGGAGTCTCCTCAGAAAAATGAGGAAACTCTCCTTAATTTTTGAGGAGACTTCCTCAAAATATGAGGATATTTCCTCAAATTAAGTGGGACCCTCAAAGTTTTCCCTTTTCTCTCAAAAAATCAGATGTTGCTTTTACCGTGCTCGGTTTGTCCGCGGAGCCGGGTCCTGAGGCGGAGGTCCTCCAGCCGAGCCTGCACACACTTTAAAAATTTGTTGTAAAATAACGACAAAAAAAAAATTACAGGTTTCGCTGTTAAATCGGTGAACAGATTTTTCCTGTAGTTTGATGAAACATTTTGTGAATTAACAAGAAAAATCGCGAAACAACAGATAAAATTTGTAAACTTACGGAATTCTTTTGTAAAGTTACGGAATATTTTTGTAAAGTTACAGAGTTTTTTTGTAAATGTACACGAATAAAAAGTAAATTCGAAGTCAGTTCGTTTAACAAAATTCACAGATATTACCTGTTAATTACGACATGTTTTTTTTTACAGTGCAGGCTATTCCGAATAGTGTCCTCTCTCTCTCTCTCTTTTGCTCCTCATGGCCTCGTCCCATCGGTGCGACAAGGACAGAGAGACGAAATCACTGTGCGGAATCACCCTACTGGCCCTCCGTGGTGCGCTGCTGCTGTAGCCACCGGCGCTGTGCGGTGAAAGGAGATATACTGCGTCGTGTGCACGGGGCGCCATACTCGCCCTGCTGCAGGGGGCACTGGCGACGCCAACTCCCCATCGCACCCGCGGCCCGCGGCGCAGCACTATCAGCAGACTGATTCCGCAAGGCGGTTTTGTCGCCCTGTCCTTGTCACACTCATGGGGCGACGCCATAGGGAGGAAGAGAGAGGACACCTGAGAGGCCACTCTAACCGCTTTGCGGAATCAGTCTACAGGCCCCTGATTGAAGTAGGAGGTTGGCGGGGGCGCGTTATTCTGGGGCGGCGGTGCCGGTTGCCGGGCCGGGCCTCAGCTAAGTGGCAATGTCAGTGTCACTAGTCAGTCAGTAGTATGGCGGTCTGCCGGGAGCAAATGCAAACTCTCATCAGCACAACGCCAACATTGTCGTGCCTGGGGCGGGGCGTCCGGCGGGGCGCGGGTGGGGCCCAGCGCAGCCATATACCCCCTCCCAGCCACGCCACACCCCGCGCTTTGCCGGTCGATGCGGGGGTGTGGCAGCTACATAGGCGTTCGCGCGGGGCGCAGGGGGCGGCTGACGCTTTGGCCTATGGGGCCCGGCCCGGGGGCGGGGTCTACGCGCGGAGGCGGGCCGGGGGCGGGGGCGGGTGGAGCGGTATCGAGATAAAGGCGGGGGCGGAGCCACGTTAGCGGGGCTTATCGCACGCCGCGCCGCCGCGCCGGTCTCACTGGGCGGCCTAGGCCTACCTCGGCGAGGGGGGCGTGGCCAGGCTGGGGTAATGGAGTCGAGAGGATCCCCAATAAGCCAAATATTTAGACGATGGCCACCATTACGGGTCCCGGGGCGCCGCGCCGCGCCTCGTCGCTCGCTCTCGGCTGTATGGGGCGTAATCACTAGTTTACTTAGGTTGGAATCTGAAACTGGAACGTCGCAGCGCGCGGCTGGTGCGGGGCGAGAGGGTCTCGGGCCGGGCCTGGCCTGGCCTGGCTCGTGTGCGGCCTGCTCCTCGTCGAGGAGACCGAGACAGCAAGTTAGAGAGAGGAAACTTCCACCTTCGCGGCGCGAATGAGATAGATAAAATGACGCGTCCAATGTTTTAATGAGGTGTTTCTCGGCGGCGCCCAGGTTCGCGAAATAACATGCCAATTTCGAGCCCGTGCTCCATTTATCCCCGCGGGAGGTTTGACATTCCCGATTCGTGCCGCGGCGTGGTCCGCGCTCTCACAGATCCAGCCCCCTTCGCTTGCGCCCGCACGCGCGTGTGAAAAAAAAGGAGGGGAGATTACTCATACAAAATGTGTGCAATGATTTTTATTATTTTAATTTCAATTTTTTTTTTCATTTGATTCTTGAAGGAAAATTTCTGTCACTTTTTGATAAATTCTGATCTTTTACCCCCATTTCTGAATTTTTCAACTTTATTTGGTTATGTATTTTAATATTTATTTTTTGAATGATTTTTTTTGGGGGGGGGCTTACAATGATTTCTCGGGGTGACTTCCCCCCTCGCGCGCGTGTGGAACGCCCCCTGCGCGTTAGGCGACCGGCCACGGTGACTTGCACAGAGGCAGTTGGGTTGCCTACCCCGCGGGCGCCCGGCCCTGGTCCGATGTGTCGCGGCGCGCGCGGCGCTGGTGGAGGTGGAGGTGTGTGCGGCCTTTTGTTTCACCTGCACCGCCGCCGCGCCGCGCAGCCGCGCAGCCGCGCACCGCACAAAGCGTGTGGGTTATTGCCTCAAACAGAGCAAACAATGGAGCGGTGGCGAGCTGCGGGAGGTATAGGCCCGCAGGCCCCGCGGGGCAGGCCGGCGGGAACGCCCGCGGCCCCACCTCGCCCCGCCACGCCCCGCCACGCCCCGCCACGCCCCGCCACGCCGCGCCACGCCGCGCCCGAAGCACTCGGTCATCCTCCTCATCAGCGCCGCCCGGAGCCGGCCCTTTTGTCCTGCCCTTATCGAGCAAATCGCCCTGCGCGCGCTCCTGGGCGCGCCCCGCCGCTCCGCCCCGCCCCGCCCGCGCGCTGTGCCTAGCTGGGCCCTCTCTTCACCTCACCCGCACATGCACGCCGCACGCATCTGCAGAGGGGGCGGTGAGGCTGCAGCTGCAGAGATGACTCACGGCTGCACCCCCGCCCATGCCAGTGACAGCAGCGCGTCTACCAGGTGGCGCAGCTGCGGCGTCGCCCATCTGCGTGCCTGCTGCGAGGGGTCTGCAGCCGTTGCAGCTGGCAGCAGGGGTCCCTCGAGGCTAAAACAACTCCAATATTTTTGTACCACTCGTAACAAAAACAAATCAGAAAAATTCATTTTAAAAAATCAGGAAAGTTTGGGAAAATTCACTAAAAAATTAGGTTAAATTCCAGAAAAAAAACTACGAAAACTCAACATCAACTCACATAATTTGCATACCAAACTTCAGAGTTCCCCCCCGGGGACACACCGCCGCCCCAAGGCCCAAGGGTCTACCACTTTGAAAAATCGCGTACGAGGATTATGATCAGTCACGATTATATGGTGGATTAGAAATTATTATTTGAGTTTATCTTGAACATATTTTCTCATTCTTGGCGAATAATCACGCAACTTTTGGTCAAATTTGATAATATTTCTCCATATTTGTCAAAATTTGTCAATTTTTGGAAATTTTACATGATTATGATCATGTGGTTATCAATAATCACCTAGAGGGGTGTACGAGGATACTGGACCCTTGCCCCGCCCCCGCCGCCCGTCTCGCGGCCATCGCCGGGCTCCTAATTGCGTACCGCAGAGGTGCATACGAAAATCATAACCTGTCGGGGCAACGAGGAGGGGACGCGACGGCACGGGTGTCCTCCAATCAAACGACCTTTTATTTGTATGCAGGATGCGAGCGTGAGAGCGTTCGAGGAGAGAGTTCGCGAGGCTGCGGCCGGGACCGGGTCGAGTCGAGTGAGGGCGTGAAGGAGGCGAGATGGTCTCATTTTTCCGTGAACACTCACGCCTCGCTCACGCCCCGCGCGCTCGCCAACAGGGACAAAACAAATTGGCTGGAAACGGGCTAAAATCTGTTTGGTGCTCCTCGCAGCGGGAGTGAGCGGGGCAGGTCCGGGCAGGGCAGGGCGAGGCTGGATGATGTATGCCCGGCGGCTGGAGCGGGCAGAGAGAGAGAGAGAGATAGAGAGAGAGAGAGAGAGAGAGAGAGAGAGAGAGAGAGAGAAGGAGGAAGGAGAGCGGAAGGGAGAGTAGAGAGGGGAAGAGGGCAGTTAGTTTGGAGACTCAGGGGGGCCTGCCGCCTGCCCGCTGCGGGCAGATTCAGATTCCGAAGAGCGCTCTCCTCGCTATGTCTCTCTCACACACTCAGGGGCACACCGAACAGGTGCGAGAGAGACTGTTCTGAATCAGACCGCTATGGTCCTCGCCCGCAGGTCCGTCCGCAGGCGTCACCCTGCTCTGGCGCCCCACCCTGCCCGTATCGCCGCGCCATCCTCGACGTAATTGATTTTACACATCGCGAGGAGAAACTAATTAAGTTCGCGTCGCGACTTTTTTTTTTCGCATCGACATGGCAAATGTTTTCTGCTGCTCTGACCTGGCCGATGACTCATTTAGCGAGCCCGACTGTCGTGAAGTGGCAAGAGGAGGAGATGGGGGGGGGGGGGGGGCGACGCGCGCGCGGTAGAGAAGTGAAAAGATTCTCATCTGGAGCGATACGGGGTACGGCCCGGCCCGGCCCGGCCCGACCCTGTCGGAAGGAGTGCGCTTTATTTATCTGTCTCTATAGGAATTTATACGACGCGGCGCGCGGAGCCGCGCGTGTCTCAGCGGCGGCATCTGGAAGTAGAAGAGGTGTCAAAATCAGCAGCCCGCCATCACGCCGCGCCTCGCCACCTGTTGCCGCGCCGCGCGAGTCCAGTCCAGTCAGCTGTGGAGCAGCGGAGAAATTTGAGCCAAACGCCTTATCACACGGCCGGGGCCGGGCGGTGCGTCGCGGCGCGACCCTCCCGCTGCGGCGTGGCGAGGCGTGGCGCGGCAGGGCGTCCCGGAGCTGTCGTTTTACGAGCGCGATCTCTCTCTCTAGCGACACACCTCGGCGACACCTCGATATGGCGTCCTGAGTGCCGCGTGCGCGCCGCCACCGCCGCCACCGCCTCCGGCTTCCTCCCCTCTCCTCCGCCCCCAGTCTTATTCCCGCCTATCCAACATTTTGGGTTATTGTGTTTATGGTTTTTTTGCTTTATCGCTCTACATATCAAAAGGCGAACGGGTTTGTTTATTGGTTATTCCGGATATGACGACGGGGCGGCTCAGATCGGGGGCGTTAACTCCTGTGCGGAGGAGGGCGGCTGCCCCTGCTGCTTACTGTTGGTGCTCGCTCCGGGCGGGGCGGGGTGGGGCGAGGCGGAGCGCGGGTGCCCCCTCCCCTCCCCCCTCTCTGCGTGGGTTCACTTTAGTATCTCATTTGCATCCATCTTTACTTCAATCTCACATCGCCGACGTTGTCTCGGCGAAACCAATAGTGACGGGGCGGGGTGGGGTGGGGCGACCGAGGTTGTTTGTTCTGCACGTCCGGCGGGGCGTGGTGCGGTGGACTGGGGGCGGGGTGGGGCGGGGTGGGGCGGGCAGGGAGGCGCAGTCCTCAAGGACCAGGACAGCTATAATACTGGAACGTTTCGCAGAGTTGCCGTTTGTACTGGACGCATCGGGATATATCTTACTCTCCACTCACTCCGGTGACCCACCCGGTTTGCACACCTCCACCCCACCCCCCCTCTCCCCCTTTATACACGCGTGATATTATTATCCTCGCGGCTGGAAAACCGTGAATAATTAACGAGACACTGTTAATGCTCGGGACAGCGGGGCGAGATCTCCAGGCGAGATGGCAGCTGGAATGTTGTGGAATAGGGTCCGGGCCGCGGGAAAAAGGGGTGGCGGGGAGGGAGCGGAGGGGCAACCAGGCCTGAGGTGGGTGTCTCGCGGGGGAGATATTACGCAGCGATAAGCGATCGGTCGCTGCAAATGACTTTGGATCCTGTTTGATTTGATCCAATTAGCCGACATAACCCTGCGCTGAGCTGCGTCCTGCCGCGCGCGCGGTGCAAAATGCAGTGGAGCCTTGTATGCACGCACACTCTGCTACTCTCCAGTCAGTACGTAGTACGGCCTGCGGGCGCGGCGCGACGGCCCAGGCTGAAACGCATGTCTGTAAAAACGTTTCGTTTCCCGCAAGATTCGGATTTTTTTTTTTTTTTTTTTTGTGTGGGGTATCGGAGGTGGGCCGTGGGCTGCACATATGATGTGCTCTTCAGTACAGAGCCGTGTGGCCTGCGGGACCCGGGCCGCCAGTATCCAGACGTATCGTCCGACCGTGATCTGGTTCGGTTCGGTCCGGCCCGGCCTGAGGCCCCCGAAGGCGTGGCGTGGCGTGGCGGGGCGGGGCGGGGCGGGGCGGGGCGGTCCCCGCCCGCGCACGGAGAGCACCAGCACACGGCACCGGGGGCCCTCGAGGGGGCCCGGCCCGGCCACTGGCCTGTGTACAATCTGGACAAGAGAGCGAGGAGGAGGAGGAGAAAGGCCGCATCGACAACAGAAGCCGGCCGCCGCCGCGCCGGTAGCCGTACACACACAGGTGTAAGGGGACGGCCCCCGGGAGCGGCGGCAAGCCCTTCCCGTAACGAATCCCTCCGTCTCGCCCCCGCCCCGCCCCGCCCCGCCCCGCCCCGCCCTGCATCTCGTGTGCCCGCGCTGGACACGGCGGGCCTCGACCAGGTCTTGCAATTATGATGCATTAAGGTCGGGCCGTATTGATACGAAGGATCCTATATATAGCCTCCTGCTGCATTGCATGCTTGTATGAAACCAAACCTCCCACAGATTTTGACTGACTTACTGACTATGACTGGCCGTTCCGGGCCCACGGCATGTCACCTCTGGTCGGTAAAGGGTTTTATTTCTCTCCGTGATCGAAAGTTTTGATTGGTTACATGCGTTACATCAACACACTAAATTCTAATGAAATTTTTTTTATGAGCAGCTACTGACTTCTACATGCTCTATTTACGCATAATTTCGTGTGCAGCTATGGACAAAATTGTCCATAGTCAGCTTATTTGGTCATAGCTGGACACAAAATTATGCGTAAATAAAGCATGTTTACAGAAATCTGTAGCTGCATATAAAAATCAGTTCATCAGAATTTAGTGTGAAGTCGTTCCATTCCTCGAATTTCGCTCCACATGTCCAACATGAGCCCGTTATTGTTTACTGCCCCGCCGACGCTCTGTCGTTTCTTTGCACCTCGTATTCTTTTTATTTCCTTATCTTTTTTCTTCTTCTTTTTTTTTCGCCGCACTCTGCTCCGGCTGCGCGCTGCCTCCGGCGAGGAAGGCCCCTGCGCTGCTGACCCGTGATTTTGAGTGGCACCTCGCACCCTGGGGTCTAATTAACTCCTCTCTGTGCGCGGGTGTGTCTCTGTACGTAACGTACGTACGTGTGTGCCTGTGTCTGCAAGGAGAACAGTGTGTGTGCGTTAGGAAAGTGTAAAGAAACGGGACACGTCGGAAAACAAAGAAAAGAGAGAAACGAAAAAGATATATACCCGCCGCTGCTGTAACAGCGCGCGAGCCGCAAAGTCGAATATCTTCGCCAGAGTCGAAATGTATCGGTGTATTCCTCACATCGTACTGCTGCTGGTGCGTATAACCGTCGAGTTAATGAAATCAGGTCACGTGAGTCGAGTCGTTCTCTTTCCTCCCCTCTGCTTGCGAATGACGCGGCGTGAACGCTGCGTGACGTAAATGTAACGCGTCTGGGATTCTCCCCGTTCCCCGTTCCGTCCCTCCCTACCCGTCGCGTCCATAACGCCCCCACTCGAGGAGGAAATAACTCTGAATTTTTGTGTTCAAATTTTGTGAATTTCTGTGAATTTGTATTGAAGTTTTCTTGAATTTCAACTAAATTTTGAAATTTTGTGTGAATTTTCAGAATATTTTCTTAAATGTTTCTGAATTGATCTATTTTTTTCAGGATTTCTCTGATGTTTTCTGAATTTCTGAATTACGGGGTGTACAAAAGTTTCAGAGCTTTGTTTCCCCCTCGCCCCCGCTGCGTTGCGCAGTTGCGCGGCGTGGCGCCGCGGGGCGGGGCTCCTCCGGCCCGACGACGAAGGGCAGCGGCAACAAATGTGCCGAAACGCTCCGCAGCAGGGAGGGACCTGCAGGGACCTGCAGGGCCCTGCAGGGCAGCAGCCTATAAATAGTGCAGGCCGGGCCGCGCCGGGCCACAGAGCAGCAGCCTCTGCTGGGATTCCTTATGCGTGATCCCCGCTGTGCAACGCCGGGCTCAAGAGAAAGAAGAAGCAGGGAATGTGAATGAGAGAAGGGAAGAGAAAAGAATAAGGGCCCCGCGAGAGCCTTTTCATTAATCCGTCCGAACGGGGTGGAATCTTTCTTTCTAGCATTCCGCGCGCGGGGGCGGAGCAGACCAGTCTCGTGTCGTTTATCTTTTTTTCTTCTTCTTTTTCCCTTCTATTTTTACCACGCATATTCTATTGTTAAGCGTTAGAAGATTGCGTGGGTGGGGTCTCTCCCGGGAGAGCAAATAACATTTCCCCGCGAGGTTCGCGCCCCGCTGAGGTCCGCCTCAGGGTAAGGGCGCCTCGCCGGCCTCTGCGTGGTGACAGATAATCTACTGCGCTCCGCCGGACACACTCGACCAACCGGCTCGTCTGTCAAAGTCACGCCCCGCCCCGCCCCGCCCCCACCTCTACCCGCACAGAGGCATTATTTTGGGTCTGTCGAAGAATGACCGCGCGGAGCGGTCATCTGGGTCAGTCGGTATGAGGGGTTCATGCACTCCATCAAGTCCTCGCGGGGGGAAAAATAAGATACGTAACGAACGCCAAGAGCAGCGCAAATCAGAATGTATAATGGTAGGCCCGGCGCCCGGTTCATGCATTATTGCTCGTCCCTATGTGTTCTCCAAGGCATATCGTCGTTGTGATGAGATATTCTCTGAGCCTCGCGGAACGCATCGACATCTCATGTGACAGGTGTAGGCGGAGCGGGGGTGGGGCCCGCGAGCTCCCCGCGGGCTGCCTCGTCAAACTCAAACCCTCGTTTCAATATTGAAGAAACACACGTTTCTCGTGTCTTTCCGAAGAGTTGCGCTCTGGTTTGAAAACGGCTCGCGGCATTCCTGTTTTTTTTTCTTTTCTTTATTTTCCTTTCTTTGTTACCCCCGACCCCTCGAGCTGACACATGTCTCCGAAAAACGTTGACTCCGCCTGCTCCGCCCCGCGCGGGGTGCGGCGGGGTCGGTGGGGGGTGGGGCGGTCCACTGGGGTCCGCCACGCCGGCCGCGCACAGCAGAGCGTGTTGTGTGGAGTCCCTGCAGCAGCAGGTCACGGCTCTCACCTGCTCGCCCGCTCGGCGCGCCCCGGCCCGCCCGCTCACCGACCGTGGCGCCCCGCCCCGCCCCGCCCCGGCCCGCCCCGCCCACCCTCACTGCGCGGGTTGACGACCCCCTCCCCTGCTCACCCCGCGCGGGTGACACTCGCTCGGTTGCTGACCGAACCGAACGGCACCGGACACGCGGAACCGAGGGGGAAACAACTCTGAATTTTGGTGTACACATTAGTTCTTTTGTTTGTGTGTGTGTGAATTTTCCAGAATTTTTGTTAATTTTTATCGATTGTTTCTAAGTTTCTCATAAATTTCTTTAATTTTTTTTTGTGAATTTTTCTGATTTTTTAAAATTAATTTTCCTGAAGTTTTTTTTAAATTTTCCTGTTTTTTTTTTCTTTTCTGAATCTGAATTACGAGTTGTACAAAAATTTCAGAGTTGTTTCCCCCTCGGGCGGCATTAGAAATTTTTCCTAGACAAACCCTGCCTTCGAGGCAACATTTGGACACCACTGTGTGGCAGGTTGCCTAGAAGGCAGAGTTTGTCTAGGAAAAATTTCCTAGATTTGCAGCTCTAGCACACACACTCGTGGTCCGCCCGCGGCCTGCTTCCTCCTCGTTATCGAGCACCTCTCGGGTGTGTACTCACTCACTGAAATCAATACCGTTACCTCGCGATCCACTGCTGGGCGGCTGCCGCGCGGCGGAGCGCGAGTATGCCGCTTTGACGTAATCGGGTCCTAAAACCGCGTCTCGGCCGCCCGCGCAGGCCGGCCGGCCCGGCCCGGCCCGGCCACCTGTCAGGCGTCAGCCGCTTAAAAATAGAGACGTGATGAGAGATGTGTGAACAGAGCCCTGCGGCCGGGCCTGGCCGGGCCTGGCACGACCCGCGCGCGCCATTCGCTCGCACCGCGGGGGTGGCGCTCCGCCCGCCCCGCCCCGCCCCGCCCCGCCCCGCCCCGCCCCGCCCCGCCCCGCCCCACCTCACCCCGCCCCACCAGACCATTGTGACAGATAAGGCGAGGGCCAGCAGGCCGGCACAGAAATACGTTGGGGGTGGGTGGCGCCCCACTCCGTCGCGCGGCCGCCTTACCCTATAGGCCTGCAGCAGAGCGATTCTGGTGCACGCCCTGCTCGCGCGCTGTCTCTCTCGCACCTACAGGGCGTACCTGCGGGGCTGTAGGTCAGGTCCACGACGTCCTCCCCTCATCATGCGCGACCTGATGTATGTATCTGGCCGCGAGTCGCGCGTGCGCGCGCGCGCCGCCGCACTTCTTAACCCTCTTCATGCCCCTCTTGAAAAATGGTGGGAAATTTCCGCATCCTATTTTAAGTGCAGTGAACAGTGGACAGGCGGGGGGTGTGGGGCGCGCGGGCCGTTCAACAGTGGGTGGGAGGACTCCCACCCCATCCCAGCCCGTGCTTTCATTTCAGGCCCCATTACCGAACAGGAATGGCGCCAACTTCAAACGAACCGACAATACTACTCCATCCGCATCCCCATCCCTCCGCAGTCCCGCGCGGTCCCGGCGCGCCGCCCACGCCACGCGGCCTGCTGCCGCCCTGCGCCTTGCCTGCCCCCAGATTCAGAAGATCGTTGTGCAGTGCCCTCTCACTCACTCCTTGTGGCCGAGACCCGTGCGTGTGACAAGGACCGAGATACGAGAACGCGCTCTTCTGAATCTGACGGCTGCGCCCCGCGGGGCCCGGGCCCGGGCCCGTTGCCCCTCTCTGGGAGTCCATCAGGCCGCGGCCCGGCCCTGGACGAGGCCTCTCGGCTTTCTCCTCTCCCCGCCTCTCCCCCCCCCCACGCTCGCGCTCTACTATAGCGATTTTCGTTTTCCAATCTCCGCAGCAGCGCGGGGGAGGAAACGCAACGCGGGAAAATACCGCCCCTCAAGTCGGCATCGTGCGGGAGTGCGAGTGAGATGGACACTTATTGCGCTGGGTGAGAGAGACAGACATACACAAGATGGGGAGGGAGGTGAGTGGTCGCTCGCTCGCCGATGATACACCGCCCGCAGCCCATTACGGTTATTTATTGTTTTCCGCCCTCTCTAATTTTTCTCCCAAAAGACCTGTTTATTTATAAACATGCCTCCCGTGCGAGCGCGTCTTTGCGCGCAAGCAGGAGCACTGCCGTGCCGTGCCCTGCCCTGCCCTGCCCTGCCCTGCCCTGCCCTGGCCAGCCCCAGGTCCCAGGTGCGGCCGCCGTGCCGTGCGCGCGGGGCGTGGGGCGCACCGGCACTCGGTAGGGGTAACGGACGGTGGGGGTAAGAGAGGGGGAGGGGTTCTTGCCCCTGATCTCATCCCCCCCCCTCTTCCCCCTCCTCCTCCCTCTCGTTCTCTTTAACGGCGGTGTTGTCGCAAGAAAGACAATCCCACGTAAATAAAAGACGATAACGTTTCCTTTCTCTCGGCATCCCGCGTGCATCCACCCTCTCTCTCTCTCTCCCCCCCCCTCCCCTCCCCCTCTCTTTCTCTCTCCCCGAGTCGGCGTCGCGTCTCTTCGCCGCCACAAACTGCTGTTTCTAAGTTTGTAAAACACGCGGGATACCCCTTCTAAAAAAATAAACGGTGTTTATAAGTTGGGGGGGGGGAGGCTGCTGGCTGAAGCTCCGAGGCGGGACCCTGCCCCTTCTGCGCTCCCGGCCCTACTCATTGATGCCTCTGCCTTGTATCTGTCTGATGCCTAACCGCCACTAATCCAACGCTCCCCCTTCCTACCCCCCACCCTGCATCTCCTCTTCCGCCCCCAAAAGAAGGGGGGAGGGGGAGGTTAAGGGCTGGGGGAGGGGGAGCCTTACCCTTGTCGTCATGGGCGGTGTCAGCTACAATGTAGACCGGTAGCCCCATAAAAAATGACGAATGGGATCAGAAGTGGAGACGCGCGCGCGCAGGGCGGGGGGTCTGCCTACGCGAGACATGGGACCTCGCGCGGGGGCGGCGCGGGGGCGGCGCGGGGGCGGCGCGGGGGCGGCGTCACCGCTCATGCCCCGCTCAACAAAGCGCGAGATAGCGTGGCGCGCCGCTCTCTGCCCTGTATTCTCCGAGCTTGAACTGAGGTGCAGTCGACCGATCACAAGGCGGGTCCTGTGTCACCGTGCGTGTGTGTGTGTGTGTGCGTGTGTGCGTGTGTGTTGTTTTGCCGTGCAAAGTGCGCGGACTGCCAAGAAATGGGACGCCGCGTTTCCTGCCCGAATTATGACCGTGCGTGGTCTCGCGTCCACGCACCAGGTGAAATAAGGCTTCTGCTCCGGGTTGACTGTACTTTTCATCATTTCCTATTTTACCCCTTCTCCTTATCTTTTTACTTTATTCTCATCCTTTTCTCAACTTGTAGTACAGAAATTTTTAAGGCCACCGGTAGGCCTGCCCATATTTCTTTCGTACGAGAATTTTGTTTAGTATGGTTGCCGATCGTGCTCAAGCGATTAGTTCAACTCACGATTAAAAACTATTTTGCGAATACTTAAAATTTAGAGAAGAAAGAAATTATATTTTTTTTCTCTCTCTCTCCACTTGCGTCTGCTGCTGCTGTGCCGCCTTCACAGATCAGGCACGTAAATAGCCCCGGCTGTGTGTGCACTCTCCCGTTGGTGCAAGTGAGCGCCCCCCCCCCCCCCTCTCTCTCTCTCGTCTCTAGTGACATTTGCCCGCGGAAGCTGTTTGTCGCGGCCCAAACAGAAGGGTGCCGCGCCGTGTGGCCGCGCCGCGCGCCGCGCGCCACTCTCCGGTTCCGATTGCTTTGGAGGACGGCGCGCGCGCCGCAGACGGAGTGACCCGCGCGCCTCCCTCCTCCACCTCCTCCTCCTCCTCTCCCTCCTCTCCCTCCCGCTCCCTCCTCCTCTGCTCTGCGACACTGCACAGCCTGAAGATCTTTACCATGCAAAAGGGCAACCTCCCCTCTCCTCAGCCGAAGGAAAAGTTCGAAATGTGCGTCAATTATTCGCGTTTTACGATTCATATGGTTGGGGACAACTTTTTGAAAAAGTCATACGAAAACCTCGGAATCCGAGAGCGCACCTCGGTTTTGGATGCGCTGTCCTTTTCTCTCTCACAGGGATAGAGTAGGATAAGGCACCCAAAACCAATAAGGTGCGTTCTCGCGGATTCCGAGGTTTTCGTTTTCCGCACGGCCCCAAAAGATCAAAATGAAATTTTTCAAAACTTCGAAGAAAATCAAGAGGAAAGCTACAGAAAAATCAGAAAATTCAAGAACAAATGGAAAAAATCAACGAAAAATTAAAACAAAACGAAAGTAAAAAAAAAATATATATGTATACACAATTTGGAATTGTGATCCCCCTGCCCCTCGGCTGGAGACAATTTCCGATACTTTTCCACGGTCAAATCCCTTATATGTTACTGCCTTCCGCAAGGTCTTACGAAACGTGCCCACCACCCTCCCCCCCCCCCCCTCAAAAAAATATATCAATATAAATAAACATTGCGTCACAGAATGCAACGTACTTGTCTTTTGTCTCTTGGACCGCTCTTCGCGTTCGCGCTCCCCAAAGGCGTGAGTAGCGGGGAGGCAGGCACCAGCGGCAGGCGAGAATAAAAGAGCGGACCTCTTGGCCCCCCGACGATTAGCGAATCGCATCTGTTACACTCGGCACCAATTAGCGTCGTGTAAGCGGCCCTGCCCGCCCCGGCCCGGCCCGGCCCGGCGTGGTCCGGCGAGGTCCGGCCCCGGCCCGGGAGGCTGCAGCGCCGGGAGAGTTTTCTCTCTTTTCATCTCCCTTTCCCATTACTATCGCTCTCCTCTGGTGCAGCCGGTAGCAGCAGCAGCAGCCGTCCCGTCCGCGTCATCCTTTTCAAACGGCTAACGAGCGCGCCACGCCGGGCCGCGCGGGGCGGGGCGGGGCGGGGCGGGGCGGGGCCCCCCGGGCCTCCCCGGCCACCCCGGCACCGCGAGTGCCCAGCCCAGCCCAGCCCAGCCCCGCGCAGGCTTCCCGAGGCGCTAAGCATTCCTCTTCGGCATTGCGATTTATAGGTCTGCAGGGTGCACATGTGCCGCCGCCCTGCCCCGCCCCGCGCCGCGGCAGGGCAGCGCTCTCCCACTCCCCCGCCTCTCTCTCTCTCTCTCTCTCTCTCTCTCTCTCTCTCTCTCTCTCTCTCTCTCTCTCTCTCTCTCTCTCTCTCTCTCTCTCTCTCTCTCTCTCTCTCTCTCTCAGCAGGACCCCTTCTCGCTGGCTGCAAACGCGCAAATTAATACCGTGCTTCGCGGCCTGTCCGCGGTGCGTGGCGTGGCGGTGCGCGCGGAGCTGGTGGTGTGCGATCGGTATCTAACGACTGAGCCCCGCCCCGCCCCGCCCCGCCGCGCCCCGACAGGCTACTGGTAATTTGCTCGTTACCGATGGATGAGTGGGAGGAGTGCGAGGGCGGCCAACAGCGGAGCCCGAGCCGAGCGCGAGCACTGGCGGGGCGGGGCAGGGAGAGATTATCTTTATGCCGAAGCGATTACTTTTATTTCATTTTCTTAACCGACGCGTAAACTGACCTGCCTACGTGCCATTGGCGCGGGGGAGAGTGATGGAGCGTGCGCTATAGCGTATACGCTAAGCTGCGGGGACGGTAGTCGCCCGGGACTGGGCCGAGGCGCGGGGGATTTGTCAAATGCAATACTGCAGCCTGCCAATTAGAGAGCGTGACGTGAAGAAATTTTAGAAATTGAAATGTATTTCAGATAAGTATATATTGATTCGCGCTGCGCTAATTGCTAAGTTTCGGGAATTTATGGGGAGAAAATAGAAGAAAATAACTGCGAGCAAAATTTTAGGTAGAAAAAGCCCGAAAAAAAAAAAACAACTTATTCTTATGATTTTCGCGCGGTGAAACTGCAGGTTGTCTAGAAACCGAGTAAGCCGGGAAAAACCCGGGAAGTAAAAAAGTGGCCGGGGAAACCGTGAAAATTCAATATCTTTCCAGGAACTTTCTTATTTGCGGGCGCATCCACTTTAATTGTTTTTAGGCTCGGGTACGAGTTTGCAAAGATTTGCGGTAATAGTAAATTCCGTTTGCTATAGGGAATGTTGGTTTGAAAAAACGAGAAATTGGGGAGTTTTAGGGCGGGCTAAAACCGGGAAATAATCGGGGATTTTTTTGGGCCGCCGCGCTGAATTTTATATTTGGTCACCGTGGCGCGCTCCACACCCTGTATTACAATTTATTTATTTATTTATTTATTGCCACTTATATATATATTAGGAATAGGGTTTGAGCAACGTCTGCTCTGGCTCTGCGATCGGATCGACGATGACGCGACGCGACGCGCCGCATGAAACAAGCGGACGACGAGCAGACGCTTCCCGTCCACCCGACACTCCGCGGCAGCCGAGTCAGAGGGAGAGAGAGAAAGACAGCGAGGGAGGGGGACGGCGGGGAGGGGGGGAGGGGGGGGGAGTGAGATAGAAACGCTGACTACAGCTATTCTTACGCTAACTCCAATAAAGGTTTCCGAAGAAACACGCCTTTGCAATTATACCGACCGCACCGCATGCACCCGTGTGGGAGGGTTGCCTACCCGCAGGGTGAGTATGAGGCGCCTACGCTTTCCGCCCGGCGCGCTAGCCCCGCACACCATAACTGTCGCCACCCCTCCGGCTGAGCACTGAGCGCCACGCCCCGCCACGACCCGCCGCGCCGCGCCCCAGAGGCACGCGCGGCGCGGCGCGAACTCTCCCGAACGTCCAGACGCCGGGACCATTAAATCAGTCGGTGTGGAGAAGGGCATGGGGCACGCCACCGCCGCCGCCACCGCCGCCCTCCCTCCGCTCCCGAGGCAACGAGTCTCCCGCGGGTCAGAAAAGAAAAGAAAAAGTGCAAATGGCGCGGCTCTCTCTATATTTTTAACTCGTCCCGGACCGCCTCCCGCTTCCTCCGCAGTGTGAGTGCTGAGCGGCGCGCTGCACCGGCCTGGCCTGGCCACAGTCTCACACACTTTTCTTCTTTTCCTCGACACCGTTTCAACCCTCCCGCCACTGGCTCGGGCGGCATGGGCCGTCGGATGTGACGAGGCGGACGCGTCGCCTCGCGCAGCCAGCAGCCAGCCCTGCGCCGCCGCGCTAAGTGTTTAAATGGCGCGCTCTCTTTGCGTGCGCCGCGCCGCCTGCCTGCCTGCCTGTCTGGCCCCGCTGAACGTGTCCGGGGCCCGGGGCCCGGGGCCGGGGCGCCGCGCGGTCACGTCGCCAGACTCACCTCCGCGCCGCCCTTGCCGCCCTTCGCCCCCCCCCCCCCCTGATTATTCATGTCATTATGTCAGCTGTGACGCGCGGCGCGGCGCTGCGGTCGCCTCGCGCGCAAGGCCGCGGCCGCCGAGCTGGGACCGGCGCGGCGCTACCCCTTGCGCTGCGGGCCGCGGCCATCAGGCAGGCCGCGCTGCGCCTGTAGCGCGGGGTAGCGCCGCGCGCCGCCTGGACCCTCTTTTTTTTTTTGAGAGTTGTGTTATTTGAATATGGGTAGACTGCTGCTGCTGCTGCCGTCCGCCGCGCGCCTCTCCTCGTGGCGCTTGTAAATGTTGGCCAAAGAGTTATAGTTCTCCCCTCGTTTGACTCGGAGTATTGGCTTCCCCCGCGAGACTTTTGCTCGCAGATGACGCTGGGCGCTGGGCGCCGTTATAGGGCCGCCGGGCCCGGGCCGCGCTCTCACATACTCGCGCCGCCACGCCTCGGGCCCGGGCCGCGGTCCCGCCGGTCCCGCCGCGGTCCCCGTCGCCCTAGCCATGTGGAAGGGGTCGCGAGCTGGCTGGGATGGCTCGCGGTCCCTCGAGCGGAGCCTGCGGCCTGCGGCCCGTAGAGATTTACGGCGTTCGATCTCTCGATTCTCCTCCTCCTCCTCTCGATCCCCCATATGCCCCTCCCCCTTTCTCCTCCAACTCCACGCGCGCGCCGCCCGCGGCTCTGTTCTAGGCCGCCTCATTTAGGCAAATTGAACGCTTAATATTGATGAGTCAACCTCAATCAGTGCAGATATTGCCTCACCGCGCCACGCCCCATACCCCACTGCTGCGCTGTGGCCACGGCCACCCGCCTCATTCAAAATAAAAAATAAATAAATGAGGAAGCCGTTTAGGACCGGGTGGTCTTATGAGTCCTTTTGTTACTTTTTTTTTTTACGTTTCTCTAAGCAAAAGATGAATTTAGAGTGAACTTGGAAAGCTTGTCGTAAACGTCCCCTCTCCACCAATAAGTGTGTTGTCCTTGCTCCTTTTCTGTGCTGTCCACCCCGCCTGCTAATCTGGAGCGAAAGTCTCGGCTCGACGCAGTGCGGTGCGATACTTAACGAGCTCACCGCAACACTGCGGGTCTTGGCCTGGGCCAGGGGCCCGGGCCCGGGCCCTTCCTCCAGCCGGCTGCTGGTTCGCACTGCGGACAGGTATTGTTCCATTCGGAACCCATTCCGAACCCATTCGGTACCCGTTCTACGGGAGGGGAGGCCCTTAAACTTGTCAGACGGGGCCGTTGAAGGATCCCCGCCCCGGCCGGGACCGGACCGGCGCCGCTGATGGATGGCGGGTACTTAACAAAGAAACACTTTGCGGCACAAACAATTATTGACTCGCCGTTTGTGCTAATACGAGTTTGAAATGTTAGGTGCTTTGGAAGCCTCCGCCCGCCCATCGCGTGAGAGAGAGTGTGTGTGCGTGTGAGTGTGTGCGTGTGAGTGAGGGAGTGAGGTTGAGCCCCCGCGTCACCTCCACCCACAACGCTCCTCACACCTCCGGACCGGCCGCATAATATTATGACAAAAGACCACCTGCCTGCAGCCAAAATGTTTCCGTCTCTCCTTGAGATGCAAAACGCCCGCAGACGCGGTCGGGTGGGGAAGCCTCCGCCCCCCACCTCCTCCTCCTCCTCGTCGTCTTGGTCCGGACAGATCGGGCCGCTGTACCCGCAATCAAGAGAACAATAATGAAGATAATTATTAGTGGATAACCTTTTTCGCCCTGCGGTGGTGGCCGTCCTTCCTGCATGACGGTCCAGCGGGTTTGGCCCGCCTGCCTGGCCTGCAGCCTCCCGCCCGACACCTTGACGCCCGGCCCCCGCGCGCCCCGCCCCGCCTCGCCCCGCACCGCCCCGCACCGCAAGGGCCCAGGCTTATATTGATATTATTCGACCGATCGATACTATCGGATACATCGACTATCGATTGACAGTGACATCGACGCAGCGGGCGGCGGCGGCGCGCGCCGCGCAGTGCTCCGCGTCGTTACATTCGTCAACTAACTCCGATCCTTATCGGAATCGGCCTACTATTACGCCGTTATGGGCGTATACAGCCACAGCTGAGATTATCGCAGAGAGAGAGAGAGAGAGGGGGAGAGGGCTTTCCAAACTGCATAATGCGGCGACAGGACGTTGCGTAAATGTTTTCGCGCGCAAAGTGGGCCGCACGCGCTGAGTGACATATAAAACAATCGATGCTATGGGCGCGTCGTGATAGTTGAAAGGGGACTGAATTAGTGCGCGGGGCATGAGAAACGACTCGAGTCGACGCGAAGGTGGAAAACGGCTTTTCAAAATCGCGTCCCAACGCGCCACGCCGCGCTGCGCCCGTCCCTCCTCCGCCTCGCCCCCTCAGAGTCTCGCCCCGCTGCGGAAATTACTCTAATCCACTTGGCGTGAGGGGAAATAATCGACGATAAAACCGATTTGACAGGCGTCTCGTCCGGTCCTGCAGCAGGACTCCGCGCCGCGCGCCGCATGGCCACGGCCGCGCGGCCGCCTGCGCGCATGCGCGCGAGATTTAGAGGCGGCGATAACGCAAATCTAAAGGCGGCGTGGCGTGGCGTTGCGTGGGGTCGATCCAGTATATCTCCCCGCGTGCTGTGTTGATCCTCCCTTCGTCATTTGTTAAGCCCCCCCCTCCCCCCCGAGCTGGGCCGCACGTTAAGGTGAAAGACTTAACTACGTCAGCTTATATGATGGGATGGGGCCGTTTTCCACCCACTAGCGCAGCGCGCGGTGCCCCTCACCGGCCCACACCGCTCCCATTTCGGCCGCTACGGCGCGGCGCGGCGGTCTCTATTTGGCGGCTCGAGATCATAACTCGCCCCCCTCCCCCCGCCACCTCTCATTCCCTGCCCTAGCCCTGACACACGCGGCGAGCAAACAGGGGAGGGGGTGAGTTCACACGATAAATTCGCACTGATAAAACAATAAAATGAAAATTACCGGCGCCTCGGACAAGCCGTTAAAGCTCGCGCGGATCGCGAGATGCCTTATCGCGCGTGATGTGTGGCTGGCGCGGCGTGGAGTGGCGCGGCGTGGCGTACAGCGGTGCAGCCGTGTGATGTTCGCGGTATGCGAAATAGCGCCGCTCGCAGCTCGTCGCCACGTGCCGATACACCGGCGCTTCTTATACCTCATCCTCGGCCGCCCCGCCACGCCCCGCCTTTGATTTGGGCCTCCGCGCTGCTGACTCCATATATACAACAAGAACAGTCCGCGCGAGCTTCTATCGGCTGGAGAGCGAGGAATGTGAATAGCACACACCTCCGACTTGCGGGGCGGGGCGAGCCGCGGCCAAATAGTGATATCGGAGCGTGCCTCTGCCGCCTTGGTATTATAGCCTAGCGGAGGCCGGCCTGCCCTGGGGCGGGGCGGGACCCTAGGGGGGCTAGCGCCAGCGCTGCACTGGTCAGCCCGTCCCGGACGCACCGTGCTGTCGGGTCGCACAGAGGTTTCGTCTCTCTATCCTCGTCGCACACTCGTGGGACACGGCCATACGGAGCGAGAGAGAGGACACGACGACACCCTGCAGGGCCACCCGGGTAGGCAGGCCATGGCTGCTCTTGTGTGCGTCATCCCGTCATTCTATGCCGTGGCATGCAGCAGCAGCAGCAGCACCAGGTCCTCGCGAGCGCTGCTGAAGCCAAATGGGAAGAGGCCTTGAACGTCATTGGTTTGGTTTCCGCGCGCGATGTGCGATATTCGTGTCAGTGCCGCGTGGCCTCGGGGGCGGGTCTGGGCTGGGCGGGGAGCAGATGAGTGCCACGGGCGGCAGCTCGGGTTGCACAGAGAGGAGCCGCCGGCCTGGGCCGCCCGGGCCGCCCGGGCCCCGCGGGCACAGGGGGAGGGGGGCCAGCTGGCGCAACAGGCGATCTCTGCTTCTTCCCCGCCCGCACCCCCTCACTGATTTGACGAAATTATTCAAAATAGCGGCCGGCGGGCCGGGCCGGGCCGGGCCGGCCAGGGCGGGGCGGGGCAGGGAAGGGCAGGGCAGGGAAGGGCAGGGCAGGGCGGGGCAGGGAAGGGCAGGGCGGGGTAGGTCCAATGGAGAGCGGCGAGCGCCGCCCGCGCCGCACCGCGGTGCACCGGCCTGGCCCGGCCCGGGCGGGCCCGCCCCCAGCCTAGATGTAAGCGGGGGCAATTTGGATGAAATATTTGTAATGATAGTGTAGGTGCGAAAGCGACCACTTAGTAGTAATGGCGGGTGGGCCTTGGTGTGCCCCCCACGCCCCTTCCCCCCCTTCCCCCCTCTCTGCGCGCCGAGCCCCCCTCGGGGGCCCCCAAAACGTCTCGCGCGCGCGCTCTCCGATTGGCTGCCCAAAACCAGATCAACGGGCCAATTTGGGCGGACCAATTTTTGAGGCGGGCCGCCCCCGCAGACCGTATACATGTCCGAGCCATCATAATCGGGGCGTGCTTGGCCGGGCGGGGCGGGGCGGGGCGAGGTGAGGCGGCTGGCTCTGGTGGGAAGCAGCAGGAAAGCAGCGCCTGCAAACGTCTCGAAAGTACAGGGTTCACATCCATCCTGTCGGCGCGGACCGGCGCGGTGTAGACCAAAGACTCCTCCGCGGCGCGTACGTACATAAAAATATATATATGTATAAAAAAAGCAATACGCGCGTTCTGATGCGTCGTCTTCGCGAGAATGAATCAGGTGGAGTGTACGATACGTCTTCACTGGATAAATTCTCAAGGCTTTTGAGAATTATAAGGACGCTTGTATGTGTAAAGCGAGGAAGAAAAAAAAAGAAAGAAAAAACATTCGGCTAAAGTAACGAAGTTTTGACGAACTGCTGCAGAATGGTCGCAGCTGGAGTGATGAGCCGATCTCGTTTCCACTCCGCTCAGGCCTGCCCCGCCCCACGGGCCAGGCTCACACCAGAGCCGTACGAACCCACCAAAATTACAGCTGCGGTGTGCAGTGGGTGTGCAATAAGGCTCGGGGCGGGGCGGGGCGGGGCTCGCACGTGCACGCATCGCCCGACCTGGACGAGGTGGAAAAGGAGAACAGAACGCTACCTGCTGCTGATTGCCTTTTTGTGGTGACCTCCACGCCTATGCCATGCTACAATTACGGTTTCCAAAATAAGAAAATTCTTATTTGTGAGAAAAAGTATCGGAGAAAGGGGGTTTCCGCGGTGTTGCATTGAATCATTTGTTTGAATAATATGTTTATGATAATTACTGTCGAAACAAAATTGTCTCCATAGTGCCCGCGGCGTCTGAAAAACCCCTTCCAGGTCTGAGTCACCCTGCTCACCTCCCCCCCCCCCCCTCTCCTCGGTGAGCGCTTGCACCACGCTTCATATCGCGCCTCGCACCAGCTGACTTCTTCCGAAAATCGCCCTCGTTCCGCCGTCCTTCTCGCACTTATCTATCTTGGGCCGGCAGTGGCAGTGACCCACGTGAGGGCGACAAGGACAGATGGGTGTGAGAGAGCGCGACCCTCGGAATCAGCCGCGCGGCTGCGCTTCCCTGAGTCGCGGCGGTGGTGGCTGGCGGTGCCGGTGACTTTCTTTCAGTCGGATTGGATCGGAGGCGAGGAGGTGTCGCAAGGCCGCGCGCCCGCGTCCTAGTACGGCAGCTGGGCGTCACGTCACCGTCGGGCGGGGCGGGGCGGGGCGAGGCGGGGCGAGGCGGGGCGGGGCGGCTGCTCGAGCCGTCTTCCTCTCCCCATCCCCATCCCGCCCCGCCCCAAGTCAGTGACAGTTGAACTTGAGAAGTCGTAACGACCGCGCGACGCGCGCAACTCGTGCGCCCCGCCCGCCCAGTTACGCGGGTCCTGCAGGAGGCCTGCCGGGTCCTGCGGGCGCGCACCTCCTCTCCCTCTCCCCCCCCCCCTCCCTCTCTCACGCATGATGAATGGCCACTTTGGCGGTGTGTTATCTTTAGCCCTGGACGCCGGCCAAGGAATCGGATCGGAACGCGTCTGTTTTCTCTTCAAACGCGTCGCGTCACAATATGCAGAGTGAATCGATTGGGTGGGGACTGCGCCCATGGGCTGCCGCGCTGCGGTGCTGCTGTTCCTCGCTGTCATAAGGGGCTTGTCTTTGGGCTGCTGCTGCCTGGCTGCTGCCTGGCTGCTGCCTGGCTGCTGTCGGTGTGCCAAAGCTCGCAAAGGTCCCGCCTCCGGGCCTCCGGGCACCGCGGACCCGACCGGGACCGGGGCCTCATCTCCTTGTCGGAAACGCAATCAGCCGACTGATTCCGAACATCGCTCTCATCTCTCCGTCCTTGTTGCACCTACAGCGGTGCCCCATGCTGGCCATGGTGTTGTCCCATGAGTGCGACGAGGACAGAGGTATGAAAGCGATCTTCGGAATCGCGCTCGGCAGGGCGCGCGCTGCAGGCCTAATCCTCCTCCCCTACCCCTGCGCGCGAGGCCTTGTTTGCTGCCACTGATTGAGAACACACACAGTAAGTAGATGTCGAGCCCTGCCCCGCCCCGCCCCGCCCCGCTCGGGCGTGGCCGTTCCCTCTGGTCGTTCCACATCGTCTGACAGAGCGGCAATGCAAATCGGCGCACCAGCACACTACCACAGTGTCGGCGTGTCCGGGGGCGGGGCGGGGCGGGCTGGGGCCCCTGCTGCTGCCTGCCGCGCCCCGCCGCCCACGCCACGCCACGCCCTCTCCTCTTATCGCAGGCGCGCTGCTGCGCCCCGGAGCGCCTGCGGTGCATCGGGGTAGGCCGCCCCGCACGACACGCGAGTCCGGCGGGTCGGCCTACCCGCCAGGCTGACCGAGCGAGCGTGCCTTACCCGCTCCCATCCGATCCGAGGCTGCCGCCACCGCCGCGCCTGGCTTACCTTCGGTTGAGTTTCTGTCGAGAGGTCCTTCACTCAGAAAAATCAGTGTACACTCGAAGACAAAATAAAAAAAAAAATCCTAGGAAAAATCAAGAATTTTTTTTTTAAGATGGAGTAGAAATTTGTAAAAATCAAGAAAAATAGAAAAATCAGCAAAATCGGTGAACGTCTGACGTTATAGTGAAGGACCCCCCGGTTTCTGTCCTCTGTTAAAATTTTAATTTTGACTTTTTAAAAAGTTTTAAAGCTTTGCTCCCATATTGCGCAACCTCACAGTTGTGCCTGCTGTGCCGTTCTCACGAAGGAAAAAAAAACGAAAACATATTGGGGAAAGAAATGAATGGTTGAATGAATGAGGTCCGGAGCTGGTGCCGCGCCGCGCCGCGCCGCGCCGGTCGGTGAGGATGCTGGCCGGTATCACGCGACGCTACTGATATAATGGGGCGCTTGTTAACAACGACCCGCTCGCTACCCAATATTCTAGGATTAATCACGGCGTTCCCCCTTTCTCACCGTGTGCCGTCTCCCCGTCCACCTGTGTTTAGGCCGCACTCTACCCCCTGCTGGGCCTAGCTCTGCCGGCTGCACACGCCTGCGCCCTCTCTCTCTCTCTCTCTCTCTCTCTCTCTCTCTCTCTCTCTCTCTCTCTCTCTCTCTCTCTCTCTCTCTCTTCCTCCTCCCTCACTCGCTCTCCGTCACAGTCGCGCTCTGCGACGCCGAACCAGCGCCTCACTTCTCACGCGCCCGGTGGAGAGGGAGAGAGAGAGAAAACTTTTTCATTTTGTTTTGAAATAATAAAACTATCGCGGCGGGAGGCGGTTGCGGCACCCGCTGCCGGCCTGGTCGCCCCCCGCAGCGCGCTCCGCATATTTGGGAAGGTGTCGGGGCGGTGGCGGCGGCGCTGGACACGGAGCACAGAACGTGTTGGAGGACCATCACGCCGACCGCCGCGCGCGGAGGCGCTGGGCGAATAAAATTGTATCGCGTTTAATCTTTAAAAAATTAACCTTCCCAAAAACGTGTTGAGCAACCGCTGTGTGCAATCTCGTTCTCCCCGCCGTCAATTTTTCTTGTCCACACTTATACGATTTTGTGCCCGGGGGGGGGGGGACTACATCTCAGAATTTTGGTATACACATTATGTGAACTTTTGTGAATGTTTTTAGAATATTTGTGAATTTCCACTCGGATTTTATCTAAATTTTCCTGAATTCTTCAGAATTTTCCATAAATTTTAGCGATTATTTTTGTATTTTTTTTTATAAATTTATCTGAGTTTATTCTGAGTTTATCTGAGTTTTACTGAATCACGAGGTGTCCAGAAATTTCAGAGTTGTTTACCCGTCGATTTTTGTGCGCAGGCAGGTGGAGTCGCGGGGCGCAGCAGGTTATTCATCCCCATAAGGGCCCCGCGCGGTCCCCGCTTTTAGTGCTGGTGTTCCTTCCTCGGTGGTCGAGGAGTGACGCCGTCTCCAGGTGACTTATGCGGTCTCACGGTCACAGGGTCTCTGCGCGTGGTCATTTTCCCATCCAATTTGCGGAAGCCTTGCAGGCCCGCGGCGAGCAGGTGCGTACTATAACCTCCCTCTGGGCCGGGCCACCCTGCTGCTGCTGCTGGGCGCCGCGCGCCGGGCCGGGCTGGACGCGCAGTGCCCCCTCGGGGGGCATCTCCCCTCTCCTTTCCTCTCTTGTTTTACGAGGGCGCGTAACGAGAGAGTGCTAGTGGGTGAGAGAGAGAGAGGAAGAGAACGTCAAGTCTGCGAGTGGGGAGGGTGGTCGGCCACTTTAGCCGTCAGTCACGCGCGCGCCGTACGGCCAAAGAGGAACCATTGGAGCGCAATGAGCCCCAGCAGCCGAGGTTGACGGGCGGGTGACGCGGGGCGCCGGGGACCCGGGGGACCGCGCGTCCTCCCCCGACCCGGCCAACCTGTCCGGGCTAAACGGACAGTCAATCCCAAAGATAAGTCTGCCCCAAATTTTGAGATTCGCAGAATATGTTTTTGCCGCGCAAGCGGCTGCAGGCAGGTAGTCCTAAATGGGCCGCGACTTCGAAACGAAACCACCTGAGGAACGAGCCAGCAGCGCCCTGGGCCTTGCGGCCTAGCCCAGGGGAACCTGCCGTGCCGTGCCCGTGGAGCCATAGACCAGGAGTCCGCTGGCTGGTCCCGGGGCCCGGGGCCGCCGCACAGCCTCACCCGCTTGCTGGGCTGCGCCGCTCGTTTCCCTGACGGACGGTAAATCTCGGGCATTATCTTCTGCGGGTACCCCGGTCCCCCACCCCGTCCTTGGCCCCCGCCGCGCCCCGCCGCGCCCCGCCAGCAGCAGGGAGCTAGTTAGCGGGCTGGTTGGGGGCGGCCAGCAGGCGGCCGCGCCGCGCCGGCCTGGGCCGTACAGCTTCTATCACTCGACTCGTAAAATGTTGAGACATATTTCGAGGGCCGTATTTCTTACCGGTCTGCAACCGGAGCCGCATAGTTGGTGGTGGGGCGGGGCGTGGCGTGGTGCGGGGCGTGGCGCGAAGGCGGTGGCGAGGGGCGGGCACTATCAAACGGCTCCCGCCGCCGCAGCGACCCGCCCAGCCCCGCCCCGCCCTGTCCCACCCCGCCCCGCCTCGCCCCGCCCCGCCACGGCACGGCACCCGTCCCGGGGCACACAAGGGCCGCAATCACATTCGTTTTGCCGCTCGCAAAGTGATGATGTCCGGTGGCGGAGCAGGCGAGCACCGAGCGGGCGGGCCTTTGGTGACAAACGCCTTCCCCGCGCTACGCGCCACCACAACCTGATCCGTTTTCTTTCTGCTACACAGGATCTCTCAGAGGATCCTGTGCTGTTAATTTTTTTTTTCTAAACGAAAAACAACACAAAATACAACGCGCGAATGCAGCATGGCGCAGGGTCGCGCGGGTCGCATCGTGTGAACATGCATTATATACGGTTGTACCGCGAGAGCAGCCGAGCCCAGCCGAGCCGAGCGGTGAACACAGAGCAGCCCGGGCTGTATCACACGGCGGTGCTAAAAGTGTTGATGTGCCTTATTTCCAGCTGCGGCGGCGGCGAGCAGCTAGTTGGGGACAGGAGTCGGACCCGACCGGACCGGACCGGTCTGCTATAAGGTCCTTCCAGGAGGAGAGCTGAGAGGGTGCGCGTCCGGGTGGAGTACTCCGGACCGGCACTCACACTCGGATGCTCTCCCGCGCTGAGAGAGAGAGAGAGAGAGAGAGAAGAGAGAGAGAGAGAGAAGAGAGAGAGAGAGAGTCTGGGCGTGTCGGTGATCTGCGATAAGGCTCAATCGTAAAGAGTTCCTCGCCGCGCATCTCACCTTACCTCCCGCGCCTCCCGCACTTATGCCCCAGTAAAATGTATGACATGGGGCCGGGCCGGGCCGGGCCGGGTGCGGGGCTCGGGGCGGCTCGGGGCTCCTCCGTCCACCTTACCCCGGCCGGGCGAGTGTTGACGCTCTGCGTCTCACGTGACCTTGCGCCATGAGCCCCCTTCTCTTTTCATTTTGTTTTTGTTTGATTTTAGACACGAAGTAGCCTTATGGCTTTGTATCTCAGGATTCAGGATCCGATTTTGTTTTCGTATTTTTAATTTGTGTACCACTTGTACCATGGAAATACGTCCAATATTCTCCGTGTTGCATGAGCTTGCACCCCTCCCCTCTTCCCCCTTGGCGCCGCGGGGTATTTTTAAAAAGTGCGGCAGGTCAGGTCACGGTCGCGGCCGTTTAACCGCACTCCCTTAACCACGCCTCGATCGTGCGCGACCCCCGCCCGCGCGCGCCTCTAGAGGACCGGAGAGCATCTATATATTTCATAGATTTATATTTACTTTTTTAAAAAAGTCTTTGAGGGGTTTCTCTGACGCGTGAATGGGACGCCGCCCCTCATCCATCCTCCGTCCTCACTTTGGCGCCGCCCGATGCAATAAGTCACAATAACGCTCATCTCGGCATAAATTTGTACCCGGCGGCGGGAAAACACACGTTACAACAATAAAAACGGTCGTCAGTCATGCGCGGTGCGGGCCGGGACGGACGGGGTGGCCTCCGTGTGCGAAAAGGTATTTTTACACTCGTAAAACTCGCGTGCCCTCGTTAGCGGATGGAAGGAATAAATCTAGCTGTGAGTTAAGTAGAAGAGGAATAAGAAGGAGAAGTGAAAAAGTATCGACATTGAGTGTGCCTTTATAAAGCACACTGGCAAAAAAAAAATGTGCAACTTTTGCACACTTACGTGTCGAATATGTGACTTTGCACGTTACATGGTGTTGAGTTTTACTAGACATTACAATAACGTCAAAACTTGAAACGTGTCGCAAGTGTCGAATGTTTGCACACTTGGACATATGCACCAGCTATTGGGAAGCCATAACAGACGTCGAGTAATACTGCACACTAAATGGTGTGCAGTTTATTGAACGTTTCGGAAGTGTCGAAACATTGCACACCAAATGACGTTTAGTTAAGCTCGACACTTTGAAGTGTGCAATGTTTGCTCATTTTGAACTAAGCACCAAATTGACGTGCAGAACTTAGACATTTGTTTTACCAGTGTAGATAAATTTTCTCACATTTACTTTATAAAACTTTTGGTTGTTTTACCATCCACTTATTGAAACTCGGAAATTAAAAGATAACAGGAGGGTGCTCGATTTCCCGGCCCGCGTGCGGCTGCTTTACGCGTCCGTGCGTGTGTGTGCCGCGCGGCCATATAGGCGCCGCTGCCTCCGTGCAAGCCTCCGTTATACGAGAAGTCCGTGTTCAATGAGGCGCGTGAAAGCCCGACAAGCTGAGTGCGCAGGCCGAGTGTTGTGCGGGCGTAAATCACTGGCGGGCATCACGTCTATCTCAGCGGCGCGCACGCGTGTCGGAACGCAAAGGCAAAGCTTCCGCTCTCTCTCTCTCTCTCACTCTCTCATTCTCTCGTTTTTGTATCCCCTTCTCGCTTTACTATTCCATAACTTCGTAGTAACAAAATCTGGATTATTTCCCTCCTGTATGAATGTCTTTCGACGAGGAGTGCGGTACGGTTTCACGCGCATGTTGAGTGTCTCGCAGCAGGGTAGTGCTTTGCTGCGCGGCTCTGAGCCTTGCTGTCGTCCCTGCGCGAGCCAAAGTAAAGTGTTGTAGCAGTTACTTTGGTGACCACGGCAGCGCGGCCCCGCGCGCTAAAACCTCGTATCTCATACCGGCGACAGGTATATCACCGAGTGGACAAAACGGTGCTACAAACAGGTCCTCGTCCACGTTGCGCGCGGGCCGGGGCCGGGGCCGGGGCCGGGGCCGGGGCCGTGGCCGTGCCGTGGAGCCGCCTGGACGTCGTGAACGTATACAAGAATGGGGAGCCTCCTCAAACATGGTCGAGATAAGTGCCTTGCCGGGCCGGGCCGGGCAGGGCAGGGCCGGGCCCTGCTAGTCCAGGTGCGAGCCGCCCCCTGAGCCCTGCCCCGCCCCGCCCCGCCCGGGACCTGCCCCGTGGCTCGCAGCGGGTGCGAGAGAGACGGAGAGAGGACCCAGGCCGGTTAGGCCCCTGCGGGCACTGGAGGTATTGTGGGAGCTGGACCGCCTCGCTCTTATCTTAATGGGGGGAGTCGGCGCCAGTGGGTACCGCAGGGCAGCACAGGGTACCACAGCCGACTTATTCCGAAAAGCGCTCTCCTCAACCTGTCTCTCTCGCACTCATAGGCTTCGTCGTATGGGTGTAAGAGAGACAGAGCGAGGAGAGCGGTCTTCGGCATTAGTCGGCAGGGTACCACAGGGCAACACAGGGCACCACAGGGTACAGCAGCGTCGCCCGGGGAGGAGCGGGGTGGGGTGGGGGAGCGGGCAAGTGGGCAACTGCCGCATACGGGACAACTTGGTCAGGTGTCGCGTTGTATCACGCCAGGCCAGGTTGTGCTGGATAGACGGTAAGGCCGCCGCCCCCCGCTTAAGTTTGTCGTTTGAATTCTGATGTAAATTTTTATTTGTAAGGTATGGTGTATTTTGCACATGCTCAGGTGGTGCATTTTTCTATTTGAAAAAAAATTAATAAAAACAACGCAATTCTGAACTATTTTTTCATGAGTGTGAGTCAAAACCTAGAATTTTTTGACGGCTACGACGACATTGGATATGTTTTTATTCGAAATAATTATGACGCCAAATTCCCTCACAAACTTCTCCGGACAAGTCTGTGGGGATGATGCCGTTTCCGTGGCGGTGCTCGACTCTTCATGCGCGTGTCCCCGCGCTGCGGCGCTGCGGCTGTACTCTTGAAGCATTGTATAATCCGTCCTGACGTCCCGGCCGAGCCCGGCCCGCGCGGGGCTGAGGCGAGGCGAGGGGAGGGTGGCGCGAGAAATATAGTCACTTGGAGCCGGCCGGCCGCCCGTAGCTCACCGACGATAGAGCCCTCCGCGCCCCCGCCCCCGCCCCGCCTACACAATATAAGCCCGCGGGAGCCGCGAAACAAGCCTCGCTTCGTAAACATGTATTCATCACTCGTGTCGCGTGTGCATCATCCGGGAGAAATGCATGATTATGGTGAGCGGTGCGCCCGTGCTGCTGCTGGATGGACCCTCTCCGCCTATCTCACACCAGCATATCCCCCCGCCCCCATGACCCGGTCCATCTGTCCCTCTCTCTCTCTCTCTCTCTCTCTCTCTCTCTCTCTCTCTCTCTCTCTCTCTCTCTCTCTCTCTCTCTCTCTCTCTCTCTCTCTCTCTCGGGAGAAAGAAAAGCGCACCCTTATTAGTACTACCCATATTACTACAATTTACCAGTGAATCAAGAGCGAAAACTATCCCATATAGTGAAAGTGAGACAATTAATCAGTGCCACGTCTTTTGAGTGAAAAATCCTTTGTGAGAAGTCCACGGATTATCAGCAAGACACTAATTTGTTAGTGCTTCCTCAACCTAACCTCTCAAGACAACGCCGCTCGCATAGCCAGCTCTACAACTAGTGAAAATCAAGAAACCACCGCCAAAATGTTGGACGAACCATCACCTCAACTTTTTTCTGCAGTGCTACAGTGCAATAATAAAACCCCCATGAACAATCAATTTCAAAATTCAACCTTTCAAGCAGAACAAGAGCCTCATCGTACAATCCCAGGTAACCTCAACTTCGCCCCCCTCAAAAATGTGCCAGCAAGAAAAAACGCCATTGTTTTAGAAAAATCACAACAATTTTCTCAAGACCAGCTTCTCCGAGCTACTGCTGACCTTCTCGGTGGTCAGAACATTCTTTATTGTGCCAAACTCAGTGGCGGACGGTTCTGCGTCTACCTAGCCAACGAGTCCGCCGTCACAAAAATCTGCACCCAAGGAGGTATCAAAATCAACAATAACTTCTTACCTTGCCGCAAGTACGCATCAGAAGCAACCAAATTTTTAATCTCAAACTGCCCGCCTGAATTGTCTGATGAATCATTACTAAAACTTCTCGAGAGTTATGGCAAGCCCGTGTCAACACCCAACAAGATAAATGTCAACACGAAGTATGAAGACCTCAGACATGTCAAAACTTGGAAAAGATCAGTGTACCTGGAAGTGCCGACAGACGCCCCGCCGTGCCCACAACTCATGCACATCACAAGCCCACAAGGAGACAAGCACACTCTTTACATCACAGTGCAATCATCGCCTAAACAAAAGTCCCCGGACGAAGATTTCCAAGAGTACACAATATCACCATCATTCCGGCTATCCATCCCCAAAGCAACAAACCCGCTCTCAGCTCACCAATCAAATCCAAAAGTAAGATCAACATACCAGCCGCAACCAAAAGTCTTTATTGACAAACTCAAATCACAAGAAAACATAACCTCAAAACCTGCCCCTTCGCCGCCGCCGCCAGCCGCAGCCGCAGCCGCCGCTGCCTCAACCTCCCCCGCCGCACCGAGCCCAGCCGCCGCCGCCGTGGCAAGCCCAGCTTTTCAAGAACCACCACCACCATCCGCAGCCTCCCTTCCCCTACCCCTCTCAATCACAGTACCAACTCCTTTCCCAATTGATTTATTAAACCCTGAACTACCACACCACATCCAGCATCCCTTATCCTCATCCTCCTCAAATTCCAAGAAAAGACTCCACTCCCCACAAACCCCACCTAACAATCCTGCCAAAGCTCTAAAAACTTTTCCTCAACCAGAAAACAAATACAACTCCTCACCAACCCCACAAAACAGTCAAGAATATCATTGTGACACCCCAACAAACATTTGTTCTTTAATGTCATTTGATGATAACAAATTAGATCAAGACACTTTTCTTTATATTTTAAATCAATGCAGTCCAAAAATAAATTTTAGAAGAGTAGCCTACAAATATAAATACATCTATAAATATAAATTAGACTACCTAGAACTTGTAACTAAACTTAATGAAGCTTCTACTATCTGCAAAAATAACGATGTCCTTAAAAATGCAATCATCAAAGCATCAGAGGCTTTTCAAGTAAATATTTAGATTTTTTTCTGCTCCAATAACAAATGTATATTTAAAAAAAAAAGAGAACCCTTTCCTCCACTAAGCAACATTTATGTTTTTTTCTAATTCTAAAATTTATATTATTTCAAACTTTTACACACAAACATGCAGCACTGCATGCTCGCTGCATTGACAGCTTAATGTAACAAAATTACACCTCCATTTGTCCTGCAGTGTAAAATTAAATCCCCCCAATAAATCCTTTGTAAAAACTAAAACTCTCTCTCTCTCTCTCTCTCCCGCCGCGTCAGGGAACAGATAGACATGTCAGTGAAGATGGCCATGCCCTGTCGGGCCGGAGGCTGAGGCTGGACGCAGATACCAGGTCCACGCGCGGCCCGGCGCGGCGGAGCGGAGACGGCCGTCATATTTCTGTCCAGAGGGGATGACTGATAGGGAACGCGAAACGTGTATTTCGGTTGTCGGTCCTTTGCACCTGTTATTAATCGAGGGAGGAAGAAGGTTGCGGGGCCGCCGGCATATAGGCCCGAGCTCGCGTCCTGTGTGGCAAGCGAAGAGAGTGGTCGATTTTGTTATGTTTTACACGCCGTGCTCACAAACGTGATAGTGGTGTCGTAGAACATCATTTTTTTTTTTTAAATTGAGGTAGTCGATTATTTTCTTTTCTTTCTTTTTTTTCTGTTTCAGTGTGTAGGCTCCGTGAGTGGCGAAGAAATAAAGAGAGAATAACGAGAAAGAGAGGTATAGGGAGAAGGGGAGTGTGCGGGGGAGGGAAATGAAGGCAAAGAGGAGTAGAGTGTGTGCAAGTGAGGCGTGGGCGCGATAATTCACAGGGGAGCGGTAGCGTTTCAATTTCACGCCTGGTCCCCTCTCCTCTGCTTTCCTCTCTCCTCTCTCTCCCGCGCGCTGTGCGCCCGCGACGCGCCGCTCCCCCGCCTCCCCCGCCTCCCCCGCGTGGCGGTGCACTTGGCGCTTGGTCGTGCGCCCCCGCCCCGCCCCACCCCACCCCGCCCCACCCCACCCCCGCCGCCGCCGCGCGCCAACTGCGCTCCCGAGACTTTCCATCACGGTGATGAAAAGGGCGTCCACCGCGCCGCCGCTGCCGCCGCCGGGCGTTTGAACGGCGCGCGAAATAGTATATGTACGAGTGTGCTCGCACAGAGGCAGCAGGGTGATTTCCGAAGGGGTCGACAACTATGAATTTGGGTGAACACATTTTGTGAATTTTTAAAATTTACGTATTTTTTTGAATTTTTTAGAATTCTTATGAATTTTTACTTTTCTTTTACCATTTTTTTGTGAATTTTCCTGAATTTCCTGAATATTTTCTGGTTCTTTCTAATTTTTTTGTATTTTTTCGTGAATTTTTAAAAATTATTCTGAATTACGAGGTGCACAAGAAATTCAGAGTTGTTCCCTCCTCGGTAATTCCGAACAGCGTTTCGTTTTGTCCTCATCTCTCTCGCTCCATCTGGCCGTTGCCCCTTGAGTGCGACAAGGACAGAGACGAAATCACTTGTGCGGACGGGTGGGCGCGACAGGACAGCAGGGCGCGCCGCGCCGCGCAGCCCGCCCCAGGCAGAGGCCCCGCTCCGCGCTGGCCCGCTGCAGAGTTCTTCAGAAGATCGCTCTCCTCGCTCTGTCTCTCTCGCACTGACGGGACACTCCGTATCGGTGTGAGAGAGACAGACGAGGAGAGCGCTCTTCTGAATCAGACTGCTGGTCTGTCAGCGCCGCGCCCCGGGCACAACGGTATCCCCTTGCTTGCTTGCTCGCTCTCCGCGCCGCGCCTCCTCCTGTTGCCTGTTGCGCGCGCCCACCCCCACCACCTCTCCTCCCCCGTGCCGACACTTGTGAGGGCGGGGGCTGCGGGCCGGGCGGGGGGTTGGAAGCGGGACAGCATCAGGATAGCAGCAGCAGCAGAGGCATATAGCACGGCCAGCCCGCGGCGCTGCAATTATGTCAACCGCCTCCTAAAAGTGTCAAAATGCATCCCCCTTTGCGCGGGCGCAGCGGCGCTTTGAAGGCGCCGGCCCTGCCCTGCCCTGCTCGGGGCTCGGCCGCTCGCTGTCGGGTTGAGGCGTGGCGCGGTGCTGCCTCCCTCCTCCTCCTCCTCCTCCTCCTCCTCCTCCTCGTCCTCCTCCTCCTCCTCCTCCTCCTCCTCCTCCTCACTCTCGACTTCATGTCGCGGGCAATATCCTGGCGCGGGTGTGTTGCTCGCATGCGACGTCTCAACTATGACGCCGCGACGCCTGCTGCATATATCTCGCCGCCGCACCGGGTCGGGTCGGGTCGGCCCCGCGGCGTCCTTTTTATTTTATTGGCTGAGCCTTTAAAAAGATAAAAAATAAAAAATCTGAATAAAAATAAGAGGCGAAGCCTTAACAATCGAGTCGAGCACGCCCAGCGAAGGAGATCACGACCCAACTTATGGGGATCCAACCTTCCCGATGGGTCAGTTTTAAGTTAGACGTAAAAAATCAGAGATATAATGTTCTGACTAAAGTACAGCCAGAACTGCTGCAAAAATAGTTGCTGAGTAGAATATCTTCACAAATATAACTGAGGTTTAGGTTAAAACGGGTGAGTGCTTCTAAAGGCATGTTATGTTCCCGTCTGTGCGTTGGCAAGCCTGCGTATAAAAACGGCATGGGAGAAGTGAGGCACAGATCGGATGCGCGTGAGAGATGTTGAGTAAAACTGGGATACATAGAGTAAACGGGCCAAATGGGTACAAACCGAAACACAAGGAATGCGGTATGAGAACTTGTAATGGGGAAAAAGAGTGTGGGAATTATCAAACGCGTCAAGTTTCAGACTACAGCAAAAAATGGCACCAAGGAAGTGTTATCTCAGGTTATGTGAAAACAAAAATAAAGGTGTTGTGGTCCCTGGCCTGCATTACCACGGGTAAGGCATAGTTCTTAAAAAAAAAAAAGGACATTTTATATAAAACAATTATATTTAAAAAATACAGGAATACTAATAACAAGTTGTTTTGGTTTACATCACATAAGTTTGCCCAAAGATCCATCGACATGTTCCAAATGGTATGATTGGATAGCAGCTGTAAATGGTGATGATAAAGAGGACTTAAAAAAGAGAAAAACAATAGTTTTGTGTAGTGATCACTTTTTGCCTGGTGACAAAGGTGTTAAAAGACTGCTCCCACGCGCTGTGCCCTGCTTGTTACAAAAGGTTGCGTATCAATTTCATTTTAGTTGTGAAGAGCCTTTATCGCTAAGCTGTTGGTTTTGAAGATTGTATTTAATGATATGTAGTATTAAACTGTAGTTTTCTTTCTGCTTTCAGCAACATGAGGTCAACTGCTTGGAAAATGTCAATAATATTGTAGCTGGAAATAATATGGAATTACAGCAACATGAGGACAACTGTTTGGAAAATGACAATAATATTGTAGCTGGAAATAATATAGAAAAGGTTGTAACTATTAATAGCTTTTGTTTGTTGTAGCAGTCTTTGTGAGTTTAGCGTTCTCTAAAATGTAAATAGTGAAGACTTTGTCAATACTTAATTATTTTATCTGTTTGCAGCCAACTGAGGATACCAGTGTCCTTTCGTTGCAACAGGTTAATGCATCATATGAATTTGATGGTATTTATGAAAAGGCAAATGCAGAAGTTATTGGGCAAAAAGTTAATGCATCATATGAATTTGACAGTATCGATGAAAGTGCAAATGCAGAAGTTATTGGGCAACACGTTTTTGATGGTATTGATGAAATTGTAAATGCAGAAGTTATTGGAGGTAACTTTAATTTCTATTTAGCAAACAATTAATTGACAATGCCACTACAAATGTAAAAATTAGAGCTAATTTATTTTTAATTGTGAACAAACAATGCTGCAGAAAACAAAAATGTTAAAGATTTTTGTTCTGAGTTTTTGTGTGGGCCAACTGAGGATACCAATGATCTTGCATCGCAACAAGTTAATGCGTCATATGACTTTGATGGTATTGATGAAAGTACAAATGCAGAAGTTATTGGAGGTAACTTAATTGCAATATTGGTAACAAATAATTGACAATGCCACTACAAATGTAGAATGTAGAGGTTATTTATTTTTATTGTAAACAGACAATGCTGCGGAAGAAAAAGAGGTCGTTGAGGATTTCTTTTCTGAGTTTTCTTCTGTGTTTGTTGTTGGTAATACAAGTGGTGACTCTTTCACCAATAATTCTGGAGAATATTGTTTAAAGGAAAATGAGTTTTCCTCACTAGCTCTAATAGACATTAGTGAAAATAGTTGCACACTGGTTTTGGAGAATAGGCCAGATGTAGATTTTCTTTCAACAGACAGCAACAGGTCTTGTGAGGTATGCTTCAATATTTGTTTAGTTCCTTATGATGCTAATTTTTATTCTATTATCAATTTTCATTTACAGGAAGTAGCTGTTACATCACAGAAAAGCAATAAGACACATAAATTCAAATGTGTAGCTAAATTCTGTGACCATGTTAGTGATCAATTCCACTCATTTCCTCCTAATATTATTGATGGTCAAGTTAATTTTGAAAATATTACAAGGTAAGGTTTGTTTTGCTTAATCAAAAGCTGTATTCCTAATCGTTCAATATACATATATGCACTTAAAATTTTAATGTGAAATTGAATTTTCTGTGTTACAGAAATAAAAAATGGATTCAAAATTCTGGAAACGAAGAGCTACTAAACATAACATTTTTTAATCCACACAAGCGATTGTATCTGTGTTCCAAACATTTTTCTTCAGATCAGTATTATCATTCTTCAAGGAAAAAACTAAAACCCAAAGCTTATCCTGATATAGTTGAATTTTCATTGCTTGATGTTCAAGTGGAAAATCTTTTTCCCTTAACTCATAAGGACATTGTGCACAGTAAGATAGCTTACATAATATCTTTTCATGCATTAATTTTGGAAAGTATTTGGTTTTAATAAGATATTTGTTTTCAGCTCCTATCAATGATGGGGAACAATCAAACATTGATTCATATCAAAGTACATTTATCAATCAAGTCAACTCTTTGGAGAGGAGATGTTGCAAAACCTGTAATGAAATATTTATGGTAAAGAAGAAATCTAAAGTCAGATGCACTCATGGTGGGAAAGCTAATTGTTTACAATATTCAAAAGATAACAACATGGATCCTGGCCCAGTACCTAAAGAGCTTGCAGAATTAACATACATAGAAGAGCAATTGATTGCTAGGATCCATCCTATTGTAACTGTCTTTAAACTAAAAGGTCATCAACTTGGGTATTCTGGTAATGTGATAAACTTCCCCCAAGACATCAAACCATTTGCTAAACAACTACCTCATAGACTAGAAAATTTATCATCAGTGATAACTGTTAGAACAACTAGTGACTTAAATCCAGTTGATTTTCAAATTAAATCTAGTAGAGTATGTATCGCATTAGAATGGTTGATCAAAAACAATCCCTTTTATTTTGACGTTGAAATTAGTCAAGACAATTTAGAATCATTACCAGAAGATGGCAATGTCTACCATAATGTGCAAAGTTTTCAAATTAGTCAGAATGACGATGATAATTCAAGTGATATTGATGTTCCAAATGCAGAAGTACGCAATTCTCCTAATCAGTCTTGTAATGATATGGAAAATGAAGGTTTACTTGAAGAAGAAGAACTAGATGAAGAAGAAGATGACATTGGCACCATTTATGAAACAGGTGTTCCTATGTTAGGTAAACCAAGTGAGAAATCTCAACTTGAATCTGTTCTAGACTGGCCAACTATTGATGCAACTCCAGTCAATGAATTTAAAACAGTAGGCTACATTGTTCAAGCTTTCCCAAAACTATTCCCCTGGGGTTTGGCAGATCTGAATTCTCCAAGAGAACACAAAGTAACACCCATAAATTATTTCAAGCATTTGATGAAATATCACGATGATCGATTTGCCAAACACCCAAGGTTTCGATTCTTTGCTCTTAATTCCACTATGCGATGGTCTGCCCTGAAAGATGGTAATCTCTTTGTTAAATTTCATCCTGAATTCAAGGATATGAAAGTTGCAGATCTAAAAGAGCAACTGGCACATGATCCAAACCTTATGAAAAAAATGATGTTTCATAGTTCCAACATAAAAGGCACACGTGCTTACTGGTATTCTCGTGGCAAAGAATTAATGGATATGATTGAACAGCTTCTTTTACCAACATTCTTCTTCACACTGAGTGCTGCTGACTTCCATTGGCCAGACCTTTATAAACTTTTAGCTCCAAACGTGGAGTACAGTACAATATCAGAACTAGATAGGAGAAAATTAATTGAAGAAAACCCAGATATTGTTGATAATTTTTTCTATGAAAGATCTATAGTTTTCATTCAAGAGGCAAGTATAATATAATACGTTTAAACTTACCAATGGTATTACAAAACAGTTGCATGCATAAATTGTTAGAAATGTTTTGGTTATAGTTATTTCTTAATCTTTATTTTTCTCAGTAGGTTTTGCTGAAAAAATTTAAAGTAAACGACTACTGGTTCAGGGTGGAATATCAACATAGGTATATATTTTATAATGTAAATCTGTGTTTTACTTTTCATCTTTAAGATTTTTAAGTTGTTTTTTTTTTTTTTTTATTATCCAAAAGGGGAAGTCCACACGTCCATGGATTACTTTGGTTAGATGATGCCCCAGACCTGACAAACCTAAGTAATGCAACTCTTGAAGAAAAAGAATCAGTCATCAAATTCTTTGATCAATTTGTAAAAACAATGCATCCTAATATAAACGAAAGACCTGCACCAGTTCATCCGTGTAGGATTCAAATTAGTGAAGTAGATGATATGCAAAAGGATCTTGCTCAGCTTCTTAACAAGGTGCAGCGCCATTCTAAATGCAGTGATGGTTACTGTATAAGGTACAACAAGAAAACTAAATCAAAAGGTTGTCGATTTAAATTTCCAAAAGCGCTTCAAGAAGCAACTCATTTAGTGCTAAATGAAAATAACCAATTTGAATTAGTCACTGAAAGGAATGATCCTTTGCTAAACAATTACAATCCTTACATTCTTCAAACATGGCGAGCCAATATTGATTTTACTCCTGTTCTTTCAAAACAAGCTCTCATTAACTACTTAGCAAAGTATATTTCTAAGCCTGAAAAGGAATCTAAGCAATTAATAGACATACTTAGATGTTTGTTACAAGAAACAGATGATGACAAATTAGTGAAAAGTATCATTCAAAGGCTCTACATACAATGTTGTTCAGAGAGAGACTACAGTGCGCAAGAAACGTGCCATTTAATAAGTGGTAGGAAACTGTACTCTTCTGGAGGGCGAAATTTCATAACTGTAAATTTCTCACGTAAGTCTGGTGAATGGATATTTATTCCTCAAGACAATCGAAAACAACCAAAAACTATCTTTGAAAAATATAAAGATAGAGCAGTTCAATATGAAAATGAATGTCTATGTTATATGGCAAAGAACTTTAATTTATCAACAGGTGACAAATATGCAAAGGAAGCAATACTGCAAATATATCCTAAATGTCAAATAAAACCAGGTGATGAAGATCAAAATGAGTTCTATTATCGTCAACAAGTTTTATTGTACATTCCATGGAGACATGAAGAAGACTTCATTCAACATGAATTGCAATGGAAGGATGTATATGATGCAAACATTGAACTTATAAAATCAAACAGTCTTGTTAAATGCACTTTGGCTGAATTAAGCCCAGAAGATTCTGAATTTGAAAATGACATTGATACTGATGAAGACTATTATTCTGTTGAGGAATGGATGACAATTTCAAAAATGGGCCCAGGCCAAATTCTGGAAAAAGTAGAACTTGGTAGAAGAGACATAGATCTTAGTTATGATTGGCATGCTCCACTGCAGAAATATGAATCTTTGGGTGGAATACCATATTTAAGTACATTCATCCAACTAGCAAAGGAACAACAAACCACAACCTCAGCTGTACCAATATCACCACCCAATGTTGTATTTTCACCTGAACAGCAAAGTGTCTTGGAACTGTTGAAATTACAATTAAGGTCTATTAATGACACCCAATTTTCACCCAATTTTTTGTTGCCAAAACGAATAATTGTTCAAGGCAGAGCTGGTAAGTTTTTGGAAATTATGACTATACCTTTTTGGTACATATGTGCTGCTGTATATTTAAATAATTTTAATTATTATTTTTTGTAGGAACCGGTAAAAGTCTGGTGATTCATGCTATGACATACGAAATTTATACTCATTTAGGTGAGGGATCATACATTATTATGACTCCAACTGGCGTTAGTGCCAAAAATGTCAATGGTTCAACATATCACTCTGCTTTGCACATCAATTCCAAGGCCAAAGACTTTGGCCCTTTGAAAGGACAAGCATCACACAACATTCAGAAGAAGTTTGAAAAAATTCGTTTTCTACTAATTGATGAATACAGCATGATTGGCTGCAACGCAATGCATATGATAGAACAAAGAATTCAAGAAGCAAAAGGAATCACAGGAGAAGATTTTTCTTCATGTTTTGTGTATCTTTTTGGTGATGCAAAACAACTTGCACCAGTCGCAGATACTCCAGTTTATTCTGATAAAGTATTAAGTTCAGAAAGACTACGAGGAAAATTAATTTTTGACAACTTTCAAGGAGTTATTGTGTTGAAAACTATTCATAGACAGAGAGATACTTCATTTCAACAGGTACTTAACAATATTGGTGATGGTACAGTTTCTATTGCTGACTATGAAATTTTGAAACAAAGATTTTCTACAAATGTCTCAAATGAAGAACGGCTTTCGTTTCTTGATGCTGTCCATCTTTATTCAACTCGACTAGAAGTTCTGCACCACAATAGACTAAGATTGGAAAATCTGAGAGATGACAATAAGTGCCTACGCCCAATAGCAAGAATTCCATCTGTTCACAATTGCAAATCTGCATCAAATGGAACTGTTGATGATGCAGAGGGACTTCCACCTGTTCTTTACTTATCAAAATGTTGTAGAGTTATGCTGAACCTAAACATCTGGACTGAAAAAGGACTAGTAAATGGTGCAATGGCAGAAGTAGTGGACATATTGTATGATGAAAATTCTTCTCCTCCAAATGATTTACCAGCAGTTATAATCTGCAAACTGGATGTCTATGATGGACCATCAGTTGATGGATTGGTTCCTATAATACCGGTAACAAAATCCTGGAAAGACAAAAGTGGACAATCTTGTACCAGGACCCAATTTCCTTTGACATTATGTTTTGCTTGCTGCATCCATAAATCACAAAGTCTTAGTCTTCCCAAGGTAAGTATGTCAATTACAACTTTAATTAACATCAATGTCGTGCTTTGCATATTAAATAACAGTTATTTTGTTTCAGGCTTATGTTAATATTGGAGAAAAAGAAATGTCAACAGGTATTAGTTATGTTGGCATATCAAGAGTGAGATCTTTGGAAGGGCTGCTCCTAGAACCATTCTCATCCAAGCGAGTTCTGGATCTGAATAAGAAGGATTCTATCAAAAAACGAAATGAATGGTTGCAAAAACTTGAAGACCGTGGTGTTCTCAATGACTGCTTTTTAGTTTAGGATTCACACAGTGTTTTGTCTGTTTACGTTACGTAAAATTTTGAATATTTTAATTAACCAACTATTGAATTTGGATACACAATAAATCAGGCAGGGTTCACACAATGAAATTAAAGTCAAAGATGTTACCTTTTTGTTTTATATTATCTCTTTATAGTGTTTGGCAAGGAGAAACACTACTGAGCACTGCGCTTTCAACACTTGTTATTTTTCTAGAAATAATTAAGAACGCCAATGACAGCGTTGTCAGATGTAATGGTATAAGAAAAACTGAAAATAAAGACAAAAATCATGTTCTTGGTTCATTTATTGTCATGATATTCAGTAAAAGTTATAGTAGTAAAACACTAAAAATATTTCAGTCATTAGGACACAAGTCCAAAAAAAACAAAAATAGAGACTTATCATTCATCTTTATCCATGATACTTCACTAAAAATAAAACAAAAAAATTAACTTGAATGATTAACATCACCATTATTCACTTTCCTAGTGACATGAACTTCAGACTGGATCACACAATCACATTTATCACTGTTACTAGAACTAAATCTTTACTAGTTGTAACAATTCTTGGTTTATTTATTGTAATGATATTCAGTAAGCACTTAAGTAGTAAACAGTAAAAGATATTCAGTCATTGGAACACAAGTCCAAACAAACAAAAATAAAAACTTGTCATTCATCTTTGACCATGATACTCTGCAAAGTATATGGCCGATGGTATTTCAATTAAAATAATAAACAAAAGAATTAACTCGAATGACTATGACTACCATATTCAATAACATAGTGACACATTTACTTAAGATCACCATTACTCCCTTCACAACTTTCACTATTAGAAGTTGTGTCCTTACTAGTTGTCGCAATAGCATTATTTCCCTCTTCATCATCTTTTTTACCCTTTTTGGTAGGAGGGCTGTCACAACTCGCATTGCTGTTATTCAAACTAGGAATGATTGGAGGAACATCTTCCCATTTCTTGAAAGTGTCTCTCATTTCAGGACCTGTGAAAAAAAGAAGAAAAAAAAGGAACATTGCATCATCACATCTCTTTATAATCAGATAGAAAAGCGCTTCCAAAATAGATAAAATAACTTACTATCTTCGACAATGTCCATATGGAAGCTGTTATCTGGCATTACTTCACGGAAGATTAAATAAGGAAAAGCTCGTCTCTCAATGTCTGCTTTAAAAGTATCAATGTCTTCTGGGTTGAGTGTCTTTAAGTACTTGGTGGGCAACTGCACCTTCCAGCACGTATTCTTGCTAGTTTTTAAATATGCCAACTCCCCAGAACCATACTTCGTAGTGTGTACCAAATTAGTCATCTGGTACGGCTTGTTTGGTTCAAGCTGCCGCATTGACAAAAAACCACAATGTGTGGCATTCTTGTCCAACACTTTCTTGTAGGGACTTTTCTGCAACAACAGAAACATAAGACAAAATATAGCAGAGCAAAAATAATCAAATACCATTTCAAGTCAGCGATTATGATACAAATATTAATCACTGAAGTGAACAGAGCAATAACATAATCAACACTGAAAGCAAACGCAACGCGAGTCCATAAAAAGCCATTTAGAAAACAACAAAGAGCAATACTGCAATAGTTTTGCCACACACACTACAGAACTAAAGATATGTAACGCATGTGCAAGGAGTTTTAAAGTAAAATAATTTTTAATCTAGCGAAATGAACAATTCATCACATCAGAATAAGAAATTACGTCTCTAAGGCATATCAATGGGACCAAGAAATTAGTTTAGGCACACGTTGCAGGTACATAACCAACACCAGAACAATTATGAATCGACCAAGAAACGCAAGGGGACTAAAATCTGACAATTGCGACAAAGTTTTCACATAAATGAGATGGCAATTGCAAATAATAATGACCAAATTCCAATCCGCAAGACTTTGAAACAAAATCGTTTCCCCGAATCACGCGACATTTGAATCACATAGCTTACCAAAGTTTCACAAAACGGTCTACAAAATTTAATCAAACAATAACATACATTTGATATTTCGAGCACGTACCTGTTCAATTTTCTTTTCTGCCATGATAATGTCGATGATGTCGATGGATATTCACCTACCACCACAGAATAAATGGCAATGGCAACCAACGAACCGCACCGAACCACAGGAGAAACGGAAATGAGACTCACCCCACCGGGCAAGAAACAAACGAGAACACAAAGTACGTTCTAGAAAAAACTATACAGGCGTTAACTTCCGGTCAATTGAAAATACAACAAGAAAACAAACCAAATACCCGATTTGAATGGAATCATCATTTTTTTTTATTTTATAAAAATGAAATGTAAGCACAGAAAAATATAAAATACCAATAAAATAACAAATTTTCTCGCAAAGTAATAAAGTGTTCACATAAACAAGATCCAATTAAGATCTGCAACGCCTATCGCTTATGGGACCAAGGATCAGCCTCTTTGTCTATAACAATGCCTAGTTATGATTATGATTCGTCCGCCTTCTCCTGACACACATCTCTCTGGGCCGCGCGCGTGACGACTATATAGTGCCGTGTCTCCGCCGCCGCCGCTGCTGCTGCTATCTCGCGGCGAAACGCGGCGGATCTCGGCGCGCTCAGGTCCACTCCTCCTCCTCCTCGTCATCGTCGTCGTCCTGGTCGCGTCCAGCGTATCGCCGTTCCTCCTCTCTCCTCTCCGTCCAGTGTGCTGACGGGAACAAATGGAGGCTTTTTAACGCGGCGCGGGTGAGTGAAAGGTATAAACCCTCGCCTCTCCCAGTCTCGCGCGCTCCCACCCCCACTAAGTCCGCATCTCCCTCTACCCTCCTTCCGATCCCCCCATTGCATTTCCTATTATTCCTAGCCGCTTTTGGCTAATAAAATGCTGTGCTTGTGGTTTACTAGCTAGCGAGGGGCCCACAACTCCGAAAAATTTTGTACACCTGATTTCCGGATTTCAAAGATTTCACATGATTTCAGGTGATTTCAACGGATTTCAAAGATTTCAAGTGAATTCACTGATTTCGCGAGATTTCACACGATTTCTAGTGAATTCCATTGATTTCACATGATTTCCATTGATTTCAGTTAAATGTCTACCGAATTCATATGATTTCCATTGATTTCGTGATATTTCCAACGAATTCAAGTATTTTTGGGACGACCTCAGAAAATACACGCACAGCTGATCCAAATTATTCTCTCAATTACATGATTAAGTAGGATTTTTACTAAATTATTGTGAATTATTTCGATTTATTCCAAATTATTGGAAATTAACTCGCAACTGCGCAAAATAATCACAATTATTTCAATTATTTTTTTAAAAAAATTCAGAAGCAAATTTTGCTCTGCAATTGAAAGGGTGGCGTGAAAACATGGAAAATTTTTGCGGCAGTAAACCTCCCGAAGGAGGTTGCGGTTCCCGCCAGGCACAGGGCTTTTACCCCCTGTGGCAGCCAACTGCTTCGGTGTTCCATGGGAACCGGCGCTTTGCTGACTGCGATCCTATCGCGCAATTCGACAGATTTGATCCCCGTACCACCATTGGCCTACCCCTAGAGGTACGAGCGGTGTCAAGAGCGTTAGACTTCCTGATCCCAGTTTCAGAGGCCTTACCTCAGAGGGGTACGCGGGATTCGAACCCACAACCCCGAGTGCCGACACGTAGCCAGAACAGGAAGCGACCCAACGCCCAGAGCCACCGAGCCAACGGCGGTGAGACGTGTTTAATTTCTACTTGACCTGCCCTGGAGCAGCTGCCAAAGGAAATGCCAAGCGCGAAAAACACTTTCCCGAGTGGGAGTCGAACTTCGGACCACTCGGTTCGGTGATGCGCGCTCTACCAACTGAGCCACGACGCCACGATGACTGTACAGTGCGACGGGTTCGAGCCGTATTTGCCGCGTATCCTGCAGCCTCCAGCCAGGAGGACAGGGCAAATACAACTCGAACCCGTCGCACTGACAGTTATCGTGGCGTCGTGGCTCAGTTGGTAGAGCGCGCAACACCGAACCGAGTGGTCCGAAGTTCGACTCCCACTCGGGAAAGTGTTTTTCGCGCTTGGCATTTCCTTTGGCAGCTGCTCCAGGGCAGGTCAAGTAGAAATTAAACACGTCTCACCGCCGTTGGCTCGGTGGCTCTGGGCGTTGGGTCGCTTCCTGTTCTGGCTACGTGTCGGCACTCGGGGTTGTGGGTTCGAATCCCGCGTACCCCTCTGAGGTAAGGCCTCTGAAACTGGGATCAGGAAGTCTAACGCTCTTGACACCGCTCGTACCTCTAGGGGTAGGCCAACGGTGGTACGGGGATCAAATCTGTCGAATTGCGCGATAGGATCGCAGTCAGCAAAGCGCCGGTTCCCATGGAACACCGAAGCAGTTGGCTGCCACAGGGGGTAAAAGCCCTGTGCCTGGCGGGAACCGCAACCTCCTTCGGGAGGTTTACTGCCGCAAAAATTTTCCATGTTTTCACGCCACCCTTTCAATTGCAGAGCAAAATTTGTTTCTGAAAAGTTTAAAAAAATAATTGAAATAATTGTGATTATTTTGCGCAGTTGCGAGTTAATTTCCAATAATTTGGAATAAATCGAAATAATTCACAATAATTTAGTAAAAATCCTATTTAATCATGTAATTGAGAGAATAATTTGGATCAGCTGTGCGTGTATTTTCTGGGGAATCCCCGTATTTTTTGCACGATTTTGAGAATTTCACTTCAACTGTGCCGCAACAAGGAGGTATTTTAAAGAATCCTAGTTGTCTAGCACTTTCACTATGTTTTATTGCTCCAGTTCATAAATTAATATTCCCTCATAAACCAGATTCGTGGAAGTGGATTTGCGTAGGACTATTTTTTATACCTCCGATGGCAAAAATTTAAACAAAAAGAAATTGTTTATACATTGAGTTCCTTTAATGAAATGGCACAAAGCTTTAAGAATAAATAGGAATCTCAATCTGTTATGAAAGTATCTAAAAATCTTAAAATATCTCGAATTTGCCGAACAGGCGTTAGTTCACATCGCCCCCCTTCTCTCCCCACACCGATTTGAGTGAGTTTCCCGAGACGCTTTTTAAATGTGATTTCATGTGAATTCAATGTGATTTCATGTGAATTCAATGTGATTTCATGTGAATTCAATGTGATTTCATGTGAATTCAATGTGATTTCATGTGAATTCAATGTGATTTCATGTGAATTCAATGTGATTTCATGTGAATTCAAAGTGATTCCAACAGATTTCAAGTGATTTCAACGGAATTCGTGTGAATTCAAGAGAATTCAACTGATTTCAAAGATTTCACTGATTTCAATGAGATTTCAATATGATTTCCAAAGATTTCGGTGGCCTTGTACACCTGAATTCCAGAGTTGTGGGCCCCTCGCTAACTAGCCTATTTTTCCCCTTTTCTAAAACAGCTGCCTGATCTTTTTTTTTTTTCTTTTTTTTTGCGTGCAGCAGCTCTGGCATTTCATTTGGGACATCAAGTATAGTGGATCGATACCGGTATGCTGGCGCCACCAGAATTAATGTGTCCAACGAAAGTGGTGACCATAACTTTGCACTTATGAAATGCGTGTCAGCTTTTCAACTTAGCATTAAAAGTGTTCAACACTGTTCAACTCTTAATTTTTTTTAAAAAAAATGTTTTGTTTCAGTTGAACACCGTGCCTGTACTTTCCATTCCATATGGTGCCCCCCGCCTGGGTGGGCCGCGAACCCCTGCATCAGGTGCCGGCCCCACACGCGACCGCCCTCGACCCCCGACTGGGCATGACAGAGGTTTCATCTCGCGCTGTCCTTGTCGCGCTTGTGGGGTGCACGGCTTAAAGAAGCGCGCGCGCGAGAGAGAGAGAGAGAGAGAGAGAGAGAGAGAGAAAGGGAGCACATCACTTTAAACACTGTTCGGAATCACCCTGCTGCTAGTCGCGCTTGACGCGTGTGGCCCCTACTGTCCGCGGGCGTGGCCGGGCCGGGCCGGGCCGGGCCGCGGGGTCCTAAACACTCGAGAGACGCACGCCCGGTGGGGCGGGGCGCGGCCGTGTGCTGCTGACGCGCCCTCACACACACACACACATACACGTGCCACTATGCGGCGGCTCCACTGAGGCGGCGCGCGCGCACCAGAGCGTCCCGGTAATTTACAGCGAAGTCTACAACATTCTGGGACATTTTAACTGTACTCACACACGCACACACATGCACACGCGGACGCTCGCGGTGAAAACACACATTGAGGCAGAAGCGCTCTACGCGGTGCAACGCCACACATGTGTGTGTGTGTGTGTGTGTGTGTTCGTCCCGGGGATAGGGGGGTAGGGACGTGGTGTTCTGTGCGTGCACCCCGCGCGACCACCGCACCGGAGTAAAACGCCTCTGAAATAGAATAAATAGGCTTTCAGCGAGCGCTGAGAGAGCCTGCCTGCGGCCCTGCGGGCGCCGCGCGACCTCCCGCGTGTACCGCGACTGTCTTGCTCTCCCTGCCGCCACTCCCCGTCTCTCTCTCTCTCTCTCTCTCTCTCTCTCTCTCTCTCTCTCTCTCTCTCTCTCTCTCTCTCTGGAACCTTTCTCCTCTCTCTCTTACTCGCCATACTCCCTCTCCCGCCACGCCCCGCTCCGCCGCGCGCTCGGTCGAGTGACTGGCGGGGCCTAAATGCGGGCCAAAGGCTTGTCAAAACAAGGGAAAGGCTTCCTGTAATGCACTCGGCTGAGGTACTGTACGGTGAGAGCGGCCGGCGCGGCGGTCTCCTCTCCGGGGACGTGGAGGTGTCGTCCTAATGTCCCCGACCCGTCGTGCTGGACGCCGTCCTGCTGCTGCTGCTGCAGACTGATTCAGAAGAGCGCTCTTCTCGCCCTGTCTCTCTCGCACTCATGGGGTGGGCCGTATAGGTGCGAGAGAGAGACAGAGAGAGGAGAGCGCTCTTCTGAATCACAGTCCCGCTTGACAATGGATGCTTTTAGCCCGACCACCCGCTCTCCTCTCTGCTGCTGTCATCATGTGTTCTGCCCCGCCCCGCCCGGCCCGGCCCAGCAATCGCTCTCTCCCTCTCGCTCACTCCTGTTCTCTGATGTGTCATATTGCTGAATTCCCGCCCCGCCCCGCGCCCCGCCCCGCCCCGCGCCGGCTGCTCTGAGTGGCCGGGCCGCCGGGCCGGGCCGGGATTGCTGAGCAGTGGTCATGCAGGGTCATGGAAGCCCAGTCAGCCTCTGTCCTTGTCACACCTAATGGCGGTGTTCTACGTTGGGGATGGCAGGGCCCCGCAAGTGCAACAAGGAAATGAGGAGACGTCCCCCCCTCAGGGTGTCCGGCGGGCGCGGCGGCTTATCCTGGGCACGCCTCAGCAGCTCAGCCGAAATAAAAGGACAGGTCTGGTGGCGTGTCGTGACCTCCCTCATGGCGAGCTCGAGCTGATGAGTGAGAGCGCGGGGGAGAGAGAGAGGCGAGGAGCAGAGAGAAAGAGAGAGAGAGAGAGAGAGAGAGAGAGAGAGAGAGAGAGAGAGAGAGAGGCATGGTCACGTGGTAGAGCGGAGAGGGACAGACGGCTGGGCGCTGCTTCCGCGGTGTGTGTGTGTGTGTGTGTGTCTTCTTGCGTGTGTCTGTGTGTGTGTTGGGTGGACCAACGCTATGCTTGTTTACACAACAAACACCGAGCCGAGTCCATCAGCGACCGGATTCACGCAAAACCAAAATGTTATTCCTGGCAGCGGTACGTGTCCGTGTGCCGCTATAGATGGGGCAAGGCCGTGCCCCCCGGCCGGGTGGGGGTAAGTCCTCGGGAAGGCTGCAGGGTTTAGGGATATGCCTCGACAAAGGGCTCTCGCCTTGTCCTGGGGCCTGGGGATAGGCTAGGTGAGCTCGGTGAGGTGGAGGCCGGGCCCGAGGCCGGGCCGTCGTGGTGGAGGCCGTGGTGCTGGCGGCCGCCTGCTCAGCCCGAGCGCGCGGCCCCAGCCCCCGGCGTGCCAAACAGCCGCCACGCAACACGACAAAACGTAAATTAACCACGCAGCTATTTAAAGCTTATATTGGCGGTTTTATTGGGAGCGATAAGTCGCCGCTACAATTAGATTGTCAGTACGTTGCGGGGAGGGGCGTTGGCCCTGGGTCCACGACGGTGTGCTGTTCGCACTCGCGCGCCGCGCCGCGTCTGTCTCTTCGACCTGATCCTCCACACGTCGCCGTTAGGATGGGGTTGTTTCTTCTCTTTTGCCCGCGTTGCGCCGCTGAGGGAGATTTCCTTCTCCTTTTCTCTCCTCCTCGCGGGCGGGGCCAAAGGCCCTTACGGCTCTGCGCCCCCACACCCGCTCCCTCACTCAACGCTCAAAGACTCTCTCTCTCTCTCTCTCTCTCTCTCTCTCTCTCTCTCTCTCTCTCTCTCTCTCTCTCTCTCTCTCTCGTTACTCCGACCTCTCTGTCTTACTCTTAATTCCCGCCACCCTCCTCTCCCCTCTCTTCGTTTCTCACTCCGGCATATTTGTCTTAACGGCAAATTACGCCGTGAGCAAGGGACAAATGCTGCTCACATCTCACGTCCCTTTGAAGTGCTGCTCGGCCCCGCGGCAGCCGCCGCCGTTGTCCGTCCACCCCCACCCTCACCCTCACCCCCGCCCCCAGCCCCAAAGGCCTGACCTTCACGTACTCGCATAGTGAAGTTCAAATTCCCATGTCGTTATTTGCTGCTTGCTTAACAGCATAAAGTTGCAGAAACTCTTCGATGATTTTAACCATGATATCCCTATTGCTCTGAAAGTTAGAGTCTAACTCTAAAATGTAAGTCCTCAATCTGCCATGATCTGCCTCTTTTTTTTTCCTTTTTTTTTAAAGAGGTGATGTTGACAGACATAACTTTAAACCCACATAACTGTAAATCGACATAGCTGGTGACAGAAATAACACAATTATTTTTAAATAAAAATATGTGTTTTTTTTAAATTAAAATTATAATTGCTACAGGCATAAACTTATTTTTACCTATTTTATGTCTGACACCAGTTATGTCTGTAGCCGGTTATGTCTGTCAACAATTATGTGGATATACAGTTATGTGGGTTTAAAGTTATGTCTGAAGAAGAACTTTTGGGTGGTGGTGGTTTGGTGGTTTTGCAGTAACTGAGTTTGAGACTCTGTCGCTAACCGACGCAAGACTTGGGCTGAGAACACGTGACAATATACGCGGACCTGCTCCCTCCAGCCGTCAGTCGCCGTGGCCTCTAGAGTAGAGGCAGGCCCGGCCCGATATTCTGTTTTCGTGTTCCCTGAAACGCCCGGCACTTTATTCTGTCGACTGTAAGCCGGCCGGACTAGCGCGCGCCATTATCTAGGCGTACTCGCCGATGACGCGGTGCGCCATGCACCCGCGCAGCCTCCGCCATATACTTAAAATACCGCGCGCGCCCCACTCCACCGCGCCCCGCCCCGCAGCGCCCCACTCGGCCCCACCCCGCACCGCGCCAGTGAAAAATTGTGCCCTCGTTGTGTGTCATCGCCACAACAATGTTGTGGATACGTGCATCGGGGCGGGGTCGGAGTGACGCAACGTCACAGCAGCGACGCCCCCGCGCGGGCCGGGCCGCTCCCGGTGAGAGAGAGAAAGGGTTACAGACACGCGACTACTGTGTCTCTGGACCCGTAGGGAACCGCCAGGTGGCGCGCTTGTGGCCCGCTGTCGCAGTCATCGGAACACTCTTGACCTGTCGATATCGTGGCAATAACTTACCTCCGTCAAGGTTTTATCGCATTTTGATTTTTTTTTTTAAATTCTTATTTTGATTTTTTGTATTGGTTCAAGCATGAAAGAAGAGCGCCCTTCTCTCATGGTTCAAGCAAGTTTTCTATTGGTCTACTGGCCGCAAAAAAAAAAGGAAAAAAATAAAATCATATTTTAATTATGCTTTTTTTAAGGCAAGAAAACTTTTTTGTAGAGTGTGCTGGTGAGTATCCATTCGTACACGCATTGCCCTGACTAACACTAAGCTCTGCTCCCCCCCCCCTCCCCCCCCAAAAGAAATGTACTGCGCGTGGCACAAGTATGGTACAAATTAAGTTGATGGTAAAAATATTTGCGGCGGGTTTAAGGAACGCTCTCGCCGGCCGCGCACTCCCTCCCTCACCTCGCCCCCCAGGGCGCGGCGGGGCAGGTGGGTTGGGGGGGGGGGGCGTAGCACGGTGTGAGGGTGGCCGTCACAGAGCAGCAGCGGCCCGGCATGCAGCAGTAGTCCCGTCGTATGACGCGCGTGTAATTTTACTCGCGCCTAGCTGCGCCCCGCCCCGCCCCGCCCCGCCCCGCCACAAGTGTGTGACGGGGAGGGACACGAGCCGGGCCGGGCCGGGCCGGGCCGGGCCGCCCCCGCTGCGTGAGCCGAGCCAGCTGCTAAACGGCGTCATTCGCGCCCTGCTCCGTCTCGCTGCAGACGGGCCGGGCCGGGCCGGGCTAGATAGAGATGAAGAGTGCGCAGGAGGGAGGGGAAGAAGAGAAGAGTGCCCGCCCGCGGCCTGCTGTCATATAGAGTGCGCGGGTGGGCTGCTGCCGGGCAGCTCTTCCTCTCTGCAGCCCGACCTGACCCGATCCGCGAGCTGATCAAAATAGCTCTCTTGCTGCTCTCCTCTGCGCGCGCTCCGCGCTGCCGTGTCTGATCACAGTGTGTGCGCGGGCGGCGCGGGGCGGGGCGGGGCGGGGCGGGGCGGGGCATACTGCACCGGACCTTGGCATTGCGAAGAACGCTCCTCGCTCTGCTTTCCTACCCCTTTTACGGCGTGTCGCTGCTGGGCGCGGGTGCTCGCGCTGTGCGGCTTGGTGCCAGCGCCTCCCCCGTAAAGAGAGAGACAGAGAGAGAGAGGTGGACGGCCTTGGGCGCGCCAACAAGGGGAAGTTAAACCGTTATGCCTGGTCCCCGGTATGGACCCGCGTGGCGCCCTGGCGCGCCGCGGTGCGGGGGCGTTCGTTAGCCGTAAGTGATCTGCGCCGCGGCGCCTGCCTGCCTGGTGACGCACTCGGGGCGGGGCGGGCGGGGTGGGTGGGGTGGGCGGGACCTGCATGCTCTCTGCCTTATGGGCCGGCCCACCGGTGTGAGTAAGCTGTAAGAAAAAGCAACCCAACGTGCTAATTAAACTTAACTTTTTTTTCCCCTCAGCTGCAAGCCGAGGACAACCGTGCGAGTAATTTTACTTGCCCTGACCGAGAAAGAAAGCATCACCACACCACGACGTCGGAGATGTCTCAAAAGAAGGTAAGCAACAAAACCTTTTCATGCGGTTAACTTCGCCAAAAAAAATTTTTTTTTGGACCGGTCCGGATCCGTTGGCGCGCGCGGGTGTATTCATTTCGTCGCGTCATTGTCTGGCGCGAGCGAGCGCGACTTTGCGGGGGTAATTATCCCCCGGTTGAGGAGTAAAAGGTGCTTTGGAAAAACCCCACCCCACCCCACCCCGCCCTACCCCGCCGCTCTGCGCCCCACCTGCCGGCCGCCCCGCCGTGCGGCTCCCCGCCACGCCCGCCACAGCACATATCAATCACGCCAGCCTGCCCCCGCCCCGCCTCGCCCCGCCCCGCCCCGCCCGAGACCCTTCACGCGGCCGCCGCAATTTCTGACAGGCCGTCACACACGCGGCCGCTGATCGCGCAAGTGCACGTCAGGTCGGGTCGCTCCGTGGGCTCGCGCGCGGCTGGGGGCGGCGGGGGCGGCGGCGGCTCCCACACATGAGCCGACAGAAATAGAGGCCACATTATATATTTCGAGAGCTCTTAACTGCCCGCCGCGCCTCTCGCCTCCCCTCTCCTCCCCTCCCCTCTCCCCGCCTCGCCGTACCGCACCGTCACATCCCCGATAATGCACCTGACCTGATGCCACACCCGGCGGCCGCGACCCCGCGCTTCTCCTCGGAGACCCCCGTCTCCCTGCTCGAGGTGGACAACAGCGCTGCGCGTGTTCGTCTTATTTTTCCCGCCGAGTACAGGAGGAGACAGGAGATGCCGGCGGGCGCGTGTCGTTTTTTGAATAATGAATCTACCGGGCCGGGCGCCGGCACCGTTCGGTTCGTCGGCCTCTGGCGCCGCGCTGCGCCCTGCAGACTGATTCAGAAGGGCTCTCTCTCTCTCTCTCTCTCTCTCTCTCTCTCTCTCTCTCTCTCTCTCTCTCTCTCTCTCTCTCTCTCTCTCTCGCACCCCTACGACGAACTCCATAAGTACGAGAGAGACAGTGCGAGGAGAGCGCGCTCTTCTGAATCAGCCCCCTGGCCTGGCCTGGCCTGGCTGACCCCCGACCTGCCGCTTGTTCGCCCGTGTTTGCGAGATCATTAGGTGACGCGGCGGCCGCGGCCCTGGTGGGGCGACGAGGGCTCGCTCGGGGTGCGGCCCTGCTCTCTCTGTCTCTCTCTCTCTCTTATTGGGCCCTGTCGCTGCCCCCACCGGGGCCCTGCCCGGCCTGGCCTTCCCTGACCTGCCACACATGACGCGGCACGTGCTCGGAATAGCCCCCGCGCGCCCTGCCTGCCCCGCCCTGCCCTACCCCTCCCCGCCCTGCCCTACCCCGCCCTATGCGACGGGAAGGGTGACGCGCTGCGGTATCGACGCCCATGGGAACCGCGCGCGCGAGCTCGGGGCCGCGCCGATCTTTGGCCCTGGATGGCTGCTTGGATGGCTGTGCGTGTGCGCGTGCGTGGGAACAGAGCAGGCTGTGAACATCGACATATCTATGTGGAGAGAGATGGGGGGGGGGGGCACCCTGTGCGGACTGATTGTAAAGAGCGCCCTATCTCCTCGCTGTGTTTCTTTTGCGATCGTGGGATGCAACCGTGTAGGTGCGAGAGAGACGGAGCGAGGAGAGCGCTCTTCTGAATCAGTCTTCTGTGGGACCTTCCGAGACATCCGGCGTCCCGGCGTTGGGGTGAACGAGGGGGAAACAACTCTGAATTTTGATGTACAAATTTTGTTAATTTTTGCTTCAGTTTTTTTTTAAAATTTTGAGAATTTTTGCAAATTTTCTTATTTTTTTTCAAATTTTCCGAAAAATTCGGAATTTTTCTAAGGTTTTCCTGAAACTTTCCAGCTTTCAGAGCCGTTTCCCCCCACGGATGCTGAAGCGTGCGCATGGCGCCCCTGCCTGAGCGGGGGCGGGGGTGTCATGCGATGCGGCCCGCGGCGGCGGTGGCGCTGCATCCGATAGTTATCCCTCTCTGCTCGGTGCGAGCGCGTGCGGCCGCCCGGCCCGGCCCGGCCCGGTGTCGCGGCGGAGCGGAGCGGAGGGCCGGCCGATGCGTGATGATAACGTTTTACGGGCGCGAGAATTTATAGATGCCGCCTGAGTCACTGGTGGCTGCGGAGCCGGGCGGGGCGGGGCGGGATGAGGCGTCCTCTTTGTAGCGGGCGTGAGCGAGAGCAGACACCACGGCGTGGCGCGCCGTCAAGAGTCACGGTACGGCACCCACCGTGCCTCCACCGCCCCGCCCCAACATCATGGTAAATTGTTCTAAATTTTTTCCTGGTTCTGAGTTAGCGAAATTCCGAAAAAAAAAGAAGAAAAAAGGCACGATGCACTGGGTTCAGTCAGTACATCGTGCCGAAAAAGTTATTCCAGCTTTTCTTATTTTCCTGGAGGGTTTACCAAGTGGTATGACCGGTACCGGTTGGAGTTTTGTGTCATAAGTACTCCTACATTTCAAAGTGGCGCGAGTCTCGTAAAACTTTTGCAGATGACGAGCTATATTAAAGGTTTGAATATACTGTGGGGACAAGATTATCCTTTTCTTTTTGTTGCAATACGAAGAAAGGTCGGGAGCGGTTATGTAAATATCAGGGCGCCGTGACGTAACGAAACTGAATTAAAAACGCCTTAATACGAAAATTAAATTCCAATTTTCCAAGCGTTTTTGAAGCGTTTTTGAAATTTTTTCTACGTTTTCTCACGTAAAACGCTTTCAGAAAGCCCAAAACGCTTTAAAAACGCTTGGAAAATTGGAATTTAATTTTCGTTTTTAGGCGTTTCTAATTCCGTTTCGTTACGTTACGACGCCCTGGTAAATATACAGATACCTCCAAATGAAATCCCAACCAATGGGTTTCGCTCGAGTTTTCTCCTTCATGGAAGAAAATTGAGAAGAAAGGGCTGAAGTTGGCCTGCTCTTTTAGATAAACGGTTATCTATAAATACGTATACACTGTTTTTTCAAAGGTAGTGATCATTGCCATTATTGGCAGTGAAGTACTACCTTTCGTGGCAATGAAGCCCCTTTTGGCAATAACCGGCGCAAAGGCAATAAGACAGAAGTAAGACCTTTGCAGCGGCAATGAACCGATCATTGCCAACCCAATGGCAGTGTTCAATACCAGCCCATCGGCAATGTTCTGAAAGTAACTTAAAATCAATTCACTTTTTCGTTAATTGCTGCATTTTGGCAGTACATTATTGCCGACCTTTTGGCAGTGAACGATCATTGCCGGCTGTTTGGCAGTGAACCGTCACTGCCGACATTATGGCATTGAACCGTCACTGCCGATATTTTGGCAATGAACCTTCAATGCCGAATCTTTGGCAATGAACCTTCAATGCCACAATGTGGCAATGACTGAAATGCCAATAACTTAGAGAAAATTCAAAAACTGACTTCCACTCATTGCCAAAATTGGCAATGAATACTGCCTTTGAAACGGCAATGAGCGATTCATTGCCGCTGGAAAGGTCTTACTTTTGTCCCATTGCCTTTGCAGGGGCACTGCCACAAAAGGTAGTACTTTCATTGCCTTTGGAGGAACAGTGTAAGCTTTGGGATAAGTCGACCTATACTGCCCTCTGCTTCGGCTTCGTGGCCCAATTGTTGTTGGGGCCGCGGTACAAGTCAAAATGCACGCTAGGGCGCTAGACAGGAGTGGTGGCGACGGGTCGCGCCACGCCTCGCCTCTCCTCGATCCCCCCCCCCCTCTCCCGCCCCCGCCCTCACCAGGCCTGCAGGGCACATCCACGGGCTAATTAACTACGGAAACGACAGCGACGGTCCGCTGGCAAACGCAGCCGTCAGATTCCGAAGATCGCGCTTTCGTACCTCCGTCCCTGTCGCTCCTAGGACGGTGCCCTACGTTGGGAATGGCAGGTTCTCATAAGTGCGACAAGGACGGAGGCATGAGAGCGATCTTCTGAATCAGACGGTTGCTGCCGCTGCTGTGGCCGTCCGAGGCCCGCGGCGTCGCGACCCCCCCACCAGGCGCGTCGACCCCGCCCCCGCAGCGGTAGCCGAGCAGAGGCACTGTCGCTTTACACGCCTCGTCAAAAGTCATGGGCCGTGGCGCGGCGTGGCGTTGCGAGGCCGTTACTACCTCGTAATACCCGCAGCAGAGCGCCCGGGCCGGGGAAGTCCCCCGCGATGACAACCCCGTCGTGTTGCTGACTGCGCTCCGCGGTCCATCGAGCGCTCGCGCCCGCCCCGCCAGCAGACGACTCACACTGCGCCTCTTTATATTTTGTTTTCGACGTGTGCTGATTTCTGTCTTTATTACAGTCGAGACGCCCCGCGCGTCTGCATTCAGGACTTGTTATTTTATTTCTATTTCATCACGCGTTTGCTTCATCTCGTAATTATTTGGCGGAATAACGCACGAAAGTTTATTTTTTGCATTTTTTTTTGCTATTCATTGTTGTTTGTGGCCGTGCTCGTGCTTTATGAGCGGCCTAATGCACGGCATTAGAACGGCGCGATATTAGCCGGTGTGGCGGGGCGTGGCCGGGCGTGGCCGCGCGTGGCCGCGCTCGCTGCGTGGGCGGAATGACTTGGCACTTGACAGTCTGCCCCCCCCCCTCCCCCACCACTCCGCAGCCTCCCGGCTCGGCTCCCGCTCCCCGACCCCCCTCCATCCTCCCCCACTTCAATCCACCCGTGCTAAATTTCTCCCGCCAAAACTTCCACATGGTAATGACTTATGTGCGCCCCGCGCTCCCCGCGAAACGAGTATTGTGCCAAGACTGTGTGTGTAAGTAGGGCTGTGAGCACTGTGAGGAGCTGCGCCCCACCCGCCCGCTACCCGCCCCCCTGATGTGCGCGGGCGAAGTGGGGCGGGGTGGTTACGTTGGGCCCGGCTCGGCCCGCTGGGCCAGTATTATCTGAAGAGATATTTCTCTCTCTCTCTCTCTCTCTCTCTCTCTCTCTCTCTCTCTCTCTCTCTCTCTCTCTCTCTCTCTGTGTGTGTAGAACGTCATGAGGGCAACCTAGTCGAGAGCACAGCGCAGAGCGCTCGACAAACTGCCATAATCGCATACACAAATCTACCGCGGGCCCTGCCAGGCAGGCACCATGAGGAGGAGGAGGAAGATGAGGGAAAGCGCACTTATTCCGAGCCTCGCGCCCATTTTGTGGAGGGCGGCGAAACTGGCCGAATCCCCACCGAGAGAGGGGAAAAGTGAGGGGGGGGGGAGGAATAAGGGGCAGCCAGGACGGGAGATAAGATCGGTTCATGGCGCCGTGTGTCCCTCCTGCTGGCCCTCCTGCTGGCCCTCCTGCTGGCCATTGCAGCAGGGAGGGGACATACAGTAGGAAAGTTATTATGCTTATGAGCGTGCGGTGCGTGGCCCACGTGCTAGAAGGGACTGCACCACCGGGCGGCCTGCTGGCCGAGAGAGAGAGAGAGAGAGCGAGAGAGAGAGAGAGATAGGCCCACTGATCTGAGAGCGTGAGCGAGAAGGACACAGTTTTGATAAGGGAGGAGGTGGTGCGCGGGGTGAAAGCGCGCACTCCGGCCGTGGCTCCCGCTGGAGCGATACTGGAGCGGGCCGTTATCACGGAGAACTAAACGCGGGGCGGCACTGGAGTGCGTGCTGGTGCCACTGTGTCAGAGAGAGTTAACATAATGCGTTTTAACAAGTTTTCTCATTTTTTTTTTGCGCAGGCAGAAAATACATATGAAAATACATATGCTAAATTATTTATTTAAAAATTTAATTAAAAAGAAATTGTCTGATTTAAGGCTCTGTATATGTATTCTTTTAAGTGAATGATATCGGATGAAAGCGCTCTCTCGCGCGTGGGCAGAGCTGGCTTGGCGGGACTGGGCTGTGTCTCCGTTGGGGCGCCCTTCCCCCCCTCCTCCCCGCCCGCTCATCCCGGTGACACGGCGGGTGTGATCCGTTTCCAGACTTTACTACTTTGCAGTCCTCCGGGTGGTGGCACGAGACAAGGCGGGGCGGGGCGGGGCGTGGTAGGGCAGAAAGCAGCCGCCTCGATAGCGTATCTTTTGGGCCTCTTTCACCGGCGGTGCCTGATGCCGGTAGCTGACGGGCCGGCCCGCCCGGGGGCCTCCTGGGGCCGGTGGGGCTGGTATTAAGTCATTACGGCCTATCGGGCGACAGGTCAGGGCACGGCAGGGCAGGGCAGGGCAGGGCAGGGGCGGTCGGACAGTCGCCGAGGGTGCGACGGGGGGCGCCGCCTCCCTAGCGCGGCCCTAAGGGCTCAGCCGACTTATTCCGAGGAGCGCTCTCCTCGCTCTGTCTCTCTCGCTCTCACGGTGTGTGCCGCACAGGTGCGAGTGAGACAAGGCGAGAGGAGAGCGCGCGGGGCTCGGGCGGCGCACGGGGGGGCTTCGACAACAGGGACAGGAGAGGGCCTTATCAGGGGCGTCGAGCGGCCTGCAGCCTGCGGCAGCCCGCAACAGGTGGCTGCGAGTGACAACGGCGAGCCATATAATCCCGCTGCGTGACATCTGCAGCGGGCAGCAGGCGCAGCGGCGGGGCGGGGCGGGGCGGGGCGGACCGCTTCATTAGCATTGACGACGCGACGTCCTCCTCCTGAGCGGATCATACCGTTTGCACGAAGAAAGAGCGTAGCCGGCCGTTTAACGGAAAGTTATACCTCCGCCCTTATACCTCTCTGCTGATGAAATTACTAATTGCGTGGTGCTCGCCGATGGCAATCAAAGCCGGCTGGAAATCGCGGTGCAATTTCTTTTCGCAAGTCCGCTATACCCTCCTGACAGTGCAGCAGACATTTCAATCCGCAACATGAGTTCCTCAGGGGTAAGGGGGCAGGGGGCGTGCGAGAGTGCGCAGCAGTGGCGCGGACCGTAACGGTCACTCGTAAGAGTTTTATTGGACTCCGGTGGAAAAGAGTGTGGATAGTGGGAGGGGGAGAGGGAGAGAGAGAGACAGATGAGGTCAGGTCCTAAGGCTCAGCAACAAAGTGAGAGGTGGGGCCGCTTCGCTCTTTTATCAGTTGCTCTGTACTGTAACTGCTTCTTGGCGGCGGCACCGGGCAGACGGGCGGGGCGGGTTTGAGGTGGGGCAAGGTGAGGTGGGGTGGGGTGGGGCGGGGTGGAGCGAGGCGGGTGGGGTGTGGCGGGGCGGGGCGCACCTCGGCGGGGGAGCAGCAGCAGCAGCAGCAGCCCTGCTGCCCGTCCCCGTCGCCGGGACAAATAGGCAATCAGAAGCCAGAGAGGCGGGGAATGCAAATGAAGCTACTGATCTGGCGCCGCCGGATGATCGAGCGGGGTCAGTGCGGGGCGGGGTCCTCCTCCTCCTGGTCAGTACCGGCCGGGCCGGGCCGGGCCGCCCCCTAGGGTGGGAGAGGGAGAGAGACAGTCTCGGGTCGTGTGAGTTAGCCGCCCCCGCCCCGCCTCGCCACGCCCCGCCCCGCCCGCGAGGTCATGTGCGTCGCCGTTGATCGGTCGCCCCTCTGCTCTGGGCCGGTGCCGGGTCCGGCAGGTGTGCTGCTCCGCTCGGCGGAACCTCGTTGCCGCTGCCGCCTCCCTTCTCTGTTTGGCGAGCAGCGCGCTGCTGCAGTCACGTAGGAGTGGAGTCTTTATCCGTTAAGGGAAATGATTGCAGCCGGGAGAGAATTGGAAAGGGGAAGGAGGGGGAGGGAAATAAGCAAAACGGAGAGTGGGACTGCATCCCGCTCTCCTCATTTGCCCTCGCCCAAAATGCCGTCTTTCGAAACCCGGGGTCTGAGAGCTCAACACGCGTGCGGATAGCATGCTACTTGAGGGCAAGAAAAGAAGAAAAGAAAATCAAAAATGAAAAAGAAATGGAAAAGATTGCCGATTGCCGCTGCGCAAACCGACCTTAACGAAATTCAAAAGGCAGGTGTTCGGCTAGTTGAACACGTGAGTCGGGTCGGGTCGGGTCGGCAGCCAGGACAGAGAACGTTGTGGGCGCTCGCGCCCGCGGGTCGCCCTGACGGCTTAGAAGATGGATTGGTCCTTGGGCCAGGTCGAGTCCACACGTAGGGAGAGAGAGAGAGAGAGAGAGAGAGAGATAGAGAGAGAGAGAGAGAGAGAGAGAGAGAGAGAGAGAGAGAGAGAGAGAGAAGGAAAGGCAGAGAAATGACCGACCGGGATCAACTAACTCTTGAGGCGGAGGAGGGGGGGGGGTTATGACGAGGTTAGCGCGATATAAACAAACTCGGACAGACATGGTATATATTGATGATTTGCGACACTGATCCCCGCGGACCGCCACGACACGCCACGGCCCGCATTCGAAAGTAGGTCAGCGTGTGGTGGCAGAACCATCATAACACGCGGCGAGAAAAATGAGAACAAATCTGCGCTCCATTCAAGCGCGTACTGAGTCGATATTGTGATTGGTTGGGTGGGAAAGGAAGGGGGAGGGGGGAAGAGCGTGGCGTGAGTAGCAGCAGGTTGTCGGGAGAGGTGTTGTGGGGGGGGGAGAGGGATAAAAATACCGCTGTATCAGTCTGTGTCATATTAGACAGTCAGGACGAGCGCTAACAGGTGCGCTTGTCAGGCCGACGCCTTCGCCTCCCTCGCCGGTTAGGGTCCCGCCCGGGCCGGGCTGAACTGGGCCCCCGGGCCCGGGGCCCGGGCCGGGCTACCTGAACCCGGAAGTTATCTGCCGCCCTGACCTTTTCGCCTCTTTCTCTGCCCCCAATGCACCTCTGTGTCGCTCTGTGTTTGTTTGTGTGTGTGTGTGTGTTTTGGGGGGGGGGATAGAGGGCTACCTCATCGACAACATACTTCATATTCCGTCGATACTACACCCGGAGGAAGCTTGTATAAAGGAAGGGGGCCCAATTAGCTGCAGGGAGCCCACCAAAGGGCACCCCTAAGGTGCGGACCGACTGCTCCGGGGCACCGGGTCACCCCTAACCTGTTAAGACTCTCTCGTCAGTTTCCTTTTCCCAAATAGCACCCGCGAGCTCAGCCGAAAAGATGAAAAATGTGAAAGCAAGGAAATGCACTGTCCCGAGTCTCTTGGGCGGCAGAGAGGCGGGTGGCGCGCGAGGATAAAGTGAGAAGAGCGAGGTGTTGAAGCGGAGCGTTGGAAATGAAATAAGAAAATACAAAATAATGAGAGGGAGAAAGAAAGAAAGAAAAAAAAGAATGGAAACCACCTGCTGGTCGGCGCTTTGCGCGCCGTAGCCGCTGACCGCAGCACGATCCGGACTGTTTTACCTGCTGCGGTGCCGATGCGGCGGGGCGGGCAGCAGGGCGACGTGACGCGCCGGTCAGCAGGGCGGACAGCAGGGCGGGCAGCAGGGCGGGCAGCAGGGCGGGCAGCAGGGCGGGCAGCAGGGCGGGCAGCAGGGTGGGCAGCAGGGCTAGCAGGACCAGCATGACCAGCAGGGCGGGCAGCAGGGCCAGCAGGGCGGGCAGCCGGGTGGGTAGCAGGGTGGGCAGCAGGGCCAGCAGGACCAGCAGGGCGGGCAGCAGGACCAGCAGGGCGGGCAGCAGGACCAGCAGGGCGGGCAGCAGGGCCAGCAGGACCAGCAGGGCGGGCAGCAGTGCGACGTGTCGCGCCGGCCAGCAGGACCAGCAGCACAAGCAGGGCCCGCCCAGTCCGTTACGCCCCCGTCCCGTCCGCTGTGGAACTGGCGGCCAGCAAGTGTGCGTCTGACGGTCACAACTGTAAAATCTACCATCATACGCAAAATAAATAAATAAATAAATAGATAAATAAATAAATAAAAAATCGTGCGACCAAAAAATTAAATTAGCAGGTGTACTAGTTTTTGAGCTGTACAGTATAGGCACAGCCAATTTTTAAGCAGCAATGCCAATTTTCTAGCTATCCTGATATTTAATTTTCAACTGTTTTAAGTGTTTAGCTGTAGGGCTAATTTTTACATCTAATTTTATCAGAGCGATTTATTAATTTCTTTTATTTTAATTTTTTATTTGCTTTTACGCCGAACCCGCGCGCCAGGAAGCTGAACGCTTTTAACTTCGTCGCCCTTTTCGGGACCAGTGTTGCCAGAAAGTTAGGCAGAAATCCCGCCCAATACACCTGTGCGTAACGGGACTGTATCTCCGCCTGCCTGCTATAGGCAACTCCCCTGCTCTCGTGCACAGATGTTGCCTGGTAGGCAGGCGGAGATACAGTCCCGTTACGCACCGGTGTATTGAGCGGGATTTTTGCCTAACTTTCTGGCAACACTGTTCGGGACGCTTACATACAAAACTTCGAGTTGTGTTTTCTGAAGGTCATGCACACATATTATCCCATCCATCACGAAGAACTAGAATAAAATTCCGAAAAGTAAAAGCTTGGGACTGTGGGCGGAGGTCAGAGAGTAAAGAGCGCGCCTAGTGCGCGGCGCGAGAAATAGACAAGGACAGAGAGGATAGCCGCGCGCGGTGGCGGTGTGAAACCGCGACCACTTGCAAATTAGCGCCGCGGGCGAGGCGAGGCGGGGCGAGGCGAGGCGAGGCGAGGCGAGGCGGGGCGGGGCGGGGCGGGGCGAGGCCGGTGTGGCGTGCTCGCCGCGGTGCTGGGCGCAGGGCAGGCAGGGCGCACGCTGCCGCTGCTGCTGCAGCCGCTGCTGATGACGCTGTGGGTGAAGTGATGATGTGGGTGTGCGGGTGATGAATCACCCTCGGGGTGATAAATCACCAAAACGAGTGGCGCCTCGCGGCGGGGCGGGGCGTGGCGGGGCGGGGCGCGCTGGTGCGGCGGTGGCGTGCCGCTGCGGATCACCTGTTGCACGGCACGCAACAAGTTATTGCAACTCATCTGGGCCACGCTGGGCGCTGGGCTGAGCTGGGCGGGGCAGGGCAGGGCGGCTACAGCTCCTGCTGATCCAACGGCAGCAGCAGCAGCATGGTGGCTTTGTGCGCCTGCTGGAGGTCGCGGGGTGCAGCGCGCGGGGTCAGCCCCGCCCCGCTCCGGCCACGCCCCCGCACCCGGTGGCGACCCGTATCTGCTGATGGTGATGGATGTGCGCGCCGCGCCACGCCACGCCGCGCCCCCACGGGTGGTAATGAGCGAGCCGACCCGCACCTAGCCGAGGCAGCGCAGGGCTTTTCTAACCGGAAGGCAAATAACTCGTTATAATTGCTATGCGGGGAAATCGTATACAGAGTATTGCGGGAGGATTTCGTCGCTGCCTCGAATCTTATTGCGACGTGTTTATCTGTCTGTTCCTGGATGAATATCGGGAAGCAGGGTGTTCAGCATAGAGTGTGTCGCCCCCGCCATCCACCCCCTTGCGAGGAAAATTAAATGAATCCCTAAAGCAGACCCCACGGTCATTCCGGTAGCGTAATGCCAATAAGTCTCCTGTCGGCGCGAAAGCGGCAATTAAAATTGCACATTAACACCCGACCTTAGCTGCCTCCGGATCATTATGCAAATGAAGGTATTCGGCGGCGTGCCGTGCGCTGCGGGCGCTGCTCGTGCGGTGCGTCCCTCAGCCGCGCCGGGCGGAGTGGCGACTTACGCCCCTGTATGCTGTCACGCTCCGAAGGGGAAACAACTCTGATTTTTGGTGTGCATTTTTTTTTTTTTTTTTTTTTTTTTTTAATTTTTGTGAGTTTTGGTGAATTTTTCTTCAATTTTTCTTAGTTTTTAAAAAATATTTTTTATGAATTTTTTTCTCTGAACTTTTCTGAATCACGAGGTGTGCAAAAATTTCAGAGTTGTTTCCCCCTCGGACGCGCTCTCTAGGACGCTCTTACGGGCACTCTCACGGGCGCTCTTGGCCGGTCCGCAGTGATGATGCCTCCTGTAAACCAGAGTCCCTTTCAGACTGACTTTACCTTGCTGAATGGCAACACCGTTATAGTTAGTTGTATGTACGCTGCCGTGCGATGAGCTGCGGTGGTGTACAAGGCGGTTTGTGATCGTTTCTGATTCTTGTATTTTTTTTTTTTTTTTTGCTGAGTGCATTTCTGCGAGGATGACATTGATGCGTGTAACAGCTAACGAGGCCCGTACGCGCACCGCACTGCAGACTTACACGGCGAGGGGCGGAACCGGCATGAACGGCGCGCCGGAGCGTCCTTGAATCTGCTGCTTCGCCCTGAGCCTGAGGACGACGTATTTGATGAGGACGTAGTCTAGGAGAGGAAGGGGTCGGGGATAAGGACGTCGTCTACGAGAAAGAGGCCGGTGGCGATGTTGCGGACGACGTCGACGAGGAAGAGGTCGATGATGAGGACGTCATCCACGAGGGAGAGGCCGGCGATAAAGAAAAGAGCGCGTCTCGCCGGCGCTCCGCGGCAGTGGCAGGCCAGCCGGCGCCAGGGGGAATACCGCCGGCCTCTGCTTGTTTGTTTCGAGCATGGAAAGTGAATTAGCTGCCGCCGCAGCCGCAGTCGGGTCGGGTCGAGCTCGGCCCGGCCAGGCCTCCGGCCCGAGACCGACCCCCGCCGCCAACGCCATCCTTTTACAGGAAGATAATTGATTGCCAAACTGCTAGAAGCGCGATGTATGCGAAGCATTAGTTAAGCTATGCCGGCGCTCGGCGACCCGGCCGGGGGCCGGGCTGCTGGACCGTCATCATCAGCTGACCGCTCGGCCAGGGCTGGCTCGACCTCCTCCCCTCTCCTCCTCCTCCCCCCTTCTCTGTCTCTCTCTCCCTCTGTGTGTGTGTGTGTGTGTTTCTCCGTATTCTCATGACGCTGCCGCAAGCACACCGTTTCATTAAAACAAGCATTCAATAATTTACATGCCTTTTTTGCTCCTACCGTCCTCCCAAAATCCCCCCCCCCCCCTTCTCTCCTCTCTCTCTTTCTTTCTTTCTGTCTTTCCCTCTCTCCCTTTCTGACTCACTCCTTCCTCCGGCAGCTACTTTTTCTCCGACGTTGAAGACCGTGTGGCATTAATCATTATTCAATTTTCAATCACGCGCTGTGCTCCCGCCGCGAAAGGTGATAAACCTCGCGGAAAACGTTTATACGCGCGCTGCAGCAGGCAATAGGCCCAGCGCATCGCGTCCCGCCGAGCGGGGCGGGGGATGGCGTGGCGCGGCGGGGCGTAGCGGGGATTTTTCGTGCTGCGGGCGACGACAAATGAGCCGTCATGCGTTTTCATCTGCGGCCGTCGCACCGCGCCGCTGCCGCTCCGAATAAGACACCTCGGCGTCGGCGCCGCGGGGCAGCCTGCGCGTCAGACAGATAATAGATACGAATCACAACGTGAGAATAATGCCATAACACAAAGCCGTACCGCGCGAGTCGCGAGCACGCGGTTTGGACCATCGAGAAGGAGAGAGAGAGAGAGAGGCAGGAGGGGAAGCACGCTGCTGGACCATAAGAGGGAAGGGGAAAGGACACTCGAGAAGGTGATAAAAACAGGGCGCACACCCAAAACCTGTTGGTTCAAAAACGTTTTTTTTGAATTAACGGGGGACTTGTCACTCTACATGTGTGCCGTTTTCTAAGAATTCTCCCCTGGTTAGCCAATTTGGAAACCACTGCTACAAGGGCAAGGTCGTAAAGAATGGGGAAACTGTGGCGCGTTCGGTAGTGGCGGAGTCATATTCTCGCTGGACGGCGCCGCCCGGCCCGGCGGGGAGCGCATCTATTAGCCCAACATGCGCCGCCACTGCCTTGTTCGCCGTATTTCACGTTTCGGGATGGCGGTATAGGGCAGCAGCAGCAGCACTCGTTCTCTGAACGGCACGGTACAGCCTGCGGAGTCTGCCCCGCCGTCGCTATTCCCACCGATATGGGGAAATGCGCGGTGATTGTGAAATATGTGAGGTAGGCAGCAAGCGGCGCCCAGCCCCGGAGCCCCGGAGGGGGAGGTGTGCTCTCCGCTCCACTCCGCCCCGTAACGCCCCGGGAGGGGAGGTGTTGTCCTCGGGCGACTGACTCCCGCCGGCACCGCCCGGCCCGGCACGGCCCGGGCCCAGCACGGCCTGTCCAGTCCGGCTACCTGCTAAGCCCAAATTTATCACCGAACGAAAATTTGGATCCTCTCGCGCGGACAAGCGACTAATCCCGAGTCGTTATATTAGAGAGAACCGGCATCGGGTCGCGTCCTGGCGGTGGCGGGGGAAGGAGAAGGAATGTGTGTTGTCCTCTCGTGTGGAGTGCGAATAAGGACCTCACAGGTGTTTCACACCACGGAAGAATCCCAGGCAGTAAGGGCGTGCTGCGCGACATGAGGAGAGGGTGTATCATCGACTGCTTTTGTTGCTCTTAACACGAGGAGAAACCAATTATGAATTTTTGTGTGAAAACTCTGCGAACTTTTGTAAATTTTCGTGAATTTTGCTGAATTTTTTATTGAATTTTATGATTTGTTGCTTGAATTTTACTTAAATTTTTGTGAACTTTTCTGAATTTTCCTGCTTTTTTTCTTTATTTCCCTTTTTGTGTGAGTGTGAATTTTTCTGAACTTTTCGAAAAATTTACTGAATTTTTCTGAACTTTCACCGTTTTTCTGAATTACGAGGTTTCGTCCAAAATTTTCAGAATTTTGTTCCCCTCAATTGTTTCCCCCTCGCTTTTACGTAACTCGCAGAAGTGTTACATTCGCCGAGGGAAGTCCTCCTCCCACTTGGTTCTCGGTCCCATGCGCAGCCGGGCAGCCCGGGCCAGGCCCGGCCAGGTCCTGCCCGCCGCCGGCCCCTCCGCCTCCACGATTTATGCCACCGTGGAGCCGGAGCCCTACTAGCTCCCCGGCTTTACACGGTCCGGCCCGCGCTCCGCCGTGCTGGACCCGGCCATTTACGCTACAAGGCCGTTTATTACCTGTATCCCTTTACCGCGCCATGGGCTCCCCCGTAAGATTAATGTCTGCTTCTAATTGTTGGCGTATTAGAAAGTCAAACAACAAGTTGAGGTTATGGCTTAAGCCGATGAACGTGCTTGCCGCGTGATTTACGCCTCTGCTCGCCGATCTATCCAGCCTGAGAAATATACTCTAAATATGTGATATACTCGTAGGTGGCGGTGCACACACGCCCCCCCGCGGGCCGCGACCAGTCCGCACCGCCGCGCCGCGCGACTAGCTTCAAACCAGTTTACGTAGTCTCGTTTATTATTGTTTTAGTAGTGCTAAATTGCGATTATTGACAAGTCTGGCCGGGGGGAAGTGAGCCGAGCCGAGCCGGGGGATTTCGTAGCCAGCCTCCCACTTTCTACCGAGAGGGAAACATCTCTGAATTTTGGTGTACAAACTATGTGAATTTGTGATTTTGTTAATTTAGTGATTTTTTGTGAGTTTTTCTATAACTTTCTGGATTTGTGTAAATATTGGTGAGTTTTCCTGATATTTCCTAAATTTTGGCGAATTTTTCTGAAATTTTCTGAATTTTTCTTTAAATGCCGTGTGTACAAAAAATGCAGAGCTGTTTTGCCCCTCGCTTTCTCTTCCCTCTGCCGCAGCTCAACAAAAGCGCTCTGGTGACGCCCGAGCAGGCCAGGGCCCAGCGCTCGACCAAGCCAACCTCACAGCGCGCGGCGTAGTGCAGCGCGCGCGAGCCGATTAAAATATGACTTGCCTATGCTAACCTCGCATTGTCTGCAGGACACACGCTACAATTTAAAATTAAAATTTTCCCGCGCTCGGCGCGGCGGCGGCGCGCGGGGCTGTCGCTGCGCGAAAGCCATCGGTTTCGCGCGCGGGTACACGTGCGTGCGAGGAGCATGGAGCGGGTGTGTTTTAGCGTGTATATTTTTGTGTGAGCCGCGCCGCATTGTCGCGCGCGCCGTGCGCTTGTCCCTCTCTTGCGTTTTCCCCTTCCCTTTTTGAGCGCCGTTTGCATTTCGCGACATACAGTGAGAGAGAGAGAGAGAGAGAGAGAGAGAGAGAGAGAGAGAGAGAGAGAGAGAGAGAGAGAGAGAGAGAGGAAGGGAATCAATTTAGAAATTTTTGTAATCTTTGTAATTCTGGTAAATTCAGGAAAATTTCAAAAAATAAATAACAAAAATAAAATCCAAAACATTTTTTTAAAAATCAGAATTTTTTTCAAAAATACACAAAATGGGCTTTCCAAAATTCAGAGTTGTTTCCCCCTCGGAGAGAGAGAGAGAGAGAGAGAGAGAGAGAGAGAGAGAGAGAGAGAGAGGCGCAGGCGAACCCCAGCTCGTCGACGACCGACCAGGATACTTACCAGGCTGACCCGACAACTCTACTCGCGGATAGCTTATTACTAGAGTCTCAAGAAACACATTCCCGATCCGCATACACACACGCACGTGAAAGACAAGTGCGCGCACAAAGTCGCGTCCGGGGCGCGCGTGCTCGTGTGTGTGTGTGTGTGCGCGTGGAGAGGAAGAGGCCGCCCCGTGCCGTCCCCCCCACGTGCCGCCGGGCCGCGCGGGGGCGCCCATGTCGCATGGTAATGTCGGAGCGAGTGTGTGTGTGTGTACTGTACTGTGAACAAAGCTGACAGCGCGCGGGGCGTGGCGGGGCCGGGCGGGGTGCGGGAACGGTACCCGCGGCGGGACGGGGACCGGACGGCGCTGAGCGTGTGTGTGTGTGTGTGTGTGTGTGTGTGTGTGCGTCTGTGTGAGTGTGTGCGTGTGCATGCCACCCTATCAGCGCCGCAGGGTTGCGGGTGAAAAACACGATTGCGACGCTACGGAGAATCGCCTGCCTGCCTGCCTCGTCGTTCGTGAGATGAGCGGCGGTGCAGACGTCTTACACTGTAGCAAGTGCACCCGCGTATGTGATAATCAAAGGGTGTACTACAATGTCCGCCAGGGATAGGCAGCCGAGGAGAAATCATTCAGACAAAATGAGTAACAGTACAATGATTTTGTGTGACTTGTGATCTTTTTTTTCTTTTCTCGTGAGTATTTAAGGGAAATTTCTGCCACCTTTTGATAAATTTTGAGCCGTTTCCCCCTATTTCTTCCTTTTTTTAATTTGGTTTTTCATTTGTTTGTTCATTCTCTTGATTTTTCTGATTTTCTTTTTGTATTTCTCTTCTTGATTTTATTTTAATATATATTTTTTTAAATAACACTTTTTTTTTCGGGGGGAGGGGGGGGGGCATACAGTGATTTTTCGAAGTGCCCCGCCCGGGCCCCTCGGAGACGGCTGTGACAAGTCGACAACTTGGCTTTTGAGTGAACACAAGGAGTAGCAAAACCGGAGTATGCGGAGTACAGCTGGGTGTTTGTCGGATTCGGTAGAGGTGCCAGAAAAGTAGGCAAACAGTGCCTATCACAAGCAGCTGGGCGAAGCGGTCGGTATTCACGCCTGCCTACTACGCAACATCTACACACCTGCGCAGATGGATGGTCTAGTTGGCAGGCGTTAATACCGACCGCTCCACACAGCTCTGTATTGGACGCTTTATCCTAATTTTCTGGCAAAGCTGACCGGAGCACGTTGGTGAAAACCCGGAGAACCTTCGGAGTACACTCGCAGTACACGGAGCACACCCGGAGTACATCAAGCCGTATACGTGCTGGGAAACGCGAGCTGTCGACCCGCCGGGAATGTCGCGCGCGCTGTGAATCCCCTTTGTGCTGACAGTGTATATGATGACGTCCAGGACTTTACTGTTCCAGTTCGCCGCAGTTTTCACCCACTGGGTGCGCAAGTGTAGCGAGTGGGGCGGGGCGAGGAGCGGAGCGAGTCCGCGCGGCAGCCTAGCCGGTCTTACAAATACAAATATCCTGAGTAATCTTTAGGTGACCTCGCCTCGCCATGGCGGTCCTGCTGGCCTGGCCGGGTGACGGTGCCGCTAGCCGCAAGTGCGCCGGGCTCGGCCGGGCTTCCTGCTGCTCATACACGCGCACCGCGCCGCACCGCGCTCTCCCTCCCACCTGTTGGACCGGACCGGACCGCTCCTGCAACGTCCTGCTGCAGCGGCCTTTCTGCGGGGGAGTGCCTGCCTGGCGGCCTTCCCCCCGCGCTGGCCTGCTGGGCCGCAATAAACTGGTCGCATAGCTCGCCGCCTCGGACCGGCTGAGCCCTGCTGGCGACTGGCGTGCTGCGCAGGTGCATTGTGGTGCAAAGTCGAGGAGGTACTACTATGCTGCCCTACCCTGTCGGAGTTTGCCAAAGGGCGCGCGTCCTCTCCTAAAAATGTAGCACTAATGATTATTTGCAGTAGGTATTCCTGCGGATAGCCTCTCCCTCCCTGGAGTCCGCTTCCCTAGCCTGTTACTCCTCTTAATTGTTGTAGTGATCCGCGGAGAGAACAATACAACGCCCGCCCCCGATAGGTTACGATGTTAAGTGTAAGGTTGGGTATTGGTGTCGCCTGCTAATAAAACTCGCCGCTAAAAATACGACTTGTTATGGGGGAAAAAATAATCGCAGTGGGTGCGCAGGGTGCACGAACTGCACGGCTCGGTGCGGTGCCCGGCTCGTCGTGTCGCCTCTCTTCTCGTGTGTATACGCATATCAGGTACCCGAATGAAAACTTTTGAATGAGGCCCCCCGCCGCGCAGCACCGCGCAGCACCGCGCAGCACCGCGCGCCGAGCAGCTCCGCGCCGAGCCTCGGCAATCAGCATAAATCTACTCATCTATTTGCAGCGGTGCGGTGGCCCTGCCATGGCCCTGTCCTCCTCACCTCGCGCGCGCGCCCAGTGTCGCGAGGGCGGGGCGGGGCGGGGCGGGGCGGGGCGTGGCGGGGCGGGTCAGGCCGTGCGTCACACCCGTACGTACGGCTCCTTTTCATACAATGTGTCCGCTGCTCGCTGTCCGCTTTGACCCTTTATTGTTAATATTATTATGACTGATGCCTACTTCCCCTTTTCCCCTCGCGGGTCGTTGCGGTCCGTTGGGGCCGTGCTTGCTCAAATACATGCAGTGCACCATACGCGACGGCCCGCGCGCGGGGCCCGCGGGGCAGCGGCAGGGCTGGACGTTGGCCGTCCGTTACGACGCGCGAGTTGAAATCAGTAAAACGTCGCCGAGGCAGGTATCCACACGTGTTGCTGCTCAGTGCTCTCTGCTGCTGCCACTCTCGCTCGCACACAAAACGAGAGAGAGAGAGAGAGAGAGAGAGAGAGAGAGAGAAAGAGAATGTAGCACGCACATGAAAGGCGAGGCGAATTTTCGTCCACTGCCCCTTACCCCCCCCCTTTCCTCTCACATCTCGCGGATGTTACTTCCTCCACCCCCACTCCCCTTCTCCCCTTTACTTACCAGGAGTAAGCAGAGGCGCGCTGTTGAGCCACTGCGGGGTTGTGATTGAGATAGTCGCGGCAGAGGAAGTGCATTGCCTTTCTTGAAACGCACCCGACTCGCGGCCCGCGGCCTGGAATACTGCCGTCAGATTCAGAAGAGCGCTTTCGTGTCTCCGTCCTTGTCGCACGCATGGGTCTCGGCCACTAGGAGTGAGTGAGAGGGCACTACAAAACGATCTTCTGAATCTGGGGGCTGGAAGCGAATAGCAGGACCTCGAGGCGGGGCGAGGGCACCGGGGGCTCCCCTCTTTGGATTACGTATCATCATATTGATGTCTTCATTCCGGATGAGATGCATGCGGATAGAGGTACTCCCGATTACTCGCCAATTGCGCCATGTTGCTACCATTCTATCAACAATCACTCTGGCGCTGGAGAGAGGAGAGACAGCGAGAGAGAGAGAGAGAGAGGCAGGTAGAGGGGGCAGCGGGAACAAATTGCGTGGTCGCAGCCTCTCGGCCATCTCGTTCCACCTCATCACCTCTGCGAAGATGGACATAAATCTGTAATGAGGGTCGAAATCTATTACATTATTTATGAACAGTAGTCCCGGCCAGCCCGACATGCCGCGGAATATCCATACGGCCTGTTGGCTGTTTCCTGTCAGTACAGTTGTACGGCTAGTTTGTCTGGTGCGGCCAGAGTCGCGCGCTTGTAGTCTGCTGTTCTGTTGCAAAGCCCCGCGCGGGGCGGGGCGGGGCGGGGGGAGGGGGGGCGGAGGAGGGGCCTCACACCGAAGAAATGCCGCGGACCGGACCTGGACGGGACGGCGGAGAGGCGCGGGGGAGGAGAGTGAAGTTGTCGCGCGGCCAGCCTCCATGATGAGATTCAGAAGATCGTTTTTGTGGTGCCCTCCTCTCACTCACTCCTGGTTGCCGAGACCCATGCGTGTGACAAGGACGGAGATACGAAAGCGCGCTCTTTTGAATCGGACGTCATAGGTAAGCTGCGCCTCCGCTGGAGGTCACCCTATCCGCGGGAGGGCGCTATCCTCCACGCCCCGCCACGCCCCGCCACGCCCCGCGGCAGGCACAATGTCGCGACTGTCACTCGATGAGCTTTGCGGCGGCTCCGGTACAGTGCGGTACGGTACGGTACGGTTCAATCGTGGGAGAGCGCGCGGTGCGGCGCGGAGGTCCGAGCGGCGGGGTGCGGGGCTGGGGCTGCTGCCGCCGCGCCGGCCGGGGGGGCCACCCCGCCGCGAGGCCAACTCCTCGCTCTGTCTCTCTCTCGCACCCACACGGCGAAGGCCATGAGTGCGAGAGAGACTTGGCGCTCTTCGGAATAAGTCGACGGGACGCCGCCGCGGGCCGCGGGTGCGGCGACGACGCTTGTGGTCATATCGGCCACCCAGGCGGCGCTGAGCGGCGCGCTCAGCCGGCTCGGCCGGCTCAGCCACGCTCGGCGGAGCGGACTCAGCACAGCACAGCACACTGGCCACTCGGCGCCGCAATCCTTGTCGATTGTTGTTGTACTCGCGGCTCCCAACAGCGGTACCGCACTGCGGTCGCGGCGTGGCTCTCGATATCCTCCACAACGCCCCCTCCCCCTCCCGCACGCCGCGCTTCTTGTCTATTCCCCTCCGCCGGACCGCGAAAGAGAAGAATAGAAGGGATTTTCATTCTTTTCGAAAAAGAAAATGAAATTGGGCTCCTCTCTGCCGCAAGCAGCAGAGAGGCGCGCGACCTGTGTGTGTCGTGTGGTGTAGTCGTGTGGTGTGGGTGTTCGCTGCTGCGGCCGAGCGCCACCAGGGAGGTGGGGATCACTCATACACAATGCGTACAATGATTTTTTGACTTAAAGAAAAATATTTTCTCAGAGAAATACGATCATTTCTGTCACTTTTTAATAAAATTGGAATTTTTTGTTCACATTATTTCTGACTATCTAAATTTGTTTTAAGCTCTTTTGTTCAGTTTTCAGATTATTTTTTTTGGTAACTTTCTTCTTGATTTGATTTTGATTTTGCTTATTGTTTTCGACTTTTCGAGTGATTACTCTTTTGGGTTCTTACAATGATTTTTCGAAGTGACCCCGGCCGCCAGGGGCGCTAGCGCGGCCCCGCAGCGTCGGCGGTAACGACGTCACGCCTTCCAGTACTCATCTCACACACGCACACACTCTCGCGCCAGGACGCGCACCGTATTCTTTTGTCTACCAGCTCGATTCATTCCACCTCCAACTCAATAACAACAACAACAACAGTCTCTCCGAATTGTTTCTCTTTTTTTATTCCCGCCCTTCTCATTTTTCTCATTTCTTTTCGCGATTGTCATTATTACCGTCGCGTTACGTCGCCCCCATACGCACGATGCCGCCGACGCCTTTCACTGCGCGCGACGCGTCGCGACGCCTTGGCCGCGCCGCGCGGCGTTTTGTTTTTTAGTGACCTAATTTGGCTCGGTCGTGCCGGAGGTTTGGCGCCGCTTCAGTCCGGTCCGCACTATTTGCACGCGGCGCGTCATGCGTGAAGCCACGTTATTTCCAGGAACGCCGCGATGGAAACTGTCCCATCGTCCGTCATATTGTTTTTTTAACCCCCCCCCTTCCCCCCCCCAACTATCCTCTCTTTGAGGAGTCATTATCAAGCAGTTTTTGCTCCGTTTTGGCCTGAGGTACGATTCTCTCCTCTCCCACGGCTGCCGCCTGCCGCTCTGCCGCTGCTGCTCAGCTGACTTCCTCCGCAGAGCGCCCTGTCTCTCTCGCACTCATGGGCTTCGCCGTATAGGTGCGAGAGAAACAGAGCGAGTAGAGCGCTCTCTTTTCGGAATAAGCCGGCAGTCGCGCTGGGCTAGTAGAGAGCGACGCGCGCGTCAGCAATGAGGTCGCGGGCGGGGCCGCGGACAAATCAGTCACGTGTCGTAACGGTTTGGCATTGGCCGGGGAGGGGGGGGGGGAGCGGAGTTAGGAGGAATATTGAGGGAAAGGTCGGGACCTTGGAGGAGCGCAGCGCAGCACGGCAGCAGCACGCGCGTGTTTGTTGAGCAAACACTGCCGGATGGTGTTACCCGGTGGACCTTGACGTATAGAGTAGCACACACACGCGGGAGAGAGGAGAGTGCACTAAAACACTTGCTCCGACCCGCGAGCTGGCAGGCCAGGCACACGGCACGGCCCGCTGCGCGTCCGAGCCGTATTTCTCTCTCCGGTTCAACTCCGTCACTGTGACACATGGGCCGACCCTGTCACCACGATCCTTCGTCAGGCGCGGCCGGGCGCGGCCGTGTCGTCGACGACGAGGTGCAAGGCGGGGCGGAGCTGCCCCCTGCCTCGCTCCACCCCGCCAACGCTCTACCCCGCCCCAACTACTATCCCCAGCCCCTGTCCTGCTCTTGCCCCTTGGCCCTAACCAACCCCTGCGCCTGGCCGGAGGGGGTAACAACACTGAACTTAGGTGTTCAAATTTTACGAATTTTCGTGAATTTTTGCTTAAACTTTACCAATTTTCTTGTAAATGGTGTTCAAATTTTATGAATTTTCGTGAACTTTTGCTTAAACTTTACAATTTTTTTTGTAAATGTTCGTGAAATTCTATATTTTTCTTAATTTCCTTCATTTTCCTGATTGTTTTTAATTTTTCTGAATTTCTTCTGAATTACGAGATGTACAAAAATTTCTGAGTTGTTTCCCCTTGCCCCTATCTCACCCAACCCATGATCAGCCCCTTCTTCTGCCCTGCTGCCCTTAGTTGCCTTATACCCAACGCCCTCCTGTCCCTGCTCCTGCTTGTGCCCTGCAGACCTAATCAGAAGAGAGCTCTCCTTGCTTTGTCTCTTTTGCACTCATGTACGGCAAACTCCCTGAGTGCGAGGGAGAGAGAGAGAGAGAGAGAACTAGGAAAGAGCTCTTCGGAATAGGTCGGCTGCCACTCTAGGGCTTTAGGCTGCCCCTGCCGTCCCCCCCCCCTTCCCCCTCCCTGCGCGGGGTCCTCCCGCAAGCGGCCCCGGGTGTGGTGGTGTTGGCCGAACCTGCACAACCCGCACAAAGCCCGAAACAATGAGATTGTTGGTCGCAGCAGGTGTTTGATAACAATGTTCCACCACAACAAAGCCTATTTACAATGCCCGGCCCGGGCCTATATCCCAATCCTTTCCAACGGGTTGCGGGCGCGCGGGCGCGTTCGTGTAGAGTGTGGTGTCACCTGCGGCATGGTCATAACCGAGCCGCGGAGTGTAGTAATTACAACAATAATAAAACCAGTAATAGTAATGTATGCGCACATAAAGGGAAATACCAGCCCTCTGCGCGAGGCACATGTGCTGTCTTCGTGTTAATATTTCCTGCTCTCATAACGTGACCCGCGCGAGAGCGAGCTCAGCAGGAGAAGGGGGTTAACACCCGCGCGCGCAGTCTGTCAGGCTGAACCGACGGGGGAGGGGGGGGACACCTCTGAAATTTTTGTTCAATACGTAATTCAGAAAAATTATGAAAAAATTAGAAATTTAGAGAAATTTAGAAGAAATGCAGTAAAATTCACAAAAGTTTAGAGGAAATTCAAGAAAAAATATTCACTAGAAATTAATGAAAGTTCATGAAAAATTTCAAAATTAACTATATTTGTACACCAAAATTCAGAGTTGTTTCCCCCTTGGGCTGCGGCTGGCTGTACCACGTGACACATCGCGCTGTCCTTTCGGTTAATGAAACACCTCTGCGCGCGGGAGCTGGATGTGACCACCACCACCATCATCATCTGTCAGTCAGCGCCCCGCCGCCCCTGCCGCACCTGGGGCGTAAAGCATGTGTCTCCTTCCCTAATTTGCTCCTAGCGGTGGCGTCGTATGGCAGGCAGAACAAAAACACCACGCGCTGCGCGTAACGCAGCGGGCGCGCAATAAGACGACATACGGTACAGGCGGGGCGGGGCGGGGCGGGGCGGGGCGGCTTAAGCCACTCGCTTCGCCTCTCCTCGCTCACTAACCGTTCGGTTGTTTAACGTCCAGTTCAGCCTCGGCGCTACGAAAAATGGGTCCCTAGGTAGCGGCCGGGCCGGCCTGGGCTGGGACCACGGCGGCGGCCGGGTGCGGCGCAGCGGCACCAGGTTCTCTTTTCCATCATAAAACGCGGCTGTGCTGGGCTGTGCTGGGCTGTGCTGGGCAGCCCCGCGCCCTTGTGAGCCCAATCAACGGAACCTGGCTCAGGCCAGCCCAGCCCCGCACCACTGGCGCGGCACTGGCACAGGCGTGCAGGCCGCACGCAACACCTCTAGGCAAAGGCGCTCGAAATATTTTTCGCACCTGACGTAAAACAGGGAACGGCTCCAGAGGCCGCAGGGCGTAAAGGAGGATCCCCCCCCAGGGGGGGGTGGGGGGGGGAGGGGGGGAAGGGGTAGTAGCGGTGTTTCGTCCCGTTCAAACGTCGCTGGGAAATGAATGGGAACGGAATAACTGGCAGATCGCGTTGTACGTAGAATGTTATTTACCATTTCTTTGCGATGTAATTGAATTAAGGTTTTTTTTTCCTCCCACCCTACCGAGACGACGAGGGCGACAAGTTTGCGATGTCTCTGTGCTGGGCTACGAGTAAATCACGCGCCCAGAAGATGAAATTGAAACGCGCGGGAAGGGAAAAGGGGGGGGGGGGAGGGAGGCGCGTGCATGCCCGGCCGGCCCGCCTGATTACGGCTGCAGGTCAGCATTCCGCGGCGCCAAATTGAAAACACGGCTGAGGCTCGGCTGTGGGAGACTTGCAGCTGTACCTCGAGGGTCAGAGGACGCCTGGCCGGCCCGGCCACGCCGCGCAACTGCAGTGGCCGTATTTTTAGAGGACTTTCGTGACGTCGCCTATTTTTGTTGATGTTGTTATGTTTTTGCTAGAGATGGTTGTTGTTTTTGCTGCTGTGTTGTTGTTGTTCATGTTATTGATGCTGTGCCCTATCATGCTATGGCTTTCGCGCCCTCTTGCGTCTGTGACTCATACAAAACGTGCATGTACACTGATTTTTCAATTTTTTACCTTTTTTAAAAAACAAAATTTTGGCTTTGATTTTTTTTTTCAACAAAATTTCTGTCACTTTTTTGATTTAGTTTAATTTTCTACCCTCATTTTCTGAATTGTTTTTCTTTCTTCAAATTTTATGTGGGTTTTCGTTCATTTTTTTTTTTTTGATTTTTCGTATTTTTTCGTATGTTTTCCATGATTCTTTTTCTGTTTTTAAATTACATTTTTTGTGGGGGCCGTACAGTGATTTTTTTCGAAGTGACCCCTCCTCCTCCTCCCTGGTGTTGCGCGCGGGCGCTCTCAGAAGAACCCCTTTCTCTCTCTGCACGGGAAGAAGAAACTACCGCGATGACACTAGGCGTGTGCGTGTTGAACACATGTAGGTGCAGCCGCGCTGCTTGCAAGCTGCTGTGCGTTTGTGCCTCGTCCCGCTCATAACTAGCGCAACAGCAGCGGGACATTTTGGTGCGGTGTGGTGCAGTCGAGTCGACCTACCCCAAGAGGAATGCCCTGCCCCTGCCGTGCCCCTGCCCGGCCTGTCCTCACAACCCCCTTTACATTCTGCGGTGACAGCAGTGGTGGTGGTGCTGCTGCTGCCCGCGGGGCGTGGCGAGCGACCTCGCGCGGCCCGCACATTCCGCCCATATGACACACGCGCACACACACACACATACACACACACACACGTACACATACTTGCATGCCACAATGCACGTTTGGAGGCCTGATTGGCCGGCCGCGACACGGCCGTGCGGTGCAGCAGCAGGATTTTCCCAGCGGGCTAAAATAAGCGGCGTCGTGGTTTGGTTACTTGCCTCGCGGCCGCGTCGTCTCTCTGTCGCTCTCTACTATACTTCTTCCCTATATACGCCCACCGAGCGCGTCCAGCGAGGGAGTGAGACAGCGAGCGAACGAGTGAGTGAGTGAGAGCGAGAGAGGTGTGGCGCGAGGCGCTCGCGCGTGCGAGTGAGAGCGAGAGAGGTATATAGCGCGCGCGCGCTCCTCATTATGACGCCGGGGCTTTGTGTAGCGCCTAGCAAGCAGCCGAGGCGACGCGACGGGTACAAATATGATGCGTTTTGCCAGCCAACCGGCTGCCAATTAGATAGGGTCTCGGCGGGGCCCCGCCCGGGCCCGGCCCACCCGGGCGAGGCGACGCGATGCAGGCAGGGTGGCAGCGAGGGGCCCAAGCGTCTCGGATCTGATACGGCCCCGATCTGCGCCGCGCGATAAGGAGATGAGTTAAGCAGCGAGACGTTTTTCAATTTGAAATGTACAAGTGTTTTCTGAATTTTTTAAAAAAATTTGTTTCAATTATATTCACTTTTTTCCTTGCGCTTATTTTATTTTTTTAATGTATTTGTTTTAAATTTAAGTTTTCCCTCTAAATTTCATGACATTTTTTTAAATGTGAGCTATACCTTTTACCCGCAACACTTCTTCCAGCCGCGTGCAGCACGGGTGTGCATGATGTGCGCCGCGGCTTGTCCGCCTGGCCTGCCCGCGAGGTCCTTCCCTCCCCCCCCCCCCCCATCCCCCTTTACCTCCCCTATCCCCTCTCCCCCACGTGCGCTGTGGCGCTGCGGTGCATAGGTCAGCGGTATTTCCCCCGCGCGAGGCGCAGGGCAGTGGTGCAGGGAAGGGCCCGCAGCAACAGCGCGACCGCAGGCCGCCCCGCCCCGCCCCGCCCCGCCCCGCCCCGCCCCGCCCCGCCCCGCCCCGCCCCGCCCCGCCCCGCCCCGCCGGCCGCAAGCATCTCAGGAAGCTCTCCTCCCGCGGCGGCGGCGGCGGCGGCGGCGATATCTGGACCAACGCCATGAATTCGGCTCGATTCGCTTTTGTCGCGGAGCAAGGAATTTCGCACTCGTGTACGCGTTGTTGGGCCGCCGGCGGGCGGGCCCCTTCTCTCCCCCCACCCTGCCCTGCCCCGCGCAGAATCCACTTCCGGAGGGAACCTTTAAAACCTGTCGCGCCCCGCCCCGCCCGACCCCGCCGGCACACCGCAAGCCCTAGACCTCCCCTCTCTCCTCACCCGTCCGTGGCGTGAGGCGTGGGGGGCGCGGCGCGGGGCGGTCTCTTGTTATCCCTCGAAAAAATTAATTTAGTTTTTTTTTTTTTTTTTTTTTTTTTATTTTTTTATTTTTTAGAGCGCCTCGAAGTTGAAACTCGTATTCCTGGCGGTTTGGGGCGGTGGAAAACGCCTCTCTCGCAGTGACCAGCAGGGCTCTCTCTCTCTCGCGGGGCGGCCGCTCGCACTCACTCTAAATCAGAGACCTCCCGAAAATGAAGAATGCACGCCCCTCCCCGCCCCGCCCTGTCCGGCACGGTTGAATCAACTTTTATGGCTCATTTAAGGTCCGGCTGGCGACGCCACTGCTTGTAGGCGTCCCGGCCGGCCGGGCGTAACTCACCGGCCGCGCCGCGCGCCGATCGAACGGCATCCGTTCGGAAATAAGTTTCTCGAATTGATGACTGTTTTATGTTCTCGTTCACATTTTTAAGCGCCCCGCCTGATGTATTTTACTCGTAGAGACTTTTTCTCTCTCTCTGCGTCTTCCTCTCTTTCTCCCTACGCACACTATACCGCGCCGCGTGGCAGCAGCCTGATCGCGCCATCATCATCCAGCAGCAGCAGGGGGACTCCGCTCAGTGGTTTCGTCTCCCTGTCCTTGTCGCACTCATGCAGCAAGGCCTTATGGAGCGAAAGAGGGAGAGAGAGATAGGACACTACTCAACGAATCACCGTGCCTGCTGCTGCTGAGCGTGCGTATACAACTCTTGAATTTCTGCAAAGAGATTCGGAGGAATTATTCCCCTTAAATCCCCTCCTCCCTCGGGAGCGTGTAGCAGGTGTCCTGTGTCGCAGCCGCCTGGTCCCGCGGGGTTTAGCGATGATACGTCCGGTCCGGTCCGCGCCCCGTTCCGTTGCGCTGCTGGTGCTGGTGCTGGTGTGCCCGGCCAGCCCCCCGATTCTGAAGATCGTGTTTTGTGCTGCCCTCTCACTCACTCCTAGTGGCTGAGACCCATGCCTGTGACAAGGATGGAGATATACGAAAGCAGCGCTCTTCTGAATCTGACGGCTTGCTGACCGCGCCGCGGCCTTAGCGGAGGCATCACTTCGTGGTGCACTGAGGGGAGGAGAAGGCCTTTGAGCTCGCCCCGCCCCGCCCCGCCCCGCCTGCTCCTCTCGCCTCCTAGCCGCAGCGGCGCACAGCGCGCCACCGTCACGAACGCAACACGTCCCGAAACGAAACCGGGCCAAATGCAAGGCGTGAGCCTCTGTTTTTCGTCCCCTCCGCCTCTGCCCCTGGCTTCCATCTTCTCGGTACAATTGCCCGCTCCATTAGTAGTGCCTCCACCTGGAGAGGCCTGCAGGCAGGAGTGCCTGCCGCGCGGCTGCCGCCGACCACGCCGACGCTGCCCGGCCAGGCCGCTGTGCCAATATAAAGGCCAAGTTTATGCCCGTCTGATACCGGCGTGTCCCTCTGACCAAACGGACTAATTCAGTAAGAGGACACGACGCCAATTTGTGTGCGTAGGGGTGTCGCACCGGTCAGGCCCGGGCCAGCGGATATAAGCCCTCTTTTCCGTAAGTCCTCTCATTTCTCTCTCTCTCTCTCTCTCTCTCTCTCTCTCTCTCTCTCTCTCTCTCTCTCTCTCTCTCTCTCTCTCTCTCTCTCTCTCTCTCTCTCTCTCTCTCTATGTATCTCTGTCTCTCTGTCCCATCCATTCTCTCCCTCTCTCTCCTCTTTCTCTTTCTCTCTCGCGCGCAGGTGGTTGCACAACATTTAGCGGGCTGATTGTGTGCCGGTGAGACTCGGCGACAAGTGCATTGTGTGTGCCGCCTCCTTCGTTACCTCTGGCCACCCCCCTCCCCCTCTTCCCCCCGAGGTGCTTCTCAAATCAGTCTGCTCTAGCCTATTTGGCAGCGGCAGCCGTGTGGGTGAGGGTGCGCCCCCGCCTCCCCCTCCTCTCTCTCTCCCCCCCCCCTGCCTCAGCACCGCGCGTTGAGGCAGGCTCTGCTCTCGTGCGCGGCGGCGGCGATACCTTTGAAGCTAAATGTACGATTGTAAACACAAGTCTGCGTTGTTTTCATACGACTTTGCCGCTGTGAGCCGCTCTCTTAACTTGAGGCAGGCCCGGGCCGGGCCGTCCCCTTAGCATCAGCAGAAGCTTATGCGTCCAAACCAACCGCGCCCCGCGCCCTGAGCGATGAGCTGTGCTGCGGCTGCGGCTCTGGGCACTGAGCACGGGGAAGACTTCAAAAAGTCATTAAAAAATATTTTTTTAAATCAAAATTAAATCAAGAAGTAAAGCTGAAGAACCATCCGAAAATTCGAGAACAAATAAACAAAACAAGGGCCAAATAGAACACGAAAGGAATTTTGTGATAAGTATGGAACTTGTTCTTTACATAATTATGTGCTGTAGGGGTAGAAGTGTATAACGTGATGTGAGTCGAGTGAGTCCATTTTCATCTCCAGATTGTTTCTGTGTGTGTGTAGGGGAAGTTTTTCATTTTCTATGAGTGATTCGCTCCCTCCCCTCGCCTTTCATCCTCATCCTCCTACCTTGTCATCGTTTTCCTCCTCCGCCTTACTCTTCTCTTCTCCTCCTTGTACTTCTCCCCTTTCCTCCTTCTCTTCTTCACCCTCCTCATCCTCTCGCATCGCCCTCCCCATCCTCCTCCTCCTCGTCCTCATAACCATGCCGTGCATACCCCTGCTACCCCTGTCAAGGGGTAGCGACGGTCATCCCCCAACCCCCGCGCAGCGAGTGGTCCAGCGGGGCGGGCGGCGCCGCGATACCCCCCGCGCGCCTGGAGCCGGTCGCGCTACCCCGCGCCGCAGGTTGTCAACCCCACCTGGGCGCGCGCGCGCGCGCGGCATGCGGCCCGGGGGAGGGGAGGGAAGGGAAGGCCACCTCCGCCGTGCCTCGCGGCGCCCGAGAGCGAGAGAGATGGATGGATGGATAGATGGGTGGATAGAAGGGCGGGGGATTGACGGGCACGTGGCGAGATAGACTTGGCGTTCCTGGTCCTGGATGCGCCGAGCCCACGGTCCTTAAGCGCCTACAGTCGAACTCCACGTTTTGTGTCCGAGAACTTTGCCGCCCGCCACCACCTACACGACGACAATAACATGACACGAACAAAGTTTTTTGAAATTATTGACTTTGGCGCGCGCGCCAGGTTTGAGAGGAGATGAGGACGCAGTGGGACAGGGGGTTGGGTGATCGGTTAGAAAGCCCTCCCCCCCCCCACCTCCCCTCGCCCCCCGGAGGGGAAGCTCCAAGGACGCTGGGAGAAACTCTCACGCACACGGCAGTGAGGCCTCGCGGCACAAAAGCCAGCAAACCGGCGCGGCATGGTATTGAACTGCGCAATAATGTAGTGGAGGGCCGTGGAATAAAGGAGGACTCCCGGCAGGGCCACTAGGACTAGGGCGGCGGCAGCATGTGCCTGCTATTTGATCAAGTGTCAAAAAATAGGAAAATTACACTATCCTCATATATACAAATTTTGACTAAAATTTTTCGTAGTGTGTCTCTAATTAAAATTTGCCGGAAAAAAACAAAAAAACAATATTCGCTTTCGCAGTCAAAAATTAGCTGTCTCCGACTCAACTAATTTCATTATCTGTCAGAACTAGAAACTAGAACTTAGAAACGATACAACGTCTGACACAGGGCACGCACTTACTCCCACAGCTTCTACCTTTGCTACTGGAGCAAATTTTTGATTGCTACAGGGAATTTTTTTTTTTTCGTGTTAGTCATTTTAAATAATTCATTGCAAGTACTAGTTCTTTTTTTGCGGCTGTGCGAATCAGTTTTCGCCGCGTGGCCACGTGGCATTTTCATTTCCCCCTCTGTAATAGGTCCCTTTTGTGCGACGGGAGCGGAAGGGTGTCGGACGGATAGATGGATGGCTGGATGGATGCGAACTCGCGGCCCTGTCCACGTGCCAGTACCGCGCCGTCGGGTCGCGTCGCGGTGTCGCGCGTTGGTACTCCAGGAGGGCCCTCCCGCCCCGCCGCGGCAGAGCAGAGCCTGGCAGAGCAGTCAGCCGTCTCATTCCGAAGATCGCGCTCTCGTGCCTCCACCCTTGTCTCACCTGCGGCGGCGCCCTATGTCGGGGGTGGCAGGGCCCCATGAGTGCGACAAGGACGGAGGCAGGAGAGCTATCTTCGGAATCAGACGGCAGTCCAGCAGCGGCGTCAGGCGCCACGTGGAGCACGAGTTGGAGGAGAGAAGGGCTCTTGCCTCGCGTCGCTCTCGACAAAAGGACGGGGCGGGGGGGGGGGCAGGGGGGGGCAGGGGGGGGGGATAGGCAGGCGGACAAGCATGGGGATTGGGGAGGTTTAAAGGATCGTGCACCATGGTGGCGGTGGCGGCAGGGGGGCTTACAGCGAGAGAGAGAGAGCGGGGGAGAGGGAGAGAGAGAGAGAGAGAGAGAGAGAGAGAGAGAGAGAGAGAGAGAGAGAGAGAGAGAGAGAGAGCGCACTGTTAAAACCTTACAAAGCAAATGCTTTGTAAGCTTGCAAAGAATTTGGAAGCTTTGTATTACAAAGCATTTGCTTTGTAATACAAAGCATTTGCGCCCTTGCGAAGCATTTTGTTTGTAAGCTACGAAGGAAATGCTTTGTATTACAAAGCAAATGCTTTGTAATACAAAGCTGCCAAATGCTTCGCAGCTTACAAAGCATTTGCTTTGTAATACAAAGCATTGCTTCGCAAGGTTTTAACAGTGCGGGGGAGAGAGTGGGGAAGAGAGAGAGAGAGAAGGAGACGGGGTGAGAGCGAGAGAACGGGGGGGGGGGGGATGCGCGTTAGAAAGAGATGAAGAGAAGCGAGTGGCCCTCGCCACGAGTCAACACTCCCACCCCCGTCGCGCGGAGGCAACCCCAACCTCCCACAACGACACACTCGCGCGCTGTACCTGTTTGCGCGGCGGAGTGAGGTGGGGTGGGGCGGGGCGGGGCGGGGAGCGGCGCCCCCGGGCCCTGCCTGCGCATCACTCCGCCCCTTCCAGCAGCTTCCACACCGCGCGCTCTGCTGCCCCGTATCACCCCGCATCACCCCGCCCCGCCCCGCCCCGCCCCGCCCCGCCCCGCCACCCGTGTAGTTCGACCGCTCGCTCACAGAGCGCGCCCCTCCAGCTTCCCCATCCATCAAACTAAACAAACTTTCCCTCTCACCTCCCTATCCCCCCGGACTCGCGCGTTGTGTGCCGGCGAAGTTCCAGCACACCGGAGCTGCGAGCTGTATCTCTACTCACCGTGCCGAGCTTGGTAAAGCTGCTGACTGCCACCACCGAACTTAAACGACACCCCATCCCAACGTAATTAATTAAATATAATAATAATTGCATAATGGGCACAAGTCGCATCTGTTAATAGGTTGGATTTTTTTTTCCATTTCCTGGACGTTTTGCCTTTTTTTTTTTTCGAAAATATATTTTTTCCTATGCTGTACTATGCCCGAGGAGGCAATAGCTCTGAAATTTTTATGTATCTCCGTACTTTAGAAAAATTCAGAAAAAATTAGAAAATCTCACAAAAAAATCAGGAAAATGCTCAAAATTTTGGTGAAATTCAAGTATCACAAAAATTCACAAAATGTGCACACCAAAACTCAGAGTTGTTTCCTCCTCGACCATGCCGTCGCATGAAGCGCGCGCTCTGCCGACACCCCGCGCCTTCATTTGAATACGAGTGGGACACGCTCAGGTGCGCGCTGCGGCGCGCCGCGCTCCCCGCACCTGCCCAGCTGCATGCAGCTGCCGTGCTACACGGCCGCACCGCGCCGCACCGAGGAGGTGTCCTCTGTGTGTGATGTCTGGACGATTACCGCCGCGCAGCCTCGCCCCGCCCCACCCTGCCCGCACACCCCCACACACACCAGCCGACTTTTTCCGAAGTATGCGCTCTCCCCGCCCTGTTGTCTCTCTCGCACTCATGGGCTTCACCGTATAGGTGCGATAGTGACAGAGCGAGGAGGGCGCTCTTCGGAATAAGTCGGCTGCGCGCTGCTGCAGCGGGGGCTGCGGTGGCCCGGCCCCGCGGGCCGTTGCCCCTGGTCAGTATGGCGTGATAAGGCAGCCCAGCAGGGCGTGGCGCGGAGTGCCGCGCCGCCCCTGCGGTGCCTGCGGTGCCTGCGGTGCCTGCGGTGCCCCCCGAGGGGCCAGTTGCCGCTGCGGGGCGGCCCCGGCCTGCTGCGCGGGAGGCAAAAGCGAGCGCGCGAGCGCGCTATTCCACCGGAAGCGGCGTTAATTAAAACTAAAAGGTTAGCATGCGCGCCCCGTTATCAGCCGCCGTATAATTTGGGGCAGAATGTCGCTGTCCGCTCGGGCAGCTCGTGCAAAGTGCGGCACACGAACAGCAGTGTGTGCAGCAGCACCGCGCCGCCGTGTACCGCGCGCCAAAGCGTCTTACAAACCTCAGCGCGTCCTCAGAGGCGCTAACCGTCACTGTTAGAGTTAGAGGAGGAGGAGGAGGAGGAGGGGAGGGAGTGTTAGGCGGGTAAGAAGAAAGAGAGAGAGAGATGAACCTGGCGTGTGGATGCGTTACGGTCCAGTTGGCAAGACAGGCCTAGTGCTCCATTCAAGACGACATGGGCTGAGCTGCATTGGAAATGTCCACGCCGCCGGGGCGGGGCGGGGCGCGGCGGTGCTGCGCTGCAAGTGCAGCAGCAGGGCTGACCGACCAGCAGCAGCGAGCGGCCAGGATCGGATTCAGATCAAGGTGGCTGCATTTTAATTGCTGAACACAGCTCCGCGTCCTGTCGTGCATGCGTCGTGTAAAGTCGGGGTCCCCGCTCGGCGGCGCGGGAAATAAATTCGTCCGTCCGAATTGTGCCGGTTACTTCGAGTTATGCCTGGAGAATATTGGTGTTTAATTAAAATGAATATTTTTTTTTTTGATTGATTGAAGTTTAGAAATGTGTCATAATATTTGACGAACTTGAAAATTGCACCTAGTGCACTTTGCACTTCATTTTGTTAGAATCAATATTATTCAACCCCTGACCCGACTAACCAACCAGGCCCTTTGACCGATCTACGAGCTCGTCTACAAGACGGCCTCTATTTCTGTTGTTCGAACTCCTTTTCTTTTCCTCCATCACTGCTCTTGGGATGCGGCGACACTTTGCCCGTGATTTCCTCCCCCCCCTGTGTGACCCCACCCCACCCCGCCTCGCCCCACCCCGCCCCGCCCCTGCACTAATGCTATTTCCACAGGGGCGCCGCGCCGGCTTCCCTTTCGCCGACTTTCGGTCTTATTGCGAGGCTGCTCACGACGTGCGCTGCGCACAGTGCGACCGTGCCGGGCCGGGCCAGGCGGAGCGAGGCGAGGCCTGCTATTTAAATTTATTGACGACTGGGAATGCAATCCGAGCCCCAGTGCGGCGCGGCGGGGGCCTCGGCCAGACTTGTGCACACGGCCGTCGCGTCGTCCTTTTGTCCGTCCGGAGTGGAGGTGGTGTGAGAGAGAGAAAGAGAGAGAGAGAGAGAGAGAGAGAGAGAGAGAGAGAGAGAGAGAGAGAGAGAGAGAGAGGTGGAGATCCACGGCGATGGTGGTAGTGCGGCGGCGCGGCGGTGGCGCGGCATCCCGATTTGCTTCCCTGGCTGCTGGGAGAAAATATGTATTTTGTCGCGCAGGCTGCGCCTATCGAGAACAGCGTCTTGCGTTACAGCGCTAACGCCCCTGGTTACTGCTGCATTGCTTCTCTCTCTCTCTCTCTCCCTCTTCCTTTTTATCTCCTTCGGCCGCGCTGCTCCGCCTGGTGGCCGGTACCAAATTATCCCTTTGCAGCCTCCCCCGCACGCCCTGCTGCTGCCCGGGGGCAGGCTGCAGGCTGCAGCAGCTGCATTGGCTGGCCGGCCGGCCGGCGCTTCGTGCGATGCGGTGCGGCGCGGGGTACCATATTACTTTGCGATCTCTTTCGCAGATCAGCAGCATAAGCAGCAAAGGAGGAGGAAGTGGCGCGCCTATATATGCTCACGGCGCAGAGCAGAGCTGGGCTGGGCTGGGCAGTCCATCACACGGCGTGCGGGGCGGCGAAGGACGCCCGGGTCCCGTCCCATCCCGCGCCCCGCGCCCAGCGGACGCGTCCAGCCGTCTGACTCCGAAGATCGCTGTCCTTGTCGCGCTAATGGGGCGCAGCCATCCCCAACGTAGGACGCCGCCATAGGTGCGGCAAGGATGGAGGTAAGAGAGCGATCCTCGGAATCAGTCGGTGGCAGCTCGCGCGGGGTACGACGGTCTCTTGCTCCTCCCGCTGACCGCCCCGCCCCGGTGAGTTATGCCCCACCCCACCTTGCCCCACCCCACCTTGCCCCACCCCACCCCGCCCCGCGGCGCCGTGCCGGCCACTGCTGCCACCCCTCCGCCACCCGGGCGTAGCGCAGCGCTCGGCTTACAAGCGTGCCAACCACCACAGCAGGCTGGACAATTAAACGCCTCCCAGACGCGCGGGCCCGAGCGGAGGGGGAAGGCTGGGGGCTGAACAGAACAGATGAAAACGAAACTTTTGTTTTGTAAGCGGGTTGGGCCCCGTTGGGCCCTTGCTATCGCCCGCCACCATCACTCCCCGCCCCCCGCTGCACCTTTTCTCCCAGCCGAAGGACTGGCCCCGACTGCCCCGACCTGGACGGCTCCCTCGAGCTCATTCATCAACTTAAAGGCTTAATTAATTTTGCGCAATTGGGTTGTCTGGGGTTGTCACTCGTAATGGTCCCGACATAGGACGTCGAAATTTGATCCTTACGTCCTCCTCACTCACACATATGCACACATGATGCATCCATACGCGCTCGGACACACACACACACACACACACACACACATTCATACACATTCCTCACCGCTGCCGGATGAGATACGGGGCGAGTTACGTTCGCTCGTGTTCGCTGGTGATTACGCGTGATATAAAAAAAAAAGTTGGTGCACACGCGACACCTCCTCACTTGCTCGCACGCGCGTTCAGCCAAGGATAAAAAGAGTGCGAAAGGGATAATGGAGTAAGAGAGAGAGAGAGAGAGAGAGAGAGAGAGAGAGAAGACAGGAACAACTGTATTGATTTGAGGTTTACACGCGGCGCGCGCGTGCCGAACTTGTCGGCATCGCACCGCGGGACGTTTGAACACATCGTCGCGTCGCAGGTAAATCTAACTCGCCCGGTCGTAATTTAGGGAAAAATTTCACGTCAAGGTTTTCCTTTTTAGCAGATGATACGAATGTGTCAGCCTGCTTTTCTTCTTTTTTTTTTTTCAAATTAATTTTTTGGGCTACAAGATATGTGCACGGATGTGGCGTGTGACATGTAGGAATGTTTGCGGAGGAAAGACTAAAGGAAAGAAAGTGAAGCAAACGTTTCGTTTGCGCCGCAAATACGTATAGTAGGCGTCCGGCCGGCCATACGAACCGCGCGTACCGCGCTGTCCGCGCGATAAGGCCATGCAGGCGGGTGTAAGTTCCGGGGTGACCAGACGCAGGGCCTTATTGAGGGAGGTGGCGCCGCCGGGGCCGGGCTCGCGGGGCCGCCCGGCTGATAGCCGTTGTATATGTTTAGCGGACAATCACCGGCGCTCGGGGTGCGTATCGCCGATCGCGGCAAATAAATACATGCAGCGCCGCTTGCGGTGCGCGGCGGCGGGGGCGGAACCAGGGAGGGGAGGGAGGCGGGGTGCCGAGATATTTCTCATAGCGATCGCACCTGCTGCATACTGCGCCTCCTGAAGGAGTTCTCAAACGGGTGGGGGCCGACGACGACTCGGAACGCGTCCGAATGCACAGGTGAGAGCGAGAGGGCGATACTCGGAGATACTATTCGGTTACAGCATCTTATACTCGCACCTACGGTTCCGTACGCGTTCCACAGGTCCCGCGGCCCGGCCCGTTTTAGAACTCTGCGCCTCCTAGTGTTGCTAGAAAAGTGAGGCAAAACACCGCGCAATACACCTGTGTGCAGGTGGCGGTGTCTCCGCCTGCCTACGAGGCAACTCCCCTGCACTCGTGCACAGATGTAGCCTAGTAGGCAGGCGGAGGTGCAGTCCCGTCCCGTTACGCAGAGGTGTATTGCGCCATTCGGACTGCCGCGCGCTCCTCGTATCTCATGTTTTATATTTTTTTATTTGCTGGTTTTCCTGCGGTGGCCCGCGCGCGGGAAATGCACGCGTCAATTGATAGCACCGCTGCTTAACAAACGCTCCGCTGATTGGCCGACTTATCGCCACATCTCTGATTGCTGATTGGGCGCACTGCTGTTCCGGCGGCGGCGGGGAGGTGCGGTACATCTCGCGCGCGCAGCTCGAGGAGAGAGACTCCAGCGCGCCCGCACTGCTCCAGCTGGACTCTCCAGCAGCCGCGGGCCCAGTCGGGGCGGTGCGGTACATCTCGCGCGCGCAGCTCGAGAAGAGAGACTCCAGCGCGCCCGCCCCTCGCTCCAGCTGGACTCTCCAGCAGCCGCGGGCCCAGCCGGGGCGGTGCGGTACATCTCGCGCGCGCAGCTCGAGGAGAGAGACTCCAGCGCGTCCGCCCCGCGCTCCAGCTGGACTCTCTAGCCAGGCCGGGTGCTCCTCTAGGACCGGCACGGCCTTCTCCCCCTCCCGAAGAGCTGCGCGGTACGGCGCGGTGCGCTCAGCATATCGTAAAGCTGGATCAGTATTTATCGTCCTACCGTGGCATGTCATTGTGCACGCGGCTCTCTGGAGGCTCCAGGGGGGGAGGGGGGAGGGAAGGACCACGGGCGCTGCTGGAGTAGAGGGGGGGGAGGGGTACTTCGAAAGATCATTGTACGCAAAAAAAAACAAACATAACATAAGTTTAAAAAAAAATAGAAATAAAATGAAGCAAATACAAAAACTAAAAACTGAGAAAAAACAAACCAGAAACTGAAATAAAATTGAAAAATAAAAAATCAGACATTGGGATGAAAGACCAAGATTTTTCACAAAGTGACGGAAATTTTCCTTGAGAAATTAGAAGAAAAATCCAAACAAAAAAATCTTAAAAATCAGAAGTAAAAAAAATCACTGTACACATTCTGTATGAGTGATTCTCCCCCCCCCCCCCTTCCCCTCGTAGTGCATGCATGCGCCGCAATGTGGGACACTCTTTCTCCCCATGACTGATTTTTTTTCTTTTTTTTTTAAAAATGATTTTCATTTGACTGTGTAGAAACTCTTGTCCAGCGAGGACGGAGAAGCAGTTTCTCATCGCTGATGTGGCCTGCGCACCCCCCTGGGCCCCCGCCGCCGCCGCCACCGCCCCGTGTCTGCCCCGGGGGCCCCGCGTGCTCCAGCCCCTCCGGGGGCACCCCCCGCGCTGCTCCGGGGGCGTACGCGTCTGTCTGTGTGTGTGTGCGCTTGTATGTGTGTGTGCTTGTATGTGTGTGTGCTTGTATGTGTGTGTGCTTGTATGTGTATGCGCGCGGGAATACGCCGCCGCGGCGCGGCGCTTTCAGCCCTAATTTGGCGCTGAGGAGCGACAAGCGTCACAGTGAAAAATGGGGGCAATTCCTGGGGATTAAAAACACACACACACACACGCACGCACGCACGGTCACAGGACGCGGGTGGCGCAGAGGGGGCGCCCTCGCCCGCTAATTGCTGTGACGGTTGATGACGTCAGTGGTGTGATAATACTCAGCTAATCGCGCAGACTGATCTCCACTGTCACACTGCTTCTCCGGGTTATCTAGCTCAGAATTTTTTCTTCTTTTTGCGCGTGTCTCTCTCTCTCTCGCTCTTGTTTCATCTTGACGTTGGAAAGACCAAGACGCGTGAATACTCGAGGAGTCGCCGGGGAAGGAAGGCAGAAACTCTCGAATACACCTGTGGGAGACAGAGACTGCTGGTATGTCCGCCTGCCTTCTGGGCATACTCATAAGACTTCGTACAATGTGAAAAAATACGATTTCACGAAATCCTGGTAGGCACGAAGTTCGTTTATGTTTTTGTTTCACAAAATACTTCGGTGGATGATGGTTTATGTAGAAATTTAATTGAAAATTTCTAGCCTTATGAATCATGTTATTGAATTCGCTTTATCTCAGAGTCACTAGTACAGCGAGTCACATGCCAAATTTTAGATTTCTAGCTCAAACGATTTAGAAGTTAGTCTAGTCTTTCAGTAAAAATTGTCCGATCAGCTTGATTTTTGAACTGTAGGCTCGTTGTGCAATGGGCATTCGAACATTGCTTTAACATATTTATTCTAACGTGTCGTTCGAAATTTTATTTTTTGAACTACCGTCCATGAGTTGAATCAACAGCCCTTTCCACCCAGCTATGGTTCTCCTCCCGTGCGCGCCGGGCAGGGCAGAGGGGCCGCGCGGGCCGAGGGGCCGAGCGGCCGAGCACCAGCGACAATGCCGATTCGGCTTGGCTCGCCATCGGAACTGGCACTATTCGCAGTCGGCTGGAGGAGGCGTCGCCGCCTTATAGACAGAACGGGGGGAGTTTGAGGTGGGAGTGCCCAGTCCTATCCCTTTCGTGGTTCTAGGCTGGGCTGGGACCTCGCTCCACTCAACAAAAGAAGGCCGGTGGCTCGGCGGCTCGCTCACGCGTACTCCTCGCGACTTAACTCGCGTCCACTACCGAGAGATGGCGCCACTAGCGCACGAAGCGAATTTAACTATCTATTTTACCCGAACGAAATGTTATACAGCCGAAATGACTGTGAAAACAGGAGTTTCAGACCCACGGAAATCGTTTCCCAAAGAAGTTCAATGGATTCGTAAAATTATTCACGTAAATGTACACCATTTCAAGAATTCTGCTCACCAGATTAAAGTCAAACTTCCCAAACAGTTTTCTGCAGGTGCAAAACCACTGTAAACGTATTCAGTTCGCCATGTCAACGTTCCGATAACTTTACACAATGATTTAAAGTCGCGAGGTGGGACCCTCTCAGCCCCCGGCCGTGGCGGCCATGGTTGAAGGAGGGCCGGCGGGGCCGGCGACACGGCGCCTCACGCGTCCGCCTCAAACCAACCTAGAATATATTTGGCAAGTTTTTAATTTCGTGACGATCTTAAGTTATGTTGCAGTTCTTTAGCACACAGGTATGGGAGGCACTACACATTCACAGGGAACGCAGAGGCAGACTTGGTGAGAGCCAGCCCCCCAGCGGGCCAGCTGTCAACAACCCGCCTTGACAACCACTAAATCGAACCACCAGCCAAGAATTAAAGGGTCCTAGTTTCACATTTGCCACACACTTACCATTAAATGAAACAGACAATTAAAATATTAGGTCAAAACTCTCTGTGAGAGCCCAAATCGTGAATTTTATCCGCCTCACATTCCCAACACAAACATGGCGCCGAGCGGGCCAGCTATAAACAACGCCGCCTTGGTGTCCACTCAAACCAACTCAAAATATATTTTGCTAGTTTTAGATTTAGTAACAACGTAAAATGATGTTGCAGGCCTTTAGTAAACAACTGTGGAAGCATCCACGCAATACCACGGAACACAAGAGTAGACTTATTTGTATCTTTTAATGAAAACATGAGCTGAGGATTCACTCTGAGGTTGGCGGTATTGTCACAAGCCCCGCCCAAGGCCAAATTACAGTCCCAGCCAACAATCAGGAGCCACGGCGGCCAGCTAGTGGTCACGTTTGAAAGTCTCCTGGTGGTGAACCCTTTAACATGGCGTGAATCTGCAACGATTCTGACGTGACCACTCCTTGCGTTGACACTTTTGGATATCGAGGTACAAAGCAACAGGCGACCGTTTTCATTGGCTGGATTTTCGCGCGAAATAATGTTATTGGCCAGAGCCGACTCGGCTCCATGACGAGTCGAGTATTACCATAGAAACAAAGATTTTAAATCGAAATTTCTCAAAATTGGCCACCAACTTTGAGCTAGCATTTCAGCAGTGAACTAAGGAGATCGAGTTCTACTTCTCTGCCAAGTCTTATCAAAATCCTATAGAAAAATCAGGATTTAGGTAAGGGGCCGTGCTAATAAAAAAAAAATACGATTTCACGAAATCCTGGTAGACAACGGAGTTTCTATAACTATGGTAAAATTATTGTGAGTGTATAATAAGACTGTAAGAAAACGCAGTAGTTTTGTTTAGTTTACGATAGTCAAGATAGTGACTAAATTATTATAAATTCGATTTGATAAGGCGGGTTTCAAGCAATGAATACTCTCCGACTGTTAGGCCGTCATCTAAACGCCAGGAAAAAGAGAGAAAAGAAGCTCTCCTTCTGACAGCAAAAAATGGGCGGCGAGGTCACGGCCGGAGCGGAACGTCAACAATACCGTCCCCTCCACCGAGCGCACCGAAGGGGCGAACCGGGGACCTAAACCTAGCGACTTTAACTATTTATTTTAGCTGAACGAAATGTTAGGCAGCCGAAATTAATGTGAAAATAGCAGTTCCAGACCTGCGGAAATCGTTTTGCAAAGTTTCATGGAGGTTCAAAACGTAGGAACACAAGTGATTTACGAAAATGATACACGTAAATGTACACCATTTCAAGAATTCTGCTCACCAGATTGAAGTCAAACTTACCAAACCGTTTTCTGCAGGTAAAAAAGTACTATTTACGCATTCAGTTCGCCTTGTCAACGTTTCGATAACTTTATACAATGATTTAAAGTCGCGAGGTGGGAGCCTCAGCTCCCGGCCGAGGCGGCCATGGTTGAAAGACGGCCGGCGACACAGCGCACGCGCGTCCACCTCAAACAAACCTTGTTTACACAACGTGCCAACCTAGAAAACATGAAAAGGATCACTAATCCCCCTACGTTACGATTTGAAATTATTATCTTAGGTTGGCAGAAGTGCGCCGCAGTCGACTGTTCGTTCGGTAAAAATGAAGTAGGTTTCGAAAGGGCGGTATGGTGGTCACGTGCGAATTTCAGTGGTGTCATCTCTTTCTTGAGCGTTTCACTGAAGCAGAGCTTTGTTTGAACGCAGACTTTAGAGGTTTCTCTTTCGCTCCGTGTTGGCTCGACTCCGCCTAGCCCCACCACGAAAAACTATCCCCTTCTCCTGGTGATTTCAGCTGACAAGTCGAGCATTACCATAGCAACTGAAATTTCAATTCAAATTTACAGAAAATCTGTAGTTTAAATTTCTATTAAACTTTCAGAGTGAGTATACAAGTTTACATACTATAACTGTAGGTAATATTATAAAAATCGTTGGAGCGGATTTTTTCCTCCCGTAAGGGGCCATATAAAACAATTGACAGACGTTTCAAAGCGATTTTAGAAGGCAACTCCGTTGCCTAAAAATCGGATCCTGAGACAAAACCATGAGGCTACTTCGTGCCTAAAAATACCGTTGAAGATTTACGATAGATTTTGTAAATTACCATTAAGCTCGAAGTCGATAGGTATAGTGCTTACAAATGCTTGTAATTTTACGATTTGTAAATTGTAATTCTACGAATGCACCTTGTGGCATATTTCCCCGTAAACCTACAATAATTTTTCGCCGTGGTAAGGCATAAGCGGATATACACCTGTGTGGCACGTACCGGTATCTTCGTGTCGTTGGATGAAGTTTTGCCGAGGGGTAAATAACTCCGAATTTTGATGTACACCACTAATTCAAAATTCGCACTAATTCAAAGTAATTCACGCGAATTCAAAACTAATTCACGCGAATTCAAAACGAATTCAAAACAAATTCAAGCGAATTTAAGGAATGACCTCAGAAAATACACGCACATCTGATCCAAATTATTCTCTCAATTACATGATTAAATAGGATTTTTACTAAATTATTGTGAATTATTTCGATTTATTCAAAATTATTGGTAATTAACTTGCAACTGCGCAAAATAATCACAATTATTTCAATTATTTTTTAAAACTTTTCAGAAACAAATTTTGCTCTGCAATTGAAAGGGTGGCGTGAAAACATGGAAAATTTTTGCGGCAGTAAACCTCCCGAAGGAGGTTGCGGTTCCCGCCAGGCACAGGGCTTTTACCCCCTGTGGCAGCCAACTGCTTCGGTGTTCCATGGGAACCGGCGCTTTGCTGACTGCGATCCTATCGCGCAATTCGACAGATTTGATCCCCGTACCACCATTGGCCTACCCCTAGAGGTACGAGCGGTGTCAAGGGCGTTAGACTTCCTGATCCCAGTTTCAGAGGCCTTACCTCAGAGGGGTACGCGGGATTCGAACCCACAACCCCGAGTGCCGACACGTAGCCAGAACAGGAAGCGACCCAACGCCCAGAGCCACCGAGCCAACGGCGGTGAGACGTGTTTAACTTCTATTTGACCTGCCATCCAGCTGCGGCCAAAGGGAATGTCAAGCGCGAAAAACACTTTCCCGAGTGGGAGTCGAACTTCGGACCACTCGGTTCAGTGTTGCGCGCTCTACCAACTGAGCCACGACGCCACGATGACTGTACAGTGCGACGGGTTCGAGTTGTATTTGCCGTATCCTGCAGCCTCCAGCCAGGAGGACAGGGCAAATACAACTCGAACCCGTCGCACTGTACAGTCGTCGTGGCGTCGTGGCTCAGTTGGTAGAGCGCGCAACACTGAACCGAGTGGTCCGAAGTTCGACTCCCACTTGGGAAAGTGTTTTTCGCGCTTGACGTTCCCTTTGCCCGCAGCTGGATGGCAGGTCAAATAGAAGTTAAACACGTCTCACTGCCGTTGGCTCGGTGGCTCTGGGCGTTGGGTCGCTTCCTGTTCTGGCTACGTGTCGGCACTCGGGGTTGTGGGTTCGAATCCCGCGTACCCCTCTGAGGTAAGGCCTCTGAAACTGGGATCAGGAAGTCTAACGCTCTTGACACCGCTCGTACCTCTAGGGGTAGGCCAATGGTGGTACGGGGATCAAATCTGTCGAATTGCGCGATAGGATCGCAGTCAGCAAAGCGCCGGTTCCCATGGAACACCGAAGCAGTTGGCTGCCACAGGGGGTAAAAGCCCTGTGCCTGGCGGGAACCGCAACCTCCTTCGGGAGGTTTACTGCCGCAAAAATTTTCCATGTTTTCACGCCACCCTTTCAATTGCAGAGCAAAATTTGTTTCTGAAAAGTTTTAAAAAATTAATTGAAATAATTGTGATTATTTTGCGCAGTTGCAAGTTAATTACCAATAATTTGGAATAAATAGAAATCATTCACAATAATTTACTAAAAAATTCTATTTCATCATGTAATTGAGAGAATAATTTGGATCAGATGTGCGTGTATTTTCTGGGGCATCCCCGAATTCAAAACGAATTCAAGTAAATTCACAAAAAGATCACACCCTTACAGAAATGTTTTGTACCGAAATCAGCCCGAAAATCGGGCGATCCTCGGTACAACCCGAAACTACCCGGGTTGTACCGAAAATACATCCGGATTTGCTAAAAATCAGTAAGATTCCGGTACAGCCCGCGGATGAGTTTCGGAGTAGCCCGAACTACGGGTAGCCCGAAATGAATCCGAATGTGAGGCTCGATAATCCCCTCTAATTCCCCCCCCCCTCACCCCCTGCTACCCCAGCTTTCCCCCTCCCCTCCTGCTCCCCGCCTCATAAGGGTGGAAGCCTACAAACTGTAAAAAATCTCCATGGCCGATTTCCTATAAATGTATCTTACTTTTCCACCGCTTTTAACACATACACTTATACAACTAATTAGTTTTTTGGAAAGAAAGGCAAGATCAATAGTTCATGGTTGAACACAACAAAAATATTAGAATATCAGGTACACTGCTTGTGAGTTCATGTCGCGAAGCTCTCCCGCCAGCAAACTTGGGCAGTCCGTCGCGACGTTCTTCCTCTGACATGCTACCATCCTGAACCGTGCCAATAATACGAAGTCACACGTCGTCCGCGATAGCTGCAAAAAGTATGCGTGGTGCCGTGGTCCGTGGTCTCCTCAGGAGACTCTCCTGCTGTGCACATGTACGTCCGCACACAACGGCTGTCAGCAGCACACTGGCACTGGCGAGCGAGCTGTGCTTGCTTGTTCTGCTCCTTGCTCGCCGAGCACCCACCAGGTAGCCGGAAGCCTACGACTCCTGGTCCAAAGGGAAGCGGGCACCAGGAATTACCCCAAAGCTTAAGGCTACCCTCCGCTTCCCACCTCCACCCAGCGCGCCGGCCGATGCAATGCCTGGAAGGAAAATACCCCGCCGAATCCTGTGCGAGGCAGCGGGGTGATGGAACAGCCCGAAAACAGCCCTAAATTCTTTCTCTCGGATGGTTGCCGGGCTGTCCGGTAACACCGGGCATATTCCGGACTGCCCTGAGTGCTGCAAGCACGGGCTCGGGCTAATTCCGGGCTGCCCTGGAACATATGTGGTACTGTCCGAACGATTCGGGCCGGTTCCGGTGCTGCCCAGGGCAAGTTTCGGTATGGTTTCTTTTCGTAAGGGCAATAATTTCAAAAAAAAAAAAATTCAAAGCTAATTCAAAACGAATTCAATTCAATTTAGACAAATTCAATTCAAATTCACGCAATTTGTACACCGAATTCAGAGTTGTTTACCCCTCGAGTTTTGCCTACTTTGCCTACGCCTCGCGATTCTGCGCTGCCGTCCCTTCGAGCAGTAGGGCGCAGGCACACACCCGCCCCGCCCGCCTCGTGCATCTGTCTATCTGTCGGTCGCGCCGCACGCCATCGATCTATCGATCTCTCATCGGGACATCGTAACCACTCAATCACCCGCGCCCGCCTGCTTGCCTGCGCCGCGGCTCGGCTGGACGTACCCTGTCGACAATTTGTTTGGCGCGCGCGGATCGGTATCGCATCTGATCGGGCGGATCTCTGTGGCGCAGCAGGGGCGGGGCGGGCGAGGGGTCCCTTCTCTAGAAATTTAAGCGTACGCCGATTTTTCTTGTTTTCCGTGATTTTCCTTGGTTTTGACTGTTTTTTTCTGATTTCTTTCTGATTTCTTCTCTGATTTTTAACGTGTGTTTTCCTTCTGTTTTTTCCTTAGTTTTTCCCGATTTTGTTCAAGGGTATGTACCTTTTTTTTGTGTGTGTGTGAAGGACCCGTCGGGCAGGGTCGGGCGGAGCTCTCGGCTCCGCCTGCAGGAGTCGTGCGTCCTGAAGCTATCAATACGGTAGTTCGTTTACAACTTTGCCTCCCCCACCCCGTCACCAGTCACCACCCCCTTGCGGAAACAGAGGAACTGTTGCAGAGGAGCGGGGCCGAAAGACCGTACTTTTGCATCACGGAATTGGTAAGAACCAGTAGGAGAGCTGGGGTCCGCACTACAAACCCAACAGTCAACTTCATACACTGTTCCTAAAGCGTACTTCAAAGCACGCATTAGGAAAGGCATGCCTCCCAAGGTATGCACTAGGAAGTGCATGCCTGCCATGGTATGCAGTTAGAAGTGTGTACTTACCATAGCATGATGCCATAGCAGGCATGCACAGTAATATTAGTTTCTTGTATTTCAAGATCTTTTTTGGATCTTATGGAGAATACCAGTGGACATCCAAGACAGATATTGAAATACAAGAAACTATTTTTACCGTGTGCACCTCCAAGTGCATACCATGGCAGGCATGCACTTCCTTGTGCATACCATGGCAGGCATGCATTTCCTAATACGTGCCTTGAAGTACACATTAGGAACAGTGTATACTAAGTTGACTGTTGGTTTTGCAGTGCGATTGGGTCTGGTATGGCTGTGCTGTGTACGCGTGCGCGCGGGCCTCGCCTAGCCTCGCCTAGCTTTGCCCAGCTTTGCCTAGCTTCGCCTAGCCTCGCGCAGCCCCCGCGGCCGCCGCTGCGCGTCACTCCCTCATCCTCGCGGCGAATTGTCATGCCCTTGTCTTGCGCTCCGCCACGCTGCGCCACGCCGCCTCGCTCCGTTTCGCCTCTATCCGATGGCAGGACGCCAGGCGTCAATCACTGCGTGATATTTTAGCGTCGGAGCCCTCGGGCGGGGCGGGGCGGGGCGGGGCGGGGCGGGGCAGGGCGGGCCCGTGCGGGTGGAGCATAGTGGGCTAGCGACAGCCGCTCGCCGGCCGCCCCGCCCGGAGGAGATATCACACCCGAAGCGATTTATTGTGATAGCGGCAACCCTTGTGGACGGGCTGTGCTGTCACGCGCGAGAAAGGGTAGATAAAAAAAAAGTAAAAAAAATATCTCTATTTGAGGTGTGGAAGGGATAGCATAGCGCGTTGCGAAAAAAAATCTCACACTGGAGATAAGGAGGTCTGCTGCTGTCTTGTCTACCAAATACGTGTGTGTGTGTGTGTGTGTGTATGTGTGCGTACTCCACCGAGAATGAGTATGTGTATGTGTGAGCCGTGTGTTTGTTGAGTCATGAAGGCGCAATCAGAGGCTGATTTGTACCCCTCTCTCCCTCTCTCTCTCTACCTGCAGACGTGTGCGAGAGTGTGTTGTAGCGGGTGTGGGACGCATGATGATGAATGATTCCAGGTCCGCTGCCCCACCCCTTCACCTTCCACCCCCTCCATTCTCTCTCTCTCTCTCTCTCTCTCTCTCTCTCTCTCTCTCTCTCTCTCTCTCTCTCTCTCTCTCTCTCCCCCTATTTTACCGCGCTGCATTATTAGCGGACTTCATCCCACCGACAGCATAACCTAGCGCCACGGCCGCAGGCCGCATCATATAGCAGCGCCATCATCAGTATTATTTCCAGTATAAAATTATGATAGTAATATTTTTTCGTTATTACTATTATTTTTATTATTATTATTTTTATTATTATTATTATTATTATTATTATTATTATTATTATTATTATTATTATTATTATTGTGGGAGCTGCAACTTTATTTTTGGCAGATATTTCGAAATGGTTTGTGGTGCAAGGTGGCGCCCGCCTTCCGCTACACGTTGCCACGCCCCCACCACACTCTTACCGTGTCGATCTTTGTCGGCCACCTGATTCCATCCATCGCCCGTAAAGCCCCAGATAGGGATCTCTCTCTGCTCCGCCCCACGCCGCCGCCCCGCGCCGCCCCGCGCCGCCCCGCGCCTCCCCGCACCGCCACCTGCTGCTTCGCTGCTCCGACGAGCGGATGCTGCTGTATGGAGCTCCCACACTCGCTCACCTCGCTTTGACCGCACACTCTCAATCATAGGAGCCGCCGAAAAAGGCGGGCCGTTTGCAGGTTTGGCCGCCGACGGGTGCCCCGCCCCGCCCCGCCCCGCCCCGCCCCGCAGTCAGTTCGAACATCCACCAGCCGCTGTTGCTGCGGGGGCGCCGCTCCGCTCGCTCGCTGCGGCCTCCGGCCTGTGCGCAACCTGTTGAGCGCCCCCGGCGGCCGGGCAGGGCGTGGCGGGGCGTGGCGCGGCGCTCGAAAAATGTGGAGCAGATCGAAGAGCGATGGCCTTGCTGCCAGCAGCGGAGCATTGTCGTGCACTGTCAGAAATTCTGCGCTATAAGTGAAACAAAACACGACCATAACGACCATGGATCAGAGATAGACAGCCTAGCTTCTATCGACGAAATATTTATGTCACTAAAGTCTCATTGCTTGGAGCGATATATAGCAAATGCAGAATAATTTAAAACAGTCCGCACTAGAATAACGCTCAAGACACGTACGCTTTAAAAATAATACCACTCACTAAATTCTTATGAACATTTTTAATCGTGCTTGTGAATTTTTTTGCACTTGCTCCACTCATGCAGTTTTAAGCCTATATGCACAATTATGAACAAATTGCATATTTTGTGCTCAGCTGTGACAAAAATTGCTCATAATTGCGTATTAAAAATGCATAAGCTGAGCATGAGCAAAAATAACATCATCTCAAGAATGTAGTGTGTACTTTGGTCAGGTAATTTCAGTTCGCAACTGCAGCAATCGGCCGTCCATTGTCTCTTTACCGTTACTTATGAACACCATGCATTAGGGGTTATCGCTTTAGAACTAGATTGAGGTGTTGTTACACAATAACGAATTTTCGTTGCTCGCGGGCGCGCATTGTCGGCCTATTCTCTGGACTGCTGACCACGCGATCTCCGCCACTGCCACTAGTCCAGCAGGCAAAGACAGCCGTTTGTCGTTCAGAAGATCGCTCTCGTTCCTCCGTCCTTGTCGCACGTGTGGCGGCGCTCTATATTGTGCGACAAGGACGGAGGCGCGAGAGCGATCGTCGGAATCATGAGACGACTGTCGCGCGACCTCTCTGCTGCGGGTCACGGGAGGGGGGAGAGAAGGGGGTGTTGTTGGTCCCGTGTGGGAAAACGTGCATCTCGAGACGGGACGGGAGGGGAGGGGGGAAGTTTTCTCTGAGGGGAGGAGGACTCTCGAGGCGACTGCATGGACGTGTCTGTCCAGCCGGGCCGGGCCGGGCCGGCCTGCCGGCCTCCTCGCGCCGAAAAACCTGCATTCCAGTACGGGACACCGCGCCGCCGCGCCGTCGGGACGTTTGCGCGCGCGGGGTGCGCCGCCGTGCGCCGCCGTGCGCCGCCGTGCGCCGCGGACACAAAGGGACCGGTCAGCGGCCCAGCCCGGTCCGGCGGGGTGCTGGCTGCGGCACGGGGTCGGCGGCCGCGCGGACACGGCGAGTGACCGACCAGCACACCACCCTGGCCGGCACCTGACCCCACGGGGACCTCACGGCGCCCGTACCGTACTGACCGTGTATACCGCGTCCTACTGGAACTGGTTCACTGCTGCTGCTGCTGCTCTAGCATTATGCGTAATGAGAGCCGCGCGAGACAAACTGGAACGGACGTTACGCGCCTCGCCGCGCCACGCCACGCCACGCAGATGAGAGGCCGTTGCGCTAACGACGCCGTATGGACCGCGCGCCCCGCGCTATACGCTATGCTGCTGCACTCATTGGGAAACAAACCGTCACTCGCGCGATGTTGACTAATAAGAGCAGCGTCGTCTCGGTGACGGGGTTATGGGAGTATAGAGGATCAGTCACTTCTTCTTCTTGAAACGGTCCGTCTCCCTCCCTCCCTTGCGCGCGCGCGCGCGCCCCATGATGCTCTCGCTTGAATCTCGCGCGAGAAATTAGTGCAGCGTTCTGGCAAATCTTAAAAATCATCTTTAGTAATGTCACAATTCATTCAAAAAGATCAGTGTGCACCTTCAAAATGTAAATTTAAAAAAAAAAAAAAAAAAAAAAAAAAAAAAAATAAGAAAAGAATGTAAAATAATAAGTAAAAATCAGAAAGAAAAAATCGGGAAAATTTGTATAAATTAACGAAAAATCTCCCCCCCTAAAAAAAACCTTAAAAATCCGTGCAGGCGTGGATTTTTAGTAAAGGACCTCTCGTCACCCAATAACGGAAAAAGACCTCAGCTTGTTCTAGAAACGTTTCAGGCGTGCTGTTCCTTACAAACTTATCTGGAGCTGGTGAGCGGGCTGGGGCGCGCCCGACCCGGTGCGGGCGTGTCGTGCCGGTGAGCGAGGGAATACAGAAGCAGTGATATGGTTTTAATGCCGGCCGCAAGTGAGCCTTTAAATTGCATTACTGCCTTCCATCTGGTCCCCTATCCACTCCAGATTGCGACGCAGGTGACTTTGGAGGCCGTCGTGTGTGGCTGCAGGTGAGGGGGCACTAAAGCGGTTATGTACCACAGAGTAGCTGATTTCCACTTTTCGTATCACTAAACCGACTAAACGGACGCGGCCGGTGGCACGGAGGAGAACGGCATTGGGAGGGAGGAACGACGGGGGTGGGGGTGGGGGGTTGTCCAGGGACGAGGTGGGCTCGCACAGTGTGCGGAGGTGCTTTCGATGAAACTATCTCCGCTCCAGACAATCCAATTTGGCCCGAAGTCGACTATCTCTGATGAATTCATCAGGTTAACCTGCTGAACTTGATCGAACAGCACGGGAATAAGGCTTGCAGCTGGCCGTAAGCACGGTTTAGTCCCTCCAATTGGCACAGATTGCTTGAATTTTATTGAACAGAAGCTCATTTCATGTTCATCCCTTTATGACTCTCAGACCCTTTCACCTCGCCTACTATCGACTAAAGAGGATGGTCAAGGGAAAATATATAACAAAATAAAAACAACGAGCTCCTGGAACTGCGCAGAGAGAGAGAGAGAGAGAGAGAGAGAGAGAGAGAGAGAGAGAGAGAGAGAGAGAGAGAGAGAGAGAGAGAGAGAGGGAGAGGGAGGAAAAAAGACCCAGGCGTCGTGGAAACGAGTAGGGCATACACATGTCTCTCGGCTTGTTAGCTCAAATAATTCACTACGGCCCGGTAAGCACACAGAGTTAAGCTACCGGGCTGGGCGCGCCGAGCCGGGCCGGGCCGGCCGGTGCTGAACATGGCCGGCCCGGGCCACGTCCTCCCGCTGCCAACGAGGAAGAGCAGAGGGAGAGGTAAAAAAAGGAAGGAAAAAAAAACGGCTCGGGTACCGTGTCCATTCAGTCCTGCTTGCTTACTTTGGAGAGGCTCGTTTGACGAGAGGGCGGCTTGGTTAAATTCTCGGTGCAACAAAGCGACCAACGTAAACAGTATCGCTCCTCCGGACGCCCAGAGTCAGGGGAGAAATATCGACCGTGCGGACAAACGTTTGCACGTTGTCTCGCGCTCATGCAGTCCTAAAATTATTATTATTTTTTTTATCTTTTTTGCAAATTTTTTCTCTGGTATTGATATTTTTGTTTATTTCATTATATCCCAGATGCGTTGGCGGGGAAGTAATATCATGGCAGGAGGACAAAATTTTATCCTGCAAACTTAGTGAAGTAGAGTGAAACAGGAAAAAGTTGCAAGGGAAAAACTGCGTCCTGGTTTTCAAGCAGCCCGGGTTTTGTGATGGAAAAAAATGTATTGCAGAATCTTGATTTTTCCGAAATTGCTTGAAAACCAGGACGTAGTTTTTACCGCGTGGAGATCCATCGTGTCCTACAGTTAAATGTGTCGGGCACAGTCGTAATTTCCTGCACTTTTTATTTGAGTTCGCAGAGTACGTATCCAGCACATCCACGCGATTAAGAGTATATTCTGTTGCCTCGCCCTCCTTTTTCTCCAGTGATTTGTCCCTTGGCTGGAAGCTCGGCCTCCTCCGTCCCTCCCTCCCCCCCCCACTCTCTCTCTCTCTCTCTCTCTCTCTCTCTCTCTCTCTCTCTCTCTCTCTCTCTCTCTCTCTCTCTCTCTCTCTCTCTCTCTCTCTCTCTCTCTCTCCTCCTGGTATCGTCCAGCCAGCCACTTAACGTGATGTATTGGTGGATTTCATTAGCGGCGTATTCATTGTGTGAGGCAACACGGAGCAGGGCAGGGCGTTGCGACCCAAGCCCAGCCGAGGTGCTGAAGGCTCTGCCTTTCTTTCTCGCGCTGCTCCTCTCCCCCGCCTCCCCCTGGCCGAGGCCTGTGGCCTGTGGCCGGGCCGGGGGCCGGGCCTCGGCCCGAGACGAGATGTGACGCGCGGTTAATTTGAAGTAATCCCGCATTTATTGCTCTGCTCGAGGCGTTCGCCTGCCGTCTGATGCCGAGGAGGAGGAGGAGGATCGCTCTCGCGCGTCTCCATCCTTGTCGCATTCATGGGGCACTGCCATCCCCGCCAACATGGGGCACCGCCATAGGTGCGACAAGGACGGAAGCACGAGAGCGAATCCTCGGAATCAGCCGGCTGCTGCATGCTGAGACACTGCCTGCCGGGCCGGGCCGTGCTCGTGCAAGGCGGACTGCCTGCGCGCGGCAAATTCGATAATAATATCATGGTTTATAATGATTTGACAATTATTGGTCTGGGGCCCGGCCGGGCGCAGCGCGGCGCGGAGGTGAATATCACACCGCGCACAAAAGGGGAGGGAGGGGGGGAGAGAGAGAGAGAGAGAGAGAGAGAGAGAGAGAGAGAGAGAGAGAGAGAGAGAGAGAGAGAGAGAGAGAGAGAGAGAGAGAACTGATGGCGAGCGCGCGGGCCTCGCCAGAGACGGACGAGTGTTTATTGTTCTGTAGTTTTCTTTATTTAAAATATCTCGTGTGATTTTATTACACTGTTCTGGTTTTTCTTAAAGCTTTACAGTTGTTTAGTGCGGGTAACTTTTTAATGTCAACTAATTTGTAAACTACGGCCGGACTCGGCTGCTCGGACTGGGAACCGCGCCCTACGCTTACGACGGCACCGCATATACATAGGCAGTCGCAGGTAAAGAGCGATGGAGACATTAAAAGGCAGGCAAAACGCTTATGCCGCTCTGACTAATTTAATTTCGCTACGCGTCGCGGACTCCGTGGGAACATCGTTAGAGCGAAATATATTTATCTGGGAAACGTGGCGTTCGCCATGCACGCTGCATATGATAAACTGCTGCATTCGGGGGAGATGGCTAGGAGAAGATGGAAAGTAGTACCTACCTACCTACCTGCCGGCGACGGGAAGCTGATGCTGATCCCACCTGTGAGCGCCCCGCGCCGCGCCGCGCACACACGTCCCTCCGCTCGCGACACATTTCAGGCAAGTAGTATAGAGTTATGAGTCGGGAATGCGCGGGCGTGGCGTGGCGTAGAGGGACTACAGGAGATGGACGGTATCGCATGGAAGACATTACACGCGTAGCGTTCGTATAGACCGCCTTCAGGCGTACTACTGGTGTCGTTCTTGTATACTCTACCTGCACGAGGATTTGTTTTCTATCGCGTGTGCGTCTAACCGGTAGCTTCAGTGAAGGCTGAAGTACGCTGAAATCAACATTACTAAACTCACACGAACACTTGAAAGTGTTGAACGCAGTTTTTAACACTTTTTAGATGCTTGGTAAATATTTTATAAGAGACATCAAGCTTAGACCGATGTGTTGGTCACGAGGGGCGGCCAACTCATGTATTTGTCAGGCTCGCGTATTAAAGGAGGGGGGCAGAGAGGAGGGGCGCTGATAGAAAGTTGCCTATATCAGGGGGCTTGTAGCTGAAATTGCCTACCTTCAGGCGGCGGAGAAAGGATATCCTTATTTCGTGCCTGTTCTGTGTACGTTTACTTTGTATTTCTTGTATTTCCGAGAGTATTTCTCATGTGTTATTCTGTATTTTTCTTTGTATTTTTGACAAGTATTTTGATGAATTACCTAGAGTGTTCTCGCTTATTTCCTTGTATTTTTCGTGTATTTCTTGTATCCTTAATGAAATTCACGTGTATCTCTATGTACACGCTTTCTTCGAGTTGGCCGCCCTGGTTGGTCATCAGAATGTGTCCATTTGAACGCTTTATCGTCCCCAATGAAACACATAAAGAGGCGCACGCTTGAATTTTTAGTGAGGGACCCCTCGAGTTCAGCCAACCATAAGTGCTGCGGTACCGGGTGGGGGTGGAGGGGTTGCAACCACCCTGCGACACCGGGCTGGGGGGCTGGGGGGCTGGGCGCGCAGCCTCGCGGAGGAGGCGGGGTGTGGGTGGAACAAGTTGAGCCTGCCTCTGCCCGCCGCCCTCTAGCTCCGGCGGCTGGAGACGTTAGGCCTCCCGACACGCGCCGCCTCACCCCATCCCACCCGACCCGATACCCCACCTTACCCCGCCGCGCCCCACCCCGCCCCACCACCCCTGCTATCCTGTGTCACGCCTCGCTGGAACTGCGCGCAGTTGTCATCCTTCTTTTATCGATGGCCTTAAAGTCATCTCACTCCTGCGCCGCTGTCTAAAACTTATTGTCGAGCTTCATACTGCTAATTCAAAAGTGCGGCCGGGATCGCGAACACTGTTAATAAATAGCGTAAAAGCTCGAGTGAACGTATTTTATTTTTCTGAGAAAAATTTTCCTTTACTTCATTTCTCTTTTAGTCCTATTGCAAGCTGTAGTCCGCGGAGATCCTTTCGCATCTAAAGTGCGTGTGTCCGCGCGAGCTGACGAGACAAGCGGGGCGGGGCGGGACACAAGAGAGCAGATTTATCGTTGTCTTTACTCGGGCCTCCTCGTCTCTCAACTCGTCTTCTTCATATACTCAATATTTCGTCGCGAAATGATGCGATGCGGACATTGTGTGTCGAGCTTCGTGGTAGGACGGTATGGGGCGCGAAGCAAAGCAGGGAAACTAGGGCGGGATCACTCATACAAAATGTGTAAAATAATGTTTTTTGACTTTTGATTTTTTATTAATTTATTTATTAGATTATTTGTTTTGATTTCTCGAAGCCTTTTGTAACATTTTGATAAGTTTGGATCTTTCACCCCAATGTTTGAAATTTTTAATTTCATTTCGTTTTTTATGTTCATTTTTTCTCGATTATTCGTAATTTTCTGTATCTTTTTTCTTGATTTTATTTTGTATTTTTAGAGGATTTTTTGTGGGTTGTACAATTATTTTGCAAAGTACCCACCTCTCGCAGGTAAATGACGCACAACCCGTGCAAGCGCTGCGCATCCGCAGAGAATACTCACACACACACCGCCGGTGCTGCCTCTCCCGCTCGAAAACCAAAGTTATGCTATACGCGCTCTGCTTTTAACGGGGAGCTTGCAGTCCGTACAACCCCACTCCGCCCTGCCCCGCCGTATCGCACTGCACGTAACGGAACCCCGACACATGCAGAGCGCCTCTCCAGACTGTGCGGAGCGCCCGGCCCGCGCCTCTCGCGCGCTGATTTCTTAGGCTTAGCATCGCGCTCTGGCCTGGGCCATGCCGACTTATTCCCTCCGGAGAGCGCTCTCCTCGCTCTGTCTCACTCGCAACCTATTCGGTGAGGCCCATCCCATGAGTGCGAGAGAGACAGGGCGCGAGGAAAAGGCTCTGTTCGGAATAAGTCGGCTGGGCTGGGCGGGGGGCCACCGCGCGGGGGGAGAGTTACGCGGGGCAGATAGCGGGGGGTTAATGCGGTGCAGCAGCGGTGCAGGGGCGCCGAAAAGAGTTGGGATCGGAGCACGGGCCGGGGCCGGGGCCGGCCAGTGTGTTTATCGCGGCGCTGATGAGCGGTAATGCGATACGGTGCGCGGCCGCTGCGCTGCATGCGGTGAAGGGGGTGCGTTTTACCTTTCACCGCCCTCCTCTCCTCCCTGCTGCTGCTCCTCTTGCTCGTCCCTTACATTCTCTTTTCTCTCTCGTATATCGCGTATATGGTATTGCCTTTATTGCTTTACTTACGGGTTTTCTTTTCTTGATTGTACATTTTATATGGTCTAGTTGTTTACTTTTATTTTTGTTGTTGTTGATGAGCGAGTTTTAAGGCGAAAGTCATCAGAAAAATCCGTGGCGAAAGTCAGAAAAATCCGTGGCGAAAGATTTTTGTTTTCGAAGTTTGCTGTCGGTTGCCTTAATCACCGGTAATCTATGAATGTGTGACGCCCTTGTCGCCACGCCCCTCCCAGGGTGGACACACCCCAACAGCCTCACGCCGCGTCCCACGCAGGCAGGCGCGCTGGGACCCACGCGCGCAGCAGCCCCGGCCGCGCGGCGCGATTTATTGCGCTTCGATATCTCGAAAGAGGAAAACGCATATCGATACATCAGGTTACGCAACTGGGCGGCGGCTCCTTATTCGCACATTTGCACATCCGGCGTGATGTGTTGGCGGTAGGCGACCAGCGACGCCTCTCGCCCGGCCTCGCCTGCTCACCCGTGTGCTACGCCCCTTCTTGGCGAGGGCGAGCCCAGCCCCCGCCCCGCCCCACCCCGCCCGTCCACGCACTTGAGGTGTCTGACAAAGTGTCATAAATACGACCAACCAAACAGTCGTAAACAATTTGTCGTCATTTTTCGGAGAGTACAATAATGCCCTCTCCTGATTCTCTTGGTACTTTATTCGTATAGGTTTAGCTACTACCATCAAAAAAATAAAAGAAATGGACACAATATAATGAATCGGACAAGGAATAGGGTAGGTGGAATCGTTAACAAGATCATCTTACCTGGATGTGTATACAAAATACACACACACTCGCGCACACGCGCGAGCCGCAGTACTGCTGCAGTCGCCTTCCATAAATCTATATAAAATGCGCTCACACGCTCCTGATCACAATTTATATGTTGCGAGGAGGCTATAAACACATCTATGAATAGAAAGGTAAACAAGCGGTGAGCCCCCGGGCCGCGCCGCGCCCCTGTGCACCGCGCCACCTGCCGGCCCCGCCCCGCCCCGCCACGACGGGCGTTAATTGACCTGTTAAGGGGTATCGGAGGCCCTGACCGGCCCGGCCCCGGGCCGCCAGCCGCGCGGTGGGGCTGCAAGCAGCAATTATAACACCTTGGCGGAGACTCCAGCCCCCTACAACAACGGGCCCTAGCAGCCACGGGGGCGCGCGCCGCCGCCCTGCCGCCCCGCCAAGGGCACCGTCCCTGACAGCTAGGCCACACCGAGAGCCGTTGCGTCCCTCAGGGGAGGAAGTAAGCAGCCGCCCGGCCTCCGGCACGGCCCGCCCCCCCCCCTCCTCCCCCGTGCAGGGAGGGGCACGCGCCACGCGCCGTCATCCAGGACGCGCGCGTGTTGACGCGGAACTAGGAAAGACACTTTGCCACGAACGCGCGACACACACACACACACACACACACACACACGCTCACACACTTACCCTCGTCCCCACGTGTCTCGTCGGGGGGCCGCGCCGAAGGGTCGGATGTGCAGTGCAGTGGTAAGTCGAGACCCCTCGGCCCTAATGCCAAGGCTAGTCGCTATGGACAAATTTCCCATCAATACCCCTGCTTCACTTACCTCTTGTCAGGTTTGCCACAAGTCTGGAGAATCATGAAAATGTCAGTTTTTTCAAAAGTTGTCAATTAAATCAGGAAAATGTCATAAAATTGGGCCAAAAGTGTAGGGATACATGGGTGCAGGCTTAAGTTTTAACCTGTCGGCTGCAAACGGGTCAGTGCTCGTCAGTGCTGCTATTTTATTCTCTGTTGAAAATTGTTTGACAGCAGTCAAAATTGCCGTTTTTTTTTCAAGCACATTCTACGACTCCTTTTTACCGTTATTTCACCGTATATTTGGTCTGAAAATGTCAGGAAAATCCGTCATTTCCTATTCTGTGGCAATCCTGCTTGTACAAAAATTAAGATGATAACAAGGGTAGTTTGACATAGTTATTCTGCTTAACAGCGCACTCTGTCGCGAAAATGTTGGAAACGCGAGTCCTCGGTGAATATGTGGATTATACCTAACTTGATCCACTAAATGAATGTCTGTTTCATCTTTGATCTTTGTCCTTGACGTCGAGGCCTAGAGCGGGTCGGATGGGGGACCCCCTATCGGAAGTTTTAATAGTAATTGGGGGGAGGATCATGTGACGGGCACGAGCCCCGAGCAAAGAAGGACCTCCCTCCATGGACCAGTGGGGCGAGGCGGGGCGGGGTGGGGTGGGGTGGGGCGGGGCGCGGCGGGGCGCGCAGGTGCCAGGGCGGACAGGTGATCTGCCTGCTCGTCGTCGTGCTCGTGCCCCTGCCGTGGGCCCTCACTCCCCTCCAGGGCCCACGGCGACCGGAAGAGTAGGGTCCACGCACCGTGTGCCCCACCGCCACGCCACGCCACGCGTCGCTCCTTACGGCTCTGTGCATTAGGATCCGGAGCGATCTACATCAATATTTTACAAACAAATTGTCGTGTGCCTGGGTGCACACACACACACACACAGACGCAGGCACGGCGCCCCGCTTGCAGCTGCGGTAACGTCCTCTCGTCTCCGACTTGACTTAATAACGGTGATAGGGCCTGCAATGCACTCAATATGGGCCAAAATAAGATATGAATTAATAAAAGGAAAAGGTTGGGTTTGGTGTTCGGATTGAGATGCCACTCTAAACTGAAAAGTTTTAACCACCGCCGGTGCACGCGTGCCCGCCCAACCACCCCGCCCCGCCCCGCCCCGCCCCGCACCTCTCCTCTCCCCGCCCCAAGCTCCGCCGCCCCAAGCCCCGACTCCCCGACCCCGCGAGGCTCGACCCTGATTTTGTGTTTTTCATACCGGGGAAGTGAAAAGAAATGCTTGGCCGCTTTTCTTTTTAATGCGTCTTGAATCGCCTCCCCTCCCTTTTCCCATGTCCTCTTCTTCCTCTTTTACACGCACGAATAAATAAACAGTCGGCACAAAAGAGGAGAAAATGTCAGTAATATTTCTTGCATTGTCCCTCTTTCTTGGCCGAATGCATGAGCCCCTGCCATTGTTCGCAGCCAATAAATTTGACGTGCGGCCGTGTAAGGCCCCTAGCCTCTGCCCCGCGTCACATGAGGCGTAACGGTTCGTACCCGAAACCCAGAGTAATTATATTCCGATTGGAACGGCTGCTGGAGGGGCTCGCTATCCTTGCATTGTCGCGCTCTCTAGCCTACTACGTGGATTTAGGTAAACATGTTATTTATCGCTCTTCCCCGGCAGGCGTGTAGTGTGTAGCATCTTGATTTAGATGTTTGTGGCGCACCGGTGGCGGGGTCCGAGTGAGAGAGTAACGTTAGAATTCACGGTGATCAGGCTATTATCTGATCGCGTTTTCCTTAGTGTACTTCAGTTAAGGTCCGCGGCGGTCTCGAGATGCAGACAAATAAATGTTCACCTGGAGTGTCGCCTGGCGGTGCGGAACTGCCTCCCACCCTGTGGGGCGGGGCGGCGGGGCGGCTGGGGGTCCTAGATGTCTTGATAAGAGAAAGCAGTTCGTGTGTATGACAGACGACTGTCTAACGCCCTTCTTTCTTTTCTTTTTTTTTTTCTTTTCGTTTGTCGTAAATTGAAGGGTGGCACTCGGCCGTAAAGACGCCGTGTTTATTGAGGTGTTTACTAACCTGACGTGGTGATCCGAAATTCGTCGGTTGGCGTGGTAGAGGGCGGGGCGGGGGGCGGGGGCGGGGTGGGGTGGGCGTACCGGACGTGAGGCTCTGCCCGGCCCCCGGTCGGCACCGGTGCTTGGAGTGCTGCGTAGGCATAGGGCAGGGCGTCTGCCCCCTTATCCTCCCTCGCCTCGCTGTCCTTTGGCTCTCATCCCCACCAGCGAATAGAAATATATGTTGCATTTGAGGATATGGAATTTCGAAAAATCGCACAGCTCAGTCTGGTATAACCATACCGGGCTGGGCCAGGGCCAGGCGCGGATACAGGGAGGGGACGAAGGGGTTTTTGCTTCCCTCCCCCCCTAAGATCTTAACTAACCGCCTGAACATGAGTTACAATCCGCCTGAATGTTGGCAAAAAGCACGGCTGTGTCCCACCCATAGCAGTTGGCTAGATCCGCCCCTGGCAGGGCGGGGCGCCCCGCGATGGCCTGTGATTGGCGCGGTGTGTGCCGCGGTGCCCCGGGGCCGCGGGGACGCGATCTGTGCCAGCCTGCCGACTGATTCCGAAGATTGCTCTCGTGCCTCCGTCTTCGTCCCACCTGTACCGGTGACCCATGTCGGGGAGGGCAGAGCCCCACGAGTGCGACAAGGACGGAGGCAGGAGAGCCATCTTCGGAATCAGAAGGCAGGATATGTGAGGAAGGCGGGGGGCAATGCTCTCGCCGCGGGATGAGGACAGGACAGTCCGACAGGCTGCACTAGTACTCTCCAGACGCAATCGTCCCTCGTCCCTCTCTATTTTCTTTCTCTCTTTCTGCCCCGATACTGTAGCGCAGGAACAGCAGCAGCAGGAGCACGCGGTCATGAAATGCCTTGTAATGGATGACTGCGAGGAGTGCTGCGCTGCGCGCCGGGGACGATGTCGTGTCCGTGAAACACCCACGTGTAATAAATTGGATGCGATTAATAATCGCGGCGATGCGGAGCTCCTCTCCTGTGGGAGCCGAGCAGGAGCAGGAGGAGGGTGTCTGCCGCCGGGAGCAGCGGCCCGGAGCCTCGGCCAGGCCAGGCGGCTCTGGGCCCCGGGGCCAGCCCGTCGTAAAGGTAATCATAAAGTCAGCAGGGCGAAACAAAGAGAAATTCAAGGCGATGATGGCACCGCCGCCGCCCTGGCGTGGCGTGGCGTGGCGCGGGCGCGGCGGTCTGCCCTTCTGTTCGCACGCCTGCCTGGCTAACACCAATCTGGTGAAATCGACCGGCGGGACGGGGACGGGGACGGGGCCTCTCTGCGGGAGGGAAGGTGTGTGTGAGGAGCTCTGAATGAAACACGCTGCAACCGTAAACCATCCCGGAGTATAGCAGGTGGCGTTGTGGAGTGGACGCGATCGTAATGTCATCGGCGCAGTAAAGCTGAGCGCGCGGCGCCGCCCCGCGCGCCGCCCCGCCGCCCGCCGCCCGCCGGGTCCGGGTAGTTCCCCAAAAACTTGTTAGCCCGTCGATCGCATACAGACAGCAAAGCAGATGAAGGAGAGTTCCCGTGGCCGTGCACCGAGGGGGCGTCACTCGTTCAATCAGTGAACGGCTCCCACAAAAATAATATTTAAAAAGATTAAAATAATAAAATAAATTAAGATGCGGAAAAATTGGGAAAAATCCGAAAAATCGAGATCGAGTCAACAAACACTTCAAAAAAAAATAATTAAAAAGTCAGAAATGGGGTTAAGTTCAAATTTTATCCAAAAGTGACAGGTATTATCCTTGAACACTGTAAACTGCTTGGCGTCTTTAGACGCCAAAATATTGGCGTCCTCTGAGAACGCCAAATCTTGGCGTTCAAAGACGCCAATATTTGGCGTTCAAAGACGCCAATATTTGGCGTTCTGAGAAGAAGAACGCCAAATATTGGCGTCTTTCAACGCCAAAATTTGGCGTTCTCAGAGGACGCCAAAATTTTGGCGTCTAAAGACGCCAACCAATTTACAGTGAAAAATCTAAAAAAAAAAATTATAAAGTCAGAAAATTATTATTTTTTTGTTGTTGTAAAAAATCATCGTATTGTACACATTTTTTATAAGTGATCCCGCAGCAGCTCGTGTTGGCCGCCGTGCTGGACGACGCCCTCCTGCGTGAGCAGTGAGCACTACTGGGCGGCCCGGGCCTGCCCGGCCCAGCCCGGGGCGATCCCAAACGTGACCGGCCGGCGCCCTCAGCTCGGCCCGGAGTGTCTGGGTTGGCCTCTCGGGAGGGGAATGAATAAGCCCAGCTTGCGGTCTCGCCGAACCTGCGGCCGACGCGGTGGGTGCGGCTCGTGCTGCTCCCGTCTCCTCCATCGCCCGCGTCATTTTTGTCCAAAATATTGAGCACTAGCCGCGTACCGTCCTCCCACGCCTAAAACTTTCGCACTTGAACCAAACCGTAAACAGAGGCAGGGTCCGCTGTGCAGGGTGTTCAGAACCGCCCGATTGCGTCCCCTTGACTTTCGCTCACTAAAGCAAGCGGTCTGGTCCATTTCCACGACGCGTACAGCAGTGAGGTACATTTTGTTTATTTGCGATGGACTTTCATCGGGCTGCTCATCTTCTGTCTGTGAACGGGTGGGCCGGCCGGGCTCGGAAGGTGGCGCTCTCTGGGCCAGTGGCGAGAGAGAGAGAGAGAGAGAGAGAGAGAGAGAGAGAGAGAGAGAGAGAGAGAGAGAGAGAGAGCGAGAGCGCTCCGGTGCGGCTCCGCCAACACCTTAACTCACAGGCAAATGGACGCTGACGACGGTCATCTCGACGACGTTGCGGAGGACGAATGCGGACCTAGTGGAATCCAAATCGCGTCTAGCCACCTCGCGCCACGCCACGCCACGCCACGCCACTCCTGGCCTCTCCACGCCGGGCCGCGACCCGTTAGCCGTAATTAGCGGCCGTCCTTGTCACACCCGCCGCGAGCGTCGTGCTGGTGGGAGAGAGACGGAGAGAGCTGGCTGCGAAACAAGTTCCGTTTCTTGGCCGGCGAGGCTGCTGGACACCGCGGGAGAAAGAGAGATAGGGTGCGAGGGAAAAAGAGAGAAAGAGAGAGAGTGGCGAGCGATTCAATCTGACCAGTAGGGAGGGCTGCGAGCGCTGCAGCGAAACATTCATTTGATTCCTGCTGCCCCGTGTGTGGTTTGGGCCGGAGAGAGGGATAGCAAAGAAGTGTTTTAATGTGTACGCCATTAGAGGTCCCCACGGCCGTGCATTTACGTCTTAGGACGCCACGCCGCTCCAAGCCGCGCCACAGCCTGGTCACGTCGCACCGTCACCCTGAGGCCGAGCCGAGCCGAGCAGCAGCAAAGCCGAGCCAAATGGAAACCGCAGACACGAAAAACTTGCACGACACGCTGTGTGCATCAGCGGGAGGCGTGGGGCGGGCGCGGCGGCGGAGGGGAGAGACAGCGCGCCCCGCAGGGTTATGGCGTGCCGATCTGCTTCAGGCGTGTCACACACCTTACCGAGAGGGGCGCTTTTTTATGGCATTCATCATGTTTATGTACTCTCTTGCCTGTCCATTTTGTATTTTTATACAATATAATTTTCAGCAATTCAGCAGTTGATTTTCCCATGGGCCTCTGAGCGACCTCATTATTTGACCCTTTCGAGTGTGTACAGAAGCTATTTTAATTTATTGAACGTTTCACTTATTGCAGACGATGCGCTCCGGCTGCTGCGGCTCACCCTCGGCTCGGAGTCGCTCTAATTGTCCAGCTCCCGGAGAGGAAAAGAGAGAGAGAGATATTGAAAGGAGCTGCTCGTCGTCCCAAATCTCGAGAGTGCATTTCCATACGAGCGTGCAGCACGCAACGCAACGCAACACGTCCAGGTGTGTGGCAGCCCCGGGCCCCGCGGCATACAGGGCATACAGGGCCGGGCCGGACAGGGCCGGGCCGGGCAGGGCCGGGCCGGACCGGGCTGGAGCCTCGTCGCCCACAACATCCTCGAGGAGGAGGAGAAGAGAGGGAGCTCATGATGCGGGGTAAAAACACAGGGGGTAAGTCACGAGAGGGTTTCCGGTCCGATCATCTGCGCCCCGCCGCGCCGCCGGCCTTGCACTGCATGCTCATGCACAGCCTGACTTCAGTCCATGTGCAGGAATATTTGGAAGCTTTGTGTGTCTTGGCTTGTGCTAGCGCAGCAGCGGCTGAACACAAAATCACTCATGCAAAATGTACACAATGATATTTTTTTAAACCTTCGATTTTTGCTTAATTTTTTTTTTTAGTTGTTGTTTTTCTTTTTCTTTTTTTAATTTATAAGAATAATGAAAATTTCAATCACTTTTTGATAACTTTTGATTTTTTCCCTCAGAATTTCTGACTTTTCATTTGTTTTCTTTTTTTTGTTCATTTCTTCTCGATTTTTCGGATTTTTCTGTGACTTTTTTCTTGAGATTTTTAAAATGATTTCTTGGAGGCCGCATACTGATTTTTCGAAGTTATAGGAGGCTCGGAAATGGGGGTGCACACAATGATCTACCAAAATATGTCCTACCGTCGTAAAATAAATTAAAGGAAAATTAAAGTGAAAGAATGCTGTTTTGAAAACATCTACCAATATTTGTTCTACCAGAATAAAAGGAAAAATAAAAAATCAGAAAGGAATAATAAAAATATTATTTGTAAAAATCCTGGTGCAGTGGGGAAAAATGCAGAATAAAATATCCTACCAAAAATATTTACAAAAATCCTCAGAAATTTTATTTTTTTCTTAGTATTTTTAAAACGTTTGGTAGATGATTAATTGGTAGGATATTTTATCCTGCATTTTCCCCCACGGCACACAGAGGAGTAAAGTCGAAAAAAGAGGGCCAGAGCTAAAGAATGCTGGGTATTGCACACAAATTGGTGTGTGTTTAGGGGGGGGGGTGGAAGTGTGCTTGATCGGTTCCTGATATGCGTTAGCACCTCCCGGGCCATCCTGGGGGTGTCATCGGGGACCTCACGATGTCGACGATGACGCCCTTCTTGAAAATTCCTATCCTGGGATTGTCGAGGGTCCCCGATCGATTCCCGGTGTCCGTTTGCACCTCCCAGGTTATCCTGGGGGTGTCATCGGAGACCTCATGAGTTCGCCGATGACGTCCTTCCTGAAAATTCATACCCTCAGGTTTTCGAGTGCACCCAATTGATTCCCGGTGTCCGTTCACTCCTCCTGGATTAACCTGAGAGGAGTGTCATCGGAGACCTCATAGACCGAAATAGGACATATGATTTGTTGCATGGTGTCGCGCATTGTAGCCACTAGTGGCGCACTGGTGCGCGCCCAAGGCAGGACGTCATCTGCAACCTCGTCAGGTCCTCGTTGAAACACCCAGGTTAAATCGGGAGGTGCAAACGGACACCTGGAATCGGTCGGGGCGCCCTCAAAAACCCCAGCATACCAATTTTTAACAAGGGCGTCATCGGCGACCTCATGAGATAACTAGGTCTCCGATGACACCCCCAGGATAACCTGGGAGGTGCAAACGGACACCGGGAATCGAACGGGGACCCTCGAAAATCTCAGGATAGGAATTTTCAAGAAGGGCGTTATCGGCGACCTCATGAGGTCCCCAATGACACCCCCAGGATGACCCGGGAGGTGCAAACGGATATCAGGAATCGGTCATGCACACTTCAACCGCCTAACAAACACAAACAAATTTTTGTGCAATTCCCAGCATTTTTTAGCTATGACCCTCTTTTTTCGATTTTACTCCACTGTGTGCCGTGGGGAAAAATGAAGGATAAAATATCCTACCAATTCATCATCTACCAAACGTTTTAAAAATACTAAGAAAAAAAGAAAATTTCTGAGGATTTTTATAAATATTTTTGGTAGGAGTTTTTTCTTTGCATTTTTCCCCACTGCACCAGGATTTTTACAAATGATATTTTTATTATTCCTTTCTGATTTTTGATTTTTCCTTTTATTTTGGTAGAACAAATATTGGTAGATGTTATAAAAACAGCATTCTTTCACTTTAATTTTCCTTTAATTTATTTTACGACGGTAGGACATATTTTGGTAGATCATTGTATGTTACCCCCTCGGAAATGAGTTATACCGCCAAAAGTAGAGTTATTTTGTTTATACTTGTGGTGGACACTTGGGTGGACACTCACGCAGTCTTTCCAGAAAATGTGACAGAATTTGCCTCTGTTTTTTTTTTTTCCTTCTTTTTCTTTTTCTTTTTCATTATTATTATTTTGAAGCGTTTTTAGGGCGGGTTTGGGTCCGGTCGGGCTCTACCCTCACGCCATCACGCCACGAGAACAGCAGATGGGGCGCACTGATTCGGACCTGCCTCGCGCTGTCCCGCCCGTCGCGTGCAGCTGAGTGCAAGCAGGGTGTGGGTGGTTAGTGGCCGCCACGCCGCACCGCGCATCCACCACGCCAACCAATATTGTTTTCACTGATAGCCACACTTACCAAATCCATAAGTCCCTCCCCCACCCCTTTTTTGTGTTTTTATTTCTGTCAACACTTCACTGGAAAAAAGCCATTTTTCGTAAAGCAACAGAAAATATCTGTGAATTTTGTTAAACGACCTGACGGAATTGACTTCTCATTCGAGTTCCTTTACGAAAGAATTCCGTAACTGTACAAACTGTATCTGTTGTTTCGCGATTTTTCTTGTAAATCTACAAAATTTTTCATAAAACTACGGGAAAAAATCTGTTTTCCGATTTAACAGCGAAACCTATAAATTTTTTTCTCGTTGTTTTACAACAATTTTTCACAGTGCACCGAACTTGTTTGGAGTAGCAAACTATATTATTGATCATCGCTGATGTGGAAGCCGCGGGAGCAACACGTCTTACGTTTATCGCAATATTCATTATGAGGGGAGGGGGAAATGCTTTTCTTTGTGTTTTTAGCCCGCCCTTCTGCTTTGAAAAAGCTTTAGAGCGGGCTTATGCAATCGATGCGGTGTCTGTCTGTCTGTCTGTCTGTTTGTCTGTCTGTTCCACTCGAAGGAGTTGAGCTAGAGAGTTGAAATTTTTAGGGTATCTTAAGGGTCACTCCTGGACACCGAAACGCCTGGTGCAAATCCTGCCAACCCTTATTAAGGCACTGAAAAAAATTATAAAAGTTTTCACGGAATTATCAACTTTTTCCAACCCCGTCGACCCGTACCTCTCCGGAAGCGTCTTTTCGCGTCTAGTTCAATGGTGCACACCGTTTTACGAAAAAAATGGACCCAGCTCGCGACTACACTGTAAAAAGCACCCGTAATTGGTCCAGTTTTCAACTTTTTTCAACCCCATCGAGCGGCACCTCCCCGCAAGCGTCTTTTCGCGTCCAGTTCGATGGCGCCCACCGTTTTTCGATAAAAAGGACCCAACTCGCGACTACACTGTAAAAAGCACCCAAAATTGACTCACTTTTCAACTCTTACGAACCCCATCGACCCGCACCTCTCTAGAACCGTCTTTTCGAGCGCAATTCAGTGGTGCCAACCGTTTTTCAAATTCCAGTGTTGCCAATCGTCAAAACTCAAACATTTCGATTATTTTCGACACTTCTCGATATTTTCCGATATTTTCCGATATTTTCGACATTTTTCGTTGTTTTTCGATATTTTTTGACATTATTCGACATTTGAGATATTTTTCGATATTTTCGACATTTTCGATAATTTTCGATATTTTTCGATAATTTTTGATATTTTTTGACATTTTTGATAATTTTCAATGTTTTTTGATATTTTTCGACATTTTTGACATTTCCGACGTATTTCGATATTTGTAAACATTTTTGACAATTTTTGATATTCTTCGACATTTTTCGACACTATCCCTCATTTTTCGATGTTTTTCGATGTTTTTCGACATAATCCATATTTTTCGATATATCTCAACATTTTTGAGATATTTTGAGATTTTTCGACATTTTTTTACGAATTTCTACAGATTTCGACAAATTTCGACATATCTCGACAATTTTTGAAATTTTCGACACCCCTCGACGCCTATACTATTAAAATTGGTTCGACGAGCGTAATGCAGTGTTGTCAACTGCTGCCAAATAAAGTCCAAGTTCGACCGTTCCATCTGAGGCCGAACTCACGTATTTCGACATTTTTCGAGATTTCTGACTCCCCTTTTTTGCCGAATAACTGACCGTTTAGTCACTATCGGCACGTTTTCAAAGCAGAAGGGAGGGCTGTAGTTTCGGTGGTTCACCGTTACAAACTGCCTCTTTCCGAAGAGAATGCCTTTACGGGCCGCAGGCCCGATCATTTACAAGATAACAGGACGTTCTGGTCGGGCCGAAGGCCCGACCGAACGCCGCCGGCAGGCCAAGCAGGGACGCCCCCTGTCGAACGGAGTTGCCAGCGTAGCAAAGCGGAGCTGGCAACGACGTTTGGCGGAAGGGCGGGCCTGCTTGTTGGTTTGTAAACACGACGCAGAGAGCAAAATGACGTAAAAAAAAAAAATTCTGAGCCAGTGTAAAATTGACTGCAGTTATCACCATGAGTTCCTGGCACGTATCCGTCTCCGCAACCTGCTTGACGCTGTTGTGGACCTCGCCGAGGTCTCGGCGGCAGGTCGGCGCCGGGGCGGCAGTCACTCGGGTGCGCGAGAGTGTTGCAACGAGCAGCAGCAGCGCGTGTATGTGACGCGGTGATCCCTGTCGCCGCAGCGCGCGGTGCAATTTCTAACATTACGCGTGCGAGTAACAATTATTGCGCGCGCGAATATGCGCGCATTCCTTGTTTTATGGAGGCTGGCTGGTCCTGCCCTGCCCGGCCCGGCCCGGCCCGGCCCGGCCCGCCGCTGTCACCGAGATGGATGGTGTGGTGCCGCCTGCAAACCGGGCGGGGCGCCACATATCCACATCCCCGATACACTGCGAAGGAGAGGAGAGGAGCTTGTCAACGGGAGCCGAGCGAGCTGCCGACTGATGCAGAACATCGCTCTCTTTGCCTCTCCTGTGCTGTCCTTGTCGCACTCACGTAGGTGTCTTATCTAGGGAATGGGGTTGCTCCACGAGTGCGAGGAGGACAGCGGCGCATGAGAGCCATGTTCTGCGGAATCAGTCGGCTGGAGCTGGAGGCATAGGCCTCCTACTCCTCTCCCCGCTGCTGGAGTGGGCTGCTCGCGCCTCCGCGCACCCCGCCGCGCCGCGCCGCAGGAGGATAAACTGCACAGAGTCAACAGGGCCGACCCCGCCAGTGAAAGGTTCAAGGGCCCGGGGGGTAGGGAACCGTGCTGTTTCACCCCCCAGCCAACCACACTCCTGCTGCTCCCTCGAGCCGACAGGGGGCTTTTTTGGCTCGCTTGGGCCTTTCGCGTATTCAGTACAGCATCAGGGCTTCCCCGCAGCTTTCCAGTTTCCCTCTACGGATGTTTGCCGAAAATTGGACCGCCGCGGGTGACACTTTTACTTTCCGTCTCGCCTTCCTCTCCCTACCGCTCACCTTGACACTCTCCACCCCTCTCTCTCTCTCTCTCTCTCTCTCTCTCTCTCTCTCTCTCTCTCTCTCTCTCTCTCTCTCTCTCTCTCTCTCTCTCTCTCTCTCTCTCTCTCTCTCTCTGCCTGTACCTCTTGCCCTCTCCCGCTCTCCTCACCCCTCTCACCTCTGCGAGCCCTCCTATCCCTCGGGCTCCGGGCCGAGCCCCGGCTGTCAACCCCCTCCTTTCCCCAATCCTCCCCTTCTCAGGTTTTGGATGGGGAAGTAGGTGACACGGGGCTTGCTGGCGGCTGGGGGGAAAACGCTTGACCTTGGGAACGAGACAAGAGGAATAAACCCCCGACCCGACCCGTCCCGCGGGAAGATCAAACGGTCAAGTTTTCATTTTCCTTATTCCTATGGTCTCACAAAACCTCCCGAAAACTTCAGTGGGTCCTCTTTCGCATCGATCTATGCCCCTCCCCCCCCCCTCCCCACTTCCAACACTCACAACACAGTAATACATGAGCGGTTAATAGGCAGGGCTGGCACCACAGACGGGGTGTAAAATATTACTCTCAACTCTGTATTGCAAACACATTGTTACATGCAAGCAAAACGCTATTTACAACAAAAAAAGTAAAAAAAAAAAATCTTACTTTTACTTTCAGGAGCGGGCGCGCGCGCGAGCGTACAGGAGTCCTCTTGCCTCGTCGCGCCATATCATATCTTGGCCGCAGAACCTTTTCCGCGGGCAGTCTTGAATTTCCGCAAAAACCAATCAGACTGCGGGTGTCACCTTGCAGCTGATGACAGCGGGCGTCTCATCTTCAAGGTCCTCGGCAGCAGCAGCCTCCTCCTCTCCCCGCGGCTGGAGCCTGCGGCCTGCGCCGTCAGATTCAGAAGAGTGCGCTTTCGTATCTCCGTCCTTGTCTCTCGCACGGGTCTCGGCCACCAGGAGTGAGAGAGAGCAGAGGGCACTACAAAACGATCTTCTGAATCTGGGGGCTGCTGCGGGGAAGGGGGGGGGGAGTCATGAGAAGGGAGAGGGATTGATCTTCGTGCGTGCAGGCCATTCCGTCCCTGCTGGGCCGGGCCGGGCCGGGCGCACTAGAGTGCAGCGCCATTTATAAGGGCGCCCGGCCCCGCCCGGCCCTCTGCCCCGCCCCGGACCGCGTCGCTACCCGCGGGAGACATTTCGACATGTTTCATCTTAACGAGGTCGTTGTGAGGGCATAAACGCTCGGGTGTGTCCGAAGAACACTTGCTTTGAGCGTAATCCATACAACGTGTGCGCGCGCGCGGGGCTGGGGGGACCGGACCCGACCGGTGCGCGGAATGAAGGATGCGCAGGTGCTGCAGGATGACTCCGAAAAGCGTTATCTCTCTCGCTCCTTACGGCCGAGCCCCATGAGTGCGACAAGGGCAGAGTGACAAGAATACCCTACTGGTCCACGCGCGCGCCCGGCCCAGCCAGCCTGCTATGCATATGTCATATAGGGAATGAGGTAAAATGGCAATCATTGGTGGATAGTCAACCGACCAGACTTCCTGACGGATACTCGGTGCTGGCCCTGTCACCCTGAAGGCTTTATGTCGCCCCGGCTGGCTGGAGAGAACTTCCACCCCCCCCCCCCCCTCCAAAACGTCCCATCCCACTTTCATCCCCCCTCACCCTACCCCAAAGTCTCTCCCCGTGCCTTGGAGGGCTGTTGCTTGGCACTGCCGTGCGGTCGCGTGTGTGAGCTTCTAAGGTTTCAGCCCCGCTGTGGGACCTTTTTTTTTATTTTCCTTCCTCTTCTTCTTCTTCTTCTCATTCTCCATCCTCCCCGACCAAGTGGCTTCATAATTCTTTGCAACAGGTATCCTCCCTGAAATTGATACGGTTCTCGTGCTGCAGTGGAGGGATTTTGTTCACACATTCGAATTTTTATCCTCGGACCCTTGTTTCTTTTCAGAGCCAGCCATGAATCAGCGAGCAGAGTGAGCTATTTCTGCTGTCCGCTGATAAAGTGAAGGGAGGCGGGGCGCGGCGGGGCGTGGCGTGGCCGGGCGCGGTCCTCTGTGTCCGCGGCTCGCATATCACGCGCACGCCCACTCCACTTCCGTGACCACGTGCTTCCCTCCACACACTCGTCGCGAAGTATAGAGCCATTATCCTTATCGTACAATTTTGTGTGTAGTGTTTCTGTGTATGTCGTCCCGCGCACGGAGTACGTTTTTATTGGTATAGAAGTAAATAAGTCATTTCTTTCTCTCTCTGTTCGGCTGGGCAGGTCTGCGACCCGGTGGCCCTGCTCCGCTAACCCCCACGCCCCCGGTTTGGAGGGGCAGGTCCGGCGCGGCGCGCAGAATCCGTCAGCACCAATTCTTTTTTGGCAGCTTTAGCCGCGAGGCGGCCAGACGACTGATTCAGAACATCACTCCCATTGCCTCTGTCTTTGTCGCACTCCCGAAAGTGTCTCATTTAGGGGATGGGGCTGCTCCATGAGTGCTACAAGGACAGCGTCATGAGAGCGATGTTCTGAATCAGTCGGCAGCCTGCGCCTCCGCGACGTCACCTTCTCGGAGGGACCTGGCCAGCCCCGCTCGCTGCCCACAGTAATACCGCACAATTAGACGTGCAGGCCGGGCCGGGCCGGGACCGGGGAGAAGGACCTCCCGCATGGACTTGTCACCACCGGGTGACCGGGGCGGGGCCCTGCCCTGCCCCCGCCCTGCCCGGGGCAGCGAGCCGCGACTCGCCCCTGACAGATGGCTATCAACGATCCTGGCAACTTACTGTCACGAGCCACCTTTACGACGGACGGGACGAAGGCCGCCCCGCCCTCCTCCTCTCCTCGGCGGCCGCGGGCCAGCGACCCGCAGCGCCAGGGTGAGAGTGGATGATGGGGAGCTTGTGGAAGGGGAGCGTCGTGCTCAAAGGTTCGTATGACTTTGTAAAGCCCGGCCGCTCCCGAGAGAGAAACAAATCTGAATTTTGGTGTACAAATGTACAAACTTTCGTGAATTTTTATTGAATTTTGTTAATTTTATTGAATATTTGTGGACTTTTATTGAAGTTTTCTTAATTTTTGCTAAAAATTCAACCTTTTTTTTGTTTCCTAAATTTTCCTGAATTTTCTGAATTTTACTGAATTTATTCAAATTTTTCTGAATTTATCTGAATTTTCCTGATTTTCTTTCATTTGAAGTACGAGGTTTACAAAAATTTGAGAGTTGTTTCCCCTCAGCCCCTCCCCTCTCTTGCTGTTGCTTGCTTGTTTCTGAGTAACTCTGTGTGTGTGTGTGGGGAGTGGGGGGGGTGCGTGTGTGTAGCGTTTTCTAGGAGACGCGAGGCAGTACGTTACTCCGCCGTTCCGACAGCCTGCCCTGACGAATCACAACGTTGCGACGTAATTTACGCCAGAATAATAAAATTCGCGAAATCGCTTGTCTTGCGCGCGGGGGCGTGGGTGTAGTAGGGGGTGTCGGGAGAGAGCGGCGTGCGACGCGCGGCCACCTGGTACTTGGCAGCCACCCACAGTGTCGCGCACCGAATCGTGTCTCTCTCTCTCTCTCTCTCTCTCTCTCTCTCTCTCTCTCTCTCTCTCTCTCTCTCTCTCTCTCTCTCTCTCTCTCTCTCTCTCTCTCTCTCTCTCTCTCTCTCTCTCTCTCTCTCTTTCTCTCTCTCTCTCTTTTTCTCTCTCTCACACCCACCCACCCACCCTCTGCCCCCCTCGCACCTACGTAATCCCCCACTGCGCATGAGCCCCCTTTGAGAGCTTGCCAGATCTTCGTCAGCCCGCTAATTGTGAGAATAGCCAAGCGTCGCCCCGGCGCAGGGGGGCCTAAGTGGAGTGAGTGCACACCCGCCCGCCACTTTGAAGGCTTTTTCGCAAGAGTTTGTGTGTGTGTGTGCGTGTGTGAGTGTTTCTTCGCCATTACCCCGCGTTTAGCTTTGTTGTTTCGGATTAAAGTCGCCCGGGCCGGCCTGGCAGTGAGACTGCTGCTAGATGATGGTGTCTCGCGCGCAGAACAAGAAGTCCTTCTCTGAGCATCTGTCCTGTCGACTGGTTCAGAAGAGCGCGCTCCTCGCTATGTCTCTCTCGCACCTATACGGCGCACCCAATGAGTACGAGAGAGACGGGGCGAGGGCGAGAGCGCTTTTCGGGATCAGTCTGCTGCTGGTGGTGCTGCGGGGCGCCGCGCGGAGGGGTGACGACGCGTTGCTGTCAAGATGACACGGCGCTGTAACTCTCTCTCTCTCACACACACACACACATTCGCGCGCGCGCGCTCACTCACACTCGCACATAGGCCGCCCCGTTTACCGTTGTCCCACACTACTCGGAGTGGTAGTGGTGCATGAGAACCCGCGAGTCACACAGCCCGGCCCGGCCCGGCCCCCCCGGCCTGCGTCAATTAGTATTATTGCCAATAAGTTTGGCGCTCCTAGCCGCCATAAACACCTCCTCGGGGCGTCGCGTCGCATTAACGCCTGCGGTAACAATTAAACGAATCTCCATAAATTTGTTCTCCTCTCGTGCGGAGCCGCTGCTCAAGGGGCTGCTGCTGTCCCGTGCTCAACCAGCTGATGACATGCCAAAGTGCATCGCCGACCCGACGACGCCGCAGCAACAAGTGTCACCTATTTTTTTTGTCCCTTTTTCGCATTTTATAGACAGATAATGAGGCGCCGCGCGATAAAACACAAAAACAATGAGAGAGATAAAAAAAAAAGATAATTCTTTTCAAATATGTTGTGAGTTGTGCTCTGCTGACTCAATCTGTGAGTGGGCAATACCTTAAAAATGCCAAAGATCTTTCATGTTAATTGTTTATTAGTATTATTATTATTATTATTATTATTATTATTATTATTATTATTATTATTATTATTATTATTATTATTATTATTATATTTTATTTTTAATCGTTTTTATTTTGACGTGTTTGAAAGGGGGCGAGAAGGTTCATTGTACACCGAAGCGTATGACCCTGTCGCCAACTTCACCTGTGGGTCCACCGCTCCAAGCCCGACCCGACGCGTACCCGCTGCAGCAGCAGGTCCTTCCCAGAACGATATTCGACTGCTGGGTCGCGCCGCGGGGCCCCCCGACGGGCGAGGCGGGGCGCGGCGGGGCGCGGCGGGGCGCGGCGGGGCGGCAGACGACATTCCAGTCCTTGCAGGGGCACCGGCCGGCCACATTCCTGCCCAGAGTTGACCAGCCGCAGTGCTAATGTGAGGCGGAACCACGTCCAATCTGGCGTTTCCGGCGCGGCTCTTGGCGTAGCGTGGCGAGGTACACGACGACGAGGTCCGCGACCGCGCGTGGCGTTATATGGCACCGCCTCGCCTCGCCCCGGGCCGCCCTGCCCTGCCGTCTTATTCTTTCGTATCTCCGTCCTTGTCATACGCATGGGTCGCGCGGCCGCTAGGAGTGAGTGAGAGGGCACTGCAAAACGATCTTCTGAATCTGGGGGCGGCCTCACCCCCGCTGTGCCTCTCCCCCCCCCCCCCCCCCCCCCGACTTTGTGAAGCCCCACCGCAGCGCGGGCTCAGTAGCGTAATAGCGGCCGCGCTGGTTCGTTTCGTTCCCGTGGCTCCAGGTTATAGGATATGGCACGCCGCCCCGCCCCGCCCCGCCCCGGCCCACTACACGGCCACTAGATTCGGCTGCCGAACTCGAAGAGAATCCAATTTAGCGGCCCGTAGATGAACTCATATGTACGCCGCGCGCCGGCGACTCGGTGAGCGGGGAGGGGCGCGGGGCGGGGCGGGGCGAGAGCTCTGTAGCCCGGCACTCATTCGGAAGTGGGCCGCCCCGCCCGAACCCCGCGCCTTACCGCAGCGGCCAGGTCACTCTCCAGCACCCGCCTGCCGAGCCGGGCCGCCTGTCCTCACCCACACCAAGAAAATGGTTGTATTTCCTCCGGTGATTTTCCAGGCTTGAGTAACTCTGTTTTAACTGGAGCAATTTTTCGGATGATTCCAGAGAAAATACCATTGACCCACACAACACGTTTTTTGAGATACAATATGTGTTTTTGACTTGATAGAGGGATTTTTTTTTTAATTGACAAAAAGTTCTTTTGGTTTGGTAGAATTGTTGTCGGCTTGGTCTTGATAAAATTTTATGTAAAGCATTGAAAAAAAATTCCGCTGAAATACTAGAGTCACTTTTTTATGAGGAACCGGCTGATTTATCAGAACTATTTTCTCTTTGTGATCTCAACCTTGCTTTCAAATCGTTAAATTTTCACTCCATTTTCTGCTGGGCACTTTTCCAATTCATAACCAGCCCATAAAGCATTACGCGGTACTTACGGCACATAATAAGTATGGCGCGTTTCGTCTCATGAGAGATTCAGCGAACGTAAACGTGTCTCATCGGCAGGGAAGTGCAGGAGCTGCGGCTCATCGGCGGGCCGCACGCGCCGCTGCCAGCGTCAGCAGCGCTGTGTGCGTTTGCGTTGCCCTTGCTGGCAGACGGAGGCCGCCGGGGCGGGCGCCTGGCAGCGGGCGGGTAGGCACCCCGGCGCACAGCCTAGCTCGGCGGGCCGCGCCGGGCGCTCCCCTCTCCCCTTCCGCCCCTTCCGCCCCGCCCCGCCCCGCCCCGCCCCGCCCGCTAACACAGTTATCCAATCCGGCCGCAGCTGTGCGCCCCGATCAGTCTCTCTCTCTCTCTCTCTCTCTCTCTCTCTCTCTCTCTCTCTCTCTCTCTCTCTCTCTCTCTCTCTCTCTCTCTCTCTCTCTCTCTCTCTCTCTCTCTCTCTCCCTCTCTCTCTCTCCCTCTCTCTCTCTCCCTCTCCCCCCCCCCCCCCCCGCCCCGCGGTGCGCTCCGCTGGTGGTTCGCGGTCCATCCTCTTTTGTTCTCATCACAACGCCCTGCACCTATTTCCCCCCCCCCCCCTCCGCCCCTTTCTTTCTCTCTCTTCTCCCTCTGTGTCTGTCTCTGTCTCTCTCAATCCACCTTCATTTTGCGGTCGAAATCTAGGCGTTTAGCGCGGACGTCTTATTTTGGTCGTGCCCGATTTTCCGCCTCCGGGGCGTGAAAGGTTCGGCCGCAGCAGCGGTTGCGGGCGCCAACACTTCCACCTCCACCGCCACCGCCACCTCGCCGTCACACTCGACATGGACACGACACGCGTAATACGTATACAGTACGTATGTCACATGTATCAGTGGAGTCTCTCCAGCTTCCCTCCCCTGACTTCTCTCTCTCTCTGTTCGCGTGTGCGCTGTTTTCACGCGAATCATCGTGTCGGGAGGAGAGGGAGGAGGACGAGACATCCGTCAAAGTTTTACGAGCAGCGGGATGAGTGATTTGTCACGACGGACGGATACGGGTGTAATGCGCGCTCCATGCAGAAGCACAAGTTTTGCTGTCTCTCCCCCTCTCTCCTTCTTTCTTTCTTTCCTTCTTTCCTTCTTTCTTTCTTTCTTTCTTTCTTTCTTTCTTTCTTTCTTTCTTTCTTTCTCCTCTTCTCCTATCTCCCTCTTGCTTGTGGAATTTGGGAGAGGCTCTGTGTGCTAACGGTGGCGCGGTTGTGGTGGTAGAGGTCGCGGGTGGGGAGAGAAAGAGATTGAGAGAGAGAGAGAGAGAGAGAGAGAGAGAGAGAGAGAGAGAGAGAGAACGGGAGGGGAGAAGGGGGATTAGAGGGGGGAGCAATAAAATGATTGAAACAATAGTGAGAACCGGGCGAGAGCGCGAGAGAGAGGGAGGGGAGGGAGGCAGCGGACGGCGGCGCTGGTGATGTACTCCTTGGTGCACCCTCCTGGCCCCGCCACACCCCGCCGCACCAGTGCGGTATGCCATGCATTCGACCATTGGCATGCAACAGGTGCTCGGAGTCCTGCTTCTGCCTGGCTGCGGGCGCTTGCTGCCCTCCTGTTCCTCTCTATCTCTCTCTCTTTTTCTCTCTCTCTCGGGTTTTGTTTCTTTTTTAGGAGACTCATCTGTCCTGAATATGGGTGTATTTAATGCCTACATCCGTCGGAGGATCTCATCTGTAAAACCAAATACGTATATACAGATAGACAGTCTGTGCGCTGAGGAGCACGAGACATCCGCGTGTGTATCGCTAATGTCCCCGCAGAGGCCGCCGCGACGCGACGCAGGTGCGCCGTGGGTGTGCGACATGAGCCAACCGAGCGGGTGGGGCGGGGCGGGGCGGGCGGGGCGGGCGGAGCGGGCGGGGCGGGTGGGGCGGGGCGCATGCGTCACTTTCAAACTATTGCCGCAAGAAAGTATATTGTTTTCTCTTGTATTTTTTGTTCTCTATGTCGTCGCCTTGGCGCACCAGCAGAGGAGCTGTCAATTAGAGGGGGAGGATGGCGGAGGAGGAGAGGGGGGGGGGAGGTATCACCTATGCGAGCTAGAGAGGAACTCGCGGGGAAAAAAATGTAACGTGGCGTTTCTCTCTACACTCACACACATAGACAATCCAACAGGTCTGTGTGTGTGTGTGTATGTGTGTGTATAAGTGTGACAGGTCGAGCGTCACCGCGCAGAGTCGCGGGCTGTGAGTGTGAATGGCACCGCCTCCGCCGTGCACGCGCGCCCTGCGCGATGTACACTGTACAGTACTCGCACCCACGGCGAGCCTCTCCGCCCCGTCCGCCCCGCCCCGCCCGCCCCGCCCCGCCCCGCCCCGCCCCGCCCCGCCCCGCCCCGCCCCGCCCCGCCCCGCCCCGCCCCGCCCCGCCCCGCCCCGCCCCGCCCCGCCCCGCCCCGCCCCGCCCCGCCCCGCCCCGCCGGCACAGCGCGGCACGTGGCGCGACCATTTCTCTCGGGCGCCGAGCTGCGCGGAGCTGCGCGGCGCTACAACACGCGGGTGTGCTGCCGCGCTGTGAAGTCACTCGACTAGGCGCGGGACTGGACGGGACGAGACGAGACGAACCTCTCTGCCGACTGATTCGGAAGATAGATCTCGCATGCCTTCGTGCTTGTCGCGCACCCGAGCGGTTCCCCACTCTCCAAGAGGGTGTACAATGATTTTCGCGAATACTCGCGAGTACTTATCGAGTATCCGCGAGTATTAACGAGTACGATGAGCAATACCATTTGGCGAGTATCATGCGAGTTTTTCTTGATTTTTTCTTTCTCGAGTATTCACAAGTATTCGCAAGTATTCGCAAGTAACTCGCGAGTAAGCTTTTCCGTGCCCAGTGAGTATTATAGTTGGTTACCCCTCGCGTGGCGGTTCCCTTATGTTGCGTATGGCAGGGCCCAATGAGTGCGACAAGGACGGAGGCGTGAGACAGCGATGCTTCGGAATCAGAAGGCTGTCCGCCATCGTGACTGAATTGGGCTGACACTGCTTAAGTCTGTGTGTGTGTGAGAGAGAGAGAGAGAGAGAGAGAGAGAGAGAGAGAGAGAGAGAGAGAGAGAGAGTGAGTGAATGAGTGAGAGAGAGAGAGAGAGAGAGAGAGAGAGAGTGCGTGTGTGTGTTTTGTCGCGAAAAAAGAAACCAACCCGCCGACGCTGGGTGAATGGCTGGGTAAAAATGGCCGAGCTCACGGGTGTTTTGTTGCGGCTTGCTGCCCCCCCCCCTCCCCCCGCTCCGCCCCGCCTCGCCTCCCGCTCGCCGAGTCGTTGTCACGGCCCAGCCAGCACCTCTGAGAACGGAACGCCACCGGGGCGCATCAGTTAGTGAGGAGTTTATGTCAATTGCCGCCAAAAAAAAAATGAAAAGACAAATACGTGTGTGTGCGCGCTTTGCGAATAATTTTGACCGGACCTGAGGTTGGTGTAATTTTCTTGTCGTGGATATAGCAGAAGCAGATGGAGTGCTTTTGAACCAGTCTAACTTGCCTCTACCTCGCGACTCTGACTTTATGAGTTGGCATCAGGCTTCACCATTCTTCATCGGCTTCCCGAGGAGTGGATGTTGAGAGCGTGGCGGCCGTCCAATTCGTCGGTCTCTCTCGCTCTCTCTGTACCTCATTCGCTCCGTAGGTCCAGATCACTCTCGCTCCTTTCAACGATCGGCAGCGCCTTGGAGGGAGCCATCAACCATTTGTACTTCCCTCGCCCCACCCTCTCTTTTTTTTTAAAATCATTTATTTAAAACTAAAGACGCCGAGCGCAGAGCGAAAAACGCGAAATTTGTAAGCATCGATGTTTTGCTTGGAAAGTGTGTTTATTGAGTTCCCGAGCTCAGCCGTCGAACTGCCCTACATACCTGTCCCCACCCTGCATTCGCACCGCCGACTCCCTTGTTTTGGGACACGCTTATTCTTCGAGACTAAATGTTTTAAAGTCAAGGACCCAACATCAAAGAAGCTAGCTACATGGCACGAGACGGCTTCCTGCGACATGCTATTGTCACTCTGTGGAAACAGCCTTGTGTTACGGACCGATGCCTCTCCGGTCTTTCTCCCCTTTGACGTTTTATTATGTTTGTATGCGTGTGCTAAAAATCGCCACGTGATTCCGGTTATAATTTATCTTTTAGAACTCCTCGGGGCGGGCGAAGCGGCTGCCGGAAAATACCTAGAAACGGGAGAGGGGGTCGGAGCCCACTTGGCCATCCCTCTGTATAAAAGCCGTACTGACGGCGAAAAGAAACCAAGGAAGATGACGCATATAAAACTGTCAGAAACTTGCATAAGTTATTCTACGAGTTCTTCGATGCAGACGAGGATGAACTGATGAATGAGGTCATGCTAACGGCTAGGAAAACACAACACACACTTCTCTAAAAAATAATAACAATGGACATGTGTATCTAGTAAACGTGAAGAAGTCACACAGAAAATAATGAAAATTGGTCACGTCTGTCCCGCGAGTAATGAACACAAGGTTTCCTGCCCTTGCAGTGTATTCAGCCCATCTCGTACAAGAGAGTGTACTTCCCATTTGCATTCGACCCGGAAGCTGGATGCCCTGGCGCCCTGGCCAGCCCTGCACTGCTCCGCCCTACCCCACCACGCCCCGGCACGCCCTGGTACTACTTTGTGTTAACAGACATGACGCTAATTGCGGATTTTTATCGTCAAGAATTATCACATGCATCAGCAGGCAACTCCACACGGCGCGGAATGGGGCTCACACACACACTCTCTCTCTCTCTCTCTCTCTCTCTCTCTCTCTCTGACACACACACACACACACACACGCACACACACAGTCAGGCGCGCGCGCCGGCCCTTGAGCAGGGCGTGCCGTGGTCGACTCGGCCCCCATAAATGGGGAGTTATACGGTTATCGGTGAAACGGCACCTGCGTTTCTCAAATCGTGTGCCGCCGAGTGGAACGAACCCAGACCAGTCCGCGCGGAGCCTCTCCGGCCGGCGCTCTCCTCTCTGCATCTCCCTCTCCCTCCGTCTCTCTCTCTCTCTCTCTCTCTCTCTCTCTCTCTCTCTCTCTCTCTCTCTCTCTCTCTCTCTCTCACTCACTCTCTCTCTCTCTCTCTCTCTCTCTCTCTCTCTCCCTCCCTCCCTCCCTCCCCCTCACCTGTCCTGTGATGTCCTTCTCTGCTTCTCGCACTATGGATGGCTCTGAGTAGGTCACAAAAGATATGGGTGCTTTTAAATTTGTCACTTGTAAGTCTTCTTCAACGAGTGGTATGCATCGACAAACGTCCTAGAGATTTGATATCTTTTTCTTTTTCAGGTTTTTTTTCGGCCCGTGTCTTTTCATTTTTGAAAATAGTAGTTAACTTTATAGATCAGAAATGGCGGGAAAAGTGGCGCAGCCTAATTTTTTTTTTTCGGGGGCTTCCGTCGCCGCAGCCTCTCACCAACGGAACACAAATCAATAAGAGGAAGCCAAAGGCAGGCGCGCAGTTCCATTAATTAAATGATTTAATCGACTCCTACGGATTCCTCCTACAATGCCAGTGGCGCGGCCGCGGCCTGCGCCGCAGCCCGGCCCGGCCCGGCCGCGCTACAACACTCTTGCCTGCACAGCTCCATCTCCGCGCCCAGCCCGGCCCGGCCTGGCGCCATTAGATACGTAATGACGAAACATACATCATCGGCCGGAGATATTGAAAAGTCTGGGGGCCGGCCTAGTGCTCTGCTGCCGCTGCGCTGCCGGGCGCGGGAGGCTGCGCTTCTCGTCCGAGGGAGAAGGAAAGGTATAGATCGAGGGGGAAACAACTCTGAATTTTAATGTGCCATTTTATTATTATTATTTTTTTTTGAATTTCGGGGAGTTTTCGTGAATTTTTATTGAATTTTTGCTCCAATTTTCCCCAATTTTTTAAATTTATCTGATTTTTTTCTGAATGACGACATGCACACTTAAAGTTCAGTCTTGTTTTCCCCTCGGAATAGATACTCTCAGATTTGAGCCTGTATAAGACACCCACGCACAGCGCACTACAACGTGGTACATGGGCAGGTAGGCAGCTAGGCGCGGCGGTGCTCCGCGGGAGTGACCCCATGCGGTCGGGCCGCGGTCCCCGAGATGGGAAACAAGGGGGGAGGGGGGGGCGGTGTACCCGGGGGAAGAGCACGCAGTAGTGTGGTGATGAATTCAAATACGATCTCTCTTCTCTGGCCTAGTGCAGACAATATCGGCCTGAGGGGAAAACAACTGAACGTTTTTGTACACCTCGTAATTCAGGAAAAATCAGGAAAATTTAGAAAAACAAAAATGCAGGAAAATCCACAAAAAATTATGTAAAATTCAAGTTATAGTTTACAAACATTCACAAAATTGGTGCACCAAAATTCAGATTTGTTTCCCCCTCGTATCGACCTCTTTATGACAAAAAATTTCAACAGAGTGCATGTATATACGTACGCGCAGAGCAGGGGCAGATCAGAGTAACGGAATAGATCAGCAGCAGGAAGTATATTTATCGATTGCTCACTCTCTCTCTCCCTCCCTCCCCTCTTCGATGACGAATGGAGGTGATCAGGCCTGCATGCGGGGGAGGCCGGCCGGAGCGCGGGGCGGGGCGGCGCGGGGCGGGGCGGGGCGGCGCGGGGCCTCCTCCACGCCTCAGCCGGCCGGGACGATAAATCCCGGGCTTACCGCGGCGCGCACGGCGGCGCACGGCGGCGCACCTCGCCGCTGCAGCACTGCTGCGCTGCGCACTGCTCAGCCCCCGAGTTATTTTATTTTCGAATCTTTACGATATCGCGGCTGTCGATGTTGGCCGCGGCCGTTGCAGCTTACGGCCTAACGCGCTAATGCCCTGCTTCTGCAGGGCGCCCTGAGGTTCACACGGACTCGCATGCGGCAGCAGGGTAGCAGTGCCGCTTCTTCTTCTTCTTCCACGTTGGACCGAACAAGTCGTTTAAAAATAATACCCCGCCGCTGCTGCTGCTAAAGGCGCTGCACCGGGCCGCGCGGCGAGCCACCTCAGCGCATTAGTCGTCTTCGATATGTCCGATTTCACCGCGCGACCCGCCCGCCGCGCCGCGCTGCCCCGCGTGGTGGCAGGAACTGAACTTGACTCCTGTCGAAGACCACTTTACGGAAGCTCCAATCAAACGCGCTCTCGCGACCGCATCTGTTTAATATCGTTTTATATGAGCCCGCGGCGCGGCCCGTCCCCCGGCCCTGTCCGCCGGCGTGTGATTACGCTAGGCCAATTCATCGCGCTTCTGCCCGGGCGCTGCCCGGCCCGGCCCGGCCCCGCGGATCCTCCTAATGCAGACCTCACGTAATTAACGCCCCGCAGCCGCCCTAAGTCACCGCGCGATACTGCGCCACTGGTTGATTATCTCCTGGAGGAGCCCGGGCCGGGCCGGGACACGGGTCGGACGCGACCGGATCGGACTACTCTGGCCACTGTTTTTGGCGCGAGAAACAGGCGCACTAAATCCCGCCTCTTCTCCTGTAGGGCCTTGGGATCGCGGGAGATTGCTGGCGGCGCGCGCGCGCGTGCACTTTAATGTGTGCAGTCTATTTGAAAAAAAAATTTAAAAAATAAAAATTAAAAAAAAATAATACTAAAGCTTATGTGTGCACTTGCGTCGAGGATAGAACTCTCTGCTAACGCTCTCCTGTTGTCGCAGTCCTTTTGTAAAAGACAGTTGGCTTTGAACACCGATTTGTAAATGGCGCGTAATTAGCGGGTCCGCCATGCGGGGCCACGCCGCCGCCTCCCCGGCCGGGCTGCGTGCGAGGCGCGCGAGGGGGCTGCGGGGCGGGCGTGACCCTCTCGGACGCAGCCCCGCCGCACCGCGGCGGTCATCGGCGGCCGGCATTCGAAACGGTATGTGTGTGTAACTGAGTCCGCAATCAAGTGCCCCGCCACGCCGTGCCACGTCACGGCAGGGCGCGAGGAGTCCCGCGCTGGGAGAGTGAGAGAGACAGACAGAAAGAGAGAATGCTGCGCGCCGGACCGTTTGAGTACGAGAGAGAGAGGAGAAGGTGCGCGCACCTTTCGGTATACAAGCCGGAGGTTAGGTCTTGGTCTTCCCCTGCGGCACGCGTGAGAAATGTCAGTGCAGTGGCCCGTGGCGGGGCCGCGGAGAGATTGACATGGCGAGGTGACCCCCGCACGTGGGCGTGGCGGGGCGTGGCGCGGCGCGGCGGGCGGCGGACTAGGACAAACCAATATGGAGAGCGCGACCGCCCGCTTTACTTCAGCGTGATTACACTCCAGGCGCCGCGCGTGTGTGTGTGTGTGCGTGCGCGCGAGTGTGTGAGCGAGAGAGAGAGAGAGGGGGGGGGCGCGGTCAGCCCGGGTGTTGAACAGAGAGGGATGGAAGTGGAGCAAAAGGGAAGGACACGGTGCTCCGCTCGCCTTGGCTCGGCTCGGCTAGCCGCGCGCTGACGAAGTGCTGGAGGACCGCCCCCGCCATTCCCGCCGTGCGTAAGTCAGCCCCGCCCGCCCCGCCCCGCCCCGCCCCGCCCTGCCCCACGAGCCGCACCTGCCAGGTCATGCCTCATGGCGCCTCACGGCCGGTGCTTACGGGTGGGGCGGGGCGGGGCGGGGCGTGCCAGGAGCGTGCCGCCGTGGCGCCCGGGACCGGGCCCCGGCGCGGAGAGCATTACGAGGGGTATCGCGGTCCCGCGGGGCGCTGCCAGGCGATACCGCACCGTGTGCAGGCGAGCTCGCCCGGGTTGCCTACTCGCGCTCGGTAAGGCGTTCAGTGAAGGAACTATACATATTGCGCGCCGCTTACGCTCGAGGAGTTTTGTATGCCCTACTGTGCGAGATGCGCTGGCTGCGTAGTCGGGGTAGACCTTTTTATTTTTTTAAAAAAAATATCTAGTATATATACAATTTTTTTTTGTTCGTTATGAAGTTGCTTTTGAAAATTAGGAGTCGACTCCTACGCGCGGGCGAGAAACTGCTTGACTCGGGCAGTTTACTGGCGAGTTCAGACCCATTGTTTAGCACCGCCGGGTCGGGTCTCCGCGTCGCGCGCTCGCTCGCCCGTGCTGCATGTGTATGTGGGAGAGGCATGTTAGGAGAGAGAGGGGGAGGAAGAGAGAGAGAAAGAGAGAGAGGACGGAGAAGACCCTTATGCACCCGCAATGCGCCCGGGCCCGCGCCGGGCGGGCAGGCCGGGTCCATGACGCTGGCGCGCCGCGCCACCGGGGGCGGCATGTCCTCCGCTCCTGCAGGCCCTGCAGGCTCGCTGCTACCGGCGGCGGCAGGCCGGGCGGGCGGGCGGGCCGAGACGGGCCCCGGCCGCATGTGTACACGGAATATGTATGTATGTGTGTGGACTGCTTAAACCTAAACCGTGCTCGTTTGGGAGGAAAGTGTCCCAGAGATGGGGTGGAGATAAACGGATGCGTGACCGCGCTGGAGCGGACCTCCACCGCCGCCGCCGCCGCCCGGCCACACTCTCACACGCACACAGATACACACGCTCTCACACAGTAGTTTGTTTTGTGTTGCAGCGGTGCCCCGGGCCGGGCGTGCAATGAGGACCTCGCGTAGAGGCCGCCCCGCGCTGCCCGGCGCTGCGCCGCACCGCCCGTAGGCCCCACCAGGCCCCACTACTGGGTGGTGCGGTGCGTGGTCAAATGTCACCGCCGTCAGCGCACACGGACTCTCCAGCACGTTCCGTTTGCCTCCGCCCGGCCGGGCCGTATAGTTGTGTTCCGTGCCTGTCCCCGCCGGCGCGGCGTGGCCGTTTAGCTTCTGTAAGGCCCGGCCTGCGTGTGAGGTGAGGTGCAGGGTGACCCTATCGCAACGCGCCTGCAGGGTAGGCGGACCCGCAGCGCAGCGAGGTGAGGTGCGCTGCTGCTGCAGAGCTACTCCGCGTTGCATGCACTCGAATAGGCGCGCACGGGGCACGGGGCACTCCTTCCCACAGCGCGGGAGAGCCAGACCGCCGAGGGGTACCTCAACTCCTCCAATCAGTGTACACCCTGGGCTCCAATCATTTTCCAATCACTATCCGGTCAAATAATTTTTCGACCAATCTATTTTAAGCACCTTAAAATTTCAAAATATCAAATTGGTGCACAAATTTTTTTGATTTCTTTAAAGTTTGGTCAAATTTTCCTTCCAATCACAATACAACCCCCCAATCAGTGTACACCCAATTAAAGAGTGAGGTACCCCCCCCGTAGACCGCTCTCGCACCCTCGGCAAACTCCTTGAGAGCGAGAGCGACAGAGCGAGGAGTGCGTGCACCGGAATCGCTTTGCTGCTGGCCTGCTGACTGTGTCGTCGAACTATCGGGAATATATTCCCGCACGGCGGAGCTATGGGCCGGGACCGTGCTGATCGTCGCGCCGGCGCCCTCCAGCCTGCATGGCGATGGCGGACGGACCATTACCACCTGACGGATGGCACTCTGATGGATGAAGCGAGTCGGACGCGACGCGACGACGCGACGTCGCCTCTCCTTTTTTTTGTGGCATCCACAGAGAGAGAGGCAACAAAGTAGCGAGCGGGTATGTTCGGGTCACGTGACCCACCAGTACGAGGCCTCGACAAGCTTGGCGAGGCAGGCGTCCGTGCAGTCCCGCGGAATAAGCCGCTGCTGCTTCCAGGCATCATAGTACCAACCGCCTGGCGCGCCTGGCGCTGGCCGTCCCGCGGAGGCGGTATATGTTCCAAACAATTTTTGCCCGCGTAAAAGTTCAGTGAATTTCGCTACCTTTCGCGCGCTGCGGAAAGTGTGAATAACGAACGGCTGTGACTCAGCCTGCTGGCCGGGCCGCAGCCGGGGCCGGGGGCGGGAAGTGTTGCTGACTGCACATAGAGCCCCGCCCCGCCCCGCCCCGCCCCGCCCCGCCTGCCCGGCCCGGCCCGGCCCTGCCCTGCGCGCGAGGCGCGGTATGAACTTCCTCCTCCGCCTCTCCCTGGCCTGGTGGCGTCTGGGTGGCGGGGTGGCGTGGCGTGGCGCGGCCTGCATGGCCTGCGCGCCATCAATTCCGGGTAACGTGACGCAGTGTAAGGGGACCGTCCTTGCTAACCTGTCGTCTTTTACCTTGGCCTGCGCCCCCCCCCCCCCACACTCCCCACCTTCCCCACACCCCTCTTGCCCTCCCCCGCGCTCTCCGCACCCCGGTGGCACCATGGCTTTCGCTGTGTCCGCGGGCGTGGCGGGGCAGCCAGGCGGCGGCGGGCGCGCAGCGCGCGGGCTTTTAGTCTAGCTTATTTGGCAAAAAACTTATTCCACACTTGGGAGTGTTTTCGCCGCCCTAATGAATGACTCCTACGCGCTTGTTTTGCAGCCATTTGAGACGGCGGCCGGGGCGGCGCGCCGCCGACCGGCGACGGAGTCCGACAGCAAGGCGTCTCCACCACCGGGAAAAAATGTGCAGCGGCCGACACTTCCCTCGGCTTTCTTGAATCAAAAGCGACAGGTAAGCTCGACGGCATTCACAAAATGTGGATATTTCTTTTCTATTATGCGGTTGCCTGCGTCGATCATTTTTGTCCTCTTTTCTTTTAAATCTTGTTTTAACTAATTAATATTTTTTTGTTGTTGCAGTGTATGGGGAACGGACAGAGTAAATGAATATGATAGGGCAGAGGAGGCCAGTTTAAGTGCAAACCTGCACTGTGCTGATTGCAATTGAGAGTATTCCCTCTCTCTTTCTCTTAATCTCTCACTTTCTGCATTTCTTCTTCTTCTTCTTCTTCTTCTTCTTCTTCTTCTTCTTCTTCTTCTTCTTCTTCTTCTTCTTCTGCTGCTGCTGCTGCTGCTCTCTCTCTCTCTCTCTCTCTCTCTCTCTCTCTCTCTCTCTCTCTCTCTCTCTCTCTCTCTCTCTCTCTCTCTCTCTCTCTCTCTCTCTCTCTCTCTCTCTCTTCACTTGCTTCTTTGCTCGCTCTCTGACCGCGCACTTACAAATCGACGGTGGGTTTGAAAACGCGGGAGAAGGAAAAGGTTATCTAGCCGAGCACACACTAAATTATTATGAACATTTTTTCTGCACTATGAACTTTCTTCACATGTTTAGCTTATGTGCAGGTTTGTAATACGCAATTATGAACAATTTTTTCACAATTGCGCACAAAATATGCAATTTATTGTCCATAATTGTGTGTTTAAAAAATGCAATCAAAAATGTTCTTAAGAGTTTAGTGTGCAGAGGGCCGACGGCTAGTCGCCTTGCAGGTGGGAGGTGGGTCCAAGGACGGCATGGTGCACCATCTGCTGATAGCGACCATAGCGAGTAATGAAGGGAAGGACTGATGCGGTTTCGGAAATAATAAAAACTGCGGGTTATTTGCTGAGGCTGCTGCTGCTGCTCTGGCCGGTGCCCGGTGCGGCCCGGCCCGGCTGTCGCCTTCCTGACTGCGGCTAATTAGGTCCAAATCAGATTGCTGCTCATGTCGATGCACATGCACGGCCCGGCTCGACCCGTGTGCTGCCCGGCCGGATCCAGCGGCGGGGCGGGCGGGGCGCGGGGCGGGGCTGCTCCCGCGACTGCAGGGGGTGGAGGGGGCTGATGCTCCCACACTCCCGCCAAGCACACCTGCACCCGCGCGCAGGCAGCGACGGCGGCGTGGTGGCGGCAGTAAATAAAAACATCGGAAATCGAAATGCCTATTCACAATATAAACCTGATACTTCCACGATACACTTTGCAGCGCTAACGTCTGTCCCATCGCAGACTGACCGCGAAGCGACGGGAGAAAGAGAAAGAGACAAGAGGGAGAGAGAGAGAGAGAGTAGGGGATTGAGAGAGAGAGAGAGAGAGAGAGAGAGAGAGAGAGAGAGAGAGAGAGAGAGAGAGAGAGAGAGAGAGAGAGAGAGAGAGAGGTGGGGTAGCAGTTCTACGAGGAAGAGAGAGGGAGGGGTGGAGGGGATCGATCGAGGATCCAAATTCGATCTCTGCGCCCCGCTCTGCTCTACCCGCCTGCCTGCCTGCCTGGGTTCGGATTACTGTGGCCGGCAGCGCAGCCCAGGGGGCACTAGGCGGGTCAGAGGGTGGGAGGACCGAGAATCGCAGTGGGACCGTCGCGTCCAGCGTGCAAGGAGATACGGCGGGAGGGGAGAGGTGGAGGACGGGGACGAGGACGGGACTCCAGCGGGACGGAGGGCGCCGCAACGCAGCGCTAAACGCGGCGGAGCGCTCGGCATGCCGATGTAATCAACAAAATAAAAATTACTTTCATTTACGCAGGGATTCATTGACAAGAACCGAGAACCATTCAATGCAGCATTTGCATCGTTTCACATCGGCGGCAAGCACCACAATGAATGAATTTTGTGCGGCCGCGGCCGCGTGGCTGTCCCAGCACACGACGCGGTAAGGTGAGGAGGACGGGGAACCAAGAACGACTCAGTCAGCATCAAAAGGCATCTTGCACAACGACGCTGTCACCCGACGATGCGACGCCCCGAGTGGCTCCAACGCGTCCTCTCCTCTCCCTCTCCTCCCCCCACCCCCTCCTCCCCTCCCCCACCTCTCCTGCTGCTCTGTCCCACATGTCGCGCACGCCGGGCAGACCAGACGGCGACGCACAGCTCCGGCGTAAATTAAGTTCGCACGGCCCTCTGACTTATGACCCAAGGTCAAATAAAACTGAAATAATTAATAATGACCTCCACAAAAACTACGCATCGGAGGGGTGTACCGAGGGGGAGGGGAGTCACTTCGAAAAAATCAATGTGCGGCCCCCAATAATAATTTAGAAAATTTAAAGTTTTTCAAAAAATGTCAGAAATTTCCCTTGAAAAATCAAAACACAACTCAGAACAAAAATTTTTTTATCAAAAGTCAAATGAATCACTATACACATTTTGTACCCCCCCCCCCCCTCCTCCTCGGGCTGTACGTGCTACCCGAAAATAAAATATGCTTAAAGGCGTCATTTTGGAGTAGGTGGCGGCAGCCGCTCTGGTTGCCTTCCCATTAACGTCAATTATTCACGCAGCCGAGGATAACCTCCAGGACACGACCGGCGTCGCGCGTCCCGCCCTTACCCCGCATCCCCCTCCCTGACCCCCATTCCAGACGTGCGTCGGCCAGAGGAGTTACATATCTAGGACGCTGCATTATTCGGCATCGCAGCGCCACGTTGCAGCGGCGCGGTAATTTCCCAGGCGGACGCGCCGCCACCCGCCCTCACGACCCACACCACGTCACCTTCGCGGCGCGTCGCAGCGGACAGGTCGATAAGCCGCACACTATCACTTCCTGACTCCCGCTGTTTTTTTTTTGTTTTTTTTTGTCTTTTTCTTCCAGCAGACGCTCATTCTCAGCTCCTCCAGTGCAGCGCAGCTTTTCTACCGCAGCGCGGAATCATATATACATTGTCAGCGGTTTGTTCCCCGCAGCTTTAACAACACCCGCATATTTCTCGAGGCGGCCAGGTGTGCAGGGCCGGGCAGCCGGGGCGGGACGCGGGACGGGCTGGGCTGGACAGACTTCGCAATCCGCGGCGTGCAGGGCCGGGCCAGGGCGCGGGGGAGCGTAGGGCGTAGGCGCGCCTCCAGGAGGGCGGGGCGCAGGGCGGGGCGCAGGGCGGGGCGCAGGGCGGGGCTTCGCGCAACCACGGAGGGGCAGTTAGGCAGTCTGCCCCAGCCGTACTCGCACCATCCCGCAATGACAGCTCGGTCGGAATATGAGGGCTGGCGGCCCTCTGTGCATGCGGGTGGCACGGAGCGGCACGGCGGGCGCTGCTGCGACGCCAAGGCCAAGCGCGCACGCCTGCCTAGAAAGTGGATGTGGGAACCTTACAATTTAAGCCAAATTGAGCGAGCAATAGAAATGTCACCAAATTCAAGTTCCAGCCAAGCATCCCTCAGAAATTGAGAGGCGAAAATAACCAGAAACGATGTTCCCCTCAGGACGGCCGGAATGTATATACAAAGCCATTCGTAACGGAGAAACATTCGAATTTCTTTACAAATCGTAAAAATTAAGACATTTTTGCTTAAACCAAGACCGCTTTCGTGATTCTAGATACTGATAATTGTTTCACAATAATGCGTAAAGAAGGTTCCCCGTGAATTTGAGCATGATTAGAGAGTAATCATCGTTGGCAAAAAATCAGTGATTTTATCACGATTTCTCATTATCTGCAACCAATTCAACCTTCTCCGGATCCGCTATTGAGCATCTTGAGTTCTTCACTTCCACCACCTGGAAAAGCCACTTGCATTTTTACGAAATTTGGACAAAAAAATAGTTTTGCTCTAAATTGATGTGTGTTGTGCAGGCGGACTCTAGTGTACCCCACCCCACGACCAACCCCCAAAGGTGAAATCATCCAAAAATCGACGAAAAAAAATTGCGGTCGACCGAGATTCGAACACGACAAAAGCGTCCCGACAGCGTAGTTGGTTTGGGACGGGGAACGGGTATGCTAACCACTAGGCTGTCGGTTCGCACACCTCTCGGCGATGCGAATTGGAATCCCTATCTACCGGCCTGGACGAGCTCCGCGCGGCGCAGAAGAATTTTCTTTTCCCTGTCACCTTTTTTGGGCCCAAAAGATGCAATCGAGGGGGTAAGCTATTTAACGCATAATACAACTCGAAGGAAAACAGGTATTCTTCTTCTCTCCCATGACCGTTGCTAAAAATATAATAAGAAAAAGGAAAAGGAAAATGTCTGCGTCGCTCGGGTTCGAACCCGAGAGCTTCTAAACAGGTGCCCGCTGCTCTAACCACTAGACCACAGACCTCTGCTATCAGCAGCACTGCAGGCACCACATAGCTTCCGAAAATCTCTTGTTACCAGGAGCCGATTTCGAGGAGGTTACCTCCTCGCCTCTTCTGAACTCCGGGTTGAATACGGCTCGTTTCGCACGATTTTCTCTCAAACAAGCAGGCGCGGGCTGGCGTCGAATGGGTTGCCTACCAATAAGGCGCCGATTAAACAATTCACTATTCCTTGCGTAAAATGCGAATTTCTCCCAAACCAAGAACGGTATCGTGTCCAGGTCGACTCTAGTGCACCCCCAGACCAACCCCCGAGGGTGAAATCATCCGAAAATCGACGAAAAAAAAATTGCGGTCGACCGAGATTTGAACACGACAAAAGCGTCCCGACAGCGTAGTTGGTTTGGGACGGGGGACGGGTATGCTAACCACTACGCTGTCGGTTCGCACACCTCTCGGCGATGCGAATTGGAATCCCTATCTACCGGCCTGGACGAGCTCCGCGCGGCGCAGAAGAATTTTCTTTTCCCTGTCACCTTTTTAGGGCCCAACAGATGCAATCGAGGGGGTAAGCTATTTAACGCATAATACAACTCGAAGGAAAACAGGTATTCTTCTTCTCTCCCATGACCGTTGCTAAAAATATAATAAGAAAAAGGAAAAGGAAAATGTCTGCGTCGCTCGGGTTCGAACCCGAGAGCTTCTGAACCGGTGCCCGCTGCTCTAACCACTAGTCCACAGACCTCTGCTGTCAGCAGCACTGCAGGCACCACATAGCTTCCGAAAATCTCTTGTTACCAGGAGCCGATTTCGAGGAGGTTACCTCCTCGCCTCTTCTGAACTCCGGGTTGAATACGGCTCGTTTCGCACGATTTTCTCTCAAACAAGCAGGCGCGGGCTGGCGTCGAATGGGTTGCCTACCAATAAGGCGCCGATTAAACAATTCACTATTCCTTGCGTAAAATGCGAATTTCTCCCAAACCAAGAACGGTATCGTGTCCAGGTCGACTCTAGTGCACCCCCAGACCAACCCCCGAGGGTGAAATCATCCGAAAATCGACGAAAAAAAAATTGCGGTCGACCGAGATTCGAACACGACAAAAGCGTCCCGACAGCGTAGTTGGTTTGGGACGGGGGACGGGTATGCTAACCACTACGCTGTCGGTTCGCACACCTCTCGGCGATGCGAATTGGAATCCCTATCTACCGGCCTGGACGAGCTCCGCGCGGCGCAGAAGAATTTTCTTTTCCCTGTCACCTTTTTAGGGCCCAACAGATGCAATCGAGGGGGTAAGCTATTTAACGCATAATACAACTCGAAGGAAAACAGGTATTCTTCTTCTCTCCCATGACCGTTGCTAAAAAGAAACAAAGAAAAAGGAAAAGGAAAATGTCTGCGTCGCTCGGGTTCGAACCCGAGAGCTTCTGAACAGGTGCCCGCTGCTCTAACCACTAGACCACAGACCTCTGCGGTCAGCAGCACTGCAGGCACCACATAGCTTCCGAAAATCTCTTGTTACCAGGAGCCGATTTCGAGAAGGTTACCTCCTCGCCTCTTCTGAACTCCGGGTTGAATACGGCTCGTTTCGCACGATTTTCTCTCAAACAAGCAGGCGCGGGCTGGCGTCGAATGGGTTGCCTACCCATCAGGTTCCAATTTCAACAATTAATTTTCATCGCGTAAAAAGCGAAGGTCTCTCAACCCAAGTTCGGTGTCGTGTAGTGCTTCTGGGTGCTGTTATACCTTATCTAGTGTGAAATGAAGGTTCCCTGTGAATTTCGCCGTAATCTTAGATTTTCGATTTTTGGAAAATTTGCAATTTGCATTTTTACGAATTTTGGACGAAAAATAGTTGTGCTTCAAATTGACGGGTGTTGTGTAGGGAAACTCTAGTGCACCTCCAGACCAACCCTTAAGGATTAAATCATCCGCAAACGGACGGAAACAAAATATCTGTCGAGATTCGAACCCAAAATAGTCGTCCCGAAAGCCTAGATGGTTTTGGACGGTGGATGGGGCTGTCGGTTCGCATAAGGCACGTCGCATGAGGCATTGAGGGGCGGAGGGGCCCGGCGAAGACGACTTCCGCAAAAGCTAATTTCTCAAAAACCAAGTCTCTGGGTTAATTCGATATTTTCCTCAGGCTTCAGAGCTCTTTACTTCCACGTCCAGAAGACTTATAATCATTTTCCTCCATGTTTGCGTGGCCCTGACTTAATTTTACTTAAAGTGTCGTGTGTTTTCCAGACGGACGTTATATATAGGGTGTTCGTCGCTTTCAGTTTTTACTGCCGCATCCGACAACCCAGGCACGTGCGTCTGTCTCTCTGTGTCTGTGAGGCGCTGCAAGCTGGGTGTATGCTGCGGCGCGGTCGCCCACCCCCGCACCATTGTGCACGTCCCTCCCCCCCCCCTTTTTCCCTCGTCCACTTCTTCCCCGAGGAGTGTCCGCGTAGGTGGGGCGTGTTGTGTGTGCAGCACTATCGCTTTGGCCCGCCCGCGCCCGCCCCGCTCATATTCGCGTGATGAAGTGTCGAAGGCGGCAGGCCCGCCCCGCCCCGCCCCGCCCCGTCCTGTGGACCCTCGCGGGTCCTGCCCTGCCCTGCCGCGCGCTGGCGGGGCCCATACACTCACGCCCACGGGCGTCGCGCGGGGCGGGGCGCGGCGGGCAGGACCTGCCGCCTCGTGACGAAGGAGGTCTGTCGGGCCAAATGTGGCCGGGCACGCCTCGCCCGGCTCGGCCCGGCCCGACCCGGCCCGTCCCGGTCCGAACCCGGACTCTTTGCCTCCCACACCTGGCTGTATCTCTATTAGCACGTTCCGACGGCCACGCCCGCCGCGCCACGCCGCGCCGTGCCGCGGTGTCTGCTGGCCCAGCCTGCCCGCGACCCGCCCATGAGTTGTTGTCTGCTCTCATGCACTTTCGTGCCTCGATGTAACTTGATATTTTCTGCCCTGTTCTTTCGTTTCCACTTGTCGATTGTGCTGGTATACTCTGGTCAGAGGGCGATTTTGGGGATTTGGGAAGGAATAGTAAAACGGTTTTTCCGAGTAAATGAGAAAGAGTGGTTTATTGAAAATAGGACACTACCAGGGTTCGGGCAGTGCCAAAACACTAGCAGAACAGGGACATTTTGAGCAAACTGTGAAAAATTAAAACATGAGTAAGCTTCCATCCAAGCGCAACTTAAAAACATTTAACATCTACATTATCACTTTTACATTACAAGTATAAACTTCTTTTAAATTAATGGCTTTTGGACTTTCTTGTGTTTTGAACACCAATCAAAAGCAACTTTTACTCAACAACAGTTATTAATTTAAAAATAAATTACAATTGGTTACACTATATACAGGTCCATCTCCAGTATACTAATAAATCAACGAACTTTATCCTTTCAGTTACAGCCACACAATACTTCTGCACATCAGAGTGTCTCGAGCGATCTCGCTACAGAATATTGCCGTAGTTATGGCACTGTGGGTGCGGTTGCACTGCTCTACTGCGTGCGCCAGACGACATACGAAACTTTACAGCGTTTCAAACAGATAAGGGACAAGAACAGAGAAATTTGAGACAGTTGAAAGTAAAAGGCTGATATTGTTGTTGAAGACAAAAGAAAGAGAGCGAGAGCAGTCTTCGAAACCATCACGTTAAATTAAACATTCACAGACATTGAAAAGGTTTGGCGAAAAACTAAACATTACTTCGACATGAATCGCGACTATCATTGTCGTGGTTTAAAAAGGAAACACAAAAAAACAAAAAAAAAGGCATGGCCTTTACAACTTTTTATTATAAGTACGTCACAAGTAAGACAGAAACTAATCAGCGTTCAGAACGCAGTTACGTCAATAATAAATTATAAAAAGGTAACTAACAAGATGCGATATTCGCCTTCGCACCGCGCCTCCACAATTAAAAAAAGTACAAAAAAGACGACTGCTTCACCCGGCGCATTCAGTACATCAGCTAAGCATTATCAAAAATAACTTCCTATAGCCTGTGAACGTTATGTCCAGCATAACTCACTCGGCCAAACATCTCATATTCACTGAGTAGAGAAATTGTCAACATTTACGAAATTAAACACTACGAAATGTTACAGAGCAGGAGGGAAACAGAATGATGCATGCAGAGCGTCATAAAACTCATAGAGTGAAATGACTAACATTTGAGAATACAAAAGGCACATTTACTACACACCCCGCAACTAAGATCCATCAATTACTGGATTCAAAATCTGAAATCAATAGACTAATTGTTCACAGTGTTTTGTACGTATGAAAGCAAAGAATTGCACTTAGTGCAAATTAACACAACATGTTTGGTCCTAAAGAACAACAACAATTTCTACCGACGAATATTCTATAAACCTATTTATCGATCTTTGAGGCTAAACAAACACGCATACAACCGTCAAGCCAAACTATCAAAATGTTTCATCGTTCAGAGTAAACATTTCTTCCTTCCTATGTATCCGAATGGAATGCTGGATGAGCAAACTTAGTTACTGGACAGTCGATCGAGCGTCGGCTCGGTGTACACCTCACTTACGAGCGTCATTCCTACGTACAGGGCGGGTACTCCGTCATATTAGAGGCAAACACACGAAATGGTTAATATTACAGAAAACATGTGATTGGGAAAATTTATATAACACACAGATCATGTAAGTTGATTATGCGAGTTTACATGGGACCAAACCGTGATTTGTACTCAACCGTTTAGATGCAGTCTACAAAAAAAAAAAAATGTGAGTATGAAGGCTTTGGTTTATCGCAGTAAGTATAAATTATGAAAAATTTCTACACTGCCCACAATTTGGACTTACAGGTGAATGCCATCACCGATTTGTTCCCGTTTATATCTAATCACTTGCCAGCAAGTGTTACTACATAAACAACACGAGTTTACAAGTATATCATTCTTAGAGACAATTTAGCTCAAAACAAACGTTAGATACATGCAGAATCTACAGTCAAACACAGAATAATAATAACGCTCATACTACTGATCGTATCAAACCACATTACATAATATCTATCAAAAACACAAAGAATACTGTGCAGACAAGAATTATATATTGGATTGTGCACACTAATGCCATAGACTAATCCATACTGACATTTACAATTGTGGAGAAGCAAATGAGATCTTCAAAAGAGAGCAAAACTGTCCAAGAACTATAAATAAAGTAAATAATTTCCATTTACAAATGAAAGGTACTAGAGAGAAAAGCTTTGGCGCAGACAGAGCTGCAAATATCTTTCAACAATTCGCCACAACCTACCTTCACTGTCGTCAATAAATACGCTTGAAATAATGGCGCACTCATGACTGTCTCGGAAACAATATATATTTTTATATATGAATATATAATAACGTACACTATAATCTAAGGGGAATGGGGGGAATAAATTAAAGGTCGCCAAGGACCGTGAGGAGAGGACTCTTCCAAGCCAGTCATGAGTGAGGACAAAGTTCGTGTCTACGAGAACACGGGTGAGATGAACGAGGGCCCCCTTCAGAGCGGGGCCCGGCTGTCATGGCACATGTGGAAAGGGTTCGCCCAGGGCGCGGCCGGCCCGGCCCACGGGGTCGGGGTCGGGGTGGGGTCCGACCACCCGCGGAACAGCGTGGCGGGGTACAGCGGGGACGGTCGGACGACCCGCCCCGTCGCGAGCCCGGGGCCGGACAGGCCTGCTCCCGGGCCCGGGGCGTACGATCATTCCGCCTCCGGGTCCAGGAGGGGGCTGGCCGGCGGCGGCGTGAGCGGCAGCGGGGAGCCCAGGTCGTGGCCGGGCGGCGGCTCCTGCCCGGGCTCGTAGCGCGCGTGCGTGCGCATGTGGCGCGTGATCATGTCCCGGCGGCACGCCGCGTACGGGCACTGCGGGCACTTGTAGGGCTTCTCGCCGGTGTGGGTGCGCTGGTGCGTCGAGAGGTGGTCGGACCGCGAGAACACCTGGCCGCAGACGCGGCACGTGTACGGCTTGACGCCCGTGTGCAGGCGCATGTGCCGGGTGAGCATGTCGGAGCGCGCGAACGAGCGCTTGCACACGTCGCAGAGGTACGCCTTGGTGGCCGTGTCCGCCGCCTTGCTCTTGTGCCGCGAGGCCATGTGCTTGGCCAGGCGGTCGTGCAGGCTGAACATCTGGCCGCACACGGGGCACACGTAGGCCACGTCGGCGCCGGGCGGCATCTCCTCCACCACGGGCGACACGTCCAGGTTGTAGCGCAGCGACACGGACTCCTTGGTGGTCGGCGAGGCCACGTCGCCCTTGACCACGGGCACGGACACGGAGTTGGCGCTGCCGCCCCGGGGAGGTAGGAAGCCGGGCGGCAGGAGCTGCAGCAGCGGCGGCGTGGGCGGCGTGTCGAGCATCTCGACCTTGGTCTCGAACGAGTCCCGGGCGAGCTCGCGGGCCGCCTCCCGCTCCCGCGCCTCGCGGGGCGCGTGCAGGGGGTCCGGCGGCGAGCCGCTGGTGGAGGTGGCCGCCGAGCTGCTGCCGCTCGTGCAGCCGGACCGCGACGAGCCCGAAATGGAGGTCTTGACGGACAGGTCGAGCGGGCTGTCCTGGGGCGTGCAGCAGTCCGAGTCGAGCGAGGCGGCCTTGGTGCGGTGCACGCTGAGCGAGCCGGGCCGGCCGGGGCCGGGCGGCCTGGACGGCGGGGTGGGCACCAGCTGGTCGCCGCGCTCCAGCTTGGCGGCCTCCAGCCACAGCGGCAGGTCCGAGTCGGAGTGACTCCGCCGCCTGAAGATGTCGGGCAGGTACTTGTTGTGGAGGTAGTGCTCAAAACTGCTGTAGACCGGCGCGCCCGTGGGCGACACGGGCGTGAGGGGCGAGATGGGCGACGAGCCGTACAGGCAGCCCTGACACGAGCAGCCCGGCACGCGGGACTGGGGGCTGTGGTGGCCGTGCAGCCGGTCCGACGCGCCGCTCACCGCCGGGTCCGAGTCGTCCTCGTCGATGGACGAGTCCTTGTTGAGCCTGAGCGGGCTGAAGCTGATCTTGGGCGAGTCGGTGGTGGACGAGTGCGGCGACTTGGACGACGACGCGCCCGAGGCGCCGGAGGCGGGGCTGAAGACATCCTCCACCTCGTCCTCCTCCGAGATGGGCGACGCGTACCTCTCCCGGTCCACGCTGTCGAAGCGGAACACGTCGGGCCGGGGCGGGTGCCGCAGCGAGCCCTCCTCCGACTTGTGGCTCTTGAGCTCGTTGTTGTTGTTGTGCAGGTGAATGTTGTTGTTGGTCACCTGGCCGGCCAGCTTGTCCACGACTTGCGACAGGCGCTTGCGCTTGCGCTGCTTCTGCGGCGAGCGGCGCTGGTGCACATTGTGGTCCTCGGCGCCGGGGTGGTTGTTGTTGCTGAGCGACAGCTTGAGGGAGGCGTGGTGCTGCAGCAGCGTGTCCGCCATGGTGGCAAGCATGGGCGGGAAGGGCTGGCAGCGGGGCGCCGCGGCGGGCGAGGCCGTGGCCGTGGCCGCGGTGGCGGGGGCGGGGCCGGGCGGCGACAGGGCGGGCTGGGCGGCGGCGAGGGACGCCAGGCCTTGCGTCAGGCTCAGCGGCAGGGGCAGGGGCAGCGCCGGCAGGGGCAGCGACGGCAGCGCCGGGAGGGCTCGCCGCTCATCCGCGCCGCTCCATGGCAGCCCCAACTGCAACCAACAGAGACAAAAGACGTTAGGGTGTTAGCAAACAAGGTCACCGCCTCTCCACGGTAGCAGCAGCGCAGGACCGCATTTTCGTCAGACACGTTCGTCCGGATGTCACAGAGAGGTCCAATCAAAATCTCCGGGCTCGCCAATGCATGAGGGGCCAGCAGGCCAGCAGAAGGCAGGGCAGGACGACGGGACCCGGCCCAGCGAGGGCCCCGCCCCGCCCCGCCGCACGCACCGGACCCGCCCCGCCCGGCCCTAATGAGCCCACACTAACGAGCCGACTAATGCGTGCCGATATTCGAGAAACCAGATGAAAAAAAAATAATAAAAAAAAACTTCCCGGCTGAAGAAAAAAAAACACTACACAACCCAACAAATCCTTGGCGGGCAGGAGCGGCGGTGGCGCGGCAGACACACAACCCGTTCGCCCATTTCGACACTCTGCTATCCGTTTGCATTCCACGTGCAGCAGCAGTAGCCGCGGGTGGTGGTAGTCCTGGCCGGAGCGGCGCGGCGGGCGGTGGCGGCGCGTAGCGCACACACGCTGACACACCAGCGGGCCCAGCGCGGGAGGAGATGCCTAATCATCATTAAAGCAAAGCCTGGAAGAGGAGGCTGCGCTGCGCCGGGCCGGGCCGGACTCTCTCATATCTCACGCCGCATTACCACCACGTGAGAAGGCGGCTCGGCTCGGCCCGGTCTGGGCGCCGCGGAAGGAGTGGGAAGGGAAGGGGGGGATCAAAAGAAGCAGCACCAGCAGCAAGCTCCCGACTTGCTTATTTTTGCTACGGAATGCTGTAAATGTCACCGGAGGCCGGTGGAGATCCACTTGCTCTGCTCCCACAGACCGGGCCGTGCCGGGTTGGGCCGGGAGGGAGGGAGGAGAGAGAGAGAGAGGGAGGGAGGGGCTCTAAGGGGAGACACGCATGGCGCGGCAGGGCGGATCTGCCGCAGTGACCCCCCCGCCCCCGGCAAGGACGACGGCGACCATAAGAAAGAGGAAAGAGCGGGGGAAAAGTGACGGAGGAGGAGGCGGCCAGCAGCATTTGACACCTCGCCTCGCGTCGCCCCAACGGCCTGGCCTGCATCCCATCTCGCGAAACACACACATATATATATTCTTGGTCACGAGGCTCATGTTGGCGAACAGGAGAAGCTCTGCTGGGATGCCATCCCGTCGTGCACTTGCCTGCTGCTACTGCCCTGCCGCTCCCGAACCAATCCAGACCGGATTCCACGTCAAGCCGCCGCCACCAGCCTCCCCCTCCCTACTCCTCCGGCCCGGCCCGCCCCATCCCGCCGTCCCGTCCGGCTGAGATAATATTAAGCAACAGATATCGGGAGGCCCCTCATATTGTTGTGTGTGGCGGGCGGGGCGGGGCCGCGGGGGCCCCGCAGAGTGCGCCTAATTGGCAAGCTACCCGTGGCGTGGCGGGGCACCTGTATATGATGATGCTGATCTGTCGTGCGTCCAGGACCCGCCCCGCCCCGCCCAGCCCGCCCCGCCCGCCCCACCCCGCCCGACCGCTGGAGGTCAGCGTCGACCTCTAATGACAGTCGCCACTTCATCAGCATCTCGCTTATCAAGCCTTTCACAACCACCCAAGCCAGCGGGTGGTCGGAGAGGAGGGGAGAGGCGAGGCGAGGAGCGAAGTGAAGGCGGGCGGGTCCCATGAAAACCTGTCCTGGGGCCCCAGACTCCCCGACAGCAGGCCCCCGCCCGCCAGGACCCCGCCAGGCCCCCGCCAGGGACCCGTGCCGAATAATACGCCCCGCCCGCCGAGCCGCAGTGACTCACAAATGTGCAAATACGGGGAAAGGCGCATGCCGCGCTGGCTCGGCGGCAATTAAAAACGCACGGCGCGGGGGAAGAGTCGCGCGATGATGACGGACGGCGAGGAGAGGAAGAAGAACAACTTTGAGCACACAATGCGTCGGGGCGGGGTGGAGTGGCGGGGGCGGAGGGGGCGTGCTGACGGTGCTACTGCGGTCGGGTCGGGGGAGTGGGGAGGGGGGGGGCGTTGAGGGCCAGCCGGGGCGCGCCGCGGCGGCCACGCCGAGCAGCCGGGGGCCCACCGGGGGCCCACCGGGGGCCCAGCCAGCCCCGCGGCCCCCGCCGCATCCAGTCGGGTTGCGCGTCCCCGACGCGTCCCGGCTCGGCACCGCGTACAAGCTTCGGCTCGGCTGGGCTCGACTCGGCTCGACTCGGCTGGCCCCCCGACCACACGGAGATCATAAAAAGCAGTATCAACCTCACCACACATTCACTCACTCACACACACACACGCACGCACGCACGCACGCTCACCGACGCAACGCATGCACGCACGACGCTCGGGCTGCTGCCGGCCACCCGGAGGAATACTGTGAAAGGGAGAAGCGGAAAAGGAGGAGGAGGATAGGACGAGGAAGAGGAGGAGATATCGATGACAAGACCATGCAGGCTGTATACGTACAGTAGTGCGATGCGACGCGGTGCGGTGCGACACAAGGACGCGGGGGAGAGGGTGGGGGAGGGGGACCCAAGTGAACCTGCTGCTTGCCTGCAGCCATCTCCACTGCGCCACCTGGACCTGGCCTGGAGTCTCTATATTTTAGGTACCCAACAAACCACATAAAGCCCCAAAGTCCTGAAGTTTCAAGACTAAAACACAAAAATATTTTTTAAAATAAAAGAAAGGTGGAATAAGCGAGGGGGGATCACTTAAAAAAATATATACGATGATTTTTTGGAATACTTTATTAAAATTTATTTTGTTTTGATATTTGTTTTGATTTTTCTTTTGATTATTCAAGCAAAATTTCACTTTTTTGATAAATTTTGATCTTTTTTACCCCTGTTTCTTTAAAACAATTTTTATTTTAGCTTTTTGTTGATTTTTTCGGATTTATTTTCCCCGTATCTTTCTTCTTGATTTCATACTGATTTTTTAATTGATTTATCCGGGGGCGTACAATAATTTTTCGAAGTGAGGCCCCCCCCCCCCCCCCCCCCCCCCCACCCCGGGAATAAGCCCGCAGTGCTTAGCAGCACCACATCGCCGAGATGAGGAGGTGCACGGCCACTAACCCGCGACACCGAGACGTGGCAAGAACGCGACTGGTGAAGACTCCGCCGCCAGGTGAGACGTTCAGCCCAGCCAGCGAGACGGGGGAAAGAGATGCGTCACTGCCGATGGGGGAAGAAACATTTCTACGTAGTGTACAACACTATGCCTTAGACTGACTCGATGAATAATTGGGACGAAAGAGAAGGAAGGCCGGCCGGCGACGCGGGATTCCCTCCGATAGAACACATGTTGTCATGTCGCCAAACCGCAGACGAAAAAGACGAAAGAAAAGGTTGAGTAAACGGGTGTGAAATCCTCATCGTGAGAGGGTAGGGTACCACACAGCAGCTGGGGCCTTATAGCCGCTGCCGTCCAGGCAGACACGGGGGGAGAGAGGTGGGGGGGGGGAGGGGGGGATGCGGGTGCAGGGCTAGCTGCAGGCGTGAAACCGCACTGCGAGGTGGGGGCGGGGAGGGAGGGGGCGTAGATGGCTCCCACAGGGGATTGCGGAAGAGAGGAGGGGGGGGGGGGGGAGGGCAGAGGGGCACAGGGGCTATGAGGGACACAAAGAAAAGCACGCCCGACCACAGCAGCGTCGCGCAGCGGTGGGGCCGGGCCGGGCCGGGCAGAGGGACACCCAGAGGGTAGCAGCAGGACGGGGCGGGGCGGGGCGGGGCGGGGCGGGGCAGCAGGGCAGGACGGGGCTGCATTCTGAAAATTAAGAAATGCGACACCAGCGAAATCGCCTGCAGGGCCGAAGTAATCCAGGAGGAGCCCAGAGCGGGCGGGGCGGGGGCGGGGCGGGGGAGCATCGCTCCGCATACCGGCGGTGGCGCGGCAGGTGGGGCGGGGCAGGGCGGGGCGGTCCATGCGGTTTAATAAGCGCGGAGCCGTGCGTGCAATTACACAAGGCTCGCTGCTACACAACTATCTATCGTCTCTCTCCAACTCGCTCGCTCGCTCTCTCCCTCTCCTTCTCCCAAACGCAACAACGGGCAGCAGCAGCAGCAGGAGCAGCGCACCCGATCAACCAACACCACGCACAGCGCCTTGAGCAAACAGCGAAACCGGCCTGCGGTCAACACGACCCATCAACCAGCGGCAGACCTGCAACCACAGCCTCTCTCCCCAAGGGCTCTCCTTCTCTCACTTTTCTCCCTTTCTCCTTCTTTCAATTCTCTCTCCCTGTCTCGCTCTCCTCCACTCTAGCCGCGCGCACAAGCTAGTACGCCCGCACAGGCTCACACCCGCAGTAGCAGAGTGAGAGAGGGCGAGAGAGAGAGAGAGGGCGAGAGAGAGGGCGAGAGAGAGAGAGAGGGCGAGAGAGAGAGAGAGAGGGCGAGAGAGAGAGAGAGAGAGAGAGAGAGAGAGAGAGAGAGAGAGAGAGAGAGAGAGAGACAGAGAGAGAGAGAGAGAGCTGCACCCGGCCGGGCCAGCTCCAGGGGACATCGGGGTCCGCCGGCATAACCGTAAACATCACGCAGAAAAAGGGGTAGCGTGAGCGTGTGTGTGTGTGATACTGCAGTGCAGGCGCCGCTGCACCCCCGCCCGTGACGCCCCCACCCCCACCCCGCGCGCAGTGCCGCCGCCCGCTCCGCACGTTGTAACGACCCCCATTGCGAAAATTCCTTATCATTCCGGCAACCTGACTATACTGCAGTGGTGTGCAGCAGCCCAGCAGCCCAGCAGCCCAGCAGCCCTGCTCGACCGGCAGCCTCATGCTAGGCGCCCCGCTCCGCTGCAGAGGCGCAGGCGGCAGGCGGTGCACCTCGCACACAACTTCTCCATTCTCGAAATTGGCCCGGCGAGGGCGAGGGGCGCGCGGCGGCTCCGCATCCCTACCCCTAACGCAAGAAGCAGACGAAGAAAAACAAAAAAAAAGTCCCTCCAACTTCACAGAGGATTTCCACGTCCAGTTCGCTATACTCGGCGGCAGGCAACCCGCCCGCAGGCGTGTTGAGCGGGTGGCCTATCGTTCGTCACCAAGGCGCTTCGGCCGCCGGGCGAGTAGGCAGCCCGGCCGCCGGCCGCACGCGAGCATGCGTCGCAGTAAGACTCGAGGGGGAAAAGAGGTCTGAAATTTTTGTACACATCGTCATTCAGAAAAATTCAGAAAAATTTAAGGAAAAAAAAACAGGAAAATTTAGAAAAATTCAGTAAATGATCAGAAAAAATTCAAGGAAATTTAGGAAAAATTATAGAAAAAATCACCAAAAAAAATCCGTAAAAATTTACAAAAAAATTGAAAATTTGTACACTAAAATTAAGAATTGTTTTCCCGTCGCGGTGTGACTTATACGGGAAGAGGCCGACGGATGGGGTGCGGGGTGGCTCGGGGTGAAGCCGCCGGCGCCCTCTGGCCGCTGCTAATCAGATCAGGCGTACCACGACCGGGCCGGGGACGGGCCGGCGGCCACCTTGCACAATGCACCTCTCCTCATTATGGGACGCAAATTAGAGGGCGCGGCGCGCGGCGCGGCGAGGCGGGCGCGGTGGGCTCGCCTTGGGAACGCCCCGCCCCGCCCCGCCCCGCCCCGCCCCGCCCCGCCCAGCCACGCGCCCCAGCAGCGCTGCGCCGCAGCCAGCAAAGCAATTAAATACGAATACTGTTAACCACCAGTCACAGCGCGAGTACGCACGCGGCGCGGCCGCAGGCGACGCGCGACCAGATTTACTAAACAAAAATGCCGTCCTGGCTGCGGGGCTGGCTGGGGCGGGGTGGGGCGGGCGCGCGGAGCGGAGCGGCGGTAGCAGCAGCGGCACGGCCAGTAGCGCACAGAGACCCGCCACGCCGCACCACGCCCTACCCGCGGGCGCGGAGGGGCGAGGCGCGGCGAGCAGGCACCCTATCACGCATGTATCACTGATCACCGAGCGACTGAACCTGTCGAGGCGAGCGCACGGGGGTCGGGGCGTGGCGGGGCGTGGCGGGGCGGCAGGGCGAGGCACCTGTTGGGAGCGACGGCAGGAGATAGCCATCAGCGGGGAGGGGAGGGGGCTCGGGGGGGGGGGGGGCAGCCCACAATGCATATATGTTAATAATCTGATTTCACGGCAATTAGGACGCCAGTTTGCGCGCCCTGGGCTCGGGCCGCGTACGCGCGCGAGAGTGTGCGTGCGAGTACAGGTAACTGGTCGCCGGCCGCCCCGCCCCGCCCGGACCAAAAAGCAAACCCATTCCGTCATCGCGGTCGCTGCGCTCTGTGAGACGTCATCCGCAAAATCAGGGAGGAGTAGCGAGAGCGAGACTGCGACGGAGCAGAGGCGACCCCGACGCCGGCTGTCCTGTAGGCTGATTCGGAAGAGCGCTCTCCTCGTCCTGTCTCTCTCGCACCTGTGCGGCGCACCTTGCGAGTGCGAGAGAGACGGGGTTAGAAGAGCGCTCTCCTGAATCAGTCTGCTTGCCCAGCCCTGTCCGGCCGGCCGGGTCCAGCCGAGCTGCGAGCAGCCTGCTTCTTGGAATGATTTACCCGTTTTTCCAGAGTCAATACTGCAGGTGGAGGAGGCAAGGTGGGCAGCAGCAGCGGGTCCAGGCCAGGCCAGGCCAGGCCAGGCCAGAGCAGCCTGTCCACCCACTGCACACGGCTAACCTGACCGCGTGGCGGGGCGTGGCGGAGGCCGCCGCGGGCGCTGGGTGGGGTCTGACCGCAGCAGCAGCAGCCACCGGGAGCCAACGCAGCCAGCCAAGTAGTAAGGCCATCCGGTAGAGAGACAGGTCAGGCTGTGGGGCGCGGCGGGGAGCGGCGCGGCGCGGCGGGGCCAGGCGTCACTCTGCTCAAATTGAATCCACGCCTCGCTCCGCCCCGCCCCGCCCCGCCCCGCCGGGTCAGAGCAGCAGCACGCACCGCCGCCGCCGCCGCCAACAACAAATGTCTGGCCGAGCACGAAAGATGTTTGCGCGATGAACGATACCAGTTTTCATACCGGCTAATGGGCGGGAGCACGCAAGTCCAGGACAGCCTCCCCCCCCCTCCCGCTCCGCTCCACCCCGACGCCCCCAACTCCACACCTCGGGACGAGACGAGGAAGGATGCTCCCGGGGCTGTAGAGGTTATTGCAGGTGCAGCCCCCCGGCCCCCCGGAGCCCACAGCAGACAGCCGTCTGATACAGAAGATCGCTCTCGTGCCTCCACGGTAGATATTAACAATGTCTGAATTTTTTGAGGGAAAAGGAAACACTTTGAGGACCTTGTATACTTTGAGGAAAACTCCTAGGATTTTGAGGAGGTCTCCTCAAAATTTCCGGAGATTTCACTTATTTTTTGGGGAGTCTTCCTCAAAATCTGAGGGGTTTCCCTAAAATTACGGAAGTTCCTCAAAGTTTTCCATTTTCCCTCAAAAAATCAGACAATGTTTTTACCGTGTCCGTCCTTGTCGCACCAATGGCGCGGCCCTATCTTTTGGATGACAGGGCCCTATGCGTGCGACAAGGACAGACGCGCTGGAGCGATCTTCGGAATCAGACGCGGTATAGGCCGACCGCCACCTGGACTGAGAAACACGCCACCGCTAGAACAGCAGCGGTTACACCCAACAGTTTAGAGCTCGAGGTGCGCGGGGTCACATAGCATGGCATACCACACCATACCATACCACAACATACCACCCCCGCCCGAGAGCTTATCGCATAGCGTGCAGCAGGGCGGGCAGGGGCGGGGCGAGCAAGTCCTCCTGGGAGCGCCGCACCCCGCCGCGCCCCGCCAGGGGTGCAACGCGCCGCCGAGAGCTTGTTTGCGTGGCGACAATGTCGTATGAAAAGATAATTAAACGAGTTTAGGTGTGGCCAGGCGGGACGAGGCGGCTGCATGCGGGGCCGTGACGGAACGCCGGCGGGGCAAAGTTCACACAAAACACACACACATGGTCGCGATGATAAACATACTCGTGAAAACAAGAGCGGCGACGCGTACATCGCCCACGAAAGAAGAAGATACGAAAATTTCTTTAGGTGAATTAAAAGAGAAAATAAACACGAATCCTACATATATCCCGTCTTGTCTCGGCTGGCCGGCCGGTCGGCCCGGGCCTGGCCTGGCCGGCACAGCGTCGGGCTGACCACTCGGACTGACCGCGCGACACTAGAGCTAGATTTATGGCGCGGGCCTCGGCTCGGCGGCGGGACGGGACGGACCGGATCCACGAGTGTCATCCCGATCCCGCTCGGAAGGGATTGGCGACAATCACCTGCTGCTGCTGGCGAGGAGGCTGCTGCTGCTGGATCCCGATCCCTTACCCGTCCTGTCCAGCTTTCATCCCTGCCGCCGCCGCCGCCGCCACCGCTCTCCTCCGGACCGCGTTGAAAATCGTCGGGCAGAGATCCAAGCGCGCGCCTCGCCGGGTCGCGCCGCCAGTCGTCTAATCCTCGGTAAATAGGAGCCGCAGCCGTGAGTGAGTGAGTAAGAGAGTAGGGAGCTCACGGCTCGGCTCGGCTCAGCGCTCCCGGGTCGGACGGGGGCTGATAAAGGTGTGCGGGGCGCCGCGTGCCTGCGTCACGTGACGGGCTCGGGGCTCGGGCCAAGGACTCCTCACCCCTTGCCTCGTCCCCCGCGCGCCAGCCGTCACGCACGCACGCACGCGTGACAACGCCGTGACGGGACACGCGCTTATCCCGCCACGACACCTACACAAAACAATTCAGCCCCCACACCAACCACCCCCTTATAGTGACCACAGCCCTGGGGGGGCGGGGGGCGGGAAGGGCGAGGAGGCGGAACTTAAATACCACCCCCTGCCGCGCACCGCCCCGCGGCGGCCGCTCTGTACACACACCGAGCGACCGCATCAAAAATTGATGAGTTTGTATTCTTTTTTTATAAGCCCATCCCCACGGCCGTCACGGTGGTGGCCGCGGGGCCCTCTGCATCTGCGGCCGGCAAAAAGAAAAAGCCCTACCGGGTCGGGTCAAGGCCGTAGGTGTTTGCATTCCATCATCTGGCAAAATGTTGTCACAAGAGTGGGCCCCCTTTCATCCCCCCTCCCCTCCTCATGCACCACATTCGCGCTCGCTAGAGGAGTTTTTCTAAGGGGCGCGCAGCAGCCTCGTGTGCCGTGCAGACTCGAGCTAAACCAGTGCGGCACTCACCTCGAAGCGGACACCCATGTGAGCAGAGCAGGGTAGAGATGGCGGCCAGGTTGGTGGCTGGGGTGCTGCCAGTGGAGCGGACCGCTGCGAGACCTGCAACAAGCGAAAGAGAGGGTGGGTCAGTACCTGGCGCAAGAGTTATAGGAGCCGGGGGGCGGCAGCGGGGGCGGCAGCGGGGGCGGCACACCGCTCAAGGGCGGCGTCGCCTGACCACCCGGGGGGAAGGGCAAGGGGTCGCCTGCGCTGAGCTAATCTCCGTCACGACAAGCAAAGCGCCGCTAGTCTTGCGGTAAAAAAAAAGAAAGAAAAAAGAGAGACGAAATATTTCCTTCTCCCCTTTACCAACAACGCAAAGCAAACCAGCCGCCGCAGGCGAGCAGGCGGGCGGGCGTTCCCGCCAGCACAGCATATACGACACTCTCACACACACGTCAGCCCTGCGGGCGACGCGATATTCAGGCTCCGCGCGGCGGAGACGTTATCGGAGGCACCGCACACCGGACTCCCATGCCAGGCAGGCACGCGGTCAGCTCTAGCGGTGACAAGGTCGCGGCGCGGGGCGCCCGCAGCCCGCCAGCCAATGACGGGCGAGCGCGGCCCCCGCCGCCCGCCAATCCCCGCGGCCAGCGCGGCCCGGCGCGGCGCCCATCCGCGAGGCACGGCGGCACGGCGCGGGGCCGTACGGGGCCGGGCCGGGCCGGGCCTATGGCGGCGCGCCGCGGCGGCCCCGGGGCCGTACCCTACCCGGTACCCGCCCGAGCGGGAGGTACCCGCCCGAGCCGCGCCGAGCCGCGCCGCAGCGGTACCGGCAGGCGGGCGGCGCCATTGTGTGGCAGCCGCGGAGTGGCGTGGCGCGGCGTGGCGCGGCGCCCCACCCGCGTCGAGCTGCGCGAGCTGCTGCTACCTCCTTTCGGCTTCCACGACGTGCCCGCGTCGCCACTCCCCTTTCCGTGAAGTCAAAAAGCTGCTGCAACGGGGGCGCCGAGCCGCCCGCTCGAGCGGCGGCGCACCCGAAAACTTTTAATCTGGAACTCGCAGGACGTCCTGCTGCTGCAGCTGCTGCTGCTGCCGCCGTTGCACGAGCAGTAGCAGCGGCTCGGGCAGCCAGCGCACACAATGCATCATTTGCAGGGAGCGAGTTTTTAAAGGGCTGCACCGTGCCGCAGCCGCAGCCACCGCCGCCTGCTGCCCTGCCCCGTCCTGCTACTCGACTTGCCGGCAGCAGCAGCCTTTTCTGTGAAATACGAAATGGCCGGGCCGGGCATTCCGCAGCCGCCTGCAGGTCCTGCTACACTTCTTCTGCCCCCGCCTGTCTGCCCCGCCGTAGGGACCTCCAACCTCCACACCAACCTGACAATATAAGCCTGTCCGGGCGACTAGACAGCCAAACTCGCACTCAGGCTCGCCGCCCACGGCGAATCACCACGCCTGACTTTTGAAAATAATTTGGCGGTCGTGGTTTCTTCCGTATCCGTTTTGCTGCTTGTTGCCCGCCTCAAACAAATCATCCACTTTGCTGAGACATGACTGGCCGCGTCCTAATTGGACGGCCCGGCGTAAATGGCGGCCATTAATCGGCTGGCGCGACGAAGTCGCGGTGCTCCGCATCGCGGCGGGGCGTGGAGAGGGGAGCACGCAGCAGCACCGCAACCGCCAGGAACAGGAACAGAATCTATCGCCCGCGCGCCGTCATCCACCTCGCGCCCGCGATTGCCTTTCGCGCTAAACGGCGGCAGGACGAGTCTGATGCGGTGCGTCTGTGGCGGCGGCGGGCGTCTCCTCAGCGGCCAAGTGCGTGGCGAGGCACCCCCCGCCCCGCCCCGCCCCGCCCCGCCCCGCCCCACCACAGCAGCCGCTGGAATGAAGGCGAACTGCATCAGCTTCTAAAGAGTCTTTATTTTGTTTTGGCGGCGGCGGCGGCAGCGCGGTTAGAAGGCCCCTGGCGAGCGGGACGGGGCGGGGAGCCGGCGGGGGCGGCCGGGCCGCTGGCACGGCGAGAGGAAGGGGGGGGGGCAGAGGCAGCTGTCTCATGGACGCTCCGCTCAGCTCCGCGCTGAATTCCGATGGCTGGGGCACAGCCAGCCGGGCAGAGCGAAACAGCAGCGCGGCGGTACCCGTCCTCCGCCACCGCCCGGCAAATAAGGCCCCTGCTGCTTGCACGGGGCAACAGCAACAGGGAAGACCAGGAAACAAAACCGCGCGGCCATCAAAACAAAAAGAGAGAGACAGAGAGAGAAAAAAAAGTTAAGACACCGGGCACTAATTACCCTGTCATTTACATGAGCTAGGCGCGGCGCTGCGCGGCGGGCCCGCGGGCCCGAGCTTACCGCGCCTCGACTCTGATTGACAGTCGAGCTCACACACAAGCCGCGCGCTCACACCTACTCGCTAAAATAAGACGCGCTCACGAGACTAGCGCGTGTGCGTACGAGCGTGCGTGTGTCGGAGAGAGAGTATCGCGCCGGAAACGTCTATCCGTCAACTCACTTCTCTCTTCATTGACGAGGTGGAACGAAGTGGCTGAATACGCTTGCTGCCCCCGCCCCTCCCCCGGGCCGGGCCGGGCCGGGCCGGGCCGGGCCGGGCTGTCCATGTTTTTATACGACATGTCGGCTCGCTTTAGCGCGCGTGGGATCCGATCCGATCGCCATGACACGGCTGCGCGGCGGCCGGGACACGCACGCACCCACCGCGGCCGCGGCGTGGCGTGGAGCAGGGCGACGCCCGGCGACGGGCAGAACACGCCGCGCAGCCGTCTCTTTAGATTCAAAATTTGTCACGCCGCAAACGCTCCCAAACAAAAAAAAATATATACAAACTCACACACACACACACACACAGATCGTGCGTGCGTATTATTTCACAAGAGGCTCGAGAATGAATAAAATTAAGAGCCAAGCAGGGTCCCAAGCGGACAGATGCAGCACTTACTTTGAGTACTCAGGCCGGGCCGGGCCGGGCCGCATCCCCACTCTCCGCCCAATCCCTTTCCATTTGGCCCGCGGCTCGGCTCGCCGCGCGGCCCTCTCACCGGAGCCCTTTCGCACCTTCCTCACACACTCAGAGCCAAGCAGGCGCTATGCATCACCTGGCGAAGAATGCTATTTGAAAGGCGAGAGGGAGGCGGGGCTCTGGGCCTAACCCCGGCCGCATTCGGTCAAGTAAAAATAATTATCACCGTCATCCTCTCCGCGTCCGGGCCGCGCCGGGCCGGGCCGGGCGGAGGAGATCGCAGGGCCGAGATAGCCAGGCGATTTACATTACATTCTCTCTGGAGCGCCACAACAGCCTGAACAGCGCTAGAGAAATCTACCTTGTCAAGGGACCGGGGGACGGGGGAGAGAGGAGGAGGGGGCATGCGTATATGTACTGGCAAAACGACCCCCCCCCCCCCTCCTCAACCGCACACCCCTAGCGCCCGCGCCTATCTGTCTCGACCATCGGCTGGGACAGATAAGCCCGAAAGAAAGAGAGAGGGAGTCAGAGGAGGAAAGAGAGGGGGGGGGAGAAGGAGTGCGAGTGAGTAAGTATGTGTGTGCGTGTGTGTGAGAGAGAGAGAGCGTGCGAGCGCCACATAAGTCACACGCATGAGCGCCGGGCGGTGCGCTCCGCTCGCATACACTTGGCGGCCAGTGCCCGCCGCAGGACCCCCTGGCCCGCTCGGCCCGGCCCGGCCCGGCCCAGCCCTGGCCGAGCCGCGCCGAGCCACACGGTAATTTGACCCAATCCGAGCCTGGGCTGGGCGGCCTGGACACACGCTTCAGTTTGGGCTGGACAGGCCGGACCCAAGTGACCCGCTAACGGCCGATATCAAAGTCGACGGGGTGTTTCGAAACTCATCGCGCGCGGGGCGAGGCGGGGACGAAGGTAGGTGGATAGATGTGTGTGTGTGTGTGTGTGTCGAGGGGGAGGAGAGGGGGCGTGTGATCACAGCCTGTCGAGAGAAGAGAATGTAGTGGGGGGTCGGAGTCGAGGAGGTCGAATTAGCGTCACTAGAGTGGACCCGAAACCAAACCGCCTCAAGTTCCACCCCACTCCTCCCCTCCCCACCCCGGCCCGCCCACCTGTGCCCCTCTCGCCTGTTACGCCGCTAGGCTAGGCTTAGCGGAGGGCCCCCCCGCGGTGCTGCAACCAAGGTCGCCGCCACCGCGACCCGTGCCGTGCAACTCGACCCCCGCGGGGGGCGTGGCGAGGCGCGGCGTGCCCTCTCACCCCCCCCCAACACACCACCGCCCTCTGTCGCTGTGATTTACGTGTCAAGTTCAGCCACCGCACCCCGCGCGCTTTTCTTTCAGCCGCCCGCACATTCCTCATGCTGTACAGGCCGCAGGGGGCGAGGGGGGCGGCGCCGCCCCCACCAGGCCGCCGTCGGCAGCAGCGCGGGTCTTGGGGGCGGCACCCCACCTCCACCCCAAGCCTCGGCACACGGTAGTTAGCCGGTGATTACCACTCGATTGACTAATTAACACCTTAATTACAGCCCCGCGCGGGCCGGGCCCGGCACGGCCCAGCCCAGCCGGCCGGACCCTCTGGTTGGTACTCGCTAAGTGGCCGGGCCGGGACGTGAAGCCGGCGGGCGAAAATCGATTCTCCTCCCTTGCAACATAGCGCGGCCGCAACGAGAGAGCGAGAGAGAGAGTGAGAGAGGGGGAGAGAGGGACTGAAGATAGCGCGCTGAGTGGCCAGCGGGAGCAGTTCGCGGCCCGGCCCGGCGCTGGCGCTGGAGCTGGACGAGCTCCTTATGATAATCATGGAAATGCTCGACGCTCTCCGGCGGCGCGGCGGCGGCGTGCCTTGAGGGGCTCGGCTCGGGTGCGAAAACAAATGTGCGCGCAGCGCCGCACAGAGGACGGGGCGGCGCGACGCCGGCGGAATGCGAGTGTGTGTGTGTGTGTGTGTGTGTGTGAGCGCGCGCGAGCACGTAAGTGTGACTGTGTGAGTGTGGCGGTACATGCACGATAGGGCGGGCGGGTCAGCTCTCTCGGCGCACTCGGCCCCCGCCCTGCCCCGCCCTGCCCCGCCCTGCCCCGCCCTGCCCCGCCCACGAGCGCCCCGCGCGCACCTTGCAACCTGCTGCTGCTGCTGCTGCGGTATGTATAGTGTATTGACCCACACCGCGCCGCCGCCGCCGCCACCCGCATAGGGCGGCCAGAGGCTCATAAACCAGCAGCGAGCAAACATGACGGGTAATCTCCTGCCTGGGTATAGTGTGAGCCCTCCTGAGTGCGTGTGTGTATGTGTATGTCTTAGAGCGAGCCAGTTAGCGGCGACCGGAGAATTGGTGTGGGTGAGCACCCCTTCCACAGGAGAGCGGGTGACTGATGGCCTCGCCCGCCCGCTTATCAATCAGCCCGATCTCTCCGAGAGGAACGAGAATCCGTAATATGCCTTTACCTCCCGGTGCTGCGTGGCCCGGCTCGGCTCGGCTCGGCCCGGCCCGGCGCGGTGTGACAGCCCCGCTCGACAGGGAGGCATTTGTTTTATCAGCGATTCAATTTTTCCGTAAAATGAAGGGGAGTACGTCCTCCCGTCCCCTACCCTGCTCCCCGAGAGGAGTGGGCAGCGAGTGTGTGAGATTGAGGAGGAGCGGGGGGGGGGGGGAATCAGTGTCGCCCATCCTTCCCCACCCTTCTCTCTCTCTCTCTCTCTCTCTCTCTCTCTCTCTCTCTCTCTCTCTCTCTCTCTCTGGTTCTCCCGCGCGGGGCGGACCCCCTCCGGGGCCCCCCGTGGGGAGCGCCCACCCACCCGCCGAGGGGGGCCCACCCTATCAGACGGACTGCATCTCAGCTTCACAAATCAACACAGCCATATGTAAAGAGTGTGCCCCTCCAGCCAGCGCGGTGCGGAATGGTCCTCCAGCCCAGCCGACTTTTTCCGAAGAGCTCTTTCCTCGCCCTGTCTCTCTCGCACTCATATAGGCTTCGCGAGACAGAGCGAAGGAGAGCGCTCTTCGGAATAAGTCGGCAGCCTCCAGCCTGGTCGGGTTGGGGTCGGGAAGGATCACCCTCGCCGCCAGCAGCAGGCCACTGCCGCGCCAACAGGTGCAGGGAGGGCCACGCAGAACCCTCCCTACCTGTTGCAGAGCGCCACCGCAGCGCCCGCCCCGCCCCGCCCCGCCCCACCCCGCGAGGGGGATCGAACCCGCGGTAAAACATACCCACACCGCAGCAGCAGCAGCAGTCCTTCCAGCAGCAAATCATGTGCAACGCGCCAAAGGATGTCAGCATGACCCACATCCGCCAGAGGACCGTCCCGGACTGGACCGGACCGCGCCGTCGTCAGAGCCGTGATGCCCCTCGATAATGCAGCGCGCCACGCCACGCCACGCCTCGGCCCTCCTGCCGCAGGTCGTGTACGCACCGCTCGGTCAGGCTGGGCCGAGCAGGTCAGGGCAGCGCCGGCCAGCGGCATGCATAACCCAGTGCGGCGGCGGCGACAGCGCGCTGACCGCGTGAACCGTAACGGGGACACGAGGCCAGCGCGCGGGGGCAGAGCAGAGGGTTGTGCTGGTACCCGTCAGTGTTGCCAGAAAAGTAGGCAAAAAGTAGCCCAGACACGGCGGAGTAAAGCGGGCTGCATCCGCGCCTGCCTACTAGGCAACATAAACGCTCTTGTGCTAAGGTGTTGCCTAGTAGGCAGGCGCCGCTGCAGCCCGCTTTACTCCGCTGTGTTTGGGATACTTTTTGCCTACTTTTCTGGCAACACTGGTACCCGTGCCCGGCCCGGCCCGACACCAGGGCACGACTTGACTCGTTCGCGAGCAACACTCGGGACCTTACCGACCTTACCTCTGGCGCGCTTCTCTTTGCCCTTGTCAATATACAATGCTGCTGCCATAGCGCGCAAACCAAAGGCCGGGCCGCGGGCACGAGAGGAAGAGGAAACAACTCTGAACTTTGGTGTACAGATTTTGTAAACCTTAATGAATTTAAGCAAAGTTTTGCCTGAAGTTTCCTTATTTTCTGAGAATTTATCAGAAATGTTAGAAATTATTATTTTTTATTTCATTTGCATTTTTTGAATTTTTCTGAGTTACAAGGTGTACCAAAATTTCAGAGTTGTTTCTCCCTCGGATGGGGAATGGGCATCACTTCAAAAAGTAATATCGCCGGTCCCACTCTCCCTTGATGGCACTCCCATGTGGGTTTGTGTGTGTGTGTCTGTGCTGCTCCACCCCTTGGGCGGGCAGCCAGACGCTACATACAAGGTAAAGTAATGTCTGGTTATTCTTTTTTTTTTTTTTTCGTTTTAGAAAAGACGAGAGAAATGGGTGAAAACTCTGACGAACTTCCTTAAACTGAGGATAACTCATCAGATTTTAAGGAAGTCTTATGAAAATAGAAATAATGAGAGAAATACCCACATTTATTGAGCAGACTCAATAAATCCGACTTTGTTTGTTTGTCTTTTTTTGTCGTGTGGTGCGGGCGCCATAGGCGCCGGCGCTGCGTCGCCTCGGCGACGAACGGCCCTCCGCGATCTAGATGACGATGATAAAGACGGTGATTTGCGAGGGAGTTGGACGGACGAGTGGGGCGGGGCGGGGCGGGGCGGGCGAGCCGACGCGGCACGGCGCAGGGCGGCGCACGCCCAGGCCCAGCGTGACGGAATGCTGATCTCCCATCTCACCTCAGGTCAGGCACACGCAGGCGTGTGGCTCCCCGGGCGTGGCGTGGCGGGGAGGGGCGGCGGCGCACGTAGTGACCCCGGACGGACGGCCACGTGTGTGTGTGTGTGTGTGTGTGTGTGTTACTGCGCGTGATAACCATCATAACGCGATGGCTATCTCCTGAGTCATCACGCCGATCAGGCCGGTCACTCCAATTACCCCAGCGGCTTAGTGCTGGCGAGCTGGACTTGTAGCTGCAGGAGCTGGACTAGTCGGGTGCCTGAGCCCCCCGGCCTCGGACCGGCCCCCGCGCGCCACGCGAGGCCTTGGACAGGGATGAGACCCCTATCCGGGCCGGGCAGGACTCTTTTCCTCCCCCTTTCCCCATATAACAAGCGAGGGTCCAAAGCCCTCCCCTCGGTGTCCGTTTGCAAACACGGCTGTTAGACAAAGTCCCCGTCCCGGCCGTGTGGTGGAGCTCACAGGCATTCCATCCGGGTTGCGGCGGGGCGAGGCGGGGCGAGGCGGGGCGAGGCGGGGCGAGGCGGGGCGAGGCGGGGCGAGGCGGGGCGAGGCGGGGAGAGGCGGGCCGGGAGCGACCAAAGACTCGTGATGCGCAGTTTCAACCCCGCCGATCCCCCATCCCATCCCATCCCAGCCCCATCGCCAGAAGCCCGGGCCGACGCGCCCCCAGCGGGCCTCAACTCCCGGCAAAACCCACCCCCAGCCACCCCAGCAGAGGCACATGTCGCTAGGCCACGTGTCTCAAGGCCGCTGGAGAGGGGGAAGGGAGGAAGAGAGAGATATATAGAGGGAGCGAGAGAGTGAGAAAGAGAGAGACGGTGGGGCGGCGCCGTGCCGCGCCGCTCGGGTCGGCAGCGCCGGGGGATATTCGGGAGAGTTCGGAGAGTATGGTGGAGGGGGTCGAGCTTTAGGGGTGGGGGCCCAGACCAGGCCCGGCCCGGCCGGCGTACTACGCCACGGAGTGTAGTATACTATCGAGTGCGAGCTGCCTCAACATCCCGTAGGCCGTACGGCGAGAGAGGGTGAGCCAGGCCGAGCGAGGAGGGGATGAGAGGGGGTAACACGGTTAGGGGAAGACGGGTCGACGAGGGTTAAGAGGGTAAAAGGAGTGAGAGGGCAAGAGGGTGAAGAAGGACAAGGGGAGGGGAGTAACTTCAAGCTTCCGCGACAACACACTTACAACACTGACTGACGGGGTCCCTAACGAGATAACGACACGCAAATCACGGGATTCATCTCGGGCACCCGACCTTCGCTCCGAGAGGGTCGTGTACCAGCGAGAACATCCACGGGCAGAGGGGAGCACGGGCTCAGAGTGGCGGCGCGCAGAAGCGTCTAGGTGGAACACCTCCATGCCTGGCCGCCCCCGAGTGTTCTGGACGCATCCCCTACCCTTCACATCTACCGTGCTCCACCCGGACCCGCCCCACCCCGACCCCGCCCCGCCCCGCCCCGCCCAGCCACTGCTTTCCAATTGGCTTTCAAGGCCACCTGTCCAGCCAGCGCCTGTGCTGCGGCCGGACCCCTACAGTTTAGTCCACTAATTCCTTGTGCGCGAGCGACAGAGAGGGCAAAGGGGCGAGAACCGCGCGCCGCTTCCGACTCTCTCGGGCGCCTACCTTTCCCCTTCTCTCTCGCTCTCTCTTTCTCTCGACACTCGAGTTTCGATTCCAAGGATCGATAACCGGCACGAGCACGTCGCCCCGCCCGCCCCGCGCCCCGCCCACCACCCCCCAGCCCCTCTGGGGGTGCGGAAGCAAGCGCCCGGGCCGGAGTGGTGGGGGAGGGTGAGGCGCGGCGCCGAAGGGGAGGGGCGGGTCGGGGCGCGGCAGGGCGGGGCACGGAGGGGTCTCGGTCCGCCTGGCGGCCAAGGTCATGCCCCACCACATCCCTCAACCTCCTCCCCCACCCCCCTCCACGCCGGCCCGCCCGGCGCCCCCCAGGCTGGCTGCTGCTGCTGCGGGGTGGTCCCGTCCGGAGCAACGCCCGGTAGCTAGGCAACACGCTCAGCGCACCGCCCCTGCGGCCGGGGAGGAAAACAACGGACCCATCTCGCCCGGCCGGGCCCAGGCCGGGCCCGCCTGGCAGTGCGTGGGAACCTACAACAAGTAGCACCCGCGGTGGTAAAGATGAGGCGTTCCCCTCGGGGGGTATGGGGCAGTGGGGTCAAGGAGGAGTTCGGCGCAGGAGCTCACACCGGCAAGAAGCAGCAGTAATGCCTGTAGTAGAGGGCAGAAGGTCCGGTCGTGGGAGGGAGGGCTATAGACAGACGTGGCCGGAAGGGGCGAGAAGAAGGACTGGGGGCGGCGGCCGGGCACAGGGTGGGCGTGATGGGGGCGCGGGGTGGGCGCGGGGCGGGAGCGGAGCGCGCCCGGGCAGGCTGCTCCCTCCACCACCCACCCTCAGCCGCGCCCCACCCCGCCCCACCCCACGACGTGATCCTCGAGCGGGGCACGACGGGCTGGGGCCTCTGATGGGGCCTGCTGATGGGGCGTCTAGGGTCTCAGCAGCACTCAGCGACCTTGACGGCCACGGTCGAGGGTGCATGTGCATTGCCATCGCGATGCGACCCGCCCCGCCCCGCCCCTCCCTTCAGACCTCGCCCCGGGGGACTGGCTGGTCTGGAGCCCGGAAACTGCGCCATGCACCCGGGCCTAACGGGAGCACGTGCGGCTAGCCTACCCCCTCCAGTGCACAGTGATCGACCGGGCGCAGCGGTCTCCGGGGATGAAGGGGAGGGGGAGGGGGGAGGCGCTCTCCACTCACAGCAGCACGTGGAAGGCCCGGCCCAGCCCAGCCCGGCCCGGGCGGGTCCGGGCGCGCAAGCGGAGCGCTCTGTAGGGTGCGCGCTGCGCGCGTCCCGGGCCGGGCCGGAACCCCCGGTGCGTGCTGCCGGGGTGCCAGCCTGCCGTCTGATTTCGAACATCGCTCTCGCACCTCCGTCCTTGTCCCACTCGTGGGGCCCTGCCACCACCGACATCGGGCACAGCCATAGGAGCGATAAAGACGGCGATACGAGAACGACGTTCTGAATCAGTCGGCAGGTGCCCGTGGAGCATGAGTGGGGCGCCTCAGATCCCACAGTAGCACCCCCAGGATGTTTGTCAAGGGGCTCAGGCCGTCGGAGCGGGAGCGCGAGGCCCCGCGGGCCCGGCCCGGCCCGGCCCGGCCCCACCAGGGGGAGGCGCGCAGGGGGCGGGGACCCGGGCGCGGAGCGGTGCGGAGCGGAGTTTGTGGTGGCTCAAGGGCGGTTAGGTCGCCTCGCTTCGCCTAGCAACCAAGCCCAGCACCCACCCCCTCCCCCCTCCTGCTCGCGGCGTTGGGGGCTTAACCTGTTGAGGGCTGCTCACCCGCCCGCGGCCACCCGCGTACGTCCGCCTGTCCCGGGCCCGGGCCGGGCCGGGCCGGGCCGCCTGGGCCTGGGGCCAGGCCCGACTCTCCTGACGTGAGTGCCTTCCAGCGTCACCCGGCCGGGCCCCGGCCCGCTCTCTCTCGCACCCACACCACACAGGACTGGTCCAGGACGGCAGCGCAAGTCAGGCGGCAAGACACACCGCCGCGCCGCGCCACGCCACGCCACGCCGCGCCGAGCGCCTAATGCCCCCTCGATAACGCGGGACATTCCAAACAGGCTGGCTGGCCGTGGGGCGGGGCGGGGGCAGGACTGTGGGAACACACATCCTCACCTCGGCACCCGGCGGGGGCCGGCAGAGGCCGGCACCGGGTGCCCCGGCGGCCGCCCCCGCCCCGCCGCGCGCCGAGTCAACGGCCCCCACCCACCAGTCGAAGGTCACGCGACGGGCCCGCCCTGCCCGCGTCGCTCGCGCCTTCCTGCATTGCGTAATGCACGATAATGACTCAGCGGACGCGCCATTGGCGCGGAGGGGCGGCGCGGGCGCGACCTTGGACTAGCCCTGCCCGCCCAGCAACCCCATCCCTCCCACAGGCAGGCACGCCACGCCCGGCCGGCCGGCCCTCCGCCGCGGGGCACACGAGGGGCTACGCCTGGGCGGCCGCCTATACCTCCCCACACTAGAAGCCGCAGGCGACAGCGGGAAACCAGTCCCTCTCTCTAGGAGTGACCACCTCGCCTCTCGCCCGACCGCCCAGTCCCCCTCCTTCTCTCTAGGAGTGGCCACCTCACCTGTCCCTCTCTCTCTCTCTCTAGGAGTGACCCCCTCACCTCTCGCCCGACCGCCCAGCAGTTCCTCACCCCTGACGAGCGAAGAACGGAAAGAGGGGACGCGGCGGCGCGCTCTTTCCCCCCCCGATACGTGCGAGTAGGGGAGGGAATCAATAACAACCACATCTCTCCTCTCTCTCTCCTCCCCCTCCTCCAGTCCCCCGGCTCTCACTCCCTCTCTATCTTTCTCTCCGCGCAGTAAGGGGCAGGAGGCAGAGGCAGGTGCGTCGTAGTTTGCGGCGCCTGACCCGAGCAGCACTCCCACTGCAGCCGGGCCCCGGGCCCCCGCCCCCCGCTGGTCCAGCGTAACAGCCTCCAGCCTCCGGATGGCTACCCGCTTACATCCTCCCGGACTCCCCCCTGCCCTGCCGTCGCCATGGCGATAAGGACGCACCACGGGGGCGCCTCACAGGTGAAGGGACCCCCCCCCCTCCCCCTTCTGGATCCGCCCCAGGAGGTTTCCCATGGAGCCACTGCAGCGGCGGCCTCGGGTCGTCACCGGATCCCCACCCGCGCTCACAGCCGACCCAACAGGACCAGTTCCACTTTTTTTCCACCTCACTCCAAAACAATCACACGACATCAGGGGACGAAGGAGGTAGGAAGAGACGGTGGAGGAGAGAGAGAGCGAGACGGGCGTAAAAGCAGAGAAAAGCGCGCGCGCGAGCGAGAGAGAGAGAGCCTGTGAGTAAAGGGAAGGGGGCGCAGAGATGGGCTATCTGGACGCTGCGAGTGGCTGGACAAGTCCCAGGGTCGCCGACAAAAAGAAGAAAAGGACACGTATAAAAGTGTCACTGAAAAACATAAACCAAAAGGAATATACGGGCACCTATAGAGATATACACGAGTTTTATAAGAAAATAATGATAATGAAACGCAGGGAATGCGATAAAAGACGATGTGAGAGGAGAAGGAGAGGTGGGAGAACGGACGAGGAAGAGCGGGAGGAGAAGCGAGCTCCGCGAGAAGACTCGGTAACAGCAGCGGCACGAAAGGATTAGAAAAAGGAAGACGACGAGGAGGAGGAGAAGGACGAGGAGGGAATACAAGGAAATGAAAAGAATCGGGAGACGAAAGGTCTTCGATGAGCTGAGAAGCCAGGAAGGGGGCGGGGCGCGGGGGACAGAAACAGGTGACAGAATGCCGCTACTCGGCGCTTCACAACACGGACAGTGCTTCTTGCTCAGGCCGGACCGGAACGTGAATGTTCTCCGAGTGTTTAAACCTCCGCCGGTCCCGCCCCGCCCCGCCCCAGCTCGACTGGTCGGGTGGAGGCGAGGGCCCGCCCCGCCCCAACAGGCCTACCGATACCGGATTAACATACAGATTGATTCTCACACCTTTGGCGGTGTGCTGAGGATTCCTTCGGCAGCAGCCAGAAGCAGATTCGCCCCGACCGGCGCGGCGGCGTGGCGAGGTGCGGCGTGGCGCAGCGGGTGGGGCGCCGCCCGGCCGCCGCCCGGCCGCCGCCACCGGCGCGAGCAGCAATCGCGAAAAACAATCTGACGAGCCAAGTAGGGGGAGGAGGGGCGGCAGAAGAGCCCTGCCCGGTGCCCGGCACGGTCCGGCCCGGCCCGCCGGGGTGAGTGTGACGTGTGCCCCGCCCCGCCCCGCCCCGCCCCGCCCCGCCCCGCCCCGCCCCGCCCCGCCCCGCCCCGCCCGGCGTACTCGTTAGGGCCGTGCGGTGCGTCAGGGCGGGCACCGGGCACTCGGGCGGGCCGGCCCAGCACCGCAGCAGCACGCCGCCGGAGACAATCCAGCCACAGGCGATAACCATCGCGCTGGTTTAATTTATCATTGTTGACCGCCACGCTGCGCTACTCCACGCCACGCCACACACACGCCCCGTGCATGTCGCAGTCTGCTGCGCCGCGCGCTCCGGGCGGCAGGCCGGGAGCACTCCAAGGAGAGCCTGCTGCTGCTGCTGCTGCTGCTACTGCGCTCTCATGCCGCTGTCCTTGTCGCACACATGGAGCAACCCCATCCCCTATATGAGGCTCCCTCGTGAGTGCGACGAGGACAGAGGCATGGGAGCGATGTTCCGAATCAGTCGGCAGGCGCACATCGACAAGAAGAGGAAGAAGAAGAAGAAAAAATTAAGGGACGAAACGCAGGAAACACACAAAGGACACAGGGTGACACCATCCTCTTCCCCCTCCCTTCCTACCGAACTCACTCTCGCCACTCGGACGCTGCTGCTGCTGCAGCTGCATCAGCGATGCCCCCACATTTCAAGTCCACGCCACCCAACGCCACGCCACGTCGCGCCGCGCGCCGCCCTGCGGCGAGGCGCCCAGCGGCGCGGCCGGGGGGAGGCCCTACACGACCTCCCCACCTCGTCGTCACGACGGCCGCGACGGTCGCCCCGAGACAAGACGGGGTCAATTTAGCGACGTTTAGAGCGAAACTTGCCGAGATCGCCGGTGGGCGATAAGCCCCTGCCAGGGAGACGCAGCCACACAAATATGAGGGGCACGGGTGGGCAGGCGCGCAGGCCTGCGCCGGCGCACAAAGACCCGGCTTCAACACACGCCGGGGCCGTCAAACATTCCCCGCACAAGACGAGTCACAATGACGGCGGCAGCCAGATTTTTATTTTCGAAAAGAAAAGAAAAGAAAAAGAAAGCGCCAGTGTCGGTGGCAAATGAGCTCAATGCTCCCAGTGGCCGTGGCACGCGGGGAGGGGTGGGTAGGCAACCCGCAGAGAGAATCCTGAAGGACGGGCGGTGTAAAATCCACACGACACTCGCACGACCACGCTAGTAGTACTCTGAGGAAAACAGACAGAGCCACTTGGTATGACAGGCGGTGGGGAATAGGGGAGGAAGGGGAGGCAGAGAGAGAGAGAAAAATAAATCATAAAAGAAATACGGTGCTGAGCCCCATGCGATTTTGAGATACGAAGATGAAGCTCGGGTGAAGGTGGGACAGCTTGATGCATCGCCGCGCGCATCGCCGAGGATGATGAAGGCTTAAACAGGTGACGAGCCACCCGGAGGGGAGGGGAGGGGAGGGGAGAGCAGGGAGCGAAATACGCCCCCCGTGCAGCGCCGCGCGAGTGGCGAGCGCGGGCTTCACATAAACAAGGTAGTTGTAGTAAACACACCGTGGGGGACGGACGCGCGGGCACAGCCGGGGGCCGCGGGCCGGGCAGGGCCGCGCCAGGCGTCAGAGAGCACCGCGCCGCAGCGCACGCGTAAATAATCTTGATCCGTCAAAATCTCTTAGCGGCGCCGCGGAGACTCAAACTGCGAGTGTTTAGCACCAGCGCAGCCCGACGGACCCCGCCCCGCCCCGCCCCGCCCCGCCCCGCCCCGCCCCGCCCCGCCCCGCGCGATGTATTGTTTTCCTGGGGCGCGGGGGCGTCAAGCGGCGGGTCGGGTCGGGTCGGGACGGGGCAGGGCGGGGCGGGGCGGGGCGGCTGGTGACGGATGGTGGGCGCGTCGTCGAGGTGACACACGGCCCGTCCTGGCCAAGCCTGCCTGCCTGCCAGCCGAGCAAGCTCACCTGATGAACTCAATCAGAATAGAGGGAACCCCCGCCCCGCCCCCGCCCGGGCAGGTCAGGCCGCCGTGCTCTCGCAGTGGCCAAGCACGCCGTGGTGCGGTGGGGCGGGGCGGGCAGCGAGCCCCCCGCTGCGGAAGCGGCGGCGGCGGTATCACGCCGTGCGACAGTTGGCAACACCCCCGCGACACGCCGCGCCGCGCCAGAGAGGCTGCGCGCCACGCGAGGCTCCGCAACCGCGACACGCCACATGGGCCGAGCCGGCGCGCCACGCCACGCCACGTCACGCCGCGCCACGCCACCGTGTAGGTGGACCCCGCGCAGCCGCCGCGGCGGGGGCGGCGGGGGCGCAGCGGCCGGCCCGGGCAGCGGGAGCTGCCAGCAAAATAAAGGACAACATTTTTTATCCGTCGCGGTGATAATTCATCCGCCATTAATCTCCCTCCTCCTGCGCTCGAGTGTACGCGCCGCGGCTCCACGCTACGCCACGCCGCGATGCGCAGTATGCAGTAACACCACCGCCGCAAGAGACGCAATTAGCGGCAAATTGAGCGTGGCGCTGTCAAGGAGACCGTGAACACTACCGATCACGGCCCGTGAGAGCGAGCGAGACCGAGCGTATGCGGGAGGAGGGTGCGGGGGTGGGCGGGCGTCGCAACTCGAGCGGGGATGACGAGCGCGACACCTGCAGCGGGCTCTTAGCACGCCGTCACATCCGCCCCGGTGACGGCCACAGCAGCCCTGCCCCGCACGTCGTGCCCAGGCAGCCCACTTTTCCAGAAGAAAGTAAATGAATTATGTGTTATATAAAAATATATCCCAGGCACGGGTGTTCCGTGCCAGAGGAGGGCTGCTCCCTCCTCCACGCGGCGCCGGGTTCAGGAGCGGGAGCGTGGAGAGGGGGGGCGGGGGGGGGCGGGGGGAGGTGACCCGAGGGGCCCCCGCGGGGCGCCGAAGAACGGCGCGTGCAGGCTAAAGGGGAGGCGACGCTCGGCGCCGCGGCCGCGGTCCGCCCAGCGGCGCCCCCGCCGAGGACATCCCCTTTAAAACGTGGCGCCGCCCTACCGCGGCCTGGGCGGGGGCTCCGCCGGGCTCCGCCGGGCTGCGCGGCCAGCGCCACCGCGGCTGCCGGCCCGGCCCGGCCCGGCACGGGGGTAGCCTAGGCTCGGCGTTCGATCGGACGCGGGCCGGCCGGCTGGACTGGACGGCGGGGGTGGGGGTGGGGGTGGAAAGGTAAGCGAGAGAGGAGGGCAAAAACCAGAGGCGAACCACTAGCGCCACGTTAAGGCGCGGAAACTGGCGGCGGCTCCAACGTCACCACTAGCGACAGAAAAAGTATCACGACACACATGCACAATACCAGCCTCCCCCTCCCCTCTCCCCTCGCTCCCACAGGTATACAGAGCAGCGGGCTGTAAGGCACCGACGGTACCGACACCGGCCACGATTTATTGGGTGCACTTTGGATTTAATTTGCGGTTCCCTCCCCCGCCCCGCTCGGGCCACTCGGGCCCCATGACTCCTCGTCCGTCTCTGGCCGTCGATATATCTGGCCCGCTGTCGCCCGGGGTTCGGTGCGCGCTGGGGCTGAGCTGGGCTGGGCTGGCCAGGCCCATGGCTCCAGCAGGGCCCACTGGAAACTCCAGCGGCGCTCGGCGTAATCGCCGCGTAAACGACATAATTGCTACCCCCGTCCCCCTCCCCCTCATGTAGTCCACCGGCGCGGCAGATCCACCCGGACCGGATTCTCGAAACACACACACACACACACAGCCCCGCCTCGCCTCGCCCCGCCCCGAGCTGCACCGCCACATGTCCTCTAACCACGGCCCCCAGGCCGCCGCGGCGCCGCCCCTCGACACGACATTTTGGCGAGAAAAACAGCCTGCCGCGCATACATAAACATAAATCGCACACAGTGCAATAAGGCGCCGGCGAGCGCGTTTCGGAGGCGACCGCGGCGTTGCTCGGCCCGAGCCAGCCGCGGGCCGCCGCCCCCATCTCTCTCCCTCTCTCTCACTCTCTTGATCTCGTACGCGGCTCCAGTCCCCCGATTACAATTACCCGACTTGGGCCGCCCTGGAACCCGTCCCAGCCCAGCCCGTCCTGTCCAGGCGAGCGCAGACGCGGCGAGGGCAAGGCAGACGCCGCCTCGCCAGACCCTTCGGCCCGCAAGTCAATCAAATGATTTATCGCCGTCATTTTCATTCTTGCGGGGGAAGGAACTAAAACATCACCATCGCCACCAGCAGCACCTGATCGGGCCGGACGGTACAGGTAAGACTAAGGCAATCACGTGGGCGGGATCGCAGAAACACAGGCCCTTAGGAGAGGATGAAATTCAGCAAAAGTGGCTCTTGTTAAGCGAACACCGGGGCCAAAGGGATGGTGGTTGGTGGTGTTAAAGTGACAGTCAGCACAACACGGAAAAAAATGACTTTGTTGTGAGGATCAATTTTAGTAGATAGGCAAAATTTGATAGCGCAAAATCGAGAATCCGCACGGAAATGAAAAGATTCGCTATCAGACTTAATATATCAGCTAATATGGTACCAGCTGAAAATATTCCCTCTCTCAGCTAATTTTAGCCTGAAAAAGCTACTAGCGTTTGCTATACGAGATCAGGCGTTTTCCAGTACAACAGAAACATCAGCTGAGGCAGCTAATATTTCACCTAGTGCCTATCCAGCTAATAGTTTCTTTTCCGTGCGATACCTACAGACAGGAGCTGGTTGTCACGACCGGGCACTTGTACGAATGGAACAAACTCCAGCTTAGTTCTCATCGTACAAGTAGTGTCCAGTCGTGACAACCACCTCCTGGCTAAGGTTATCGGATTCTCGATTTCAGCTATCGAAATTTGCCTATCGACAAAAATTGATCCTCACAACGAAGTCCTTTTTTTTCGTAAGGGTCTCCTCCGGGGAAGAAAGCGGGGTAGGAGTTACGCAGAGTTACACCAGAATACAAGTAACGACTATTGTCGACAAATTGCAAAAAGAAAAAAAAAATCTGGTCCGTCCATTAGAGCGTATGTCCTAATGCAAATTTATCGTTCATTGTCAGCTTCTAACAACGGACATCAACTTCCAGGGAGAGAAAATTAAGTCAACCTTCTCAGAGCACAGCACATTAATTCCGCAAAAGCCCCCCCAAAAAAAAAGGGCAAGAAAAAAGGAAAATAAAACTGTGTCGCAAACGCCGGACGACATGTGTCACCTTCAAAATTCCAGGGATATCTAAGGGAGGGCGTGCTCGTGCTCCTAGCTGAGAAATATTATGTTGCCGGTGCCCTTGAGAGGAGAGCAGGGCCCGGGGCCCGGGCCGGCCAGTGCGGCGGGGGTGGTGGCAGCCTGGGCCTCCTGGGGGTGGTTGTCCCCGCCCCGCCCCGGCTCGGTACGCACGCACGCAGGCTACGCACAGGGCGGTGGTGGCGGCGGAGGCGGCGGCCACGCACCCTATCGACCACCTGTAGCGCAGCGGGAGCGGGGCCCGGCCCGGCCCGGCCCGGCGAGCCGCGGCGGCGGACCCTAGCGCCACGGGAAGGGTGTACCGTCGCGACGCCCACCACTTTGACGGCATTTTGCGACGTCGGCTGACAGGCGGTAGCCCGGCCGGCCGGCTTGGCGCTGTCAGCGGGGGGCTGGTTGTCACCGCGGGCGGCTCTTCGCGACGCAAGGGGCTTATTCCGAACAGCGTTCAGAAAGCGTCTTTCCTTTCGCTCCTTGTCGCCGCGCCCCATGAGTGCGACAGGGATGGAGAGACGAAACCACTTTGTGGGAAACACCTTGCACGCACCCCCGCGACAGCGGCGCGTACAACGCCCTCCTCCTCCTCATTGTCGTTGTCGTCGTCATAGTCGCCGTCAACTTAAGCGACGCTTAAGCACGTCCGGAGCGTTGCGGGGGCGGACCGCGCAGCCACCGGCGCGGACGGGACGGTCCCGCGGAGTGGTCGCCATGGCAACGGCACCCCGGCCGGCCCGGCGCCAACAATGCGACCGCGCGCAGTACTCACCTCGGGCAGGGTGGGGCGGGGCCGCGGAGCGGGGCGCTCCACGTAGGGCGGCAGCTTAGTCCAGTGTTGGCGCTGCGACGCGCATAGCAGGGTGGCACGGTGGCACCACCGAGGGTTGGCACTCACACGACCAACAGAAAATAATCCCTCTCGGCGTTTGCGGCACAACACTCAGCACTCACATCCAGCGGTATATGATAAAATATAAAATTCACTTTGAAGCACACACTGATTTTCTGACGTATATTTTCTCTTGTGATGAGTCTTCGATCGCACACAGGTAGTGACAGTCACACAGTCACGAGGACGTGAGGGGGGCGGGGCCGGGGCCTTGCCAGGTCCTCGCCCGGTTGTCGCTGGCCGAGGTCAACAACAGGGCCGGCGATGACAGCCCGTCGCTCCCGCACCACCACTGTGTCGCGTGCAGGAGTCGGCTCGGGTCCGGAGCGGAGAGGCCGTGCCGGGCCGGGGTGCAGAGGAGCGCGTGTGTCGGCCGTACTGTCCCCGACGGCTGTTGTCACAAACTGAGAGCCGGTCCCCCTCCTCTCGAAGCTCGGGGCCCGGCCGGTGCGCGGACGGCGCGACGCTGGCGCACCCGGCGGCCGCAGCCCGAACCCTCTCAGCTGAGCGGGCAGCGGGCTCGGCTCGCGCGCTGCCGTGCTATTCGCCCGCCGCGCCGCCGCGCCGCCACCCCCCGCCGCCTCCACCGCTCTCGCTCGCTCCCCCGCCCCGCCCCAGCTCTCGCTCTCTCCGACTCCCTCGCTCCTTCGCCTCCGCCGGGGGCGGGGCGGGCGGGCGGGGCGGGGCAGGGTGGGGCATTGCCTCCTCCGCCCCCATCCTCTCCCCTCCGTCACCTTTGCCTCGACCGGTTTTTACCTAACAATCAGTGAGGCGCTGTCTGTCTTCGTCTGACCAACGCCTTCTCGCTATCTCGCCTTCCCTCTCCCGTGTCCCTCCCTCTCACTCCCTCCCTCCTCCTCCCACTCTGTCGCTCTTAGGGGGCAGCCACCGCATGCCACATCATGTTTAACGTTCCTCACTGCGAGCGTGTGTGTGTGTGTGCGCGCGTCTGTGTGTGAGTAGCCGCGGCGGCGGGAGGCTGCCGGTCGGGCTGGGTACCAGCGTTAAATACTTTCACGGGGCTGGGCTGGGCTGGGCTCAGCAAACAAGAAAGTCAAGAAACCAATATTTTGTGGGTGAAAATCACAACTCGCACCTCTGAGCTCTCAGGCCGGCCGCTCCCGATGTATAGGGCCTATTGTGAGGGAGAGTGCTCCCGCCTTCGCCCTCTCCCCCACCCGCGTCAACACGGTGCAAACACCTCGCCGCGTCAAAACTCTCCATAAAAAAGAAAATGCACGTACACGTGTAGTGACGTTTCAAAGTTGGCTTAAGCCCGTGACAAAAATCTGGATACTCAAAAATTCTGTTGAGTAGAAGGGTTAGAGATTTAAAGCAATAGTCTTCCACGTCTCTAAGAATTCGGACGGGCGTCTCGAAACGACCACACCCAGAAGAGATTTCGTAATTTGTGCGCTGCCCCTACAGCGCGATTAATCACGAAGGGCTCATCCGGTGCCGTACCGGGCCTGGACGCACTCCGGATTCTTTTTTTCGACCCATTCGCCGTTTCTACATTCCCTTCTACACGACGCGCCGCGCCGGACCCGGACCGGGCCGCGGTCTCAGATATCAAGCCGGACCCGCCACAGTGCGCAGCGCGCCAGGCCTCTCTCCTCTTCGTTATAATTAATCGCCGATAAGTCGGTGCGGGCGCGCTGCGCTAGGCAGGCCTTACGGGCGTGTAACGGGACGGCGGGGGGACTCGCTGCTCCAGGGAAGGAATGGCAATAAGGTATTGCAATACTTCAAACTTCTGCCGACCGCGGGACGACGTTCAGCGTGGGGGCGGGATGAGAATTACAGAGACGTCGTCAGCTGATTGCATTTTGAGGTCGCCGAGGTTGATCGCTCGGAAACGTCCAGGACTCGGTGAGCTTACGCTTGTATTTCACACGCGGAACAGTCGTCGTCTGCTCGTCCCGCCCTTTCCCGGCGCGGCCGACTGGTGGCGCAGCGGCAGCGGGCTCGCCGCGCAACAGGCCCGGGTGGGGTGGGGAGGTACCCCTGGGTCGAGGACCACGGCCGCACCGTCGCCCCGCCACACCCCGCACCGCCCCGCCCCGCCCCGCCGCACCCGCGACCCCGCGGGGAGATCTTAAGATTCCCCTTCCTCCCCCTCGTTGTGTTGTTGCGGGGTGGCATAGCCTGGCGAGACGCAGAGGGTCAGGCTGGGCGGGGCGGGGCGGGGCGGGGCGGGGCGGGGCGGGGCCGGCCCGAGTCGTGAAGCACGGCCAGGTCATGCAGAGGGGTGAGAAGCACCACAGCGGAGGTCTTTTGCAGAAAACGATGCTGAAATTTCATTGAAAGCCATCCGCGCGAGGGGGGCGTCGCCGTCACCCTCTGACCTACTGTTTCCATTTGAATGAGTCCCGGGGGTCGGCCTCCCCCCTCCCCTCCCCCGCGCCGCACCACCGCGCATACGCAGATACCCGTTTAAAAATGAAAAGTTCCGGAATGCGTCCGAAGACGGGCTAGTCCAGAATCAGCCCGAAGGAACAAGCCCGGAGAAGCCCGAAAAACCGGAAAATCAGCCAGGTTTTCGGAACAAGCCCGTAGTCCCGAGCGGCCGCCTCTTCGGGCTTGATTCGGACTTGTACCTGGACGGGTAAGCCCGGTATCAGTCCGTAAATCTTGCACCTCTCCCCTTCATGACACACACCTCTTCCCTCTCCCCTCCCACCCCCACCCCCCCCACAAACCTCCCCTCCCATCCCACCCCCACAAATGAATCCTCGCACACCTGCAAGTGTGCGACATTCGTAAACATGGATTTCCAGAGTGCTGAAACATTTAGCGTGTAGATATACTTCGATGGCCTCTGTAGGATGCATAATTTGGCGAATGTTCCACTTATGTGTGATGCGTAACTATTCTATACGGATGAGCGCTGGGCTGCTGGACACGGTTCTGCGTGGCGCGCTGCCCGTCCCGGAGCACGCCAAGCATAGCTTGAGCTTGTCCGGCTCGTCCGCACGGCGCGCTGCCCGTCCCGGAGCACACCAAGGAGCGCTCTGCGCCAGCTCGAACCCGCTGCCGTACACAAGAAGTCCCTCCGCGTCCTCCACGGCAGCGCGCTGCTCTAGTCCAACCCGCCCGTTGCCGTCCGCGAGAAGCCTGCACTTTCCGTGTGCTCCGTGGTGACTGCTGCTACCCGAGCTGTGCTAACTTGTCCTGCCATACACAACTATACATATACATCTCTCCATACGGTCCGCACGAGTAATTACTGAAAAAAACAAAGACACGAAAAAGTACAACCAGAGCATGTCTGCTCCAAAGACATGCGCTCAGCGTCAGCGACACATCCTCACACAACGACAGCTGCTGTCGGACTGAGGAGGACTCCAGTCCGGCCGGACTCCTCCCTCAGTGAGGTGAGGAGGCGGCCGGCGGGCGAGCGAGGAGCTCTTGACCAGTGACTAACCGACCAACAGCTAATAGCAGGTAGCCGATGACACCGCCGCTGGGTTAATCCCCGTGCCCTGTGCAGCGCACCCCTCCCCCTCCCCTCACCTCGGGGTACCTGAGCTCACCCAGAGGGGATTAACAGCGGGGAAGGACTTTCCGTCGATCTGGCGTCCGGAGTTCGGTATAGAATTCGGGTTTGTACCTATACGTTGACCGGGCTGGGCAGTTTACGGAACACGCCCGATAGCATCGGGCTACAATCGGGCAAGGCTCCTAACTCAGGGGCTCGTTTCGGACAAGCCCGCCGCCTGGCAGCCCGATGAAGGGCTGAATCCGGACTAGCCCGAGAGGCTCACGGGCTACTTGCGGAACAGCCCGCGAGCCTTCGGGCTCTTTCGGAACAAAAAAGGTACTAGTCTCGGAACTTTTATTTTTAAACGGGTAGGAAGCATACCCACCTTAATCTCCTCCCCGGCCATGATCCTCATATTTACGGTAACGTTTTCGGAATAGTCCGAGACCTCGGACCTCGATCTCGACAGCCGCTTCGTGCAACACTAAACGGCAAACGGCGCGAACGTGCAAATGATCAGTCCAGCGACCGCCGGGAGGTTCCTCTAGGGCCAATACGTTGTACACTGACGCGCCAGCCGTCGGATCCCAAATACAGTGTTGCCAGAAAAGTAGGCAAAAAGTATCCCAAGCTCAGCGGAGTAAAGCGGGCTGCATCTGCGCCCGCCTACTAGGCAACACCTTAGCACAAGAGCGTTTATGTTGCCTAGTAGGCAGGCGCGGATGCAGCCCGCTTTACTCCGCCGTGTTATTTGGGCTACTTTTTGCCTACTTTTCTGGCAACACTGCCCAAATTATCGCTCTCGCCCCTCCACCCTTGTACTCACGGGGCCGTATGCCACCCCCAACATTGGACACCGCCATGGATGCGACAAGGACGGAGGTATGAGAGCGATTATTCTGAATAAGACGTTACGATCGGGATGCGCCCCTCCTGCCGGCCGGGCCAGGAAGGGCCGCCCCCCGAGCCGCAGCAGGAGCGCTTCTCTCACGCACCTCCCCTCCGCCGCCACCACCTCCTTCTGGTCCTCCTCCTCAGCGGTACGGCGGGAAACGGAACGCCATTGAAATTGCATTCGAGAAATGAAACTCTAAAGCAGGAAGGCAAAGAGGTGAAAAGAACAACAGCAGCGGGGCGTCATCAGGTAGGTGGCGGGGCGGGGCGGGGCCGGGCGGGTCCCACCGGGCCAGCAGGAGCAAGCCCGCCCGACCGGGGAGCAGCGCGCGGCTGCGTGGAGCCGGAGGCCGGAGGCGCGCCGAGGGTGGCTGAGTGCGCGGCGCGCCCGAGTAGAGTGGCACCCCGGCCAGGGCCTCTCATCGCGGGGGGAGGCTCGCTCTCTCTCTCTCTCGCTCTCTCTCTCTCTCTCTCTCTCTCTCGCTCTCTCTCTCTCTCTCTCTCTCGCTCTCTCTCGCTCTTTGTCCCGCACGAGAGGAGAGCGCGCCCCGCTCGGTGCGACCCGGATCCCACGCCCCTACAGCACACCCTCAGGCCGGAGGGCGATTGAAACCATCGTGGCGGGAGCAGGATAGGTATGCGGCGACGAGGTAGTGTCAGGGGGAGGGGGTGGAGGGGGAAGGAAAGGAGCGAATATGAAGACCGTGACCCTCTCAACGAGCACCCTCCCCGTCACGTCATAGGGGTAGGAAATCTCGTCACATGACGGGGGTGTGGGATAGAGGCTGGGCCGAGGGAAAAGCAACTTTAAAACCAGGAAAATTAAGGAAAACCCGGAAAAATGTAAAAGAGTTCAAGAAAATTCAAGACAATTCAAAAAATGAAAATTCAGCAAACACTTACAATATTTCATCAAAAATTTACAAAAAATTAATAACATTCAGAAAAATTCACAAAACTTTACAAAATTTGCACACCAATATTCAGGCTTGTTTCACCCTAGGGCTGGGCTGTCTGGCAAGCAGCTATGATGGTCACATGACCGTTACGACGCGCATTACCGTCACGTTTCGGGTGTAGAGTATGAGGTCGCTGGAGGAGGTCACGTGACGGGGGTGGAGGACGCGAGGACGCTGGAGCAGGTCACGTGACGGGGTTGGTGGACGCGAGTACGCTGGAGGTCACGTGACGGGGTTGGTGGACGCGAGTACGCTGGAGGTCACTTGACGGGGCCGGATAAAGAGGTCGCTGGCTGCTGGAGGTCGCGTGACGGGGGCAGAGAAATATCAGACCGAACCGATAGGCCCGCACGGGAGGGGGGGGGGGGGGGGGCACGCAGCCGTCACGTTACTTTGCTGCACTTTGCTGGACATTGCTGCACACAACGGCCGGGCGGGGCGGGGCGGGGCGGAGCGCGGCGGGGCAGACCAGACCGGCCGACTGACTGACTGACTGCGATGTTGTGCCCTGATTTACGACTCTGGCCGGGCCGGGGCGGGCCGCCTGGCCGCGCGCAGCGCCCCGCTCAGCCAAGTGTGAAATAATAAAACAGACAGTAATTGTGATTGGAGGCCGATCTGCTATGCTGTGCAGACCTCCCACGTCCCCGTCCTACCGCAAGTGATGCGCGTGGAGCGGGGCGGGGCGGGGCGTCGGGTGTTGTTGTGCCTGTCGCGTCCCCTCTGCCCCACGCCACGCCACGCCGCGCCACGCGGGCCTCGCGGGCCTCGCCGCGCGCTCTTAGTGCCCATGAAAGCTCGCGGCCACGCCGGAGAGCGTCGACTATAAAAGTTGTTCGCAAAATGAGATATGCGCATTCCTGGGAGAAATGAACGTCGAGTGAGAATGGGTCAGTAGTAGTGGTGACGGTGGCTCGGCGTGCAGCGGCGTGGTGCAGCCCGGCACGGCACGGCACGGCACGGCACGGCACGGCACGGCACGGCGGCAGCATCCCAGAGAGATAGAGAGAACTTTCATTAGGCAGACCGGGAATTCGAGAGGGGAGCAAAAAAGACTCAGCAGCAGCAGCAGCCGGGCCGGCAGCACACGGTATATCACACCGCACCGCACCGCACCGCGCACCGGCATGGCACTGCCGTGACGCGAGACTCCGAGGAGAGGAGGCGCGTCCTCCAAAGAGTTGAAGGCGGACTTGTTACTGTGCCACGACATTAAACCAGCAAGAAGCTCGGTGCGCGACCCGACCCGACGACGCGAAAAAGGAATGCCGCGACGACTCGTGTCGTGCGCTGCGCGCGGTAGTGATGCGATTTGAACCCCTTGGGTCTCTCGTTGTCGAGGACCGCGATACGTCCAGCGACAACGGCGCGCTCGTGTGAGAGGGCGGGCGGGCAGTCAGTAAAGTTGAGTGGGGGTGAGAGAGAAAGAAAGAGAGAGAGAGAGAGAGAGAGAGAGAGAGAGAGAGAGAGAGGGGGGGGGAGAAGGAGACAGGGGCACTGCCACCGCTGCTGCACAGGAACACACGGCCAGCGCACCGGTGTCGCACTTTACTTTATAATGGTAATAATATTCTTCGCGCGTCGCTCCCCTTTTGTTTATCATTTGTTTCCCGCCTGTTCATTATTTGTTTTGACCGTTCGTTAGCCGAGCTGTCGCTGCTCCGAGAGGTGCCGACCAGTCCTCTACAAATCCCTCCCCGTGAGCGCGGGTGCGCTCAGCAGAGCTCTTGGAACTTTGTATAAGAAGGCGCTCGGCTTGGCGCGGCTCGGCTCGGCTCGGTTCTGCGCGGAGGTGAAGCTCTCCGATGCCGAGATGGATGTGCTTGGAGGCACTTGCCAGCAATTTTAGCGACGACACTTTATGGCCGACTGTAACCTCTGGCGCGGCCCCCTGTCTACGACTCTGCTTGGGGGGAGGGGGGGGGGGGGCGAAGGTGGAGGATGCCTGTCGTGGGAGTGCGCCTACCCAGCCACACACTCACCGGCACGGCAGACGCGTTGTCCTTGCAGCCAGCCGCCGCCGCCACCGCTGCCAATGCGCGCTTCCTCGGCCATCAAGCCTCATAGCGATTACTGCCAATAATGACCCCCCACCCACCCACCTCCACCCATGCCCGCACACGGACGGATATCGCCTCGCATGCTGTCAAACATTGTCCGCGCACTGCCAATAAGCTTTCACGCGCCGTGCCAATAGGTGCGCGCGCGTTGTCCTGCGGCGGCGGCAGCAGCAGGGCTTATAACTGCGAGCGGTCTCGCGCGCGCGGCCCAAGCAGACACCTGCCAATCATCGCCCACGACACGCCGTCCGCCTCCCACCTGCCAATAAGCTGCCGAGAACTGCAAATAGGGACGGGTGCCAAACGGTCTGGCGCCGAGCCCTGCAGCTGGCGCGGGCCGCCTCAGCCGAGCACAGAGCACACGCCACCAACGAGCTCCCCTGGCTGAACGTATTGTTTTACCCATTTGTTCCTCAGGGTCCAGCGAGAACCGTGTGTGTGGAACACCTCGGTGGCGCTCAACGGGACCCGACCGCCCCGCCCCGCCCCTCCCACATCACTAACTGATGAATGGAACCTGTTCGCCTGACAGCTCGTCGCCGAGGCGTCGCAGGCCCGGCTCAACAACAGGGTCGTAACTCCGGAGGGCCGAGCCGAGCAGAGGCGAGCCGAGACCCGGGGAAAATGAATGAATAGACGCGACACTGCGCGACCGGATCTTTGTTATCGTTGTTGTTTATATTTATATTCTTATTTTTCGGAAGGTCCAGGTTCTTCCACCACTTCAGCGGCGATCTTCAGCGCACATTGGTGGCGCAATGGGATCGCACAAGAGAGCGACGGACGGTTCGTCTGACACGAGGGGGAAACCACTCTGAATTTTGGTGTAGAAATATTGAGAATTTTTGTGGATATTTTTGACTTTTAAATGATATAGCCTGAACTCTTGCTTTGAATTTTACCATTAACAAAAAGCTAAATTGTTTAAAATCTTCTGTTTTTTTGTGAATTTTCCTGAATTACGAGTTGCACAAAAATTTCAGAGTTGTTTTCCTCTCAGCCTGACACCAGCTACACGATTGAAGTCCACGACGCGGCCAAAAGTAAAGCACTCTGTGATTGGCGGACGCGGCACGACGGACAGCAGAGGCAGCAGCAGCAGCCACTTGGGTTGCGTGCTGAACACGGCGCAGCGCAGATGGACTCTGAGCTGACCGGCTGAGCTGACCGGCGCGGCGCTCAGCAGACAGAGTTATGGACTTGCCGATATGAAATAAGAAGCGCGCGCCGCGACGCGCCGCGTCGGCCCGGGGACTTGTCAGTGGACCAATATGTCTCCATGAGCTGACTTTGATTGCCTCCCGAGCGGTCGCGCGGCGGCGGCGGCGCGGCGGCGGCGGCAGTGTGGCCCGCCCGCCGCGTCTGCGATCAGTCACAACTGGAACACGAATGTCCGCCGAAACGAAACGCAGCCGTTTCACTGCGCCGACACTATAGTCTTGACAATAAAAACGCTTATATTATAAAGACAAATTTTTACTATTTATTTATACACATGTCTCAGTGGCTCTTCGTATCTGCGCGCCTCGACTCGGCGCAGCTCCCGGCCTGACCGCAGCGACCGGCGCGGTCCGGTGCAGCCGGGGGCCGGGGCGTACTCCCGCCGCACAATCAATACTGCAGCGGGAGGTAAGGACAGGACAGGGGCGGGGCGGGGCGGGGCGGGCGCTCACTTTACGATAAATATCATGATTTCATGGCAATAAACCAACAGCAACCGATGTACGTGTGTGTCCACACCGCGCGCCTCTGCGCCGGTTTGTAGAGAACGCAGAGGAGGACGAGGAGGAGGAGGAAGATGGACGATGGCGAGGAGGACGGAGAAGGACGAAGTTGGCCTTGGAGGTATTGCAAGGGCGAGTATGGATAAACCGACGAGACAAAGTTTTTTTTTCTGTGTGTTTTTTTCCCCCTTCCCCGTTTGCACCCGTGACCCTCTGCCTATGAGGCGCCATGCAGCGCCACTCAGACGCGCGTGCATACCCATGGGGCGGCGGCAGTAGTGGTCGTCGCTTCGCGGGAGCCGCGTCGTCAAACACACTTTAGACCAGCAGCCGGGCCGGGCCGGACCAACAAGTGGCTGCTGCTACGCGCTGCGCTACTGCCGGCCCGGTCCGGCCCGGTCCGGCCCAGCCCGGCGAGCCAGCAGCATGCACCGATGCACCGAGTGAGCAAACAGCTGCCTCTGCGCCCGCCCCGCCCCGCCCCGCCACACCAAAGCCAGTCCTGGACAAACACCCGCACCGCGCAGCGCACCTCACCTCCAGTCCATCCTCCATGCGGCCGGTAGCCCGTTTGAGCGTCCCGGTTTACGCGCGCTCTGTACACTGTATACACGAAAATACTGTAGGCCATTGGCCGCTGTAAATGGACACCCGGCGGGGGTTGTATGGATAAGGTGCGTAACACCAGTCTCAGTCTCTCTCTCTCTCTCTCTCTCTCTCTCTCTCTCTCTCTCTCTCTCTCTCTCTCTCTCTCTCTCTCTCTCTCTCTCTCTCAACTTTCATGTATTCTGTAAAAAATAATCAGATGTTTCAGAGTTTGGCAATATCTGTGATTCAGTTCAGACAGTAAACACGGACAGTAAACGTCTGTCTGTCCGTCTGTCCGTCTGTCCGTCTGTCCGTCTGTCCGTCTGTCTGTCTGTCTGTCTGTCTGTCTGTCTGTCTGTCTGTCCGTCTGTCTGTCTGTCTGTCTGTCTATCTCGCACGCACGCACACCACACGGAGGATTGCAGGAGGCGGCGGGTGGCGGGTGTTCTGAATTTTCAGCAGCAGCATGAGGACGGCGCCGGGAGCTCCCCCTCCACCCCCCCCCACCCCGTCATCATCTTTACACGAGTCCTTGTGGGGCCGGGGGCCGCCAGGGGCACGGGAAAGCGCGGGCGTGGTCCCCTCAGGAGGCGGGAGGGGCGGGGCGGGGCCACGCAGCCTAGAGGCGAGTCCCAGTCCCCAGAGGCACTCCGCCGCAGACAATGGATTTGTGTCAATGTGCATCGCGCACGGTGAGAGTGCAGGTCCAGGGCCGGGCCCGGCCGGGCACTGCCCCCCCCCCCCCCCGGCCGCCTGACGGGTAGGCAAACCGACCACTCGACTGCGCGGCGGGACGGTATACCATACCCGATGCAGTGAGCAGCGCAGCGGCGCTCGAACCGTCGCAACAGCCGAAACAAAACGCGACTTCCTCTGCGACAAACGATGGCGAATTTTTTGAAGCAGCAGGTTGCGAACGCCAAAGAGCAGCAAGACAATACCTGGCGTTATCAACACCAACAGGACACTTTCGGGCGTGATACCGGTCAGCGCCCAGCAGTATAAAAATATGGCCATGTCACAAATCTCCGCCCGCAAAAGTTTTCGTCCTCACCTTGTGCGGCCGAATCGACAATGAACGTGAACCCGGATCCTGGGGGCGCCTGCCCTGCAGGCCATGGCTTTATTCCCGTGGAAACGGAACAGAGTTTTCTCCGAGGAGGAAATAACTCTGAAATTTTTGTACACCTTCAAATTAAGGAAAATTCACAAAAATTTTGGTAAAACTCTAGAAAAAATTCACACAAATTTACAAAAATTCAATAATTTTTTTTCAAAAACTTAATGAAGTTCAGAAAAATTTACTAAATTTGGACACTAAAATTCAGAATTGTTTCCCCTCGATTTTCTCGCCGTGCTCGAGCAGCAGTCGCGCGGCACGGCACCGCGCCGTCCCCTCGGCCCGGCGCGCACATTACACCTCTCCGGGTCCTACAAGTTGAGCTGACTAATGCAGCATCGACCACAAGGAGCACGCGGGGTAGCAGGGCCCCGCACCGGCACGGCTCCATCCTCGGCGCAAACACTCCCCCCCCCCTGCACTGCCGCTGCTGCAGGAGGGCTTTACACTTACGCCCTTCAGCCTCCGACAATGCCTCACAAAGCAATCACTCAATAGGCCCCCGCCCCGCCAGCCCGGCCCGACCCCGCCGCGCACTCTGCCTGCCTGAGCAGCGCTGCGCTGCGCTGCGCTGCCGGTGTATATGGCCTAGTCACCTTGGTTATCGGAACCAGTCTTACTTAAGCAAGCCGGCCCAGTTTCGAGGACGGACATATGGGTGGTCAAGAGGAGATAGATAGATCAGATCAGTATGTGGCTGCCCCCGCTACATCCCGCCCTGCCCCGCCCCGCCCCGCCCCGGTTAGGTAATGAAGCAGTTCCAGCCGGTGTCCCGTGTGTGCAGGCGCGGATCCAGGATTTGCAGCTAGTGTGGGAGGCGCAGCGCGCAGCAGTGCACGCGAAACTGACCACCCTTCATATTAAGTGGCAGCTGCACCGTTATAAATACGCTGCTCGAGGATAAAGCAAGACTCTGCGACGACCTTGTCCGAGGGAAGGATGCACTCATACAATAGGTGTTTCAATGATTTCTGTAGACTTCAAAATTTTTAAATTTTTTGTTTTGACTTTTCAAGAGAATAATTACAATTTCTGACACTTTTTGATACATTTCGATCACTTTCTCCTTATTTCTGACCTTCATTATTTTCCAATTTTATGTAAGTTTGTTCTCGATTTTTCGGATTTCTGTATCATTCCTTCATAAGTTATTTCTTTTAAAATACTTTTTTGGGGCCGTGCAATAATTTTTCAAAGTGCCCCCCCCCCCACCTGTCTACGATCGTGTCCACAATGTCCACGTGTAAACAACGCGCGGCGGTGGCGGCGCGGGGCTGGCACGCTCGGCGCAGCGCATATCAGTGCGACATTTTACTCATCACGATGCAAGACGACGCGCGCGGCGCGGAGCTGCTTCACAGTTTCTGCTTTCAAGTTTTTGTTCTTTTTTCTATATTATTTTTACATTTTTCTGCTCCCGCGGTGGTAGAGGCGCACGTGTCGCGGGATGGCGCGTGGCGAGGCGCGGCGGAGGAGCTGGGGGTGGGGGTGGGGGTGGGGCTGGGGGTGGGGGTGGGGGTGGGGGTGGGGGTGGGGGCGCGGGCCGGGGGGTGGCGATACGCCAGCAGGCCGGGTCGCGCTGCGCGCGCCCTCTAGCGCCACGGCGCCGCGCCTGGGCGCCGCTGCTACCCCCTGGCCCACGGTCCTCCCGCACCGCATGCGCACCGAGAAACACCTTTCGCGCTGAGCTAAGCGACTAGAGACCTCAAACCGACCAACCTATAACCTAACCTCGAGCCTCGAGCCGGCCGGGCCGGGCGGGGGTTCGGGCCTGCTTCGCGTGCGCTGGGTCCATGCAGCGAGGAGCAAATGACTAACGGCCCTGCGCACCGATTCATTTCTCAATAACACGCTTCGCGTACGCGGCCCGGGCTGCCTCCGAAACTGCCAGTGCCGTCCCTTCCCGCCGGACCGGCCTGCACAGCTCACACAGCCCGAGTCGTACACCAGACGCGGAGGGGGCCCGCGCCCCGAACGCCTCCCGACGGTTGTGCCTGTGCGGGGGATCAGGGAATTATGAGGGGGAGGGTAAGGACGCCCGGTCCCGGTGTACGACGGCCCGGTCACCTGAGCCCTCCGGGCTGCGTTCGGGGCGCGCAGGCGCGTCGGGGCCACCGCACTTGCAGCGCGCGCGCGGGCCGCGGACGACACGACGACTGGCGACGCGGACGCAGCCTAAGCGGATGAGTGTCAGCGCCGGGTCCACCCTCACGCACTCACACACACAGTCACATCCACACGGACTCTGCGGCGGCTCGCTTCGCACTTCGTAAACCAGCCCGTAACATTACGACACGACAAACACATGCGGATCTCATAAAAGTCCGATGACACACAAATAACACACGCGGCGCGCGCGGTAGGATATACACCCGGATCGACCACTGTGCGAGAGCGAGCGAGCGAGAGATAAGCGGTGAGGGAGAGAGAAGAGGAGGAGGAGAAGAGACTGGTCCGGGTCCAGACGAGTGGTTGCGGCTGCGGCGCGCGGCTCTGGGGGCGGCGGCGGCGGCGGCGCGCGGCGGTGGCCGTCAAGGCCGAGGTCAGGGTGGATGGAGGCGGGGGCGGCCGTGCGGCGGCGCGGCGGGGGTGGCGACCTGTTGCGGCGCGTGGGCGAGGGGTGGGGGTGGGGGTGGGCGCGGCGCGCGTGCCGAGGGGAGATGAGATGAGGCGTGAGCCGCTGGGATGGGATACGCTGCCCTGCCCTGCCCTGTCCTGCTGGTCCAGCAACTTGTCCGCAGACACTTACTTTGTGTAGGCAGCGGGCGGCTGCTCTCGCGCGCGCGTTGTGCGCGAGGAGGGAGGGGGAGGGAGAGGGTGCGGGCGAGGCGGCGGGGGAGAGAGAACTCCTCCGCATTGTCTTTCTCTCGTGCCGCCGCTATCGGCGTCCAAAGTGCCCCGCTCCCGTTCCGCCACGCCCCCGAACGGGGTCGGCCGTCGGCTGCATTCCGGTCGAACGTATACAACGGCCGGTGCACGGCGCGCGTAAAAGTGACCGGCCGGCCGGCCGGACCGGCGCGGCGGGACCGTGAGCCCTTACTGCCTGGGATGGGAATATGGCCGCCATGGCAGGCGTGGCGGGGCGTGGCGGGGCGTGGCGGGCCTTCCCACGACACTGCCGCGGCAATAAAACAGAGCTAACTCTTCCGTTTGTTTCTGCAGCGGGAGGGACCTTGCTGCTGCCGGAGGCGTGGCGCGGTGGCGGCCCCCGTACCTGGGCTGGGCCCTCCTGGGCCTGACGGCGACGGCTCGGCCTCCAGGGGGCAAGGGAGTCGTCGTCCTGCTCCTCCTCCTCTGCCCTCTGCTTGATCCGGCAGCCGCTGCGTGCCGCGCAGCTCAAGTAGTGGGCCCCCGCGGCCACGCCGGCCACGCCCACGCGTCATCCGACCTGCAGCACGGCAGCCATCACGCGCGGCCGCTGCCAGTCTTCCGAGAACGCCTTCACCCCGAGGCCTGACAGCAGGGGGGAGAGAGAGAGAGGACGACAGGAGATGTATAAAAGGGGAGTAGAGGGGTTGGAGTGAAGGGGAGGGGGGGGGGGAGGTTTGCGTGACGACCTTACGGATGAAATGGAATAAAAGTGCACACTCACTAAAAGATACAAGAAAAGGCCAACGTGAAGGCGAAAAAACTTTACCGATCCCGTGTCTGAAATTCGCGGTCATCATGCACTGCACTGACCCATAAATCAACCGCTCTGTATCGGTGGCCGCGCCACGACACGCCGCGGCCTGCTAACTGACGTGTTTAGCTGTCGCCGCGTGGGTGATCAGATCAGCGGGAATGGCAGCGCCGCGCGCAGCACTGCACTGCACTGCGGGAGCGGGAGCGAGAGAGAGAGAGAGAGAGAGAGAGAGAGAGAGAGAGAGAGAGAGAGAGAGAGAGAGAGAGAGAGAGAGAGAGACGGGCATCGGTCGTGACGCCGGCGGGCGGCGGGGGCGTGGCGGGCCGGAGCGAGCGGCCAGAGATATGCAGCGTTTAGGCGCGTTACGCTACGGGGCGCGGAGGGGCGGGGCGTTACGCGCGGCGGAGCGTGACTGCGCCATCCGCAGCACGCGCCCAGCAAGCCCGTCCGCCCGGCACGCGCACGGCACGTGTGGAAGTCGACTCACCTTCACGACGAGCAGCCGCCCGACGGGGAGGTCGCTTCGAAAAATCATTGTGTACGCCCCCCCCCCAAAAAAAGAAAACACTATAAAGAATTGAAGAAAAAACAGATGAAATGAAGAGAGGACATACAGAAAAATTCGAAAAATCAAAAAAAAAATAAAAAATAAATAAACAAAAACCGAAATAAAATTGACAAAATTCCGGAATCGGGGTAGTTTTTCTTGGGAAAAAAAAATTATCGAAAGTACACATTTTATATGAGTGATTCGCCCCCCCCCCCCCCTTTTCCCCCGCCCCTCACCGCGGCCGGCCGGCCGGAGAATGCAAGTGCACCGCGCCCGCGTTTCTCTTGCTAAATACACGTATATTTAGTAGCTCACCTGCTTGACATGTTCGCTATGCCAGCAGCTAGGTTAAAAAAAATAGAATAAAAATAGCGAGAGAGGAAAAAGAGGGCATTAGACTGTAGGCATATTTGCATTCCCGCCCTGGCTGAAGCAGCAGGTGCGGTTCGGTGCGGGGCCGGGCCGGGCTGGTCGGGTGCAGGTGACCGCCGCGCGGTGCCAATCAAGGCTCCGCGCGTGTGTAGAGCAGGGCGGGTGGCGACCGGCGGCGGCTCAAGTGCATGGGTGTGGATGAGGCGAGGCCGCGCCACATCGTGATCGTAGTACAAACATCAGCTGATACCGCATTCGGCGCAAAGGCGCGATTCCCGCGAGACGCAGACGGTAGGTCCCCGTATAGGTGACTCACTGCCCTCACTGCCGTTACGTCGTAGAGTCCTCGAGGAGGTGGCGCGAGGCACTCGAACGTCTCCTCGTCCTTCGTCAACGCTGCCCGTATCGTAATTCACTGGGGCTTTTCGAGGACACTTGACTGATAAAAAGGCCAAATGTCATGTGTATGGGCGATTTTGCAGACTCACAATTAGAACCGAGGGGAAAACAACTCAGCATTTTGGTGTACCACGTTTTTTTAATTTTTGTGAATTTTCGTGAAGTTTTGATAATTTGTATAGAATTTTTGTGAATTTTCACTTGAATTTTACCTTAATTTTTGTTAATTTTCCAGAATTCTTTTTGTAGAAGTTTCTATTTTTCTGACTTTTTTTCCGAATTTTTCTGAATTACGAGTAGTACAAAAATTTCAGAGTTGTTCTCCACTCGGATACAACTTACTAATTTGCAAGACGCAAACACGAATCGTACAATGCTTTTGCTTAATCTGTTTCAAGAAACCAGCCCTCTCCCTTCTTCCCGACCTCCAGTATGACAAGTGGACGTCGCTTCCCCGCACAAGTTTCGCTCGTATTTCCGCTAATCGCTTGTTTTCGATGTTGTTATTTTCGTTTGACGCTGTAATCCGACACCATCGTTTCGCAAGCCCTTTTCTTTCTTTTATGTCTTTTTTTTTTCAACTCAGACATCCTGCAAGGACACTGGCAGCAGCAGAGATTTAGGCTTGCCAGTCCAACACTCGTTACGCTCACTTTATTTTATTTTTTATTTTTTTTCCATCGTGGCTCAGCGGGCGGGTCGGCGGCGACCTCCTCGCCTACCACTCCTGGTGCATACTATAAGAAATGGAGCGAATGAGATGAGTATCGGTGGTCCAGGCCGGCCCACTCCTCCGCCACTCCCTCCCACACGGTCTGGTCCCGGCCCCGCCCCGCCCCGCCACGCCCCGCCCGCGGCGCACGGTCCAGCGCGGTAGCGGGCGGTAGCGGGCGGTAGCGGCGGCTCGAATCAGAACCTAATATGTCGCGGCGTGGCGTGGCGGGGCGTGGCGCGGCGGGGAGGGGAGGGCCGCCTATTGCCAGGGGGCCCCCGAGGGGATGCCGGGACGGCGCTACGGGGAGGGTAGGGCCCTTGTGATGAATAGGCCCGGCCGTCCTGGGCATGGGGAGCGAGCCCATAGGATGCCGATAGTCAGTCCATAGGATAGCCGCGCCGGGCCGGGCCGGGCCGGGCCTGGCCACCGTTCCGATCATTCGAGTTTCCATTACGGTGACTGCAGCCTCCAGCGAGGAATATTTCTTATTAAAGTGTGGGCCACGCCACGCCTTGTGGGAGTACACCTGGGGGCAGCAGCGCGCGAGCAGGCAGCAGGAGCGGGCGGTGTGGCGGGGCGTGGTGGGGTGTGGCGGGGCGTGGCGGGGCGTGGCGGGGCGTGGCGGGGCGTGGCGGGCCGCGCCTCCCACACCGCGCTACCGGCACGACATGCAATGGACATTCCGATCTCCACCTACTCGCCACCGAACAGCCGACCGCTGCTTCTCCCACTGACTGCGTCGCGAGTCGCGCGCGGCGCCTGTGATGCGCGGACCTCGTCAATTTTCTCAACTAAGTTTGCAAGTGCTGCACTTTGTACGACGGGCTGGTGGCCAAACAACTCGTTGAGAAGTGGATACCCTACCGACCTCCTTTTCCCGAACCTCTCGACATCTGAGGGCGACCGCGTGGAATTCGCGGTAATCCTTCACAGGCTTATTGTCGCCGAGCGGTCCACTTATCAAGGACCACAAAAAAAAAAATTATAAAGAAAAATAAAATGTTCCTCGCAACAGGCACTTTTTCGTGCGGGTGACTCACTGGCCACGCCGACGGACACTTCGGTGCGGATTAGGACAATCAGATACCTCGCCTGATGTGAAGGGTCCGGGAGCGAGAGAGAGGACGCCTTATCAGGATATGAGTCACCGCGGCCACGAGGGTCGGACACCGCGGGGACACTCCGCGCGGGGCTCCGCGGAGCTTATCGCCTTCGCGACACTAGCAGGGAATCACGATCGCGAGTATCATGATGAGAGAGAGAGAGAGAGAGCAGGCCGGAGTAGAACTAGCGGCGGCGCTCTCCACACGACGGCGCGTATACTTCGTCCACATTCCGTTGTCCGCCGGCCTCCGCCACGCACGGGGCGACACCCGCGCCTCCCTCCCATCGCCCCTCAGCACCAGCAGCAGCAGCAGCCCTGCCGAGACGCACGGCAATGGAGATTACGAGACGGGAAGGAGGAAAATAAACTGGTTTTGGCGGCTGCATGGCGTCGATGCCGTGTGGGAGGGGAGTGCCCCGGGGGCCCCGGGCGGGGCGCGGCGGGGCGGGCGGGGCGGGCGGGGTCGATACGACGGCCAGGCTACCGCGCCTCCGGGGGCCCCGGGGCCAGCCGCCCTACGCTGCTCCGGTACATGAGAGCATGAGAGAGTCCGGTCCGAGCGGGTGGAGAGAGAGAGGAAAAAAAAATCAGGGGGCAGCGGAGTAGGGGGGGGGGGGAAGGGGGCAATTGGGGTGGGAGGCGGAGGTGGACCCTAATGATAAAAGCCCCCGCCTCCTCCGCCCCGCCCCGCCCCGCCACCCGGGCACTCATGCCACGCACGCGAGTCGTCCATCATGTTCGACGTAGAGGGAAAATGCAGCGAAAGAACGCGGCAGAGGACGGGGCGGGGCGCAGGAGGGGGAAGAAGGAAAGAAATAGTTACATACCGTTGTCTACGCCATAAGTGGCGTGGCGTGGTGGACGCGCCACCAGCAAAATGCAATGAGCAGCATGCTGCAGAGTTCATGGCGGGGAGCAGATTTCTGAAGCTGTCGGTCAAACCTGGAGGCAAGGTGCGGTGGCAGGGCAGGCAGGGCGGGGTGGGGAGGAGCGGGGCAGGGGCAGCTACTCTAACGTAGCTTTCGTTTTCTCGGCTATAAGAATGAGAATGAGAGAGGGTAGGGCAGGGCAGGGCGGTGGCGGCGCGCGGTGCCGCGTCCGGCTGTGGTATTCCGACCTGACCCGGCCCGGCCGATCCCATTCAGGATGCTCCCAAATGAACACGGCCGGCCCGAGTCCATCCCGCCCACGCACCAGGCCCGGCCCCGGCCCGGCCCCGGCCCGGCCCGCCTCATTATGCAGCCTATCGGAAACACTCGGCTAAAGTGATTACTGCTGAGGGAGCTCGGCTGCGCGGCCGTTTAGACCGCGCGCGGAGCGGAGCCGCGAGGCATTATCTGTCTCTATCGCACTAACGCGTGTGCCCGGCGCGTGGGCGGACCTCGTCTGCTGCGCGCCCCGCCCTCCCCGCCCCGTGTCTCTTACTACTCCAGATCCCCGTAGGCGTGCTGTCGGCCTGTAATCTCTCCTCCTGCATCTCCCTGCTCCACCCGCTGAGCCCGGCGCCGCCGCCACGCTCCTCGCTCCCGCCCGCCTCCGCGCCAAGAGTGTGGTGCTTCTGAAAATCACCTCCGCACCCGCGATTCAATAACTCATCGCGCCGCCCGCGTCTCTCCGGATATAGAGATTCGAGCACCTGCCGTCCTACCTCTTTTTGGGCCAGTGCACAACTGCGACTCCATCAGCTACCTCGTCTTTGTGAGGGCGCCCGCCGCCCGCCGGGCGGGGCGGTCCACAATAGATGCTCAGCAGGCTGATTCCGAACAGCGTTCAGTGGTGTCCTCTCTCTTGCTCCTCATCGCGCGCCCCATGAGTAAGACAAGGACAGAGAGACGAAACCACTGTGCGGAAACACCTTGCTGGTATTGCCGCCTCTGCCGCTGTGGGCCCGGGCCAGGTCCAGGCCCAGCACGGCCGGGCCGGACCGGCACACTGCGCGGCCCGCCCCGCGCCCGCCCCGCGCCCGCCCCGCTCAAATCTGCAAGTAGTATGAATACGTCGTATAGATGCCATGCGTCCGCCCGTGCGCAATTGATGCTGTTCGCATGAATGGATGAACCCGCGACGAGTGCGTGAGTGCGCGTAAAGAGAGAGAGGGTGGGGGGGGGGGGGAGAAAGGAAGTGAGGGGCGGAGCCCTGCTGAATTCGCGCTTCCATTCTGTAAGAAAAAGATCCGCATTGCAGAACTGCTCGTCTAAAACAGTTCCGAAAAGATTCTGTGTGTCTCGCGGCGAGTCTCGCGCGGCGCTGATGCACGCACACGTCCACCGCGCCGCTATATAACGCAAATTCGAAAACGCTAAACGCTCTGTGCGCAGCAGACTTGCGGCGGCGGAGGTATTGCTTACACCCGGTGAGGGGACCCCCCGTCGGGACCCCGGGGCCCGCTTAGCGACCTGTGCCCCCGTCAGACACATGCTCGCCGTCGCACCCCGCGCGCCCCAGTCACGGGGACAAAAGAATCACCGCGACTGTATGCAGTACTCATTGCTCGGGCAGCACCGAGCACCGCGACAATGGGGCCATCCTGACCGCAAGGGCGTTCCATCCGCATGGCTCCGCAGCCAGCCAGCCAGCCAGGGGCGTTCCAGCGCTGCCGCCGTGTGGGCCCCACGGGACACCAGCAGGGGCCCGGCCCGGCCCGGCCCGGCCCCCCTGCAGCCAATAGGAAATGCATTCCGCTTTGTCTGGCCTGTCGTATACATCGCTGATTTTACAATGGGAATATCGCATGGCGTCGTGCGAGCCTCATGGGAAACGGAGAAGGGCCCGTCCCCGTCCCGGCCAACGCTACACACACACGACTGTGTGCGGGCCTGGCAGGGCCGCGCGGCCGGGGCGACACCCCCGTACGACATCCCTATTCAACCGCCTCGCCTCGCCTGGCCTCGCCGCGCCTATCCCGACGCGTTTTGTCCTCGCCTGATGGCATTGATTATTTCCCCGGCAAAACTTGTCGCGCGGCACGGCCGGTAAGGTACCCGCCGCGGGTACCAGCGCGCTGCTAACGAGGATGGATCTCCGCCGCTACCCCCCTCCCTCCCCCCACCTCTCTCTCAACTTTAAATTAATTGACGAGGGGAATTTTTCCTCTCTTTCTTTTTCTGTCGTTCTGCGGCGGCGACAATGGAATGTGTGCATTGCCACCACCGAGGAGTGGGGGGAGGTGCAATATCTGATTAGGAAGAAGGGATTATTAGTGCAATGAGGGAAAGTCGTCATCGCGCGGCGGCGCGGTGGCGGCGAAGTCGCGCGCGGAAAGTCAACCCGCCGCGCGCCAATCCTAAACTGCACACCAATAAAAAGGCAGCTAATTATCGCCTTCCCGAGAGCGCGCCAAGAAAGAAGCTGCGCGTTGCGTTGGACGGATCATAGTTTTCTCTGAGTGTTTCTGCTGATCCGACCCAACGCGAGCCAGGCGGGGCGGGTCACTTCGAAAAATCATTGTACGACCCCCCCCCCAAATAAAAAAATAAATAAATAAATAAATAAATAAATAAATAAATAAATAAATAAATAAATAAATAAATAAATCAACAAAGAAGCAAGCAGATATATAAAGAAAAATCCAAAAAATTCGAGAACAAAAAGAAAAATAAGTCAGAAATAAGGGAGAAAAGATCGAAATTTATCAAAAAGTGACAGACATTTTCCTACAAAAAGCAAAAAATTCCAAGAATTTTTTTACAAAATCATTGTACACATTTTTTATGAGTGATTCCACTACCCCCTACCCCCTCGGACGCGAGTGCAGAGAGAAGCCGCAGGCTGGCGAGTGCGCGGCGAGCCGAGCTGGGTGATCGGTCGGAGCGCGGCGTCCAAATGTACATACGCGGTCGGTTGCGGTTCGGATAGTGCGTGAGGGAGGCGGGGATGGGGAACACGATCGCCATTTCATAACGCCCGACGCCCGGCCCGGCCGCCGACTATATGAAACCGCGTGGCTTTACTGTATAAATGACTTTGGCGCGGGACGTCCCTCGAAATCACTTTCTTGAAAGAGAAAAATATTGACCTTAAATTTGATTTACTTAATATGTCAATTGCAGCTGGTCGGTCATCGCAGCGATCTGCCCTTAATCCCAAAACAAGTGAAACAACATTATTATCGCTACTGGCTTGGTCCCCACCGAAATCCGACGAAAATAAAGCGGAAAGTAAATTATTCCTCGACCTTCCGATTCGTTAATGAAATTGTGGCGTCCGGTAGGGTGCCCGGGTATCATGTTGGGACGCTGCTGAGAGATACGGCGGTCCTGAGCCGTCACCCTGCCCGCCGGGTTACCGAGCCCCGGAGCAAGCGGACGGAGAGAGACGGGGAGAGAGGGAGAGACGGGGAGAGAGGGAGAGAGAGGGAGAGAGAGAGAGAGAGAGAGAGAGAGAGAGAGAGAGAGAGAGAGAGAGAGAGAGAGAGAGAGAGGGGGGGGGGAAAGAGAGGGGACCCGAACCCGCCCACAACTTTAATTGCTCTCGTCTTATTTTCTCCGCTGCTGTTGGACCGAAATAATGAGGCTGTGTTATTGCCTACCAGTATGCAACGCAACGGAAGCTCGCATGGCCGGGGCCGCGCCGGGGCCAGGCGGACGGGCGGCCATGGGCGGGACGAACACGGACAGTTACCGCCGAACATGTTTCACTTTGTTTACTGTTGAAATAAGAGAACTCGCCGTCCTCTGCCCGATATATCGAATTGGGATGGGTCGATATCGGCGGCAGGGCCGGGCAGGGAGCAGGGAGCACGAGCACTGATGGCACGAGGACGAGATCGACGGGGAAACAACTCTTAATTTTTTTTGTACAAATTTGATGAATTTTTGCGAATTTTCGTGATATTTTGCCTGGATTTTACCTTAATGTTTTTGAATTTACCTATTTTTTTTATTTTTATTTTCCCATATTTTCCCTATTTCTTTTGTTTGAACTACGAGGTGTACAATAATTTCAGTGTTGTTTCCCCCTCGACGAGCTTCATAACGGCGCTGTACCCTGCCTGAGGACTGGCCCAAAACTTAAACCGATTTTCAAAAATTGTCATCGCGCATTGGAAGTGTTTTTCTTATTTTTTCTTTTTTCAGAATTACCCGACAGTCTATTTAATAACCCTGTTCTACTGAGAACGTTATAACTCGGGCAGGAAAGAACCTTTTAGGTAAAGCTCACGGGGTGGTGGTAGTCAGACAGGGTCAGCATATAGGACCCCGGTTTAAAAAGACCGGTTATTCTCCTGGGTAGTAGGAGTACTCGCGGGTCGGTGCGCGCTGCCCCGTTCCGCCCATAGCCACTTCACCTGCCGCCGCCGCCAGCCCGACCGACAAGGGCCTAACTGGCGCCGTGTAATAGTGGCCCCGATAAGCGACTCGAGCAGGGCCTTCTAAAAGTTACTGATTACAGCTTGGCATTTTCAATAATAATGACGCAGCAGGCGCGCCATTTCATGAAGGGTCCCGGGGGGAAAAACAACACGTCGCCGTCGTCGCGAACATCGCATCACATGTGCCGGCGGGTGGGGCCTCGGGCGGGGCGCGGCTGGGCGGGGTGGGGTGGGGTGGGGTGGGCGGGGTGCGGTGGTGGGGCGGGGCGGACCGCGACAGGCCCTGGGGCCAGTGGACGGGCGAGCCGGGCCGGGCCGGGCGACTGTGTTCGGCAGGACGCGAAAGGCTTGGCGTTCCGGTCACGTCCTAGCCGTCCGGGTCGGTCCATGCTGCTGTTGCCCAGGAGGAGGTGGTGGAGGAGGCAGGAGGTCTCCTGGCCACGAGCAAACAGCAGCAGCATACGCCTGCCCCCGCCCCGCCCCGACGCGCCACCAGGGGCCTAACTGCTCCTCAAACAGCGGAAACGGTTTCAAACATGGTTTGTACCGCATTTATCACCATCCGGGCGAAGGCCAGGAGGGCCTCACCGTGCGTCCCCAGCCGGAGCACTGCAAACGCTGCGCGCACACATGTACAACAAAAAGAGGTAAAAAGTAACTCGACCCCGAAGCCGAATGTCAGCCGAGTGAACGCCTTAACCCGAGAGGCCACCACTTTGATTTAGAATGTGACAGAATTACGTGATTACAGAGATTACATACGAATAAAGATAATAAATAAGAACAATTAGATGGAATTTAGTGATAATTCTTCAAAATTTGGTTAAGTATTTCACAGATTACAAAGGGATTACACTTAGAACAGTACACAGGATTACGGGAGCGGTGGCCACCGCGCCTCAACCACTCATAGCCCGTAACCAGCGGCTTATAGCAACCGATTATTTGTATCAAGTCTGATATCTATCTATCTATCTATCTATCTATCTATCTATCTATCTATCTATCTATCTATCTATCTATCTAGGCGGCTCCGTGGACCGCGTCGCACTGTAAGAAATGAGAATCCTAGTACGGAACCGATGACGGAAAAGTTCCGTACCATGATGGGTACGGACGAATCCTTCCAAGCTGTGATCTAATTTTTCTGGTACGGTACTGCAGAAACAACCATATACTACGGACATCTGAACGGACGTTTCCGTTTTCATCAAGTACGGAAACGTCCGGAAAAAAATTAGCCGGAACTTTCCGTACATATTTTTCACAGTGCGGCCTCCTGGAAGACAGTTTAGCTTGCGTACATTTTAGGAACAGCCTTTGTCAACATAGGTGCGGGTGCTTGGTCGGGCCCCGCCGCACACAGACGCACTGTACCTGCAGCTACTGGGCTACTGCCTCAAAAAGGCACATACACACCCAAAGAGTCAAAAACACACACGTGCTTAAAAAATATATTTAAAAAAATATATATATAGGAATATTATTTTTTTTTTCACGTAGGCTGACAGCAGAAATGATATTTTTCTTTCCTTTTCTTTGTGCACCGCCTTCTACTTTCGCGTTTGCACGGCCGCGCGCACCGCGGCACCGAGCAGCAGCAGCAGCATCCTCCCGACGCACGTCCGGTCCGGTCAGCCGCGCGCGCCGGAAGGGAGACATTAACAGGAATAACGCGCGAGACGTCACAACAGCGAGTCTGCCCGTCTCCCTCGCACGCACACACTCGCACGCCCCATGCTCTTCTCGTTACCTGTCTATCTCTTTCTCTCTCTGAATCGGTGTGCGGAGCGCCGCCACGTCGTAAATAAATTTAAAAAAAAATGAAATAAAAAATATTCGCAGGAGGTGAGACTAGAGAGACGCGGTCTGCTGGTCAGGTCCAGCTCGGACCATGGCCGGCGTGTAGGAGGCTGCAAACGGCGTGTCAAAGTGTCCCCCCCCTCCCCCGCCATGCTCCTCTGCCGACCCGACTCGTCCCGCGTCTTCGGCTACTTGGCATATCATTGCCATTTATTTCATACGCCGTCCTGCTCCCTCTCCCTCTCCCGCCAATGGTTACGCATCGTCATCGCTGACAGACCAGAGCCTCGCCGCCGCCGCGGCCGCCGCCCCGTCCAGCAGCCGTCGATGCTCGCCGGCGGCCCTGAGTAATGGTTGAGTGTATCAGGCCGTGGCTCGCTGTACCTGTCAGTCGCTGCAAATGTATGGAGCTGATAGAGCTGTGGCTACTAGAGCGGTGTGGCGGCGGCGGCAGCTGCAGCGGCGGCAGGTGCAGGCACCTGCAGCTGCCCCCGCGGGGAGAGTGGGGGGGGGGAGTAGCACGCGCCTTACTACAGCTGGGCGCGTGGCGTGGCGCAGCGTGGCGGGGCGTGGTGGCACATACACTGGACAGGTTACATTAGGACGTGTAATGGGATTCGGTCACCCGATGAAAGGCGCTCCCGCGAGACTGCGCGGGGCGTGACGAGGCAGAGCAAGTGAAGTGACCAGGGCCGTGAGCCGTCGGGGAGAGAGAGGGAGAGAGAGGGAGAGAGGGAGAGAGGGAGAGGGGGAGAGAGGGGGAGAGAGAGAGAGAGAGAGAGAGAGAGAGAGAGAGAGAGAGAGAGAGAGAGAGAGAGAGAGAGAGGTAGGTGGCGAGGTTGAGTGACAAAGACAACGAGGTCGGTGGCGGCGCCAGCGTCAATATAAGCGTTCCCGCCAGCGGAGAGGGGCCGAGGGGTTCTTCACCAAAAATTCAAGCGTAGACCGTTTTTTTCTAATTTTTCTAGGTTTCGTGATTTTCCTTGATTTTCACTGTATTATTTGATGTTAATTTTTTTCTTGATTTTTACTGATTTTTTCAAGTTTTCCTTGATTTTTCTCATTTCTTCCTTGATTTTTCTTCTTCTGAATTTATCTTGATTGTTTTTTTCTGATTTTGTTGTAGGTTGTACACAGATTTTTTTTTTTTAAATTCTTTATTAGTGAGGGACCCCTCGGGCGGGGCGCTGTCCGAGCCCGTGGGTGTGACCGCGAGCCTGCGAGCAGCGATATCTCTAGCACTCTGCGGATCATTCTGTCAATCAGACTTTTCCTCTTCTTATCCATTTTAACAGGGAGGATTGGTCGTCGCGCGAAATTGTGATTTGAGGTGTGCGTGCCGGCTCCCACCCGGCCGGCCTCCAGCTGGAGGCTCCAGCCAGGGCGGCGGGTGTGCATGTCCTCCAGCAGCGCCACGAGGCCCTCTGCTGCATGCCGCCCCGCCGCGCCCCGCCGCGCCCCGCCCCGTCGCCGTAGCCGCGGGGCATCGAGGGATTCAGAAGGCCAGGTTGTCAGTCAGACGGGCGGGCGGGCAGGCCGGGCCGGGCCCGGCGAGCGGGCGGAGCGGCGGACAGACAGACAGACAGACGGACAGACGGACGGACGGACGGACGGACGGGCGGAGGGGCGTAATTGCGGTCCATGGCATGTACCGTCCAGTAGCACGCAGGAGCACCGCTCTCGTTCCCTCATCTCTCTATCTCTCTCTCCCTCTCTTGCTCTCTCTCTCTTTCTCCCTCTCTCTCTCTCTTTCTCCCTCTCTCTCTCTTTCTCCCTCTCTCTCTCCGATCATCCCTAAGACGTCGCTTTTTATTTCGTCTACCTCCCCACCCAACGTGCCAGACCCGCGTCAGGGACGCTCTGGGCGTCCACGCAACGCCTCTGTATGTGTATGAGTGAGTGGAGTGAGTGAGTGAGTGGAGTGAGTGAGTGAGTGAGTGAGTGTGTGTGCAGGTGTAGTGTTCTGTGACAAGTCACAATGGAGAATAGAACAACCAATAGAGCCGGCGAAATTGTGCGGCTGAATGAAGATAAAACTTACGACGTTGATGAGGCTGATCAAGTCCGACACGCGGTCCAGATCAGCATCCAGCTTCCCGCAGCTCAACTCGGTGACAACCTTTAAAAAAAAAACAAAAAAAAAACACTATTAATTTTTGATAATGTCCATCTTTCTCTGGGCAGACACAAACGTCTGCTTTCAAAACACGGTAAAAACGATGTCTGTTAAAGGAAAAATGTTGAGAAAAAAGGAAAACTTTGAGGACCTTGGATACTTTAAGGAAAACTCCTCAGATTTTGAGGAAGGCTCCTCAAAATTTGTGGAGATTTCCCTTATTCTCTGAGGAGCCTTCCTCAAAATCTGAGGGGTTTCCCTCAAATTACGGTAGTTCCTCAAAGTTTTCGCCTTTTCCTCAAAAAATCAGACATTGCTTTTACCGTGAACGCGTCTCATGCAAAACGTTTGTTTTCGACAACAAAAAGCACTCCGGCGCGCCGCGCGTTATTATTCGTACAATACGCGTGGGTCCGGTCTCAATCACCCATGCACCCAAATTCGTTATTGGGTCCTGCCGCCGCTGCTGCTGGTGTGGTGCTCTCCGATATGCGTGAGTATATACACATATTTATACGAAGTGGGCGGGGGAGGAGGCAGGAGGTGGCGCGGCGTAGCGCGGCATCTCTAATGAGGGCCACGCTCTCCGGGCCTGGCCGGGCCGGGCCAACTGATACACCAGAGGGTCGAGACTATCGAACATGTAGATCGGGGCGTGGCGGAGCGTGGTGGCGCCGAGCTGTCCGTCAAGAAGAGGCGCTCCGGCACACGCATGCGCGCGCGCACACACACACTCACACACACACACAGTTCTTGTACAAGCCCCTGGCCCCGCGGCTCTTGCTAGCTGACCGCCGCCGCCAGTACTTTCCGAGCTTCCGAGACAGATAAATTGTCGGAGCGAGAGGAGACGAGAGGACGCACCGTGTCGCCTCTGCGCCGTCTGATTCCGAATAAGATCGCTCTCGTGCCTCCGTTCTTTGTCGCACTTATGGGGCCCCTGCCATTCCCAACATAGGGCACCGCCAAACGTGCGACAAGGTCGGGAGAGGTACGAGAAGCGATGCTCTGACTCAGACGGCAGAGTCCACTCTCTGTCCGTCGCCTCGGCCCGCAGCGGCCCGCTCGCTCGTGATCTCAAATATCTCAGCATCGGCGACTCTGGAGACAAATTGCGAGCGGCACTGGACTGCAGTGAGCGGAGCGGAGCATCTCCGGGGCGGATCAGAGCGGGGCTGCGGCTGCGGGCCGCGCCGGGCCGGGCTGTTTGAAAGGCGTACGTTCGTACACGTCCGCTCTCTGAGCTATTAGTGTTGGCGGGCTTGTCGTCCGCTGGCCGAGCGGGATTTTTATGACTGTTTTCTGATTTCTTTTTTTTCCCCCGTTTCCTTTTGCCATTTTATTTTTTATAATTTTTTTCCCCCCTTTTCGGTGTGAGTACGGCGTAAGAGAGGTATGGATACGCTACACACGCACGCGCAGGACAGCGGTTCCCACACGGCTCGGTGCGAACACACGACACATGCTGGTAAAGTGCCCACTGTTAAAAAAAAATTAACACTCGAAAATTCTCGAAGTATTCGTCGTAATAAAAGTTTCCAGGACTCTTCGTGATTTTTCTCGGGAAATCACAACTTTCCTTGGGGAAAATCACAACTTTTCTTCGTTATCAAAAAATAAAGTTTAACTTCGACAGTATTGCGTATACAACTATAACAAATTACGATAGTGAAATCCGTTTTAAAACTACAAAGAAGTGTTGAGATTTCACGATTGCTGCGTACCGAGATAGTGCTGGCAAATCACAAGAAATGTTTAACAGTGCGAGCTACAAACGCAACGGCACGATGTCTCATCTAAAAGGAGCGAGATATTTCCGCTTGCCCCGTTTACGTGACTGTTCTTTTAGAAAGCTAGTTCCTTATGAGAAAAAGTCCAAAATTAAGTCAGACCTAAAAATTACATTTTTCGAACTGTCGGTAGCGAGCAAACCAAATAACTCCCCCTTTAAGAGGACGAAAAAATTAACGATACGATTCTCGCTCTCCTGAGGGCGGGAATCTTTGCTCTGGTATTTACAGTGACGTCATCCAATGGGGAATTGTCTACCATGTGGCTGGCGCAGGTACCGGGGTACTGGCTAGGACTCCACTACCTCCGAATTACGCCCCAGAAACGAGGAAAGAAGACGAGTAAAGTATACAACTAATTATTTAAATTAGAGCCGAAGCGCACAAGTCAGCGTCCCCGGGAGAGGCTCGGGAGGAGGGCCTTCCCTGGCAGGCGGTGTTTAGCGCGACGCGGTCCTGGAGGGAGGGGAGGCCTCTCCCCAGCCGCCCCGCGCGAGGCTACCATGGCGGACGCGCCTTGCCTCCCGTTTGCAGAGTGGTTTGCACGTCCAGGTATGACGACGTCGCGGTCACATTTGCCCCCCCCCCCCCCTCTCCGTTCCTCTTCCCTTTTGCCTCAGCTGCGGGCTGCGGGTCTTGGGAGGGTCGCGGGGTGGGAGCGGGGTGGGGGCGGAAGACCGGGCCGGGGCCGGGGGCCAAACGGCATGGGCCGAAAAAGCGTCTCAGTAAAATAGAAAAGAGACAATGTAATTGGGAAGGAGTCTTTTGCGGGAGACACCCATTGTTGCACCGAGAAAAATTATAAGTTGAAGCAGAGACCACCATAAAATCATGGTCGATACAGCAATATTGTAAACGTGTTGACCAGAATTTTAGTGACCAAAACGCACTGTTAAAAACCAAGTGTGCAACTGTTCAACACTTGTAAATGTGCAACTCCACGTTTATCACGTGAAAGTATTCAACGTGATTGGAACTGCTCAACTCCACGGGTGTGCACTTTGTTAGTGTTCGACACGGCAGTTGTGCACTTGCAAGTGTTCAACTGCGCCGGACAACACTGTCGTTGTTGAACACTTCCAAGTGTATGACTGTCGAGTCGAACACTTACAAGTTTAAAATTATCGAGTTAAAGACTCGCAATTGCTCAACTCTGGGTTGAACACTAATACATGTAAAACTGGGAATTGCACACACTCACAAGTGTTTAGCAGTTGCACACTTGGCTTCAGCGTTGAGATCAGATAGAATAATATTCATAGAAAACCTAACCTTTACATTTCTCTTGGACACGCTAGCCAAGGAAGTATCAGAGATGGAGACAGACGCTTCCCATTCTATCCGAGCCGGGACTCATTCCCCCCTCCACGCTTCTTCTTCCCGTGCTAGCGACGCTCGGCTACCGCATCCCACTCTATATGAACCTCGACTCATTTCCCCCTCCATGCGCCACTCCGCGCGAGCCTCGCTCGACCCCCACTTCCCATGGTCGCGCATCCTAGGCTGCAATGCCCGCGAAAGCACCTCTGAGTTTAAGCTGCTTCCAGCCAATGGTAGTAAAGGACATTGTATAGAAAACTATAAAACTTGTCCTGACTTGCTCCTGGCCAATGGGAGTACGTAGCAATGTCGTCATTCCACCAAAATCCCTTGGAGCGGCTCAGTCGAGACGCGACCACAGTCAGTCGACAGGCAACCCCCGAACTGGAAAGGTGTTCACCAGTATCGTCGGCTCACCCCTCTGCTAGGACTTGTCTCCATCCTGGTCTTTCACTTATTCGTGATCAGCTCACAGTGACTCCAACTTGCATCATCAGAGTAAGTTAACCGATAGCGTAAATTTAAGATTATTGTAAGAACGTGTGCAATTGCGTATTGTTGAATAAAACAATTTATTCTATAAAACTGTGTCTTGCTTTATCGGAAACATCAACAGACGATAGTCAGTGGACTGTGAATTGAACAAAGAACGAGCCTCCGAGAACAAATCTCAAAGTGGAATAGTCGGTGATCATAACGAACGTTGAGATCAGATAGAATAATATTCATAGAAAACCTAACCTTTACATTTCTCTTGGACACGCTAGCCAAGGAAGTATCAGAGATGGAGACAGACGCTTCCCATTCTATCCGAGCCGGGACTCATTCCCCCCTCCACGCTTCTTCTTCCCGTGCTAGCGACGCTCGGCTACCGCATCCCACTCTATATGAACCTCGACTCATTTCCCCCTCCATGCGCCACTCCGCGCGAGCCTCGCTCGACCCCCACTTCCCATGGTCGCGCATCCTAGGCTGCAATGCCCGCGAAAGCACCTCTGAGTTTAAGCTGCTTCCAGCCAATGGTAGTAAAGGACATTGTATAGAAAACTATAAAACTTGTCCTGACTTGCTCCTGGCCAATGGGAGTACGTAGCAATGTCGTCATTCCACCAAAATCCCTTGGAGCGGCTCAGTCGAGACGCGACCACAGTCAGTCGACAGGCAACCCCCGAACTGGAAAGGTGTTCACCAGTATCGTCGGCTCACCCCTCTGCTAGGACTTGTCTCCATCCTGGTCTTTCACTTATTCGTGATCAGCTCACAGTGACTCCAACTTGCATCATCAGAGTAAGTTAACCGATAGCGTAAATTTAAGATTATTGTAAGAACGTGTGCAATTGCGTATTGTTGAATAAAACAATTTATTCTATAAAACTGTGTCTTGCTTTATCGGAAACATCAACAGACGATAGTCAGTGGACTGTGAATTGAACAAAGAACGAGCCTCCGAGAACAAATCTCAAAGTGGAATAGTCGGTGATCATAACGTCAGTGAGCTTATATTACTGTCAAATTTTAGTTTATGGTTGTTTCTGAGGTAAACATACGTTGGTTGGTGAAACTTTTTATTTTTCTGTGAGCGAAGCGATTAGATCATGTGAAGAAAGTGAATGTTTGATGCAGGAAAATGTACTCGATGCGTGCGAGCTCCAACCTTATTATAGGGAGGCGACGACGAGTGTGTACTGTGAGGAGCACTGCACTCGTCCTCATCATCATCCCAAAAAAATCATTGCCCTCGCAGATCGCGTGTTTGCCAAATGAATGTCTCATTATCGCTGTCCGCCCTCCATCACACAGACGCGTGAGCGCACTGACACAGACACAGAGAGAGAGAGAGAGAGAGAGAGAGAGAGAGAGAGAGAGAGAGAGAGAGAGAGAGAGAGAGAGAGAGAGGGAGAGAGAGAGAGAGAGAGAGAGAGAGAGAGAGAGAGAGAGAGAGAGAGAGAGAGAGAGACGAGAGCAATGCGGCTGTGCATAAGGTTTACAGCTCCGCGCTGAATCCATGCCAATTTCTTTTTGTAATTTTTTTTTTTAAATCACACTTTTATCACAAAATTGCTTTATTTTGAAATAAAATTTCTACCAATCACACGTCTTCGATTTGTTTTCCACAATCATTCGGCTTTAGAAAATGATGTTGCGCACTCATCCATTGCCCATAAAAGACTTCTTCGCGCGAGCACAGACGATTTATAATTTGAGAAGTGCGATGCAGTTGAAGAGAGACAGAGAGAGGTGGCGGCGTATCGTCGTAGCCCTGCAGGCAAAAAGTCACCTCACCTCACCTCACCAACACTCGAGCGTCCGACCGCGAAATATCTGCTCCCCAGGCGGCCCGCTGCTCCCCTCGGCCCAGGACGCGCGCTCCCACAGCATGCAATGGGGGGAACGGGAGGGAAGGAGGGGGGGGGGGGGGGTGCAAAAGGTAGGGGGCGGCGGGGCGGGGCGGGTGCAGCAGAGAGACGCCACGCAAAACGATGCCGGTCCAGCACGGCACGGCCCGGCACACGGGGCCCGGCTCGCAAGGCGAAACCGACGCATCGGATGAAAATTCGACCGGCTGTAAAACGCATAAAATGAGGCGAAGTCCGAAAATAAAGTGCGCAACGCGTCTTTATTCGCAGGCGGGCGTGACGCGGCGCGTAACGTGCCGGGCGTATTGCAGCGCCGCCCAGCGTCGCCAGGCGTGACATTATTATTACTATCACCATTTGTTGTCATTTCACCCCCCCCCCCCCCACCTTTCCAATTATTTTTCCTTTCCTTCTTTTCTTATTTTTATCACCTGAAGCGTATTTTCTTCATCAAGATGTCTTTTCCCCCATTTCTAACAAGCATGCATCATAAAGGGTCATACGACTCCGTCACCTGAGAAAAATTTAGAGATGGCTATGATCTACCCAGAAAACTAAGTTCTAATTTTTTTTAAAATATTTTTTTTTTTAGTGTTCTTAAAGTTTAAATAAAAAATATTTAGCTTCATAAAAGTCCATTTCGGATTTATAAACTGAGTTAATTCTTTTAAAATTGTAAGAACAGTCATTAAAAAATAAAAATAAAATATTAAGGCTATACGTTCTTTGATCAAGAACCCAATGTTTTGGGTGTCGTTCGGAAATGCTGACGACGGGTACGCGCGTATAGTCTCATAGGCGAGGAGTGTCGAGGCAGCCGTGACGTCACGACTGTCCTGGCCGGGGCCGCGTGCCGATGCACACCGCTGGGCCCGGCCCGGCCCGGTCCCGGTGGTCAGGGCCCTCTATGACCCAAATAAAGCGCGCGCCTATCGGCAATCACACCGGCAAACCTCTTGGATCGTAATGACAGCAAACAAAGGGCGATCGCCAGCGGACGCGACGCGCAGCCAGCCAACCCTAGCGCGCCCCAACACGGTGAGTAAGGCCTCCCCTCCCCCTCTCCCCCGGCAAGCAAATTACACAAATTACACGAATTTATGAAAGAGAGCAATAAAATAAAGCGTTGCACCGCAATCAGGCGCCATGAAATATGTTGCGGGTGTCTGAGCCGCCGCCGCCGCGCCCTGCCGTGCCCTGCCGGGCTCTCGCCTGGACCCGGCCCCGGCCCCGCCCGGCCCATCCACCTATTATGTCGTTATGAGATCCGACTGGGTGCTTGGGGGCGAGCCCTGCGCTGCGGCAGCGCCCCGCCCCGCCCCCGCCCCGCCCCCGCCCCGCCCCGCCCCGCCCACCTGGTGCGGGTGGACCGGGCCGGGGCCGAGCCGAGCCTTTTGCATTCGGACTGGGCGCTCTCTGCATACGTATGCAGACCGACGCGCGCAGGTGGGACGGAGATTCTGCCGACCGCGTGAGAATCAGAAAGAATAAACAGTTTGCGCTGCTCACAGACTCGCACACTCTTTGGAAAACTTCCAATACATGGACTATGAAAACAAAATTATCAAAGATATTCTGATCAAGATTACTTTCAGTGCGTTTTATGCTCGATAGACTACATTTTAAAGGAAAAAAACTAGGCACGAAGCAGCCCGGTGTATCTGTCCCAATACTTTCTTTTTTAAAAAAAAAAAAAATATTAGCATGGCCCTCATATTGAACCAAAATTTTCGATACGAATTTTCATGACACGACGCCGTCGTAAACACTCGGTTTGCCCAGTTTGCAATGAAACGAGGACTTATATTTCTCTAACTTCTTTCTTCCTTTTTTTTCGGACGAAAACTTCAGTTTTATCACGGACAGTCCTGGCCAAAATTCGGGTCCATGGCGGCACGCAGAAGATGTGTGGGGGTGGCAACGGCGGGGGCGTGCGGGCCAACGACCCTGAGTGGCGCCGCGCCGGGCCGGGCCGGGCCGGGCCTCCCCTGCCCACCTTGCCCTGCCCTGCCCTCCTGCCCTGTCCTGCCCCGGGCGGCGGTGCTCTGGACTCGGGACCTCACGACCCGACCCAGTCCTGCCGTCTGATTCCGAAGAGCGCTCTCCTGCCTCCGTCCTTGTCGCACTCATGGGGCCCTGCCACCCGCGACATGGGGCGCCGCTGCAGGTGCGACAAGGACGGAGGCACGAGAGCGATCTTCGGAATCAGTCGGCAGGTCCATGGGGCGGACACGGACACCCCACCCGCGCGACTCCCCTAATTTTCCAATTAGTGTACTCAGCAAGGCGCCGCGCCACGCCACGCCACGCCGCGCCGCGCGGCCCGGGGCGCACAGGCCCAGGCCAGGCCCAGGGGTCGGGGCGGGGCGTGGAGACAGGGTTATGTATGATACCGAGATAAGAGGGGTTCAATAACACGTTGCGTTTGTCGGCGGCGCCATCCACCGCGGCGGCCACAGCCCGGCCCCGTAGTGATTCATTCATTTGGGCAGGCGGAAAAAAGGAAAGCAACGCGCCATCAACAAAAACAAAAGAGTTTCGGGCGCTGCGATCCGGGCGGACGGGGCGACGTTATCTGAAAGGGGGCTCCTGCCCCGCGGCCCTACCGGCACCACGGCGCCGGCCTGGGCGCGCCCCGCGGGCACCGGCGCCGCTCCCATTGCAACACGGATCTTAACGCACGCTCAACACACGACGAAAAGTATTCCGCACGCGCGCGATCTACGCGGCATATTTTCCCCTTTGTGTTAAATTATATAGCTACCGGACTGATCTTTACTCGAGTTGGCGCAGGTGCTCGTTTTGTTCTGGCGCGGCTCACGGGCTCGGCGCGCCCGCTCCGATAGCGCGATCACAAATCACTTGGCGCCCATTGCGAACATCGGGGCGGTGGCGGGAGGTGGGTAGGGCCCTGTGCGAGTGAGAGAGACGGACAACCATGAGACGGTAGGGTGTTTCAGGAGCGCAAAGTGTTCGGTAATATTGACGCTTGTTGTGGAAAAGTTTCGTTTCTACTTAAAAATGATACTTGAATTTTTTGGAATTTTTTGGACAAAATTTAGGGGTCGCGCGAGGGCCTTGAAGTTAACCCAGCATTCTTATGGGCATTTATGCCTAAAACTAAAAACTGGCTGTGGACCCTGAAGTTTGTGCCGAGGAGCAAAAGTAAGTCCACAGCCGTTGTCTACGTAAAAACACGAGTCAGGGAATGTGCCGCAAGCCTTGCTAAGCCCTCTCATTCAAAAATAAAATTTGTAAAATTCGGCTAAATTTGTAAATTTTGACAATTTTTTAAACAATTATGACAGGGCTTAGGAAGGCGTGCGGCACATCCCCTGACTCGTGTTTTTACGTAGACTACGGCTGTTGACTTACTTTTGCTCCCCGGCACAAACTTCAGGGTCCACAGCCAGTTTTTAGTTTTAGGCATAAATGCCCATAAGAATGCTGGGTTAACTTCAAGGGCCTCGCGCGACCCCTAAATTTTGTCCAAAAAATTCCAAAAAATTCAAGTATCATTTTTAAGTAGAAACGAAACTTTTCCACAACAAGCGTCAATATTACCGAACACTTTGCGCTCCTGAAACACCCTAATGAGACGGGCACGACGACGGACCGAGCAGGGCAGGCCTTCTCTCTCTCTCGCACTTATTACTGCATGTCGCCGCAGTGACCAGCGCTGTCTAGGTCCTATTCGCGTTCTCCCCCCCCCCTCTCTCTCTCTCACACTCCCTTGCTCTTTCTCTCTGTCTCAACGGCAGCAAACGTACGGCCAGCCTTGCGTCGGAGAGCAGCAGCCCTAGGCGTGCGCTCATGTGTGAATTCAAGTAGTATATGGTACAGGCTGAGGAACAACACTACTGGTGCGGTGTACGAGCGCGGGGCGGGGCGGGGCGGGGCGGGGCGGGGCGGGGCGGGGCGGGGCGGGGCGCGGGGCGCTTGGGGCCACGAAGTGCACCTGCCAGCTCGCCGCCGCTCCGCTCTGTACCGCGCCAAGGGAGTGGGAGGCGCTGCAGCGCGCTGCTCTGATCTGGTTCGGTACCTGGCGTGGGGCCGGGCGGGGCCGGGCGGGGCGGGGCGGGGCGGGGCAGGGCGATGCGGGGTGTTGGTGGTTTGGTTTTATAGCAGCCGTCAAACGCGAACAGCCCAGCCCAGCGCGGGCAGGGCCGGCCCGGGCAGGCGGGCAGGCTCGGCCTAGCCCGTCCACTAGAGCCGGGCAGGGCAGGGCGGGGCGGGACCTCACCGTGTTGTTAGATAGCCATCAGATGTGACTGGTGTTGGTGCTGCCGCGACCCTGACCCACTGCGGAATCCACTCCACCTGTCGCTCCCGCCCCGCCCCGCCCCGCCCCGCCCCGCCCCGCCGCACCCGGAAATGCACGAGAGCAAGGCGTTACGCCCCACCCCCCTTCCCCGCGTTATCGTGATAGAGGGCGTCTCCCTCCCTCCCGCGCGCGGTGGGAGGCTCCCGGCACAGCCCGTAAATACGCCCCGGAGCTCTTTATACGAGATTGGACGTGGTCGCGCACATTCGCAAATGCAGCTCTTGGCGGCGGCGGCGGCGGGGCGGTGAAGTTGAAATGGAGCAGGTGCCCCTCTTCGTCCCTCGTCGAGGAGCCCCGGCCGGCACGGTCGCCTGCGACGGGTCACCCCACCCCGCCCCGCCCCGCCCCGCCCCGCCCCGCCCCGCCCCGCCCCGCACACTAGCGCGCGCCGCCAGTCAGTCCAACAGCAAATAAACTCATTTGCGAATCCATAACGCCCGAGGCAACTGGTTGTCACTGGCCTCGATTTATTCGCCGCCCACGTGCGTGCGCACGCATTGCGCGCGACCACCGCGCGAGGACAAATTGGCGCAAAAGCGATGGCGAACGCCCGCATCTCTCATTGAATATTGCGCTCGGGCGAAAGCGCCACGCGCACACACACCGCACGGTCAACCTGTCGACAGATACAAAGTCCAACTGTCCACTCCATTCGCAACTGTATCGGCATTGCGCCGCAGACGCTTTGAGACAGGCGTAAATCCTGCTGCCGCGTATGCGGTGCGTATTGGACAGGCCGTATACGCGTCTTTAGCTTGACAGGGTTGACACCGGTTGACACGAATTTCCAATTTTTAATTTTCCTGACAATCCTGACAAAACTTGAGGGGCGCAGAGTCAGACCGATTGGTCATGAAGCTAACATTCCTGACAGTTTTTTTCCCCATTCTGACGTTTTTCATGTTTTTACAGATTTTACAGGCAACCTCGCTTGACCCTTCGCGTTGCAGAAGCCGGCTTGAATATTTATTAAAGTTGAAGTGCAAGTTAAAAATTTATCGAATCAATTAATTTTAAGTATAATATGTAATATTTGACCACAAAGCCGGGAATATGTAGAGAAACATTGAAGCCTAATTCTCCCCCCCCCCACCCCACCCGGTGCACGGGCGAGGTCGACCAGGGGCTTTAGCCGCGCCATGCGGTTACCTGACGACGACCGCGGAGGGCGACGCCACGCCAGAGAATGCCGAGATCATTCCGGAAATACGTCGCATAACCTCCCGATCTCGATCGATCCTCGGGGAGGGGCGAGGCGGGGCGGGGCCAGGTGTACAACAATTAAGGCACGGAGGGGAACTGGACTGTCCCTCTCCGCGACAATCATACCCCCCCCCCTCCCCACTCGGCTGCAGCATATATGAGTCGCTTTGCATGAGAATGGGGCCGGCATCGGCCGGGCGGGCGCATTGCGCCTCGCGCACTGTTTGTGCTGGTCCGGCGCGGCCCGGCGCGCAGCTGCCCGGACCGGCCCGGGTCATGGACCAGGGGCCAGCGGGGTCAGGGTCAGGGGGATGACGATGTGCGAGAAGAGGAGAGACTGGGGGCTGTTAGGCATCGCCTAGCCTAGCCTAACCTAGCCTCGCTAAGGGGAGACCACGACCAAACCGTGATGGACTCGGGGGGTTGATGGTGGCGGCTCGTGCCGGCTGGCCGGCCGTGCAGACCTGCCGTCAGATTCAGAAGAGCGCTTACGTATTCCCGTCCTTGTCACACGCATGGGTCTCGGCCTCTAGGAGTAAGTGAGAGGGCGCTACAAAACGATCTTATGAATCTGGGGGCTGACCTGCGCGACCAGCGCAGCGCGCATAGTACGACTGACCCAAAGTTGTTAGCTTGCCCCTTCCGTCCATTCCACGCCGACTCCCGAAAAAAAAGTGAAGTTTTTTTTTTCTTCGATATTTTTTATTTGGAGAATTACACACGGCAATTACCGATCATCGGATTACGCCAGCAAATATTCCTATTCTTCAGAAATGATCCCCTCTCTTGTTCATCACCGAGCATATCTTGTTTCAAATAATTGAACAGAGTCTAAAATATCATTAATTTGTCGAAAGCGGATCTAAACTGTAAAAAAAGCTTTAAATGTCGTCTTAGAAATATACAAGCTTACAACTGAGGCAATAAAAGTCGTTGATCGTAGCAGCCCCGCCCTCACCTCTCTAATCTAGCGCTGCAATAACTGCCCCCGGCCGCGGCGAGGTCGGGCCGGGCAGCTGCCCGCCCGCCGGGGGCGGCACCGGCCGAGCGATCCAGCCAGGCAGAAGGCCGTCATGGTTTGCATAAACCTACGTCATGCAGGGTCTCCGCGCTAGGAGGACGCGGCTCCGAATTTAAAGGTCCCCCTTACCCTACACTGTAAAAAATGTTGGGATTTTTACTATACGCTTGTATGGGATATTTCCTATACATGGTATGGTACCTGAAAAATCTCATAAATGTATAGGAAATCTACCATACCTCAAAGCGTGTATGGGAAAACCCCAAACTACATAGGAAAACCACTACAAATGTCAAGGAAATTTGCCATACATGTGTGGAGGGCACACGCTGCTATGCATGTATAGGAAAATCACTTGACGATATGGAAATTTTGCTATACACTGTTAGTTCTTTTAAAAAAAAGGGTCGCCGCATTAAATTTGATTGCGCTTACAATTCACTGCTCGGTCGTACATTCAGGGAGGACACTCTCAATGTCCGAGGACTATGGTATTAAAGATCACCGGACTTCTGTGTTCATATCTAATTAAACACATTTGGTATAATCAGTACCAAATTGTGTTTCATTTGGTTATACATTGTATCTGATGTAGTTATGAGCAGTCCGAAGCCAGTTCCAAATATTATTCTTAGATATTCAGAGTGAAGCAATATCGCATGCCAGTGGTAAAAAGTTCACGAAAGGCAGGAAGGTAAATGCATCCAGCATCAAAACATCTGGTCAAAAATTCCACGAACTGTAAACAGTTGGCCACGCCTCCCGGGCCGCTCACTCCTCCTCACCGGGCCATCCCCGATCCGGGGCTGGCCCGGCGGGAGGGGCGCGCGTCCTCGGGATGACCTGGACACGCTGGGGCGCGTCTCTCAACTCGTCCCAGTGGTCCAGTGGTCAGCGTGACGGGTTCGCAGAAAAGAAGTCCGGGTTCAACTCTTCTTCAGGTAAGGTAATTCTTCGTAAGTTCAATGCATAATTACATGTAACAATTAACTTTGACAAGCAATGTGAAATGAAAGGAAGTTGAGAGCAGTACAGGGAAGAAAGAAATCACTATTTTCTGTTTTGAAATGGATGCAAATGTATAGGAAAATTCCTATACATTTGTGGTGGGACCACCACACATATATCGTATATACCCTACACACGTGTATAGGAAATTTCCTATACATGTATGGTAAGAATACTATCGTGTATGGTAAAATTACGACACGCGTGTATAGGAAAATTCCTATACATGTATATGTGAAAAGCGTCAGATACATTTATAGGAAATCTACCATAGAAATTTTTTACAGTGTACCTACCTACCTTCCTATCCTGCAGACTCCCCCCCTCCCCCCAATCTCCCTCCCGCGGACCACCTCACCTCCAGGCCAGCCTTTTAAATGGGTCGCGGTGCAGTGCGCCGCCCCGCCTGGCCTGCACCCCTCAGAGCCCGAGCGTGCAACAGCTGGGCCTTTTGTGACTCCGTCCCTTCCAGTCCCGTCCCACCTCACGGCTCCGCGCTTGGAGGAGAGGAGGACCCGGTGAGGAGGGCCGCAGGGGTGCAGTCGGCGGCGCTGCACCCGCGCTCAATCGCGGGACCCTATGTCCCGCTGAGGATATTACACACCCAGTATAACCTCGACTGCGGACATGCGGGAGGGGCAGTATTTCTCCCCGAAATTACCTCCAAGAAGTTAGGTAAGTTAAGTGCGCTTGGGAAGACAGTTGCATATTTCAGTCCACAGTGACGAACGCGAAGAAAAAGAGGGAAAAAACCGCTTAGCGAAAATTAGATTTAAAAAAAAAATTATCACTATGGCTAAACACTTAAAACATCGGAAAAATAAATAGCAGGATACAAGCATTGTAGCGTAAAAAATTTGCAATGTAGCTGAAAAATTAGTTGCGTCTCTACAACTAAAAAATTAGTACACCTGCCAATGTTTTTGCTCGGACGCGCATTTGTTTATTTGCGTGCGCTCTCGCGAGCTCCGTGCTCGCGTACGGCACCCCGTTTACACCTGACGTCGAAACGTTCAGGTCCCACTCGCCGCGGCCACTGACGACACAGTCTCATCATATCGGTCGTTGCAGTGGAGCACGAGCCGCTGCCGCAGCTGCCACGGACCAGAGGGTCACCACCACCAGGTGCTGCCGGCTGGCCCGGGACAACGAGACCCTCGGGACCCTCCTGCTGCCCTTGCCCTCCTGGGCACGTGAGCCGTGCAATCCCGCAAGACGCACACAACACAATGACGCAAGGAAAGCGCGCGCGGGAGTTCCTCCTCCAAGAGGAGCAGGCAGCCCACGGGGAGGGTGGCGGTGGCCGCCCGCCCCGCCCCGCCCCGCCCCGCCCCGCCCCGCCCCGCCCCGCCGCCCCACCCCACCTTGGGCCGCCCCGCCCCCGGAAGACAAGGCGCGCGGGAGGAGAAACCGAGGGAGGGACGGCGAGCTCCTGCAAGGCGATTCCGAACACCGTTTTGTGGTGCCCTCTCTCTTGCACCTTACGGCCGTGCCTCATGAGTGCGACAAGGAGAGAGCGACAAAACCAGGGTGCGGAATCACCCTGCTGGCTGGTCCGGGGCCAGGGTGCACGGCGACAACGGCTGCTGCTGATGTAGCCGCGCACTGCTTTTGGCGGGAGGACCGAGGAGGAGGCGAGGCGAGACGACGACGACGACGGCGCGGAGATGCTCATGAGGGCCGTGGAGGCGGCGGGGAGCAGAGGGGCGCTGCAGGGCGCCGAACAAGAGCGATGCGCCACGCTGGCGAGACAATCACACAATACCGCATTGTGGCGAGGCCGCAGTGCCCCGCGGGCCGAGCAGCGGGGGCGAGGGGGAAATAACTCAAGAATTTTTGTGCACCTCGTGATTCAGGAAAATTTAGAGAAATTCAGAGGAATTTAAAAAAAATCTGAAAAATTCAGGAAAATTCAGGAAAAATTAAAAAGAGAAAAGGAAAAATTAAAGCAAAATTGTTTTGCAAATTCAAGCAAATAATTTTTAAAAAATCTATAAAAATTCACAAAAAGTCGCAAAATGTGTACACTAAAATTTTGAATTGTTTTCCCCCTCGAGCGGGGGCCCCCGCTCCGCGCGCCATTACGAATGCAGACGCGCGTCCAAATCGTGTAACTCTTGGCGCGTTATTGGCGGCGGCGCGGAGCGGCTCAGCGACGAGCGAAGGCTCTCCACTACACAGCAGGTTGTTCTCACGGATCAGAAACAAGTCGGGGAGGAGGATGAAACCGTTTGAGCTGAGCTCTGCGCTGCTGGCCGCGGCCGCGTTGCCGCGAGGCGCGGGCAGAGCCAAGTCGAGCTGGGCCGGGCCGGGGACCAGGGCCGGTCGCCTCCCACACCTCGGAATGTGTCAACCCGCCGCGGACCATCAGCGCGTCCAGCTCATCCTGCGGGAGGGGGCAGGGCCGGGCAGAGCCGGCCAGAGCCGGGCACAGCTAGAGCGTTGATATATTTATTATCATGGCCCGGCCGCGTAGAGCCACACTCACCGGACGACACGGATAGGGACGCGGCCCGGCCCGGCCCGGCCCGGCCAGGCTCCGTCTGTGGGAAAGATGAAAAAGCGGCGGCAGCAACCAGCTGACGGGCCGGGCTGGGCCGGGCCGGGCAGAGCCGACACTGTCGACAGAAGTCAACTCGCACTGCCCGAGCAGTTTTTTGACGCTCTCCGCGTCGGCGCTGTCATTTTAATCCGCGGCGCGGGGCTGGACGGCGAGCCTGCCGCGGCGGCGTACTCCACTAGTGAGCTCTTCCTCTGTCACCGCCAGTGCCCCGCCCCGCCCCGCCCCGCCCCGCCCCGCCCCACCACGCGCACCGCCACGCCGCCGGCCTGCTTGACTTGCAATGCCGACGCGACCATAGCTGGAAGACGGCGGCCCGCGGCCGAAGGGACACGTCACTTAAAAAGCGATGCACTTTACGTCAAATCAAGTCCACTGAGCCGCTGGCCGCAAATCGTACAGTTGGCCTTATACTGAGAGAGAGAGAGAGAGAGAGAGAGAGAGAGAGAGAGAGAGAGAGAGAGAGAGAGAGAGAGAGAGAGAGAGAGAGAGAGAGAGAGAGAGAGAGAGCGAAATGGCCCGAGTCCCCAGACGGCCCACCGGTCACCCAAGGACGTGTCGCCCCCCCCCCCCTCCCCCCACGCGCCGTAGGTCACACTCAGCAGGTGACCGCTACGCCCGGACACCACCCACCAAAGGTCACATTTATACTGGTATAGTGCTGTATCACAAGCCACGGCCATAATCCCACCGGCCTTTTTTTTTAAAACTTTTTCTTTCCTCCTCTTGGTATATGTTGTTTATTTTTTCGGGAGGGACACTGGCCGCGCCTGACAAATTTTACAGCGACACCTTTTCGCGTGTCGCTTCGTCTTTCTCTGTCGCACTTGGACGCGAGGCACGGCGGCAGGCGCGTGTAGTGTGTCGCGGGGTCGTTGCCATGCATCTGCCTAGGCGAAAACGAAAATAAAAAGGAAAAAAAAAGATGGCAGGAAAATCCCCAATTCATTCAAGGCACCGTCCACCGTCCATATCGAATCGTCCGCAAATAATCTCTGATGACTGATCGCCGGGGACTGTTTGGAAATTTAAATAAACAATGACGACTGATATTTTAAACGTTATTTAGCAAAAGAAAGCCTCCGAAACCCGAGAAATAGCACCAGCACCTCGGCCCAGCCGGTAATCGATTTTAGGGCAGTCGCATTAGACGACGGTATTCTTAGCCTCAGGCGCCACCGCCACACCCCACCCCACCCCGCCCCGCCCGCGCCTCGCCACCCACACGTCACCTGAACGAGAGGCGATCGCATCGAGCCCAGGGCAGGCAGGGCACGGCCGCCCTCTGTGGGCAGCAGGGCCAAGCGCTGCTCGGCGTCCCGGCGTCCCGGCGTCCCGCCCCGGGGCCTTAATCATCCTTATCGCTCTAAATAATGCGCCTTGCTTTCCCAGAAGCCTCTCCCTTGCCTCCTCTCCTCTCCTCTCCCTCCCTCTCTCTCTCTCCGCCCCCTCCTCTCTCCCTCTCTCCAAACACTCGCTCTCATTCTGCCTCGCGTTCAAGTTCCCAATCTGTCCACCTACACGCTCTCCATCCCATAGCCCCTGCTCCACCCCTCCGCTCCCCTCACCGCGCCTCTCTCCACAAGAACAATAAGTCTGGTTCAAATTACGCGGCGGCCCTCCCGGCCCGGCCCGGCCACAGGAGCTGTAGATTACTTCGGAACGCACACCATGAGCCAGCAGCGGCCGCCGCGCGCCGCGGGGCCAGCAGACAATTGCCGCAGCCTCCCAAGGTGTGGGGGAGGCGGGCCCGCGGGGCGCACACCCACACCGCAAGTCACGGCGGTCGATCGCATCAATGCATGCATGTGCGTGATATATATATATATATATATATATATATATATATATATATATATATATATATATATATATATATATAGAGAGAGAGAGAGAGAGAGAGAGAGAGAGAGAGAGAGAACGACAAATTTTAGTGGGCACATTTTGTAATTTTTTTGTGATTTTTCATGAATTATTGATAATTTTTTTCCAGTTTTAGCTTAAATTTTTGCAATTTTTTTTTTTCCGAATTACGGGGTGTACAAATATTTCAGAGTCGTTTCCCCCACTTTCTATCTGTATATACTCCTTGCAGAAAGAAAACGCGTGGGGATATAGAATTCCAGAACATTTCATCAGGAGGAGAGCAAAACGCATATATGTAGCGTATAGCGAGAGTGCAAAGCTTCCTTATCAGGGCGAGGGTAACTGCAGCTACCTACCGCAGCGCTACCTGTAGGCGTGCGGTCCGGTCACATCTCAGTGTGGTATTGATATACGCGGGGAGCCTAATGACTCGCAGACCGCGGCGGCACGGCCGAGCCGAGCCGAGCGGTACGGAGCGGTCCTCGCCACGCCGCGCCGCGCCACGCCACGCAATCCCCATACCAGCCGGGCGGTCAAGCCGGGCGCAGCAGCAGCAGCCCGCGTGGTCCTCGTCGCTGCCGCCGTATGCACTCGCTGAATGAATGTAGGAGTAATGAATCCGGCCGATGAATGAAGTGGATGAGTGGGTGGGACCGGGGCCCGGGCCGGGGCCGCTGCGGCGGGCGGGCGGGCGTCAAGCGGAGGCCCGTGCCTAATCGATGCCTTGTGCTTCCTGCCGGCCTGCCGGCCCGGCCCGGCCCGGCCGCGGGACCACCTCAGCGCGCAGCCCAGCGCACCCGAGCGCCAGCGTCTTACGTCATGTCAACATTTTCTGTTGTTTTTCTACTTTATTTTTTCTTCGAAATCGACTTCGCTGTGTACTCACAATCATCTCACGACGAAACCTATTGCAGTTTTCATGTGTTTCACTGACAAAATTTATCGGACATGTTCAACATCGGTTGAACCGCAGGTTCAAAGGGACTCTGGATACTTCAGAGAAGGGGGGAAAAAGTAAAAGCATTAACAACACTTTAAGGCTTAAGTTTGATAAAATAGCAATGCGATTGCGTTATACAAAATAGCCCTAGAGTGTCTGATGGGCGTGACCGTCGCGCTGGGCCGCAGCCGTGCGGGCGTGGCGTAGCGTGGCGCGGAGCTCAAGAGAGAAGTAGATTGTAGGGATTGACACTCCGAATGGACGGCTAATGACTGCCGGGAGCACTCAGTGATGCCTTCTCCTCCACCGCCGGCAACACGCCCCGCCCTGCCCTGCCCCGCTCCGCGAGCTCGCGAGCCATCTGACCAGCGGGGCAGCGCAGGGCACAGCAGCAGACTGCTTTAGAAGAGCGCCTCTCCTCGCACTGTCTCTCTCGCACACACGATTTGCGCCGCATAGGTACGAGAGAGACGGAGCGAGGAGAGCGCACTCTTCTGAATCAGTCTGCAGGAGGGCAGCACTGTGGGCCAGGCCCAGCCCTTCTCATGATTCCCCTCGGCTCCCCTGCGCGCTGCGCGCCTGCCGTCAGATTCCGAACATCGCGCTCGAGCCTCCATCCTGGTCGCACTCATGGGGCCCTGCCATCCCCTACATAGGGCACCGCCATAGGTGCGAGGAGGACGTATGGTACAGAAGCGATCTTCGGAATCAGACGGCTGGGGCTGGGGCCCTGCGCGGCGCGCGCGCCCCCGTTCCCATTCGGGAGGCCCGCGGGTCCCGGTCCGTTTACATGCGCGCCTCGTCTCCAAAATGAGAGTGAGTCCCTGGGCCGGGGGGGTCCGCGCAGGCCCGCGCGGTGGGTCTATCGATGGCGCGCGGCCGATAAAGGGAAACGTATTATAATCAGGCATTCTGCGCGCCCAGCGGCCCGGCCCGGCCCGGCCAGATAGCGACGAGTGGACCAGGACGACTCAACGCAGACACCAGATGAAGCCACAACAACACCAGCCAGGGTGGGAGAGCGCGGCGCGGGGAAATCTGAATAATGCACTACATTTGCTTGATGAGATTTCAGACGGGGGAGGGGTGGGAGAAACTGCGTCTTAAAAATAGCAGGGAAGAAAATCTTTAGGGAAACGGGGAAAACAATGAATATTTTATGTGCGCCCGCCAAAGAACTAGTCGCATCTAGAACTTTATGGGAAATAGAATGTTTCAGTGAAATCTCGCGGTGGGCGTAAACTTTTCTCCAGAACCGCCATCCGATGGGTAGTGAAAACTCGAAGCCGACCTCGGTGCGTCGTAATGGGACGCGCGCAGCGCAACTCGGCTAGAAAATTAAAACGATAGAATTAAAACGCGGCCACGCGACCACGCATGCCTATTCTTCCTTTCGGCCGCTCGGAATGTGTGGGAGAGAGTGAGTGAGAGAGACGAGAATGAAGGGACCAGATAGTGGGAGCGGAGCGCGAGTGTGCGAGTATGGAAATCATCGCACTCAATCTGTTTCGTCTCGTTGGGGCGCCGCAGGGCGACGGCGAGCGCACAGCCTGGCACAGCCTCGGCTCGGCCTGCTTCAGACCAGACCTCCAGGGCGGCGGGGAGCACTCGCGCTGCTACCGACCACCGCCTACACACACAGACACACACAGACACACACACACACACACAGAGCCGCGCCGCCCCCGCGGGCGACCACGCCCCCACGCCGTCCGCGCAAGAGGGGAGGGGAGGGGGAATCAAAGGGATTATAACAATAGATGAAATCATCAGGTTGGAGAGGAGGACGAGGAGGAGGAGGAGGAGGGGGGCCGTGGTCCATCAACTTGATCTCCAGGCGCACAGCCGTTATGCAACGCAGGGGGCATAATCAGCACTGCACCTGGAATTTTTGTATGAATCGCCTTGAAATGGACTATACCACGCAAACATGTGTGCTGCCTCCGGCGGTCAGCAGGCAAACGTCAATAGCCTCCTGCGCCCGGCACAGTGCCTGACTGCTGTATACAGCGTGGGTCACGCAGCGCACCCGCGCGTGCGGGGTGGCCTACCCTCGACTCTGCAGGCGCACCAGGCCGCCCCGCCCCGCCCCGCCCCACCGGCGCCGGTAATCACACCTCCAATGTTTCCGTATGCAAGGGGCGACGCAAGGGTTGCGGTCTAGGGGCGTGGCGTGGCGTGATGGGGCGTGAGAGTATATATAGGTGGGCCAGAGTCGTTGCGCCGCAGCTGTATCAATAACACCTTCCACCACGTCTCTCTCTCTCTCTCTCTCTCTCTCTCTCTCTCTCTCTCTCTCTCTCTCTCTCTCTCTCTCTCTCTCTCTCTCTCTAGCCCCTACCCCCTCGCTCTCTCTCCTCCGTCGCGCATATAATCCGATCCGGAAGAGACGTGGCGGCTGAGGCGCGCGGCGGCGGCGTGCCTGGCTGGGCGCAGCGCGGGCGCGGGAAATTCATTTGTCTTGTCGTCGGGGACGCGGCGAGGCGGGGCGGGGCGGGGCGGGGCGGGGCCGGGCGGGGCGGGGCCGGGCGGGGCGCTCAGGGGTCAGCGTCGTCGTGGTCGTCGCCAGCCGGCGGCGCGGCCGGGGACGGGGCGGCCAACGACGCCAGCGGCAGCCAGGGCGCGGATCATTGCATTGTCGCTATTGTGAAAGAGAGGAGAGGCCCGCCCCGCCCGGCCCCGCCTCCCCCGCCCCGCCCCGCCCGAGCGTCTTGGGGTTCGGGGCGGGGCGGGGGAGGCAAGGTGTGCGTAAGACGACGCAACGGCACGCGCCAAGGAGGCGCACACCGGGCCCGGCCCGTGGGGAAGAGAAAGAAAGAAAAAAAAAAACATGAAAAGGAGAGGAGAGGAGCGGAGAGGAGACGTATCTTTTCCTCCCCTTCCCTTGCCCTCCCCCGCTATTCAGCGTCGCGCACGCGCCGCGCAGACAATCGGGAGACACCTACGCTGTCCAAAACCGTCTCGGCCGCGCCGGGCCGGGCCGGGCACACCCCCTTCTTCTCCTCCTGAGACAGCTGACCGCTTTCGGCTTCCGGAATAATTTTTTTTTCTCGCCCGCATAAAGCGGAAGACGATAGATACACCCTCGCAAGACGGCATACCAGGCGGACCTCAAGCTCTATGAAAAATCGGCTATAATCGAGCGAAACACTTGGCTCGACACTTGGTGTGTATCCTATCAGAGAACCTCAATCTTTTTCTCTCAGCGCCCCCCTCTCCTTCTTTGCATACACCTCTAGCCACCGGGCCGGCAGCAACCACATGCGGATTGCGCCAGGCCAGAGGAGGCCGCGGCCGCCTTTAGAATCATGAATAAAAATCCGAAACGTCCACATTATTCAATGTGGTCTAAAAAGGCTTCGCGTGCGCATACCGGGCCTCAAATTAGAATTCGTCGAGTAAATATCTTATTCGCATTGTGACATGAATATTTGACATTTTTAAATTGCACCCAAAAGATTCTGAAATACTCTCAGCAGGTCAAAATACTCGTACAAATGCCTACTTTTTTAAAAATGTATGGTTTGTGATGTCGGTGGTTTCGAATCTGAAACTGGTTCTTTACCTTGGAATCAAATTTAGACTCAAATTGCAAGGGTTGCAAGCTTCAGTCAGAGGCCCCGATTCGTCCCGCCACGCTCCGCCACGCACCCTGCTGTGCGGGGGCGGGCCATACATGTGACACCCGAGCCGGGTTGCGAGCCTCGAGCCGGGCGGCCCCCCTGCCACGCCCCCGACCCGAACCTTTTCTTTCTGTGCGTTTTTCTAGCCGGCCCTCCTCCCCCCGTACCCCTCATCTGTGTGCACGACCAGGGCTGGAGGGGAGGGCGCGCTGGGCTCGTAGGAGCTCACAATCCCTTCCAGCCTCCAGCCCTGGTGTGCACTGTGCACGCGACGGACGGACACCACGACCTCGTCTTAAGGCTTCGCGTTTTGCGCTTTAGCGCACGCGAAGCCTAATAAGGTGACAGTCAGCCGCCCGCGCCGCAGCATCACTTGACTCACTTACGCTCTCTCTCTCTCTCGCCCTCACACGAGCGCGGGCCCATACGATATCGCAGAATACTTTTTCCTGAGTCTGAACTTGTAACAACGTCAACAACAATGTTGCTATTACGGCATTTCTTCTTTCATTTACTTTGTTTTCTTGAGCGACGTTATGTAACGGCAAAGGAAAGAAAGAGAGGGATAGAATGAGATTGTGATGCATGAAAGCTGCGCGGCGAGGGAGAGAGAAGGCCAGGTGTGGCGGGCATGCTCAGCCGAGTCGAGGCGAGGGGTGCGCAGCGCGCAACCCCTACGGGCCTGCCCAGCCCAGCCCCAGCCCCACCCCCTCCGGCCGCGCCGGCCCACGGCCCGGTCCAAAGCTCCAGTGTCAAGAAGACTTTCACTCGAGAAACAACAGTCGCTCGATCTGGGTGGAACGGCAACGCACTGTATAATGGATGTGCACTTCTTCTTGAGAAATTGGGTATAAAAGTAAAAGACACATGCCGCATGATGTGCAAGTATGATATGATCTAATTTGCATAGTCTCTCATTTGCGGTATGCCGACGTATTCCAAAAGTTCCCTAATACTCAAGTAACTGAAAATAACTAGATTAAAAAAAATTGCACGAATCGAAACAAAAACTTTTCAATCTAGAGAGTCAGCGAGTTGATATCTCGCGCGCGGCCGACGAAAAGCCGTTGCGGCACACGCACGCACACACACACACGCAGTGTGTGTGCTGTGACGGATCGTGGCCAGACCTCCCCTACCCCGCCCCGGCCCGCCCCGGCCCGCTCCACACCGCCGCCCCAGTATGACCCAAGACGCTGCTTTGTGTGACTACAGCTGAGCCGCCCCGTCCCGTCCCGGCCCGGGGCCCTATTGCCGGCCTGGCCCGGGAGGGCATGGCACGAGCGCGCTGGCGGGGCGGGGCGGGGCGGTGCGGGGCGGCGTGACCCCTGAGAGAACCATCCATTATCTATTGTACAGTCCGCCTCGGTGCGGCCAGCCCCGGCCCTGGCCGCACCGACGGACGCGCGGCGCCGACCCTATGCAGGCGTATACCGAACAGCGTTCAGTAGTGTCCAGTGTCCTCTCCGGAGGGTAAAGAATAACTCCGAAATTTTGGTGCACATTTTGAGAATTTTTGTGAATTTTCGTACTTTTTTTGTGAATTAAAAGTCAATTTTTAAAAAACATTTTTCACTAAAATTTTACCTAACTTTTTGTGAATTTTCCTGATTTTTTCAGGGAGATTTCTGAATTTTCAATTTTTTTCTGTTTTTTTTTTTTGGTTTTTTTTTTTTGTTTTAATGAATTTCCAAGTTTTGTTTTTTTTTTTTTATTTTTAAATGAATTACGAGGTGCACAAAAATTTCAGAGTTGTTTCGCCCTCGGTCCTCTCCCTTGCTCTTTATATCGACGGCCCATGAGTGCGATAAGGGCAGCGACGACAGAAAGACGAAACCTCTGGGAATCACCCTCATAGTGCCCTCGGCCGTCTTCGGCTGTCAGCTCGGACTGTACGAGGGGGAGGCGAGGCAGGGCAGGGGCAGCAGGGTGAGCGAGCGCAGCGCGCAGCCTCCTCAAGAAAACCGCCCTCCTGATCCCTCCCTCCGCCCCCTCCGTCTCACTTTATCAACAATCCGGGGGTATTTTTAAAAAGGTAAACGGCGTCGGAGGGCGGAGCAGCGAGAAGCTGGCCGAGCCGCTGATAAAGGAAAACCGTTGCGTCGGCTCGTGCGCGCCGTCGTGGTGTGGCGGTGCGGAGCGGGGTGGGGTGGGGCGGGGTGAGGTGGGGTAAGTCAGCTGACTGGCCCCGGGGGCTGCCGCGGTACGGTACACACACACACGGTTTCGCTCATAATACGCTCCAACGGCCCCAGCGAATTACAACTTCACGCGCGCAGTTGAATAAAAATGTAATGAATGAATGAATGCACAGATTTTACCCATTGACAACAATTGTGGCTGCTTCGTAATCGCGAACGATATTTCTAGTATTGCATAAAGAAGTCCTTCGCAAGTTTTTAACAGAATGAATGAATGAATGAATGAATGAATGAACGAACGAACGAACGAATGAATGAATGAATGAATGAATGAATGAATGAATGGGCAGTGAATAAATAAGGTGTCCGCCTGGCTTAGGCTTACCTGGAAGAGCAGGTCGGCGGGGTGCATGGCGAGGTGAGGCGCCCGAGAGGCGATCGCAGCGGCACTGAGGGAGGCGCCGTGACGCACTGCATGACCGGGGCGGGGCGCGCGCGGCCGTGCGCAGGTAGCACCAGGCAGGTGGGGTGGTGGGCGCCACCGGCCCCGCCCACCAACCAGCGCGCGCGAGGGGGCGTGGCGACGAGGGGGCGTGGCGAGGGGGCGGGCCCCACACCGGGGGTAGGGCGAGCTCTGCCCCCCCAAGCGGGGCCACGGGGGGCGGCACTGGGGCCCCACGCCGCCCCCGCCGCGTTCGTCCGCGCCAATGGCTGACAAGGACGTAGAGAGGGCGCGCGGCGAAATACCTGTTCTGCTTATTTATTTTTTTCCCGCGATGGCGCGCGCGGGGTTTATTTTTTATTTTATTTTTTTATTTATACTCTGTCAGACTATTCACGGCTCAGGAATGCGCGGCTATCGGAAAAAAGTCGACAGAGAGGATGGCTTGATGGGGGAGAAATGGAGGCGGGGGAATTCTGCAGCGGGGCGTAACCAGCGGTAGAGCAGGGCGGCGGGGCGGGGCGGGGCACGAAGGGCGCAGGTGCAGTCCATCAGCCCGCTCGCCAGCCGAGCATTCTGCACGGGAGACAGAGAGGGAGGAGAGAACACAATGAACAAGGATAGGGCAGGGGAGGGAGCCGGTAGCGCCGCGCGCACCAGGGGGGGACGCGGGCGCAGCTATGCGAATCCAACAGCTCACCTGATGATACAAGTCTCTGGAGATGTAACAGGTGAGAGAGGCCAGGCGCGGCGCGGCGCGCCCGTTATCGCTCAGCTATCCCCTTCTCCTCCTCTTTCCCCTTCATCCTCCCCTCCCTCCCTCTCTATCTCTCTCTCCCTTCCTTTTGCTCTCCCGGGGCCTCAGCAAACAAACTATCTCGGAGCTGCAGACTGACAAGTTGCCGCCGTTGTTTCCCCCCTCCCCTCTCTCTCTCTCTCTCTCTTTCTCTCCCTTCCCCTCTCTCTCCCTTTTCCCCCTTGCCATTTCTCCTTCTCTCTCCTTTCCACTGCCGCCCTCTCCCTTCCACCCGCGCGCGTCTACCGCCGTCCTCTTGCGAACTGCAATGTGAATTACAACCCCGCGCGTGTTTCGGAATGCAAAGCGGCTCCCCTTCGCTACAAGAAGGGCTTTACACCGCCGGGTGCTCAGAGGGCAACTACGGAATCACAAGAAGCATGCTCGGAAAAGAAAACTGATCACCACGTATATTTTATGAGCAGATGTTCAAAACCAGACCCCAAATGCTAAACCATTTTTTGTCTGTACAAAATAGTAATTAAAAATATAACTTTTGACGCTATATGTCGGTTTAATAACACCGAATAGCGATAAACTGCCCGAGACTCAAAGACGTGAACTTGACGTTGATTCGACAGATCGGTATCGCATTCCTTACACAGCGCGGCAAATAGGCGCCAAATGAGCGGGACTCTGGCAGCGGCGGCCTGCACTGCACCGCACCGCGCTACTGTATCGCTCCGGCAAAGTGGCGGCCCAACAAAATAATTGAAAGCCACTCGCATTTGCATACGGCCGGTCATAACGCCGCAATGACACGCGCCGAGCGCCAGGGGCGGTGTCCTTGCAACACACACACGAGTCGCCGCGCCTGCCCAAGTGTGCGACAGTCACACACTTGAGAGTGCGGCGAGCAGCGTAATCCGCGTGGCTAATTGCGACTTAACGCATTTACGAATCAAGTCATCATACTGTCGCCATAATTTCAAATTAATTCAAATAAAAAGAAAAAATACGATTTCACGAAATCCTGGTAGACAACGGAGTTTCTTTAACTAAAATAAAATATTGTGAGTGTTGAATAAGACTGTAAGAAGACCGACTGGTTTTGTTTAGTTTACGATAGTCAAGATAGTGGCTAAATAATTCTAAGTTTGAATTGATAAGGCGGGTTTCAAGTAATGAATACTCTCCGAAAGTTCGGCCGACATTTAATCGACAGGAGCAGGAGATAAGAGCAGAGCTCTCCTTCTGACGGCAAAAATTGGGCGGCGAGGTCACGGCCGGAAAGGAACGACAACAATAACCTCCCCTCCACCGGGCGCACGGGAGGGGCGAACCGGGGCCCTACCTAATACCGCTGGTACGCGAAGGACCAGCGGGCAAGCGCGCCGCGGCCGCGACGGGGGTGCGCTATCTATTGGGAAAACGCGGAGTTAAGGCGTTGTTTACACAAAATGGTACACGTAAATGTACATCATTTCAAGAATTCTGCTCACCAGATCGAAGTCAAACTTACCAAACCGTTTTCCGCAGGTATAAAACTACTATTTACGCATTCAGTTCGCCTTGTCAACGTTTCGATAACTTTAAAAAATGATTTAAAGTCGCGAGGTGGGCACATCAGCCACCGGCAATGGCGGACATGCTTGGCCTGCTTTCGCGTTGTTGACACAACATGCCAACCAAATAAAATGAAAAAAATCACTGCTCTCATAACGTTACGATTGGAACTCATTCTTTGAGGCACACATTTAGTTGGCAGAACCGGGGCAAGTTTCAGTAAAACTGAAGTAGTTTTAAAGAAGGCAGTACGGTGGTCACGTGCGAATTTTAGTGGTGTTATCTCATTCTTGCGCTCGAAACTAAAGGCTGGCTTTGTTTGAACGCAGACTTTAGAGGTTTCTCTTTCGCTCCGTGTTGGCTCGTCTCGGCCTACCCCCTCCACGAAAAAATATCCCCTTCCCCTGTTCATTTTGCCTGACGAGTCGAGCATTACCATAGAAACTCGAATTTCAATTCAAATTTACAAAATTTCTGCAATACAGATTTCAACTAGACTTCAGAATCGAATGTACTAGATTACATTCTAAATGTATGCTTAATATCATCGAATTCCCTTCAGCAGATTTTTTTCTGTCGTAAGGGGCCATATGAAACAAAACACGCACGTTTTCCAGCGATTTTAGAAGGCAACTCCGTTGCCTAAAAAATGAAAAAAGAAGACGCGCCGGCCCATACATGCATTTACGCCGTAAACAGTAGAAACGAGTCCTGGGATTCCCAGGAAAGTTGGAATCCCAGTGAATGTCCTCGAAAAACGTAGTTTTTCCCAGGAGTTTTTCCTGGAAAATCCAGGACATCCCCTGAGAAAGATGGTACCTCCTGGGAATGCGCGAATTCCCCTGGGAAACCCAGGACTCGTTTTTGCCGTGTACATACTAGTGTAGGATATAACATACAAACCGTAATGAGAGACGCAATTTTTTTTTTAAAGGAATCATACTATAATTTCGCGAGGATATAATTATCATTCGAATATTAAAATTATTTCAGTGCTCTATTTAAAGCAGTAAGTCAGATACACACACTCATTATCATTTCAGCACAAGCATGTCGGAAGCGAAAAGGTTCGATCCGCAGCGGCAGACGCAGCCAACTTCTCTCACCACTGTAAATTAAATAAGAGCACAGAGCGCCGCAGCCCTTCGTGTGGCACACGCGGTGTTCCACGCTTGGCGGGGTGCGTCTAGGAGCCGTGTTTTAATAAGCTCGAAATGGGCGAGCTCTGATCGCACAGATACAGAGGCGCGTCCGACGATTCAAAGATAACTTCAGTGGCTCATTGAGCTGGCCAGGCTGGGGCTGTGGCCGGGGCCGGACCCGGACCAGGACCCTGCTACTGGCTGGCAATGAGGCGGGGGGGAAACAACTCTGAAATTTTTGAACACACCGTTCTTCGGAGATAGTGAGAAAAATTTAAACAAATTCACAAAAATTTCATTAAAAAAAACAGTGAAATTCAGGAAATTTACAAACATTTTGAAAATGTTCTGTAAAATTCAGGCAAAATTCAATAAACAATCACAAAAATTCACGAAAACTCACTTTTTTTTTGTTTTTACACCAAAATTCAGAGTTGTTTCCCCCTTGCAATGAAGTATTTCTGCTGCCGTCTGATTCAGAAGATCGCTCTTGCACCTCCGTCCTTGTCGCACTTACGGCAAAAAGCCCTGTGGGGATGGCAGGGCCCCGTGATTGCGACAAGGAAAGCGGCGCGAGAGCGATCTTCGGAATCAGACCGCTGGCCCTGCCTGGACCTGCCTGGCCCTGCTGGCCCCCGCCACGGCCCTGGAGACGTGCTCCCAACTTCATCTCCTCCGCGCGGGCCGCGGCGCGCCCCACCCCCTCACGCGCCAGCCCGCCCACCCGCGCGCCGCGGCAGCACCCATCTCGCGCTCCAATCTTATTTACAGTGGCATCAATTAGATAAAGTTAAATCGTTTCTAATCGCCCCTTCTGATTGGATATCCTTTCGGACGCGAACGGTTGGTGCCGGCCAAATGACCCACCGCGGGATCACCGCTATAACGAAAACGACTCGCAAAAAAACACAATCAAAATTCCGGCGCGATATGTGAAAGTGAACTCTATCACATACAGAAAGTACTAACGCCTCTGATCAGTTCAAAGCGTCCGAAACTTACAGTGAGCTGGTTAAATGAAGCGAAGGAATCAAACAGTGTAGTCGCGCAAGGGCCCAAAGTGCGTGTCGGCTCAGCACAAAGGCGGTTAGATATAGGGCCGCGCCGCGCCGCGCCCTGCGCCCGGTCCAATCTGCGACCCAAACGTATATCGAATGACTCTCACCTGGACCGGCTCCCTCCAGTAATTAAACGGACACTGAATTGACATAATTATGATCTACATCTCTCACTTCACCTCCCTCGCGCGAGATTTCTGACTGCCGTGCTGCTGCGCGCCGGGTCCGGGCGGCGGCCGGGTCTCCGAACCCATTATACTCCCACCCCCCGCCACCCAGCGGCACCACCACAAGCCTTTTTCTCTTACGCCGCCCTCAATAATCTGCATGCTGCAATATGCAAATGGGACTTACAGCAATAAAATGTATGAGGCTCTGGCACATCCTCCACCACAGCGGCGGCATAGGCTGCTATGCTGCAGCAGCTGCTCGGCTATGATTGGGACAGATGACGTAAGGGGGGTCTCTGCAGGCCCCCGGCCAAAGCAGGAGCGGAGAGAAGAGCTTTTGGCAGCGACCCGACGCCCCCGCAGGCCACGCCCCGCGTTACGCCCCCAAACCTTATCGCGACGAGCGAGCACGCGGTGGCCACGCGGCCAGCCCGGTGGGCCCCCCCGGCCCCAGCCCGGGCCCCGGGCCCCGCGGGGGCGTGTAGCCAGCCAGCCAGATGTACGTGGGCTTCATCGCGCGGCCCGGGAGGAGCGATAAGCTCAGCGCGAGGTGTGCGGGGCGGGGCGCGTCGGGCATCAGCTGGCACGTCAGCGACGGCTGCAGGTCACGCGGCTCGGTACCTGCAGGTGCGTGTCACAACGAGAGAGAGAGAGAGAGAGAGAGAGAGAGAGAGAGAGAGAGAGAGAGAGAGAGAGAGAGAGAGAGAGAGAGAGAGAGAGAGAGAGAGAAGTCTTAAAAAGCCAATCCAACTCTGAATTTTGTGGCCTTTTGAGAATATTTATTGATTTTTGTGATTTTTTAAATTTATTTTTTGTACATTTTTTTCTTATTTTGTCTGATGTTTTTTCTCTGAATTACGAAGAACAAAATTTCAGAGTTCTGTCCTCTTCGGTTTTACTTTACATTCCTAAAGAAAGCAGCTCTAACAACAAAGATCATGAAAAAAAAAAAAGAAAAAAAGGAATGGCAGCTGAGCTATCTAGCGCTATGGAGCTAAGCTTTTAGATCCTGTGCTGAAAAGAATTGCTTGGGAGCTAATTTTTAATCTGCACAGCAAATATATCAGCTGCATAACTAGCTCCCTTTGCTAAATGAATTGCACGGGTACTAGATTGGATCCGCTAAAGCAGCTAGCTCCGGTTTGATTTTTCTTTATAGCGTGCAGGAAAATACTTTGAAAATGCTGCACTAAATATGATTTTAAAAAGGAAACCGTCAGCGAGTTCTAATTTTAGATCACTGCTGCGGCACATCGACTTTGGTCCCCCCAGAGAGTGACACTGCACAGCGCAGCACACCCGCACTCTCTCATACAGACATGAAACTCTCTCTTTCTGCGTGATAAGAGGCGCCTGCTCCCCGCAGCACCCTCCCCCCCCCCCTCCCCCAACTGCGCTGTTATCGGTTACCATTTTAAAGTTTGTTATGAATATTTTTTTCCCACTCAAATTTCTCGCTGAATGTACTCTTAAAGCAGAGTTAAGGAGCGCGCGCGTGTGTGTGTGTATTCCCGACGCATTCTGCTTTTTCTTTTCGTCGCGCCGTAGTGGGTGGAGCGTCCACATATTGTCTCGACAGGATGTCTGTGCGCCACGCCACGCCCTGCCACGTATGTATTACGGATGTCAACCTGATCTGTCATGAATAAATAAAAAAAAAATTATACGGGCACGGTTCATTGAGAGAAAGGAGCACGAAAGAGGGCGAAAGCGCGGATGTAACACCATTCTGAAACTTTATTTGTACGCATCTGAACACCCGCGATACTAGCAAGTACCGCCTCGCAGAAAGCTGCGTGAGTGAGGAACGCTAAAGAAGCACATCGACCGACGAGCGCAAAGCCGTAATTAAATACATCACATTACTGAAATTATTTACTTCCACCTTGTGGTTACCTATACACATACACACACACACACACACATCCCGACTTATTGACATTGACGGTGACGCCCCCTCAAAGGTCTATGGAGGCGATCATGAGTACCTGATGTCTCGTCATTGTGTTTCAAGTGTGTCATCGTCTCCTCTGACCTCCCCTTCCTCCCCCCCCCCTCTCTCTCTCTCTCTCTCTCTCTCTCTCTCTCTCTCTCTCTCTCTCTCTCTCTCTCTGCCCTCCAACGCCGCCCCCGCGTCATTGTTGTGCGCGTCCTGCGACAATCACACCTCTATGGCGACAGTTCCAACAAAGCGCCACCCCGAGTGTGAGTGTATGTGTGTGTGTGTGCGTGCGCGCGGAGACGCCCATCCTATAGTCGCTGCATAATAATAATAACCATCTCAACAAAAAAACAAAGCCCGAAGGACGAGTCGCGCAGCCTCCGCCGGTCCAGCCTGGCCCGGCCTGGCCCGCTAGTGTCAGAGACCGGACCGGATGCAGGTCGGACACTCTGCTGTAGTGTGGGCTGGGCTAAGCTTCCGGGCGGGACCGGCGCGCTGCGAACCGGACAGGGGCGCATCCGCAATCCGCTGCCAAATTATTGACTCACCAACGCGCCGCCACGCCCATGAGGTACTTCATTACAAAATTTGAGCGTTAACAATTTTTTCTGATTTTACCTGATTTTTTTTTAAGGCGGTATTGTTTTATACCGACTACGCTTAGCATGCAATCCATTCATAGACTTTTTTGTAATTGATTTTTTCTTATTTTTTGCTTGTTTTTTATTTCTCAATTTTTCTTGTTTTTTATAATTATTTGTTGCTGTTTTTTTTTCTGATTTTATTTTTCGAGGTAAGCACCTCTCGGCTCGGCCGCGCCCCTTTTCGAATGGCGTTCGTGCATCGAACGCGCGGGATCCGCGCGGCCGGCGGGCCGGTATCGCCACTGTGCACATGAACACGCGTGACGTGGCGGGACGGGGTGGGTTGGTGCGGGGCGCGGCGGGGCGCGGCGGGGCGCGGCGGGGCGCGGCGGGGCGGGGCGCGGCCGAGCGGCCGAAAACTGTCATCGAAAACAAACAGGATCGCGGTGGACCTCGGCTCGGCCGGGCCGGGCGAAGGCGCACGCCCCCAGCGGATGGCCCGCCTTATTCGATAGCGTGTTTTATATCCAGAACAGAATGTTGCAAAAAGTATGAGAGGAAGAGGAGAGGAAGGCGCTATAACATACTGTACAAGTACACGCAAGAAAGACACGATAGAAAGCGGCAATTTTTATTGCTTTCCGCGAGGCTCTGTGCATATTTGTTTCATTTAAGGCCCTTAGAAGAGTACTAATAATTTATTACTGTTGAGTGCCAAGACACCCAGTTGCGGTTTCTACGGGTATTTCAGAGCGATTTGTAGTCGACTTGTGCAGTGATAATTGCTGCGACATATACACACAGACACGCACGCACGCACACACACACGCACCCGCGTTACTAACTGGCGTCGTCCAGTTGGCGGACGGGGCGAGCCGCAGTACGCAACGCGAGGTGGGATCGCTGCCAGACTAACATTCCAACGTTTAAAATAAAAGTGCTAATATAGGAACAAAATACACGGAAAAATAGCGCGTGGAGTGCTGCACTGCTTGTACCGAGTTTGTCCGTGGCGTTCGGCCGCCCCCCTCTAACGCCGCGGGAGAGACTTTTTTTTCCCGTTTTTTCCCCCTTTTTTTTACACGACACCGCAGTGGGACACGCGTACAAATTACACTGTACTGTGTGCACTTTGTACATACGGCACGGCATTGTCTCGTGTCTTCTCTTCCCTCTTCTCTCTCTCTCTCACTCCCCCTCTCTTCCTCCCGCTCTCCGCATACACTCACACCCACACCGCCTCCTTCTTCAGGAACCTATAACCTTGCAGCGCGCTCAGCCCGGCGTCTTCGGGTCGTGATTCGCCATTCGATACGCCGTATTTTGCGCGTCTAGAGCCACATTACTCTGCGTGTTTAATGTCTGAAGCTCAGCTTATAACGTACGAGAGAGATAGGGCGAACCCGTGCCATCTACTTACTTTCTTATTTATTTTTTTATTTTCTTTTTTTTAAGGGGGGTTGCTGTAGGGCGTAGCCGCAGGTAATCGTGTAGTCGGCTATTATTTAGCGAGTTATTAAGTCACTAGGCGTCTCCACGACGACTTCGCGGTTATCGCTTTTTAGGCGGAAAATAAATCACCCATCGACTGGCCGGCTGCGTTGTGCAGCACAGCGCGTCCGCGCGGCGGCAGCGGCGGCGGCCGAGGGAAATTCAAATCACCCGCCATCCATCATAAATAACCCGCTCCATCTGTCGCTAAAACGTCCCAAACAGCATCCTCGACAGGTGCAGCGCACGGCCGCACGGCCGCGAGCCGCGTGCCAGCGGCGTTCCCAGCTGCTGCGGGGCGGCGGGCCGGGGCGGGGCCGGGGCGGCCGGCGGCCAGCCGACCACGACGTGCTGCTGGTCACATTAATACAGTAGGCGCCATGCAGCGGCCGGCGTGATATGGTACGAGAGATTGGAGAAAAAGAGAGGCGCGGGGGAGGGAGGGGAGGGGAGGCCGAGGCGGGGGCGGTGCCGGGGCAGAGGCGCGGGGGCGGGGGCCGGGGCCGCGGCCGGCTCGCTGTCGCTGACCTAGCCAATTCACGCTGCCCCGGGATGACTGCATGGCCCAGACCAGGTCCACCCCGCCCCGCCCCGCCCCGCCGATCGGGCCCCGGACGCCGACGACAACGAGGTCAGCACGCAACAAGCAGCGAATCATTTCGTTTTCACTAAAAAAAAAGTTATTGATACGGCTGGCTAATTCAGTACCGAGATTTCTGTGTATGTATTTTTCTTTCCAAAATAAAAATATATATGTATGATTTTCATTACTGCACTGGTAAAACAAAATGTGCGGCTTTGCACACTTGAAGTGTACTTTTTACAACTTTGCACATAACATGGTGTCGAGTTTTACTCGACATTACAATAACGTGTAAACTTTAAATATCTCGCAAGTGTCGAATGTTTGCACACTTGGACACATGTACCAGCTATTGGGAAGCCATAAGAGACGTCGAGTAACTGCACACTAAATGGTGTGCAGTTTATTAAACGTTTCGGAAGTGTCAAAATATTGCACACCAAATGACGTTTAGTTAAGCTCGACACCTTGAAGTGTGTAATCTTTGCACATTTGAAACTAAACACCATTGATGTATTCAAACTTAACATTTGTTTAACCAGTGAGGAGCCAGATACAACCCGGAGAGGAATACTACTTGTCATACACATTTCCGACACCTCCACTACTCGGTGAAATAAATGAAATCATGTCAAACCTTGCTCCCGTGTAAAATTACGTATGCCAGCTATTTGCAGGTGCCGTGGCGGGGCGGGGCGGGGCGGGGCCACCACTTTCCCCCTTTTGGTCACGGTCACGGTCCTGGCCGCACACAATGCCGGCACGCGCTCACTCGCTGACCACTCACTGTTTACCAATACACACAGCTTATCAGCGTCGTACGACATGTGTGAGTGGGAGGGCGCGCGGGGGAGGCTGGCGACCGGGCCGGGCCCCATGGGGTCAGCAGAGAGAGAGAGAGAGAGAGAGAGAGAGAGAGAGAGAGAGAGAGAGAGAGAGAGAGAGAGAGAGAGAGAGAGAGAGGGAGAGAGAGGGAGAGAGAGAGGGGGGGGAGGGGGGGGAGAGAGAGAGAGAGAGAGAGAGAGAGAGAGAGAGAGAGAGAGAGAGAGAGAGAGAGAGAGACTCACTTTGACGGATCCCCACTGTGAAAAATAGTCGTAAGGGTTACGGGAAAATTTTCCATGATAAAAGTCGTAAAATTACAATTTGAAATTGTAAATTTACAAGCACTCCCTATCGACTTGGAATTGACTGACGAGCATAAATGGGCAGTCCGGGGCAGTCGTAAATTTACGACATACTTTGTACATCAAAATTACAAAAAATGTCGTAAATTTACGAGGATATTTTTCACAGTGCCCGCTCGCCGCAGGAGGAGTGCGATAGCGAGGGGCCTATGGCCTGTATCAGCCCGCCCGCCCCGCCGGGCTTGCATTATGTGAATGGTTGCCATGTGTGCAGTTCGTGGGAGTCCTCGGCGTGGCGTATGTGTGTGCGTGCCTCGCCTCGCCGCGCGGCACCTCGTTCTGTTTGGGTCGAGGAGAGGCTGATGACTCGCTCGCGATACGAATTTAAACTTTGCCTCCGCTTCCATCGCCTCCACTCGTGCATGGCGAGGGCCGCGCGCCCGGGCCCGGCCCCGGAGGCACGACATGGCGCGCAAGGCGTCATGGCCAATAAAGGACGCAGGCACGTCAATTAATGCGATTTTTCTCATTGTATTTCTAGGTAACACTTGGCGCGTATTTCTTAAATTTTACAGAACATTTTCTTGCATATATGGTGAGAATTTAAATTTAAATCTGAGTATTTTGAAGTATTTGGCTGCATCGAACGCGGGGCGTTAACCATCAACAGCTGGAGTGGACTCAGAAGTACATGAGCATACCTGAGATTTTAAGGGGAGAATTCAATTTTATTCGTCAATATAGGTGAAAGCTTTGAATAAATGAAATTATAGAGAAAAACACACCTCTACACAAAAAGGGCAGAATTTAGAACATTTTGTTTGAAAATTGTCGCTGAGTGCAGATGAGTACAGCCTGTGTACAAGGGTCTACCACTTTGAAAAATCGCGTACGAGGATTATAATCAATCACGATTATGGTGATTATCAATGATTATTTGTGTTTATCTTTAACATATTTACTGATTATTGGCCAGTAATCACGCAACCTTTGGTCAAATTTGACACTAATTCTCCATATTCGTCAAAAATTTGTATTTTTTTTTTTGAATTTTTTAGATTATGATTATGTGATTATCAATAATCATCTAGAGGCGTGTACGAGGATTATGGAAGTGGTAGACCCTTGCCTGTGTACTCATGAGTACAGGAGTGATGTACCCCTCTCTATTCGCTTATTTTCGAATACTTCTGTGGGCAAAGTGTGTTTTTTTTCTTTTTTCCTTTTTTGTCGTTGACCGCCTATTGGCTTAAAAATTAGTTAAATAGCCAAAAGTCTTACCTTCATCAGTAACATAAGAAATGAAATAAATAGTTTTCAGTTAAAACAGCCTTCAAACAGTTTCACCTTTACCTTTGCCTATACACCCACGACGCCACGCCACGCCGCAGTACGCCCGGGCCGGGCTGGGCCGGGTCGATCTTTGGCCCGCATCAGCTGAGACGTGTTCCATAAACACGAGCAGCGGGTGATGAGAAGGATCCACTTTCATTAGAATTAATGTATTCCACGCAGCGGCGTCGCCGCGGCCGCGGCCACCCACGACACTCCGCGCCAGCGCAGCCAGCGCCAGGGAGGCTAAGAATAGTCGTGTTATTGTGTCGATCCAGGTCGACCGCGGGACCGAGTGGGAAATAATTCTGAATTTTGGTGCACAAATTTTGTGAAATTTTGCTTGAATTTTACGTAAATTTTTGTGATTTTTTTCTTCTAAATTTTCCTTAATTTTATAATTTTTGTCTGACTCTGATTCTACCTCTGTTCTTGTCTCACTCGTCGAGCCCTGTCATCCGAAACATAGGCCAGGGCACCACCATAGATGCGACAAGGACAAAGAGGCAAGAGAGCGAACTTCGGAATCAGAAGGCTGATGGCGAGGGCCGCCGCCGCGGGCCGCGATGTAAGGACGCGCGGCTGCGCTCAGGCCCAGCCCAGCCCAGCCCCAAGACACAATCGTGCAAGTGTCCTTCGAAAATAATCAATTCCAGCCAATCACCAGGGCCGCTAAGCCAATCAAGTACCAATGTACCAAACAATGCGCATCGGAGTCGCGCCGCACCGCGCCAAACCGGCCGCCCGGCCCGCCTCCCACCCGCGTAGCCTCTCTCTCAGTCTAACCATCTTTCCCTCGCTCTCTTACTCACTCACTCACTCACTCTTTCTCTCTCACTCACTCACTCACTCACTCACTCACTCACTCACTCACTCACTCTCTCTCTCTCTCTCTCTCTCTCTGACTCCCTCGCGCTTGCTCGTTGTCATGATAGATGATTGATATGTCAATAGGTCAGCCCGGCCCCGGGTCACACCCGGGCCTTGTGACGTCATTCAAGGAGCAGCCGGTAGAGGGCGGTAAGACACACTATCCGCCCGTCGAAAAATAACTCTCGGTGCTTCGCGCGTTGCACCTAGATACAAATTACATGACCAAAAGTAAAAAATAAAAAAATAAAAAAATCAAACAAAAATAAATAAAAATAATATTTTAAAAAAACTCTTGAACCAACGACAATTTTTCCTAGTAGTCAAAATGATGCTTTAAGCTATCAACCCTTTGCAAAAAGAAGGAAGAAAAAAAACTCCAACTTTCAACATAAAAATTGACGCAGCCACATGATCCGAGCGCTAGCGGGCGTAGAGAAGAGAGACCTTCGGCGACGATTGGGGCCCTCAGCTCGCTGTTAGTTGACCCCCCCCCCCCCCCTCTCATTCCCAATAGCGATCGGTCCCATTTTCCGTGTGCCCTGCCCGGCTCGCGCGCCGAACCACCCACTGGCCGCGTGTTAACCCCTAAGGTCAATTGATGTTGAATGTTGAGCACAGATGCAGCAGCCTCACTCTAGAAAACGAAGTGTGTACAAGTAATCATTCTTCACAGCACACTTCGAAGGATTCAGGGAAAAGCGTGTTTTTTGTCATATGCATTATACATAGCGTGTTCACACCATTCCTTGGCCCACATACCTTGGCATGTTTGCAAGAAAACTCGCATTAGGGGTGTGCGTATCCCAAGGTGTTCAGACGGTTTTAGGGTTCTTGATCATGTCCACACTATTTATTGCATACATGTCCATGTTCACACTATTTCCTGAAAGGTTTGAGGAATGCAGTAAATTATAAATACTTAAGCAAACTTTGCTTGCCAGAGCAGCCACTAAACACCCTCCGCCATATCCTCCTCTTCCTCTCTCTTTCTCTCTCTCCGCTCTCCATACCCCGCAGGCCGCGTCTTTGTCATCTTTCTTGATTCCTCCAACTCTCGGCCCGACAGCAGAGCGAGTCGGCAGCGGTTCCATCTGCGCTGCGCGGCGCTGGGACACTTATGCGGGCGACTCATGACAAATACATCAGCCCTCCTCTCCTCTCCCAGCTCCCCCCCTCCCCATGACTGCGCGCCCCAAGCGATTGAATCACAGCCGCCCACAGTACGCACCAGACGTTTTGGTATTTTATTATTATTTTTTTAAACCTCCTTCTTTGACAAAAGTACAAATGTTTGTGCGGGAAATAAATAAAAGAAGAGTTCAATCGCAATGGTTACAAAATAATGTCCCACGCAGACTATACACTGTGGAAAATATTTCCGTAGATGTACAATATATTTTGTAATTCACTATGTAAAACATACCTCGTACATGTACGACTTTACGCTTTTCGACTTTGTTGCATCCAAATCGATTCTGAGTTGATACGTATAGTTATAAAAAATTTACAATATGAATCGTAACTGTACAAGACCTGTCATGGAAAATTTCCCCGTACCGGTACAAGAATTTCTCAATGTGTACTTACAATTAAGCAGAGCAAATAAATAAAAAAATGAATAAATAAAATAAAAAATTGTTGTGCGAGGGAAGTGTGTGGGCCGCATGGGCATAGGGTCGAGGGCCGGGACCCGCCCGAGCGCGCGCGAGAGTAGCCACACATGTGATCCAAGGTCGAGATCTAGGGCGTGTGCATGTGTGTGTGCGCGCGCGCAACTGAGAGTTAGCAGCGAAGAAATGCGGGCCAAAGACGGTAGACAAAAAAAATAAATAACGACAGCCACTCAGTGGCTCACGCAAAATACCGGCACAACAAGAAACCAAAACCGAGAGAGAGAGCACAGTGAAGATGCGCCTCCTTTTCCACCACTCGGCCGATATTTAACACTTAAAACTTAAAACAGAGTCAAAACGCAAAAGTGGATTTGTTTTTTAAAATATAATTTTCGGGAGTGTGCGTGGCTTGCGGGCTCGGCCGTGTGATGAGAGAAAACCTCATTGTTCCCATTGCAGTGCGGCGTGCGGGTGCGGGCCCCACCAGGGGCCGCGGGGGGGGGGGGGGGGAAGAAGGGGGGAGCCTCCGCGCCGCGGTACGTGTACTGGGCCACCGCGCTTCACTTGCTCAGCTGAGGCCTGCCATCCCCCCCCCCCCTCCAAAACCCGACAAGGCGCCGCAGCCAGCCAGACCAAAAGTTGCGAGCTGCGTTCACCTAAAGTTTAGAAGAGGAGAAAAATGAGGGGTAAAAAAAAAAATGAAAAGTGCGCCCACACTACTGTGTACGTCGTCGGCGAGCTTTCGCCGCCGGGGAGCTGCGTTGGGGCTGCGGGAGGCGGGGAAGTGGTACCGACCGCCGCGGGAGATACGGAGGAGACTGTTTAATATTCTTCGCACCCCGAAAGGAAATGAATTCAGAGTGCGCGGCGCAGCAGGAGACAATCATCAGCAGGCAGGATATCCGCGGATGCAGGGGGCACTGGGCGGGGCGGGATGGGCGACACCTCGCCGGGGCGGGGCGGGGCGTGGCGGGTCCACGGGAAACCAGGGACAGACGAGGCGCGGGGACAAATGCAAGCCAGAGTGCCTGGCCCGGCCCGGCCCGGCCCCGCCCCGCCAGGCCTTAGCGCAGCAGAGAGGAGCGTGTATCTTATTGAAAAGCGGCCCGCCCCGCCCGGTGCGTATCGTGAACCTGTGCGCGCGGGGGTGGAGCGGCAAGTCTCACGGCCGAGAAGTAGGTCAACCCTTTGAGCCCGATGCGCGCTGCGCAACATTGTGGCCCTGCCGGGCCCGGCCCGCCCCGGCCCGCCCCGGCCCTCTCGAGGGTCCGCATCCGGGAAGTACATTAGGCTAAAGGCGTGTGCAGCGGGTGTAGTGAGGTGCGCGCCGCGCAGAGCACAGCCTGGCAGAGCGGAGCGGACCGCACAGGTGAGAGAGAGAGAGAGAGAGAGAGAGAGAGAGAGAGAGAGAGAGAGAGAGAGAGAGAGAGAGAGAGAGAGAGAGAGAGAGAGAGAGAAGAGTGTGTGTGTGTGTGTCAAGGGTCCGCGACGTGGCAACAAGAGAACCGGGTGAGGTTGATACGTGGAAAAAGAAAAAGAAAAGTCTGCGGCAGGGGATGTTCAAAACTGCAGCCACACACACACACACACACACACACACACACACACACACACACACACACAAACACACACACACACACACACACACACACACACGGGTGGGTGGAGGGCTGTGGCGAGTGGCCCGGCCCGGCCCTGCCCGAGCCGCCCGCAGCTGCGCAGATAACCTCAGGTGCTTGTCCGAAATGTATCGTCGCGCTGCGAGGCGGGGCGAGGTGGAGTAGGGCGGGGCGGGGCAGCAGGGCGAGGCGCCTCGGGGCGCGCCCCCCGGGGGGCTGTCGAATGGTGTGAGGTGAGGGGCACCTGTCGCCGCGGGGCGCTGTGGGGTGGGGTGAGGTGGGGTGGGGCGGGGCGGGGCGGGGCGCGCTCGGAGACCGGACGGGCGACAACTCGCCCGAGTAGGAGTGAGTGCGAAACGGATTACGAAAACACGTTTTTGCTGTTGCTGCTGCGGTGGTGGTGGTGAGAACACCGGCGTGACAAACACCGCGGGGCGTGGCGAGGTGCGGCGGGGTGGGGCGGGGCGGGTCTGGCAAGGTCATGATGGCACATTGTGGGCGGGGTGGGGCGGGGCGCGCGCGCCCCCTGCTCGCTCTCCCGCGGGCCACTGCAGTGGCGGCCCAGCCCCGGTGGAGACATACGTTTCATCAGCCCCGCGACTTTGCAGAGGCAGAAAATGCCTCAGAAAAAAAAAAAAAAATCAATCAAGATTGGTATTGATAGCAGATGATACCGCACCGCAAGAGAAATTGCTATGGGGTGCGACAATTTGAACGCACACGATGTAAACGACGAACGACGCCAGCAGCGCCGCGCCGCGTGCCTGCGGGGTTGGGAGGGAAAGGGGTGGGAGGGGTCCGCCGGCGGCGTGGCGGACCGAAGCGGTCGCTGGCAGGGAGGAGCTGTTATAGTGTTACACGCTGCGCGCGAGGAGGAGGTGCCATTGTTCCGCGCAGACTGCGCGTCAGGCAGCCATATGGGCCCCCCCTAGCAGCGCCACCCTATATTATTGTATATTTGCGATTGGTTTCTGGACTCGAGAGTACAAGCTAGCTGACACCTTAGTGTCTTGTACTGTTCTGAAAGTAAAGAAAGTAAAGGTATCATCTGCTAAAAAAGAGGGAGAAAAAAAAAACATTTCCACTCTAGCCCACCTCGCCTCACCTCGTCAGGAAGGGGACCGCCGGCGTCGTCCTGGCGCTGCTGCTGCTGCAACGCCCATCGGCCCACCGCGCGCGATCTCACGACTCGACACCAACATCGGGAATGAATGAGAGAGAGAGAGAGAGAGAGAGAGAGAGAGAGAGAGAGAGAGAGAGAGAGAGAGAGAGAGAGAGAGAGAGAGAGAGAGCGAGAGAGCGCAGAGAGAGAGAGAGAGAGAGAGAGAGAGAGAGAGAGAGAGAGAGAGAGAGAGAGAGAGAGAGAGAGAGAGAGAGAGAGAGAGAGAGAGAGCGCGTTTCAAGGGTAGGACGTCCTACTCTCATTGAGGGGGCGCCCCGCTGCTCCAGACGGAGAGGAAGGGCGTCGCCGCGCAGCCTCCCGTCCTGGACGCCGTCCAGGAGGCCTTTGGGGGCGTCGCGTCGCCCTGCGCGATTAGCATTGAGGCCGCGCAGCTTCATCTTGTCTGCGAGGTGTAAAGTGCAGCGAGTCGCACGCCCTGCTGTGTATACACCGCCGGTCGCGGCCCCGGCCCCGGCCCCGGACCGGACGTAGCGCGCCGCGGGAAAATTATCGCGAAATCAAAAACACGCTGCACTGGGCCAGCTCCAAACTCTTGTCAGTCAAGAGAGGCACGTCACAGTCACACGCTGGCTCCCGCGGGCCGGGCCGGGCGAGCTGAGAGCAGCGCCAAGGCGACGCAGCGCCCGCCCTGCCCCGCCCCGCCCTCTCTCCCACCGGACGCAACCAGTGGCGAAGTGTCCCGGGCGGCCGACGCGGCCCTACCCTACCCTACCCTACCCTACCCTACCCGGCGCTGTGCTGCGCGCTGCGCCTGCAGCCGTGCGCGCATGGGCTGCCCACACTGACTCTGCTAACTTAATTAACACCTTGTAAGCTGAGAATTTATAGCCCCGACTGGCTTTGTCACCCTATCGCAACCCTCTCGGCCCCTCTCGCTGCCGACACACATCTCCATTTCCTTATTCGCAGCGATCGGAATGCTGATGCGGTGCGCGCGGCGCGCATGTCGTAGCCAAATAAACCCATCCCTCTCTGGCGGCTACCCCGAGTGCGCGAGCGACAGAGAGAGAGAGCGGCGTGGAGGATACAGCGAGGGAGTGAGAGAGGGATAGAGAGCATGCGACCCCAATCAGGTGGAGAGGCGATTGCTGCTGATTGGAGCTAGCGCCCCCGCCCCGCCCCCGCGCCCCACCGGGGCTGACGTACGCGTAGACCCGCAGGACCGTTACGACACTGCCACCGCGCGCCCCGCGCGACCAAATCGACGCTGTTACATTTATGCATCTCGGAAATAAACCCTCCTGCATAGCAAATAGACACCACTCAACAAATTCCCCGCACCTGCTGTTGTGCGCCTGCCGTGATCTGATTTACCTTGTGGTATACCGAACAATCGCGAAACGTCTACGAGATACGCCCTGCCTGCGCGCGACCGCAAGCGTTCGTATTCCGGTCCGCGTGTGTGTGTGAGTGCGTCCCTCTCCCCTACTCCACCTCTCTCTCTCCCCGACTTTCCTTCCCGGGGGCGCTCCCTCCTCCGCCTCGGGCGGGGCGGGGGGCGGGGCGGGGCGGGGCGGGGTCAGAGGTGACCACATGTGATGACATGGAACCGTGCCACATCAGCATAGAGCAGGCAGGCGTGAGCGAGCAGAGCGGAGCCTGATGCAAGTCAAATTCAGCGACGGCGACAAATGTCTCCCTCCCGCAAAAACGGGCGGCGGCGGTGCGGCCGGCGGGTGGCGTGCCGTGGCGGGGCGTGGCGGGGCGTGGCGGGGCGCCGCGGGCCGCAAACACCTACCCTGCCCGCCGACGCTGCGCGCCTGAGCGAGCCGTCGTCCCGACGCCAATGAGGCGACAAGGCCGCGGCGCCACTTTGGCTCCGAGTGCAAAAGAGTGTCGCTGCCAATCAGCGGTGGAGGCGGGGCGGGGCGGGGCGGGGCGGGGCGGGGCGGGGCGGCGGCGCTGCGCGGGTGGTGGCGGGGCGTGGCGCCGGCGGAGCGGGGCGGGGCGTCGCTGTCGTCCTAGAAGTATCTGGGCCAGATTACGCCAGGCAGGCACATGCCGTTCAAATGGCGCGTGGTCACTGCATCCTAAAGTGAGTGAGTTCCCATTTTACGCGGCGCGTGCTAACCGAAGCAGCAAGGATCCCCGCAGCCTAGCTGGCCTGCCGCTGTTCGGCCGCGGCAGGGCACGGCGCCCTGCTGCAGAAGGACGACGCCCAAGCGTCTTCGCGCGAGTCTTCCGACACTAGGAGAAAGAAAACGGGTCGAAGACGGGTGGTTTTTCCGCTGATGATAGTGGATGGCGGTGTGGGCCGCGAACTATACCTGCACCGAGCGGGAAACAACATTGAAATTTTTGTACACCTCGCAATTCAGAAAAATTCTGGAAAAATCGTAAAAGTTCGGAAAACTTTAGAAAAATTCTCCAAACTAAGCAAAATTCAGGAAAATTCGGAAAAATACAAAAGAATATAGTAAAATTAGGACAAAAATTAGAAAAGTATAATAGTAATTCACAAAATTTCACAGAAATTCACAAAAATTCCCACTAAAACTCATAGTTTCCTCCTCGGCCTGTACCGTCACCTGTAGTGGCTCTGGGACCGGGCCGGGCAGCCGGGCAGCGCCACGGGTACTGCTACTAGAGCCGGTCGTTGACCCCGCCGACAAACCACCGCGACGGCCCCATGGAGCCGAGAGGCAAGGCGGCCCCAAACAAATCCTGCTCGAGGGCTCAAACAAGGATGGCGCCGCCTCCCCCCTCCCCTCCCCTCACCTTGGGGCCCCCCTCGGCTCGGCCCCGACCTACGAGGGGGACCCCCTTTGGACCCACACACATCGGACCTGGTCGATCCATATTCAGTACTACCGTCCTCCCTCATCGCAGCACCGGCCGAGTGAGAGGGGGAGAGGGGCAGGCAGATCGAAGGAAAAGGCTCGCTGCCCTAATGCTTTTCCTGTCTATCTCTCTCTTCTCCCGCGCCGACAGGAGCCCGTCTCTCTCTCTCGCACAGCCCGCCGCTACCGACTGATACGCGCTCGGCAGCGGCCTCTTTGAGCACGCGGCAAACAAGCAGCCTCGGTAAACTCACCATCATCATCACGGCAAGAGACTAGAGAGAGAGAGAGAGGAGTGGAGAGAGTAGAGGCCGCGCCGTGCGCTGGGGCCCGTGGAGTGCTGGCGGGGGAGGGGGGCGGGGAGAGGCTCTCAGGGGACGGACCGGCCGCGTGCGTTTAAGTCACTTTGACAACCCTTCCCTCACAGCCTCTCTCTAGCTTCTCTCCTATACAGAAAAAAAATTACATATAAATAAAACGTAGAAAAAGTAGCGGTCCTCGGCAAGGCCATGCTGGCGGGCGGCGCGGGTCCTATTGCTAGCCGGCTCACAAATAATCCCCAGCCGCGCCCGCCACGCCGCGCTACTCATCTGTAATCCAGCAGAGCACTTCATCATTGCGGAGGCGATATGCGATCCCCCCTCCCTCTCGCTCTTACTCTCTCTCTCTCTCTCTCTCTCTCTCTCTCTCTCTCTCTCTCTCTCTCTCTCTCTCTCTCTCTCTCTCTCTCTCTTTCCGTCTCTTCTTTTTGAGGCCACAAAACGGCCTGCTAGGACCTGGGCGCTATATGGATGAGGGCCCTTCCAAATTATCACGTATACCCACTCTTCTCACGTGTGTGCGAGAGAGAGAAGGAGAGGCAGGGAGGAAGAAAGAGAGAGAGAGAAAAGAGCGGGGGAGCGAGGGATAGGAGTTAGAGAGTGAAGTATGGTAAGCGGCGGTGGGCCGCGTCCGAATAAGAGGACCAGGCCGCGCCTGCCTATAGGTACCCGGTACCCGTTCGGAGGCGGCGGTGAGCGCTGCGTCGTCCCCGCCATTAATCTGGAAAGAGCGGGCTAGGCCGTGTATTGGAAACAGCAGCGGGTGGAAACGGCCGGGCTGCGGCGGGGGCTATGCGCGAGCCCTCGGGAGCGCGCCAAGCCAGCGTTCAAATCGGGTGCGCAACCCAAGTCGGATCAGGATTTTGAATTAAATGACGACTGAGCAGAGTACAACCATGATATTTGTGTATAGCGAAGAAAGGAAATAGACTAGGGAGTACGCCAGTACCGATGCATTGATCTTGGTTTCGATTTTAATCACTTATTCTAATAATGTGTAGTCTACGGACCGGGTCCCGGGAGCGTATCGGTTCAGAATACAAGTGAAAAGACCTATAATTCTTTGTCGTAGGTGTATACATCATTCGGCACGAACTTTTGTAGTAAAACAGGCTAATGCATAGCGTGCTTGGTTTTTCGTTATGTGCCCTCTGGTAAGAATGCCGATAAAACAAAGTCAACGGGCTGGAACCGTCCAGGTTAGGTTATGTGCACTCTACTCGATTTTTATACAACTTGTCGGCCAAGTTTACAAAATCGGGCGACGCTATGCAGAGGTAAAATTTTCGCTCTATCGCCCTGTCGATAGGGTTTTGCAGTGTACTGATCCGATTTCTTAATCTCGACTTTACAAGTAAGCTATCCCGAAAACTACCCGCTTCACGTCTCCAACTGTACACAGTTTTGTAAAAGAAGTCGGGCACGTATCACAAAATGACGCACAGAAAAAGAAAGAGCGAATCTTTTACCGTGCATTAGTCACTTACCTGAAACAGTAGGCCACACCCGCAATTAACACAAATTAAATATCGTGCCGATGTCAAGAATCCCGGTGAACCGGCCGCGTCGTCTGCCGAGCTACTTCCGACTGTTTAATTTAATTTGTGTTAACTGTGTATTTGGCGGACGGTTTTAGGTAAGTTACTAATGCACGGTAAAAGATTCGCTCTTTCTTTTTCTGTGCGTCATTTTGTTATACGTGCCCGACTTCTTTTACAAAACTGTGTACAGTTGGAGACGTGAAGCGGGTAGTTTTCGGGATAGCTTACTTGTAAAGTCGAGATTAAGAAATCGGATCAGTACACTGCAAAACCCTATCGACAGGGCGATAGAGCGAAAATTTTACCTCTGCATAGCGTCGCCCGATTTTGTAAACTTGGCCGACAAGTTGTATAAAAATCGAGTAGAGTGCACATAACCTAACCTGGACGGTTCCAGCCCGTTGACTTTGTTTTATCGGCATTCTTACCAGAGGGCACATAACGAAAAGCCAAGCACGCTATGCATTAGCCTGTTTTACTACAAAAGTTCGTGCCGAATGATGTATACACCTACGACAAAGAATTATAGGTCTTTTCACTTGTATTCTGAACCGATACGCTCCCGGGACCCGGTCCGTAGACTACACATTATTAGAATAAGTGATTAAAATCGAAACCAAGATCAATGCATCGGTACTGGCGTACTCCCTAGTCTATTTCCTTTCTTCGCTATACACAAATATCATGGTTGTACTCTGCTCAGTCGTCATTTACTTCAAAATCCTGATCCGACTTGGGTTGCGCACCCGATTTGAACGCTGGCTTGGCGCGCTCCCGAGGGCTCGCGCATAGCCCCGGCCGCAGCCCGGCCGTTTCCACCCGCTGGAAACAGTATGCGCGATGCTGGCCGCGAGATATACAGTGAGAACGGGCAGCGCGACGTCGTGCGGAGAGCGTGCGTGCGTGTGTGCGCGCGCGCGCGAGTGTGTGTGTGTGTGTGAGAGAGAGAGAGAGAGAGAGAGAGAGAGAGAGAGAGAGAGAGAGAGAGAGAGAGAGAGAGAGAGAGAGAGAGAGAGCGTGAGCGTGTGTAGGCCACAGCGGGAGCAGACATCAGGAGTATTTCGGGCGTTAACAATGTTTTGAATGGAGCGTCGTCGTCCTCCTCCCTGGAGCGGCCGTAAATTTTTTTTCCCGGTAGCAGAGAGAACGCCTTGCCTGGCCTCACCTTGCCGTCTCTGCTGGAGAGCAAACGCCGCGCAGCCCAGCGGCACCCCGCGCCACCTCGCCCCGCCCGAAGGAGCTGGCCGCCCTGCTGGCCACTCAATCGCTATGGCGTCCACACAAATTGGGAAGCAGCGGAGGTGCAGGCAGGCCTTCTGCTCGCACATCGACATCCTGAGCTCCCTCGCCCCGCCCCGCCCCGCCCCGCCCCGCCCCGCCCCGCCACACCCCGCGGGACGTATTTGGAGGCAACACAGAAGTGATGATGCACTTAGCGGCCCAATCAAGAGAGCAGCAGGCCGCCACGCCGCGCTCCGAAAACTCCCCGATTCCTTTCCCGTTTTCATTCATTAAAACTGGATCGGAAACCCCGGGCCGTGTCCCACAGCGGGCGCGCGGGGCCCTTTACGGCCGAATAGGAACGGGCTGGAGGAGAGGGAGTGCCCCCTGGCCGGCGCAGGGACAGAAAGAGAGGGAAAAAAAACTATTTTGAAATTCGTCAGTTTAAAAAGTCCAAAATCTTGAGAAATTTTCACCAAAAAAATCACAAAAAAAATAAATACAGGACCACATTTGGAGGGAGGTCAGAAAAAGATTCGAGAAAACTCAAAAGATTTCACTGAAAAACATTTCAGCAAAGTTATTCACGACATATGCACACCAAAATTCAATGTTGTTTCCCCTCGGGCCACGCACCTCGCAAGCGTCCCATCACACGCGGTCCCACCAACAGCTCGCCCGGCCGGGAGTGCCATGCTGTGCCATGGGACCACAACGCCCGCATTAGGGCCACCACCACCCTCCCCCACGGCTGTCGACAAGTCTGTCCGGTTCTCTGTAAAGATTTATGAAAAATTCATAGGCAAACCGAAACAAGGCCGCGAGCACAAACATGGGCACATACAATGGCACATGCACTGCTCATTGCTCATCCCTCGTCAATAACGACGCGCAAATGCTTTCGACTTTTCTCAAAAAATAAAAAAATAAAAGCGGAACGCCGCGTTTCCTCCGCGGCAAATGACTTCCACCCCCGTCGCCACTTACCATGAGAATGTGCCGTGCTGTTCGTCAGAAGCGCGGATAACACAATGCGCTCAAATTACCACCTTGCGCAAAGCCGCCCCCGGCCCGGCCCGGCCCCGCCCGGCCCCGCCCGGCCCCGCCCGGCCCCCGGCCGCGTCCGCGCGGACAAAGGCGAGGCGGCCCGCCAGCCCTTCCTCCCCCACATCGCACCTGTCCGGCCCGGGGAGCCGTATCTCGCTCCGCCGACCCATCCAGTTACGGCAGTCTTGCCGTGCGCGCGCGAAAACAAACGCAATCCCACGATGACGACGACGACGTCGTCGTCGAAGGATTGTATGGGAGGGGAGAAAAAATGAATAAAAGCTCGACGCGGCGTGCGCGGGCGCGTGGGGGGGTGGGGAGGGGGAGCTGGGCAAATACCGTCAGAGGTAAGAAAAGAAAGCGTAAGAATGAGTGGCGGCGGTGAATGGAGTCAAACTCACTTCCGGTGACTCCCCCACCTCACCCCACCTTCCGGCCCGCCCCCGCCCCGGGCACGCGCCCCGCCCCCGAGCCGAGCCGTGTTGCGCTCGCGCTGCGAGGGACAGTCTCACGCCAAACGTTTTCCCGCGGTGCCGTGCTGCGAACCTCAGCGCGCCCACGCACCCCCGCACCTCCCTCGGACCTTTATTCCCTTAGGCAGGGCCTTTCCACAACTCCACTGAGATTCGCTGCCCTCGAAGCCTGCTCTTCTGCAGCCCTCAGGGGAAACAACTCGGAATTTTAACAGCATTGCACAAATTTCGAAACGCCCAGAATTTTTGTGAATTTTCCTGAATTTTCATAGTTTTCGTCGTCGTCGTCGTCGTCGTCGTCGTCGTCGTTGTTGTTGTTGTTTTATTTTTCTCAAATTTATATTCTTCAAAATGTTTTGCGTTTACCCCAGAATATTTTAGGAGTTTCTTTAAAACTTTATAGATTTTCCTGTTGTTTTTCTCTTTCTTTTGTTATGTTTTGAGAGGGGTGGGTGGAATTACGATGGTTACAAAATTTCTAGACTTGTTTCTTACTCGCTGCTCTGCTATTACGAGGAGCACGCCGTTGAGCGGAAACAATATTCCGCGACGCTCGAGACACTGGAAGGAGCGAGTTTTCTTTTCTCGACGACATCCGTCCTGCTCCCGCACACACCCCCGCGCGCCAGCATCCACTCCTCCTCCCCCGCCACCCCGCCACCCCCCGCCACGCCCCGCCCCGGCCGTTGGTCCCTGAGCACTCGCAAAGAAGGCTTTGTTTCACGATGCAGTCGTGTATATGCATACTGTACTCACCTCGACCACCTTCCCTCTTCTGCTATCCTCTCCTTGCTCCCTCTAGAACAGAGAAAAAAAATAAAACAATAAGCGGGTACACAGCAAACCATACCTCATTCCAGTGATACCCGCAGCAGGTACCCTCCCAATAAAGTCAGCCGCTTTTTTAATTGCTCTCTATCCCTCTCTCTCTCTCTCTCTCTCTCTCTCTCTCTCTCTCTCTCTCTCTTCCCCTCTCTCTCTCTGCCACGCACACACAGAGGCGTGCACACACGGTGGTTGGAATTGCTGGAAATGAATTCAGATGGCCGCCTGCGCTGCCTCATTCCGTTTTACGGCAGAAAGTGATTCGAACACGGGTTAACGAGTGGCGCGGAGGGGCGTGGCGCTAGAGGGGCGTAACTCACACTCCTCACCACAAAAACGGGTGTCGGAATGGAAATAAGGGAATCGGGGTCACGTGGCCGGGCCGCGGAGGAGTGCGCGAGTCGTGACGTCACCGCCCGGCCTTCGCAGTTAAAAATCCTCGCCCGATATATGTGAATTAGAAACCGAAGGTTTGCGGGCGCTCACGCCAAGTGAATTTTGCCCGCGACAAACCGTGAAGCGCGGCGTAATACAAATCTCATCAGGAAATTTCCTGACGAGTTTCATGTATTTCCGAGCACGATGAGGTATAAATAAGAATCGTGGTTGTGCGCGCATAAGGATGATTATTAATTTTACAGAAACGCGCCAAAGTTAACGACTCGGAGGAGGCCGCGTCGGGATGGAGCCGCGGCCGCGTTATTCACCAGGCAACGGTAGCAGAATGTTGCCCAACGGCCGTCCAAGCCCGTGGCGCTTTATTATACGAACAATCGCCAAGGTATTCAGAGGGATATGTCACCAAGTGGCAAACAGGCCAGCTGGGCTTCGTCAAGCACCACTCCGAGAGCGCATGCATCCCTCGCTCCTCGCCCGACTGCCGACGTATTCTGAAGTTCGCTCTCGTACCTCCGTCCTTGTCGCACCTATAGCGATGCCCTACGTTGGGGATAGCAGGGCCCCATGGGTGCGACAAGGACGGAGACGCGAGAGTGATCTTCGGAATCAGACGGCTGATCCCCACCCCGTGAGGAGCCGCGAGGAACGGGCGGGAAACGCAACGCCCGGAGGAGGAGGAGGAGGAGGAGGCAGAGGAGGTGGTGCGGGAGGGGAGGGGGGTGGCGGTGCAGGCTGTGGGATTTTTAAAAGGCGGGAAAACGCACCCGACGCATCAGCTGATCGGGTCGGGCCCGGCCCGGGTCTGGCGGGGCTCCCACCTCGCCAGCTGTGAGTTACGCGGTAGTGTGGTAGGGTGGGGTGGGGTCGGGTGGGTGGGGTGTGGTAGGGTGGGGTGAGCTGTGCTGCCGTCCCGTCGCCCCTTAGTGTTGCGGTTTTCTATTTTTCTGACCTGACTGAGCGAACAAGGTAAAAGCCGAGGTAAAAGCTCCCAATTAACAGTACAGTAGATTCAAAGGCTTTAGCAGCCCCCACCCCCCCACCCCCCGCCCGTCTCGAGAAAGGGGAGTAGAGTACATACGTCACACATTTCGTTACAAGCGCAACAGTTTCGCTCCTCTCTTCTTTTTACTGTACTTCAGAATTTCGAACACGCGGGGTGGAAAGGAGCGACACGACGAGTGTCTCAAAAGTCAGCGGGACGATCGACGTGCCCTCGGCGCCCTCAAGGGCCATTATTCGCACCGCCAACTGTAGCGAGTTATTAAGAGCATAGCGGCGCCGAGTGCCTCTCGTAAAGCGCATTCGGGACTCTTGATGGTCTAACTTGTCGAATCAAGGACCCATAGCCCGGACAGGCAGAGGAATGTTGCACAGAGTGTGTCGTGGGAATCGCGAGGTGCGTATCCCCTCGCGGCAATATAGAGTGTCAATAGCCCGTTCGTTACTTTTCCCACCCTCTGAAACGTTTCTTGGCGGTGGGACGCCTATGCCGAGCAACACCCACCACCCACCGCTCAGCCCAGTTTCACATGGTAATGAGTCATTAAGACTTTGCCGCTTACCCCGCGTACTTCTGTACGGGGCCCGAGTGTCCACCCCATCCTCTTGTGTCTTGAGATACGATAACGCTTGACAGCATCAATCTCCTCGGCGGCGGGGTCGGGGCGAGCGGGAGGCAAGAAGGCTGCTGCTGCAAGCAAACAGCGTCATCACGCACGTCACTTTAAACCTAACCGCTGTTTTTTTTTTCCTCCTCCTTCTCTCCCCTCATGTCCTCATTGAGATTTTCCTGAGGCCGGGTGGTTTGGGAGTGAGCAGGACCGAAAGGGGGATGCAGCCAGAAAACCATTTAGTCCTGCAGTGACTAGATTCAATAAAGCCAACATAATTTTATCTTGATGCACTAAATCTGAGCTGAATTAATGAAATAATTCAAGATAACCAAAGTTTCATTTTCTTCAACAACATTTAGCGGAATAAAAAACGAGGGTACTGAGAATTAGTCGGTTTCGCTCTAACAAAGTTTTGCCTCCTACCACCTGGATTTGATTGAATCGAGTAACTGGCCCCTGGGTGTGGAAACCAGCGAGATGAACGCGTTGGTCGCCTTTCAGTGAGAGGTGGTGACGAACGAACGAGATTTTGCGAGTCTGGCGTCTGGCGTCGACTGTACTGACAGCAGCTGTGGAAGGGGCCCGGCCCGAACCGAAACCGAACGGCAGCGGGAGTAATCTCTTTTGCGTCATTCTTCCAGGTCTCCGGGGCCTGCGCGTTTATTGTTCTCTCCTCCACCTCCGTCTTTGTTCTGCCTTCTCTCCTTCCGTGTCCGCGTCTTTCCCTTCTAAACGGGTGATTCTTCACGTCGATATTTCAGCGATGCGCTCGGGGTGCGCGGCGCGGCGCGGCGAGGACGAGGGGGAGGAGGGGGCCGCGCGGCGCGCACTGTGGGAACCACCGAGGCGCTGCTAGCTGTCTACGCGCGGAATCTCCTCGCCGGGCTTTTAATTTTGTAAAGAACTGAAGAACATATGAAGCTTTGCGTAGAACCGCGTGTCTTAATCTCCCATTCAACACCCCCTTTTCTAAAAAAAAAAAAAAAAGTTTCTTATTTACTTCATATCTAAGTACGAATAGCATTTGCCAAAAGAAATTGAAGATAAAACGCCATAAATGGGCAATACTATTTTGGTGATAAGACAACGTCCGCAGCGTAGGTTCAATGGAGGCGCGGCGCACTATCGAAACGATCGTCCCACGCGGTCTCTGCGAAAAAATTGTCGCAGGTTTGCGGGAAAATTTTCAATGAAGTGGAGTTGTAAAATTACGATTACAAGTCGTGAAATTACGAGCACTATCTAAAAAAAAAAAAAAAAAAAAAAAAAAAAAAAAAACTTGTAAGTTTTAACTAACAAATTGAATTGTAAATGTACAAAGATATTTTTCACAGTGGTAGAGCGATTGCAACACGCAGCCCTCTAGCGCCTGCAAGTGTTTAACAACAGCCGACCTGGCCTGCGCGTCACTCCCCTGCTCCTTGGCTCCCGCCCTGGCCGCCCCGCCCCGCCCAGCGCCGGTGACACTTTTGCAACGAGAGTTCGTTACCATTATCAATACGCCTATCGCCCGCAGCTTCATTAACCTTGCGCTCTGCCCCCCCCCCTCTCCCCTTCTCCTCCATACCTCCTCTCCGCGTCTACTCTCGCACCTATTATTCCGATCCTGTTCTTTTCATTTACACCGAGACGAAAACAAAAGCATTTTATAAGAGAGTCGACACCGACACCTACGACGCGAACAATTAACGCGACAGGCTGGCAGGCAGGCGAGGTCCATGCCCTGCCCCCTACGGCCCGCGGCCGGCCGGCCAGCGGCTGGCCTAAGGCTGGCCTGTTCCCACCGTGGCTCCCGGCCCCGCGGCTTCCGAGAGGGAGGTGCGATAATTACCATTCCCGGGCGTTTATTGTTATGTTTTATTACTACTTTTATTGTCGTCCGCATTATTACAATACGCGCCGAGGTGACACTCTGCACCGTAAAAAGTTCAAACTTTTCGCGCGTGTGGTCGAGGTTACGCCATATTTCGCGAATAACTTCTATGAAATCCACACGCAATCAGTAAAGAAGTCACGCTCTCCCTGCAATGCTCACTGCAGCGATAGTAAATTCTAGTGCTGTTATTTTCCCCTGGACATCACAAAGCCTACGACGAGATTCACACATTCCAACCTCTCTTGCCTTCGTCTGTGAGTTGCGTTACGGTGATGCTCTGCATTCGGCGACCTCCAACATATTTCTCTCTCTCTCTCTACAACGCCCGCGTCAAAAAATATTGCACCAGAGCGGGGCGTCTTCGCGGCTGCACGCCCTCACGGGACACATTGTGTAAATACGGCGTGGGCGCAAAGTGGGGCTGCGCGGGGCCAAATGTGTGTCCCACCCCACCGGGCCCCAGCCTGACACAGTTAGACGTGGTAATAATGACAGCTTTGTTCTCCACAACGCGACCATCGACACCCAAAGAGGGCACCCGCCGCCGCCAACGCGAGGCAACGCCGAAAATCACGCGACACGACGGCGAGTCGCGAGACGCGTCGTTTGAGACTACGCTTATTATATTGCAGCCGCCGCCGTCCAACACATTTGGAGAATTTCTCGCTGTCGCGAGAAAGAGTTTCAGCGCAGCACAACGCCAAAGGCAATCTCGTCGCGGGGGTCGGTAATCGTGTGAGTTATGGTACGTACGCGCACACACACACCCAGGTCAGCAACCAGGTGCGAGGGGCGGGGCGGGATGGGGCGCGGGCCAGTGCCAAACAGGGTATATCGCTCCCGAGCAAACACAACTGGCCACTGTGCCAACGGGCGGGCAGGGCTCCGCAGGGCTGGGCTGGACCCGTGGCCAGCCCCGTCTGATTCCGAAACTCTCGCGCGCCTCCGCGACTCCGCGTCCTTGTTGCAGCTCATCTGCCATCCCCGAAATAAGGCATCGCCATAGGTGCGACAAAGACAGGAGTACTAGAGTGATCTTCTGAATCAGACGCCTCCTCCTGCCCCTGCCAGGCCGCTACTCTTAGCCCGGCACGGCGTGGCCCGGCCCGGCCCGCCGCCCGCCAATCAAGTGGCATCCTCGACTCCCCTCCCCGCCTGGGCGGACAACCCTTTTCATGGCCGCGGCACGTCTCGAGCGTTGCCTCATCGCGCGCCCTTCGCCCCGCAGCAGCCTCTGCCCGCACCTCCCACCGGACAAGCCAAGCCAATGCACTGCAAAAATAGTATTAAAAACTTTTGAACTTTTTAGTAAGTTAATACTCCTAAAAGCGAGAGGGAAACAAACCCTGAAATTTTTGAACGACTCATAATTCAGAACAAAAAACTCTAGCAAAATTTCACAAAAAATCGACAAAAAGTCACAAAATTTGCACACCACCAAAATTCAGAGTTGTTTCCCCCTCGCCTAAAAGAGCTTTCTTTTTAATTAAATAAACTTATTGGAATATTTTACGCAGCACACACACGAAATCCGCGATAAATGATAACGTTCGTGCGTAAAATTTTCAAAGGAGAAAAAAGCAAAAAAATAAAAAGGACCTTGTCCCAAGCAGCGAGTGGTTTGTTCTGAGTTGAGGCTGTGCGCTAATGTCTCTATCGGCAGGCTGGGGGCGTCCCCCGGGCGGGTCCCCTGCGGGTGAAGCGGGCCGTGCGCAGGCGGGGCACGTACGCCCGGCTCTGCCGTCTCATTCCGAAGATCACTCTCGCGCCTCCCTCCTTGTCGCACTCGTGGGGCTCCTGCTCCCATACCCAACATAGGGCACCGCCATATAGGTGCGACAAGGACGGGGGCACGACAGCGATCTTCGGAATCAGACGGCAGCCGGCCCGGCCCGGCCCGGCCCGCGGCGGTCCCTCGCGCACTCGCGACACTTTTTCTGCCCGAGCGAAAAAAGCGCGACAAGCGACGCAGGGAATGGCCAGCCATACCGTTGTGGGAGTTACGCCGCGCGCGCAGCTCGGCACACAGGAAATTGTACAGCGGCTTCAAAACATTAATATTTTCCACGCGGGAGGAAAAAATGACGTTACATGAGCTGCATCATCATCATCATTTTCACGATGACGACGACAACGACGAACACCGGCCAAGGGGTCCTTCACTCAACAAAAAAAAAAAAAAAAAAAAAAAAAAATCAACAAAATCAGTAAGAAAACGAAAAAAAAACAGAAAAATTAGAAAGAAATCAAGAAAAATCAAGAAAAAATTCAAGAAAAAATCAGTAAAATTCAAGAAAAATCACAAAAAAAACAAGAAAAATCAGAAATATAGGTGTACGCTTGAGTTAATAGTGAAGCACCCCTCGGCACCGTCAGCCGACCGGCCGGCAAGGTGCATGCCGGGACGGGACATCGCACAACAGGACTGGCTAGGGTGGGGATGTAGTGGAATGTGTGAGAAGTAATGGCGTTCAGGGTGAGTATGTGTGTGTTTAGTTTAAGCCATCTTCGGTTCCCTTTCTGTCACCCTCTGATGGCCGTGTGACCCTCCTCCCCTGCCTCCCTCTAACCTTACGACATCCCCCGTATACTTTTACTGCACCCCTGCCAGCGTTGGAGTTGAAAGACGCGCACCTTCCCGAGGGATTCACCAAATGGTGATTATTTTTTTCCGCTTCTCAATTGAGAATTTTTTTTCAAAAAGGGAACTCACGCATATAACTATTTGATTTTCGGGTTTCGATCAAACTCTGACCCCAGCCAGGCAGTTTCCTTAGAATTAAATGATAAATGCCGTCAATCTGGAGTTCATATATTCAAAATACAACCTTCAACGGCGGACGCGCTTCTACTAAACTGTGCCTAATCTCAGCGAAAAAAGTGCGAGTCAAAACCTACATTTATCTTTCGCTTTTTTTTTAAAAGGGCAAAACGGAAAATCACCTTGGCATTCTCAATGCGAAAAATGTTCTGAGAAGCTCCCAAAAAATATCAAAGCTCCAGAGAGCGAATATAATTCGCGTGATTGTCAGTCAAGACAAAGTTGCGCGACGCGGTGCACAAATGCACGTCCAGAGAGAGAGAGCAGGGCAGTCGTAGCTAGGACGATTTTACGACGCTCCGCGCAGACAGTCGTAGTCCTCTGAACCCGCGGCCCCCGCGGCCCAGCTCTCCCGTGCACGCATCACGGAGAAACCGGCGTCCTGGTTTTCAAGGTGTCTAACGAATCCCGTGTATTTTCTCCATAAGAACGTCTTGGTTTTTCCAAAACTGCTTGAAAACCAAGACTCCGTTTTCTCCGTGATCACGCATGCCCTCCCCTTTTATAGTGACCGTTAATTCCGTCGAGAGTAAATAAGCAAAACCTGTCAAATACTGGAAACGCTCAGCAGCAGCAACAGCAGCAGGTTTTCCGCGGCGGGCGGGTCGCGCGGGTCGTACGGGTCCCCCGGCCCGCCCCGGCCCGGCCCGCCACACGCACGAGAGGCACCACCACCCCGAGGTTTCCGAAACGGGCCGCTCCCTCCCCCACCCCACCCCACCACACCGCCCGACCCGACTTGTTGCGTGGGCCGCCCCACACTACCCCACCCCGCCCCTCACCTGACCTCCCCTCCCTTCTCGACCCTCCCCGTCGGCCTCCCCTATATGCTTGTGCGTGCCTCCGCCTCCCCTTCGCCGTCTTCCTGGTCCGTGGGAATCCTCGGCTCGCTGTCCCGTTTCGGAATCGGGCCGCGGGGATGATGCCTGGCCTGCCTCCTGCCCGCCCCGCCCTGCGAGCACCACCACCAGGGGGTCGGCGAGGTGAGGCGAGGTGAGGCGAGGTGCTGCTGCCAAATCGGACAGGGACCAGGGAGAGACCCGTATTCCGTGGCGGGACGGGCCTGGCGGGGCGGGGCGGGGCGGGGCGGGGCGGGGCGGGGCGGGGCGGGGCGGGGTGGGGTGGGGTGGGGCGCTCACCTGAGGCACCCTTTCTCGGTTCCCACAGCAGCGCATCCGCGTGTAACGTCTTTTCCTTTCGAACGGATTTGGAAATCCTTTGAGGCCGGATAGGCTAGGATGCCCTAGGAGAGAGAGAGAGGGAGGGGGTTGCGGGGTGTTATCAGCGCACTACGAGAGGTCGGCAACGGTCGGGCGCGCAATGCGCGCGGGTGTCATGGGCGGGGCGAGGCGGGGCGGGGAAGAGTTGGACCCGCCACCACCTTGCCGCGCCAAGTGTAACGAACTCGGGGAGCTGCTGCGGTTGGTTGCGGAGTTTGGAGACGCGCTTCCAAAGGAACAACAGAGATGGCACGATCATAACGAGAGAGAGAGAGAGACAGAGAAGCGACTAAAAGAAGGTCTCCCCTTCCCATTCCGCCCGTCTCACTCATCATCCCAGCAGTCGGTGCGCGTCATGTCGCGAGCAGAGAGAGCAAGCGGAGGGGGAGGGGGGGGAGAGGTTCAAGCCCCGGCCAAGTCCGAGAATCGCACGCACGTAGCAGCAGCAGCAGCCGTTTGAGAAACTGAGAACGCATGTGCTGAGCGTGCTGCCTACAGACTAGGGGGGGGGGGGGGGGGGGGGGGGAGCGAGCGAGCAACCATGCGACACGGCCAGGCCGAGGCCGAGCCGAGATACAGACAATGAGGAGGGAGAAGCGGCAAGGAGAAGGGGCTTACAGGTAATAATTTTTTCCCCAACGGTCGTCGGCCGCCATGACGAACGCCACACACCCCTTGGTTACCGGCCGCGCCTCCTCAGGGGTGGGACGGGGCTGGCTGTGACCATACGCGTCGTGATTCACCGCTCGCTCAGCACCACCACACTGCGGGGCGCTGCGTGCGGTCTGTGACGAGCAGGGTGCGGGCGGCCGAGATGCCCTCTGCAGGGCTCAGCATTATAGGCTAAAGCAAGCCGAATATGACTAATCATAAAAATTTCACCAACCGCTACACTGAGAGAAATTTTTCCTGCGCCAGGAACAATACTTTTGCTTAATGCTACCACTCGCTATCAACTCTAATCCTGGCACAAAAATGTTTACAGCTGGGCATGAAACTTTTGATGCCCGGCTCCAAAAGTCTTGATGCCATGAGTAGATTTGGTAGCATAAGCAAAAGCATTGTGTCTAGCATGGACATTTTTTCTCAGTATAACGTAATGCTAATGGCGGTTTCACTATGCCGCAACTACAGTTTCGCTCAGTTCTCAGAAACGACTTTTCGCTGCGGTCACAAAGAACAATTGCTGCTACGCTCAAAATCAACGTAAACTTGGTTGGCATAACCGAACATTTGTCTTTCGCGCTTGACTGAGCTCCCCCACCCCCACCCGCCCTTATGTTTGCATTTTTCCGTCACCTTGCGTAACAGGTAACAAACTCATTTACGTTTGACAACCCATTCATGACATTAACCCACCCTGCGTCCACTATTGTCAAGAATCGCGTTCGCCGGTGACTTTTTGTCTCCGAGACTTCAGTTGGACGACTCTTTGCAGAGCATATGGTTGACCAAGGTCGGGGCGGGGCGGGGCGGGGCGGGGCGGGGCGGGTCTCGGGCGGGGACAGCGCCCTCCAGCGCCACAGCGGGTGGAGGCGGCCCGACCCGGCCCCGCCGGAGCGCCCTGGGGGTAGCGCGCGGTCAGCTTGGGAACTACTGGGCTCGCCCGCACACCGCAGATAACCACCACCGTGCAAAGAAAAAAAAAACTATGAGAGGTGGACAAGTTTCGGAAAATAGAGAGTGGATCCCACACCCTGTTACCTCTGCGAACCAGCGCTGCTGCTGCTGCTGCACCAAGCCAAGACGAACCCCATGTGTGGTCGCGCACACCGCCTGCGAGTAGCAAACCTGGCCGCCACGAGTACGAGTGCTACCCGCCGAGAGACCTGGAAGACCGACAATTTTTTTCTCCCGATCCCCCTCCTCTACAGTTTGCGGATCCATATCCGTCACGTCCAGCGGCGTAATGGATTCATTGCTTCTCTTTTTCATCCTCTGCCGGTCGGTCTCCGGGCGAGCTGCCATCTGACTCCGAGAATCACTCTCGTGCCTCCGTTCTTGTCGCACCTATGGCGACGCCCTATGTTGGGGATGGCAGAAACCCATGAGTGCGACATGGACGGAGGCGCGAGAGCGATCTTCGGAATCAGACGGCTGGGGCTGCGGCTGCGACAGAGCGTGCTGCCCCCTGGCGGCCACCGCCTGCACTAACACTTAACCCGCACGAGCGCGCCGCCGTTCGACGTGGGTCGCCTACAGCCGAGCTGAGGGAAGTCCCCGGCTTCGAGAGCGAAAAGTGCGGCGTGGGTCGAGCGCCTCCAAGCCGCGGACAAGTAAAAGTATCTTCAAAGCGAATAAGGAAACCTCGCGAAGAAAAACTGCGGCCGTTGTAAACGCACCGTCTTGTCAAATGACGCTCGCTGCACTCGTGTAAATGCAGTGCGGTTTCGCGTCCCGGGCAGCAGTGGTAGCGACCATAGCCAGCCGCGGCCAAGTCTCGGAATTCAATATCGGCAGCCTCCATCGCATCAGTGCAGAAGGCCCCATTCCCATATATACGACCGCGGGGCCGTTTCGGCCGGCATTTGGCAGCCACTGGTCAGCGTCCATCGGGACACAGCACGGGCGGGGCCGCGCGGGGCGGGGCGGGCTGATGTGCGCTTTCAGCCGGTTATCGATGGGATGAGACGAGATGGACACTTCTGTCTTTCATTCTTTTTTTTTTCCTCTCCCACTGTTTTGTATCCGAAACGAGAAGCGCGCCGATTGGTATCGCCTGAAAGCTTTCCTGACAGAGGAGCTAATTTGTGCCCGCGCGATACAGACCCGGGAAGGGAAACACTACTCGCTTAAAATCACAAACGAAGGACACCCTTCACATTATAAATTCTCTCCTCATAATAAGAATGATGTGAAGGCTTTCATAATACGAAAATTTGTTCTTGCAATCATATGATAGCACAGAAATTGTTTATATGAAGACGGGATTCATAGTCTAAAAGGTGGCGTCCATGTTATGCAACATATTTCATCGGTAGGATTTTAAGAATGCACTCGAGTAAACAAGGTTGCCGCCCGCGACACTGTGAGTGAAAAACGTTACAGACACCGTAACAAAAAACACTTTGCGTGTCTGCCTACCTGCTCCAGCCGTAAGGGTACGCAAACCCGCAATACTGTTACGTGTTCTCTCTGCATCACCCGGTACACGGTGAGTCGAGTATTATTGTCTTAGGAAACGTTGAGTTGAATTCATCTCACCCTACAGCGAGCCAAAACAAATAAACACAATCAGAGTGTACGGATTAACATTCTTGGAAAGAGTACTTCAATGAGCGCAATCCAATATTTAAATAAATGAACAAGACGACGGCAAGGCGCATACTTAGGACGGAGAGTATCGAAACCACCACAACTCCTCATCTTTTCATCTTTTGTACACAATGTGCGTGTGTCGACCAAGGGCAGAGAGAGAGAGAGAGAGAGAGAGAGAGAGAGAGAGAGAGAGAGAGAGAGAGAGAGAGAGAGAGGGCAGGGGTGGAGTGAGGTCATGAAGGTTAGCACCGAGTGCGCGCGGGCCGTGCCGTGCCGGGCCAGTCGACCCCCCGCTGGGAGAACCGGTCACACACTTCAGGCGGACCGGCCCATGCCGTCCGTATCGGTCCGGTAGTGCTGCTACACACCCAGCCGCCCATTAGCGAGCAACCCACGCCCGGCCAAAATCAACCAAACACACGGCAAACCTAGACTTTGGTTTTACTTGAATCCAAATCTTTTGTTCCGAATCCCTTTCCGAGTCCCGCCCCGCCCCGCTCCACCCCGCCGCCAGCCGCCGCCGCGCGCTGCGTCTGCTCGCAGTAAAACAATCATTTCCTTCTTACAGCCAGATAAAACCACCTTATACGAGCGCTTTATACGTGTAGATAAAACACCCGACCGTCATATTGGTGTCCATCCCTGTAATTGGACCTCTAGACGCCGTCGCGTCGTCCGCTCCGGCCGTACGTCAGCCGGCCTGTCTGTTTGTCTGTCAGCCGCACCATCCGTCCGTCTGCTCGTCCGACGGTCCGGTCGGTCCACCCGCGTCCAGCCAGCCTCCTTACACATTAACACACGAGCCTGCGCGCGCGCACACACACACGTGCTCTGTATTTGTAATGCGTTCGATTCGGGCGTCTTTCGCAGCCTGTATAAATTATCGGGGCACACCGTGCGTGGGCAGCAGATGATTCTCTCTCTCTCTCTCTCTCTCTCTCTCTCTCTCTCTCTCTCTCTCTCTCTCTCTCTCTCTCTCTCTCTCAGTGCAAGTACCCGAGCAGTTACGCCCCGCTGAGTCAAACTCCTGCGAGAAACAGGTATTCACTTGTCGTGCAGTGCAAAATCCCCATCGCCCCTCCCCCCTCTTCCAAAGAAACTGCGAGACCTGCGCGAGCGACAAGAAAGGTATGATCAATGACGAAGAACACGGGCGTAAATCTCGACCCTTATTTCTTGCGGATTTCTTTCGTCCGCCCTCGCGCCAAAAGGTACTCATTCATAGTGTGATTGGTATGACGCCACGGTGGCGGCGCGGGGCACCTGTCAGCCGCGCGGCGCGCACTATCGCCGTGGCACCTGTCACGATGTGAGCAGGGGGCGGCAGGCCGGGCCCGGCGGGGCGGGGCGTCGTCAGCGAGAAGCCGTCCCCGCGCGCACGCCGACTCAAATCTATTGCAGTCATATCGCTTGATACTGCACGAGTCCGCGCGCTTTTACTTCTCCAAACAAACCAAAACTAGTGATGGAAATCCGTTGAATAGAATATAATTGTCGAATTCCAGTTTCCGTCGACTTTATCAAATAAACGTCGGCCAAGGAATAATCGACTTTTAGTGGTGAAAAGTCGACTTTCGATCTAAGTCGTTTATGATTTTCGACGATAGTCAAGTTTGATTCGGCTTTCAAGTAAAGTCGAGGTCGACTTTCAACTGTAGTCGACTAACTGAAGTCGACTTTCGACTAAAGTCGAGATCGATCCGCGACTAAAGTCGACTTTCGACTTAAGTCGAGGTCGACTTTCGACTGAAGTTGAGGTCAACTTTCGACTGCAGTCGAAGTCGACTTGAGACTAGCGTCGAGGTCGACTTTCGACTGAAGTGGACTTTTGCCTAAAGCCAAGGTCGACTTTGTACTGAAGTCGAGGTCGACTTTGACCTCTCTCCACCAGGGCCCTGCAGCTCTACGCACCACCTACTGTCTACGCGGTACTGCACACCTGCCGCTGCTGCAGTCGCGCACTTTCACTGAACCTCTCCCCCGAAAAAGGACACACAGTGACAGCGGCTGGATGATCCAGGAGGAAGCGGATCAGCGAGGAGCCTCCCGCTGCCCGGCCCTGCTGCCCCGCCGAGCCCCCCGTCCCGAGCGCACAGCGCAGCAGCGCTGCTCCAATCGTTTCGATTCCACTATCGTTCCGCCCGAACCAGTTTTCTGCCCGGCCGTGGCGCAACCGGCGGGGATGTCGTCGCTGCAGCAGCGTCGGCCGGGCCGGGCCGGGCCGGGCAGGGCCGTCTCCGCCCCCAAACGCCGCCCCGCCCCGCCCTGCCCTGCCCCGGCGCGCTCGGCCCGGCCCACCACCGGCACTTTAATGGCAGCACCGGCTCGGCCCCGCCCAGCCCCGCGTTAAAAGATGCGGTCAAGTGTTAACTAAGATTTATTAGTCGACGGCAGCGCTCCGAATTTGGCTCTGGGTGGAGCTGCAACAGGTGGAGGCATGGCCCGGCCCGGCCGCGCGCGCCTGGAGGCTCCAGTGTATTAGGATTGGCGTGGCGCGGCGCGGCGCACTGGAGCAGCGCGGCCGCGCGCTCGCATTACACGCCAAAATGGACTGCCGATGATTAGTTCACCATCAGCAGCAGTGTGGCCCTCCTCCCCGCCCCGCCCCGCCCCGCGGGACCACCCGCAAGCCCGCCCGCCCGGCCCGCCCGCCCGCTGCTGCATGAGTCGCCCAACTGCAATCAGAACGACGACGCAGCCCGCCACGGTATGAAAAACCGCTCAGGCGCTCCGCCCGGCAAATTTTTCATCTCGAGGTGCCAGTCGCGCGGCGGCGTGCGGACAGCAGACGACCCCCAGGGGTAGCGGCCGGCGGCGGCCGGGAATTGAATTTTACGAAAAATGATCATTGAATTATTATTGAAGGGCGGGCCGCGCCAAGCGCAAGAGAGGGTCCCTCACCTCGTAAATCATCCATGATGCATGCGGTTGTTGTTTAATCATTGCGAGTAATTCATTCATAATTCATTATAATCCATTCGTAATTCATTCATGTATTCACGCACCTTAATTGATCCATTGAGCGGGGCGGGCGAGGCGTCGCGTGGGCGCCAAACGAGTGAAATGGGACGCGTAAGGGCGGTGGACGCACAATAAAGTCCTCCGCACGGCACACGACGGAACCAGAGACAAGGAATACATTTAAGAGGAGATCATTTTCCAATCAATTTTTTAACCTCCCGAACGCCTTCGCCATTTTCCTGAGCGCACGGCGCCGCCGGGCCGGTGCCGAGGACCGCGCTGGACCAGGCCTTGCGCTGTGCGCAGCCCGTCTGAATTACCTTCCGTAACAGGTGTTAAATTTATACTTGCTTTGGCGCGTTTTACGAGACGGAGGGCAGACATCTTGTTCAGATACACACGGCACACGGAGAGCGCGCCGCGCCGCTACGCCACCGCGGTGGAATAAAAGTGTTATAAGGGATGGATTTATTGAGGGGCAGTTTGTCGTTGCGGGTGGAAAAAAATCGAATCCCGTACTGGACGTTACCCCTACTCCCTCTACCACTCTGGACTTTAGGGCCCGAATCGACAGCGAGATGGTGGGATCGATGACGTGGAGAGAGACAGCAGAGGATAAAAATCTTGCGAGTCGTTAAGGAAACGACAAAGAGAGCTGCCATAAGCACTTGTGGCGCGCTATTACGAAATGACACGTACTTAGGCTAAGTGGCGCGCCGCGCGCGCGCCTCACGACGTGTTGTGGTGCGTGACATAATTTATGCACGTCAAAGCCTTGCGGCGCAGCGACGGATCCGCTAAGGCCGATCTATCGGACCCGCGCATCGCACCGGTACCGTATGCGTGTGCAGGCGACCCGAGCAGAACCTGGAGATGCAGGCGCGGCCAGCGCGGCCTGGCTCAACATGACCGCCGTTCAACTGGTACTGCTCGAGCAACTCTCTCGAATCTGAGCTATTTCAATAGCTGAGCATAGAGCAGAATGTGCAGCCCCGAAAATTCGTGAAACTTTCAACATTGATATCTGTTAAAAAGAAGAAAAAAAGAAGGCGTGCAATAAGCATACATAAGCTCTCATTGGCAAGGAGCCGTTTAGGAAAGATGCATATGTTACTGTTGGAAGTAGGAGGTTGGTTGCACCTAGGTGTAACCGGTTGGAAGTAGGTCTAACCAGCCCCACTGTTATTCAATTCCTGTGACGTCACGTTCTTTTTCATGTGAAAAGTGTCACAGTGTTTAAAATGCAGTGTCATATTCTTTTCAATGTGAATCGCCCAAAATATGCGGGCTAAATTTTAATGTCACATTCAAAAGAATATGACATTAATATTAAAAGGAATGTGACAGTTTTCACATGAAAAAGAATGTGACGTCACAGTAATTGAATAACAGTGCCGGGCTGGTTACAAGTGGAGCCACCTACTTGTATCCAGCTATTTTGGGTCAGAAGTAGTTGTAACCAAACGTCATGGCTAAAAGTGTTCACACATGATTACTGTCAGTTAGAAGTAGGTGGATGGGATAAATTTTTTATTCATGTAATTTACTTATTTAGGGGTCGCGCCAGAGGCTTAAAGTTAACACTGGTTTCTTATGGGGTTTTGGCTAAAGGCCTGAATATTTGGTGTAGGGATGTAAATTTTTACCAAATTTAAAAAACGGCTCAGAATCATGATCTACGTCGAAAACCGAGTTTGGAAATGTATCGCAAGTCATTGGTTTCACCCTAGATTCCAAAATAAATTTCTTAATTTTGGCCAATTTTGGCTAAAATCTGGGATTTATTTTTTTCGGTTCTACACTGTACACACGTGTGTGCCATACACTATCGGACGCGGTTTTCGACGCAGATCTCGATTTTGGTGTCGGAATCAATTTTTGATCAGGTTTTGGGCCAAACACCCATAAGAAACCAGTGTTAACTTTAAACCTCTGGCGCGACCCCTAAATTTTGTTCTAAAAATCTGAAAAAAATTCTAGTAGTTTAGTAGAGAGTATTGGAACGTTTTGCCGAGCGGTCCCGCATTTTATCAAACGCTTTTGGCATTTTGGATCACCCTAGCCCCAGGGTGGAACACTTCGAACCAATAGTCATTGGTTACAATAGCACGTAAAATAAATTCAATGGTTACACCTAGTTATAGCTGGGATGATGACTGTATACAAGTAGGTGGCTCCACTTGTAACCAGCCCGGGCCAGTTAGACCTACTTCCAACCGGTTACACCTAGGTGCAACCAACCTCCTACTTCCAACAGTAACACATATAGTTATAATAGGAAATTAAGAAATTTAGAATAAGCAATCAGCAATCTAAAAATCCCAGCAATCTATCGTCCTAGTATCTGCAATCTAATTCAGAGAACGATTGCGCGCCTACCGGACAAAATTAGAAGACTACTTGCTTTGTTTCACGTCGACAATGCGAAATACACCGGCACTGCACCTCTCCACGATCCACCCGCATCGTCTACCCAGCAGGCGCCTCGGCAGATGTCATGAAAATAAAAACAAAGATAAAGGATCGAGCTCACGTCTCAAGGTATGTATGAGTGTGCAACATGACCAGCAGCCTACAAGCATGAAACAAAAATCGACGCACATAAAAGCACGCCATGCAGCGAGAGGGCAAGAAAAAGAGAGGAATATGAACGCAACGGGAGAGGAAGGGGAGCGGTACAAGGAGAGAGAGGAAGAGGAAAAGAGTGAGTGAGAGATAGAGCGAGAGAGAGAGAGAGAGAGAGAGGGAGAGAGAGAGAGAGAGAGAGAGAGAGAGAGAGAGCAAGGAGAGCAGAGGGGGAGGGAGCGAGAGGGGAGATGAGACGGACAAGTAGTAGCTGGCGGGCGGCAGCGGGCGGCAGCGGGCGGCAGCGGGCGGCAGCGCCGGCCAGGCCAACAAATTATGGGTTTACGGGATGTACTACAGCTTGATCCGAACATTTAACCCTGGAGAGCAACGAAAATGTAGGGGAGCCGAGACGTACGGCCGGAGCCCGGGAGGCGGGGGCAGCAGTGGAGCCACGCAAAGCGCTGCTCCACACAGAAACGCTCGTTCGGACCAATAACCGCCCCGCGAGCGGGACTCCCATCGGAGCACCCTGGCCGCCCCGCAACGGCCCTGCCCGGCACTGCCCGGCCACGTTGCACAACGCCTAAGTGTGATACACAACATTCATGTATTCAGGCGTGAAAGCCGCCGTGAGCGCGGTGAGCTATGCGCCGCATTGTGTATGCGCGGGCGCGTCAAAAAAACTGGGCAGGTTAGTTAGAGGCGGTACGACGACGGGTATGTAGGCGGAGGAATTTGCAAGGAATGGGCGAGAGAAGGGGCGGGGGGGGGGGGGGGGCGCGGCGAGGGCGAGTCTGGTATGTACCGGGTGTCACAGAAAAGAAAGCGCTGTGCCGGGCAATATTGACAGCAGGGGGCCACAAATCTGAATTTCCGAGTGCACATTTTCCTGCATTTTTTGCGACATATTATAGATTTTGAAGCTTGGGCATGAAAGTTTTAAAAAATTCTATAAATTTACCTGAGTTTTTCTAAATGTTCAAAATATACATTTTTTAAAACAGATCTGAATTGCGGGCGACAAAAAAAAATCAGTTGTTTCTTCCTTGGTCCTTATGCTCTGAGAGAGAAATCACCGGAGGCAGAACGCATCCTGAGGTAGCGCTTGTATGGGACCTCTGTATGGCGCTATGCCCCTACGAGCCGACGAGTGGGGCTGCCCGCGTGAGTTGTGAGTTATGCAAAGCGCTCGGTACATTGGCGGTTCCGTTTGGAGGGGCGGGGCCAGGCGTTCCAAAAGGATCGGGGCGCGGTGGGGCGGGGCGGGGCGGGGCGGGGCGGGGCGGGGCGAGGCCGGGCCACTGATCACCGACCGTGTGTGTTACCATACCATAACGGGAGGAGTGGGAGGCGAGAGAGACGCGCGGGCCGAGTGAAAAACGAGGGCGGCGAGGAGAGAGAGGGAGAGAGAAAGAGAGACTCCGCACCAGGGTCATCGCGATACTTCAATTTAAGGCATGCAAACCCTGAATTAGGCGCGATGTTGGTCCGGGCGTGGCGAGGCGAGGCGGGCTCAACAAGTGGAGGAGCTACCCGCGCCGCTCCCTCAGACGCACAGGCCAGGTCGTACATAGAACGAGGATAAAAAAAAAAGGGGGCGCGTTTCCGGGAAAAGCGCGTTTGCCCACGCACGGCATGCAGAGACCACCCTGTCACAATCTGGGAAGAAAGCGAGCATCCGATGGAAACGAAAAAATTCTAACGCTAACGCGTTAAACGGCCCCCTAGGTTTTAAAACTAGCCACAGAATGAGAAGAACTTAAGTCAGAACTATTTGCGAGAATCACATCACGAACTTAATGATTTTATCCGCTGCTAAACAGAAGTCCCAAAAATTGAGCTACTATTTTATTTTTTCTTCTTTTTTGGTTAAGTAACTGAATATACCCCGGTCCTCCTTCCTCCCCTGCGCGCCACGCAGATGGGCAGAGGGGCGCCGAGCGCGAGCGCCCGAGCAGCGGCAGCGACAATGCCGATTCGGCTTTGCGCGCTGGCGCGCTGGCACTCCTGGCCGCAGGGCAAACGTAGGCTAGACAATCCGCAGCCAGCTGGGGGAGGCGCAGCCGTCTTCGACAGAACGGAGCGCGTTTGAGGTGTGAGTGCCCATTCCTGTCGTTTCTAGGTTCTAGGCTGGGACCTTTACTCAACAAAAGAAGGCCGGTGGCTCGGCTGGGGGAGGCGCCGCCGCCTCCGACAGAACGAGGCGCGTTTTAGGTGTGAGTGCCCAGTCCCGTCGCTTTCATGGTTCTAGGCTGGGACCTCCACTAGCGCACCAGCGGCTTTTTATTTTAGCTGAACAATATGTTAGACAGCCGAAATAAATGTGAAAGCGGCAGTTTCAGACATGCGGAAATCGTTTCCCAAAGTTTCAAGGAGGTTTAATCAGTAGGTAAAAAATTGGATTCGTAATTTTTTTTACGTAAATACACACTATTTCAAGAGTTATGTTCACCAGACTGAATTCAAACTTACCAAAACGTTTTCTGCAGGCGTAGAAACAATATTTACGCATTCAGTTCGACTTGTCAACGTTTTGATAACTTTATGCAATGATTTAAAGTCGCGAGGTGAGAGCCTCAGCCCCCGGCCGGGGCGGCCATGGTTGGAGAGGGCCGGCGCGGGGCCGGTGACCTAGAATATATCTATGGCAAGTTTTTAATTTGGTGACGACGCTAAGTTATGTTGCAGGCCTTTAGCACACAGTTATAGAAGCCACTACACATTCACAAGGAACACAAAGGCAGACACAGAGGCAAATCATGAATTTTATCCGTCTCACATTTCCAACACAAACATGGCGCCGAGCGGGCCAGCTGTAAACAACGCGCTTGACGACCACTAAATCGAACCACTAGCCAAGAATTAAAGGGTTCTAGTTTCAAATTTGCCACACACTTACCATTAAATGAAATAGAAATTATAAATATTAGGTCAAGACTCTCTGTGAGAGCCCAAATCGTGAATTTTATCCACCTCATATTTAAGACACAAACATGGCGCTGAGCGGGCCAGCTATAAACAACGCCGGCTTGGTGTCCACTCAAACCAACACAAAATATATTTTGCTAGTTTTAGATTAAGTAACTAGGTAAAATGATGTTGCAGGCCTTTAGTAAACAACGGTGCAAGCCTCCAGGCGTTAACACGGAAATCACGGGTTGTCCTATTTGTATCTTTCAGTGAAAACATGAACTGAGGATTCACTCTGAGGTTGGCGGTATTGTCACAAGCCCCGCCCACGGCGAAATTACAGTCCCAGCCAACAATCAGGAGCCGCGGGCGGCTAGCTAGTGGTCACGTTTGAAAGTCTCCTGGTGGTGAACCCTTTTACATGGCGTGAAACTGCGACGATTCTGACGTGACCACTCCTTGCGTTGAAACTTTTGGATATCGAGGTACAAAGCAACAGGCGGCCGTTTTTATTGGCTGGATTTTCGCGCCAAACATTTCTATTGGCCAGAGCCTTTTGAAGGGTGTCAATTTTGGCTCGGCACAGGGTGCTCGGCTCGCAATTACCATAGAAACTGAGGATGCAAACTAATTTTACGCAAAAATGTATAGACAGCTTGACATCAGACCTATCTCTAAAATTTTCTAATTTTTCGAAGTATTTTTCATTGTAATTGTGTACGAATCGCTTGGGCAGGATCGGCTGCGTCCATAAGGGGCCATCGTCAAGAATAAAAATAAAAAATTCTAACGCTAACGCGTTAAACGGCCCCCTAGGTTTTAACACTTACTTGAGAATGAGAAAGACTTGAATAATATTCAGCCAAAACGCTCTTTGTAAAACAAATCATGAATTTTATATGCCTATACAAATTTTCCACTTTTTCGTAAAATAAATGAAAATGTTTAACCTCAGTGTTTGATCAGTGTCACTAGTACAGCGGGTGACATGCCAAATTTCGGCTTTCTAGCTTTAGCGATTAAGAAATTGTCCGTCAGCAGAATTTTGGTTAAGTAACTGAATATACCACGGTCCTCATTCCTCCCCTGCGCGCCACGCAGAGGGGCAGAGGGGCCGAGCGACCGAGCTCCCGATCCTGCTGCGACAATGCCGATTCGGCTTTGCGCGCTGGCGCACTGGCACTCCTGGCCGCAGGGCAAACGTAGGCTAGACAATCCGCAGCCAGCTGGGCCGTGGCGGCCATGTTTGGGGAAGGCCAGCGCGGGGCCTCACGCGTCCACCTCAAACCAACCTAGAATATATTTGGCAAGTTTTTAATTTGGTGACGACGTCAAGTTATGTTGCAGGCCCTTAGCACACAGTTCTGGAATAAGCCACTACACATTCACAAGGAACACAGAGGTAGACACAGAGGCAAATCATGAATTTTATCCGTCTCACATTTCCAACACAAACATGGCGCCGAGCGGGCCAGCTGTCAACAACGCGCTTGGCAACCACTAAATCGAACCACCAGGCCAGAATTAAAGGGTTCTAGTTTCAAATTTGCCACACACTTACCATTAAATGAAATAGAAATTAAAAATATTAGGTCAAAACTCTCTGTGAGAGCCCAAATCGTGAATTTTATCCGCCTCATATTTAAGACACAAACATGGCGCCGAGCGAGCCAGCTATAAACAACGCCGGCTTGGTGTCCACTCAAACCAACACAAAATATATTTTGCTAGTTTTAGATTAAGTAACTAGGTAAAATGATGTTGCAGGCCTTTAGTAAACAACGGTGCAAGCCTCCACGCATTAACACGGAACTCAAGGGTTGTCCTATTTGTATCTTTCAGTGAAAACATGAATTGAGGATTTACTCTGAGGTTGGCGGTATTGTCACAAGCCCCGCCCAAGGCCAAATTACAGTCCCAGCCAACAATCAGGAGCCGCGGCGGCTAGCTAGTGGTCACGTTTGAAAGTCTCCTGGTGGTGAACCCTTTTGCATGGCGTGAATCTGCAACGATTCTGACGTGACCACTTCGTGCGGTGAAACTTTTGGATATCGAGGTACAAAGCAACAGGCGGCCGTTTTTATTGGTTGTATTTTCGCGCGAAACATTTCTATTGGACAGAGCATTTTGGAGGGTGTCAATTTTGGCTCGGCACAGGGTGCTCGGCTCGCAATTACCATAGAAACTGACGATGCAAACTAATTTTCTGCAAAAACGTATAGACAGCTTGACATCATACCTATCTCAAAAATTTTCTAATTTTTCGTAGTATTTTTCATTATAATTTTGTACGAATCGCTTGGGCAAGATCGGGTGCAGCCATAAGGGGCCATCGTCAAGAATAATAATAAAAATAAAAAATTCTAACGCTAACGCGTTAAACGGCCCCCTAGGTTTTAATACTTACTTGAGAATGAGAAAGACTTAAATAATATTCAGTCACAGTAGTGCTCTCTAAAAACTAAACGGTGAATTTAATCCGCCTCACATTTGCCACACAAAATGTCACCCGGTGGGCCAGCTATCAACATCGCTGCCGCAAGCAGTCAGCATAATATAAAATCCGGAATGCGAACAAAATTTACACTAACAAAAAACACGATTTTTGGAAATTATGAATGTTTTGGTTTCATGAGATACTTTCGTGGTCTGTCTATGTAGATATTGAGCTACAAAATTGCTTGTAGGTCAAACGAACAAGAAATTAGCTTTTCAGTAACGACATGTCCGATCAGCTTGATTTTTGAACTGTAGGCTCATTAGGCACTGAACATTCGAACGCTCACGTGACATTTTTACTCCAACGTGTTCTTTTAATTTTTTGTATGTGAACTACTTTGCATGAGTTGAATCAACAGGTCCCCCCTCCCCCCCAGCCACGGTCCTCCTCTGCGCGCCGAGGCCTCGAGCCTCCCCAACAATAGCGACCCGGCTCGGCACAGGGTGCTCGGCTCGTAATAACAATGGAAACAGAGTATGCAAATTAATTTTACGCAAAAACGTATAGACAGCTTAACATCAGACCTAGCTTAAAAAAATTCCAATTTTTCGTAGTATTTTTCATTGAAATTTTGTACGAATCGCTTGGGCAGGATCGGCTGCGGCCATAAGGGGCCATCGTCAAGAAATAAAAATTCTAACGCTAACGCGTTAAACGGCCCCCTAGGTTTTAACAGTTATTTAAGAATGAGAAAGACTTAGATAATATTAATTAAGAACGCTGTCTGAAAACTAAACCATAAATTTCCTCCGCCCTACATATGCCACTCATAATGTTGCCTGGCCTGACAGGTATCAAACGCTGCCGCATACAATCACCATAAAAAATTGAAATATAAAGTTATATTGTTTGAATTATACAATACAGAAAGAAAGGAGAAGCAGCTGGAAGTGATGCACTGCAAGGGGTATCGACACAGATCTGCTGTGCACTGTGCGATAGCAGCGCCATCTCTTTGTAGTGTCGCGTATTAACACTGCGTTTGGGATTGGAAGAGCTGGAGCTGCAGGCTGCAGGCTGGAGCAGTTATTTGCAGCGAGCACAGTAGGCCTCGTAAAGCCTCGTACAGCCTAATCGAACAAGTGTTTTATAGATCGTGAGGTTTTAGGATTGGAATTGTTCATTGAATTCTCAGAAGAAGTTGCAAATTGTATGTTGGAAAGAGTTTTCATGATAACTTTGATGTGGAGGTTAATTATTTTCATGCTGATTAGTCTTTTGTCGTAAATTTTGTGGAAGTAAACATTATATTTTGAAATTCTTTAAAAGCCATCGTATTTTCAATGCATTCGGAAAGGTAAGAATCTTTCAGCTAGTGGAATAGTTTTGGACATAACGAAAAGTATCAAGAAGGTACTTTCAGTGTTTTTCATTGTAAAATACTGCATGTCTTGTCTGTTGTCAGGTTGAGGCAACTGTTTTTTCTTTGATTTTGTCGAAGAAACTGAAGGTTATGTCACTGAAGAAACTTTCAAGTAATGATGTATGGATCAAATATTGTTATATATAAAGGTATTACGTTACATTTTTATTTAGTTTTTATGGTTATGTGTGCTTTTAATTTATATTTGTTTCAGCTTGTTGTTCAGTCGTAACAAATGGAATATAATAAAATACAGATGTTTTTGGAGTATAGTTTACAAGTTTATTGGAGTGTAAGATATGAACTCAAAATATTTCAAACTTTAATTTCATCTTTATTTTTAGTATCACCCCATTTGGAAAGTGGTCAAGGAAAACCCTAGCTTTTTTGTTTGGGAAAAACACTTGACCAGTGATACTGATAAGTACATATAATTTGGTGCGATGGAACTTGTATGCCTCTTTTGGTTACATTAATTGGCATTTACAACTTGTAAGTGTTAGAGAGATGCCTCTTTTGTTTACATGGTTTGGCATTTATAATGAAGTATGTGCTTGTTCACATTACCCTCTTTTTTAAATACATGGTGGGGTTTGGAAAAGATTGTTATGTTTATTGTGTGTGAGGTAATGGTCATTTGTGAAACTCTTTAAAGTTAAAGCTCTTCTTTGTGAAACGTTCACTAACATTTGTTATATTTGTTATGATAAATTACACGAGTTAATACGTTGAATTTTTGTTGGTTGAAGGTTCAGTTTCTTGAAGTGAAATGCCTCAAATTAAAGTGCCTTGTGTCTTTGAAGTACTGAGGCTTGCCTAAAACAAATATAATTGTAATTAAAATGGCAATGGGAACTATTCTCTTACTTAAATGAAAACATACTTACTTTGTGGTTGATGGCCATGAATAATTTATTGGACTGATTAGAGGCAGCGTGTAAGATTATGATCCCAGGTGATATAATGATCATGAATGATATTTGTCATGATAGATTATACGGGTTAACACGTTGAATTTCTTTTGGTTGAAGGTAAAGTTTCTTGAAGTGAAATGCCTCAAATTAAAGTGCCTTGCTATCTTGAAGTACTGTAGATGTCTACAACAAATAAAATTGTAATTAAAATGGCAATGCAAGTACTATTCTTTTACTGAAATTAATACTTACTTAACTTGTGGTTGATGGCTATGAACAATTAATTGGAATTATTAAATGCAGGTCCTGAGGTTATGTTCTTAGGTGATAAAATGATAATGAATGATTAAATTGAAATGTGAGGCAGGGTCAGTTCCTCGCAATGTACCCTTAATGTGCTGGGCAATGCCAAGTGCTCACAAGGCACTGCACGAGGTGGATCAGGTCTCAAGATATGTATCCAAGTGATAAAATGATCATGAATGATTAAATTGAAATGTGAGGCAGGGTCAGTTCCTCGCAATGCACCCTTAATGTGCTGGGCAATGCCAAGTGCTCACAAGGCACTGCACGAGGTGGATCAGGTCTCAAGATATGTATCCAAGTGATAAAATGATCATGAATGATTAAATTGAAATATGAGGCAGGGTCAGTTCCTCGCAATGCACCCTTATTTTGCTGGGCAATGCCAGCAGCAGGTGCTCACAAGGCACTGCATGAGGTGGATCAGGTCTCAGGATATGAATCCAGGTGATAAAATGATCCTGAATTATTAAATTGTAATGTGAGGGAGGGTTAGTTCCTTGCAATGCACCTCTATTTTTTTTTTCAGATTTATTAATGTTTTGGCATGCTTTCATATGAAGGTGGGTCAGTCCTTCTGTGCCACCCCAATGATTTTTTTTGTTGTTAATCTTTAATCTTTTGGCACTATATTTCACTTTTAATTTGCATGCTATCCATGAAGGTGGGTCAATCCTTCTGTGCCACCCCAATGATTTTTTGTTGTTGTTAATCTTTAATCTTTTGGCACTATATTTCACTTTTAATTTGCATGCTAACCATGAAGGTGGGTCAATCCTTCTGTGCCACCCCAATGATTTTTTGTTGTTGTTAATCTTTAATCTTTTGGCACTATATTTCACATTTAATTTGCATGCTATCATATGAAGGTGGGTCAATCCTTCTGTGCCACCCCAATGATTTTTTGTTGTTGTTAATCTTTAATCTTTTGGCACTATATTATATCAAGGTGGGTCAGTCCTTGTGTGTCACCCCAATAATTTTTTCATAATATATTAATCTTTTGACACTGTTCTTATTTTTTTTGCATTTCATTTTCATTGATAAGATTACATTGCTTATTTGTTTACATACCTAATTCAATCCAAATTGGTTTATGATCACTTGTCACACTTTCAAAAATGTCAGCATTGTTCAGTGTGTTTGTTGAAAAACATAAATCTATGAGAGAGCTGTGATCTGTTGATACTTTAGTTGCATCTAATAGCATAGAGCAGTTGGCTTCTGTCATGAAGCTTTTTAAATTTGTATAATTAGGATCTGATACCTGATACTTTATGTTGAAATCTCCCATAATAGTGATGTCATATATATGATTTTCTAATGATTTTGTTATTGCTTGTTGCAGTTGCTGTTTCAGTACATTCCATGCTGTCTTTGGAGACTTATAGACCATTATAACTGTTTTGCTGAACATTGTTAATGCGACAACAGTTGAATGATTGGTACCTGAAATTGATTCATTCTGAAACAGAATATTCACATGAGGTAAGAGATAATTTTTTACGTATACTAAAGTTCCAAAAGCTTTTCTCTTTGGAGATTTGCAGTCTGTTCTAGAAATAATAGTAAAATTATTTATGTCATATTTGTCCTCAGGTTTTGACCAAGTTTCAGCCAACATTATTATATCTGAGGCAATGAAAGTTGGGTCACAAGAAATATTCTCAAAATGAAGATTGAGGGACCGGACGTTATGAAACAAAACAACCGTATTGTCCTTGTTTTTGACGTCTTCTGGAAAGATCAGTGAAAATTGCAATTGAGCTTCATTTCTCATTCTAGTCATTTCTCTGAGTGACGGATCATTTTCAAGTGTAGCTCTGGCTGGCTTTTTATAGATTCCAGATAGATACAAACCTGAGAGAGATGTCACTCTACTGCAAGCAGTATACAGCAATTTGCGACTTAAAGTCTTATTAAGGAATACCAGTATGTTGTCATAAGTACAACTTTGAGAGCAGTGAATGGTTTGTGCATTACTTGGAAGCAAAGGAAGCTGATTTCTTGTTACCTGAATGTGAGTATTCTCATTGAGGGAGAAACTTCTACATATTCTTTGAATTGGAGTCCAATTTTTTTCTGTTATTCCATCTGCTTTTATGATGTTTTGAAGTCTCTGCCTGGTTTTCTCACCTGTACTTTCTTTTTCAAATTGGACATAAGCTCTTATAGGTATGCGTTCTCTGCTGTTTTTTTCACATAATTGGCCGTAAATGACTTTCTTCAGTATGCAGGGAGAACCATTTGAGATGCCATCTGGAACTGCAATATTATGAGAGACAATATATTTTGTTTCTACACATAATTTTAAAAGGTACTGCATATTTTGTGTTTTCTTGTGCTGTAACTTTTGCGCCTGAGACAACATGTATGTTATTGTTGCCCGTGATTTGGTTCCAGAGCATGAATCCAGTGCACGAGATACAATTTTTTCATTAGGCGAAACTGCCAGGAATAAATTGTTGAAGGCATCAACATCAGCATTGCAGTAGTACAATGTTGTCACCTTATCTATGATGGATGTGACATCAATCTGCAACATGTCAAGTTGACGGTTAGTGAACATTTCATCCTGTTCGTCCGTAGTTGTTCCAAGTGCTAAATTATTTAAAGCATTTGCAAAAGCTGCGTCGTCTCTCTGTCTCATGATTTCAGTCAGTTCAAACAGCTGAAAGAGGCGCCACAAATGAGGACCGAGCAATCTGCTGAAATCATCAGATGGTGTTTGGAATACGTAAGAACCAATAGGAGGCGGGAGCTGATTGAAATCACCCACAGTTATCACTGATACGCCACCAAATGGTTTGTTGTTCTCGAATATCTCCTGGAGTACGCTATTCATCGCCTGGAATTTATAAAAGCTGCACATGCTTATTTCATCGAGAATTATTAATTTTAGTTTGTGTAAAGTACAGGCCAAAGTATTTCTAGTATCTGAATTGAGCATTCTTCCAATACGTAATTTGTCTTTGACATTGAATCCAAAGCCAAATGCTGAATCAATAGTAGTGCCATTTATTCCAATGGCTGCCTTTCCTGTTGGAGCTACTGCTAAAATATTAATGTCCTCTGGTTTATTGCTGGGTTGATGTACCCAAAACCTTTCCAGAACTTGTTTGATGGCATTAATCAATGTACTTTTACCAACTCCTGCTCCTCCAGACAAGAAGTGGTAAAAAGGTTCTGATGGATTTGTTTTTACTAAATTAGTTAAATTCAACAAATATTTTCTTTGCTTTTCATTGAGAGATTTAATTAATGATAGAAATTCACTTTCAGGTAATATATTAGGGAGAGGAAACCGCATAGATTCAGCTGTAGAAATTATTTTTTCCGTATGAGGAATTTCTAATTGGAAGTCAGATGGAGTTTCGTTTAAGTCAAGTATTTTGAATTGAGGAGCGACAGTGCTTTCCTCCTCATTTTCTTCATCTTCCTCCAATAAGTCAACCTCTATATTGTCAAAGACACTGTCATACTTACAATAATTACTTCTGTTTGTTTGAATGACTTCTAGTTTCTCACCGAATTTCATTGGTAAATCGGAGTCTAGTAGAGATGGTTCTGTCCTCCAAGATGTGAACAGCATCAAATTTTCTCTCTGAAAGTTTAACTTGTCTTCTCCCTCTTTGTAATTTCTGAATTGAATGACAAGTCTTTTGTTTCTTTTTGTCAGAAATCCAGAATTGTTTTTTAGCTCGTAAACAGTTTTCTTGTTTGACTCGTCATCACAATTTTTTTCTGCAATAATTTCATCATCATTAATTTCCAAATCAATTTCAATTTCATCAGTACTTACATTTTTCTTGTGAGGATGAGTTTTTGAATACTTATACAAAGCAGCAAAGTCTGCCAAGCATGTAGATTCCAAAATGTCAGGTCTGTCTATGTAATGCTCAATCATTCCTGTTTCCTGTATATCTGTACTGTCAGGATCTGTTTCACAAATTTTTTCTAACTCTTTTTTACCTTTTTTCAGGAACACTCTTTGGTCTGGTGGACATGAATTAATGTAAATTGTCCCTATGCTTGATTTGGACATGGGAATGCCCAATACATGGAGAGCAATTTCTTGTGCTGAAATCTCACAGTTATTTAAAAAGGCGTTCACAATCTTTCGAAGTTTCTTTATGGTTGGTTCATCACCTTTTGCAACTCTATCAGCTACCTCTTTTAATAATTTAGACATGCCTTTTTGAGACTTAGAAACATACGAAACAATATATTTTACACATCCATATGGTGACACTACCAACTGGATGTCCATGTGAGCTTCCCATAATATAAGCATCTCTCTGTTATAGGCATTTACCCTCCTTTCATTTAAGTTACGCCCCAAAAATACAGTTGGTCTTTTTAGTTTTGACCTTAAAGCCTGAATGTATGACTGCTCATCAACATTTAGGTAAGCTAAGTATTCATCAAAAGAACAGTCCTCATGATTACTAGCAATAATTTCGGTTTGTTCTTTAATTTCAGACCATAATTTTCTTGCTGTCAATTTTTCCTGCTCATCCATATCATTTGACAAAGGTAATAGAATTTTGTTCTTTCTCATAGGAGGAAGAGGGTAATTAAATCTACAAGAGGTGTTACCTTTTGCATTTTTCTTACAAGTTCTTGTACATCTGTGAAACTGCAAGTTCATTAGTTCTCCTAATGTTTCATCTTTTTTGCAGGTGACAAAACTGTCAATGAACTCTTCACATTTTCTGTATGACTCAGGGTCCTGGGGATCAAATTCTGGTGCATCTTTCAACCAGACAATGCAATGAAAATGAAGTGAACCTGTATAAAAAGTATAAATGTTTACAACATTGTGCATAATTTTTCCACAAGTATGGAATTCAATATTTGTACATACCTCTGAACTGTAACTCTATTCTGAAGAAATCATTGTCAACTTCATAAGGATGGAATGGTCCATTTTTATCCCTGTATAAATTTCTGAATGCGTCAAATCTGTTGACTATATATCTTGCCACTGTAATTGGGTCTTTACGAATGAGATCCATTTTCTCTCTGGAGGGTAAGTTCTGAGCCTGTTCCTCAGTGATTGTTTCATTATTTAAAGTTTTATACAAGCAAACTAAAAGTGGATTCCATCTCGTTTCAGCTGCAGAAAATGTCATGAAAATGGATGGAGAACCAAACTGTCTAAGCATTGCCATAACTTTTTTTTGTTTTCCTTGCCAAAATGCTGGTGAGGAACGATCAGTGGCTACAATTTTATAACCATCATTATGTTGAATAATGGAAGACAAATTGTCGTCATTTAGAATTTGTGATACAGTCACTGCATTTGTCTTTACTTTTTTCCTTAAATTTATGTTGACTCTACTTTTTAATTTGTGAATTCTACTTTTACAGAAGTTCATCATTACTTTGGGAATGTTTGTTGCAACCCGTCTATCATGATGTCTGGCCTCTGCTTTAGCCATTTCTACGGGAGTATACTTTACCTTGAAAATTCTTTGCTTTCCTCCATATACGGTTGGAAAAGCTAAGACATCCATGTCCTCATCTAAAGTGAGAGATAAAGGCATGTTACCTTCTCCAGGTGCAATTTTAACACCGGAATCTGCCACAAAGCCACTGGTCAACAAAGTTTCCTGTTGATCTGTCAAGTCATCGATTTCATCTGCTTGTTCTGTTGATTCATCTGTATTGCTAGTAGAAATTAAATCAGTAGCTGAATTATTAGTTTCATCATAAAATTGCTGTAACCAACTTTCATTAAGAGTTATATTATGTTGTTTATACAGGTCAGTATTCACCAAATACCTTGCTGCATTAAATACCTTTTCTGGTCTTACATTTTCAAAAGCATAAGGAGTTTTATCACTCATTCTCCTCATTAGCTGAACCAGAAGTGTATCATCTTCTGAGTCCATCCTAGGTAAACAGGTTACTGTTTTATTGATGTCAATTGGAACATTTACACAGTTACCTTTCAGGCCTAATTGTTTCTGATAGCCTAGTTCTCTTATTTGCATGAATGGGATTCGTGCAGATACTAATCTTTCTTCTAAAGTAGTAAGACCTGTCAATTCTTGTGGCAAAGGATCAAAAACTAAACCATTTGTGGCAGCAAAGTGAGGTACTTTACCCTTTTTTATGTGGTTGGCACAAGTTGAACATACATTACCACTCTCATTTTCTCCAAGGTGTTGTCTGTAAGTGCACACATCTGTAATACTTAAAGTATGATCAATTTTTAAACTAAGTTCGCTTACAGTGGATTTTTTAAAGAAAAGTTGAGCACAACAGGTACATATGATAGTAGGCATTTCTTTCTTTTGTTCGTTAAACCTTTCATGCAAACAAATTTTTGTTTTTTTACTACTATGGTACATGTGTTGATAATTTGATTTTCTTTTAGCTCCCTGTGGAGTATGATATGAAGTCTTTGCATTTTCTAGTACCTTATTATGATAATCTTCATCAATTTGGTACTTTTCTCTCATCTTTTTTCTCATTTTAGAACTGTGAACCTCTCTGAATACCTCATCAGTTTGGTATTTTTCTCTATTTTGACTTATTTTAGACTCTCTTACGTCAACATTGGTTTTATACCTGTTAGACATTTGTAGAACATTTTTTACCTTCATTTCTTCAGTTCTTTCATACTTTGGTTCAGATGATTGTATTCTAAGGTCATATATTTTATTAACTAGATCAGTAGTTGAAGCGGGTATTGTTTCTGATTCAACTTTTTGCTTCTGAATATTTGATTGCAAGTTATTTTTCTTAAGCTTTTTGGCATTACTTTTATTTTTTTTAGCATTTCTAGCTAATTCAAGCTGGGAAACTCTCTTAGTACTATCATTTTTACTAGGACAACAATCTATTTGTGCATTTGTACTCACATTTGTGACATTACCAACAAATATTGGAATTATAGTAAATTGACATGAAGCACATTGCACTGTATTATTTGTAGGCAAACATGAGGTGCATTTAAACAAATTTTTTAAATGTAGTACTAAGTTGTTTATGTTTGTGAAGCTCATTAAGACAGCTGTACCATTTTGGCCATCAGTTAAGCCATTCTTACCTCTCTTATGTGAGTCAAATAGGAAATACTCATCCACAATTTTCATTATGGCTACACATTGTAGTTTGCAGGTAAATACTCCGTAGTTGAAGTTGTGAAGAAAACAGAGGACTGCATCGTCAATGCAGTAGTTCACCATTCCAAAATTGACTGTTGCAATGTTGTTCATAGACGTTCCATAATATTCATTGTTAACATCTGCCTGAAATTTAATCTATACAGAAAATGAAACAAAAAATTATTTCTTGTCAGTTTAATTATTGCGTGAGAAAAAGTTTACTTCTATAGCTTACCTCATTTTCGGGAAACATGACACAGGAATACAATTCATCTGGTCTTAAATATATTATATTGGAATAGCTGGTGGGTAATATTTCATAAGAATGCTCAAACAATTTGTTGCCAGCCATTAAACATTCATCAACGTTTAGGGATGTCCACAGGTTAGGATTCAACACATGAGCTTTACAGAGTGCTGCAACAGCATTAGCAGAGCATTGCCTACCACCATACCTAGGAAATCTAACACAATCAGACTGGTCGAAAGTTCCACTCAAAACACGCATGGTGCAGATATATGCAACTTTAAACCAGAAAAACACGGCGAATGTAAGGGGAAGCCCAAACAATTCACAAAAGTGTGGTACATGCCTCACAAAAGTTGATCTACTTTTAAAAAAAAGTCATATTAACCTGATATATTTTTCTGTAGCTTATGTGTACATGATCAATATGTAATACAATTAGAAGTTTTTATCATAATTCACAAATTAAACCAGGAAGCTAAATTAACCATGAGAATCCTTTATTTCGTGTCTAATTTGTTAAATGACGTTGGTAGCAGTGTTCGAAGCTCCGCCCACATTTTAAAGAAAATTATTGGAAGGCGGAATTACAGTCCCCGACAACAATCGGGAGACTAAATCGAACTACCAGGCAAGAATTAAAGGGTTCTAGTTTCAAATTTGCCGAACACTTACCATTAAATGAAATAGAAATTTAAAATATTAGGTCAAAACTCTCTGTGAGAGCCCAAATCCTGAATTTTATCCGTCTCATATTTAAGACACAAACATGGCGCTGAGCGGGCCAGCTATAAACAACACCAGCTTGGTGTCCACTCAAACCAACACAAAATATATTTTGCTAGTCTTAGATTAAGTAACTAGGTAAAATGATGTTGCAGGCCTTTAGTAAACAACGGTGCAAGCTTCCACGCATTAACACGGAACTCACGAGTTGTCCGATTTGTATCTTTCAGTGAAAACATGAATTGAGGATTTACTCTGAGGTTGGCAGTATTGTCACAAGCCCCGCCCACGGCGAAATTACAGTCCCAGCCAACAATCAAGAGCCGCGGCGGCTAGCTAGTGGTCACGTTTGAAAGTCTCCTGGTGGTGAACCCTTTTACATGGCGTGAATCTGAAACGATTCTGACGTGGCCACTCCTCGCGTTGACACTTTTGGATATCGAGGTACAAAGCAACAGGCGGACGTTTTTATTGGCTGGATTTTCGCGCGAAACATTTCTATTGGGCAGAGCATTTTGGAGGGTGTCGATTTTGGCTCGGCACAGGGTGCTCGGCTCGCAATTACCATAGAAACTAAGGATGCAAACTAGTTTTATGCAAAAACCGCACAGAGAGTTGGGCATCAAACCTATCTCAAAAAAATTCTAATTTTTCGTACTATTTTTCATTGAAATTTTGTACGAATCGCTTGGGCACGATCGGCTGCGTCCATAAGGGGCCATCGTCAAGAATAAAAAAACTCACGGGCGTGAGCAATAGGCCCCCCTAACGGGGGCCTAAAAATAAGAAACTCACGGGCGTGAGCAATAGGCTCCCCTAACGGGGGCCTAAAAACTCACGGGCGTGAGCAATAGGCACCCCTAACGGGGGCCTAAAAAATGAGGAGAGAGAGAGAGAGAGAGAGAGAGAGAGAGAGAGAGAGAGAGAGAGAGAGAGAGAGAGAGAGAGAGCGCAAGCGCAATATCCCGTAGTCAGCGCGGCGTGGCAGTCAGCAGCACGGACAGGCATGCAGCGGCACCGCGGCGGTCGGACCGCCCGGGAGGTAGGCAACCCCCCGGACGACGTGCCGCCGGGTTGCATAGCCGCCGGGCGCGCAGCGTAGGCGCACTGCCAGCAGCGGCGCTCACTGATCCACGACCACAGTTATCATGCGGGAGGGGAGGGACCCGGACCCGGACGCTCCCGAAAACGACAGGTGTGAGCAGAATAGAGCTATGGCTCGGCCCATGCATCTCACTCCCACTTGTCGTATTCGAAAGCGTCCGGGTCTTCTAACCCGCCCGGATCAAAACTCAGCCTCTGACTCACCCGGCTAATAGGGCGGTCTGCCGCGAAAATGACACAGGTGGAGTCGAGCCGTATCGGCGGCGTCCACCACTCCGCGGCTCCCTCCCTCGCTCCTCCATGCTCTTATAATTCTCCCAAATGAACGCGGTGCGGTTGATAACGTCTGCATCGCTATTACTTTATCGGGTTTGCCCATGGAAAAGTGAAAATGTTATTGGATAACGAGTGTCGTTTGGTTTGCGCAAAGTATGTACGCACGCAAGCACGCAGCGCAGCAAGGCCCCGGGGCGGGGTGTATATAGACCCAGCACCGCCACACCGCGCAAGCAGCAGCAGTAGCAGCAGCAGCAGCAGCAGCAGCAGCGGGTAGATATGCGAGCCGCAGGCGGCAGGCGGGCGGTCCAGCAGGAGACGGCCGGCAGGCCCATTATCCGGACATTTTGCACTAAAACGGTACGCCATTTTTCCATATCGACTTATAAAGCGTTCGACAAAGAAAAAAGAGAAAAAAATGGGAGGCCTGCTTGAGTGTTTATAAAAGAAAGGAAATAAAAAATAATGATTAATAAAAAGCAGGCTGATTCATTTGTATCATCTGCCAAAAAGGACTTCGTGACGGACGCAATACACGCGGGTGGATTAACTATGGCAAATTTCCGCAATAAAGGGTGCGGACGACATTCGTGCTGTTGGCGGCGGTGGCGGCGGTGGCGGTGGCGGTGGCGGCGGGCGGGAGTCGAACCTGACACCTGGCCATCGCAGCGCTCCAGGCGCTCTGTGAGTAGTGGCCAGGCTCCGCCGGGCTTGGTCCGGCCCGCCCCGCCCCGGCCCGCCCCGGCCCGGGCAGCCGAGTAGCAGGCATTCCTAGCAAATCACTGTCATCACGCGTCCGGCCGCTGCACGCCACCGCGCGGCGCCACGCTCCGCCACGCCCCAGGCCTGCGCCCCAGCACGCAGCCCAGCTGGCACCCGCGCAGCAGGGGCGTAACGCCACGGGTGGCGGGGCGGGGCGGGGCGAGGCGCGGGGCTCGCGGGATGTAGCGCGCGGCGCAGGGGGAGGTGTTCTGCCGTCCGATTCCGAAGCGATCGCTCTCGCACCACCACCATCCTCGTCGCACCCATGGGGGTGCCCAATGTTGGGGATGGTACGTGGTACGGCCCCCCATGAGTACGACAAGGATGGAGGAGAGCGGTCTTCAGAATCAGATGTGTGTGTGTGTGTGTGTGTCAGCAGCGCAGCGCGGCGACCGCTTCACATCAAGAAGAGCATCATCGCAAACAACGCGGAAAACGGCCTCGGCGCCGCCGCCGCGCACCATCAAAATCACGGGTGTAAAAGGTTGCGAGACACGCGGATCGCGAGCCGTTTTGATAAAATGAAAATGAGCTCCTCTCGTGAGGCGGGCAGTGAGGGGGAGTGCGTGCGGCCCCGGAGCCCCCTTCAGGATCCCGCTCTAGGAGCTCGCGCAGGGAGTGAGTTAACACGGCCGCCTGATGAGATGCTCCCCGCCCGGGACCCACCCGGGACCCGCCCGGCCCCGCGCAGGATCGCCTCGAGTCGACCGGCCGGCCGCCGGGTGGGACCCCCTCCTGACAGTTTACATGTCAGCTCGGACGACGCGCCGCAAGGAAAATCGGATGCAAACACGGAAGGTTCAAAGGATTTTTCGTCGAGAGAAAAACAAAATACACGTGATACAGTTATGTAATTCGGCTGAAGGGGGCTGAGCGCGCAGCTGGGGCTGGGGGGCCCGCGGGGTTCACATCCTATGCGACGGTCCCCGGCAGCAGCGCGGTCTCCCGGCCCGGCCACGACAATAAGTCACGCCGCCCAGGCATTTATACCACAACAGCGTCGTAGATACTCCAGATTTACGCATACAATCCCCCTCAGCTATTTATGGGTTAATCAAAGGTTCTAGATGGGTACTTAGGTTACCTTCTTGCGTTTATCATGTTATATTATTATTGCAATCTCTCCAAAGATACGCTATGGGGCCGATATCCCGCTGCAAGAGTAGCGCGCATGCATGGCATATGAGAGAAGGGGAAAAAATGAAAACCTTGAGAGGGATACGGACGGAAGAAAACATAAAACAAGGGCCAAATAGAACACAAAATGAATTTTGTGATAAGTATGGAACTCGTTCTTTACATAATTATGTGCTACAGAGGTAGGAGTGTAAAACATGATGTGAGTCGAGTGAAGACATTTTCATCTCAGATTTCATCACCGTTCGTGTGTGCAGGGGAAGTTTTTCCCGGGACACTCGCCCTTGCTCGTCTCGGGTGCTCGGGCCTTCTTCGGCCCTCCCGCTCGGGTCCGATTGTTAGGGCGCATAGAGGAGCGCGCGAGCTGGCGCGAGCCGACTCGGGCTAGGACTAGACTCGGGGACTTAGAATGAAAACTCGCACAAAATTTGTTAAGAGTTCTCAAAATAATACTATTAAACGTTAAAAAAGGTTCATTGCTGCAATGCAGAAGAAGGCTTCAAGCTGAGATCAGCGCAAGTTTCATGTCTGTGGGTATTGTGCTTGATGAGATTGAAAACTCCACTCATATAGTTGGGTTATGGGACTTAGAATGAAAACACGCAAAATTTGTTAAGTGTTCTCAAAATAATACTATTAAACTTGAAAAATAGTTCATTGTTGGAATAATGACCAGCGTTTCCAGTTTAGAATGGTATAACTATTATGCCTGTAGGTATTGTGAGATCTGAGATGAAAGTGTGGACAGTTAAGCGTTACACCCGACTGAGAACAATACTCGTTCTTTTCACCACTCAGGAGAGAGGTGGTGGTAAAGAACGAGTAAAAAGGGGAATGAAAGCATTTCAATAACTTTTAATAGTTATTGATTGCACGCCAAATAATCTAGCCATTATTTGGCAAATGACACGGCCGGGCTGGGCCGGGGCTGGGCTGGACAGCGCCACCCAGTACGCAAAGGCGGTCGGGTTGGCTCTGCTATCGCCCCCTGCGATCTTGATAGCCACCCCGCGAGTCGCACAAAGTGATGCATTCGGAGCGGACGGACGGCAGCAGTGCAGCCCTCTGCGAGCCGCCGGCGGCAGCAGAGGCAGCCCCCTCGGGCGGGATTCGCAAATTACGCTCGAATGAGACGAGGACGCGTCCCCAGCCATGCCCCGGCCGCCACGGCACAGCGTCGTGCGGCGACATCGACGTCGCTTCATCGTGACACTCACGGCGTCGGTTTCGATTCGACATCGCGGATCGATGCGGACGAACGAGGGCAAGCAGCGCAAGGGGAGCGGAACAAAACCACCGTGCTAGGGCGACGCCATAAAAAAATATATATATATGTATAAAGCGGACAGCAAAGATGTGATGACTCCCTGAGGTGGAAACAGAAACGAGACGGCCCCCGCCATTTTATAAAGTGAAACAGTGTAGGTCGACTAATAGTTGCGGTAATTATCCAACGTGTGGCTTGCGTGTGCCGCCCCGCCGCGCCGCGCCACGCCCCACCCCGCCCCGCCCCGCCCCACCCCACCCCAGCTCAGTCCCGATCCTCCCACTCGCGAGGGGCGAGGGGCCACGCAGTGGAGCGAAGGCGGTGCGATTAGAAAGTTCCTTCGGTAGAAACAACGCCAACAACGCCAAAAATTGCTGAGAGGGACACGCTGCATGGAGGAAAAAAAAAATCTGCGCGTGCATGAGAGGGAGATATACTTCCTGCGTATTGTGTGTGTGTGTGTGTGTGTGTGTGTGTGTGTGTGTGTGTGTTTCCGGCCCTCCTCACGCTCTCTACTTTCCTTTTTTTTAAATTCTCTGTCCGTTTGTGTTTTGGTGTTATTTTATTTCCATTTCACATCTCTAGCTTTTCTCCGCTGCTTCCATGGCGCGGGCGGCGGCAGCGGCACGCACGCCTTCCTACCTCTGGGTCAGACAAGAGTCCTCTTTCCCTCTCTTCCGCAATGTCTCTGGCAACAGCGAGGGAGAAACAACTCTGAATTCAGGTGTACAAATTATGCAAATTGTTGAATTTTTATTGAGTTTTTCTATTTTTTCTGAACTTTCCTGAATTACGAGGTGTACAAAAATTCCAGAGTTCCATTGTTTCCCCCTCGGGCAACAGTTTCCGCGCCCGTGAGTCAAGCGCAAGTGAAGAGTATAACTTTCGACAAATAAAACCCCCCATCCGTCCTTAATCTCCGCTGCTGGTGCTCGCATGAGGTACCACCGCAGGTACCACCGCAGGTACCACCGCAGGTACCGCCGGGTACTCACAGCCGTTGCCCACTGCGGCACCCGTCGCGAATCGTCTGACAGACAACGTGTCCCTCCACTCCCACATGTGGCCGACCCCAGCCGTAAAATGTCGCCGAGTTATGACTGTGTGCGCACTACACCACCAACACAGTCGCCCCCTCCCCTCCCTCCCGCCCCCAACACCTTTAATATTTTCATTTCAATTTTTTTTAAAGCCCCACCAATGAGTGAATGTATTTTGATTATTCTCCAACATATTTACTTCCACACAGCAAAGCAACGGATTGCGCCGGGAATCAGGCGTAACAGCGTGAATACACGCGGCTCGGGCAGTAAAAAAATAAATAATAAAAAAAAAATATCAACATTCTTAACAAATGCAGGCAGGCAGAATATATCAGCCTTAGGCCCTGCCTATTTGACGCACACGAAATGTCGTATTTCCACACCTTCCGTGTCGCTGGCCGCGCGGAGCGATTTAATGTTGTGGTTCTGCGACAAAACCTGTGTCCCCGACGAAATCTGATCATAGAAACAGCAGCAGCAGCAGCAGCATCGGCAGCCGCATCGGCAGCAGCGCCTTCATTTCCATAAATGACGACTCCGGCGACGTCCGATACGTGTTAAATCATCGCGCAAACTTTTACGACGACATTATGGGGAGAATAAATACCGCGCTAAAGCCGCGCGCGGCGCGCCGCCTTGTGCGTGGCCGACAATAATTACCGGCTGCCTGCATACAATCATTCTTCTTTCCATTTGTCTCTACTTTCTTTAACACCCCATCGCGCCCCGTTTCACATGGATATATATTCCGCTTTTGGTTTCGATGTAGGAAATAGCGGAGCTGGCAGCGTCGCCGCAGCAGGACCCGAGTACTGCCGGCGGGCCGTGTCTCTGAAATTTTAACACCTCGTAGTTCTCAAGATTCAAAATTATTAAAAAAAATAAAAAATTTAAAAAAACGAAATTTTTTCAAAAAAAAATTATAATTCACAAAAATGGAGAAAGTGTGTACACCAGAGTTCCTCGGCCATGTCTCTCGTGTCTAATGTTTGGTCAGCAGCAGCAGAAGAGGTTTGCCGCGGTGCGACAAGGACAACGAGTGGGAGGGAGAGAAACTTATCGTGGGGCGGGGTGGACGCGAGAGCGACGTAAGGTGAGACGAGAGAGAGAGAGAGAGAGAGAGAGAGAGAGAGAGAGAAAGAGAGAGAGAGAGAGAGAGAGAGAGAGAGAGAGAGAGAGAGAGAGAGAGAGAGAGAGAGAGAGAGAGAGAGAGAGAGAGAGAGAGAGACTTCCTCTGCGTCTCTCTCAAGGCGATGAGACCAGAGAGGGCAGAAGACGCACCGGGACCCTCTCGCTGGCCGCCCGCCAAGGAGACACGCGGGGCGCGCGGGGCTGGGCCGCGAGGCGAGGTCGCGGCGCCGCCGCCATAGGGTCACTGACAAAATAATAATTAGAAAGAAAAAATAAAGATTGAACGGAAAGTTTGAAATACTAGCGACCAAATATACATCGAACTAAGAAAGAAGTCGAGGGGGTAACGGGTAACAACTCTGACATTTTTGTACACCTCAAAATTCAGAAAAATTCAGAAAAATTCCGGAAAAATCAGAGAAATTCGAAAAATTCACAAAAATTCTCAAAAATTCTCAAAAATTTAGCTATAAATTAAGCAAAAAATAAATTAAAAAATCACAAATTTGTACACTAAAGTTCAGAGTTATTTTTCCCTAGAAAGAAGTATACGCAATATACGTAATGTCAATGAAACGAAATAAAAGATGGTAAGAGAAAAGAAAATTTTCTCAACGGAGTGTTTATTGTGAATGGCAAAAAGGGAGTCATTTCCCTAAAAATAAACCATTTGTGCAGTTCATATTAGGAAATGGGGACGCCGAGGCAGACCCTCGTCGTTAACTCTGGTACCGCGCCCGATACGCATTTAGGAAGCAGCTGTATCCCCCGCAGTTACCATCTCCATCGAACCTAAAACCAGAAAATAAAAGTTTTCTGTCGACGATACGGAACCGCGCGAGCGAGAGCAGGGCACCAGATTGACGGACTTTACTTTCGGAAACCACTCAAAGACCGGCGGCAGTCGTCGTGGGAGCAGCAGCAGCAGCCCCGCTGACCTGTCGCTGCGTCGAACCCTGTCGGTGTGCCCCGCCGACTTTCTAGGCGGAGCGAGCCGCGCGGCCCGCTCATTTCGGGAACTGGACGCGCGGCGGCCGAAGGCCCGGGACATTTTCCGCCTCTAACGATTCTGTTGCATCGGCGACCCCGGTGGTCTGCAACGGCGTCCCGTAATATCGATATCTGATTGCCTGATTGACAGGGCGGGGCGGGGCGGGGCAGGGCGGGGCAGGGCGGGGCGGGGCGCGGCGGAGCGGGGGCGCGGCTAGGCTATATCCCCGAGGGCCGCGCGGCGCGACGGTAATCGCCCAGCCAGCCCGCTCTGCCCCCAATTCATTTTCGGACCACACAAGCCTTTGCCTTCCTGACGAATCGAGCAAAATTCAATCTGGCGCGCGGCCGAGTGAAGTGCTTCTCCTCCTCCTCCTCCTCCTCCTCCTCCGGAGAACGAGCAAACGCTACAAATTTCCAGCGAGCCGCGCTCGCGCGCTCGCGCAGCCGCTGCAGCCGCCAGCCACACACTAACGCGCCTCGACAAATTGCTCCACATAAATCAATCAGAAGCGGGTCAGTTCAGTTGTTTGCGGCGGCCGCGCGGGACTGACTGACTGATCGCGTCGCGCCCCCCGTATAAAACAGCAGCGCTGAGCGCGACTCAGTCAGGGAGCCAGACGCGCGCTGCTGCGACCGACTGACTCGCGACTGTTGCGCGCGCGCGCCGCGTAAATGTCAGGCATCAGTCACACGCGTGTCACACGTGTGCGCCGCCCGCAGTGACCCCGCCGACGCTCCGCGCCACGCCACGCCACGCCACGCCGCCGACCTGTCCCCTCTCGCGCGGAATTTGAACGCACGACCTCTCTAAAATAGACTGTGGTGCAATAGACGCAAGGAACGATATGACAGTACGCCACACAGCGAATCATGCACGCCCACCTTTAGAAAAGTAAAATGTTTTTAGGAAATCACCGTACTGCTCCCTCAAGGAAAGCCATAAAATCATGGTTGAGACAAGAATTTCACGCCTCTCATCCCTGAGATTTTGGTTAACGCAATCATGATATCGGTTCTACAAACCATGATTTTATGATTGTCCCCGAGGTGGTTGCTCCAACTTTTCAATGTCGAATATGCATAAAAAAATGTAGGCCACTTCCTAACGTAAATTTCGAGTTTTGTTTTCTCCGCGCTGCGCAGAAAGGCTTCGAGGGTGCTTGGGAGATGGTGGTCGCGGAGTATTTCACATGACCTCTGTCACGCGGGAAACTTCCGACCTGCTAATCACTGAAACCGCGAGCCGCATGTGAATACTGGAGCAGTCTGAGCAGCGGCGGTAGCGCCAGGCAGGCAGGGGGGCAGACTCCGGGCGGGGCGGGTGTGGGCAGACACGCCAACACGCCGGTCACGAGTTCGATAATAACACTCCCAGCTGCGGAGGGCGGGAGCCTCGGCGGGAGCAGGCCGGCCGCTACTAGGAGCCCCCGCCCGGAGCCGCCCGGAGCCGCCCGGAGCCGCCCGGAGCCCCCGTGATCCGCCTATCAGTCCAGGAGGGAAACGCGGAATTGGAAGTGTTGAAGGAGGGGCAGGCGGTGGAGGCGGGCGGCCGCGAGAGAGAGAAAGAGAGAGGGAGGGAGAGAGAGCGAAAGAGAGAGCGGAGAGAGAGGGCGGCGTACAGCAGCAGTAGAATGCCCGGCTGTTTGTTCGGTCAAACGGGAGCCGAGGCGGTAGTCCGTCACTCGGCCGGTCTAATTATCAGGTCGGAGGGCTTCACGTACACACACAGCAGCGTCAGACGGCCAATTAGGACTAGGATATAGGGCCATTGATAAAGATTCCACGAGCATTTATTTATTTCTTTTAGGAATAGGTGAAAAAAAGGGGCGATGTTCCGATTGATTGCACGGCCTCGGTCGAAATTAAAAAAGGCGATTTACGAACACTGTTAAAACCTTGCGAAGCAATGCTTTGTAAGCTGCGAAGCATTTGGCAGCTTTGTATTACAAAGCATTTCCTTCGTAGCTTACAAACAAAATGCTTCGTAAGGGCACGAATGCTTTGAAATACAAAGCAGCAAAATTCTTTGCAAGCTTACAAAGCATTTGCTTTGTAAGGTTCTAACAGTGAAGAAACATGGCTTTTTCCGATACATTCAACATTTTCCTAGGTAAAAATGAACATGAAGCAAAGGGAAAGCGACAGATAATTTACGTCCAACGAATTGTTTCAGCTTACTACTAAATGTTCCCATCGGTACGTTCTTTTTTGTGAACATATAAGGCGTGTAAAATGACACCTTCAAAAAGAAAAAAAAATACTAGATGGCTCACCGGTTTTTCAAGCATCAATTACACGGAAGGAGAAACATTAGGCCGCTGCACGCGGGGGTAGGAGACATTTCGTCCGCAGAAAACGCAGAACACCTCCCCGCGCCGCGCTGCCCGCCTGAAATTACCCGGCGCGTCCAGCTCAGCTCCTCCCGTTCCGTGTGGCTGTGCGAGGCCCATCCGAGACGACCAGAGAACATGTCCCATTTGAGAGCTCGCCAGGGAAATGGCATTATTAGTGTTCCCTGGAACCGCGAGGACGATGCGGCGGCGAGGCGCGGTGAGGCGGCCGCCCGGTTCACGCGAGGCTCACCGGCACAGAAACGTTTTACGGGTGCGATAGTTAGGGCAAATGAATTAGAGCCTAAACGACGCCGTTAATTACCCTGGGAATAAGGACAGCAGGGCGAGAGGAGAGGACGCCGCCAGCACTGTCGAAAGTTATTCGGAACATCATCAGATACAAAGTTGCCATATAGGTCTCTTGCTGCACGCAGTCGGTAAGATTAATTTTCCGGTGACTTCATCTTAAAACTAGACAAATAATGGGTCTCTGAGGACCCTCAGACTCATCCTTAAAATAAAAAGCAAAGCAGATAAGTTTTAAATCATTTTCAAGGCTAAATTATCGCTCTAGCTGACAGGAAAAAACAAATTCTTCAACTCCAGCAGCAACACTGGAAATATTGCAGATAAACGAAATATTTTTTCAAAAGTGTAACGACAGAGCCCGCATGCAGGCCAGCGCAGCCAAACACTTGCTGTAGGCGCATCTTCGACTCTCGAGCGCAGATCTAGGCGCTGCAACGCTGCACCCCGCCTGTGCGTCCAGCACACTTATTCCGAAGAGCGTTCTAATCGCTCTGCCTCACTCGCACCTACACGGCACACCACATCAGTGCGAGAGAGACAGCAGCAGAGCTGTTCGGAATAAGTCGGCAGGCCGGTACGAGCGTGGCGGCGGGACGCCTCGCACGCGACTCCCCGTTAATGCACCTGCCGCCTCGGGGATGGGCGGGGGAAGGGGGACGGGGCGGTCAAGCATGGGGCATCTCATAAGCAGAGAGAGAAGGTATGAGAGGGGGGGGGGGGGAGGGCTAGCGCAAAATAGCAGGGATACACACAAAGTTCATGCTACTCATGTTGCACGCGGTGCGTGCGAGGTGTGCGGTCCAGTCCTGCCCGGCCCGGTCCCCACACACAAACGGGCCTGCAGCGGGAGGCCATCAAACAGCTCCCCGTCTCTAATGGAACGCCCCGCCCCGCAGTCGATCGCGCTGCCCCGCCCCACCCCGCCCCGCCCCGCGCTGTCACCAGCCATCCATCAAACGGGCGGAGCAGGGGACACACGCGCTCCTCTGAAACGGAAATAATAATAATAATAATAATGATAATAATAACCAACGCGCGACTCACTCGCACCGCGGTATAAATCTCGCGCGCGCGGCAGCCGCGGCCCGGCCCGGCCAGGCAGTGCGTATATTCCAGTTGGCGTCGCTTGTCTCCGTTCATTGCATCGGCCTCCTCCCTCCTCCCCCGCACCACCTCCTGCAGGAGACTTCAGCCCCCGCCGGCCTGTACGTGGCGCACTCGCACAGAGAGAGAGAGAGAGAGAGAGAGAGAGAGAGAGAGAGAGAGAGAGAGAGAGAGAGAGAGAGAGAGAGAGAGAGAGAGAGAGAGAGTTGCGGCTTCTCGTCCCGCCCGCGAGCAGCGAGCAGCGCACGCTCGGCCCGGCCCGGCCCGCCCGCCGGACGACGATCCAGTATCTCGGCCGTACAATGCATGAGCTGCCCAATCCGAGCGATACGGAGCAGCTGCAGGTGCGCATGCGCGCGGGTGCGCGGGCCGGGCCCCGGCGGGGGCAGCTGCCGCCCTGCTGCCTCTCCACTAGAATAACATTAGCAGGCCTCGCTCGCCTCGCCGGCAACGCCAGGACCAGCATCGCGCGGCAACGAGGCAGGCAGCCCCGCCCCGAGGTGGAAACACTTACGCCCGCCTGCTGTACGTACGCCCACGAGCAGTGTTGACCACCTGGTTTCGCATAATACGGCGTATGATTGACACTAACGTGGTGCGGATGGAAAGCGCGTCCTTACGTATGGTTTCCGCAAACGATCGCCTACTGTTTTTACTGTAAAACTTCGAAAGTAAAAGCGCGCGCGCGCATGCGGGAGAGATGTTGCGGTTGGGTTCGCGGGTCTTTCTTTTATTTATTCCCACTACATCAAACAACGGCTCGCGGCCAACGAGCCTCAACAAATGCCTGTGCCCCTCGGGCGCAGCTCCGCCTCGCCCTACGCGGCCCCGCCCCGCCCTGCCCCGCCCCGCCCCGCCCCAGCCGGCCCCGCCACGGCGGCAACGCCCCGGGGCCGCCCGCAGCCTCCCACTAATCCGTGAATAATGACACCACTCGCGCCGCATCCGAGAAACGAGCGAAGAAAAGAAATGGATGGCAGAGACACCTCGCCACGCCACGAGTCTTGAAATGAACCTACCATGCGAGCGGGACGGCCGGGGTAGCCGCGCCTGAGCCCAGGGAAGGGAAAGGGGGCGTCAACCAGAGGGGGAAAGAACTCTAAGTTTTGGTGTCCACATTTTGTGAAGTCTACTGAATTTTCGTGAACTCTAGTGAATTTTCACTTAAATTTTCACAAAATTTATGAGAATTTTCCTGAATTTTCTTCCTAATTTTCCCGAATTTTTACGAATTTATGTGAGCTTTTTTCGAAATCTTTTGGGAATTTTTCTGAAGTTTCCTTTGATTACAAGGTGTACAAAAATTCCAGAGTTGTTCTCCACACTGGAGAACCGCCCCGGCCTCTAGGAGAATGACGTGCCTTTAGGCAGACCAGAGAGAATACAACCAAAGATGCTTCAAAGTACAATTGTGACTGATGCATTGAAAATCACAATCATATCATGGGACCGTTCTAACTTATTCGAAATAAAGAGGGAAATCCGAGGAAAAATCGTGTAGCGCACTGCAACTCATGCCAAACATCGGGATTGAATGAACGACTACATGGGCTGTACGAACATGTGAAAATCAACATCAACAACAACAAATCAGCGGGGAAACGTCACCCGCCTCGCCTCACCTCAAGTCCTCCCCGCAGCTCAGCGGGATGGAGGCGCGAGGTACCCGGGTCCTCCCCCCAGCGCCACGGGCAACGCTCCTGCCCGGGCGGACCTAGACATCCATCACCAGGAGGCGCGACCCGTCCGGGACCCCGTCAGAGGACCCCTCGCCGGCCCATCCCCGCGGGCGCAGCGCGGGCGTGCGCGGGCGTGTGCTCGAGAGAGAGAGAGAGAGAGAGAGAGAGAGAGAGAGAGAGAGAGAGAGAGAGAGAGAGAGAGAGAGAGAGAGAGAGAGAGAGAGAGAGGGCGGCCTGACTGGCCTAATGGTGGTCGCGGCGCAGTCAGTCGGCCCATACAAGGACCACCGCAGCACTATTACATTACTCGCGGCCCTCGTACGAATCAAAAAGCGCTTGGTGCATCTCTCACACACACGCCGCCCGCCCAAAACTCTAACAAAAAACAAAACAACAACAACAACAACTATATATTCCTAAAACACAAATGGCTTCTTAATTTTTTTCTGCGCATTATTCGAAAATCAATAGTAGTAATCAATAGTCCTGCAAAAATCGGTGTACGCCTGCATTTCGCTTGTAAAATTTTGGACACTGTTTCTCATTTTGATTTATCTTAACAAATTAAACCTGAAAGCCCCCTGAAAGCCTTTTTGCCACCAGTAAGAGACAGCTTTGGAACGTGCGTCCAGAGAATAGAGTCGTAGTAGTATAAGTGAAGGCTCGGGTTTCTATTTTCACACGGCGATTAAAACCTAATTAATACACTTTAAGCGTGGGGCCAAAGACTTCAGACTGGACGAAGAAAAAGAAAAAAATAGTTTTACTCCTCCGCAAACGACACGCAAAAAGAAAAAAAATAGCTCTGCTAAACTCAGATTACAAAAATTAGCACTACGGCTAAACACTTAAGCCCGCGGAAAAATAAATAGCAGGATAGCTAGAATATTAGCATTGTTCACTGATAATCCAAGTGTTCAACCCTTCAACACTTTAAAGTGTTCAAATACCATTTAAACATAAAAATGAGTTCAACAGAGTTGTTGTACACTTACAAGTGTTCAACTCAGAAGTTGTGCACTTAAAAGTGTTCAACTCCCCAGTTACACACTTCCTTAGCTTGGACGCACTGTATCGGGGAAGTGTGCAACTGGGGAGTTGAACACTTAAAAGTGCACAACTTCTGAGTTGAACTCTTTTAAGAGCACAACAACTCTGTTCAACACTTTAATTTGTTTAAATGGTATTTTGAACACTTAAAAGTGTTGAAGGGTTGAACACTTGGTTTATCAGTGTAGCTTAAAAATTAGCTAAAAGCTACAGCTAAAAAATTAAAACACCTGCTTCTTTTTTTTTCTTTTTTTTTTTCAAACGAGTTATTTTTTTTTATGTTTTTTTTATGGCATTTGAAACTTAAACTTCATTTTTGAGGTAAGATAAAATTTCCTGTTCTGAGGTTTAGGGCCGCGGTGGTGGCGCCAGCAGCCCAAGGGATCCTTCACTCAAAAAAAAAAAAATAAGTGTACACCCTATAAAACAAAAACATACACAAAACAGGAAAAAAAAATATAAGAAAACAATCCGAAAAAAAATCACGAAATAAAATCAAGATTTTTTAAATCAGTAAAAGTCAAGGAAAATCACACACACACACACACAAAATCGGTGTACGCTTGAATTCATAGTGAAGGACCCCTCCTCAGGGCAGCCTTCTCAGCCGGGGCGCGGGGGCGCCGGGTCGGGGGACGCCGGGCCGGGGGCCCCCTACGGGAGTGGGAGGAGAGACAAGGCGGCCAGAGTGATCCATCACGCGCAGTAGCAGCTTTCTGCCCCCGAGCCTCGCGAGCCCCCCGCGGGGCCTGCGCGCCGGGGCCGGGGCCGAGCAGGGGCCAAGGGGCACACGGTCCTGCCGGCCCGGCCCCGGCCCTGGCCCCGGCGCACCACACGACCGTCTTTTGTTTCCCTCAGTAGATAGGTACGGCCGTACGGCCCCGCCACCGACCTCGTCAACGTCTACCACGTCTACGCTGATACAAAGCGTGAAGCTACGACTCAGTCAAGTACATCGAGACCAAGGAAGTCGAGTCTTTCGGTCCCTACATACAGGCGCCGCGGAGACTTGGACGCACTACGAGCCCCGAGAGCGAGGAAGCCCATTAAGCGAGGGGAGGATCAGGATCACTCATACAAAATGGGTACAATAATTTTTTTGACTTTTGATTTATTTTATTTTTTGTTTTGATGTTTCTTTTGATTTTTCAAGGAAAACTTCTGTCACTTTTACCCCTATTCCGACTTTTTCTTTTTTTTTCTTTTCAGATCTTGTTTAATTGTTGTTGTTGTTGTTTTTTTTTGTATTTTTCTGTATCTTTCTTCTTGATTTTTTAAAAATGATTTCTGGGGGCTGTACAATAATTTTTCGTAGTGATTTAACAGCTCCCCCTCCCCCAAACATCCCTCGGTTCAAAGTGAGTATAGAGAGTCTCTCTTACACAATCGCGCCTGCGAACAGAAACGTAAGTTTGTTCCAATCCAGCGTCGAACTTTGTTGTTTCGTTAACGGTCCCTCGACCCACCCCTCTGGCGGCCGGTGATGGAACCCGCAGGAGACCCGCCCTTTACTTACGGCACGGCGCATCGCGTGTCCCGCGCTGCGTGCCCCGCCGGGGGCCCGGGGGCCCGGGTGCGCAGCCTCATGTAGCCCCCGGGGCGGCCAGTCTATTAGCATAGGATTTTGAGGCGGAACATCGCGGGCGCCGGGGGGACACTCTGACAGCTCGCTCCTCACTGACGTGTGGCCCCGCGAGGGGTAAAGGCGGGGGCCCCCCTCTCGCACGCAGCTACGCCACTGCTCACGGGTCACTACAGGGAGCCCGGGCGCGGGAGGAGCAGCGGTAAACGAATGTTGTGTGTACGCGTTGTGAATGTGTGTGTGCGCGTACGTGTATGTGTGTGGCAGTGATCCATCACCGTAAGACATGAGCGGTCCGTAACGAGCTGCCCGCCGTGTACAACACAACTGTGTGCCGAATAATACTCTTTTCTCTTTTCATTTTTTGAACCCTCACTCATCCGTAATTTTTTTTTCCTAACCCAATCTCTCTCTCTCTCTCTCTCTCTCTCTCTCTCTCTCTCTCTCTCTCTCTCTCTCTCTCTCTCTCTCTCTCCCCCCCCCCTCCGTTTTTATACCTCCTTATACCTGGGTCAGTTTTTTTCAAATTTACCACCAGATTTTTGACCACGAGAATAATTTTTTTTTTCTAGCATGAATTTGTAGTCCTTGGCGAGGCGATCAGATTGGCAACAGTCTGGGCGCTGTAGCTCAAATAGTTTAGAAGATATGGCCGTTCAAAGTTTTAAGCCCATTTTCTTAGTCAAAAGTTGCATAAAAGCCTAAATTCGGCCATAAATCGCCTCCAGAGTGTCAGAAAAAGACGATCCGGGTATCCCTGGACGTAAAATCGCTCAAAGAATCCGAATATGCTATCCCCGGGGCGCTGGGACGGCTCCAAATGACTCAAATACGCGAAAAACCGTTTTTTTCACACCTCGTTTTTCCAGTTTTGCACAAAGCCGAAAGGGGTGATGCAAATTTTTGATCGGACTTCCCAGGGGTGGAAAAGTTTCGTCTTGACCAGTAGTTTCAAGATCATCCGGAAAAAGTACTGTGTATGACCCTCGTTTAGGCGCTAGACCTTGCGCTAGACGTCTCGTAAGAGGCGCACTTAGTAGGGACCCAAAATTTTGTATTCTGGCGACCATCTAGAAGTGATCAGAAACTCATAAAACGCATTTCTACATGGTCGACAAAATAACTTTTTTCGGGTTCGACACTTGTGAAATTTTGGATAAGGGAGTTGTGGACCCCTACAAATGTGTTTTGGCGACCATGTAGAAATGATCAGAAACTCATAAAACGCATTTCTACATATGGTCTACAAAATAACTTTTTTCGGGTTCCACACTTGTGAAATTTTGGAAGCGTTTTATAAGTTTCTAATCATTTCTACATGGTCGCCAAAACATATTTGTAGGGGTCCACAACTCCCTTATCCAAAATTTCACAAGTGTCGAACCCGAAAAAAGTTATTTTGTCGACCATGTAGAAATGCGTTTTATGAGTTTCTGATCACTTCTAGATGGTCGCCAGAATACAAAATTTTGGGTCCCTACTAAGTGCGCCTCTTACGAGGCGTCTAGCGCAAGGTCTAGCGCCTAAACGAGGGTCATACACAGTACTTTTTCCGGATGATCTTGAAACTACTGGTCAAGACGAAACTTTTCCACCCCTGGGAAGTCCGATCAAAAATTTGCATCACCCCTTTCGGCTTTGTGCAAAACTGGAAAAACGAGGTGTGAAAAAAACGGTTTTTCGCGTATTTGAGTCATTTGGAGCCGTCCCAGCGCCCCGGGGATAGCATATTCGGATTCTTTGAGCGATTTTACGTCCAGGGATACCCGGATCGTCTTTTTCTGACACTCTGGAGGCGATTTATGGCCGAATTTAGGCTTTTATGCAACTTTTGACTAAGAAAATGGGCTTAAAACTTTGAACGGCCATATCTTCTAAACTATTTGAGCTACAGCGCCCAGACTGTTGCCAATCTGACCGCCTAGCCAAGGACTACAAATTCATGCTAGAAAAAAAAAATATTCTCGTGGTCAAAAATCTGGTGATAAATTTGAAAAAAACTGACCCACCTCCCACATATTCCCCATAGAACATCCCTCAAATCCTATCCCTAGCACTCCCCATTACGCCATTTATTTGACCACCTGTGTGGGCCGCGTACACTGGAACCCAAAGTACGAAATGCTGCTGCTCATTTGCAGATGAGCGACCTTTTTTTAAATTTTCCACTTGCAAAAGTGCACATATGTTTCATTCACCAACCGGTAAGCGGCTAAATTCACTCGATCTGCAAGTGAGTGGCATTCTCACACTTGGATTTTCCGTGAGGGTGCAGCGTCATCAGCAATAAAATGTGCGGGAGAGGAGAGGCGGCACCATCCGTTGCCGACCCAAACTAATAATCGAAATAAAAATATAAAAAAAAACATAAAAGGAGAAAGAGAGAGAGGGGGCTTGGAGAGCGGCATGGCTACCTGGGTGGCTACCGTAAGGCGTAAGGCGCGGCGCGCCCAGAACAAACGCGGTAATGCCCGGCCCGGCCCGCCGGCCCAAGCGGGGCGGATTACAAAGTGCAGCAAGGCGAGGGCTCAGGGGAGGCCCTCCTACGAGCGCGACACCGCGAGGCGAGCGCCTCTTCAATAGAGCCTCGTCATTAGAGCGATGCGCTCCCGCCACTAATAACCGTGTTTATTCGCAAACAATTATTGGCACCACGGGGCGCGACGACAAACACAACGCCAACTTTTTTTTTGTTCCCCATCATTACAACAACTCTCGCGCGCTTATCTTTCTCCCCCCCCCTCTCTCTCTCTCTCTCTCTCTCTCTCTCTCTCTCTCTCCCCCTCTCCCTCTCTCTCGCTCCCTCTCTCTCGCTCCCTCTCTCTCGCTCCCTCTCTGTCTCTCTCTCTGTCTCTCTCTCTCTGTCTCTCTCTCTCTGTCTCTCTCTCTCTGTCTCTCTCTCTCTCTCTCTCTCTCTCTCTCTCTCTCTCTCTCTTTCTCCATACCTCTCAACCAAGGTGCTCTCAACCAACAGCCCTGCTCACGTGTAAACGCGTAAAACGCGCGCGCGCGCGCAAAAGGAATCGCGTGCGATGTCGTGGAATATCGAATCGATTCCTAAGGGATTCCGACGGCGCGCACGGCCGGCCGGCCGATCTGGATCCGCCCCGGTAATCAGATCACTGTGTGAGCGCACGCACGTGAGGCAGGCGTGCACGCACGCAGGCACGCAGGCAGGCAGACACACAGCGGGGCCAGCAATGACTTCGGAAACCGATTAGTCTTTTTGACCACCACCGTACCAACCACCGGGTCCAGCGGGCCAGAGGCCAGCCAGGCCAGCCAGGCCCGCGCCCGCCACGCCAAGGCACAGGATTACCTTTTCGGTACGTGATGAGCAAAAGCCTGAACACCCCACCCCCTTCTCTTTTTTTCGCGGGGGGGGGGGGGGACAGGGGGGATTCTTTATTCTGAAGGGAATACCAAAAAAAAATGTCTTGCTCTGCTGCGATGCCAACGACGTGTTTAGGACCAGCACCGCGCATCGCGCACGCGTCATGCACAGACGATCGCACCCTACTTGTTGTGCGCTGAGGTAGCGGAGGAGGGCCCGAATCCTGCCGGCATGGGGGTCACGCCACGCCACGCCACGCCACGCCTGACCGATGCAATTGCAGGCTCCGATTACACGCGAAGCTCGCGTCGCACGCAGGAGGGGTCCGGCCCGGCCCGGCACGCCGCGTCTCTTCTTCTCTGAGTATTGCCTGAAAATTATGCGACAAAACAGGACTGCATGACGACTTTATGACGATTGTCAACACCGCCTCCGTACGGTCACTCTGAGGTGAGGGGCCAGCGGAGCGGAAGGCTAGCTGGGTGGCGCCGACGAGGCCTCCAAGGGAAGAAGCAGCAGATTATTTTTTTGTCAAGGAATATGTCCACGATGTTTCCGTATTAATAATTATTAAAAAAGGCCATACGCAATAATTAGAAGACTAAGTATTTTTTTTTTCTTCAAAATTTACGTTTAAGAACTCGACAGATAATTTACAGAAAAATGTCGTCCGTTCCGTTCCTTTTCACACCTTTCACACAAACACCGCGAGGGAAGAGAGAGAGAGAGAGAGAGGGGGGGGGTGGCCCCCCGCCTGCTCGGCGACCGCAGCGCCATCGCGCCTCAATCGTAACAAATCGCTTCTCAGCAGAAGGGTCACCGCCGCCCGGATGGATTTTGATAAATACGACTAATTCTTCGCGGTCCTCGGCCGCCTCCTCCACCTCCTCCTCCGCACCGACCCGGCGGCCGGGCCCCCCGCCGGCTCAGAGGTGGGGGCGTTTTTCTTCAGGCAGCGTTTTATATTTCATCGCTTGAAGGGGTCAAGCGAAGGTCGGCGCCGACACGGCACGGCGACCCCACGGTCATGGACTGGGGCTCTTCTATAAAACCTTCTCTACAACTTTCATTCAGAGAGGGGAGAAGAGGGACGATAGACGAAACCCCCCAAGTGCGAAAAGAGCCTTATGCGTCGCCCAAGAGTTGATGGCCTTCAGTACCTCAAGTTCTAAGGCTAAGTCTCACCCCCCCCCCCCCACCTCTCCGTCCGGCGCCGCCGAGGCCCAGGCCTCCAGTCGGCCCCCCGCGGTGACGGGTGATGGAGAGCGGGGGAGTCACTGGGTGTCGATACAACACGTGTTTCACTCGGCGTGTTCTGTCCGGAGTCGTCAACCATAACTCCGGCCAGCGCAACGGGCCGACCGAGACACCGGCGCCGCGGTATGTTAAACAAATGACACGACGGCGCAAAGTCCCTGCTCCCGCGCGACAAAAAAAAAAAAAGGAAGAAACCTGTCGCGCGCGACCGTTGAAGAGGAACTTTGCGAGGATAACGCTGATATTGTCTGCGAATTGTGCGCGCGCAGAGATGGATTGGCTGCCTTCCGCGTTGTGACACCGCTGACATTTCGCGAAGGCGCGGCGTGGCGCGGCCCGGGGGCCCTGGGGTGGATTCCTGGCGAGCCGCGTCCCCGTCCCCCGCAGGCTCGGTGGCCCCGGGGGTGAGCCAGCGCTCCTGCAGGGCGATTCCGCGCGCCGACTTGGTCTCTCTGTCCTTGTTGCACTCACGGTGCTAGTCCATGAGGAGTGAGAGAGAAGACACCACTGAACGATACCCAGACTCCGCCTGCCTCCAGCAGAGCGGCCCACGGCGGCGGCCTCAATGACATCGTTTTCTTTCTGCTGGCGAAATCACGCTCCCGCGGCGTGCGTAGCGCGAGCGGGGAGAAGAGAGAAAAAAGTGTACCGCGTGGAAGCGGCGGCGGCGGCGGCGCGTTCAGGAAGATGAGGACATAAAAATGCCAACGGCGACCGTGAAGCAGCAGAGCGCGCGGAGTGGTCAAGACGACACGATCACTGCGATCTGAAGCAGCAGCAGCAGCAGCGTGGTGTGAAGCAGGGTCCGCGCCGCGCACGACACACTGCCGACTGCGGCCCGGCCCGGCCCGGCCCGCCTGGGAGGTAGGCCGACCCGCCGCGCACGGCTCCGCAACGGGCGGCCTACCGCGCCGGGGGCTCGGCCAGGGAAACTAGACCAGACCACCGCCACCGCCGCCGCGGTGGGAATTCACACCGAATATACTGTACTGCGGCGCCGCCGTGCTCTCGCGGCCGCCCCGCCCGGCCCCGCCCGGCCCGGCCCCGCCCCGCCACAGAAGGCCAAAGAGGCCAGGGGCGACCGCCGCCCGGGGCCCGGGCCGCGGCCGACGCGCGGCGGCAGATGGCGCTCTACGCACTTCGCATTTGAGGCGCATCGCGGGCGGGGCCGGGCGGGGCCGGGCGGGGCCGGGCGGGGCCGAGCACGCCAAACTAAAGAGAGCGAGGCAAGAATGGCAAAGACCGGGGGGTGAGGGAGGAGGAGACCGCGGACGAGCCGAGCTGCACCGAGCCGAGCCGGTCCGAGTTCACCTTACCGCGCCAGAGCACCTTGCACACGCTAAATTCTTAGGACAGCAGATTTCTGTAAACATGCTCTACTTACGCATAGTTTTGTGCCCAACTATGGGCAAAAAATAAGCTATAGACAATTTTGTTCATACTTTCACACAAAAGTATGCGTAAGTAGGGTATGTTTACAGAAATCTGTCGCAGCGTATTAAAAAAAAAGGTTTATTAGAATTTAGCGTGCAGACCATCCTCTTCATAGACGTTGCCCCCGGGCCCCACGCCCCGCCCCGCGCCGCCAGGTGGCTTGCAGGGGCCCCTGCCCTGCCCTGCCCTGCCCTGCCCTGCCCTGCCCTGCAGTAGGCGGCGGCGGAGGCGCGGTAGGCCGGCCAGCACCGCCACGCGAGCTCCCGCCCCGACGCTGTCTTAAAAAGCGATTACAGCCTCGCATCCCCCTCCCCCCCTCCCTCCCACGTTCCGCACCGCCCAGCTGCCAGTCGACCTGAAGTTTGCGTGTCTAGAAGAACTGCTTGAAGTGGCCGTAGTAGTCGGAGAAGTAGCAGCCATAGTAGTAGTACTAGGAGTAGTAGGAGGAGGAGAGGTAAAGGAAGTAGAGTATTTCCACCGCGGTGCCGAAACACACAAAAAGAGACGGACGAAATGTTCTTCCTAGATAAACCCATTGCTAAACTCCCCCCTCCCTCCTCCTCCTCCTCCTCCTCCACTCTCTCCTCATCTCCTTTTTCCAACTCATCCCTCTTGTTCCTATCGCGGAATAACACGCCAGACTCGTGGCTAAAAGACACACACACTAAAAAGAGGAAAAATAAATAAAAATAAATAAAATGAAAACGAGCCGCAGGCGGGTGGTGTGGTGGTTTGGTTGGTCGTTGTGGGCAGCAGCAACCAACAAGGGGGGGAGGAACGTGACGTGGCCGACGACATAGCGCATCGCCCGGTCCATCTGCGCGCCCGCCCCGCCCCGCCCCGCCCCGCCCCGCCCCGCCACTCGCTACACGCTGCATCGCCGCCGGCCCGTCATCTCTGGGCTGGTCAAGGCACGCGGCCCGCACCGTCGCGCCACGCCACGCGACTAGGACCTTGCCTTGCACGCGCGGCCCGCTGTGTGTGTGTGTGTGTGTGTGTGTGTACGCTCGCTATTTATCTGATGCTGGATAAGGGGCACAGCCTGGACACATACACACACACACTCACACACACGAGAAGCCCAGGGTACCTGTTCTCCAGTCTGGGCCACATCCCGTAATAAGCACATCCACGCGGGGCTGCAGTTGCCCAGCCCTCGACCCCTCGCGGGCTTTTGCTCTCGCTCTACGCGGTAGCGTGGCGTGGCGAGGCGTGGCGGACTCCTCCAGCCACCTCCCCGCCTCCACCTCACCACAACTCCCTCTCGCCCGCGGCCCTTCCGCGCGGGGCGTGGCGGGGCGTGGCGCGAGGAACCAGAGTAGGGTTATAAAATTCGCATTTATGGCCGCAAATTGTAAACCGCGAGCGCGCGGCGATGTCTCTCTCCACACGGCTGCGGCGCGGCGCCACGGTCGCAAGGCGGTGAGTAATTCGATCTGACGTCGCGAATGTGTGTGTGTGTGTGTGTGTGTGTGTGTGTAAGGCACGTAATTGCAGAAGAACGCGGTCCTTCCATATCGCGTCCACGCATACACACGACACACACACACTCGCACGCAGTCTCACTAAGAGACGGGTCAGCGAGAGGGAGGCTGCGAGCCTCGTGCTAGGCGCCCCGCCCCGCCCCTCCACACACAGCCTTGCAGGGCGGGCCGCAGGCCGCGCGACACGCAAACATTCCTGTAAAATTAACACGACGGCGGCGGCGGCGGGCGACATCTAGTCCGAGTCCCTCGGGGGTGGACGCCGCGAGAGCACGCAGCAGACGCCGCCGCCGGGACGTGCTCCAAAAATTTAAATAATAAAATTTAAAAAAAATGGAATAAACGAAGAAAGAATAATCTTACGCGACGACCACGCGCGGCCCTGTCTGTCTGGCCTGGTCCTGCCGGCCACAGCGGCTAGGCGATCACACGCCCGTGATAGCGCCGGGCCCCGCCCCGCCCCGCCCGGCCTGCTCGGGTTTCCAGAGACATCCTCGATATACACAGTACCACTCTCTCCCTCTCTCTCTATCCTTATCGCGCTCATGAGAGCGTCGTCACCCGATTCGCGTTAAGATGGGGTGCGATAGCGACAAAGCATGTACGTAGAGCAGGCCGGGCAGGGGCAGCCTGACGCCGAGCCCACGTGCACCGAACCGCTCGCGTCATCTTCCGAAAAAAATAAAAATGGCGTAAATGTTATATTCCTCATTTTCTCGTGGTATTCCCGTTCCGTCAGTCCTCTCCTTGGCCGGAGCGCAACGCGGGCAGGTGGACATGACAAACCGCCGTGTGGAGATCCCAGAGATGCCTGGCGAGCAGGCCAGGCCAGGCCAGGCCAGGCCCCCGGCCCTGGGGGTGGGGCAGAGCCGGGCAGAGCCGGGCCGGGCAGGGCCGGGCAGGGCACAGCATCTCGGCGAGTGTATCTCGCCAGAGGGCGGGGGGCCTCTGGCGCGTGCCGTGCTCGGGTCACAGCCCCCCAGCCTTCGCCATGCGACTACGGCCCTGACCCAACCCCTCCCTCGCCAACACACCCCTCACTGTAAAAAAAAAGAGGAAAAATCTGTTGACAGCTACGGGTTGCCTGCAGCTTTAAGGATTCGTATTACAACTGTAACGTGCCTCGCCAAAAAAGTTTGCTGAATTACGGTGTATTTAGCAAAGTAAAGACGTTAAAAAATTAAAGTTACGGTCCGGATTAGACAAAAACTTAATGGAACAAACAAAACAGTTTGTTTTCTTGTTTTGGTCTGATTTTTCCTGTTTTGCTTATTTAACCCTTGAGACGGAAAGTCACGCGTACTTCAAAGTATTACTCACTGGCGACAGCAAAGTTGTATTTAAATAAGCACGGGGACGGGGGTGGCGGCACCACTTCAACACTCTAGGCACCACTCTCAGACGGGCGGTGGGTAGGCTGTCCCATTTTGAGGGTCGAAGTCACGGATTTTTCTCGGACCCTCCGAAAACGAAAGTACACATCAGTACGATCACAACGAGCGTCCCCGCACCCTCCTGCGACGAGGGGAACCATAGGCGCATCGCAGTTAAAGTTTTGTGTCACTTTTCGCGCCATGCACGGGTACCATGTATTTGGGCCCACCGAACGTGGACTCGACCACCGACGCTGACGCCCGTTTGTGTGGTGACTACCCAGGGTATGCACTAACCATCGGACGCGACGACACCCCCCTCCCCCACCCCCCTTGGTCCATAGGGCGTAAGTACTCGGATTTTGGTATTTCCGCTTGGGTACGAGTACCGTTGATGATGACCGACTACCGATTGCGCGGAAACGTAGCCGAGGCATAGGCCCTTCGAACACCGAATAGCGTGCCCGTAACGTTTTCCTTGTTTCGCCGTAATATTGAGAAGGAGCATCGGAGCGGCAGCCGGCGCATTCAAACCGAGCGCGCCAAACAATGCCGCCGGCCGGCGGGACAGCAGTAGCATAGTGTGCTCGTCGGGAAATCGACGCGATTCGTCCTTGATAGAAACAAAAACCAAGCACGACACTCAGTAGACGCACTTCCCCGCACGCACAGGCTGCCCGCCGGGCGCGCGGCGCGGCGAGCGCACTTTACTGCTGTCCCGCCGGCTGGCGGCATTGTTTGGCGCGCTCGGTTTGAATGCGTCGGCTGCCGCTCCGATGCTCCTTCTCAATATTACGGCGAAACAAGGAAAACGTTACGGGCACGCTATTCGGTGTTCGAAGGGCCTATGCCTCGGCTACGTTTCCGCGCAATCGGTAGTCGGTCATCATCAACGGTACTCGTACCCAAGCGGAAATACCAAAATCCGAGTACTTACGCCCTATGGACCAAGGGGGGTGGGGGAGGGGGGTGTCGTCGCGTCCGATGGTTAGTGCATACCCTGGGTAGTCACCACATAAACGGGCGTCAGCGTCGGTGGTCGAGTCCACGTTCGGTGGGCCCAAATACATGGTACCCGTGCATGGCGCGAAAAGTGACACAAAACTTTAACTGCGATGCGCCTATGGTTCCCCTCGTCGCAGGAGGGTGCGGAGACGCTCGTTGTGATCGTACTGATGTGTACTTTCATTTTCAGAGGGTCCGGAGGTATCGAATTTTTTTTGGGACAGCCTAGCGGTGGGGCCTAATGCACTGCACTGCCCCCGCCAGTGCCAAGCCGGCCGACAACTCTATCGAGGTGACACGCCACGAACGACGCCCAGCCCGGCGCAGTGCCGTCGCCGCAGCCGCTCCGCCCACAAGCTCGCATACATTTCCTTGTGCCGCTCGACACCTAGTAAATTCACGACTTACGCCCTGCCCTGCCCGGCCCTGCCCTGCAGCCCGCGAGGTAACGAGTCGTCTCGGGCTACTTCATCAGCACGGGCGTCAGAGTGCGACTAGTTTTCTTTTCAATTTATTTTTAAATTAATTTTTCAAATTACTTTATTTCCTAAACGCTTTGCCTTAAATTGCTTGAAGTGGCGGGTAAAGACACTTAGCTGAAGTAAAAAAAATTTCGACCAACCACGACCGTGTAATTCCAGATGCCACACCTCCAGTGTGTGTATTTTGTGAACTTACGACCCGACTGTAGCCCCAAAGATACCTAAGAACAAAATTAGTAAAGAAGAAACTGAGCACTGACCGCGGGCGAGGGGAAACCACCCAGCCTATCGCGTGATGACGCTACATGGAATCAATACAACTACACTGTATAACGCGCCGCCAGGCCATTTCGCTACCCCCTCCCCCTCCCCTTCCAGTGGGGCCGGGCGTCCTCCACCTGCTGACAAAAAGACGCGGTGCGCAGCTCGGCGCGGCATTTCCAAGATAAGGAGAGCGTGCCGGGCGTGCCCTGGAATGTGAGGCACACGGCGGCGCAACGGCTCGCGTGACCCGGGTCACGGCCCGGCCACGCTCGGCAATACACCTCCTCACTGCCCGGCGAATACACCGCGGGCGGGCGGGAACACACTCGCGTCATGTACGCGCCGTCGGCTTATTGAAACCCGCTCTAAGACGCGCGGGGTGGATGACGGGCAACCCGGCCCGGCCCGGGAATCTGATCGACAGTAACGACCAAACTATTTTATTCAGCAGCTCATCGCCTTAATCCCCCGACGCGCGACGCAAGCCGCGCCGCCGGAACGACTCACGTCTTCACCTTTATATGCGCCGCGATGCGCGATGCACGCTCAAAAATACAAGCCCATTCTCCTTTGTCCCGCGTATAATACATGCGTCCCCCACCTTTTTTTTTGTCGTGATAGCAATTTTTCTACTCTTTTCACGCTGGCCATCACGCGCGGTACGCACGACGGATCTAGCGCGCGCAGGTGTGCGCGGTGTGCAGCAGAAGGGACCACGCAGGAAGCCGGAAGGTCGAAGGTTTCGAGCCTCGCGCGCCGCGCGCGGCGTCACAGCGGAACCTGCGCCCTGCCAAGGGCCGTGGCCCTGCCGTGGCCCTGCCGAGGGCCAGACCGGGGCGGGCCGGAAGGGATAACCCGGGCGCGTCCTCCTACTGCCGCCGTCAAGTCACCCGTGTGCCAGGCCAGGACAGGACAGCGGCAGGCCCGCGGCAGGATCCTTTGGGCAAAGACTGCCGCAGGACCGCACCATCACAGCAGCGAGGAATGGGGGGAATAATGCATTCGCGTAATACACTTCACGAGCTGCAGTTGAAATACACCCTGAAATACATCGGCAAACAGCCACTGTGAATAAAAGTCTTCTTAAGATATACAGGAAAATTTTCCATATGATACATATGTTGTAAAATTAAAATTCAAAATTTTGAAAATTAAAGTACCTGACATTATTGACTTGGAATTGACTGACGAGCAGGAATTGGACGTTGTAAAATTACAACATATTTTGTACTTTCAATTTACAAAATAAATTGTAATTTTACCTAGATATTTTTCACATGCAGTGGCCTAATAACGGGCGTCCCGGACCCCGGCGATTAAAAGACAGTGTTGCAGGTCTGCCTACTCACTTTGGCCGTAAGGCGCTATGGCCCCTTTGTGGGTGGGCAGGCCCGCAACACTGTCGTGTATTCGCCGAGACACCCAGTACATTAAAGAAGTGTTACTCTTCGAGCCGGGGTGAGAGAGGTACATTACTATCCAAAGCCTAGGAATTACATACTCCCGGACCGAGGTGGACTACTCCAAGAGGAATTTTGGTGGAAGAAACGTGGATTGATCTGCGTTGAATATTACTCCCCCGGGCCAGGGTGGAGTACATAATCCTCAGCGGGTGAAGTTTTACTGCCCCGGGCCAGGGTAGAGCACATTTTTGCCAGACAGTAAATTTTAACTGCCCTCGGAGCCTTTTGGAAAACATAATCCCAAGCTAGGAAATTTTTACTTCCCCCGGGCCAGTGCGCACTAACCGAGGGGCCCACAACTCCGAAAAATTTTGTACACCTGATTTCCGTATTTCAAAGATTTCACATGATTCCAAAGAATTTCAATTACATGATTAAATAGGATTTTTCCTAAATTATTGTGAATTATTTCGATTTATTCCAAATTATTAGAAATTAACTTGCAACTGCGCAAAATAATCACAATTATTTTAATTAATTAAAAAAAAAATCAGAAGCAAATTTTGCTCTGCAATTGAAAGGGTGGCGTGAAAACATGGAAAATTTTTGCGGCAGTAAACCTCCCGAAGGAGGTTGCGGTTCCCGCCAGGCACAGGGCTTTTACCCCCTGTGGCAGCCAACTGCTTCGGTGTTCCATGGGAACCGGCGCTTTGCTGACTGCGATCCTATCGCGCAATTCGACAGATTTGATCCCCGTACCACCATTGGCCTACCCCTAGAGGTACGAGCGGTGTCAAGAGCGTTAGACTTCCTGATCCCAGTTTCAGAGGCCTTACCTCAGAGGGGTACGCGGGATTCGAACCCACAACCCCGAGTGCCGACACGTAGCCAGAACAGGAAGCGACCCAACGCCCAGAGCCACCGAGCCAACGGAGGTGAGACGTGTTTAACTTCTATTTGACCTGCCATCCAGCTGCGGCCAAAGGGAATGTCAAGCGCGAAAAACGCTTTCCCGAGTGGGAGTCGAACTTCGGACCCACTCGGTTCGGTGTTGCGCGCTCTACCAACTGAGCCACGACGCCACGATGACTGTACAGTGCGACGGGTTCGAGCAGTATTTGCCGCGTATCCTGCAGCCTCCAGCCAGGAGGACAGGGCTAATACAACTCGAACCCGTCGCACTGTACAGTCATCGTGGCGTCGTGGCTCAGTTGGTAGAGCGCGCAACACCGAACTGAGTGGTCCCAAGTTCGACTCCCACTCGGGAAAGTGTTTTTCGCGCTTGACATTCCCTTTGGCCGCAGCTGGATGGCAGGTCAAATAGAAGTTAAACACGTCTCACCTCCGTTGGCTCGGTGGCTCTGGGCGTTGGGTCGCTTCCTGTTCTGGCTACGTGTCGGCACTCGGGGTTGTGGGTTCGAATCCCGCGTACCCCTCTGAGGTAAGGCCTCTGAAACTGGGATCAGGAAGTCTAACGCTCTTGACACCGCTCGTACCTCTAGGGGTAGGCCAATGGTGGTACGGGGATCAAATCTGTCGAATTGCGCGATAGGATCGCAGTCAGCAAAGCGCCGGTTCCCATGGAACACCGAAGCAGTTGGCTGCCACAGGGGGTAAAAGCCCTGTGCCTGGCGGGAACCGCAACATCCTTCGGGAGGTTTACTGCCGCAAAAATTTTCCATGTTTTCACGCCACCCTTTCAATTGCAGAGCAAAATTTGCTTCTGATTTTTTTTTATTAAATTAATTAAAATAATTGTGATTATTTTGCGCAGTTGCAAGTTAATTTCCAATAATTTGGAATAAATCGAAATAATTCACAATAATTTAGGAAAAATCCTATTTAATCATGTAATTGAGAGAATAATTTGGATCAGCTGTGCGTGTATTTTCTTGGGAATCCCCGTATTTTTTGCACGATTTTGAGAATTTCACTCCAACTGTGCCGTAACAAGAAGGTATTTTAAAGAATCTTAGTCGTCTAGCACTTTCACTATGTTTTATTGCTCCAGTTAATAAATTAATATTCCCTCACAAACCAGATTTGTGGAAGTGGATTTGCGTAGGACTATTATTTATACCTCCAATGGCAAAAATTTAAACAAAAAGACATTGTTTATACATTGAGTACTTTTATTGAAATGGCACTAAGCTTTAAGAATAAATAGGAATCTCAATCTGTTATGAAAGTATCTAAAAATCTTAAAATATCTCGAATTTGCCGAACAGCTGTTATAGTGCACATCGCCCCCCTCCTCTCCCCAAACCGATTTGAGTGAGTTTCCCGAGACGCTTTTTAAATGTGATTTCATGTGAATTCAATGTGATTTCAACAGATTTCAAGTGATTTCAACGGAATTCGTGTGAATTCAAGAGAATTCAACTGATTTCAAAGATTTCACTGATTTCAATGAGATTTTAATATGATTTCCAAAGATTTCGGTGGCCTTGTACACCTGAATTCCAGAGTTGTGGGCCCCTCGGCACTAACTAATGCCAAGCCGGGGAATTATTACTACACCCGGGGCAGGGTGGAGTACAGTATCCCCCAGCAAGGGAATGGAATGTGTAATACTCCCGTAATACGCGTTATAAGCGTAATACCGGTTAGTCTGTACACACCCAAATCTGGAGTGAATTGCTCCTTGCACAGGGATAGTTCGCAACAGCAGGACCGCGAGAGGATCGCAGCAGGAACTTTTGAACAGGCCCAGAGCAGGAACCTGTGGGCAGGACTGCAGCAGGAACCTGTAGGCAGAACCGCAGCAGGAACCTGTGGGCAGGACCGCAGTAAGACCGCGCGCGGCACGGTCGCGCCGCGGCACACAACATTGTGGCGTTTTTAATTTCAGGGATGTTATCGGGGAGAAGCTGCGTGTGTGCATGTAGCCGGTACCTGCGCGGGGCTGGGCCGGGCCGGGCCGGGCCGGGCCGGCTGGACACCTGCGCGCAGAACGAGTCGGGGCGCATAATAAAACTTGAGCAATTGTGCGGACGGGTCGGGTCGGGCCGGGCCGGGCCGGGACACGCAGTGCGGCAGCCTCATAGAGACCGGTAGGCCACCACACCACATGGCACGGCGGCGGGGCCCTCCATCATGTGGCGGGTCGTGTCGCCTCGCACTTACGCCCCGGACGCGCGCGCACACCGGCGCACCGCACCGGACCAGCTGGGCGGGATCCCGCTCTACACGCAGGTGGGGGGGAGCGGGGGGACGTGGGCGTTAATGAGCGAGAGAGGATCCCGTCGCTAGCAGAGTCCTGCAGGACGCACACGACAGGGATCGGGATCAGGCCGCCGCGACAGTGTCCGCGCGGCGATACTGTCGTAAAGGTGTCGGCCACGTTATGATTTACGCAACCCCTCTCATCCTTCTCTTTTTTTTTAAATAATCATTTTTTAAAGGCTATCTGTACCCGTCCAGGCCGGGGCAAACGCCCTTCGCTTTCCTTTTGAGATGCTAATAGTAATAGCGGTGGGGCGCCGGGCGGCCCGGGACGTAGGCTGGTAGCCGCGGACGCGTCACTTAGACAAAACTGCTCAATAGTCGCGATGATGAAGGGGGCCTCTCTCCTCGCGACACACAAAAATTCTTCGAGACATCCCTCCCGCGGACGCAACCGGACCGGGCGGCGTGTTTCCGGGGCCGCGCGCGGCCTTATCCGCCCATCTGGTATCCGTAGGGATTATTTCGTCTGGAAACACGTGTTCCCGAACCCAAAACCGACAACATAAATCCCGGCCCGTGACGCCTCCGAGCCGAGCCAGGGCCGAGCCGAGGGCAGGGAGAGGGGCTCTCTGGAGAGTCCTGGACGCGCAGCGCGGCGCAGCGCTCAGCAAAGCGCCCAGGGCGGTAAATCTGCCGTCCGCCGCATTCCCACGAAGGTCGCGCGCCGAGCGCCGCGCGATCGTCAAGGACACGCGAGGACGCCACGTCAAGGACACGCGAGGATGCCGACGACGGGCACGACGAAGGGGGCCTCGACCTCGACGAGCAGGCCACGCGCTTGCTCCTCTGCGGCACCACGGCCACCTTAGAAGTGGCCGTTAAGGACATGCGAGTCAGTTGCGGGTTCAGAAAATAAATTTCGGTGTCCAAATGAAAGATTTTATTAATTTCTCGAATTTTCAGACTTTTCTAGAATTTTTAGTATGTCTTAAAAACGTTTGTGATAGTTTTCTTTACTTAATTTTTCTTCTTTTTTAATTTTTTTTAAAATTATTCTTTGCTCGGCAGTGTACAAAACTTGTTGTCTCCTCGCTGCTCCCGTCCGTCGTGATCCTTGTCGAGAACCAGGAAGGTGCCAGCCACACTGCGGCTCGCGGATGGGCCTCGGGCCTCGGGCCTCGCCCTCGCCGCGCGCCGCCCAACAACGGTCCCCCCGCCAGTTAGTGCCGGTGGGAGTTCATCCACCTCGGTCAGGTGCTTGTTGTTGTGGCGGCGGCGCGACAGATGGGGGGCGCAGCAGCACTACAGCCGCGCAGGGCATCTCTGCCCGCGGCGCAGCGTGTGCCCAGGGCGGGGCGCGGCGGGGCGGGGCGGGGCCGCCGGACTTTTACGACGCGCGTGTGTGCGTACGCAGCGCGGTGTAACGGGGCCTCGCGGCATAAACACATTGACAGACAAGGGGATGGGATGGGATGGGACAGGACAGGACAGGCAGACGGCAGGCGGGCAGCGGCCACCGCGCCTCACACTGTCCGGTCCTCCTGTCACTCGCGTGGACAGCAGCAGCTCAGTGCGGCGGGATTAGCCCTACGCACCACGGGGACACGCGCGCAAGTCCCCGCGACAAGCGGCACGCGCCCGATATCGAAATTACAGCACTCCATCCAGGACAATGGCAATCAAATTTTAAAACATCATCGATATCATTATTTCAGCGCGGCCCACACAATATGGTATCCCACGACGACGGTAGTCGGCTTGTTGCGATTTTGATCCGCCTCTTCGGATCATCACGCGGGGGCCGCCTCTGATCACAGAGCCAGCCGGACCCGGCCCCGGGCCCGGCCCACCGCCGGACCTTCCGGTAGCTAATGAGCTAATTGCTGCCCGAAAACCGAAACCAGCACGCAACCCGGCGCGCAGTGCGGGCCCCGCCCCGCACCTGGACCCCGGCTGCGCCGCGGGCGGAGAGTGCTGCTGCCGTCTGATTCCGAAGATCGCTCTCGTACCTCCGTCCTTGTCGCACCTATGGCGGTGCCCTTATGTTGAGGGTGGTAGCGCCCCATTAGTGCGACTAGGAGAGAGGCGCGAGAGCGATCTTCGGAATCAGCCTGCTGGCAGCGACCCACGGGCACCACCGCAGGTGCAGCGGGGGCCGGGCAGGGAACCTCTATACCGCCAAACTTATCTTAACGTGGAGACTTTCCCCACCCGCTAACCTCCATCACCCCGCACCGTCAAACTTCCCAGCAGAAGCCTTCCCCGCCCACAAAACACACGACACGTTGTTGAGACGCACGTTTACATCTCCCCGTCGCACAAACCTCCTCCTCCTCATTTCCTGCCCGCGCCGCGCTTCCAGCCGCAAAACTTTTCCCACCTCACTTTTCCGGCGCGAGGTGCGGTGGCGGGGCCGAGCAGGATGCGGCCGTTTTTGCTCGGAAATGAGAGCTGAATGGCGCCGCGCCGCGCGCCGCCGGAAGCCTGCTGCCGCCGCCGCCACCGCCGACGTCGTCGTCGTCGTCATCGTCGAGCAAACGACCCGAGAGACGTACGGCGGCCGGCAGCGCGACGCGCCGACAGGTTACGTCCGCTTTAACGATTCGGGACGCCCGCGCGCGCGACCAGCAGCAGACGGTCTGTAAACGGTCGGGTCGGGAGCGCCCAGGGAGCGTCGGATCAGGGGCACGGGGCACGACGACGTGCACGAGGAGGCCATGGGCGGCCAGCACGAGGAACGGCCGGGTCCGACCCGGCCAGGCCAAACACACGCACGATTAAAATACCGGCAAGGCAGGTAGCGGAATCCAGTTGGCAGCCGTATCGGAAAGACATTTCACGCCACGTCTATTTGCAGATCGAGTGATACCGGCGCTGCCAATAATGGGAGGAATTTATCCCTCGTATTTCGACCTGCTGCTGCTGCTGTTGCTCGTGGCTGCTCAAAATAATAAAAGTAAAATGAAGTTTCACCGAATCTTGGGGCGCGCAGCGCGTAAAACCCCCTGCTATCGTCTCTCGAAGCCATCCGTCCGTCCGTCCCGTCGGCTCGCTGCGCCGCTGCGCCGCTGCGCCCCCTCGCGCTGCTCCGCGCCCTCCGCGCCCACTGCGAGCGCACATGAGCACGCACGGGCAGCGCACGGGCACGAGCGAGATGGAACACCGCCTGATTACAAGTCAAACATGGAGCGGGCCGGTGGACACGCTGAAAAACAAATACATGGAAGCTGGCGGCGGCGGCGGCGGCGGCGGGGTGCAGTCGAGGAGGGGACAGCGAGCGGGGCTATGAGTGAGGGGGAGTGACCGGGGGGGGGGACCGGGGGAGGGGTGACGGGGGGGGGTGACGTGACCGGGTGACGGGAGGTGACGGCGCTCACACAGGCGCCGCCGCCGCCGCACGGGAGGGACTAAGAGAGGGCCGGGCCGGGCCGGGCCGGGTCGGGCGGGACGCGTAGGGTCCTATCACTTTGATAGCCTTCCTCTTCTCGCCTGGCTTCGCCTGTTCCTCTTCCCCTCCCCGGCAGACACGGTGAGTGGCGACTGTTATCTCTCGCCTAATGGCGCCTCCTCATGAGGCGCAATAAGCACGCGCCAGCGAGAGCGCCTTCCCAAAACCAAAATAGAAAAAGTACGTGCTGTCTGAACACAAAAGGTCCTTCTGGCGTCCTGGCCGAGTTGGTATGAAACACATGTAAAAATATTTTTTAAAAAAATCCGACCAGGACTAAACAGCGGTGAGCCAAATACTGAAGCAGGATACACCGGAGCCTGCTGAAACAGCCTTCCTAGTGGACCATTCGTTTCACGGGAAGAGACGTGCATCTCTCTCTCTCTCTCTGTCTCTCTCTCTCTCTCTCTCTCTCTCTCTCCCTCCTCGGCCCCTCGACACGCTCTCTCTCTATCTCCCTCACTTATATTCCTCCACCCCCGATCGACGGGCCGCGTCGCGTCCGACGGGCTGGTATGGGACGGGACGCGGGACGGGTCGACGGGTCGGGTCCGCTGCAGCGCGCTGCGTGGGAAAGGTGCCGTGCCGTCCTGGTCGCCCGGACCTGGACCGGGCCTGGCGGGCCTTAATCTTGAATAGTGCCTGCCTGTGCTGCAGCGGAGCGGGCCGCGGGCCCCGCCAGCGAGACATCTATCTCTCAGCGCGGCGGCACGAGCAGCCGTCCGATGCCGAAGACCGCTCACGTCCCTCCGTCCTTGTCGCACCAACGGCGGTGCCCCCATGTTGGTGAGGGCAGTGCCCCATGAGTGCGACAAGGACGGAGGCAGGAGAGCGATCTTCGGAATCAGACGGCAGGCTGAGCAGGCGCCCCGCGCTCGCCATGTCGGACAGCCTGGGCCTGAACCTGGGCCCGGCCAGGGCGCGCAGTCTTTCAGAAACCCGTGTGCCAGCCGGGTAAATGAATGGCCAACAGGTGTCTGGAAGTAAAGGGCCGAGGGGAAGAGAGGAGGATGCTGGGGTGACGGCCGTGGTGGACCCGCGAGCTGGGAGGGAGGGGGGGGTCACTCAAAACGCCCCCCTCCCTCCCCTCCCTTTATTGGCCACGCAGCAGTGATTGCCTAGGCGCCCGACGAATAGGCAACCCATCGCGCACAGACCGGTCAGGTTGCAGCAGGGTGATTCCTCCGCACCGCCGAGTGGTGTCGTCTCTCTGTCCTCGTCACACTCACGGAGCACGCGATGAGGAGCAAGAGAGAGGACACTCACTACTGAACGCTGTTCGGAATCAGTCTGCGACGGGGCGGGGGCCCCCCGCTGGCTGCGACGCGGAGCGGCAGCCGGAATCCCTGCAACATTTTACGTCCACTCCGCCTGCCCCGCCCCGCCCCGCCCCGCCCCGGATCCTCCCAATTTATGGCTGTTATCGAATGCGTACGACACAACTGCTGCGCTCCGCTAATTTGAATAACGTCCGCGAGAGAGGGCGTCGCGCCCACGTTTGATTGACGGCTAATCGCGGCGAGAGCCCATCTCCTCGGGATGAATTTCTAAGAGTTCGGAAGGGGACAGCCATTATCAGGCAGGTACTGGTTTTCTGTGTGTATACATTGGCGTTTGGTATCGCCGCGTCGTCGCCCACTCCGCCATGTTCCACGTCGTTTAGCTTCCGGCTCTTACAAATGCTTGGATAATCGTCGGGTGAGTGTATCACCACAAGTTAAGCTAAAGACAGCATCACGGACTGAGTAACAATAAGTACATACCAAAACTAACTTGGAAGTCACGCGCACGAGCGCGCCGCCGCTCTCAGTTATCTCGAGGCGATATGTGACGGCATTCCTGTATGAGGTTTAGTCCGAGTCGCTATCCTCCCCAGAACACAAACCTCTCCCCGGTTCGGCAGGGAGGTGGGGAAGGAGGCCGAGGGGGATAACTCCGAAAAATCATTGTACGGCCCCACAGCATCATTTAAAAATTACCAAAACGAATCCAAATAGGACCAAGAGAAAAGTTAAAGAAAAATCCGAAAAATCGAGAGAAAATGTTCAAAAATAATGAAATAAAATTGACCTTTAGGGTAAAAGATCAAAATTTATCAAAAAGTGACAGATATTTTCCTTGAAAAAATCAAAACAAAAAACTCTAAAGTCAAACAAACCATTGCACACATTTTGTAAGAGCGATACCACAGACCTACCCCGCTCGCCTAGGCCGGCCGGCCCCGCGGCTCCGCGGGGAGGTCAGCAGCCCTCCTCGCGGGGCGGGGCGGGGCGGGGCGGGGCGGGGCGGGGCGGGGCGGGGCGGGGCGGGGCGGGGCGGGGCGGGGCCCAAGATGGCCAGGATGGGCCCCACGGCGCGGCGGTCCCATCTCGACTTATTGAATTTCCTTTTGTTGACTGTCGCGCGGTCTGGCTGCGGACCGGCCCGGCCGCGGCTCTGCAGGGGGCCCTGAGCCCTGAGTTACTGCCCACGGGGGAGGAGGACTCGACGCGGTCCTCGCGAGCCTAGCACGGCCCGGCACAGCTCCCCCCCCCCCTACCTTCCCCCAGCTAATTAGAGGAGCAAAGAAAATCGGCGAGCTGCAGCTGCAAGCGCCTGGCCCTGCCTGGCCCTGCCCGGCCCGGACCCGGCTGCTGATAAATCACCGAGTACTCCTTCCATTCATGATTCATTCACGGGGTGGGAATGCCTGGCCTGCAGCTGATGACGATCGCGCCGCCGCTCAGGGGGGAATAGGGACAATACACGGCCGGACCTAATTTAACGGGAATCTACACCGGCGAGGCGGGAGAGGCGGGGAGGGGGGAGGGGTTGAGCCTCCCAATCAGAGAGACCTAGAAGCGGATAAACCCTTCGAGATAAAGGGCCTAAAGGGCCCAGCACCGGCCTCGACCCCGGCCTCTGCCCGACTCGAGCAGCGCAGAGCAGAGCAGCTTGACATCGACATAACCTCACTCTTCGCATCGCAAGCCGGGGCGCCCGGCGCCCACACAACACACGGCATAACCTCTCTTTGACTGACGTGACACTTACCGTGTGGGTGCTCAGCTCACCTGCGTCGAAGAAGGGCCGATGGAGACGACACAACTTCTTGAGACGCTGTAAAAGAAAACAAAGTCGTTGAGAGGTCCGCGGTGCAACAGGTGCCCGCCCCGCCCACCAGTGGCAAGTGGCAGGGATATGAGATCCCAAGGAAACGAGCGGTACCGTGACTTACCCCAAAAAACACACAGCGACCCGACTGTTGACTGATCTGTTGGATAAACTAGGCAAATCGTCCGAGGGCCAGCACAGTCACTGAGACAAATCAGAGACACGGACACTTGAAACACCGACGTCAAGAGACTGCTGCCTCCCTCCGTCCATCGACTGCCGATTTCAGCGCGGAACACTTGGTGTGGACACGATTGGAGTCAAAGCTAATTCACACAAACTTTCACGATAATTAGGCATGTGAATAATGCGCGGATCGGCTAAAAATTTCAGAAAATCACCAACACAAGCCATCCCGAAACAGTTACAAAAGCACAGACCCGTTACGGCCGGCGGGCGGCGCGAAACTGAGTGTTTTCCGCGGCCGCCACCAGGTGGAGCAGACATCGTCAAAACGGATGCGCTCGCAGCACGGCGCGCCGATTTGAATTCAGACAGGAAAATAGTGGCCTCGAGTTTAGCGAGCTCATAATAAAGACACATATACTCATCGCGAAACCCGCCCTGGTGTCTTGGCTTTTATCAAATACTTTTCTCTCAATTGGAAGCAAAACAGAAAATCAAAACTAATCAACATATTCTACTTCGAAACTTCCATTATAACCACAAGTCTCGCGCCTCACGCTGCTATCGCGCCGGCGCCGCCCTTGTTATTCTTTCCGTCCTTCTTCTTCTTGTTCAGGCAAGTACCCCATTCATTCATTCAAATCGGCGCCGGACCGCGCGGTGGGAACGAAAAGCGGGCGTTCGGTTGGGTTAAATTAAATCATTAATTTGCGCGCAGGCGCAAGGGGATAGAGAGCGTGGCTGGGCTGGTCGGGCGTGGGTCTCGTGGAGACACGCGTTGCCGGCGTTGCGGCCGGCGCGGGGCGCGGGGCGCGCGGGCTTCACGCTGCAAGCCGCCAGGGCGGACTAGCAGATAAACGGAGGCTGCTGCAGCATGGTGTGCACCGTTCAGCCCCTTCAGCTTCTCAGAGGAAGATTAGCACGGAGATTAACTAGTCTGCCGATTCGAGTATCGAGGGTGCGCGGCGCGGCATGGCGGCGCAGAATAAACCCTCGCGGATCGCGGAGCCCTGCTTTCTCTGCATCTCTCGCATCCTGCTTTTCCTATCGAATCACGTGCGTATCCTGCTGCTGCTCCTGCTGTTCCTGCTGCTGCTCCTGCTGCTCCTGATGCTCCTGACGGTCCTCCTGCTGCTGCAACGGCCGTCGGATTCCGAGAGTTGGTTTCGTCCACGTTCTGTCCATCTGTCCTCGTCACACTCCGGGGGCGAAACCATAAAGAGCAAGAGAGAGGACACTACTAACCGCTCTCCAGAATCAGACGGCGGCTGCTGCTGCTCCTGCTGCTACTTCTGCTGCTCCACACTGGAAACCTAAGTGTGTGAATGTCGCACACTTGTAGGTGTGCGAGGATTCATTCGTGCACTTGGGCCACTTACACGTGTGAATTTTTCTAGAATATTCACACGTTTGAGTGGCCAAGTGTACGAATGAATCCTCGCACACCTACAAGTGTGCGATATTCGTACACTTGGGTTTCCAGAGCAGCCGCCCCTCCTCCGCCTGTTTCTCCTGCTCTTACTTGTCTTACTGCTACCCGCCCTGGCCCGCCTCGACGGCCCGGGCGGCGATAGCGACGCAAACAGAGTTGCCGTTCTTCACCCCACAACACCCCATCACTTTTTAATTTCTTTTTTTTTTTTAAGTGCATACTTTTCTTGCGTCGAGACACGACTAGTGCGTGTACGTCGACACTGTCCGGCGGAGATGATGGATATTGCAAAGCTCGTGTCGAGAGTTAAACAGCCCGAAAATTGGCCGAGAAGGGCGGCCAAATTGAGGGTCGGTGTCGGTGCGAGAACCGGACCCGCGCGACCGAGAGAACAGAGGTGAAAAGGATTGGAGGGGGGGAGGGGGAGGAGCAGGGGGGAAAGGGGCGGGAAAGTATCGCTTTAGAATGCGCGGCGTGGTGCGGCATTGCCCTTATCGGCCATCTCTGATCAGCACGGGGGCCACGGAGGCCTGCCAGTGTTTGAGGAGAGGATCAAGAACGGGGCAGGGCGGAGCGGGGAGCGGGGAGCGGGGCGCCAAACAGGGCTGGAAATGAACCAGACTGTAGACGTGCGTAGATCCCTGTGTCTGATTCAGGACTACGGTAGCTGACCGGTGTTTGTTGTCGGGTCGGGAAGGGAGGGCCACTATATAATTCCAATGACCCAAATTAGTCCTGAGGCCGGGGTGGGGCGAGGGCGGGGCGGGGCGAGGGCGGGGCGGGGCGAGGCGGGGCGAGGCGGTCGGTGCGAGAGCAGTGGTGGGGAGTGGCGCACGGCAAATACCCACCAAAACTGAGCCGCACCGCCACTGGGAGTTGAACATGCGCTCAGCGAGATATCGCGCATATCGGTGATCAATCGCTACTAACGCAACGACGCCTCGCGAAGTAAACATTTTCCTTTCCGGTTTGCGGTGCGATTTGAAACACTACTACCCCGACGCCCCAACATAAAACAATCGCTCAGCAAAAGCCGCGCGCTGGTCATGCATACAACGCGCCGAAACCGCGCGGGGCGATTTAAACTGTAATTAGCCTGCGCCATGCACGTCCGGGTATACGTGGCCTGCTGGACCGATACACCCGGTAGCCAATACCCATTGAACTTAATCTCACGCTGATCTCCGGCCCGCCCCGGCCACTTCCGACCTGGCCGCCTACGACTCCACCTACCGCCCAAATGAAATAACGAACGGAGGGGCCACTGCTACCGCGCGCCGCGGAGCTACCGGGCAATCGGGCGAGTAGTAGAAACTAGACGGCGGACATCATCAGTGGGAGATTACATCGATAAGAATAAGGGAGCTGAAAACAGCAGCAGCAGCAGCAGGAGGCCCCAGCCCAGCAGGCTGTTGCAGCGCTGCACACAGGGCAGCGGCAGCGGAGCGGGGCCAAAGCGTGTTAACAGGATGGGAATTAGCCAAGGGACGTTCGTCTTGAGGAGGAGAGCCACGGATTTATGAGCCGACTGGGGGTCATCCGTCAATGGCACGGCTGTCACCCGCGTTCCGCGCTGGTTTTTCCGCTCAGGGCCCGAGGTGGGGATCACGCGTACAAAATGTGTACAATGATTTTCTTTTTTAACTTTTGCTCTTTTTAACTTTTTGTTGTTTTGTTTTGGTTTTCCTTTTGATTTTTCCAAGAATATGTCTGTCACTTGTTGATCAATTTTAATCAAACCCCATTGATGATTTTTTTTCAATTTTATTTAAATAAATTCGGTTTTTAGTTCATTTTTCTTGATTTTTCGAGTTTTTCTGTATTTTTCTTCTATATTTTTTGTTGTCTGATTATATTAATGATTTTTTGGGGGCCATACAATGATTTTTTCGAATAAGTAACCCCGCCCCCACCTCCATCCGGTGCCGGGGTCCTTACCTTACCTGCCGGCCGCCTAGCACGGAAAAATTCATGATATCACGGCATGTTGTTCCCGCAGGCTTCAAAACGCCCTAAAAGGTATATCTTGCGTACAAAATGTTTCGCGATCAGGTACTTCGAAAATATCCGGGCGCCCAGAAGTGTTAGTTTTCTCAGTCCCAACGAGACACGCTTCAGGCGTAATCACTGCTTACGATTGCAGGAGCGCCCGCGCGGTCCTCATTCATACATCCAGCCATACTGATACATCCCCTGTATATCCTGCCTACAAGCGTCTGATCCACTCGCGAATTCTCAATACTCTGTCGGTAAGTTTCAGCTGCGGGGAAATATACATCCTGTGTTGTTCCTTGCTCGGAGGCTTATTCACACCAACGTCGTAACGTACGCCTAACGGCAGGTGACACACTGTCGCAAGCAAACAGGTGGGTCTCGGCCACAACGATGATGATTGTTATTAACAGTGTGGTTAATCTGTTTGGTGGGCCGGGCCGGGCCTGGGCGCGCTCCTGACCCGAGGACGGCCCCGGCCCCCCCGCGGGGTTGGGTGGTGCGAGAGAGACTGCAGGCCGGCAGTCCGGCGGGCACGCAGCAGTGCGAGAGCGATGTACGATGATGACCACTACTGGACTGCGGGGGTCTCTCGTTTTTTTTTCTTTCGCTCCCCGTCTGGTATCTCTCTTCCTCTGATTGGGCCCCGGGCCGTGTCAGTCACACAGTGGCTGGGCCCCGGCTGGTCCCTCCCCGGACCCTGTCAGCAGCCGTGGCCCCAGGGCCGGCCCCCCCGGACCTTATGGTCTGATGGGTCGCTCTGACACGCTCATAGATTAGGGCACCTCCGCTGACCGCCCGGCCCGGCCCGGCCTGGCTCGCAAATTTCTCCGAGCGAGTCTGTTTCGACCCGTCGGACAAGCATCACGGTAAAAACAATGTCTGATTTTTTGAGGGAAATAAAGAGAAAACTTTTAGGATGCCGCTTAATATGAGGATGTTGGGAAGGGGTCATTTGAGGTCATTCTCTCCGAAACGCCCACCGGCATGAATCGCCTGATACGCAGGACATTACCTCGGTAAGTCACCGGTACGAAGGTAGAAAAAAGACCCAGCAAACCCCAACAAACACCGTTAACGGAAAAGGAAGAGGAGGGTTTAGGCGGCGCGCGACCGCGACACCTACCACCCGTAGGGATCACCCGAGGGGGGGGGGGGGGGGAATCACAGATCACTCATACAAAATGCGTACAGTGATATTTCTTACCTTTTTTTAATTTTTTAAAAAATTATTTTTGTTTTGATTTTCAAGAAAAAAAACTTTTTCATAAGATTTTTTTAAAGTATTTTTTTTTACTTTTTAAACGATTGTTTTTTTTTGTTTTTTTTTGGGGGGGGGGTATGGCGTACAATCCTTTTTCGAAGTGACCCCCCTCACCCCTCGATGTAATTCAGCCCTGCGAAAAGTGGGAGTCATGTATGGGAAGTCAGGGGTTATGTGCGGGCCATGGAGGGGTCACACGGAACACATACAACACACACACTAGAGGTGCTATAGTAGAAGCGCCCATCGAGAGGGGGAGAGTTCGTAGGACCGGTGGGAGCGATAGAGGCGAGGGTAAGGAAGATCGTATAAGGTCATGAGAGCCACGGGCTCGGCCGGGCCCCGCAGCCCCGCCATGTACCCGTCCAGCCACACGGCGACCCGGCCCCGCAAGGTCCCATGGGCTCTGTGGCCCCCATGAGGTCCTTCCGTCTGATCGCCGGCTAATTTATGCTCGCGCCACACGCGTCATGTTTTGGGTAAATTCACTAAATGATTCAGCGTTGGAGGGGCGTGGCGTGACGTGGAGGAGCTCGTGGTGCGTTGGGCTGGGGCTGGGTGGGGCGGGGCGGGGCGGGGTATGGTAGTGCGGGGATGCTGGTTGTTCCACTCCGATAAGTCGGTGGCATGTAGGTACCTGGTCGCCTTGGCGCGCTGCGCTGCTCCAGCGCTAAATGAAGGAAGTTTGGTGAATGGGCTTCCACTGAGGCAGCGGGTTGTGGACATCCAAACGATTCGCTCTCGCGGTGAGTGGAGGAGGGGCAGGGTAGGGTGGGGTGGGGCGGGGCGGGGCGGGGCGGGGCGGGGCGGGGCGGGGCGGGGCGGGGCGGGGCGGGGCGGGGCGGGGCGGGGCGGGGCGGGGCCAGGCAGGGGTCGAGAGGCACGGTACATTCTCCAACAGGAGCGACTTAACGTTGTGGGGGGACAAGGCAGCAAATTACGGAGATATTAACCGATACGGGGGCATGTTCCACTGATCTGCTATCGCAAACAGTCAGTGCAGCAAGCGCCGTCCACAATACCGTCCCCAGATAAACATCCGGCTGGTGGGGACACTGGCGGGGCGGGGCGGGGCGTGCGGAAGCCACTGCTTTATTCCCGTCGTTTTCGCAAGAAGTCCTGAGCGTTTGGCCGTATGAAAATGTACTGCCCACACCGCTACCCGCGCACTCCGATCAATGATAAACAGATATAACGCGCAATAATTAAGTAAAAAATATCAACCTCAATACAATTAAGATGCTTGATCGGTTTTCCCAAACCTTTAAAAAAATCCTTCTCTTAACGTCAAAGTGTCAATAGCAGCGATGATATAAGTGTACACCGCGGCGCACAGGGGCGTAAGGAAGAGTCTCGACTCGGTCTGCCTAGTGAATCGTGGTCGAGGAGCTTATCCCCACCACCACGCCACCCGCCCGAGCTGCCGCGCCCCGCCCGGCCCCGCCCCACCCCAAGCAGCGCGCCTCGGTGCACAATTATGTAGACTTAGGCACTTAATATCAATTACACGCTCTGGCGCGCCGGCACGACCTGCCGGCCGCCGGCTCCGCCCCCGCCCCGCCGTCGTGCGCCGCGCGCCCGCAGCCGTCACCTCTTCAAATTGTTACGGCCGCCCCGCCCCGCCCCGCCCCTGCAGCCCGCCGTTCTACCGAATAACATGACGTGCTGACGGGCGCGTCACCGCGGCCCTGGTCCTGGTTCCGATCCGGGCCCGGTCAGCCGCCCGCGTGCACGTGCACGTCATCGGTGCGCACATCAGAAAAGCACGTCCCGTTTCGGGGGCGCCCGCCCCGCCCCGGCCCGGCCCGCCGTCCCGTCGAACCCATCCGCCTCCCGTCTACAGTGAGAGGTGCACAGACAAGGCCCAGGGGTCATCGGTTGGAGTCCTCCGATGGCAGCCCCCAGCTGCTGGAGGGAGAGCACAGAGCACCCTGCACGAGGCTACCTGCCGGCCGGCGCAGCACAGCAGGGCAGCGCAGAGCTCCTGCCTGTCGAAGTCTCGCACGGGGCGTCATTGCAGGCCGCCGAGCTTCGCGCCTCTTACGGAAGGGAAACCATCCCGTCTCGATAGCCGCGGCCTGATTCTTGGGACGATGGCCGTGAGAAATGAGCGCGCGATGGGCGGCTGGTGGATGCGGCCCGAGGGGGTGGGGTGGACCTCTTCGACTTTTAGGAGTTACATGGAATGTATTCCAAAATATTCAATTACAATATATAGTATATTCCGGGAATATATGAAACATCTGGAATTTGCTCTGGAATATATTTTTTAAAAAAATATAGCGTTGAATGGTATGAGTGGATATATGTCGACTGTATTCCAACTTTTCCAAATATTCAAAACAGTCTAAAATATCTTACTCAGCGCACAGAATTTTTCCAAAGTGTCGACTCCAAGAATTTTTTAGGCTGGATATAATTTTTGAGGCCTTTTCAAGCATGGGAAACAATATCCCGAAAGCTGGCGAAAATATTTTCTTTTTTTTTTTTTGACTAGTTGAGGTTGGCTCGGATACGTTGGAATAGATGGAACATTACTTTGTTAGATGGATTTCTTTTTTTTTTTTGCAATAGATGAAATCTTTGGAATATTTCCAATGAAACATCGTGGTCGAAGTGGTCCACCCCTTGATGCGGCTAGGGCGCCGAGCGCTACCTCGCCCCGCCCCGCAAGCCAAAGTTTCCTTCCCAGACGACGATGGGCGTCCAATGGGCTGGCTGCCGAGCCGACGCGCATCTCTTGTTACGCGGAATGTGGACGCCCCCTCTCCCCAGCCGCGCCCCCTCCCACTCCACAAGTGCCACTATCTCGTCGACGTCTCAAAAACGTTCGGAGCGCGATCGGTTACCATACAATCGACCGTTCGTTTGTAACTGAGATTATATACGCCGCCGTTTCTTTTCACCTGTGCGAGCACCGAAGCGCGGCGGGGCGTGGCGGGGTGTGGTGGGGTGTGGTGGGGCGTGGCGGGGTGTGGTGGGGCGTGGTGGGGCGTGGCGGGGCGCGGGGTGAGGCGCGCGGGGCGAGCGGCCACCACACTCTCTCGCAAACACATCACGTGTGCCCGCCCCGCCTCGGGAGAGGAGGAGAGGGGCGTGTTTATTGAGATCAGAAGGAGATCAGCCGCCCGCCCGCCCGCACCGCGCCAAAACTGGAGAGCAAACATTCCACCCGCTTTGAGCCTTTTCCGTTCACATCGCATCGGGGCCGATCGGGGAGCAGCGCTCGCCCGAGCCGAGAGGAGGTTAAACGGCTGGAGCGACAGAAATGAAGGTTTTTGCTCGCAGGAGGCTCCTCCGCTCCGCCGCGCTGCGCCTGGGCTCCGTGCTGTCTGCGCGCGCGCCGGCCCGCGGCTCTACGGCTGCCGACTTATTCCGAAGAGCGCTCTCCTCGTCCTGTCTCTCTCTCTCTCACTCAAGGAGTGCGCCGTGCAGGTGTGAGAGAGACAAAGCGAGGAGAGCGCTCTTCTGAATCAGTCTGCGGCTGCGGCTCCTCCCCGAGGGCCTAACTGCCGTCATCACCTCCAATGACGAGAGTTCCCCGCCTGGACCCGCCGTGCTATACTGTATTCTCTCTCTCTCTCTCTCTCTCTCTCTCTCTCTCTCTCTCTCTCTCTCTCTCTCTCTCTCTCTCTCTCTCTCTCTCTCGCACCTCCTCCTCGCACTTCATTCTCTCCCTGGGAAACAGGGCGTTATTTTTTACGACAGCTCGATGTAGCCTCCCCCCTCTCTTTCTCTCTCTCTCTCTCTCTCACTCTCTACCTCGCTCTTTCTCTCACTCACTCGCCTCCACTCCCACGACCCCGCTGCTCCCCTCTCTCCTCCCCAGCGTGTGTTTTTGGGACTGAAGTGAGATTGCCAGCGATGCTGATGATGGTCTCTGAGATCGCACGAGTCTGCGGACCTGGCCAGCCGCTGGCCCACCAGGTCAATGAAAGCGGGAGCGACCCGCTCTACACAGGAAAAAATATCACACTAACCACACGTGCTCTTTTGGGCTAAGTTGTTACTCAAAAACGCGTCTTATAGAGAACACGCGCGCGATATATGCAAGGGTGCGGAGGAGGAGGCGGACGTGGCCGTGATTGGGAACCAGTTTACCCTTACCTCTCTCTGAATTTCGAACCCACCACGCCACGCCAAGAGAAAGAGAGTACGTACGTGACGCGTCAAAATTGAGGTTCGCCGCGCGCCGTGCCCCGCCTCGCCGGCAGGGCATACGTACGGACACACAGGCTGCTGCGCCCCGCTGCAAATAATGCAATTGCAGAATAAGTTTCCAATAAGGTAAAGCACGACCTGCCCGAGGCCCGAGCAACCGTTATTCCTGCGGTTACTTGCTGGGAATGAACAGCTGTCGATCCGGAAACAAAGCAAAAACACCAAATTTTTTCTGTTCTTAAAAAAGAAATAGAACGTAGAGGATCACTTGGTTTCGTAATAATTCTTTTTACACCCAGAAAAGTATTTTCTTGAAATAAGGAAAAACTGCTTCACGTCGAAGAAATTGACCTTAAATCAAAGAAATCATACAGCCTTTGAAAAAAATAAATGGAGATACTTTCTTTGAAAATTTCTTTGAAACAAGGAAACTTTGTTTGCAACAGTGAAAATTTCATTTAAAAAATTAAAAAGTTTTCTTTGCGTTTTTTTAAAAGAAGCACTTTTCTAGGTGTACTTAAGAAGAGAGCCGCCCCGCCCACAGATTTGAATTTTCCCTCACTCTACACTGACTTTACACTCTCCATTGCATCGGTGCTGCCCCGCCGGGCCGGGGGCTCCGCTGTCGTGTTATTGGCCGGCGATGACTTATTCGACTTGCACGCCGAGGTGCTATCACCGTCCCTGTTGTTACTCGAGACGCAATCAATTACCTGCCCCTCTCAGCGGGGCAGAGCACCGCGCTGCGCCACGAGTACACTGCAAAACCCACACCGACACTTATACTGCGCGTCGGGTCGGGTCGGGCTGGGTCCCGCAGACCTACCACGACTCCCCCGAGCAGTAGCGGAGGAGTGCTGGCGGGCCGGGCTGGGCCGTGCCGGGTGGACAGTAGAGTTGCGAGAAAGTAGGCAACACTTTAGAGCACAGATTGACTGCAGGTCGAGGGGAAAACAACTCTGAATAATGGTGTTTAAATTCTGTGATTTTTTTCTGAATATTTTCGAAGTGATATTAAGTTTTTCTTTTCATTTTCTGTGAATTATTGTAAATTTTTGTGAATTTTCACAAATTTTCAGAAAATGTTCTGCATATTTCTGCATTTTTGCGAATTTTTCTGCATCTTGTTGAATTTTTCTGAATTTGGAGTTGTACAAAAATTTTAGTGTTGTTTTCCCCTCCGGACAGGTAAAACACATAATCCCAAGGTACTCAACTGTGACTGGGCTGCAATCATTGCTTACATTTCTGGCGAAACTGCCATAGCAGACAAGACGGTGGTAGGCCTCTTCCTGAGCTCCTCGGGGATGAGCGTCGCGTCGCGTCGCGCGGTCATGTGCGTCTTACGCCTCACGTCGCGGCGGGCCGGACCTCCGCTGGGCTGCCTCATGGCTGCCTCGTCATGCGGCCCGCCCCGACCCGACCCGCCCCGCCACTGTCAGTACTCATGTTTCTAATCTCCCCAGGCCGGCCCGGCCCACCCGCCGGCCAGCCCAAAAGTGATACGCCCCGCCCCGCCCCGCCCCGCCCCGCCCCGCCCCGCCCCGCCCCACCCCCTTCGCTCTGCCGTGCGTCGAGGTCTCCGGCCAGGCCCCGGCGGCCCGGCGGCCCCCGGCGACCGCTTCGCTCCGCGCGGCCAGCGTCCAGCCGCCCTGCCCCGCCTCGACAGGTCATCATTTGCGTTCAGTTTGTTTTTATTGTTTGAATCATGTATCGCCTCAGCTTGCGACCACTTACTATACCAGTAAATGGCAACAGCAGTTTTGAAAGGTTTCGTCGTCACGCGCAAAACAAAAACTAATACGATGACGCGGTGTGATCCGACGGGAAAACAGCTTCGAAAATGTTGCACACCTCGTAATTTTGAAAAAAAAAAAAAAAAAAAAAAAAAAAAATCAGAGAAATTCAGAAAAAAATAAATAGGAAAATTCGCGAAAATTCTCGAAAATTTACCAAAATTCTCTAAATGTGTGCACCAAAATTGAGAGTTGGTTCCCCCTTTGGTTTGACCTCTCATTCCGCGCGCGCGCTCTCATTTCCCTCAGGGTAGGCGGACCTGATGCTGCAGCACTGCTGCTGCGGCGTGCGCCGCGCAACGGCATCCAGACTGTGTTTATGGTAAGCAGTCTATACCGCGCGAAATCAATACGGCGACATCCCCTAAAGCGCTGCTGCTGCTGCGGCTGCTGTCCGCGGGCGCCATGCGGCGACAACCCCTTGCTCGGCCCCGCCCGGCCCGGCCCGACCGCCCCGGGAGCAGCGCAAGAAGGAATGCCCCGTCCAGTCCCGGCGGCGTCCCGTCCAGAGTCCTGGAATCCGTGTCCCGGGCGTGTCATCGCCCGGTGCCAGTGCCATGTGCCGTTGGAGTGGACTGGAGGGGAGCGGGGAGGAGCAGAGCAAGCACCGCCGCGGCCGCGGCCCGCTCAGGACAGCCCAAAGCATCCCAGCAGCCCAACGCAGCGCAGCCCGGAGGCGCAGCTCAGCCCATCCCAGCCTAGCTTAGCCCAGCCCAGCGCAGCCCGGCTCGAGACGCCGCTGTGAAAAAAAAAGTCGAAGGTGTACGGGAAAATTTCCATGATTCGTAAATTTACAACATTAAATTGTTATTTATTTACAATAAGCACCTATGGTCTACCACTTCCATAACCCTCGTACACCCCTCTAGATGATTATTGATAATCACATAATCATAATCATGTAAAATTTCCAAATATTGACAAATTTTTGACACTATTTAAAAAGTGTCAGATTTCACCAAAAGTTGCGTGATTACTGGCCAATAATCAACAAGTTAAAGATAAACTCAAATAATCATTGATAATGATCATAATCGTGACTGATTATAATCCTCGTACGCGATTTTTCAAATTGGTATAGACCCTTGAAAAGCACTACTTCATATCGGCTTGAAATTGATCTACGAAGCAGGAATAGGCATAGTCGTTGATTTACAACATTTTTCGTAGATCAGAATCATAACAAATGTTGTAAATTTACGACATTTTTTCACAGTGTCAGCGGCACCGCGGCGGCAGCCCCGCAGAGCGATCACCGGGCGTTGAAAAACTGGCGCAGAACTGTGCGTGCGAGTGCGCGCGCGAGCGTGCATGTTTCCGTGTATGCCATTTCCGCCGCGGCCTGTGTGTGTATGAGTGTGTGTGTGTGTGTGTGTGTGTGTGTGTGTGTGCGTGTGCGTGTCAGAGCGAGCCCTTACCAGCGCCGCGGTACAGGCGTTGTCGCACGGTGGCAGGGCTGGGCTGGGCAGGGCAGGCCGCGCAGGGCAGGGGCAGGCCAGGTAAGCGCGACGCTCTTGGCTCATCGCCTGTTCGTGAATAAATGGCTGGTCTGCTGCTGCTGCTGCGCTGCGCCTGCCTGTCGCACTGGACCCCGCGCTCTCATGATGTTGTCCACTCGTAACTGCGTCCCCCCGTCTCTCTCTCTCTCTCTCTCTCTCTCTCTCTCTCTCTCTCTCTCTCTCTCTCTCTCTCTCTCTCTCTCTCTCTCTCTCTCTCTCTCTCTCTCTCACGACCGCGGACCGCACTTATCCTCATGTCCGGAGCACATCGGTTGTCCGACCTCGGGATTTTTGCGGCCGCCACCGTCACACGTTTCTTTTTGTCCGACCTCATTTTGTCCGACCTGGCAGTCGGGGTGTAATAGTGATTTTTCTGTCCGACCTCGTTTTGTCCGACCCCAACGAACCGTTAGAGTCGCCTGCTATCCTCTGCGATGCAGCTCGATTGCCCGACCTGATAATTTCCTCAGAATCCAAAAAAGTGCCTTGCTTTTTTCTGACCTTGTTTACACGGGTGAAGTGGAGAAGGAATGGGTATCATGGTCGGAGCACACCTCAAATTCATTTTTAATTTTATTTAAAAGAGCTATTTTTAAAAAATTGAAAAATTGGTAGGCCCCTACCTAACTCGCAACCTGCGAGCCCCGCCTGCTTAACTTCGGAGTTCTGATGGGATCCGGTGTGTTCCAGGCGACCGCCACCCCGCGGGCACGAGAAGTCCTCTCCACTTCGGGGAGAGTCCCCGCTTAAGGCTGGCGGCCTGTCAGGCCCGCCGTACTACCCTATTTAAACAGCGCCTTGAAGCCGTAGGTAGCATTTCGGACCAACGACTGGGCACCACCGGACCGCATGACCGGTCAGTGGGAGGTAGAGGCAAGGCAGGACGATAGAGGGGGAGAAAAGCAGAAAGAGAAGTTTTTGCGGAAGAGTAAGCGTACGGTTGGTTAGACCTGTACTGACCCGCTCCCGCACAGGTCATGGAAAAGCTGTTTACTAAGGAGCCAGATTCATAGGCCTTACTTCCCCACGAGGGACCACCCCCCGTGGCATGGGACGGAACTTCCTGACAGCTCGCTTTCGCTGCCAGTGAAGAACCTACCTGGGAATTGAACCCAGGCCCCAAGTGCCGAGTCTCATGACACCCCGCGGCTTTTGTGGCACTAAGACCACTAGACCGTCGGCGATTCCACGAGGGAGCTCCGTTGAAATGGGGGGTTTGGATTCCACGCCAAGCTGCTGTCCTCGGAAAAATTTATATTTCATAGCAAGATTTGAACCCGGGTTCTGCGGCCCCCGGAACATCACTTTGCCGGCACGGCTACGACGCCACGGTACGAGTCGGCTTTCCACTAGGGGTGACGCTGCGAAGAGCCGTAGTCGCCGACGAACCTGTACCGGTGGCGTCATCAGTACGCCTGCTCTCCTTGTTGGGACAGACCAGCCGCGTGGTGACTCTGGTATCCGCATCGGCACCGTTACAAGTACTGGGTGGGCACAGGTTCGAATATCGATCACAATATTTATTTTTTCGAAGTATCTTTGCCTCTTTACGTTGCCCGAGGCACAAGGACCGTTAGGCCGCGATAGATATTTGCGCACAGTTTAGACAGGTGGTCATGACACACCAGGAAATGCAGCCATCTTTGAAGGCTCACCCCACACTTGGGTCCCCCCCTACTCGCGCATGGCCACATCCGGCCTTCTCAGGAAATCTATCAATAGCTCCAGCGCTGTTCCCTGAGCAGGACAGCGTCCTGCCACGTGTACGCCCCACCCCACTTAGAGAGGAACCTATAAATTGGAGGGGCGCGCTACTCGAGTCAGTCAGTACATCCCCGGCAGTCAAGCAGTTCACTCCAGCAGTCCGCCCCACCGGCACGCCCCTCATCGCGGCCCACGTGACCCGCGGACCCGTGACTGTCGCCCTGAGTCCAAGATCACAGCTAGCGTACCACGCTTGCTCGTGTAGTGTATTCACCACCATCTGTTCTACCACTGACCACTGTGAGTACATAATAAAAGTGTTGGACTTAACCTCATAATAGTTGGTAATCCTTTCGCATCACAAACCGCTGAGATTTCAAAGAACCTGAGGCGTAATCGAGTCAACTTAGATAGAGGGAAGGCCCGCGGCGCCGACTGACCGCTCCGCGGTCAGGCCGGTACAGGGAGTTAATCGATTCAGCCTGAGTCGCTCAGACCGCGGATACTCCGCGCTCAGTAGAGACTCCACGCGCTGCTGCGGCGCACAGCCTGCGCTCTGCGCGTTCTCCTTTCTGTGCCCGAGTTCTGTTTGCGCTCTACTCTACCGCGCTCTCCCGGGGAACAGTCGGCAGCTTCGTCTCACTGCGGGACTACCGGCTCCCTCCGACGTGGGGTATCGGCAGAGGCCTCATCACTGTAAGGCACTACACGGAGCCTTTACATAACATCTAACGTGAGGCGTCGGCCCCTCGTACGCCATTTAACGTGTTGCTACCGCCGGAATTCTTATTCTAGCGTAGTCACACACAACATCTAACGTGGTGCACAACGGCCCGGGAAATCTCAAGTTCTGTGTGTGAACGGATTGCCAATTTTTTTCTCCATCATCTGTGAAATAAGCGCCATATTCGATGGCTCATGGCAGGAAATAATTTTAAGTTAGAGGAGTACATTGAACGGTTTTTGAGAGAAAGTGCAGTTTTACCCCAAACTTACCCGTATTTTGTGTTTTCTGCAAAAGCACCAATTTCCAAACAATTGGCACTTTTGACAGCAAAGCAAACCCTTGCAACATATGACGAAATTAGAGACTCGTTCCAGTGCCCAAACTCCCACAGAGTAATTAAAGTCAAAGCTTTAGTACAGTTCAACAACCAGGCGGCACCACTAGAAGTAAGAGGAAACTTACTTTGGTGCGTCGTAGTAGACCAGCCTGATCCCTCGATAAATATTTTTCGTTTATCTGTGAACCAAGTGTCTGCTTTCGTACAAAAATTAGTTGAACAAAATTTTTCGAAAGATCAAATTCTCACAGCCTTTTCGCTTGTGTTGCGACATTTGCATAAGTGTCAAATTCACTATAGTGATCCGGTACAAGTCAGAGTTCCGCCAGTTTCCGACAAAATGAATCAAATTCCAGTTCATGCCCTCCCCGTTTACGGCGGAGAAATTGACGAGGAGTGTGAGAAATTTCTCTCAAGGTTCGAGAGAGTGCTCGAAGCATATGAGGATGTTACGTACAAGCAGAGAATCCATTGGTTAGAAAATCAATTACGGAGAGGACCGTTGGAACTTGTGCAGAGAGAGTTAAATCAAATAGAGAAAAATCCCGCCTCTCCTCCCCAACCCCGTGGTGACAAGGAAGTGTACACACATTTACTTGAATTATTACGACAAAATTACAAAACAGCTAATGATACCCAATACCACAGGGATATTCTCCAGCATAGAGTAAAAAGAGAGACGGAGAGTTTGCCAAATTACATTCAGGATGTCATGGGCCTGTGTGTGAAAGCACAGATAACCGATAAAGCTGAGCAGCTTAGATACCTGCACAGAGGTTTGCCCATGCATTTGGCAACGGCCCTCCGCCCCACTGATTACGATTCGCAGGAGACTTTCCTAGAAAAAGTGACCCAACTTGACGGACTTCAAAGAGCACTTGTGCGCACACACACTCAGGCTGCACTTGAACAAACAAGCACAGCAACTGCTTTGCAACACCTCAGTAATTTACCCAGCACCACTTTCACGCAGGGGCGACCCGCCCCGCCCCCCGCCCCACAGCAGGCGCCGAGCTTCAAGCAGGAGCTCGTTGCCAACAGTGAAACAGAAAAAATTGATCAATTAATTCACCAACTGCAAGCACTTGTCTTGAGCCTACAGCCCACGGCAAATGCTGCGACAGACACACAGCAACCAGAGACACCCCAAAGACGCCTAAGCAGACGAGACTACGGCCCTCGTCCCGACTTTGACAGAACCAGATCTAGCTCACGAGACTACAGCAGAGACAGACAGTTCAAACAGAATCCAGGGAGACACTACAGTGGAGATAGACGATATGACAGGAGCATGTCCAGAGGCTACAGCCAGGATAGGCAACCATACACACAACAGTCACGAGACTATCGACGAGACTCGTCTGGCTCACGTGACAACTACTACCAGCGTGACAATCGTGACCAAAGACGACAGTTCAATGACAATCAACGTCGTGACAGGAGGGACAATTCCAGGGAGTTCAGACGCGACGACCGTCGCCCTGCATCACAGGGACAGTACAGGAACACCCAACAAACATACCAAAACCAGGGGTACCACAACAACAGACAACAAAATTACTCAAACCAAAGACAGGACTTTGCACAACCAGGGAGGACAACAACAAGAATAAATCCTTCTCTCAGAACACCAGGCTATGTTGAGGACTTTGGAGAACAACAGGTCACTGAAAACACAGGATATGCAAATAACAGGGGGGCACCAAGCAGAAAATTTTCTTGCAATTTTTGCGGAGGAGACAATGAACTCACAACATGTGACACCACACATACAGTCAATCCAAAAAACGAGTAGGCACAGCGACTATAGGGGAAGTCGCTAGTGCAGAGAATACTCCTCTCTCCCCACCTTTCCCCAACCCTTACCGTACCATCGAGACCTGGCCAATAAAATTAAATAGCGATTGCTTGTTCGCTTCTGCCTCAAAAATGTTCTTTTCAGACGAGCGGCACACTAAAGGCCTCAGACATGTAATAGCACATTACGTTGCAAAACAGTGGCGCTTCTACAGAAAAATGGTGCTCAATAATATGAAAATCTATTCACGTACCCAATATTTAAAATTAATGGCAGTTTCAGGGACATTTCCAGGGTTATGTGAAGTAAAAGCTCTAGCAGAACTATTTAATTGGAGAATAGAAGTCCACACCCTAGGTGGCGCATTAGTATACTCAGGCCCTCAGCCAAAATTTAAATTATATCTCAAAGCTCGCGTGGCTGGAAATCGATGGTATTTCGCCCCATTCCACCCCGCCCTGCAAAAGAAGCTGTCGTACGCGGACGTTGCACGTGCAACGCCGCCTTCGTCACCTTCTCTCCCCTCCCCTCACCCACCCCCCTTCCATCCCCACCCACTTCCTCAGAGAAAGGCAAAAATTCCAAAGACGAGAGCTCGCGACGCGAGCCCTCCGCGTCGATCAAGAATAGATCACGCGCACCAGGTGTGTCATGAGCCGCGTCGCTGTCAGCGACTTCCGCCCGGACATGTGGGCGCACTCGACCGCCGGCCTCTCCCTGTCCGCACACCAACAAATCCCCCCTCCTTCATATCTCAAAACAAATACAGTCTCCTCGAGGAGGAACCCTACCCCGAGCCCATCCTGCATGAGCGCCCCTCCCCCCACAGCCGCGACCCTTCGCGGAAGCAATTAAAATTTACAAGATCCATGCAGAGGGGCCCGACATCACAAAAACAAAGGCGCGACCGTCCAAGGAAATCCGCGCCTCGCACCCTTCGACCCCTCCCCCAATCCGATCGGGTTATTTTTGTTTCTGGTGTGAGACATGAGCTACGCACCGACAGACCACGGGACTCCTCCCCCTCCCCCACATCCTCCCCTTGCCCCTCTCCAGCCTCGCCCCCCGCCCCCGCCCTGCCCCCTTCCGGGAGGCCGAGCGGAGCGCAATGGACACTTGCACAGCCACGTGCCCTCAGCGCCTCCTCTTCCCCCACATCAACCCCGCCCCTCTCCCCAACCCCGGCCCCCTCTGGGAGGCCGACCAGCTCGCAATGGATCTTTGCTGAGCCCTTTGCGCCCCGCCCTCCCCCCTTCCCCTCTCACGCCACCTCCCATGCCCCGGCACCTTCCGCGAGGTCCAGCTGCACGCACGGTATGCCTGCACAGGAGCACGCCACCGTCCCCTCACATCAGCCCTCGGTGTCATCCCAACAAACTCTTCCCACGCCTTTCCCGTACTCTCTGGAGGCACTACCAGGACTAATGGACTCAAACTTCCCCATAGAACCGGGGGACCCAACAATTAATGTGTTTTCAGCAGCACCACGGCGCTTACACTTCACTCTGCCTGTGCGAATCTGTAATCACACCAGTATAGCACTGGTGGATTCGGGAGCTTCCTACAGCCTACACCGAGGAGACAGACTCCCACATCATTTAATTAACACTACAGCACAACTACCTGTCCTGCGAACAGCTGCAGGGGCGACAGTTCGCCTTACAGGGATTATTCGCACAGCAGTGCAAATAAATACACTGACTATTCAACACACATTTTTGGTGTGTCCCAGATCTAAGCCAACCCATAATTTTGGGTTTGAACTTTCTCTATGAGTCATCTGCAGTCTTAGATTTCTCATCCGACTCTCTCAAACTTAAGGTAGGCACACAGTCGTACACGCACTACCAGGACCCCATTTGTCAAGCCAATTTCAAGGAAGTTACCAACGAATTGGCATCAGTTGACGTGCAGGAAGTATATACTTCCCGTCGCACACTCTCCACACGAGAAGCGGTAAAACTTGAACCCAAAAGTTTTACAGCTATCAAACTCAATGTTTCCCCCATCCCCTTCCAGGACGCAGCTGTGATGCAGCTCAATGAGAAATTGCAAAGCACAGTTGGTGCGGAAAATGTAAATTTTCTCATTGATGCCAAAGATTGCACATTATTGTTATTTAATAATTCGGAGAGTGAAATCTTTGCTCCGTGCCAATCAGAAAATAGGTTTTATTGAACCGGAAGGCACAGCTTTGGCCGCAGCACTCCTGGCCCGACCCGAGAGTCATAAACCCGAGTGGGACTCCCGGCCTACCGCCGGCCCGGCTCGGCCCCGGCTCCTGCTGCCCCCTTCCCCTCCTTCCACCCCCCACCCTACCTCTCCCCACCCGAGCCACCCGTATGGTGCTTGTCACCCGACAGTGGCCACGGTCCAAGACGCGCAGATCCATGTCAGAGAGCCGGAGGCATTTGCAGAAAAGCCTCATTTTACATTTGAAATTAATCCCCGACTTAACTCCGGGACAATTCAAGGAAGTGCAAACGCTGTTGGATGCGTACCAGGATGTGTTCGCAACAGACATTACACACATGACACGTGAGTGCAAATACACGGCGTCCTTGCCCATTAAGGACCCATGTCCAGTTATTTTTGCAGTACCTTACAGATTGTCCCCACCAGAGGAGGAGTACCTTAAACAATATGTGGATAAAATGATTAAAGCAGGAATTGTTAGAAGGCAAACTTCAATTTTTAACAATCCATGTTTTTTAATTGAGAAGGCCGTTCCTCCGGGACAGCCAAAGGCTTATCGCCTTATTGTTAATATGAGAAATATTAACATTAACTGCTTAAAACGGACAAATTTTCCACTCCCGTCCGCTGATGATTTAATTTCCCGATTAAAGAACAAAAAATATTATTTTCAAGCTGACTTTAAATTTGGGTTTTGGCAAATACCCATATGTCCAGAGTCTCAGAAACTAACAGCATTTTTTGCAAATGGGAAACAACATGTTTTGACTAAACTTGCTATGGGCTCATCCGTGAGTGTTCATTGTTACTCAGAAATAATTCACAGAGCCTACGAGGGAGTACTTTTCTCCACCAGTCTTTGTAATTATGTAGATGACATCTGGGCTGGAGAGAAAACCTTCCAGGAATTATTTGATTTGTTAAAAATTTTTCTAGAGAAAACTAGAGCTGCCCATTTGTACCTAAATCCTGAAAAATGTCGATTTTTCTTTGATTCCGCCTCAGTCCTAGGCCTAATCGTGAGTGAAACACATTTAAAGCCAGATGTCACACGGTTCAGAGCACTAGAAACACTGAGAAAAGTAAAGGATAAGAAAACAGCGCGTTTATGCGCTGGCTATTTTAATTACCACCGGAGGTGGATTCCGCGATACTCACAGCGAGCAAAATTAATTTTGGATGCCGCGTCGCCAAACACGCCATTCCAGTGGGGGCCAGAACACGATCAAGTAGTTGTACAACTCTATGAAGACATCAAAACTGCGTGTTTACCACACTTTGACGCTAAACTCCCTACAAAAGTTTTCACTGACGGTTCACTAGAAGGGATTGCAGGAGAGTGTTGGCAGAAAGATGCTAAAGGTGTTTGGAGGCCATATGCATTTTTCAGCAGAAGGCTTACACAAGCAGAGAAAAAATGGCCTGCCATTTACATTGAAATTTTGGCCTGTACTGCAACACTCCTCCACTTCCGTTCCGAACTGTTAGGAACTCCAATCACTATTTACACTGACTGTACAGGGCTTGCTAGCATTCTGAAAATGAAAGTATTAAATCCCAGAATGGCTAGATTTGTAGCAGTCCTCAATATGTTTGATATCACAAAAATAATTTGGCGCCCAGGAACGCAGAATGTTGTGGACGCATTATCTAGGTTACCACTAGAAATCTCAAACAAGGCAGATGTACAACACCCGACGCCCCAGCTCCCGGACGACGCGCTCCTCTCCGTCGTTCAGGGAACACCGGTCATAAACAATAACAGGCTACAGACAGGCATCACACAGCCAGCGACGCGCCCCGCCCCGCCCCGCCGCTCCGCGCGCTTAGCAGGGGTAGTGCCAACACATCAACTCATGCAAAACTCGGGCGAAACCAAACGAGGGTGTGAAACAATTACAGATTATGAACATCGTCCCACAAAGAAAGCAAGAACGGGACACGTCCTGCCAGCCACCCCGGCCCTGGCCCCGGCCCCGCCCCGGCCCCGCCCCGGCCCCGGCCCCGGCCCCGGCCCCGGCCCCGGCCCCCTCCCAGGGCGAGCACGCCTCGCCGCGCCGCTCAGCGCGCTTGGCTCAAAAGGGGGGCGGCCCTCCATCCCCGCCTCCTCCTAACTCCTCCGCCACCCCGCCTCCCTCCCCCAGCGAGGCCCGCGCTCGCTCTCCGCCAGCCAGCACACGGCCAGGCCGCGACACACATGGCGCGGCAGGGCCGCTTCACACAAGCACATATGGTGACACTATTCCGCTTACCGGTCAGACTGGCCTGTCTTATCTCGTACAGGCACAGCGGGATGATCCGCTTTGCCAGGAAATTTTTCATAAACTAAATCAGGAGAAACAAACACCTGAACACATGAAATATACTTTGATTCAAGGTGCTATATTCACAAAACACATGCCACATAAGCCTTACATACCACAGGCACTTAGACCACTGTTACTGTATGAGGCACATTGTTCCCTCTTAGCGGGACATTTCTCAGACAAGAAAATGAAACATAGGCTACAATATTACTTTTGGCCCAAATTAGCAAAAGATGCAAAATTATACGCATCCAGTTGCGACACATGTCAACGCTTTAAGGCAAAAAATATAAGCGAGGGTGCTATGCAAAGTGTTAAGCCAAATTTTGTAATGCATTACGTAATGGCTGACGTTAAGACATGCCCACCAAGTAGCAAGGCCTTAATCATTTTTTAATAATTGTTGAAGCTTTCACGAAATTTTCGTGGACCAAAGCCTTACGCTCAACAGGCGCTGAAGAATTGATTTCAGCATTTAAAGAGTACATTCTCACGTTTGGAGCATTCCACACGTTAATTGCAGACCAGGGAAGTGCCTTCAAGTCTCAAATTTTTAGAGATTTATTAACTAGTCTAGGGTGCAAAATTCATTACGCACCAGTGTATTGGCACAATCCCTTCAGGCCTCGCGGAGGCTAACTTAAAAACAATTGGTCACTTAATCGCCACCTTCTGTGAAGAAGCGCTCCATAATTGGCCGACTGTACTACAAGCAGCCACCTTTTGTCTTAACACTTCCATTCGGTCGACGCTAAGCGCGTCGCCATTTTCTTTATTATTTGGCTATGAGGCGTTCACGCCAGCGAAACTTTTATTGTGTCTACCACAGGAAATCACGCCACCACAAAAACTGGCAGCGCACATACAGCTGCGTACAGTAGCGCAGGAAATTTTAAACAACTCTCAAGCGTACCAAAAACGCAGATTTGACGCCAAGCGGCGAAATACCCAGTATCGCGTAAATGATAAGGTACTGGTATTTCGACCACAGAAAAAGATAGGTGCGAAATTCCTGTATTCCTGGACGGGACCAGGAACTATTAAGAGACGATGTGGACAATCATCTTACATGGTATCAATAAGGCGTAATAGAAAATTGCGTCTATGCAAATACCACGTTCAACATATTAAAAAATATGTAAATAGGCCAGAGAGACTAACAATCGCCCCTGCGCAGGCGCAGAGGGCAGGTTTGATAGTGCAGTAGAGCGAGTACGTGTCGCCGGGTACACAGAAGGCTAAGCCCCGGCGACCAAACTTCACCACCTGGACAGACCTTGCCCCACTCTCCCCTCTGAACCCTGTGCCCCGCCGGCCCCGCCGAGGCTAGGGCCCATAGCCACGGCTGCGCCGCCGCCGCACAGCTTCACTTCACCCCACTTTTGCTCTCGCCCTCTGGACTCATCCGGCCACCTGGCCTGGCCCGGGCCCGTCTTTCGCCCCTCCACTACTGAGACCCGTCTCCCCCCTCATTCTATTTTTGTCAGCTACAAATAAGTGTACCGCTGTACAAGCTTCAATTATTGGCGAGACACACTATGAAAGGCAAGCAGGATGTACGAAAAAAAGAAGTACAGTTAATGTTCGTGTTAATCAGGGCATATCCTGCACACTTCCTTTACGACTTTCACTTTCATTAATCAGAAACAAAAGGTTTGCTTAGTAATGTTACAGGTTCAGCTTACCACAACAAGTGCTTAATCACGGCACCAGAGGTTGCAAAGATTAGCAAACTCAAGGCGAGGCACCGATGTTAACTCGTTATTTGAAAAGCTTTAATATTACTAACAACTAACCACTAACATGAGCTTATTCATGCCACGGCGCAAAATGCATAGCACAACACGTGATCCAGCGCCACGCAGGAAGAATACGGGAAACGCAGAAATCTACGCTTCCCCGGGTCTTTTCCTTTAGTATGAAGCGTTGTCGCTTCTACGCTTGAAAAGAAAAAATTGCTGTGTTCAGTATATTTGTGTTTGCATGAATACATGACTACTTTCAAGGACGAAGGTGTTGTACCCAACTGATAGCTCAGGGTTGAGAGTCCAGCACCTTCTCCTGCAATATCATTTTCAATCATCGCTTTTAACAAACTACCACTGCGTTAAAAACAAGTCCCAACCAACCTGACTAACTGCACTACCCCTTTCCTGAGCTCGTCTTACTGTCTCAATAAGCGAACATCTTGTCACTTAACGAGAGTAAGCCAATTTTAGTTGCTCAAAAGCTTAATAATTTTCAACCAATTTAAACAAAAAAAATCACATTGGTGGCACCCTTGTTGCCCTAAATCAAAATCTTAGGCACACAGTTGCTTAAGTACAGTCAACTTCGTTGCCTCTATCAGTCGTCCAGGACAGTGCAAAACTGACTCAATGGACGCCGCCGCATCCTCTGCAAAGCAAAAGGCCATCATCGCCTAGCCAAACATGCTCCCTGGGATGCAGACAAAGGACTTTTCCATGGTTATCACTGGAGCACTAACCCCGACAACCTCAGGACGATGAGGAGCACCATGGTCTTGGCTCGAGACGCAGCGCGACTCACGCGCACCTGCTGGACAAGACCAAACCGTGCCCCACCACACAACATTACGGTCAACACCGCCACACAAGAAAAGTTAAGCATGACCTCACAAGTCGTGCTCACCGCATTGCTCCTCGAACACAGGAAGGTACGTTTATTCCCTTTAAACCCTAGGATTGTATAAATTCAAACAGGCTCCAACTCTAGCAATAGTTTTACGTGCATTTATATAACTGATAAAATTTCTCACACTGTTTTTTTTATGTTTTTTCATTTGGTTCGACCTCTCCGGGTACATCACTCTGGAAATGTACGCGGTGGACGCAACGACACGACACGAGACTTCCTTTCCCTTAACCTCGGCTCATCACCCAATCGCCGTCCCGTGTCCACGCTGAGGATCGCCCCTCTTCGCCGCCAGGCTGGGCAACAGCAAGGTCGAAAGCCAAGGCCGACCGAGAGCCCAGATGCACCAACCGGCGCCCCATCCGCACCCTCCAGCTGCACTCAGCCTCGGCCTGCCGCAAGGTCACTGCCCTGCGTAGAGACGTAAACAGCCTAGGCGGGCTGCTGATGTGGGTCACCACCCGGCAGCCACGCCCCTCTCTGCCGATCAGCTGGTCCACACTGACTGAGCGCCAAGGACGTTGGAGCGCGCTCTGGGGGCCGCAGCAAGACGTTACCGCGGTCGCTCCAACTCAGAATGCCCCCCGAGACCCAGTTACAACATCAACAAAAGTCAGATGTGAGAGGATGTGAATACTTCAACTTGTGTGACTCTCAGTGCAGACGGATTTGTGAGCGTGACAGTGTGTGTGTGGCGATATACTACAACCTGTGCAATTCTCAGCGCGGACGGGATCTGTGAGCGAAATTCGAGGGCATCCCTACCCCCTCTTCAGTTAATTTTTCCTTATCCTTTTCCTATCATTCCTGTTCCTCTCGGTCATGTGTTGCAGTGTTCCTTTGTGTTTTTTTTTAGTTCTTTCCATTTTATTTCTTTTATTTTTTTCTCTCTTTGTTTTTGTTACTTGTTGCAGGTTTTATCAGGCTATAAATGCACAAATACTCATTGGAGTCTTTCTTTTTTAATTCCCATGCAATATTGTTAAGCCCTTAACGTACCTTCTTCAGTCGATAAGTTCTTCAGTGTCTAGTGTTACGCACTTGTATTCTCTCAACTGGAAAGTGCAATTTTTTAGTCCTTTAAATTTCATTTTTTAATTGATTCTTTTGATTTTTTTAATTCTTACATTTTAGCTTTGACCAGTTTTCACTTTGCTCAAAGATTTTCTTGGATCTTTATTGATATTGCTCAATGAAAAAGTTGAAGTCAAGTATTTGCAACCAATACATGTATTAAATTTTAACTTGCTCCTCTTTATAATCGACAATAGAAATTGCCTTAGTCCAGCTTCGTAGACACTAATTACTTAAATCAGAGGTATTTTTTTATATTCAACTTTGCGAGTTCCTTGAAATAATATTCAGTTCCTATTTTTCTTTGTATGTGTCAATTTTTTTTGGCGGGTGTGTGTGACTTTTGTTGTGTGTTTTAAATTACTTCATTCTTGCTATTGCAATCATTTATTGCGTGTGAAAAAAAAAATAATTATTTCGTTTGTGTGTTCCTCTCTTTCTTGATTTTTGTGAGAAACATCTCATTCAGGTTACCTGTAAAAACTTGTGTTTTAGTGCTGATTAATACCCCTTGTGGGTGAACTCAAATCATTCTTATGTGATCTGAATTCACTCAATTTTAGCGGGTAAAACTTGTAATATGTGTGTGTTCATTTGTATTTCTATGTGTGTACTCAATTTTGTGTGTTTATCTCATTGTGGGTGACGTCACACCTTTCAACTTAATGCGTGAACTAATACGTTTCTTAAATGTTCTCAAGATATTCACCTCGAGCGTGTCACCTTATAATTTATTTTCCTTGTTCTTTGTGTGTACCCTTATATTACTCTTTTGTGTTTGAATTTCTTTTCTTTGTGTGTACTCTTAAATTATAATTTTGTTTTTGTGTGTACCCTTATATTGTTCCTTTAATTTTAATCTCATTAGTTTTTATGTTCTCAAATTATTCAACTTGATTGTGTAAACTTATAATTTTTTTTCTTTGTGTGTACCATTGTATTACTATCTTGTGTTAGAATCACATTAGTTCTCCTGCGCTCTCAGATTTAAACTTGAAGTGTGTCAATTTATAATTTTTTTGCATGTGTGTGTCCTTTGTTGTAAAGTTGTGATCTTGGACAGTCCGCGTTTTATCTGTTAGGCAACAAATATCTAAATTTCTTAAATTTATTTCCCGGCCGAGGACGGCCTTGCTAAGCTCCGGCGACGTTAGGCCGCGATAGATATTTGCGCACAGTTTAGACAGGTGGTCATGACACACCAGGAAATGCAGCCATCTTTGAAGGCTCACCCCACACTTGGGTCCCCCCCTACTCGCGCATGGCCACATCCGGCCTTCTCAGGAAATCTATCAATAGCTCCAGCGCTGTTCCCTGAGCAGGACAGCGTCCTGCCACGTGTACGCCCCACCCCACTTAGAGAGGAACCTATAAATTGGAGGGGCGCGCTACTCGAGTCAGTCAGTACATCCCCGGCAGTCAAGCAGTTCACTCCAGCAGTCCGCCCCACCGGCACGCCCCTCATCGCGGCCCACGTGACCCGCGGACCCGTGACTGTCGCCCTGAGTCCAAGATCACAGCTAGCGTACCACGCTTGCTCGTGTAGTGTATTCACCACCATCTGTTCTACCACTGACCACTGTGAGTACATAATAAAAGTGTTGGACTTAACCTCATAATAGTTGGTAATCCTTTCGCATCACAAACCGCTGAGATTTCAAAGAACCTGAGGCGTAATCGAGTCAACTTAGATAGAGGGAAGGCCCGCGGCGCCGACTGACCGCTCCGCGGTCAGGCCGGTACAGGGAGTTAATCGATTCAGCCTGAGTCGCTCAGACCGCGGATACTCCGCGCTCAGTAGAGACTCCACGCGCTGCTGCGGCGCACAGCCTGCGCTCTGCGCGTTCTCCTTTCTGTGCCCGAGTTCTGTTTGCGCTCTACTCTACCGCGCTCTCCCGGGGAACAGTCGGCAGCTTCGTCTCACTGCGGGACTACCGGCTCCCTCCGACGTGGGGTATCGGCAGAGGCCTCATCACTGTAAGGCACTACACGGAGCCTTTACATAACATCTAACGTGAGGCGTCGGCCCCTCGTACGCCATTTAACGTGTTGCTACCGCCGGAATTCTTATTCTAGCGTAGTCACACACAACATCTAACGGGACAGTGGATAAAAAGGATTAAGTAGGTAAAAAATAAATCAAAACAAATCCGCACTCGACATTGAGGTCGTCGCTGGTGAAAGCACGCGTTGGACAAAGGTTCTAATACCACCCTGTTTTTTCTTCACTCTCAGCCCACTAATGACTTTTTCTATCGTAGACGACTAAAAATTTTAAACTTTGGAAAATATTTAGTAATAAGTATTCCTTACAAATTCTTAAGTATTTTACGAACTTTTTTTTCTAAGTAATTAAATAGTTAATATTATTAGTAATTGCTAAATAGATAACTATGAAATTGTGCTAATTTATTAGTAATTTCCTAAGTATTACAGCTGCACAAAATTTTTAGTGGTTACTTACAAAATATACGTAAGTGGGCTGAGAGTGTTCTTTTATTTCTTTTTATGAGTATGTAGTTTTGCCTTTTTGCAGTTGCCCGAGGCACTAAAAAATATGTTTTTTTTTTTCTTTTTTCAAGAAAAAAGTTCACCGCGTAGCAAAGCTACCAACTTAAAAAAGAAGAAAAAAATAAAAGGAAAAGAAGTTACAGATAGGGGTGGCATTAGAATCTCTGTCCAACGCGTGCTTTCACCAGCGACGACCTCAATGTCGAGTGAGGATTTGTTTTGATTTATTTTTTACCAACTTAATCCTTTTTATCCACTGTCCTTGTGCCTCGGGCAACGTAAAGAGGCAAAGATACTTCGAAAAAATAAATATTGTGATCGATATTCGAACCTGTGCCCACCCAGTACTTCTAACGGTGCCGATGCGGATACCAGAGTCGCCACGCGGCTGGTCTGTCCCAACAAGGAGAGCAGGCGTACTGATGACGCCACCGGTACAGGTTCGTCGGCGACTACGGCTCTTCGCAGCGTCACCCCTAGTGGAAAGCCGACTCGTACCGTGGCGTCGTAGCCGTGCCGGCAAAGTGATGTTCCGGGGGCCGCAGAACCCGGGTTCAAATCTTGCTATAAAATATAAATTTTTCCGAGGACAGCAGCTGGGCGTGGAATTCAAACCCCCCATTTCAACGGAGCTCCCTCGTGGAATCGCCGACGGTCTAGTGGTCTTAGTACCACGAAAGCCGCGGGGTGTCATGAGACTCGGCACTTGGGGCCTGGGTTCAATTCCCAGGTAGGTTCTTCACTGGCAGCGAAAGCGAGTTGTCAGGAAGTTCCGTCCCATGCCACGGGGGGTGGTCCCTCGTGGGGAAGTAAGGCCTATGAATCTGGCTCCTTAGTAAACAGCTTTTCCATGACCTGTGCGGGAGCGGGTCAGTACAGGTCTAACCAACCGTACGCTTACTCTTCCGCAAAAACTTCTCTTTCTGCTTTTCTCCCCCTCTATCGTCCTGCCTTGCCTCTACCTCCCACTGACCGGTCATGCGGTCCGGTGGTGCCCAGTCGTTGGTCCGAAATGCTACCTACGGCTTCAAGGCGCTGTTTAAATAGGGTAGTACGGCGGGCCTGACAGGCCGCCAGCCTTAAGCGGGGACTCTCCCCGAAGTGGAGAGGACTTCTCGTGCCCGCGGGGTGGCGGTCGCCTGGAACACACCGGATCCCATCAGAACTCCGAAGTTAAGCAGGCGGGGCTCGCAGGTTGCGAGTTAGGTAGGGGCCTACCAATTTTTCAATTTTTTAAAAATAGCTCTTTTAAATAAAATTAAAAATGAATTTGAGGTGTGCTCCGACCATGATACCCATTCCTTCTCCACTTCACCCGTGTAAACAAGGTCAGAAAAAAGCAAGGCACTTTTTTGGATTCTGAGGAAATCATCAGGTCGGGCAATCGAGCTGCATCGCAGAGGATAGCAGGCGACTCTAACGGTTCGTTGGGGTCGGACAAAACGAGGTCGGACAGAAAAATCACTATTACACCCCGACTGCCAGGTCGGACAAAATGAGGTCGGACAAAAAGAAACGTGTGACGGTGGCGGCCGCAAAAATCCCGAGGTCGGACAAAAAAAGGTCGGTCAACCGATGTAGACTCCTCATGTCACCTCATGCAGAAAAAAACCTTTAAACAGCAGCTTCTGCAAAAATTAATATCGTGATACGCGATGGCGCTTAACAAAAGTGATTCAAACGGGACATCTAAGTGGGGAAAAAGAGGAAAGAGCAAGAAAATCGAGAGGAAAACAACTCTAAGATTCTGGACAGTTCTGAAATTTAGAGGAATTTAGGAAAATGATAGCACGTGGAAAAAAAATAGAAAAATTCAATAAAAATTCACAACAAATCATAATAATGGTACACTAAAATTCAGAGTCTTTTTCCCTCTCGAAGTAAATGGACATTTGCCGTGGACGCGCCTGGTCGAGGCGTTACTGTACACCGAGCGGCTCGCTGCTTGCCGCTTTTTTTCCCCTCCTTCCTCTTTTTGTTTTATATTGACTTGTGTGTGCGCGGCGCGCGGATGAGTCCGGTCCGGCAATCCAAACCAAACTGCCGCTATCAAAACAACGAGGATGTGGGAGAGGCGGGATGCGGGTACAGGTAGGGGTACGGGCCGGGAGGGCACGGGAGAACCACGGCGCTACAAAACGCTTACGCACACACAGGCTTACACGCGAGGAAGAACGCATACACACACACGCACACACACACACGCACACACACACGCACACACACACACACGCACACACACACTCGCGCAGGGTAGCGCAGGGGCGTAACATTGTAGCCCTCCTGCTCATCATTGCCCCAGGAATATAATTCCAGGCGCTGCCCTGCCCTGCCTGCTCAGGTGTCGGTGCACGTCGCGACTATTACAAAGCGGGGCGGGGCGGGGCGGGGCGGGGCGGGGCGGGGTGGGGCGGGGCGGGACCACGCCGCTCGCACGCAGCCCCCTCGCGTCGCACTCCTCCGTGAAGCAGAAGAAGCGCGTCATGTCGAACGGGACGCTAAACGTTCGAAGCGTTACAACGCTTTGCTCAGCACACAACACCTCGCTGCTGCTGCTGCTGCTGCTCTCTTCTTGCTGCCGCGCGGGTAATTTCACAGGCCATTTGGCGGACGGGATGAGAAGCGCATGCGGCGCCGGGCCGGGCCGGGTCCTCGACTCATCCCGGTCGTCCTGCTCTCATGGCGTGGCGCGGGGGGGCGCTGCCGTGGAGATGCGGTAATGAGCGGGGCTGACGGACACGGCGCGGCGCCGCGGAGCAGCGCGTGTGGAGCGACGGCGGCGGCGGCGCCACGCGTGTCGTGTCTCTTTTTTTAAGAAAAATTAGAGGATGTTGCGGCAATTTACGGGGCCAAACAGTTTTGAATTACTAGCAGCAGGAAAAAAAACATCAGAGGAGCACTGATTCCCTCCCACTCTCCCACCTCCCTCTTGAGGACCGATTCCAGGAAGTATCATGAATCGGCGCGCGCGCGCGCGCGCTCGGGTCCGCGGGTCCGGCGGAGGGAATCTCGGCCGAGATGGAGCAGGCGCGGCGCGGCGGAGGCACGGCTATCCGATCCGATCTGGAGTGCGTGTGCCCGCCACGCCGCGCCACGCCGCGCCACGCCCACGCACGTAGAGCAGCGGACGGGCTGCCGAGATGCATTTTCGAGAAATCCCATTCCATTCATGCCTGCCTGCTGCCTGACAGGGTGGGCGGACACTGGTCGAGCGCTCCGATTCACACCTGAAATGGCTCCCAGGCGAGGCGTCCGGTCCCTGCGCGCAGGGCAGCAGGGCCTTCCACTCCGACCACTCCTGTCTGCTTATATCCATCACCTCTCCTCCGCCGCGCCCGCCCGTCCAGCCCAACATGTAGACCGAGAGGGCCACCACTCTCATAATCATAGTGTACAAATGAACCTGAAATCTCTCTGGTATATGACATGTTTTTTTTTAATATTTTTTTATATTTTTTTAATTGCTGAATATAATATCTTTATAAAATTCTAGGATTTTTAGGCCCGCAGAAATATCACAAAATTCATGTTTAATCGGAGTGGCAGATCCCTCAATGTAGACCATGCAAGAGATCCATGCGCAGCTCGCCTCGTAGGCAAATTGCCAGAAAAACAAAAGAATGGGGTTTTCGGACAAACGTTGTAGACTAGAACGACACCGAACACCTATGGTGGATAGAAGGACGCGGTAAATTTACCCGGAGCAATTCGAATATCTCCCGCACTGCCTTTTCTCTTATTCTCCGTCTCTCACGCACTTTCTCTCACTCCCTCTGTCTCTCTCCCTCTGCGCTCCCCTCCCTCCCCCACAATAGCCCCTCCAAATAGATGCCGCGTGCGATAAGGCGGGCTGTGATAATTACAGTGCGGTGTGCAAGGCGCGGCGTGGCGCGGCGTGGCGCCACCAAGGTTGCACTCAGGAACGCGTACCACAACCACCCAACTGTGAGAGAGAGAGAGAGAGAGAGAGAGAGAGAGAGAGAGAGAGAGGGAGAGGAGAGGCAGTGCCAACCTGTCAGCTGCTGGCCCTATATATGTATATACGCGCCCGGCCGATGCGAGTGTGATTTGGGCATTGACACGCCATTTTCCCAAAGCCATCCATTACGAGCTGCAGGTTGCATAAGGCGCCGCGGGGCGGGGCGGGACGGAGACCTCACACACCCAATGGACGAATGCCATCTTGATTTAGTGCTCTGATCAGAGGCTTTCACTGCGATTGCCGGGCGGAGAGACTGAGCCGGGCTTGGCGGCCTGCAGGGCGGCTGCAGGGTTAGGCCCGCCCCGCCCCGCACCACGGTGGACAGTGCGTGAGAGTCTGCCGCCCGCGACACATCAGGCCTCGACCAAATGTGTGTGTAAGAGAGCATCGTGGTTATCGAGCCGGAGACAGAGAGAGAGAGAGAGAGGGAGGAGGTCGAAGAGGCCGAGGCCGAGGAGTACCGGCCCCACCCCGCCCCGCCCCGCCCCGCCCCGTCAGGCTCCTCCGCGAGACAAGTTCATTAAGAGGGAAGAAAAATGCTCCGCAAGGGCAACGAACGATCAGCCGGCAGGAGCAGCAGCAGCGGGGCGGGGCGGGGCGGGGCGGGGCGGGGCGGGCCAGGGCGCCACTGGCACTACTCCACGCCCCGACTCGTCAATCATATTTCAATTACGGTATGTTCGAAATTCCAGACAATCCATCCAGCCGGCACAGTGTAAGTGATCTGTCAGCGCGCGCCCTCCCCTCCCCTCCTCCCCCGCCCCGCCCAATCATCGAGGCATTATCACCCGCTCTGCTAAAAAGAACAAAGAGAGAGAGAGGGAGAAAGAGAGAGAGACAGAGAGAGACAGAGAGGAACTTTCCGCGGGCGCGTCTGCCGTGGCGCGGGGCGGAGCGGGGCGGGGCGGCCACACAGTGCGCCACCACCAGTGCGCCACGTCGCGCCACACGCCATACACCGGGCCGCACGCAGCGTGCGTGCCCAGGAATGCAGCGGGACATTGTCACACGCAGACACTACTCACAGAGCGGGTCGGGACGGGGACGGGACCGGCGACCCACTTGCCGTCGCGTCCCGTCGCACCCCCTGACCCCGCCCGGCCCGGCCCGGCCCGGCCCCGGCGTGTGAATATGTGCCTGCAGCATCCGGTCGCACGCCGACCACAAAAATAGAAGAAAGAAAAAAAAAGTGCGAGTGAACGAGAAATTTTAAGTCAGCTGGGCCGAACGAGTCGGCTTTTGGTAAAAACAACATTTGAAATTAGGAAAAAAAAATTTTACGCGCTTAAACGGTGAGCAAAATTGGTATTGTAGAAAATCTAGCGCTTTCCAGGCGCGCGATTAAATGGCAGGAAAGGGAATATTCCCGGCCAACGCGAGCTCGCTAGTTGGGCGCTCAGCTGCGGCAAGATAGCGAGCGCCAGCAGGTTTATGAGCACTAGTTTTTGGCTCTTCTTCGTTCGTACTCGTTACCGTACGCGCGTGCGGCGCTATAGGGTTGGGTCTCGCTCCCGCGTGGACTTGTGCGGGTCCGCTTAACGGGTGCGCCGCCGTCGAGGACTAGCACGCGTGTATCCGCTTAACGGGCGCGGTGCGGCGCTCAGCAGCAGCAACACGCCCCTCGTAAAGGGTGAAAGCAGAGAGGCGCTGCACTGCGCAGGGGCGGCCGGGCCGGGCCCGGGGCCGCGGGGCCGCACAGCCCAGAGCCTGCTGCCGGCCAATATTCGTATGCGCGCGCTTCCCACGGCCGCCACGCCCCTCCTATCTAAGCGCGCCGCACCTCGCCGCCGCCGCCCAGCCCCGCCCCGCCCCGGCCGGCCGGCGCTAGGGATTCTCTCGTAAAAGCGCATCGCGCAGCGCGTGACGTAAATCACGCGCTCCATTAGGCAGTTTGTTATTAATATTTTAACGGCCGCGCGGCCGGGTAGGGCGGGTGAATGCGCGCGGAGCTACTACCTGCCGGGCCGGGCCGGGCCGGGCCGGGGTCATGCAGTGCAGGCTGCAGGCCGGTGCGCGGGAGGCTGAGGCGGCCGGGCCTGGCCGGGCCGGGCAGGGCAGGGCCGCCGGGTGATTTAGAGGCAGGCCGAGCCTGCAGGGGGTACGGGCACACCCACCCACACACACATACATCCTGCAAAAGCGATCTCAGTGCGACTTTGTTGCAAAAATGTTGTGAAAATAAAGACAGTAGCACACCTGGCCACTGTTCTTTCTTTTTAAATATTTTTAAAAATACTTATTTTTGTTTTTACCAATGCCACCTTCTTGGCGTGCACCTAGTTGGCGAGTTTCTCCTAGGCGGGCACCCAATTTGGACAGGCAACTCTCGGAACGGACACCTTCTAGTCGGGCACGTCTCTGGACGGGCACCTCCTAGGCGGGGACCCCGTTGGCTGGCACCTCGTTGCCGGTCACCTCGGTGGCGGGCAACATCTGAGAGGGTATCCCCAAGTCAAGCACCCCTCTGGGCGGGCATCCCGTTGGCGAGCACCCTCTGGAAGGGTACCCCTGAGTCTGCGGTCGGGCACCCCTCTGGGCGGGCACACCCTAGGCGCGGGCACTACTTTGGACGGGCACCTATCGAGACGGTCACCTCTCTAGACGGCAGCCCTCTACATGGGCATCCCTCTGGGCGGTCGGGTATCCCTCCAGGGCGAGGCCGCCGGCGGGCCCAGGCCGGGCCAGCCGAGTCCATTACCGCTTCGTATCGCAGCTTTCATCGGCGCTCGGTAACGATCCGCTAAAATCTATAGCGTAGGAGCAGCACGTCATGCTACCATCAAGCAGCCAAGTGCCCCCTACCCTCCCCCCTTTTCTTCCCCTCTTCTTCAGTCCAATACCCCCACACCGGCACCGGCGCACACCACGCCCTCACCTGTTGCTGTTGCCCGACCGCGCCGCCGATATCTCCTCAGAAATACTGCAAAAATATCCAGCTTTTTTTTCGTGACACGCTTGTTTAAGAGGTTAACAGCCCTGAAACAAATAATTAAAAAAACAAAATTAAAATTCGTGGAAAAATACAGAAATTCAAAGCGAAAACGTACAGGAACTCGAGAATTCTGAATCTGACAAAGTCAGGTCGTATTTCACTTTAGAAAAATTCAGAGTTTTGTATGGCGAGGATGAGAGCCTTTAAAGTGTTCGTCCCGATGTAACGCGGCCTCCGCCGCTTGCCCAGTGTGATGTATCGTCCTCTCCTGCCGCTGCTCCCCGCGCGACACCAGTGTTGTACCCGGCTACTGTTTGGCAGCCTCCCGGGCATGACCACTCGCGAGTGCGCGCGCGCGTGCGAGGGCCGTGCTGCAGTCGGACACCTCTCCCCACTCTCTCTCCCGAGCTGCCCGGGATAAGCGCACTCGTGTTTCGTATGCTGAAGACTGGCTCGCGCCAGGCTGCTGGCCGCACCGGGCACTTGGCCAAGCGGACCCGGCCCGCGGCCCGGGGGCGTGGCACGCGAGCGCACTGCTGCTGAGCCGCGCGGAGCCGCACGCCAAACGCACGCCGGGCGCGCGGCGCTCCGCTGCAGGCCGCAGGACGCTGCAGGCCGCAGGACCCACACGCAGCACGCGCGGAGACTCGCATCGCTTCGCTGTGTAATTCCTACAAAATGTTCCAATAATGACGCACGCGACTGCAAACGGAAAGCTATGCAGCAGCAGGCAGCTGCAATTAGCACCTCTTACACAGTTATAAAAATAAAAAATACGCTGGTAAGCACGAAGTACGTTAATGTTTTAGTTTCACAAAATACTTAGGCGAATGGTTTATGCGCAGAAATATTGACTTTAAAATTTCCAGCCTTTTGGATTATATTATTGAATTTGTTTTATTTCACGGTTTGATCAGCGTCACTAGTATAGCGAATCAAATGCAAAAGTTGAGCTCTCCAGCTCAAACGATTTGTCCGATCAGCTTGATTTTCGAAGTAAGGGCGCGTAGTGCAACGAACATTAGAACACTGCTTTCACATTTTTGTTCTAACGTGTTCTTCCAAAAGATATTTTTAAACTACTGTGCATGAGTTAAATCAACACGTTCCCCCCCCCCCTCCCCACCTTCCCCCCAGTCAGGGTCCTCCCACACTAAATGGAAAGGGACAGCAATTTTGTCCCAAGAAATGTTGCGTTTTTGTGCACACCAATCCCTTTTGACAAATTTGTGTAATCATTTGGGACGATTTGTAATATTTCGGATGCAAATTGTCTCAATTTAACGGGACAATCTGTCCCAAGAAAATGATGTGTACAAAAACGCAACATTTTCCGGGACAAAATTGCCTTTTTTCATTTAGAGTGCCGGTCCTCCTCCCCTGCGCGCCGCGCAGAGGGGCAGCGAATATGAAACTGGAAATGATGCTCACAGTTTTGTCACTGATGACGCTATTCTGGGTATTCCCTTCAGGTCACAAGAGTCAAGGGTTACACTCGACTGAGAACAATACTCGTTCTTTTCACCACTCAGGAGAGAGGTGGTGGTAAAGAACGAGTAAAAAATGATGTAAGCTTCTCTATTAGTATTATATATATTTCTTTACTTCAGTCGTGCGTGGGAAGCGGCGCTCTGGAGGGCGGAGCAGAGGGGGCAGCGGCGCGCGGCTCGCAGTCCTCCTCTATTTGGTGCGTTATGAATCAATTAGTAGGTGACACGTGGTCATTACCCCGCCGGAAGTCCTCGCGGGGCCGTGTCGTGTCAGGCGCGTGGCGCTGACGCTGGGAGTCGCGCGCGCGCTAAAAGCTTTCCCAGAAGACTGATTCCGAAGAGCGCTCTCCTCGATCGGTCTCTCTCGCGCTCACGGGGCGCGCCGTATTGGTGCGAGAGAGACAGAGCGAGGAGAGCGCTCTTGGGAATCAATTAGTCTACAGGGTTATATCGCTACTCCAAATTATATGTAACTTTGCCTGATTGCGCGCGCACTTTCTCATAGTAGATGAGACACAATTCGGTGATTATATCTCGGCAAGAAAATCTGCAAACTATTTTCGGGATAGTTTTGTACGACCGTCGTATATTTTACGGATCTCACCGTCGCATGCCGCGTTCCCGTTGCAACATGTCCGGGCGGTTTTATCAGAGAGGTGCGCGCCTATGTAGGCGCGCGCGGGCGCGGGCTAAAAACGGGGTCTTTGCACCAGAAGCGCCGCCGCCGCTGCCGCGCTGCTTGCGTATAGCGCGTCGCATCGCGTCCCACCGCATTCCTGTGTGCGATGTTTATTAACAAATCGCTGCCAAGACGCCAGCATGCCTCGCCGGGGTCAATCAATCAAAAGGCGTCCCCTGTCAGTCATGGGGCGGGGCGGGGCGGGGCGGGGTGGGTTGTACGCGACACGTCCTCCTTCATACGCAGCTGCCCAAAGAGGAATTTTAGTGGATGTAACGTGGATTCTACGTGGACTTGTTACGTGGTGTCCACGACGAGTATCCACGTTCTAGCCACGTGGATTTGACTCCTTTTTCCTCGAAGTTTCAACGTGGAAGTTGCGTGGATTCAACGTTCTGTCAACAAAACTATAATTTTTTTCGCACCTTGTGTGGAATTGAACCTGGAACCTTTGAGATAGGAGTCTAGTACCTTACCCATTACACCACCGCAACACAGTTGACAGAGCAACGTCAGCTACCGATCCCATTCCAAAGCTGAATTCAGTTGGCTTATAGACTACTCTCTTTTAGTGCGTTGTGCGTTTCACGTCAATAAAAATAACCCGATTATTTGATAGTTTAATTTGTCAATGACATTCTTCAAGAACAGAAGCACAAATTCTAGCTCTATTTTTAACGTTTAACGCTTAACTCACTAGGCGGTAACGTGGAAACCACGTGGATTCCACGTCATCACCACAGCGACAAATGAGACGCCCAAAACCAGAACAAAATTTATCTCTTTGCGAAAATGGCAAAGTATATCTAAGTACAGCATTGAAGAACCGCCTTGCATCCTCTGCCTGCGTTGGTATGTTTGCTGCACGCAGTAGGGGAAAAATCGTGGAATCCACGTGATATCTACGAACTCATGTTCAAAAGTAACAAATATAACAAAACGCAAAATTAGTTTCATATCTGAGTAAAATATGTTATCGGTAGCCTTTCAAAAGCAATAAAAAGAGGAAAAGTTCAGGAGGACAATAAGTTGAAATAACGTGGATATTCGACCTCCACGAGATATCCACGAATGCACGTAGAATCAACGTTGAATCCACGTACCGCTCCTCTTTGGGCTGGGCAGCTGGTCAGATGCGGCGCGCGTCGTGTGGAGATAGCGCACAGCTGGCGCGCGCTGTCACCCAGACGGCAGAGCAGTGCTGCTGCCAAATCGTGAGAAATTTCCCTTTTTTATGTGAATTTTTCGGGGCCAAAGGAGAGAAAAAATTGGTCAAAAGGGAATTTTTGAAGCGTGAAGGTTCTTTGGCAGTGTTTTTTTCCCTTTTTCGAAAAAGTGACAAATTAGGGGGGGGGGAAGAGTGTGAAACGGGAAATTTCGCTGCCCTGCGAGGGATAAACGCCCGCCATACCGTCTGGCAAACTCAGCATAGCAGAGAGCACAGGGCCGCCTGCGAGGGTAGGCAACCTGGCTCCGCACGAGAGCCTTGCGGCGCTGCCTACCCTCGACTCGTAAGGGGCTCGGCCGCTCGGCGCGGCGCGGCGGCGGCGAGGCCAGGCAGCGGGAGGCGCGGCGGTGCAGCGCCGCGCAGCGCAGCGACAGCCCCGTCATTAATGCACAGAAGCGCGGTTATTAAAGCGCGCGCCTGTCGTTGAACTCTGACTTTCGGCTTTCATTTCTGTCACACCGTTTTTACAGCTTACATCCGTACGACCCGCGCGGCATCGCCATTTCCTGTGCATAATCGCTACGCGCGCCCGGTAAGCCCCCGCCCTTCCCGCCCCCCGCATTCGACATGTTGTGTTTCCCAGGCATAAAACGTAGCGTATATTTCATCTCCCCACCGAGCCGCAACCTGCACGATGGTGGGCGGACCCGGCTGGCCAGACAGGGTGACCGGGGGTGGCTCCACTTGTCCTACCGCACGTCCGGAAAGGCGTGCCTGAGATAAGCAGAGGTCCACACTGTGAGAAAATACTACGGTAAATACCTACGGTACGCGTCGTTAATTTGTCATCAGGTCCCGGACCGTAATTTTCGTCTACGGTCTGAATCTTACGGTACACACCGTAGCCTACAAATGTGTTGGGGAAGTTCAATGGGGCACATTCTATCCACAATGAAATACAGTCCGTACCGTAATAATAAGCTACGGTCTGACCGTACACGAAAACTACGGTACAGACCGTAGGCGTACCGTAACTCCCTACGGTATTTTTAACAGTGCAGTCTTATCAAATACTCAGCTCCACTAACGTACGTAGTTTGTGGCAGATTTGTAGGCTCTGCGCCTTTCCTGGAGAGTAGCCGGGAGTGTAAGTCCAGTTAGGTCTAAGGTGTATTTTAAGAGCCACTCATCAAATAAGGTCAATAATTTTGAAGCGAATGTCCTCCCACACAGAGAGGGTAGCCCACACTCCTCGAGTGGCAGCAGCCGGCAGCAGCACCTCGACAGCAGTAATGGTCCCGGCACCTACCTCCTGCCATCCCCGGCCCTCGAGGCGGCGGCGCGGTGAGCTACCGTTCCCATGGCACTTCCTCGCGTTCCCATGGGCCGCCTCCTGATTGGCGGCCCCGCCCCGGCCTGGGCCGCCCCATTGGCCGCCGGTGTTTACAGCCGCGCGGCGGCGGGGCCCACCCGACCCAGGGGGGACCTGTCCGCCCGGCCCGGCTCCAAAAGTCCCCGCCCGCCCGGCCCGGCGGCCCGGCGGCCCGGCTGGCGTTGCCAAACAAATTCGTTGCGGTCCGTAATTCGCGCCTGCTTGTCGACTTTTGCACGGCCCGGCCACCGCACCGCTGTCGGACGCTGCTATGGCTCTCAAAAAAAAAGAGAAAGAGAGAGAGAGAGAGAAGGCGGGAAAGAAAACACGTGGTTGACTTTTTCCTGCTGTTGTTGAAGGAGATAGAAAGAGAAAGAGAGAAAAGAACGCGTATATTTCATCCTCTGGTGACCCCTCCCCCGCTCTCTTTTTATCTCTGAGTTGGGCACACACGGGGTGCGCCGCCGCCGCCACAAGTGTCCCGCTGCCAGGCCCGACCGGGCCCCGCCAGCCGCCAGCACAGCGCCGCGCGCCAATATTTTACGACTTTGCGCTAATTGCAAATTATGGTTTTATTTGCGGGGCGTGGTACAGCGAGGCAGGGCGGGGCGGGGTGAGGCGAGGTGCACAGGACACAACGGAGTGGGTCGCCCGATCAAAAGGACACTCACAGAGCAGGCGAGAGAGAGAGAGAGAGAGAGGGGGGGGGGGGAGGATGGAGCTCGCAGTGCCTCCCACTCCCAGCTCCGGACGTCATTGACGTATCGCCTGATGCTGCGACAGGACAGGACTACCGCCCCACCCCGCCCCGCCCCGCCCCGCCCTGCGCACAGAGTTATGTGTCGCCCAGCGCAAAGAAAATTAGCACAGATTATATTCAGCCAGATGCGGTGGGGCGGGGCGCGGCTGGCAGACTCAGAGGCCGTCGTCGCACGAGGGTCCGCAAACCGTGAAAGGAGAGAAGACAAACGAAGAAGTATATCAAACACGCAGGAAAATAAAGTGAAGGGTGTGTCGCCCTTTCTGTGGGAGCGGAGCGCGCGGAGCGACCCGCGTGTTTCTGCCAGGCGCGCGCGCGTCCGGTCCAATGACCTCCGCGGTTGAAGTCCCTCTCTTCCATTTATGTTTTCTTTATTTATTTTTTTTTTTTGTTTGTAATTCTCTCCTCTTTCCCGATCAGAAGCTCATAGCGTCCCGCGCGTGTGGCAGCGCTCGGCTCCTCGCGTCGCATAGCCTCGCGGCGGTCCTCCCCGCCCCGCGACAGTCATTCTATTATTTAAAACAAACATAACTCTCCTCCGCGGAGCCGATAACTCACGCTCCCGCCCCATAATGTCCTATTATGACAATCTCCTTACACAATGGCATTCCTCGACGGCCGCGAGCCCGCAGCCCGCCCCAGGCCCGCCACCGCCAGCGGCCCGCGAGGCACAAATCAGCCCCGCGGGGATATGTGCCGAGTTATTTGGACACACGTGTGAAAATCCATAAACCGTCTTGTATGTCGCCGCGCGGCGGCCGGCGGCGCCGTCGCGCGCGCTAAGCCGTTCTAAAATAGTGCTTAGGCATATGGTAGCAGAAGAGCGGGCGGCCGGACCAGGAGAGTAGAGGGGATGACTGAATATTGCTGCACGAAAAGTGCGCGAGAGCACACGAGCGCGCAAAAGTGTTGCCGACTCAAAACGGAGAAATGCACTGACAAATGCAAACCACAGGTGACCCGGACGCCCAATACGCAGCACACAAATACACACACACACACACACACACACACACACACACTCACTCACTCACTCACTCACTCAAGCCGGAGAGACTGCAGACCTAGCTCTCGAACAAGAACTCCCCGCTGAACGCATACAACGCCTCCCTGCGTCAAGGTGCTCCCTGTCTTATTCGCGTTTTCCGACCCGTGTTTTCCCACGTCTAGTGCGAGTCCAAGCAGCCGCCGACGCCGACGCCATCGCGTCGGTCGGTCCGCAAACGGCTCGCCCTATTGGAGTAACGGGGCCCTTTGTTTCTCGATACGGCGATGTGCGGGGCGGCTCAACGCGTGAAATGGACTATACTCCTCGGCCGTGCATGGGGCTGCCGGGGCCGGGGCCGGGGCAGAGCGCAGACATCAGGAGCTGCCCTGCGCTGCCCTGCGCTGCCAGACCCCGCCGCGTCCCGCACCCCACCAACCCCGCGGCGCCGCCAGACGCGTGCCCACATCCTCTTATATGTATGTTCCTCATTTCTGCAGCTGCTTCTTGTTTTTTTTTTCCCTGCTTTTTTTTCCGTTCCTTCTCTCTACCCCTCTATGTTTTCATTTCCCCGGTGGCCGCGAACCCCTTCTATAAGAGGAACGCCCCGGGTGACTTCCAGGACGGCGACGGCGCGCGCGTGGAGGTCCGCGGAGTCCCCCGCCCCGCCCTGCCGTGCCGTCCCGTACCGCGCGCGGTCAGCGACGACGTGGGGACGCGGCGCGGGCCGGCGTAGGGCGGCGGTGCTGCGGTGACGCATGGGAGGAAAAAAATAAAAAATAAATAAAAGAAATGGCAGCAGGAGGGGAAAGAAACGTGTAGTATCATTTAGCAATTCACAGAGCGTCACGTAAAAGAACGGATCGAAAAACGTCCCGGCGACGACGGTGAGGTCAACAGTCCGGGAAAAAGAACCCCGCGCGCGGCGGCGCGCGCAGGAATCGTTCAACCCAACCGGGCCGGCCCCCGGCCCCCGGCCCGCCGAGAGACTTGAACAAAGTGGCGGATTGTCCGGCGGCCCGGGGCGGGGCGGGGCGGGGCGGGGCGCGCAGGCGAGCATCCAATTTCTTTTCTGGTTGGGGGCGGCTGGTTGCTGGGCCGGGGCGGGGCGGGGCGGGGCGGGGCTGCCTCCAGTGCCGGCGCGACGCCGTGCATCTCAATGAGCCCCTCGGACGTTCGCATCATTACAGCGGCATGTGCTTTAAATCAAATTCCAACGCGTTTCGGTCATCGCAAGCTACCGCCGCGCGCCGCCTCCCCCACGCCGCCCTGCTGAGATACATATCTGCTGCCTTTTAAGAGAGGGGAAGAGAGAGAGAGAGAAAAAAATTGAAAGCTGGGCTTTGAACGTTCGGTAAATCAACGCGCCCCGAGAAACTGTCCGTACATGAGATTGCCTTTGACGAATAGCGTGAGCATAGAGTAGAAGGAGTAAAATTTTCTTACCTTGACCGCAACGGAATAGCCCTCAGCTCCGTCCGCCTACTCTCACAAAGAAACATGCAACTAACAAAAGCGAGCGCATACACCGACAGGTACGCCGAACACAAACACACACAGAGAGTAAAAACAAATGCGGGGCGTGACATTTGCCTGCAGAGTGGAGGTGTGAGGTAAATACGCAGTAAATCTGCGGCAGCAGCAGCAGCAGCCCCGGAGCCCGGAGCCCGCCCGGAGCCTGCCGGAGCCGGAGCAAGGCTGGGAGGAGGTGTGCGTGGAGAGAGGAAGGGAGCGGTCGCCCGGAAACGAGCAGCGCGGGTAAGAAATATGGTTTAGCAAACACAGAGCTGTCGAGCCCAGCCCGCCCAGCCCCGCCTAGGCGAGAGCCGCGCCTACGGGCCTTCGCGCTGTGGTGCGGAGACCGTGCACGTGCACCTGACCCGGGCCGAAGACAACTGTCGCCGCCGGGCCGGGCCAGGGCAAGGCAGCGTCGAGCAGCCCGTCTCTCTCGCACTCGCAAGGCGGGCAGGTCAGCGCCGAGCAGCCCGTCTCTCTCGCACCTGCAAGGAGGGCAGGGCAGTGGCGAGCAGCCCGTCTCTCTCGCACCTGCAAGGAGGGCAGGGCAGTGGCGAGCAGCCCGTCTCTCTCGCACTCGCGATGGGGTAGGGCAGCGCTGAGCAGCCCGTCTCTCTCGCACCTGCAAGGAGGGCAGGGCAGTGGCGAGCAGCCCGTCTCTCTCGCACTCGCCATGGGGTAGGGCAGCGCTGAGCAGCCCGTCTCTCTCGCACCTGCAAGGAGGGCAGGGCAGTGTGGCGAGCAGCCCGTCTCCCTCGCACTCGCAACGGGACGCCATATTGGCCGCGTGCCGCCGCGGGCCTGACCGGGCCGGCCTACCTGTCGCTGCAGATACACAAACACACATATACACACTCAGACAGACAGAGGTACGCATACGCCCCCAAGGCTGCAACACCTCGCTGACCAGCGCGTAAATCTCGACGTTTCATCACGTTTGCCCACACACGCACGCGCAGGTGTGCGTCTGTTTGCACGCGTTTGTCTACTCGTGTTGTGTGACCCACAATCTGATCAAGCGGCAGCGGCGGCCACTAGGCTAGGCCCCGTCCTGTCAGCCGCACTCTTGGCAGTCTCCAACTACCGCGTCATTCCGAGTAGAAACTTAGTGCTTTTGTGTCCGCGCCGGGGGAGGTGTTTGCGTCAGCCTGCTTGCGACGCTCAAGGGTGTGACGATCGCGCTTATCTACTCGTGTGGACTTCCATATTCGCACACTGTGCAGCACAAAACCGACCCAAAAAGATAATTTCGCACACAAAACTCATCCGCGTGACACCCGAAAAATTTCCACCAAAAAATAGATAAATAAATAAAAAAATTTATGGACTCTACCTGCATCTCGACTGGCATTAAAAAATATTTCAACAGCTTTTGATATATTTTTTCACAAAGCTTATAAACGGCCAGAAAAGTATATCTTGGATACAGTTTTTTTTCCCGTCCGGAAATCCGTGCGCCAAACACTTCCTTTAGACAAACTTTGACAAAAGGCGTTATCTTAGATGGGTATGCTGGATGAACCAGAACGGGTCACCTCTAGTACCTCTACTGGAAACACCTCTAATTTTGATTAGAGGTAAATTTACCTCTACTGCAATATACCTCTAATAATATTGCTGCGAAAATAGCTCTACAAGATTTACCTATACGGTTAGGAGTAAAACACAGAGTTGGTAAGTTGCCTCTAAAAAGTTTTAGGAGTAAAAACTCTCCTATTGTGTTTTACATGGAAACCTTGATGCGGCGTAATCACGGCTACGTCAGTTACCTCTCTACACTTGAGATGAAAACTGCGCAGTTCGCGAAAAGCGTGCAACGGTCACCCGGCGAGAGCCGCAGTTGTCGAAATAGGTTCTGTGAGAGATGGGTCCAATTCATCTAAAGAAAATGCTTCTAAAAGAATTCACATCGCTAATTTCCATCTTAGTATTTTCATGGTATCATGGTCGGAGCACACCTCAAATTAATTTTTTTTTATTAAGAGCTATTTTTAAAAAATTGAAAAATTGGTTGGCCCCTACCTAACTCGCAACCTGCGAGCCCCGCCTGCTTAACTTCGGAGTTCTGATGGGATCCGGTGTGTTCCAGGCGACCGCCACCCCGCGGGCACGAGAAGTCCTCTCCGCTTCGGGGAGAGTCCCCGCTTAAGGCTGGCGGCCTGTCAGGCCCGCCGTACTACCCTATTTAAACAGCGCCTTGAAGCCGTAGGTAGCATTTCAGACCAACGACTGGGCACCACCGGACCGCATGACCGGTCAGTGGGAGGTAGAGGCAAGGCAGGACGATAGAGGGGGAGAAAAGCAGAAAGAGAAGTTTTTGCGGAAGAGTAAGCGTACGGTTGGTTAGACCTGTACTGACCCGCTCCCGCACAGGTCATGGAAAAGCTGTTTACTAAGGAGCCAGATTCATAGGCCTTACTTCCCCACGAGGGACCACCCCCCGTGGCATGGGACGGAACTTCCCTGACAACTCGCTTTCGCTGCCAGTGAAGAACCTACCTGGGAATTGAACCCAGGCCCCAAGTGCCGAGTCTCATGACACCCCGCGGCTTTCGTGGCACTAAGACCACTAGACCGTCGGCGATTCCACGAGGGAGCTCCGTTGAAATGGGGGGTTTGAATTCCACGCGAAGCTGCTGTCCTCGGAAAAATTTATATTTTATAGCAAGATTTGTACCCGGGTTCCGCGGCCCCCGGAACATCACTATGCCGGCACGGCTACGACGCCATGGTACGAGTCGGCTTTCCACTAGGGGTTACGCTGCGAAGAGCCGTAGTCGCCGACGAACCTGTACCGGTGGCGTCATCTGTACGCCTGCCTTACTGGCTGGGACAGCCCAGCCGCGTGGCGACTTTGGTATCCACATCGGCACCGTTAGGAGTACTGGGTGGGCACAGGTTCGAATACCGATCACAATATCTTTTTTTCGAAGTAGCTGTGTCTCTTTCAGTTGCCCGATACATAAGGACAGTGGATAAAAAGGATTAAGTAGGTAAAAAAAGGTTCTAATACCACCCTGTTTTTTCTTCTTTTTATTTCTTTTTATCAGTACGTAGTTTTGCCTATTTGAAGTTGCCCAAGGCATTAAAAAAGTTTTTTTTTTTTTTTCAAGAAAAAAATTCACCGCGTAGCAAAGCTACCAACTTAAAAAAGAAGAAAAAATAAAAGAAAAAGAAGTTACAGATAGGGGTGGCATTAGAACCTCTGTCTAACTCGTGCTTTCACCGGCGACGACATTAATGTCGAGTGCGGATTTGTTTTGATTTATTTTTTACCTACTTAATCCTTTTTATCCACTGTCCTTGTGTATCGGGCAACTGAAAGAGACACAGCTACTTCGAAAAAAAGATACTGTGATCGGTATTCGAACCTGTGCCCACCCAGTACTCCTAACGTTGCCGATGTGGATACCAAAGTCGCCACGCGGCTGGGCTGTCCCAACAAGGAGAGCAGGCGTACAGATGACGCCACCGGTACAGGTTCGTCGGCGACTACGGCTCTTCGCAGCGTAACCCCTAGTGGAAAGCCGACTTGTACCATGGCGTCGTAGCCGTGCCGGCATAGTGATGTTCCGGGGGCCGCAGAACCCGGGTTCAAATCTTGCTATAAAATATAAATTTTTCCGAGGACAGCAGCTTCGCGTGGAATTCAAACCCCCCCATTTCAACGGAGCTCCCTCGTGGAATCGCCGACGGTCTAGTGGTCTTAGTGCCACGAAAGCCGCGGGGTGTCATGAGACTCGGCACTTGGGGCCTGGGTTCAATTCCCAGGTAGGTTTTTCACTGGCAGCGAAAGCGAGTTGTCAGGAAGTTCCGTCCCATGCCACGGGGGGTGGTCCCTCGTGGGGAAGTAAGGCCTATGAATCTGGCTCCTTAGTAAACAGCTTTTCCATGACCTGTGCGGGAGCGGGTCAGTACAGGTCTAACCAACCGTACGCTTACTCTTCCGCAAAAACTTCTCTTTCTGCTTTTCTCCCCCTCTATCGTCCTGCCTTGCCTCTACCTCCCACTGACCGGTCATGCGGTCCGGTGGTGCCCAGTCGTTGGTCTGAAATGCTACCTACGGCTTCAAGGCGCTGTTTAAATAGGGTAGTACGGCGGGCCTGACAGGCCGCCAGCCTTAAGCGGGGACTCTCCCCGAAGTGGAGAGGACTTCTCGTGCCCGCGGGGTGGCGGTCGCCTGGAACACACCGGATCCCATCAGAACTCCGAAGTTAAGCAGTCGGGGCTCGCAGGTTGCGAGTTAGGTAGGGGCCAACCAATGTTTCAACTTTTTTAAAATAGCTCCTTTTAAAAATATATATATATATAATAATTTGAGGTGTGCTCCGACCATGATACCTACATTCCTTTTCCACTTCACCCGTTAAACAAGGTCAGAAAAAAAGCAAGGCACTTTTTTGGATTTTGAGGAAATCATCAGGTCGGACAATCGAGCTCACGCGTACTGAACTTAACACGCTCCAGGGCCAAGGCCACGGAGAGGTAAGGCCGGTCACCTTACCCCGCGGGTACTCGCGGGGTACTACTGGCCTGGACCGCGGCCACGGGTAATGGTGACAGCTGACACTGAGCTCATAATATATACACGTACTAGTAAAAATGTGTTGAATGCCAAGTGCGAGTTAGGGTTCGGCAGCTCGAAAACTTATCCGAAGAAAAATTAACAAAAAAAAAATCCGTTTTCCTTTTTACCGAAAAAAAACATGGGTGTCGAAAGAATTAGAAAAATAAAAAAATTAAATTGTGTTGAAACACACTTTTTGCTACGTGTTCATTGTCCAGAACGATGGCAAACGCTTTAAGAGAGGGGTGAAATATGCGACATCATCATAATTCACAAAAAAAAAATAAGGTTTTCTTTGTCAAATTTCGATGTTCGTTAACATTTTTATCGAATCTTGAAATTTCCACGATCCTAGCCCGTTTTACAACGTTTTTTGTTGAACGCATACTACCAGAAGCTGAAGGAACGTTATTATACCGTTTTGTATCGTTTTTGTCATCAGAAACGCAGATTTCATGGGATCAACAATTTTTCCAACGTTTTCCAAATTTTTCGAAAAAAAAAATCGGATGGAAAATCCACTTCTTTTTCCAAAATTTTTCTTTTTCCGTAAAAATACGAACCCTAGTGCGAATAAATGAGTGTACGTAATGAACAGTGTCGGTAAAACAGGGCGACGCCGGTGGCCGGGCTCATCCCGCAACACACGCGTGTCAGGCACGACTGCCTATCTTAGGCATGGCTGGAGGACAACTTGGTTCACAGAACCTATTTCGACAACTGCGGCTCTCGCCAAGTGACCGTTGCACGCCTTTCCCGTACTGCGCAGTTTTCATCTCAAGTGTAGAGAGGTAACTGACGTAGCCGTGATTACGCCACGTCAAGGTTTACATGTAAAACACAGTAGGAGAGTTTTTACTCCTAAAACTTTTTAGAGGTAAATTCCCAACTCTGCGTTTTACTCCTAACCATAGAGGAAAATCTTGTAGAGCTATTTTCGCAGCAATATTATTAGAGGTATATTGCAGTAGAGGTAAATTTACCTCTAATCAAAATTAGAGGTGTTTCCAGTAGAGGGATCGGGCCGCACCCCCAACCAGAACTTATGGGACTTTGGTTTTGATGAAACGTGATTAAGATAGAACGGAGCCATCTCATCTAATCTGCACGAGCAGCAGCTCAAACAAACCATCATTCGGCGAGCGGCCCGTCCGGGCCCGGCCCGGTCCAGACACCGTGCCAACCGTGGACGCGTGTCCCGCCCTGCCCCTGCCCCTGCCCCTCGCAGCACGACCGTAACACGATGCGCCTGCCGGGTCGGGCCGGGCCGGGGCCGCACGGCGCCAGCGGCAGCGCCGCGGCACCTGCCACTTGCTCAATCTTGTTGTTGTTGTTGTTGGCGGACAAGCAGACGTGCGCGGGGGTGAGGCATTAATCTTCCGGACGGTGAGTGATGAGTCCTGCCCCGCGCCACGCTCCGCCCCGCCGCCGAGCTCCCCGTCAATCAGCGCCGGCCGACCCGACCGGGCGAATCAATTAAAGGGCGCGCGGGTGGGGTGCAGGCGGGCTGGCAGGCGGAGGAGGAGCACGGGCGGGACGGGGACGTGGCGTGGGCGAGGCGCGGGTGTTTTCTTCCACCCCCTGCGTTGCGGTCTCCAGACCAGACGCGGGGATGGGGAAGCTCTGCACACGCCCCTACGCCGGACTGTTCCCTGCTGCAAATAAGTTCCGCCGCCGCCGTTATAACCCGCAGGTTGAAGTTGAAGTTTAAGCCTAAACCCCCCGCGCAGGGCAGAGCACGCCCGTCTCGCGCGCAGTGGTATTGGCGCAGGGCTCGCAGCGTACCTTTGTCGCAGTGACCGGACCGGACCGGCCGGCTAGCCGGGCCGCTGCGAGGAGGGCGCCACTTGTCTTAGCGGCCCTGCCCCGGCCCCGCCCCGCCCCGCCCCGCCCCGGCCTGCTGGGACGCGCGGCCTGATGGTATCGCTGTGTCAGCGCGGATAATTCTAGCTCCCCACCCCCCCCTCCCCCCACCCAGCACCCAGCGACAGCACAAACGCGCCCCCGGCCGGGCCCGCCCGGCTATTACCATGAACCTGCCGGACTCGCAGAGGGGACCCTGCCTGCCGGACCAGCGGCCAATCAATTGCGGGGGAATCCGTATGGTAATGTCCCCTCGAGCGGACAATGTGCGCCCTGCCATGCGGGGCGGGGCGGGCTGAGGTGGGGCGGGGCGGGGCTGGGCGGCCCAGCGGCGTCAACGCGGGTATGTATCGGTCTCACTGCGTATAGAAAGTGAGAACGGGCGTGCCGAGATACGGCGGCTGCGGAGGCTGCAAAAGAAAGAAGTTATCTCACCGGTAGAGTGGACGCGCCCCGCCCCGCCCCGCCCGCGCCGCCGACGCTGCGCCCGCTCACGCACGCGCGCGTATCGTTACACCTTGCAGCCAGGACCTCGCGCTGCTGTGATTATGTCGAGTGATTTCAGCACTTTCCCATATATTCATTATGTCGCTGCTGCTGCTGCGCCTCTCAAAGAGTCCGGCCTATCTCTCATCGCGCAGTCATATAATGCGATACGATCTGGAAGGGGTGGGCTGAACCGATAGGGGTCCACCACTCATAAAAAAGGAGAGTGTAGACTCTAAAATAAAATCAGTAAAAATCAGAAAAATACAGAAAAAATCAAGAAAAAATAAGAAAAATCAGGAAAAATCAGAAAAATCGGTGTACGCTTGAAGTTATAGTGAAGGACCCCAAACCCCCCGTCCCCCGCCGCATCGCGGGGCAGGGCAGGTCGGGGCAGGGCCAGGGCAGGGCAGGGCAGGGCAGGGCAGGACAGCAGAGCGATGCCGGTGCTCGCACTCGTAGGCCCACTCCGTGAGAGTGCGAAATCCAGAGCGCCCTCACCTCACGGGGACTGCGGAGTGCGTGCACCGGAATCGCTCTGCAGGGCAAGGCAGAGTGCGGCGCGGTGGCCTATCCCGGGTCCGCAGGCGCGCGCCCGCAGTGTAGGCTGCGCCGCTTTGCGCCGCTGTCCGGCGGGGTGGCCTACCCTCGCGTCGTCAGGCGCCCACCTCACCACGCCTCCCCCAGGATATATAAGAAAACCAAAAACAAGTGAAGAATCAAACCGTGCTGCATCGGTGCCTGCCGAACAAGCAGCATGCTCCCTTTTCGCATAGGCAGGCGCAGATACAGCCCGCTTTTAATCTCCGCTGTGTTTGGACTACATTATACTATGCCTACCTCTCTCGCATCACAGGTGTGTATATAGGCAGGGTGGCTCATCCCGAGGCTTCCGAGGATGGCAGGCTACACTATCTTGCGCATTTTTACTATGGCACAATTTCACGATCAGTATAAATAATGCGCGCGTTCTTACGAGCCGAGCCGAGCCGAGCGTGGCTGGGGCCGGCGGTGCAGGCCGGCGCGGCGCCCGACCGTGGAGGAGGGGGTTGAAATTATCTCCATTATTTAGTGATAGAGCCCGGCCGCCAGGACTACCGCGGCCGCGCGCCGCCGAGAGGAGAAGAGCCTTCTCGTTGATCTAGTGTGATGACTCCCCAGCGGCAGCGCCACGCGGGTCCACAGCGCAGCGCCAGTCTGTGGCGGTCAAATAAAATGCGGACAAATCTGTTGAAACCTCGGTTGAAACCGGCCGCGCCGTTCAAAGAGTCATCCTATCCCATATAGTCTCTCTTCGCGCGCGTCGGAATATCCGCGCGAACCGAGCGGGAGATCACTCCTTTCATTTCTTGTTCTGATTTGTCTTTTGATTTTTCAAGGAAAATTTCTGCCACTTTTTGATAAGTTTTGATGTTTTGCCCACATTTTGTATTAAATTTATCTCGGTTTTTTGTTCATTTTTTTTTCCCTATTTTTTTCTGGTTTTTCTGTATCTTCCTTCTTAATTTTATTTGTTTTAAATGAACATTTTGGAGCCGTACAATGATTTTTCGAAGTGACCTCCCCCTCGGACGGGACCTCAGAGACTAGACCTGCGTAACGACGCGGACCTGTCGGCGGGTCTCTATCGGCCGCGCCGGGCCGGTATAGCCCCGGGGCCCGGGGGCGCAGCGCGCAGCGCACAGCGCACTCCCCGCCGCCCCCTCTACTCCCACAAGAATGACACGGCGCGGCGCGGCACGGCGACGCAAAGGTCGCCATCGCGGCTCATCAATTACGCGGAGGCGCGCGCTGCGCGGTGCGGCCCGGGGCCATGAGTGGCAGCGCTATTACGGTCAGCAGTGGCAGCGGCAGCGGCGGGTACCGACGCCCACCCCCCGGCACCGAGGTGTCACCCTGCGTGGAGCAGTAGGGAAGAATAAAATACTAGCACCAGTTCAAACAGTTAGTAAAGTACGGATAACACTACAAATGCATGAGTGAGATGTCTCATCAATAAGGAGCGAGATTTTTCCTCTTGCCCCATTTAAATGAGAATTTTGGAACCTCGCTCTTATTGAGAAAGATTTTACAACATCACTAAAATTAAGTGAGATTAGGGATGAAAATCCTAACTCAAAAAGGGCGAGGTTTACTAATCCTCGCTCAAAAATAGGGCGAGATTTTTGAGACAATTGCTCTAATTGAGCGAGAAAATCAAAACTCGCTCTCAAAGAGTGAGAGAAAATTTCTCGCTCTGGTATTTACAGTCAAGACAAGCAAACTTTCACTTTTTTTGTGGTTTGTGCACCTATAAAATCTAGAAGTCCGAAATTCCCTCCTCTAAACAGCCCGAGAATTATGACCGATTGAAGGCAATTTTTTCACTCTCTAGGGAGTAAGATTGTAGACTATCACTTTCTTTGCGAGGAAACTTTGTAGCCTTGCACGAAGAAAGTGAGGATTCTTGCTTAAATGTCAACCTCTTACGTCAATAGAGAGAGTCCGAAAAAAGAAAACAAAATTTTTCGCTCATACAAAGCGGGGGTAAATGATTCTCGCTCTGTAGTCTTGCAAGAAAATCTGTCCTCTTCTTTTTTGCCGCACTGGTCAAACTAAGGCGTAGACTTAAGCCCCGTTTTCAAGCGCGTACTGAGATTACGCTTGAAATCAAGCGTAACGGGTCTATCCGCTCCTATTCGTCCTATCTCAATGTATGGGGGAATTTCTTTCGTACGCTTCATTTCAAGCGTAACATCTTTAAGCGTAACTGTATGCTTCACTCAAGCATACAGCTACGCCTTAGTTTTACCAGTGCGGTGGCAATCTGAATTCGATGGTTTGCAGTGCGTGCATCCCGATTCCCGACCTCGCAGCTTTCCGGCTCCTCCCCCGGACCCAGGCCCGGCCCAGGCTCCGGCCCAGCCCGGACCTGGCGGTGCCCAGAGCCCATGAGTGGCAGGTTCAGGTTCAGGTTCGTGTCCCGGGGCCATAGAACGAGGCGGCGGCGGCGGCGACGGTGGGACCCGCCTCTCGTTGGGAAACTAGCAGCCAGGCCCCTCCCCCTCTTCTCGCGCGCGATGATGTGCTAAGGCATTGCCAAAGAGTAATAATGGAACCAACTGCCTGCGCCGAGCCGAGCTGAGCCGAGCCGAGCCAGCCGGGCAGAGCCGAGCCGAGCCGAGCAGCCGGGCCGGGCGCCGGGGTACTGCTGCGCGCGGCGAAGAGCGGCGCTGGTTTCCCACGTGAGGGTCCGTCGTAACGTGGAATCATTAAGCAGCCGTGTATAGTGCCGGGCCCGGGCCGGGCCCGGCCGCGCCGCAGGATGGGGGGTGCCGCGCATGGAAGTGAAGTGATTGCTGCAGGCAGGGTGCGGGGGCCGCGGGGGCCGCGGGGGCCGCACAGCCTCCTCCCGCCCGTGAGAGCCCCCGAGAGGTCACGAGGGTGGACGGGACAGGCTGCGCTACCCGCTCCGGGACGGCCCCCACCCTAGCAGGTGCCTTTACGGCCGAGGTGTCAGTGCGACGGAGCCGGGCCGGGCCGGGTCAGGCCACACGGGCCCCTTGCGCCTACAATTAACGGGACAGTAAATGTATAAATACGCGTGTTGAGCGATGTAATATCACCGGCGCGGCTCCACCTGTGAGCCTCATCCTCTGCCTGTTACACCAGTCATCTCTTTCTCTCTCTGCAACCTCCTCACCCCTTTGAGAGATAATACGACACCAGCGAATCACCACGCGACAGCGGGGCGGCTCTCCCGAGGGGAAAACAAAACTGTAACGTTTCTGTACACCTCGTAAATCAGAGAAAATTCAGTGACATTCAGAAACAAGTAGATTGTAAGCGCATCAAACACGTTTGATACAAAAAGAAAAACCTCGTTCTTTACCTCTTTACCCTTAACTTTAATAATGTTAGCTTTCAACTAGAAATGGTAAGTCAACAGCAGGATAGTGAGTCCATAACACACGACACTTTGTTGTCAGTCACGGCTTTCCACTTTCCACGTTCAAACCTTTCGCGGCATTTGTTTTCTTTTTGAGACAAACTTTAAATGATTACAGAATATCTCCAATAGAAGGCGTTGCTCTACTCGCGCATGCGCACAACCCATATCGGTTGTGTTGATATTGATACTCTCAATGTTGATAAACACAAATGAATGCAATGTTTACTTTTTAATTAGAAACTGCAGAATGTTCAAAATTGTTGATACGTTTTGTGATAACTTTATTTGGCAAATAGTGTAGTTTGGTTGTATGTCCGTCCGTAATTAAGTCGTAATGCGTACGGGATAAAAGTGGTCTCGCGGCGAGCAGTCGGACGTCTCTGTTCGAAATTTAGATTCTTAATTTCTTAAAATTTTGCTTAGTAACTCGAAAAAAACCTCTATTATTGACTCATTACTGGGTAAAAAGCTACAATTTGCTTACACAGACATAACCGTAAGTATTACCATTTCTTCGCTGAAAATGGGGTCTAACTTACACCGCACTGAGCACAATACTCGTTCTTTCACCTCTATGTTAAGGGAGATGTGGAAAAGGTAAAGAACGAGTAAAAATTAGACAACTTCCGGGAAGTTTAGGAAAATTAAAAAAAAAATCACGAAAATTTAGTTAAAATTCTAGCGAAATGTTTTTTACAAAAATTCACAAAAATTCACAAAAATTCACGGAAATTTGTACACCAAAATTCAGATTCGTTTTCCCCTCGGGTCTCGGCGGTTCCTCCCCTTCGCCCAGGCTCAGCGTGTCCTGATTGGAGCTCACCGGAGAGGCAGGGAAATCCGCCGCGGATGACATGACCCCCTCCTGCATTGTCACTGTCACCGTGCCGCCCGGCCCCGGCCGCGCCCCGCCGCACCTGCACGGCACGGGTATCGCGGGCCAAGGAACCCATAAGTCAGCACCGGCGGCAGTGTGTCAATACGATCGGCCCGCCCGGCAGGGGACAGGACGGGTCCAGGACAACCGACCCGGCCCGGCCCGGCATGAATCAGGCATTCATCACGAGGGTTTGAATGCGCTGATCCGCGACGGTGGCGACCCAGCGCCGCGCCGCACCCGCGCAGCGCTGGCATCCCTAGCCCTCAGGGGCGGCGAGCCGCTGCCTGCGAGCCGAGGGGTCCTTCACTGACAGTGTACACCCTGAGAGAAAATCAGTTAAAAAAAAATAATCAGAAAAATCAAGGAAAAAATCAAGACAAATTCAAGACAAACTCGAGAAAAAATCAGGAAGAAAAATTTAAAAAAATCAGAAAAAAATAAGTAAAACTAAAAAATAAAAAAGATATCACGAAAAACAAGAAAAATTCGAAAAATCTGTGTACGCTTTAATTTCTATTGAAGGACCCTCGCTGCGAGCCCTGCAGAACAGTAAAACGCCACGCGACTCAGCCATGCTGCTGCTGCATCTGCACTCTCGCGTGGGAGAGAGAGATGTCACGCGTCACGTTGTGTGTCACCCGACGTGACGTAAAGGCGAGTGACGTCACGTTTCATGGACTGTGACAGCGCTGCAGCACGTCGTCGTCGTCTGCACCGATATGGGCCGGGCTGGACAGACAGTTGCGACGCCCCGCGCCGCCCGCAGACTCCGAGAAGAGCAAAGGCGCAGCGACAGTGGTGGCGGCGGTGGCGGAGGCGATCCACATTCCACGAGAAGTAAAGAAAAGTAAAAGCTCTCTGGTGGGACAGTGGCGGTGCGGGGCGGGAAGGAGGCACGGGCACTGCGGCGACGGCGGCGGCGCGGGAGGATCCACTGCGCGCAGCGCTGAGCAGCAGGGCAACGCGCAAGGATCGCCTTGAAAGGACTGCCAGTCGCCGCCCCGCCCCACCCCGCCCCGCCCCGCCCCGCCCCACCCCGCCCCACCCCGCCCCACCCCACCCCACCCCACCCCACCCCACCCCACCCCACCCCACCCCACCACGACGTCGCCCCTCAATAGACAACACAACAGACACAATATGCCGGTCGAGTCGCGCGGTGAGCTGCAAGATTAAACGCGACCAGACCACTGTGGCTGCTGCGCCGGTGCGAGGCGTGGCGTGGCGCGGCGCGGCCACGCAGAGGGCGGCGCGGCGGGGGCCCGGGGCCGAGCCGCGACGGGCAGCGCCATGCGCGCCACGCCACGCCAAGGGCTGCTGCAGCACAGCACAGCCCCGATCGGAACCGAGCAGAGTCCTGCCCTGCCCTGCCCTGCCCTGCCCTGCCCTGCCCTGCCCTGCCCTGCCCTGCCCTGCCCTGCCCTGCCCTGGCCTGCCCTGCCCTGCCGTGCCCTGCCCTGCCCTGCCCTGGCCTGCCCTGGCCTGCCCTGCCCTGCCCTGCCCTGCCCTGCCCTGCCCTGCCCTGCCCTGCCCTGCCCTGCCCTGCCCTGCCCTGCCCTGCCCTGCCCTGCCCTGCCCTGCCCTGCCCTGCCCTGCCCTGCCCTGGCCTGCCCTGCCGTGCCCTGCCCTGCCGCGCCCTGCCATGCGCGGCGGCGGCGGGCGGCGGCGGTGGCGTCGCCCCATTCTCTTGTCCGACGCGCACTTTTGTTCTGTCACTTGCTACAGATAAAATCGCGCGGCGTGGACTTCACAAATAAATTCTCATAAACCGCCGCATGGCGTGGCTCGCTGCGGCGCGGGGGACGCCGCGCATCTTGATTTAATGCTCAGTACTAATAATGAGGGACTCGGCCGAGCGCAGCCGGCAGCGGCGCTCCGGACCGGACCGGCTCGAGGGGGCAGGTTTTACACGCCGCCGCGCCGGCGATTGTCCTCGTCTCAGGCCTCTATAACACTCAAAATCGCATCTCATCCTTCTGCCTATCACCCGCGCCGCCGGGTGCTTCAGGGGATCACGCACTACAGTGTGTGGGTTGCCTACTTGCTCCAGCAGCAACAGGCTCCTAGGCTCCTGGCGTAGTCAGAGCCGAGCTCAACACTATTACGTGTTCTCTGCGAAAAGCCCAGTAGTACACCCTCGACACATTGCAGCACAATCTATGCCCAGTCGCGGGCACTGGTGCCAGAGAAGTAGGCAACAAGCGCCCAACCCACAGCTGTGTAGAGCGGTCGGTATTCACGCCTGCCTACTAGACCATCCATCCGCGCACCGCATGTGTGTTGATGTTGCCTAGTACGCAGGCGCTTTTTGCCTACTTTCCCGGCAACACAGGTCGGGGGCTGCACCCTGGCCGACAAGGAAACAACTCTGAACTTTGATGTACAAATTTGTGAATTTCCGTGGATTTTTGTTAATTTTTGTGAAATTTTACTTAATTTTTCTGAATTTTTGCGAGAATTTCACCAAAATTTTCGTGATGTTTTGAGAATTTTTCGAAATTTTTCTGAATATTTCTAATTTTTTTTCTGAATAACGAGGAGTACAAAACTTGCAGAGTTGATTCCCTGTCGATCCTGCCCCTGTCGCATCTCCTCCAGTGACTGGACTGCACCGCTCCTACAGGCGCGCGCTCCGCTCCAGGCTGCTCCAGGCCGCTCCAGGCTCCAGGCCGAGCGCCGGGCCGCCCGCACCGCACCGCGGGCTCATCCGCCTCCTGGAGCGGACGACTCCTGACTCCCGACTCGTCCGGACCGGACGGGACAGACGCACAGAGATGATGTTGTGACGGCGGACTGATCGCTCGCCATATATATCCCGGCCGCGGGCGGGACGACGCCCCGACCGGTAACGTAATAAAATGAAGGGAAGGGCGAAGAAAGAAAAAGAAAAAAAAAAGAAGAGCGTCCGCGTTTTCCTCGCGCAGCATATAAACCCCGGTGAACGGCGTGTGTGTTTGTTTACCCATAAAAATAAAATCACGGCCATAACAATGTTCTGTTCAAGTTTGACGGCTCAATCCCTCCTCGCCTCGCACCCCGCGCCTCACGTCTGCTAATAACGGCACACGGGGGCTCGTTAACCCTGCCCGGTGACACACACACACGCGCGCGCGCTCCTGCAGATAGCCATCCTCATTTCGATCTCATCGTCTGCCAATAATTGCCTGCAGGCTTGCCCACCCCATCCCCACTCCACCCCTCCCTCGCTGCCCAGGCCCCACATCTAGGACAGCAGGAATTTCATAATGAACAGGGGGGTCGGGGTGCACCCCCCCCCCCCCCGCCCCGAGCGCGTGTGCCTGCCTATTCAGTACCCGCAGCAGGGGAAAATTAATTCTATATGGTTTATAATCAAGGCGATCGAAATCAATCTCTTTGTGCAGCCCCGAATCGCAAATTAAATAGAGCCCAATAGGTGCGCGCCCGTTACAAAGCGGCCGATGCGCGTTTGATACGGCTTTTTAGTCGGGTCTTAGCAAATACGGGAGTCTTTTGTCTTTGAAAAAAAAAGTCTCACAGTACGTACCTTTGTCTCAGAGGAAAAGTTGTCCGGCATTTCATCAGAACAGCTCCGCTCAGCAGCCCGCCACCGCCGCCGCCGGGGCGGTAGTCAACCCATCGTGCTTCCCGAGCCACAGGGGATGGGGGAGGGGAGGGGGGAGGCGGCCGTAGGGCGGACAGGGTGTCCTCGTCGAGGTGTAGTAGTGCATGCTCCTCCCCAGAAGGACGCTGGGCACACGGCCGCGAGGTGTTAACTAGCCTCGCACACGCCACGCCACACCACGCCACGGGCAGGGCCGCGCCCCGCGCCCGCCGGGAGCGGTTCGTTAACTCTTTTGACTTCCTGCCAGGCATACCAGCGACACCCCTGCAGACAAGATCAGCAATCAATAAAGCTCCAAGAAAAAAAAACGCTGAGCGCATGTCGGGGCCGGGGATTCAATAAGTCAATACGAGGCCGGGCCGGGCCGGGCCGGGCCGGGCCGCCAGGTGTGGGGGGTGAGTGTGAGTACCGAGAGTACCGAGCGCCAATCCGACCCGTGGTCCCACCGCGATCGGAAACCGACCCTTCTCACCTGACGGCAGTGGCGCCCATATGACGCTCTAGGTAGGGCACTTGCCCAGGTGCATTGAGCTATAAAGGTACATTCCGAGCCTATACAGGTACAGAGAAGGGGGTAAGAAGAAGATGAAAATAGGGAGAAAAAGAGAGACGAAGAAAGGGAAAGGAAAAAGAGGGAGAAAAGACATCTAAAAACGCCTAGAAACCCTTATAAAGGTAAGTACACAAATAGTTTTGCCCAGGTACATTAGAAAACGTGAGGGCGCCACTGTCTGACAGATTAGGGCCGCAAAAAATTTACACAACTGTAGTAATAACGATCCATAACGACCGCTGAGTCGGCGAAGCCGAGCCGCCGCTCGCGCACCCCGCACCTCGCCAAATCTTTGACGGCTACCCTCACCCTCAGCCTCCTCGCGTCGCAGCAGCAGCAAACGACGAGACGAGCGCGCGCACAAAAAAAAAAAGGCATATGCAAATACCCCCTGTGCAGGGAGCGTAGCGGGCGTGTTTCGCGCCGAGTATAGCTTCGAGTACACCGGCCGGTGGGGCGGCGGGGCGGCTCCTTCTCCTTCGCTTCACTCTGCGCGGCGCGGAGGAGGCGCGCAGCCTCAGCAGCCGCGACTGATTCCGAGGATCGCTCTCGTGCCTCCGTCCTGGTCGCACCGACGGCGGTGCCCTATGTTGGGGATGGAAAGGCCTCATGAGAGCGACAAGGACGGAGGCGCGAGAGCGATCTTCTGAATCAGACGGACGGCGCGGCGGCAGCTAGAACGCTGCGCCGGCCGCCGGCCCAGCGCGGGTCAAGTAATTACCTGCTTTACGAGTCTATGGCTTTCAGTTTGTTGGCATGCAGCAGCAGGCAGCCCGGCCCGGCAAGGAGAGCCGAGGCTTGAGGCTTACCTCGCGAGGAGGGGGAGGGGTGTTGGGGCGCAATAAGCGCTGGCGCTCCGCTCCGGGCGGGCGGCGGGGACCCGCGCCCAGAGGCCGACAGACGTTGAGCACAAAACTGAGCCGTTGGATCTGGTCCCGCGGATTCGATGAGGCAATAAGTCACATGTCCCATTTAGCGACCGTTATTTTATTTCTGTACGGAAGATCACAGGTCATCGCAACGTCACATCGCAATGTCACAATGCCTAACCTAACTAACTGCAGCTCAGTATACACACTCACGACAGGCGCTCATTCAACGGTCTCACAATCAACGGATTTCAAAGAAATCAAAACACGCATAATAAATTAATATACACCCACCTGAAGTACACACTAACATCCCGTAGGCATTAACTCCACAATAGAACATAAGATTTTGGAAAAAACTGAGCGCTCGGTCCTTCTTGCGACAGATACGTTTCGAACTGACTCAGCGCCGCGCGCCTGCGCAGAGCGAGAGGGAAACGGAAACAGGAGCTGCTGTGCTGGTTGCGCTGGCGGGCGGGCGGGCGGGCGGGTCATTTGCAAACTGTCTGAAGTCCAGCCGTCAGATTCAGAAGAGCGCTTTCTTATCTCCTTCCTATTGTCACACGCATAGGTCTCGGTCGCCAGAAGTGAGTGAGAGGGCACTACAAAACGATCCTCTGCATCTGAGGGCAGACAGGCTACACCACGACGAGTTCTGTCTGAAGGGCACAACCAACTGCACCATCAGTGGCGTGAGCGCGAGGGAGGAGAGGAAGTAGGAGGGCAGCAGCAGGCAATAGGCGGCCAATATTTGCCGACGTCGCATCGCGCAACAAGGTATACATATACGGCCAGCGGGACAGATTTACGAGCATCCTCTTAGCCGCCTCTTACCTTTCACTTTGCCCCTCACCCGCGCCCTCACCGGCACGGGGGGCACGGGCACAGCAGCGCGCCGCGTATCGGCTCCATCAAACACGAGAAAACAGATTTTTTGTATGAATTTTTGTGAATTAGAGAGATCTTATTAAAAACAGTAACAATAAGGGTAGGTTGCAGAATGGACTATGGACGAAGTGAATGCGAGTGGCCTGGTGGTCCGGAGTAGGACAAGCGGGTAGTTCAAGGGCGCCGCGCCCATGCCCATGCCCATGCCCATACTGTCCCGCCCCGTGTCGGCCCGCGGCTGACGCGCCCCACCGCGCCGTGTGCGCCGCTAATCTCTTCCAAAGGGGCAGGTTTATTATTGCAGTCATTATTATATGATTAGCTTGCAGCCGTTAGTGACCGTCCTAAACGACGTCCACGAAAATGCCTCTTGATGTATTCTCCGCTCTGCCACGCCAGGCCAGCCCCGCCCCGCACCGCCCCGCCGCCGGCCTCCCTCCCTCGCGTAACGACAGCGCGGCCGCCGTCGTCGCCGTCGCCGCGCGTTCTCGAAATCAAGTAGCCAAGCGGATCAGTGCAGATCGTAAAGAAAAGCATTTAGCGTCATAAACTGTCCTTTTAAACCGGCATATTGCCGCACGCTGGCCGGGGCGCAGAGGGAGGGGCCGGCAGGCGGGCGGCCCCCGCGGCGCGGCGCGAGCCAGGTGGCAGAGTGCAGCCTAGTGCAGCTGCAGCGGGGACGGGGAGGGAAGGCCGCGAGGAGCGTGGCGTGGCGTGGAGTGGAGGTCACCTCGCTCGCAGGGCGGGGCGGGGCGGGGCGGGGCGGGGCGGGGCGGGGCATCTTGTCGTCGGCAGCCATGAGCTCATGGAGCACTCTCGCCACGCCCCGCCGCGCACGCGGCCGAGGGGGATACGACTCTGCAATTTTTGTACACCTCGCAACTCAGGAAAATACAGGAAAATTCGGAACAATTTCGGTACAATTCAAGCAAAAGTTCAATAAAAATTCGCAAAAAATCACGCTAACTCTTTTACTAAAATTTAGAGCTGCTCCCCCCTCCCGCACGGCCCTTTCGCGAGCCAACGCTACGGTATAGCGGAGGTACTCATCGTAGCCACCCATAGCTATTCTCTCGTCCGGAGCACTCATCGGCGACCTGTAACCCCGCGGCTGAGGCCCGGGCCCAGGGCCCAGGCCTGGCGTGGCGCTGCTGCTGCAGCCGCTGCTGTCCACTGCTCTTTAAATCGGAGACCTAATGCGAGTCGTGCGTCCCTGGTGGCCCTGGTGGCCCTGGTGGCCCAGCCCACCTCGGCCCGGCCAATAACATTAAGTTAACATGGCTTGGCGCGCCGTGGCGTGGAGGGCTAGGGTTTGGGGTGCAGGGCCGGGCCCCGGGCTGAGCCGCCCCGGGCCGCCCCGGGTACTCTCCCGGTGTACAGACCAGACCATCACAAATAAAACTTTAGCACTCGGCTCTGCTGGTGGCAGCCCGGCCCGGGGGAGGTCCTGAGGAGGAGGCTTATAGGCGAGTGATTGCGCGTCATATCCAGAGACATTTCACTTAATTCGTTCTAACCAATCGGCTGGGGGGGGGCCTCCACGGGGCCGCTCGGCCACGCCGTGTGCCACTTTGCATAAGCGGCTTGGGACGCGTCAGGGCAGAAGGCTCACTCACACTCGGCCCGGGACCCGTATGCAAACGAGGCGGGGCGGTTGTGCAGGGCGGGAGATTTGAATCAGCGGGTATCGGGGTTCTGTTTGACGGTAGCTGCACACATGCAAGGCCGCGCGCGACGCACAGCAGCAGCTCGGGACCTCGCGCGTGCGCCAAACTATCGGTGAATGAACGCAGTGAGTCGGGTCCGTCAATGAGGACTCGAGCGCGAGGGCGCGCGATGTCGCTGCCACGCCGCGGCACAGCCGCAGCGCTCCCGTCCCGCTGCCAGTGTTGCCAGAAAAGCAGGCAAAAAGTAGCCCAAACACAGCGGAGTAGAGCGGGCTGCATCCGCGCCCGCCTACTAGGCAACATAAACGCTCTTGTGCTAAGGTGTTGCCTAGTAGGCAGGCGCAGATGCAGCTCCGCTGTGTTTGGGCTACTTTTTGCCTACTTTTCTGGCAACACTGCCCGCTGCGCTCCGAGCCGGGCAGGGCAGGGCAGGGCAGGGCAGGGCAGGGCAGGGCAGGGCAGGGCCAGGATGCTACCGTGGACCAGACCAGCGCACCCGCGGCCCCGCCCCGCCCCGCTCTGTTTCGCCTCGCAACAAACTTTGTGACAGACGGGGGGTGCGGGGCGCGCCACGGGTCGGGTTGATGCAGGCCAGCGAGCTGTCAGTCCCATGTCCCACCCCTCCTGCTTTACGTGCTGGGGCCGCACACGCGCGCGCGCCCGCCCCACGCCGCAGCACCCCGTGCATCCCATTCCCGACAAGTGACAGCGAGGTTATTACGCAAGTTGTAACGACCTGTAGGGCCCCGTCTCGTAGGGTCGCAGCAGTGCACTGGCCTGCCCTGCCCTGCCACCTCTCGCCCCGCCCCGCCCCGCCCCCGCGGCTACCTCCCTTATAGGAACCCACGCGTCTGCGGACGCCATCCCTGCCCTAACGCAAGGTCCTTCTCCATTATCAAGTCGTAAATATACAAGTATCATAAATACACAACTCACAAAACTAATGACAATTTTGTTTTTTAGTTTGTAGATATAGAGAGGTCCGCAATACCTGGTGCGCTCTACTGCCTCCCTCCCCCCAAACCCGCTTCATTTGCACCTCCTTTACTTACCCTACACTCATCGCTCGGCCAGCTCCGGCCCGCCCTGCCACCTGCCACCCCCAAGCTTCTCATTACCTACCCCGACAGGCAGCGCGGTAGGGCGGGGCGGGGCGCCAAGGGAAGAGCGGCTGGGCTGGGGCTGATGGCTTGCTTGAGGGAGACGTCGCTTCGGCTGCACAGACGTCTGTTTTACATGCGGCGAAGTGCCGGGCCTGGTGAGCGGTACTGTGCCATGCCCTGCCCTGCCGTGCCCTGCCCCCGACCCAACGCAGCACAGCGCAGCGAGTGCAGCACGGCGAATTACAGAATTACATTTCGCATGCGAGGCGAGTTGCGCTACCCCCCCCCCTCCCCCTTTCCCCGCCTTGTCTCTCCCATCGGCCCCGGCTCCTGCAGGGCGGGAGGTGCGTGTCATTTACATGCACGGGGGAGAGACGAGCAGGAGCAAGAGCAGGACAGGGCAGGGCGGGGCGGGGCGGGGCGGGGCAGAGCTCTCTCGGGTTGATGAGCTACATCACGGTACTCCCCTTCCTCCCGCGCTTTCCTCCCTCAGTCAGTGCGGCCCGACTCCGCCGCGTCAAGAGAGATGAGACTGTTCCACCCCGCCGCGCCCCGCCCCGCCCCGCCCCGCCCCGCCCCGTCCCCCGCACAGGGCCGCCTGCTGTCTTTTCGGGAGAAAATCTACTAGCCGGTCCCAATAGCGCTCTCTCACCCGTTTCCCGTCCCTCCCCCCTCAGGCCCCGCGCACCGGCCGGGTCGGGCCGGGCCGGGCACGTTGACACGTCAGGGGATAAAAATCTGAATAAATGATAGCGCTGGCAGCCGAGGGCGGACCGCCGCCCCGCCGCCCCGCCGCCAGCGGCATTCATATTATCCCAAGTCTGTGTCTCTCCCTCTCCCTCTCTTTCGCTCTCGCTGGCCGGGGCCTCTCTCCCTCGCTCCGTCTCTGTCTCTGCTGGATCCAGCTTTAGAGAATTTGTCTAATTGATTCGAGGAGGGCATAATGTGCACAGCCACCGCTCAGAGAAGGTTTCGGACCGGGCTGCTGCTACCGCTAGGAATGTCGGGCTGTTTCTCTCCGCGGTGGCCACAACAATCGGGGACCGGGGGGGACACGGGGACAGCCGTCCGATTCCGAAGATCGCTCTCGCGTGTCCGTCCTCGTCGCACTCATGGGGCCCGGCCATCCCCAACATAGGGCACCGCCATAGGTGCGACAAGGACAGAGGTACGAGGGCGATCTTCGGGATCAGACGGCAGGGCAGGACAGACGACGGACTGGACAGGGCAGCCCGGTCCGACCCGACCCGACCCGACCCGCCACTGCCAAAAGGTACACGTGGTCACGACACGAGCCAGCTGGACTTGGATTAGCGTCGTTTGTGAAATCAATTAAAACAAAGTATCCTGCCGGGAGAGAATAAAATAAGGATTATGTCGACATTCTATACGGCAGTGATTTGAAGTGAGGGAAGGGTCTGTCCCAAGAGAGCTTGATGGATATAAATCTCTCAATTAATTCCCGTTGGTTCCCCCGTGTGGAGGGTCAGCGTTGTTGACGTTAGTTTCGTTTAAACTGCGCAGAAAGCAGGAGAAGTTTGATCTATCATTGGCATGTTTATTTGAAGGTTTATTCTACAAAAATACCGCAAAGTGGGTAGGCACAAAATGACTTGAAGAGGCGGTGGTGCATACTACACCGCGAGATTCTAGCGTCATAAATCTTACAAACTAGTTTCAAAATGATTAGATCACTTACGTTTTTGGCGCCTGATTGACAATTATACCCGGATATATTGAGGAGTGCAAGACCCCAACATGGTTCAATGTATACAAAAATAAATACTTAAGACTATGAAGATCATCCATTTTGATCAGGTATCTTGGTACAATCACTAAGTAGTCTATTCTACTAATCTAAGAGCTCGCAGCCTTGGGGTAGGCTACCTGACCGAATGTCACAAATGACACACGGTTGCCTACCTCACAGGCGCCCTGCAAACCTTACACTCCTATCAGACTATAGTTCAATTATGTACAAGGACTAACACGAGATACCCGAAATTTGACTTGTAAATGAAACAAGGAGTTCAGTCAACGTAAAAATACAGCGACATACCCTGTGAAAATAATGCCTAAATACAGCTCCATACACACAAGAGAAAAGAAAAGAGTTATTCAAATCAGATGAAAATAAAAGGCACACACTTCATGAAAAGGGTCTGGTTAAGTTATTAAATTAGGAATTTTAAGTTGGTTAAGTAGAATCTGACAACTAGCTTTTTTGAAGTTATAATACTGCACCACTTATCAAGGTAATACCGCACTTAAATGAGGCCGGCCAGCCGGTTATAAGTCTAATTGAGAAAGGACTTAGAATAAATACATACACAGACTACTTTGGCATCCTCAATGTAAGGCAAAAAATGAAATGAGGTATATTTTGGTCCTATCACTAGAGCATGAAATTAAAAAAAAAAATTGAGCAAAAACAAAATACACAGCACAAAAGAAAGGAATAATGTGTCATAAACACCTCGTTAAACATGCCTAACACTGTTAGCTGAAAATAATGAAAAACAAACCAAAGTATTGTAATTTACACAACTGAAAGCGAGAAAATGACACTGATGGCAATACAACACCCAAATCCAGGCCACACAAACAGCTATGTACAACATACAACTGTTACCAAACAGGATCTACTTTGTAAATTTCCTTAGATTAATAGAATACAATTAATAATACTAGCTCAGAGCCACATCAGGCCAGAAAAAAAAAAAGACATTTGGTACGACACAAAGTAGGGAATACAAAAAGGTTTCCCTCCATTGAAAGGGGCCAGAAAAGCCGTCCCGGGCGAAGGCCGCAGCCGCAGGCCGCAGCCTCGCCCTAGCCAGCCCGTCCGTGCTCAAGCTCCCCTAGGTCATCATGAAGTGCTCCAACTCGCCCATCGCCTGCTGGAGCGCGGGCGCGCTCCGATCGCATCCAGCCAGGCCCGCCAGTCATTGCAGTGTGAGGGGCGAGGGCGAGGAGGCGGGCTGCGGGGCGGGCGCGGGCGCGGGCACGGGCACGCCGCCGCCGCCCACCACCATGGAGACGTCGTCCAGCTTGACGACGTTGTCGCCGTTGTTGGAGCCGCTGCTGCGCTTGTTGGGGTGGTAGTTCTTCATGTGCGCGCGCAGGCTCATCTTGTTCTTGGTCACCTTGAAGCAGTAGCTGCAGCGGAAGGGCCCGCGGTGCTCGCCGTGCAGGTTCGAGAAGTGGCTCTTGAGGTTGTCCCGACGCGTGAACTTCTTCTGGCAGACCGGGCAGACGAGGCCCTCGCCCGTGTCCGCCACAAAGCGCCACGGGTCGCCGAAGAACGCTGCAACAGACAGCAGGACGAGGGAGGGTGAGCCTAGCGAGGAGCAAGAGTATCCCGGGGCAAACACACACACTCACACACACACACATACACACACTCACTAGCGTACACCGCCACCCAAGCGTGTTATTTGTTAGAAAGCCGTCCGCGTGAAATGAAAAACGCTTTCTGATTGGTTCGCTTACTGAGTGAGCGGAGGCGTGCCGTCGCGTCGGTGCGGCGGGTGCAGCACGGGGTGGGTGCTTGGTACTTGCCTGGCGGAGGGTGCGCAGGCCCAGGCCCAGGCCCGGGCCCAGCACCAGCAGGGCGACGGCGAGGGGACTCAGGGGGATCGACAAGACACAAGAAATACAACGGAATAAATCATTTTTTAATAGGCGAACAGGTTTGGTCCGGGAACATAGGGGGTGGCAGGGGGAGTGCTAGGTGCTAGTCGGGGTGGTTGGCGGCGCCGGCGGCGTCGGGCCACTGCTGCTGCTGCTGCGCGCCCGCACCCGCGGCGGCGCCGCCGTGCAGCTTGTGGTACGCGTAGATGTGGGACTTGAGCGAGATTTTGTTTTTCGTCAGTTTGCCGCAGAAGGGGCAGAGAAAGGGGCCGCGGTCCGGGCCGTGCAGGTTGAGATAGTGGCGGCGCAGGTTACTCAGCGTGGCAAAGCGCTTCGGGCACCGCGAGCACTGGTAGGCCATGTCGGCGGCGCCGCCGGCCCCGCCCCTGCCCAGCGCGCGGCCGCCCCTAGTGGCGCCGCCGGCGAACGTCCCGCGCCCGGGCCCGGGAGCACGGGGCTGCGGCCCTCGACCTGGCCCGGGCCCGGGCGCGGGGCCGCGGCCGCGGAGCGCGTCGTACGCGGCGGCAGGGGAGGACGAGGAGGGCGTGTTGATGTTGATTGTGGTCACCTGCGGCGCCGCGTCTGCAACAGAACGCACGGGGGCGCCGGGTTTAAACTTCCACGTCCGCTCCGCCTGGGCGCCTGTGCGTGCGCTCGTGGCTGCGCCGCGCGCCGCGCTGCGTCTGACGTACTACCCCTCCAGGACGACATACTGAGTGGCGCGGAGGCGGAGGCAGGCGGGGCGCGCGAGACGACAGGGCGGGCGGCGCGGCGGGGGAAGGAAGGGGGGGCCTAAGTCCTCCTGAGCGGCCCCTTGCCGCCGCCGCCCTTGCGGTGGTAGTAGTACACGTGGGAGTCGAGCGCGTTCTTGTTCTTGGCCATCTTGAAGCAGACGGTGCACTGAAAGGGGCCCTGGTTCTTGCCGTGGAGGTTGTCCAAGTGCCGCTGCCTGTTGGTGGGGTTGGAGAAGCGCTTGCCGCACACCGGGCAGACGAGGTGCGACTGCTGCGCCTGGCCCAACCCTTGAGCCTGAGCGGACTCAGCCCCCGGCCCCGGCACCGGCCCCGGGCCCGGCCCCGCCTCCACGCCTGCGAAGCCAAAACACGACCCTGTCACTGTCACATCAAACTCAGGCCAGGCTCAGGCAGAAGCAGCAAAGCGGACGAGGCGAAGGGAAGGATAAGGATAGGGATAGAGGTGGGGGTGAAAGTAACGGTCAGGGGAGCGAGGAAGAGGAAGGGAAGGACCAGTACCAGTAAGCACCCCGACAGCACCAGCGCGACGACTCGGGAAACAGGCATGAGAGGAAAAGACTGGTGGACAGCAGTTGAAACCACTGTCCCGTGGTGCAAATCTCGCAACAAGTCATGAAATACTAATACTGCAGTACAATTTATTAAACAAGAGAATCAACAAAATAAAAATAATATTAATAAAAATAAAAACTTTTAATGTCTGCCTAAAAATACTGCTATTTCATCACGTATTAAAGTTATATATTTGTTTTGGCTAAATAGACCTATAAAATAATCACAGTATAATATCTAAAGTCTGATAAAACACAGAACTATACACATACAACTCGCATAAAATTAAATGAAACACATCCGCAACCACGCGAAATCATTACAGGGCAATCAAGGATAGATACAGGGGAGGCAAGATACCCGACAGATTTCGAGTGTTCCAAGAGTGAAGTCACAACCATCGCCAAAGCCCTTTTCCTTCCTAGGTCCGATTCACCATCCTGATATCGTGCTCATGGTCAAGCTGATGGTTCTCCAGCCGGACAGGGGGCGGCACTTGCTGCAGGCTGAGGCCCTGGCCCTGGCCCGACACCGCCCCGGCGGCAGAAGCGGAAGCGGACCCGGGGCCGAGGCCGAGGCCGAGGCCGAGGCCGGGGCCGAGGCCGGGGCCCTCCAGCGAGTAGAGGGGCGGCAACGGCGGCAACGGCGGGGGCGCGGGCGTCCACGTCCCCGCGACAAGCTGGGGCGGCGGGGGCGGGGGCTGGGGGGGCGCCGCCAAGGCCGCCGCCGAGGACGTCGCGCCGGACGCCGACGACGCCGCCGAGGCCGTGGCCGTCGTGCGGTGGTACTTGGACTTGTGGCTCTGCATGCTAGACAGGTTGCGGAACCACTTGCCGCAGCGCGGGCAGCGCCGCGCCTGGTTCGGCATGTGCTGGTCCCGGTAGTGACGCCTCAGGTTGCACTGCGTCATCCAGCGGCCGCACCCCGGGCACTGGCACTGCGCCGTCTCTGAAATGCCACGCCAACGCATTGCAAGCCGGGCCCACGACGGCACACACACAATTTCGATGATGGGGGTGAGGAGGGTGGGGGGGTGGGGGTGGGAGGAGAATTGCGAACCACATGCCTTTTCTGTCTTAGCACCCTTCATGTTGCTGCACGATAAGTTTGACTGTCATGGGGGGAGGAGGGAGGCGGTTTGGAAGTAAGAGGCAAAAATTATTTTCCATCACATCTTTATTCCAGTTTGACCCGTTTGCATGCTGACGTTTCCATTCATACAATGACATATAAATCCTAACACATAAGCCAACTAAATAAAAACCAGACATCTTGTGAGAGAGAAGATGTAATAGGTCTTCAACAAAGATCTTAAAAATATATACTTTGAAATAAGACCACAAAATGGCGTAGGTACATAAATTCAATAACCCGTTTTTTAAAAAAGACAAGAGACAGTTTGATTGCATTTCAAAACGAAAAATGCAGGCACAGAACTGATAATTCAAATAGCAATAACATAGAAAACAAGTAATACTACCGCACAGCATGGATAAAGTACAAGAGAAATCACAAATTAAGCTAAAACTATTTTACCTGATTAATACCAGTACTGAACAGGAACTTTCAAAATTAGTTAGCAGCTTCTCTTTTTCTACCTTAAACTTGAAGCTATTTTCACTGGTAGTGCTATAAATCTCAAACTGATTCTGATAAGAGAGACAACATTGGGGGAATCAAATCATTGATGACTCTATTGACTGTCAGAAATAGTATTAAAAAACTACCTTATGTTATCCCAGTCTCAAGACTATGAGATCAAGTCTGGAAAAATTAAGCATATATCTCTAAAACAAACATGGCACAGCTCTCATATTACAAGGCCATTTCAAAATACTGATGGTTGAAGTGCCTCAGCACAAGTGGATTACCAATGATCAGAAATGGAATTGTGTCTAGCTTTACAAGTGGGAATAAGAAAAGAAAAAAGAAGACATAAAATCATCTCAAGGAATGTTTGAAGAAATTGTTTGTGGAAAAAGATAAAGCTATCATATTGGTTAATAAATAAAAGCACCCTTACATAAATCCAATACAACAAAAATCAAAATATCAGTCAACATATTGCTTATCTCACTAGTAACTTGCACCGAGAGCTTCATTAAAAGGAAATAGGATAGGATAAATAAATAGGGGAGAGATCACTGAAGACTTAAACAGCGTTGTAAATATCACTCCCAATGTATATCATGCATGGCAATATTTGAATAACATCACAGTTGCAGAAAGTTTTACGGTTTTTGAGAAGACTAAAAGTTTAAGGATCATGATAAGCTTCACACTTCAACATGCTGCCAGCAAATGAAAGTAATTTAGTCTAAAAAAAAAGAAAAACATGGAGACTCTGCAACTCATTTGTAGCATCTCGGTTGCATTTACAGAAATTAACCCGTTTGCTTTGAGACAGTATACATATATGTAAATAATATGGAAATTTTAAATATAATACTAGCATAGGTACCTTGCAGAAAAATAAAATTGGAATGCTACGGTTGTAACAAACTCTCACTAAGATTAAGTACCACATTGTAGTTAAGGCTCAAAAGTGTATGCCTAGTTTTATTAATAGAAACTAGAAATAGTAACTCACAACAGGAACAATGAAGGGAAGAAATTGTTCTTTAAAAAAAATAGATGACGTTCTGAAAAGAATGTTTCAAAACAAGGAATTAGGGCAGTTGCCCTCCTTATAGCTAAAAGTAACCTAGAATGCCTATGGAGAAAATACCAGCAAAAGTTTACGTAAGCGTATACATAATAAACCTTAGAAATTAATACAAAAAGAAAAAGAAAAAAAAATTCGATTCATCCCATTCATTAGACCCAGTAAAAATATAATAGCTCCAGATTTCTGAATAACAATACCATATTGACCATTTCGAATTTTGCTTCTACGCAGTATACATATACCAATTAAAGAGCAGCACAGCCACCACAGAAACACAACTTAAACAGAAATTGACAAATATAAATTAAGTCCAAAACCTCATAGAAAACATTTTGCAAAAGAAATTACGTTTTTGACAAGGGACCACTTCTGAATCATACCTTTGTCCCTTTCATAGAATACCATACAATGCCTACTGCTCACTTTTAAAGTCCTACTTCTATGTTCAACTATATCAATTAATAAATGCCAAACACTAGGAGCAAAATAACAAGACTTATACTTAAAAATATGAGCATAAGACTAATGTCTTAAGAAGGGACGGAGATGGTGAGCATCACCAGTATGGCCATAACTAGTGAGAAAACTACATGGACTGCAAGGATGCTGACACAGGAGGAAGAGAATGAGACTGCGGCTGATGAATGTGTTGATCATCCTGTACATCATGTTCAAGACTTCTCTCATGCTCAGGCCTATTAGAGTCAACTCTAGCATCCTGCTTGCGACGCATTTCAAGCTCCAGGCGAAGTTGCTCTCGCTGCATCTGATCTAACTGGTCATAATGTCCAAGTTGTTGGTTTATGTGCTGACTTATTTGCTGAATATCATCAAGGACCCTTTCCTGTTTGTTGTTAGTCTCGAGCCTACCATCCTGCTTACGGCGCATTTCCAGCTCAATGCGGAGCTGCTCCTGCTGACGTTGATCTAACTGATCATATTGCCCAAGCTGTTGATTCAAATGCTGGTTTAATTGCTGATTAATTTGCTGACTTAAATGCTGATTGATTTGTTGACTCAGTTGGTTCATTTGCTGTTGCTGCTGCTCGTCCATAGGATCCATTGGATGACCCCTCACCATACCCATGCGCTTCCTGCGGAAGTTTCTATGGTAGAGAGAAAGATGATTCTGTAAAGAGTTCGATGTCCGGAATGTCTTGGGGCAGTGAGGGCAATTGGAACGATGGTTGGGCATGTGACGATCCTCCATATGGCGCCGCAAACTTGCTTTCCGCATGGTCTTCCCGCACAGATGGCAAGTGATGTAGCGTGTTGCCATAAGGTATGCAGGTCCTGAAACAAGTAGGATGTCTTGGTGACTGTTGACAATTGAAAGGAATAAAAGATTACTTAATGGACGGATAGACAGACTAAGCTAGGCGCATGAGGACATGTCTTTTATAAGCAAGCTGATTACGTCATCCAAAGTATTTACAACAAATATTACTTTTTTCCTTCTTTTCATATCAGTATTGAGTGAGCGGATATGACTAACCCCTGGTGTTGCTTTTATTTTTTAATTGAGATACCTTGGTGAAATAGGACTGCATGTGAAAGTTCATTGACTACTTACCAGTGTGACTTCTGGTGTGATAGTGTGTGAGAGAATATTGTTATGAATATGATATAGGAATAGTTAGTCAGAACAGGTACGGCATACTTTACTGTCTAAATTTTAGCACTATAAGGAACTAGAACATTCAGACTTCCAATTCAATGCAAAATGCACAATCTTTGGTAAAAACAAATTGTCCCCCGGTTAAACCAGAGCAATCCCAAATCCCTACAACCCTCCTCAATAAGAACAATTGCTCCAACTCTGAGAGTTGGTGGAATGCTGAATACTCGCGGTACCACTGGAGACCGGCGCGGGGGCGGGGGTGGGCACGGGAGAGGGGACCGGCGAGGGCGTCAAGGGGTTGTTCACTTCGAGGGTGGCCATGGGCAGGTACTGGGGTGGGGGCGGGCCGGGGGTCGGGACCGGGGGCGGCACAGGCGGCTGCATCTGCATGATGACGGGTACGGCCGCGGGCCCGGCAGGTCCCATCCCCACCGCAACCCCCGGACCCGCCCCAACCCCCGCCCCCAACACCGCCGCATGGACTGTCGCACCCTGCCCCGGCCCCTGCACCGTGACCAGCCCCGGCTGTCGCATTTTCTTGGCGGCCTGCGTGAGCTCGCGGTGGTACAGCGACAAGTGGTTCGAGAGCGAATTGGCCGTGCGGAAGTGCTTGTTGCAGTACTGGCAGGCGGAGGCGTGCACGTTGTCCGAGTGCCGGTCCACCATGTGCTTGCGCAGGCTGCCCCTCTTCAGCACCTTGCCGCACAGGTTACAGTTGACGACCACCTTCCAACTCTCTGCAACGACCACAACAAGCCACCAGGGCCATCAGCGTCCAGACTAGTCCTGACCCACCCCACCAAGAGTACCTCCCAAAGCGGTTTCGTGTGGTGCCCAAGAAAATCTGTAGCCATGTACCTTCCTGTTGCAAAACTAATTACCGTCCACTATTTAGTGAAATTGCATGGAAGTCATCACAATCTTCAACAAAAACAGAATTAATTTGTGAGTTTTGTTTATTTCAAGGAGAAAATAAACGAATCAATTTAAAACAAAACTGTGATGTTTCTGTACGGAGGCACAAGTTTTGGATAGATTACGAAATAGAAATAGTATGAATCATGAAATTCCTTTACAATCACAAAGTGACAGGTGTCAAAATCCAGCCTACAAGTCAATTCTTTTCCCTTGCTGAGCATAATAAACACAATTTTGAAATTACAAACATGCTTTCTTTGGTATACTGCAATGTTAGCTCATTTTGAAGGGGCCTATCCTAGCTTACAGCAACACAAATATAAATATATACCACGAAGATAGAAAACTAAACTGTACAAAATCTGATATGTAACAAATAAAAATATTTCTTTTTTCCACATATGTACATATAGATAACAAATCACATTTTACTCCAGAAAACATTTTTGAGTAACATACTACAACATTTACCGAAGTACACAAGAAAAAAGTTCAGTGTTAGCACAAACTATATAATTCATAATTTTAAAAGTGCTTAAGTAAACAGGAACATTCTAGTCTTGTGCACCGTGAAAAATACTGGGACCAATCACAAATAGCCAATATTTTGGCATTCCAAGCACAATAATGCAAAGTATGAACGTAAAGAATCTCAGAAAAAGTGCTGAAACATTACAAAATTAATTGAAATTTTGTGAGAGTTCAGGCATGTAAGTAGTCACTCAGAAGGCAATAAGACGCCTACATCAGAATTCATTCAATAACATCACATTGTTTTCAAGTTAGATAATACTGAAGACATGGCCTAACCAAAGCAACAGCTAGCTTGATGCATTCTCTTTACGCATTTCTCAAACTGAACAATCACATGTCGGTACATTTTAATAAAATAAACTATTCTTCAGGAAGAAGAATAAGTAAAGCCAAATGCTGCAGCTCTTTCAAAATTCCGTAACAAACACATTAAAAAAATCCTAATTGCACGGTTACACTTAAAGAGACAAGTTTACAATGCAAAAAAGATTACTATAATGTCATGAGACAACATAAAACAGAAGGCATGCAGCATTAAAACCTTGGGATTGATAAGAGAAAATAAATTAAGGAAAGAAAGGCAAAAAAGTACTTTAAAAAAAAAAAATTACACAATACCTGCCAAAATAATTAAATACTGGAAATAGACCTAGTGCTAAATCTGGAATGAACACGAGGAAGACGACTAGACTAAACAACCTTACCACACCACCAAACCTAGTACCAAACTCATTCTACTCCTGAACGGCTTGCTGACTTGAGTTTTGATAGATCATTACTGTTATGATGTTAAAAATGCCATTGGATCACACCACACAGCATCTGCCGGAGGCTCAACAGAATCATGGTTGTGCTCCCCCGACACCTTTACAACCCGGAAATCCTGCGTTTGACAGCGTCCCTTGCACTTGGTTCGCTTATAGTCTGCGCACTTCCAAATAATCTTCTCATAGTAGCGGTCCTCCCGATTGTAAATGAAACCGGCATAATAGAGTCGGCAACCTCCTTTCCTCGACCGGAAGTACCTTTGCTCGTGCGCAAGGGGCTCTGCTATCATGGATGCACCTACAATGAACACAGACACACAGCTATTAGGACTACGCGTGCCATACGTGTCCCTGCAGCTGCTGCAGCGGCAGCGAGGGTTGCTGCTGCAACTGCTGCTGCTTGTAGTCCGGCTGCGGCTGCTGCTGCGGCTGCTGCTGCATCAGGGGCGGGACGCCCCAGTCCAAGACACTCATGGCTTCCTGGCGCTGGCGTCGCTTGCGGATCGTCTCCGTGTGCGGGGGGTGCTCGTGCGCGCCTGAGGTGCGCGTCAGGTGGCCATCTACAGTCTGACACAGGGCCTTACACTTGGACCGCTGGTAGTCTATGCACCGCCAGGACACCTTCGAGCCCTTGGCCTCGCCTTTATAGTACATGAACTCGTTGAGCACCAGCTGGACGCCGCCCTTGGTGCTGCGCAGGTACTCCATCTGCGTCGGGACGCTGCCTACAAAACACACGGGGGGTCAACTACACACAGCCTCTATCCCTTCCCCTCTCTCTTTTTCTCTCTCTGTGTCATGCCCTTGCCCTAAAGCGCACTGGTGGATGGTTTTACTAAGTGTCAGTCAGCTGCTGATTTTGGCGCTCGGCCATTTTCTTCTTAATGATTTCGGGCACAGGGGGGTGGCAGTGCATGTCCGTCACTTTCGTCACTTTGAAGTCGACCGTCTGGCAGCGCCCGCGACAGCGCAGCCGGAAGTACTCCATACACTTCCACGAGATCTTGTTGCCGGTGCGGTTCTCCTGGTTGTAAATGTAATTGCCGTGCACCAGCTGCACGCCGCCCTTATTGGTCCGCAGAAAGCGCGCCTCTGCCTCACCTACGGGACAGAACGGAAGCGGACAGGACTATGAGCTCGGGCGGGGCGGGGTGGGGCGGGCCGTCTACAGTGCACTGTTTGGACACACTGATGAGCTGATCAGCTCCGCTCTACCACTTGAGCAGGCGCTCCTCCTCCTCCCTGCGCGCGATGTCCGCCAGGTCGGGCTGGTGGTTGTGCCCCCCCGTGATCCTCGTCACCACGTCATCGACCGTCACGCAGCGTCCCTTGCAGCGCATCTTGTGGTACTCGTGGCAGCGCCAGGAGTGCCTCCTGTCGGCCTGGTTCCCGTTGCGGCACTCCCGAAAGTACACGAAGCCGTCGTGCACCAGCATCTTGCCGCCCTTCCGGCTGCGGATGAACCGTGTGGTGGGCGTGGGCGTGGACGTCGAGGGCGAGGAAGTGGGAGCGAGGAAGTGCGCGTCGCCACCTACGCACAGAAGCAGGCATTACGACTCTAGCGCAGGCCGGCGGCCGCGGCCGCTGCCGCCGTCGGGATGGGGGGCGCCGTCGCGGGACCCGAGACCAGGTCGGCGAAGGAGGCGGCCGTGAGCGCGTGGCCGTGGCCGGGGGCCAGGGCGAGGTCCTGCGACCACGCCGGCGGCTCGGGGGCAAGCTCTGGCGGGCCCGCGGCCGCCGGGTGGTTGTGCTGGCCACCTGTCACCTTGAGGGCGCCTCGGAACGTGACGCAGCGGCCCGGGCAGCCCGACTTGTAGTACTCCGTGCACGTCCAGTAGGTGCGCTCGCCGCGCTGCTCCTTGCAGCCGAACAGGTAGCCATCCACGAACAGCTGCCGCTTGCCCTTCCTGCTCGCCACGAACGTGTAACCTACGGGCAGCAGGGCCAGCGCACACAACACCTTAGCAGCTGGTAGGTCGTTCGTCCCCCACTATCAAGGCTTCTCCTTCCGTCATCATCATCATCAACAACTTCTTGTTATTTAGAGCGGTTAGTTTAAGTGGGTAACCCACGTCAACTGTGCTTTCAGTCGGCTTGGCTGAGGTTCTGTGTCTTACAGGCACGAAGTTATTTCTTCTGTCCGAAACTCAAATCGTGAAAGGGGAGAGTTACACACAGGCCTACCCCAACTTGAACACCTCAGTTCAATGTATTTGTATGGACAGGGCCTTACAATTCAGCTAAAAAATGTGACTAGCTTTAAATATACATAAATTTTTATCATGCATTCAAGACATATTACAAGGCACAAAACATAAGAATGTAGTGAAATAAGTACACTTTGACAAATACAGAGGCCAAAAGCCTTATGTGACTTAGTAATTATGTTATAGCACACTTTAAACTAGAACTAACAGTTAGGAAGAATTTTAACAATAATTTAAAGCTATGATAAACTTGGTTGAAATCAAATGATTTCTCCTTGGACACCCACTTGCATGTAACACCCAGGCTCACTTGGAGTAAAATTTTGATATGGAACACATGGAGGATGGGTATGGGGAGTTAGAGAATGCTTTATAATACCGCCTTCAGTTACGCAACGCGCCTTACAACTGTGGCGTTTTATTTCTGAACAAGTCCAATAGGTTTTTTTATCACCCCGACGGCTGTTGACGTAATAAACAAATCCGTTGCATGTTAACTTCTTTTTGCAACGACCTAACCCACCTGAAAATAAGAATTAAGAACTTGTGTTAACATAGTCTTGAAATCATTAAATCAATGTTTATTGGTGGTGTTTTGCATATGATCACCCCGAAAAAAATTCCAAAAATTATAAATAATGTGGTTGCAAACTTTAATTTACACATAGGTATGTTAAAAAGATTATTGTAACTGCTCACTTAAATTTACAGCTGCTGTGTTCACACTTATACCCTCTTCCACTTAAAAGTTGTTCCATGATTATGGGGCTGTCCAAGGAGACTAAGATTCTTCTGCCTATCAGTGACACAGCGGGCTGGACAATTCTGATCCTGATATATACATTTCCAAAATGTTCCGCCTTTCTTTGTTCTATTGGTCCTTTTATAGATATAGCCTTCGTGAAGAAGACGAGTGACTCTCCCAATAGAATGTACCGAACAGCGATCTAGTAAGAAAATGAGAACTTGAGGTCAAAAGAAATGTATCAAAACAGCAAATGTGCAAAGGCTTACTTTTTCTTTCAACCAATGAAAATTAAACTATAGCATTAAACATAAATTTTAAAATTTTCAAAGAGTATAAAACAATTCAATAAGAATTTAATGAGGAGCATGTTGCACCATTGCTGTTAAGAATTCCTTGAAAAATATTGACTAAAAACCAAGAGTGACTACAGAGCAAATAATTTGAAAATCATACCTTCTCTCTGTGCGGTTACATGCTGTAAATCAGCAGGCTCTATGGTGGGACCAGAATTGTTCTGCCTATTATTACATGCTGACTCAACACACTGAACTTTGTTGACTGCAAACAGATAGTCAATAAAACTATAGTTGGAACTACATCATGGCTTAGTTCAAAGTACGTACAGGACAGAGGTTTCAGATCAGACAAACTTCATTCCACAACATTCATCTCTTTTGTCACCAAAAAAAAAAAAAGAAACACTTGATGGGTCTAAACCAGAAATTCTACAGAATACATAAAACAGTCTCTTTCCTCAATTTTGCAAAAAAGTTTGTGTTTGAAATAGATGTTTCACACTAAAGATTCACACATCACAATCCAGAAAACAAGTTTTGTTCACACAAGAACTTTTAAACCAACTAAGATGATAAGATAAAATGCAGTTTGAGAAAACTTTTTGCAAGATACATAAAAACAGCTAAGATTTTTCTCATCAAATTATTAAATATTTGCTTAGTTAAACTACTCGGAGTACAATTATCCGAATTTATCACAATACTGATGAGTGCAGATTTCAGAAAAAAGAATTGTGGAGAAAATTGTTTGAGATGTTGTCCCAGGTTAAAATAGATAGATATCTCAAAAAGCCAGTAAACCCAATATGGTTTCTTAAAATATCCTCATGCGCTTGCTTAGCAGTCCTGCTATGAAGGAAGCATTACTTATAACTCTAGGGAATTGAGGGGAGACACTTACCATAAAAATGGAGTAACAATCGCTGTATTCCTTTGCTGTTTATGCATATAAAGTCTTCTCCTTGTGCAGTTCAAGTAAATGCCTCTACACAGTTTAGACCAGTGACTCAGCAGTTGAAATAGTAGTAATAGTGTGTCCAAACATGCACTGTAGACAGCCCCCTACACCTCACCACAGTATGCGGATGACTAACAATCATGCAGCAACCAAGGGCCAGACAGCTCCATAAACTGGCAATGCATGGAGTTCAGGGATACTGACAGCTCTAATTTTCCATCCCAATCCATACCATTTGTTTTGTAACAAACAAAAAATGTAAAACAAAGAGCTATTAATTGGACCAGCAAAAACTTAATGTTTCTATAGCACATATCAAACTAATATACACGAATGTGGTCAAAACAAATGCCATGGTAATGGAAAGACATTAGAAATAAATCTAAAATACCTCTGCCTTCCATGCAATGTTGAAAATGGCCCTTAATTATGAGCTGCTTACAGGATATTACTTCATGGAGTGTAAAATATGACCTATTAGAGCAAACAACAAGTGGATTTTGTTTTAAATTAACCTAGATCACGTATAACAAATATTTATAAGACTATCTGGATACGAACTAGAAAAAAAAAAGACTGACATATTGCAGTATATAGGATAAGATAAAAGCTGGACTCTTTTTCAGAGTTCAACACAGCTTTGGTCTGGGAGCTTTCACGGTAAGAAAAAATAACAGCATTGTTCCTTACAAAAGACTAAAAAAAAATGTCTAGGGCAAACACTACCCAAAAAGGAAACTGCCTAAGATAGGAACTAGATATGACACATCAATAGATTGACCGAGCTATAAATTGAGTAGCACCATAACATTGTAGATTATCAGAAAGAGGCTCTTCAATAATTATCATTAATAACCAGTTGTCATTTCAATTGAGTCAGCCATGGTAAAGTCTAAACAGTACCTCCACAATATCACCAGTCCATGTGTTATGTATGATTTCAAAGAACTGTAGTTTTCCTCTACAGCACAAAAATGCAGTAAAGAAGAGAGTAAATGTCATGAGCATAGCAACAGTCAGGGTGATTTAGTGCAACAGGCCGGGGTAGGCACATATATCAAAGACACCACCAACCCTCCGCTCACTCAATAACAAGGGTTGTACCAATGTACTTATGGAGGAGTTATTAAAAATATAGATGTATTAATAAAAAAAATTAAAAAAGAAAGAAAAAAAGAAAAAAAAACAGACCAGCAGTAAAACTTAGTAATGGGGAATGAACCATCAACCAGCTTGCTTGAGCAAAATTTGAGGGTGACACATGACAGCAGGGGGATGAAATAAATAAGTAGAGATAATGACAAAATATTAAACAACCAAGACTAAAACATCCACCTGCTGTCATGACACAGCCCAAATTTATGTCAAAGAGTGCCCTACAATTTGTTTTGACCACATGCGAGTACGGAGTTTTAAGGCATAAAAAATTAGAAGTTAAAAACATGAGCAACTTTGCCAGATTATCACTGTCTGCTTCTAATTTCTATAGCTTCCTCACTTCTATGCGGGCAAAGTTTGAGGAAGAAAACAAACTTTAGTCTCCCAAAGTAGGGAGTAAAATATATCAGCATAGAAGGAAGGAAGCTCTAAACAACCATTTGTCAAATAATTATCCAATCAAGTCAAGGCATTTCTTAATAGGGAATTATTTTTTCCTGAAAATATGTGCTGAAAGAGTGCCTTGACTTCTTGGCAAGCCCTCCAGTGTTCACACAACAGCAGCAACAATGAAATTTGAAAATTTTAAACATGCAGAAAGAATAGATTTTTAAGTCTGCTGCATGAACTCTGGCCGTTTGAATTAAAGAAAAAGAAAATGTGTTTAGCCTACCTTGACCTCCATCTTGTCCAACGTTGCCATCTTTCATCCCAGGTAAGCCAACAAAGTTTCCAAGTCCTACAGATAAAGAAAGAAATATTAAGCAAAAGAAGATAAAATCACAAAAATTAAACCTATTAAAGTATCCATTACCTGCCATTCCTTTGGGATCAGCACCTCCTAGAAGTTGTTGCACTAAGGGATCATGACCAACAGCGTCATCTGCCATCATGTCCAATCCATCTTCTGATTCATCATATTCTTGAGGTTCTAACTTAGGGTTCATCATATTAATAAAGTCATTTCCATCTTGAAGTGCTTGGTCATTACTGGGGCCTTCTGGGGGAGTCTGAGGTGTTACATCAACTACTTGGGAGGGTGTGGTTGGTGCGGAGGTTGAGGGAAGGGGAGGTACTTCTGATCTTTTACGTTTAGGCGGTGGATGTGTTGAAGTATCCTGAGGTAGTGAATGTGTTCTTGAAGGTGCTGAATTAGATGAAGGCCTATTTGATGAAGGTTCTGCAGAGTCCTGAAAATAACATTAGCAACAGATTAACAAAACTACACTTCAAAAAATTGAAAAAAATAAAATAAATGAAAAGTAGTCATAAAGGTGGAAGTCAAGATACCTTTTTAGACTCACTACCAGTAAGACCTTTAATTTGTAACATTTCAGCTGTCTTAAGGAACATAGCTAATTCTTCTTGCCTAACATTTACTTCTCCTCGGTACATAAATTGAAGTAGGGCTTCTATCTCCTTATAACCCGTGTCTTTCAATATCACAATTGGATGCTTACATGGATTGACCTAAATACAAAAACAACTACAATGATTCTTCTCAAAATTTAGAAACATAATTAGGTAGGAACCAAAAGATTAACTTACCTTAAATAAATCTTTAAAATATGGACTACACACAGACAATACCATTTTGTGTGCCTGTACAAATTTGCCTTCAGCTGCTATAGTTACATCAACTAAATCTTCACCCAGAAGCAAATCGTGAAAGCCTGCAGTCAGGTTGTTGTGGAAATTATTCCACCTAAGTGAAAATTGTTCAGCATCTATTGCAGTCATTTTCCTATCTGCAACCAGGAAAAAAGTTTGTTTAAAGCACAATAATATGGAAGTATGAAATATTATAAAAGTATTAAATAATATGAAAGTGTAAAGTTGTCTAAAAATAAAAAACAGGAAAATTTTGCAGTTTATTTTAACTGATAGAAAAATAATTTTCTGACAATAACTGTGGTACACTGTAAACAAAGACTTTAATACTATAAGCTCTTTGTTTGGAATCAAAACTAGAACACCACACAGAACGGAAATTTCATACTGTTGGATACAATAAAATCCGGAAAGGAATCTTGCATGTGTGAAAAGAAAGCCGAATGGAAAGCACAAGGACGCGTACATATGAGTCTATTACACAATATGGCTACCGGCATCTGCGGAATTTCACGAGGACGCCAAAAACCCAGCTTCTCAGTTACATGGATCAATAAAAAATTAACAAAAAGACGATTGAGATAACCAGCGGCTTGGAGAAAGAATGCACGCGTATCACTACGAAGCAGAAAGAAACCCAAATAAAAATTGATTACTTCCATAAGGACTAAAATGTACAAAAAATAACAACAACCACGCCAAGTAATCGTTAAGAAAAAAACACGGGAAAAGCCAACGAAAGTACAAAGTACCAACAGTTACGCATGAACTCGATTTAAAAATAAGTACTCGTACGGTCTACGAGTTATGAAAAACTATGTACACACCTTATATCACAATTTCCAGATTGGAAAAACTCCAAGATAAGCCGCACCTCCGTGCCTCCAAAGCACCGCCCACGAAGGTAGAACTTTTGAGGACTTTTATCAGTCAAAATTACAGATTTTCAAACTATTGAAGGGCTCAGTCAGTTCCTTTGGTTACGAGCAGCATGAACGAACGCACAAACCAAATAAAGTTAACTTGAATATCAAAATTACGTGAATTTCATCTTCTTGTCTTTGGGAGGCTTTGTCATTTCATCGGAGAGAAGATGGACGCTAACAGATTCGACGATGCACCACACCAAGCACCAAGCCCAAGCCGCTCGGAAAGTGGTCTGATGTTACCAACACATGGGGGCGAAAAACGGAAACTCCCCCAAGGTCCAGCACACAACTGATGACGACGCCTACGTATCAAGAGGCCTTTATTGGAAGCCTTCTTAGTTTAAACTTTTATTTATGTTATAGTTTAAATGATGCATACAATTTATGCCCACTACTTCGAAAGAAAACAACAGCGCATCGATCGTTTTTAGTTGGTAGAAAATCGCCATGCCTCGTTTTGATGCCAACTAAAAAAGTGAAAGACAACCTTATTATCGCGTGATTTTAATTTGTGTTCTGCTTTATGAGTGGCTCTGTCTGATGTATATTTTTTACTTGAAACTCATCTAAGATAATGAAAGCAAGAATTAATGAAAATATAGAACTGTGGAAGATCGAAACCAGGCAGCTGGAGGTTGGCTGTACTACACGATGGGTGGCCTACGTCTACGGCGTACACGTCGCACGCGCACGCAGTAATGAATGTTCATGACCCTTCAGCGGAGCAACCTCGACACCCGACCCCCTCGCGATCCTGTCAATGAGATTGCACCCCACACCTTTACCTATTTAAATCGCCTAGCGAAACGAGGAGATAAATGTCGAAGACATTGGATTTCTGTCTTCTCCCTCGTTTTTCTGCGAACCGCTTACGACGAGTGCAGCAGTTAGACTTGCAGCGCATGCAGTTGCGGTGTCAAATAGCGAGCGGACTGCTTGTGCTGGCGACAGCGCACGTGCAAAACGCCTGGCTGAGGGCTCAGAATCTAGACAGGCGCTGGCGAGGCATCGTGTCATAGACATCTATCATCACACACTACATCACCACCACCGTGAGCAACTTCCATTAGGTAACTTCCTTACTAGCCGAAACCAGCCGAAGCACACACATTCAAATGCATGCCAACTTTACAATGTGCAGTCATAAATCCATTATTTTTATAAAAAATTTAATTTTGAATGAAATTTTGGGAGGCACGCCAGTTATGTCCAGAACATCTCAATGACTCCCTTGCTGAAGCTGGTATACTGACGCGGTAAGTCAGCAGCAACCCCTTTCCGTAACTCCGCAGCAGGGCAGCAGGGGCGGAGGTGGGGCGGCTGGGGGGCGGTCGGGGTCGGGGGCCCTGGATGAGCATGAGTTAGCGGTGTAGGGCGTGGTGGCACGGGGCGGGGCGCGGGGCGGGGCGCGGGGCGGGGCGGGGGAAGCCCAGCGCGCACCTTGGGTCTTGCGCTTCCGCCCCCAGCTCCCTTCACCGGCTGTGCTAGCTGTGCTGCAGCACTCGATTCTCCTGAACACGTCCGTGAATGAGCAGAGCTAGGCCCGGCGAGGGGAGGCGATGGGAGGGGGCGGGCCGGGGCAGCCTTGCCCTGCGTGGTGATTCCGAACGGCGTTTACAGCAGAGTCCCCTCCCTTTGCCCTTTGTGGCCGAGTGCGCTGAGTGCGACGAGGGCAGAGAGACGCAACCACTGTGCGAAATTTCCTCACAGGGTCCAGCAGTCTGATTCCGAAGATCGCTCTGGCGCCTCATGGGGCCCTGCTATCCCCAAAACAGGGCACCACCGCCGCCGTAGGTGCAACAAGGACGGAGGTACTACGAGAGCGAACTTCTGAATCAGACGTTGGGGTTGGGCCCCAGTGGACTGATTCCGCACATCGGTCAATGGGAGGTGGACGCGGTCCTCTCTCTCCCACCCAATCGAAGTGCCTCATGAGTGCGACAAGGACGGAGATACGAAAGTCCCATGCGGAATCAGTCCACAGGCCTGGACGGGATGCCCCAGCAGAGGGCGGGGACGGGCGGGGGCGGGCGTGGGCGTGGGCGCGACGGTCGTCGCTGGAAGGGCGTGGGGGCGGCCCGGCCCGGGCGCGGCGGTTCCAGTCAGCAGTCCGGGCCCGAGCGAGGGGCCCAACCCCTTCCCCGAGGCCTAGCTGTGACGGTGACTTCGACTTCCCACGCCCGGGCAGACGACTGATTCCGCACATCGTTCTCCTATACCTTCTGTATAGCTCCGTCCTTGTCGCACTGATGGGACAACCCCCCTTGCGCCGTGGGGCCACCGGGCCGGGCTGGGGGCTGGGGCCCGGGCCCGGGTCTCCCTCCGACAGCACTAGCCGGCGTGCTGGTGCCGCGCCGTCTGGCCCGGCCGGCCGCCTCGGCCGCGGCGTTGCCAGGGCGGAGCGCTCAGCGCTTGCGGCGGGCTGCGGCGCGCCCTCGGCCCGTACGCCTGGGTAGGGGCTGCCCCGGGCCGCCTTTGGGCGCGCTCTGGACCGCAGCACCGCTGGCAACCGCGCACCTCAAGCTGCCTCCGGCCGGCCCCGCCCCGCCCCGCCCGCCTGGCCCTTACTGCCTCCTCACCTCACACCACCTCACACCCCGCTCGCACGGACCGCTTTTTCTCTCCGTCCACCCCGCGCTCCGCCGCTCCGCCCAGGTGGACAGTGGAGAGACCGGGTAACTACCCCGCGACGACGCCCACTTCCAAGACCATCGTCACCGCGCGGATAACCCGGAGCCCTGAGGAGACAATTGCCCTGAACAGGGAGGTGTCAAGTAAGAGGGGGAGGGGAGGGGAGCTGGCCCCAAGGTGTTGATGCACCTGTTGGATGCGCCTCGCACCTCCCCGCTGTCCGCCGTGTTTTCATGCCGTAAATAACAACTCTCCCCTGGCCTGCCTTGCCATGCCGTGCCCGGCCGTGCCCTGCCCTGCCCTGCCCTGCCTTGCCCTCTGTTTTCCTTCTCACCTGAGCAGTGGTCCCCACCCCGCGCTGCCCCGCCCCGCCCCGCGCCTTCCCTCACCTGGCCTTGATCCTCTACCCGCCCTGCCCGGCCCCGCCGGGGCCGGCACGGCCCGCACCACCGGCCAACATCTCAAAGGGGCCGCCCCTTCGGCCACTTTGGGACCAAACAGAGATCCGCAGCCGTTATTTTGCATTTTGATGTGCAAAAGATTCTGTCCGATCACAATGGACTCGAGAGCAGCTCGGGGATCAGGCGTGAAGTGAAGTGAAGCAGGAACCCCAATCCGAGTCCTGGTCGACCCTCTACTCGGCTCGGAGGAGCTCAGACCAGCCCACGGGGTCGGAACATAGAGAAGCCCAAGCCCATCGCATCACCTCGGCCAAGCAAGCAGTGCCAGGCCGCGAGTCGGGGCGGGGCGGGGCGAGTGGCAGGGGTTGGAGGCCAGCAGCGCATCTTACAATCTGCAGACCTGGACCGCGACGACTTTGCCGATTTCACCAACACACACTACACTCCTTACCACAATATCTCCCATCACCCAGACGGCCCCTACCCTACACGTCAACCGTTACAGTGAGTCACAAGCAGGGGCGAACGACATAGAAAAAAAATAAAAGGAGAAAACAAAGCAATCTTTAACTGGAGTGGCCCGACAGGCGACACCTGTTTCATAATGAAAAAGGGTCACGTGGTCACGACCCCACCGCCGTGTTCGCCTCGCGATGCGCGCTGACCGCTGTTCCTGGTCTGCAGGTTACTCGACCCGGAGAATAAGGCACGGTCCACCTCGCTCATGAAGAGTTTGGAACACGATTGGCAACGAGCAGCAGCTGAGCCAGGGCAGGGGGTGTTGAGTGGGGGTCGCCTCTGCGTTTGTTGGGTAGGCAAGCACACTTCACGGGTGCACCGAAGTTGCCTAGTACGCAGGCGAGGATGCGGCTGGGTCTGAGTCTGAGCCTGGCATGGCCTGTGTTTGCGGCAGCAGCGGGCCTGGCCCCCCGAGGCCCAGAGATACTACCAGCCACTCCGACCTCCCGGCCGAGGTCCTGCACATTTCGGCTATGTGTGACTTCTCCTGTGCGCGAGACGGAGCGACCGGGGCAGTACAGAGGGCACACAGTGCACAGCTGGAGAGGGGGAGGGGGACGAGCCACTCGGCAGACATTCGGACAGCGGGCACGACGGCTGGGGAGGAGGAGGGGGCGTGGGGGTGCGGGTGGGGGTGGGGTGTGGGGCGGGGCTATGCCGCATCCCATCGCATCGGCCGTGGCGTGGCGTGGCCGCGCTACGCGGTATGGGGAGGGTGGGGCCCGGGGCCCGGGCGGGCAGGCCGGCCTCTGCCGGGCCGGGCCGGGTCGGGCTGGGCTGGGCTGGGCCCCTACCCGCCGGGCCCCGGCCGGGCCGGGCCGGGCCGGGCCTCAAGCCTCAGCAGCAGCAACAGTCTGTGAAGTAGTAAGCAGTGAGTGAGAAGCGCGTGAGCGCGTGGCCACCGAGCACGCGGACACTGACGGGACGGAACGCGACGGGACGAGCCTCGCGCGGAGCTCTCGACGCCCAGCCCGACGGCCACCTCGGCCTCGCCGACGGACGACTCGACCACCACGCTTGGCGCGCATCCTGGCCACCAGGAGAAGAAGACGCGACCGACTCTGCTATTCGTGCTCGCCGGTAGGTACGGAGTGATTGTCTTCCAGGGCGACTTGTCAGCCAGCAGGGACCTACTCCTCCGCCGTGCCGGGTGGCCGGGTGCGGGACGCGTCGTGGACATCACTTGATAGTTATAGCAGAGCGCGGAACTCGGCGCGCTGCCGCACACCGCAGGTGACCCGCGAGTCTCGCGATGTCAGGCCCCGGCCTGGCCCGGCCCGGCCTCAGCACAATATCCTCCTCTTCCTCATGACACCCGTCTTTAACAGTGCACTCGCTCCTCGCGGTCCCGGCCGGTCCCAGCCGGCCCCGCCCCGCCCCGCCCCGCCCCGCCGCGCCCCACTCCGTACACCCCGCGCCGACCCCGCTCTGCCGGCCCGGCCGGACCGCGCCGCGCCGCCGCAATGTGATGTGACGAGATTGAAAACAAGTGTGACTGTCAGCCTCCAGTCTGATCGAGGACGCGTGCTCGCTCGGACCGACAGCGCCCCGCGCATGCGGCTCTGTGCGTTAGGCCCTTGCGGGGCGCGAATTTCGTGACGTCACTCGTCCACTCTCGGCCCGGTGCCGGTCGCGGTCCCCGTCCTGGTGCCGGCCGTGGCCCGCGACGGCGCGGGACACTCGTCGCGGCCGAGCCGAGCCGAGCCTCTCGCCGATCTGCTCTTTGACTGGCGGCGCGCGGCTCGCGACTCGCGCCCAGGCTAGGCCGGCGGCAGGGGCAGGGCTTCGCTACCACGCCCCGCCGTGCCAGCCTCTTGGTCCACAATCTTTGTCGGTATCTCTCGATTTCACTTTGCTCCGATCAACAAATAATACGCTCTCCGCGAGCTACTTGTTTGTGTTGCCGTGTCTATCTAGCGGGTACGTACCCGACCAGAAGCGGTGGCGGCGGCGGGTCTCCGTTCGGAAACTCTTTCTCTGTCGCTCCGCGTTCGGGACGAGGCAGGGCGGCGACGGAAGAGAGGGAGACATAGCTATTCCCGGCCTGTACGAGGGCCGCTGAAAGCCCTTTGGGCGCGGCGGGGGGTCACGGCGCGCGCACCACCCCACCTCGTGATAGTACGCTTGTTAAGCGAACCAACCTTGCATTTCGTTGTAGAGCAAAACCGTCTTAGGGGTATGTAGTAGGTACCCAAAGGTAACTTTTAAGATGTGTAGCCCAACCCTACCCCGTGACTGGGACGCGCAACAAGGGGGTTGCCTACCCCGCAGGGGGCAAAACTCTAAAAATTAGTATTGGCACTGTTTCGAGTAGATTTTTGGCACGGTATCGGTCGCAATGAATGCAAATATGTGAAAAACAAGTGACAACATGTCTCGAGTACCCTCAAACACCAATTGCCTACCTTTCAGGGGCAGCAAAACTATTTTCTTTCAGAAAAACCGCTCTTAAACTTATTGCTTTTCCTATAAGTTTCCGGGGGTGCTGAGTTCGAATTTCTACAAATAAATTCGGCTTGGCAAGCGAGAATGTGGTAAAAAGCCGTAAAACAATATGAAGCATGACAATACTGCTTTAATATGCACTTATTTCAACGGCTAAATGAAGTGCATTTTCTGCCGGTACATTTTAACCGAGGGGGTCAGGACTCGCGTGATACACTGTACAAGCTGTCGTGTAATACCCTGTCATACACCGTCATACGGCGTAAAACGGCGTAATATAGCGTAATACTGCGTAATACAGTGCAATACTGCGTAATACATCTAAAAGATCAGTGTTGTTGACCTGCAGACATATACTACTCGAAGTTCATCATTCGTTAATTTATTCATGCAGCGAGTCTTGCAGCAGTCCCATAATCTTGACCGGGTGATGAAAAGTTTTAATGTGCTAGTCACACTGTTGGATATCCAGTGTCTCAAATGGAAGATCTTTTGAATAAACATCTTAAGCCCAATGATGACCTTAAAATTTATGTTCGAAACGGTGGTCGCAAAGTTGCAGTTCGAACTGTAGAACCTCCGAAATCTGCAGCTCACAGTAAACAATGTTGGGGAATCTACTATACGCGCCTGTTGAGGAAATTTCCTATCGTATTGCACATGAAAATTCCAAGAAGTGTATAGGATTTTTCCCTTGGGAAAAATTGTATGGGAAAAATCCGAAGCGTATAAGCAAATCGCCACAAATGTACGTGTAAATTCCTATGTTTTGGTAGGCTCACATTGCTACACATGTATAGACAAATTAGCTGAAAATAAGAATTTTTCTACTTACTGTTTGGAATTTAAACCAGGGTCAGGGTTAATAGTCGTATTAAATAATGCGTTTAATTTCAGCGGTTTTCATCCGACTCGTTAGGCAAAACAGCTACATAGTGCTGTTAATAGAAGTTTATGTCAGGGTGGGTAGTAGAATACAAAACTCGGCAACTAAACATCTGCACGCTAAATTTTTGGTGCAAACGTTTGCACAAAGTTTGGTTGCCAGTTGCACACTTCATTTATCTGTGCATACATTTTCCATATAAAGAAGAGTTTCAATTCCTCGAAAGAAATTATCGTCCCTGGATTTCTAATTCCAGAGCATATTTCTCTACGGGATTTAAAGCTGGAAGCTTTGAAAAGTGCGGGGTTCTGCAGTTTTAACTGAAGTTTCGCAGGTTAAACTGACATGTAGTATATCATACATAGATTTGCAGAGTATATGAGAGTGTGATGTACGATCTGGAAAGTTCTTGTAGACTGAAAATGGCGTTCCTCACGATGCTATAAGGCGTAAACAACAATAAATCTTAAAGTATTTCAAGTCTATGGTGCATATATCGGTGCATATATATCGGTGCAATGAATGATAAACCTTCCTTGACTCACACATGTGTGCACCAAGTTTGGTGTCGTTATCTCCAACTGTTTGGCCGTGGCAACGAGTTGAATACAGAACGGCATTGCGTTTTCGGCGCTCCTACACACTCCCGGCTTATGTACTTTTTTGTACGTAGCTATGTAAATCTATGTGCATGCGTAACTTCCGTAAAAAATTCTTACATAGTTACGCATTAAAAGGCTCACTTTTTACGTAATAACGTAAGAATTTTTACATAATTATGTAAGAAATTTTACGTAAGCTACGCACGCACATAAAACAAAGCTTATTTCCAGTAAGTGGAAGGGTAACATGTCATTCGCGTCGCTCGCGCACGCGTGCGTGTGCATGTGTGTGCGCGCTCACACTCACACACAGCATAAAATCGTGTTTTTTTTTGTATAAATTCGAACTCAGCAGCCCCGAAAACGTAAAGGAAAAACAATAAGTTTAAAAGCGGTTTTTCTGAAAGAAAATAGTTTTTCTGACCCTGAAAGGTAGGCAATCGGTGTTTGAGGTTACTCGAGACATGTTGTCACTTGTTTTTCACATATTTGCATTCATTGCGACCGATACCGTGCCAAAAATCTACTCGGAACAGTGCCAATACTAATTTTTAGAGTTTTCCCGTACTGAAAAATAAGTCCTGTTCAGTTCTCGTTCGTCTCTCGTTCGTCTCTCGTTTCAAAACGGGACCGGAACGGATCTTTTTGAAAGTCCTGTTCCCGACCTGTTTTAGTTATAGTCCCTTTTACCCTCTGTTTTTTTTTTGTAGGTGAAGGAAAAAAGTCTCTTTTCTGTCCTGATATCGAAAAGTGTCTTGTTTATGTCTCGATATGGAACTTAAAAATTTCATGATTCATTTGAAGCTGCAGTATGCAAATACCTTCGTTATTTTAATGTTTTCAATTTCATCAAAACTTCTTCCCAATGCTAGAACATAGAATGTCTCGTAGTTACACAGCCACTTTATTCATAAGGCATCAAGCCATACGGTGCGCACGTTTTTAGACGCAAGAGAAAACAGTTTAAGGTTTAATCTATTTTATTACAGTCCGCTAAGTGATTGGCGGGCGTGGGTCCGAGGCAGCAGGGCCGGTGGCCGGTGCGAGTTTGGCCGCGGTGGGCTTGGCGGTCGCGGCACCGCGAGACTTTGTGGAGGCGTTGTGACGGCGCCCCTCGGCGCATTCTCGGAATGCTGCATCCGATGCGGCTGGGGACCGGGGACAGCCTGCCACAGCGGAGGTTCGCCAGATCTACGGAAAATCCTTCCCCGCTGTTAATCCCCTCTGGGTGAGCTCAGGTACCCCGGCGTGAGGGGAGGGGGAGGGGTGCGCTGCACAGGGCACTGGGATTAACCCAGCGGCGGTGTCATCGGCTACCTGCTATTAGCTGTTGGTCGGTTAGTCACTGGTCAAGAGCTCCTTGCTCGCCCGCCGACCGCCGACCGCCTCCTCACCTCACTGAGGAGTCCGGAGTCCGGAGTCCGGCCGGACCGGAGTCCTCCTCAGTCCGACAGCAGCTGCCGTTGTGTGAGGATGTGTCGCTGACGCTGAGCGCATGATGTCTTTGGAGCAGACATGCACTGGTTGTGCTTTGTCGTGTCTTTGTTTTTTTCAGTAATTACTCGTGCGGACCGTATGGAGAGATGTATATGTTTAGTTGTGTATGGCAGGACAAGTTAGCACAGCTCGGGTAGCAGCAGTCACCACGGAGCACATGGAAAGTGCAGGCTTCTCGCGCACGGCAACGGGCGGGTTGGACTAGAGCAGCGCGCTGCCGTGGAGAACGCGGAGGGACTTCTTGTGCACGGCAGCGGGTTCGAGCTGGCGCTGAGCGCTCCTTGGTGTGCTCCGGGACGGGCAGCGCGCCGTGCAGACGAGCCGGACCAGGTCAAGCTATGCTTGGCGTGCTCCGGGACGGGCAGTGCGCCGTGCGGACGAGCCGGACCAGGTCAAGCTATGCTTGGCGTGCTCCGGGACGCGCAGCGCGCCACGCAGAACCGTGTCCAGCAGCCCAGCGGTCATCCGTATAGTTACGCATCACACATAAGTGGAACATTCGCCAAATTATGCATCCTACAGAGGCCATCGAAGTATATCTACACGCCAAATGTTTCTGCACTCTGGAAATCCATGTTTACGAATGTCGCACACTTGCAGGTGTGCGAGGATTCATTTGTACACTTGGCCACTCAAACGTGTGAATATCCCAGGAAAATTCACACGTTTAAGTGCCCAAGTGTACGAATGAATCCTCACACTTGGGTTTCCAGTTCAGGTTTTAGTGCAAATGCTTCACTGAAAATCTACGAGTCATAATTCTCGCCCCCATACGAGTGAGAATTTGAGGGCAATTTTATTACTCTCTGGAGAGTAAGAATTTTTTTCCTCGCCCTTTTTGAGAAAGAATTTTGAGATCTCGCCCAAATAAAGTGAGAATTCATGCTCAAATTAAGTGAGGTTAAAAAAATCCTTACTCAAATAGAGCGAGGCTCAGAAAAATCTCGCTCAAAAAGAGTGAGGTTAAAAATTCTCACTCTAATTTAGTATGGAAAAGTGTCCTCTCCCATTTTGGGTGAGAAACTGGATTCCAGGGTTTGCAGTGTTATCTTGCCACCGGGTTCAACCACTCATATTATCAAAATACCTCTACACCCCCGCCCCACTACACACCCCTATCAACCCTTCCTTCTACCGGTCCTTCCCCGCACCCCTCCCCCCCTAACGCGCCTCCCCCCGCACGCGTTTAAACTTCCCCGCTCGAAACGGGAGTAAAACAGACGTTGAACGGGACTAAAACAGGAGTTCCCTTTTTTTTGATTTTATAAAACGAGACTAAAACAGCTTTTCAACTGTGTCTTGTTTTGGAGCTTAAAGTCACGTTTGTGGCCGCTAAAGGGACTAAAACAGGACTAGCGAACGGGACTAAAACGAGACTATTAGCAAAGAGAGTAAAACAGGACTTACGATTTCTGTACGGGTTGCCCCTGCGGGGTAGGCAATCTCCTTTTGCGCGGCCCAGTCACGGGGTAGGGTTGGGCTACACTTCTTAAAAGTTACCTTTGGGTACCTACTACATACCCCTAAGACGGTTTTGCTCTACATCGAAATGCAAGGTTTGTCCTGGATCAGGGTCTTAACAAGCGTACTATGATGGAAAGTCGTTGAGCCCGGCGCGGCGCGCGGAGGCCGGGGTCATAGCCGTAGCCGTGGCCGGGTCATCAGCGAGCTGCTGTGATACCCTGAGCGTTTCTTCTGGTTCGAAAACGCAGGTTGTGGTGATAATTTCCTCCTCGATGGCCCTGCGAACCGCAGCCTGACACTGTAACGCGCCGAGCCGCACCCATAGAGCTCCAACATCCTCACCCTCCTGCCCCGCCGCCGCGCCCCGCTCTCTGGCCACGGTGTCAGCAGCAGCAGCAGCAGCAGCGAGGACCGCAGGCCGGGCCGGGCCGCAGGGGGGATAGGGTTCTCGGAAGCGATGCAGGTGTTCAAAGACAGCGCTCGCCGGGCGGGGCGGGGCGGGGCGGGGCAGGACACGCTGCTGCTGCTGCTGCTTGCAGGGGGACAGTCTCAGCCTGTATTCTTAGCTCGCCGAGGCTCTTGATGAGGCGGGGCCGGAGCGCTCCGCGCCACCGCTCTGCGCCGCGCGGTTCCCGATGACGACGCACCCGCCGCGCCTCGCCCGGCCGCGCCGCGCCCTTATCCTGTTGCGCCTTTCAGATGCAAAGCAGAGTGCCTCTGCTCGACGGCGACAGGCGCGGCAGCGGCGCGGGAGGCGCCAGTGGAGGACGACGCAGCTGCGTCGCGCGCGCGCACACACACACACACACATCTCTACGTTTTTCTAGGCGTCCGCCCCCCCCCCTCCCCCCCGCCTGGTGCCACGGGTTATACCGAGGGGAAAACAACTCTGAATTTTTGTGTACAAATTTTGTATTTTTATATGAATTTTGTGCAATTTTTTTTCGAAAACTTTTCCCAAATGTTCGTGATTTTTTTTTGTGAATTTTCCTGCAAATTTCCTGAATTTCGCAATTTTTTTTTCTGAATTTTTCTGAATTACGAGGTGTTCAAAAATTTGAAAGTTGTTCCCCCTCTCGGGTTACACACACGCGCGAGTATACACTGCTTGGTGGCCTTTATGTCTGTGACTGGGGGAGCACCCCCATCGGACTTTCCTAATGTCAACGTTAACCCCCCCCCCTCCCCCCCAGGAATGAGATGACTCTCCCTCGAGGCACGTGCAGCGGCCGCTCCGCTGCCACCACACCACACGGGAGGGCGCGGGAGCGTGCCAAGAAGGGCCGCGCCGGGGAGGGGAATCCCTCTCACGCACGCACGCACGCGCCGGGGTGACTGCGTGACCCAGATCCCGTTAGCAGCGGGTTGAGGTGGTGCAGCAGGGCGATTCCGCACGGCCACTTCGTCTCTCTGTCCTTGTCGCTCTCACGGGGCAAGTCCATAAAGGAGCGAGAGAGAGAGAACATTTCAGATCGATACTTTGAATCCGCCTGCAGGGCGGGGCGGAGTGGGACTGGGCGGGGTGGGCTGCACCCCACTGCCGGTTGCAGTCTTTTGGCCGCGCGCAGGACTGACAGGGGGAAAAGGGGGGGGGGTGTCCTTCAGGTTGCCTACATACTGGTGTTTTGCAATACAGTTTGCCTACCTATCAGGCGACTGTCTAGAGACCACGGGGGGGGGGGGGGCAGCCCCCTCCCCGCCCCCTTAATACGCGCCTGGCGCAGGATCCGCAGCCCGAAGGCCCGGCCCCGGACGGATGAGCTCCTCTCCAGAGGTGGACTCCGCGCCGCAGCCCGACCGGTGCGCGCCGCGAGCAGGAATAGCAGGCCCTCCCGTGTGCCTCTCTGGGCGCGGGGGCGGCAGCCAGTGAGGCGTGGCGACTAATTTAAGCGGGAACCCAACCTACTTAAAATAAAAATAAAAAGTCGCCGCAAATACTCGCACCTCGCCCACGCAGAACGGAAAGGGGCATGACTCGAGCGGGGGGCGCGGCGGGTGGTGGTCCGGGGGGCGTGGGCGCGGTCGCGAGGCGGGAGACACGCTCTCCACAGACCTGCAAACGCCATTCATGAGGCGTGACAGCGATCAGCCCGCAGCGCCGCAGCCCGGGTTATTCTCGAGCGGAGTGGAGCTGGGCGCGTGGCTTACGCTTAAGTTTGTTTATTCTGGGGCCCTGTCCTCATGCCCCGCGAGACACGCGTGCGAGCGCGGCCCCGTGCGACACGACAACGGGTGGGCGGGGCGGGGCGATAGGCGGGGCGGGATTATTCCCACCCACGATGTCATCGCGCGCCCCCAGCGTCCCCCGATGTTATTAGTCACTTCCTCGAGTGCGGTCACTGTCGACTTTCAGATGACATAAAATACACTGAATGTGACGACTACTCGGCGCCCTCTCCCTCCCCCTCCTCCTCCGCCGCCGCCGCGGGTCGCGGGTGTGGGCCGGGACACGGTCACGCAGGCCAGACGCGCCGGGCGTCTCGTGTCACGTGGCATGACGGAGAGCACTTACATGTAGCCGGGTCGTGTCGGATCAAAGAGCGCCACTATTGGTCCGCCAGACGTTGTGGGTCTGGGCCGGGCATGGTGGGGCCCCCTGGTCCCTGGTCCTGGTGAAGACATGCCTCCGTGCCGCCGCGGCCTCGACTGCAGGGGAGGAGAGGACCGTCGGGCCGGCCGGGGCGCGCTGTGGTAGAGCCCCCGTATAGGGAGGGTGGAGCCGCTTATGGGTAACCTCTATCTCTGTCTCCCCTTGTCGCACTCATGGGGCAGGACGAAAAGGAGCGGGAGAGAGGACGCGAGCAGACAACACCCCTACCCTACGCTGACGTCCCGGCTCGCCCAATCCGTTTGACACCCGCCCCGCCGCCCCCGCGCATCCCACGCGTGATTGATCCGCACTAAGCCGTGTGCGATAGCCGCATCCTGCCAAACCTCACCGGCGCCGGGTGCCGCAGGGCGGGGTGGGGCGGGAGCGGGGAGGGACCGGTCCTGACGCACGGCGCCCCCGCACGCCAGACCGGAAGTGCACAATAACGTCTCTGTTTGAACTGTGGCGCCACCGCTTGATATCCGCGCACCCCAGCGGAGTCGGGGGAGACGCTATACGTCCCAGCCGTGCCCCGCCCCGCCCCGCCCCGCCCCGCCCCGCCCCGCCCCGCCCCGCCCCGCCCCGCCCCGCCCCGCCCCGCCCCGCCCCGCCCCGCCCCGCCCGGCCAGCTGATGCACTGTGACGCACAAACCCTCCTTCCCCCACCCGGGGGAGTGAGTCCTGCGGCCCGCGGGGCGCACGACCACGATAATCCTCCGCATGAAAAGAGGCGTCGGGGCGGCGGCGGCGCGACTCTCTCCCCGGCCGCGCCGCGCGGAGCACGCGCACCGTGCCAGCCGAGCGAGAGGGACAGCGCTCTCCTCGCACCCTCCGGTAGAGTCCGTGAGAGCGAGAGAGACAGAGACAGGAGTGCGACGGGCCGCGCGCGCGGGGCTGCCATCTGCTCCTGGGCCTCCTGGGGGTGCGGGCGGAGCGGAGCACACACCACACAGCCCGGCACAGCACGGCCCAGCCCGGCTCAGCCCACGGCCTACATTCCGGTCCGGTTCTTGTTGTCTAGCCTGCGCTATCTTATGCGCCTCCTCCTCCCCCTCATCCTCCCCCTCCTCCTCCTCCCTCTCCCCCTTTTCCTCACACTCTGCTGTATTCTCCCTGGTGCGCCCAGTTTCCTCCGCGTCCGTTGGAGTATCCCCCCCGCGCCGAACTGATTGCGGGTGGGGTGAGGCGGGGCGGGGCGGGGCGGGTCCGTGCCCCGCAGCCCTGCGTGGTGCAAAGTGCAGCTGCCGCCACACACCCCACCCGGCCCGGCGGCCCGCCGCCCACACCATCTAACGCCGGCGACCTGTCCTGTCCGCAGGAGAGCGAGGTGCGGTGCGGCGCGTCGCGCACTGTGATGCCGGAGCGCCCCTGCTGACGCTGACGCCGTAGTCGTGCTGCAGCCAGCCTCCAGCCGCGCCCGCCACGACCCGCCACACGCCGCCGCCAGGATGCCTACGACGACGACGCTGCTCCAGGCCGTGCTGGCCGCCACCCTGGCCGTGCTCCTGACGAGCGCGCGCCCGACCCTGGGCGCCGCCCTGGGCCAGGACGAGCCGCCGACGACCACGCCGCCGTCCGCCGCCGCCCAGGACGCCGCCAGCAGCCAGGTGAGTACACCGAGCGTGCGTGTAGGCGGCGGGGCGCCCGGCCCAGGCTCTCCTCTTTTATGGACCCGTTTGCACAAGATTACGCCACCACACTCGAGCTCCAACCTGCGGGCGGGGTGGGGCGCTCTGAGTCACGGTGCTGAGTACTATCGCACTGTACCCATCCCTGCACCGCACGCGTACGTACAGTGTGAGAGTCGCAGAGCTGCATCAATCCCTGCCGCTCACTTTCAAAATCGACTCAGAATCGCACATAAACCGCAGTGTGGCGTGGGGGCCGTCATACCCTTTCCTCCTAGGCCCCCCCCCCCCCCCCCCCCCCCTCCCCCGGTCAGTCTCAGGAAGCAACCAACAATGTAGCAAATTCGGGCCAAAAATGTCCTCTGAATTGAGACATGTTTGAGGCAGCTCACAGCACGTCACCCGTCGACCTATATAGCCCAATACTCGGGGCGGAAACAACTCTAAAATTTTTGAACTTCTCGTAATTCAGAAAATTTCAGGAAAATTAAGAAAAATTAGGAAAATTCAGGAAAATTCACAAAAAATTACAAAAATTGCTAGAGAAAATTTACCACAATTCTTTTCAAAATTTCACAAAATGTGTACTCCAAGTGCGTACACCTTCCTGTAGCTCCGCCATGCCTCCATGGCAGGGCCACCGGGTCCCCTACGCCCAGCGCATGTAAGCAGGGGGTTGAGCTGGTCAGCCGGGCGGGTAGGCAATTCAGCGGGCGGGCCGCCCGCTCCACTTCCGTGCGCAGCGGGTGCCCACCTGCCAGGCTGACCTCGCGCGCCCCGTGAGTGCGACTAGGACGAAACCGACGTTAGGAATCCGACGGCTGCTTCAGCGCGGTTCAGCAGAAGGTGTGACAGACGGACGCGTTGCGTCTGCGTCGCACGACCCGCGTGTGTCAGACAGTGACAAGTGCTTCTTTTTCCGCCGGTGATGCCTATGAGCTGCCTGCGCGTGTGAGTCACCCTGGCGGTGAGGTGCACGGCGGCGGCGTCCCAGCGCTGGCAAGATGGATAGGAGTGTTTCAAGGACACTTATCTTTCCTTTCAACTCTTCACGAAAAATTTAGGGGGTTATACAGTACGTACCGGGGAAGTAATCGCGTTAAGAATACAAATTTGTGTAGAATGGAGTTACGGAACAACAGCAGGGAACCTAGGTCCGCAGGGGCGGGCGGCGCGGTTCCGACCGCGCTGGCCTGACGTCGTCGAGACGGGACCGCGCTTGTTTACTCCGTTTATCATACATAAACCTCATTACTCCCGGCTGCTTGCGGCCCGCGCGCCCCGCGCCGCGGTGTTGTGTATGGGGACCGTAAACTCGTGGAGAAATGCGTGTAAGGCAAGAGGACACGTGTGCGCTGATAAGCTTCGAGTAAAGTAACGAGTTTTTGTTGGAAATTAAATCCTTGTTCCAATAATACGCGGGGGAGGGGGAGGGGCTAAGCCCCCGGGGGGCCAAGCGAAGCGCATTCCAGGCCGCCAGCCAGGCGCGCTGCGCGGGGTGCGCGGGGCACGGGGCGGAGCGGAGGCTGAGCTGCAGAGTGATTCCAAAGAGCGTTTTGTAGTGTCCTCTCTCTTGCTCTTTATGGTCTCGCCCCATGAGTGCGACAAGGACAGAGAGACGAAACCACTGTGCGGAATCTCCCTACTGTGCGCGCGGACCGCACCGCCGCGCCGCCGCCGCGGGTCCTAACGGTTCGCGACCCCAACGCGCGCGATCGGCACCTGGGCGTGGCGTGGCGTGGCGTGGCGTGGCGTGGCGTGGCGCGAGCACGCACGCCGTGTAGGTCGCACCCGCCACGCCCCGCCACGCCCTGTGAGAGAGTATCGTGCTTCGCTTCGCTCCCGTTGGACTTGAGCGGCCGGTGCGGTGCCGTTCCGTCCCGTTCCGCCCCGTCATCCCCGTCATGAACCACCTCATCGTCCTGTTGCAGGCGCAGACGCGGGCCGAGAGCTGCCAGGCGGAGCAGTCCCGGTGCGAGAGCGAGCTGGCGCTGCAGGCCGGCCGCGTCGGCCCGGGCCCCGTGCCCGGCGGCCGGCCCGGACGGCCCGTGTGCGGCTCGGACAACACCACCTACGACAACGACTGCCACCTGAAGCGCGTGCAGTGCGAGGGCCGCAGCGTCGAGAAGGCGCACCTCGGCAAGTGCAAGGGTGAGTCCAGTCCCTTCATCTCAATGTCTCAGACAGCAGACTTTGAATCAACTCTGAATTTTGGTGTACAAATTTTGTGAATTTTTGTAAATTTTCGTGAATTGTGATTTTTTTTTAAATTTGCTTGAATTCTTTCTTTCTTTTTTTTTGTGTGAATATTCCTGAATTTCTCTCAAATTTTCAGAATTTCTCTGTATTTTCCTAAATTTCTCTGAATTACGATGTGTACAATTTCAGAGTTGTTTGCCCCTCGGAGACAGCTAACTGAGTCCGAAGATCGTTTCTGTCCTCGTAGCACAGAAGGGGCACTACTGTTGCGAGGGGTGGACCACTTCGACTTTTAGGAGTTTTTGGAGTATATTCCAATTCATATTCTATATCGCTCATTCTATGAAAATATTTGGAATTTACTCTGGAATATTCTGGAATATCCTGGAATGTTCTGGAATGTAATTTTAAAAAGAATATAGCGTAGAATGGCATAGGGGTGGTTTCTATGTCAACGATATTCCATCTATTCTACATATTTCATAAACAGTCTAAAATATCTTACTCACCGCACAGAATTTTACGTAAGTTTCGGCTCGAAAAATTTTCAAAGCAAGATATACTTTTTCAGGCGTTTTGAAGCCTGATGAACACCATATCGAAAGCTGGCGAAAATAATTTTTTTGAGGACGAGTCGGAGGACCAGGCGGTTGCCCTGTACAGGTTGGACAGCGGGGAAACACCATCAGATCCCGTCCGATCTCCGACGTTAAGCCCGCAGGGTCCCTGGGTTAGGGATGGGTAAAGTCCCCATTTTTTTTTCATTTTAGTTTTTTTTTTCATTAATTTTTAATTGCAATAAATTTTCCCGAATGTCGGGTCGGATATTTGGGGATATTTGGAATATTTGGAATATTTTTAATGGAATATCCGATGTGTTCATAGAATATTCGAAGTTGCCCACCCCTCGCTACCGTGGCCAACCTAGGGCATCGCCGTAGGTGTAGGTGCAATAAGGACGGAGGTCCGAGAGCGATCTACTAAATCAGTCGCCAGGGTATGCGCGCTGCGGGCCGGGCCGGGCCGGGGTGGGTCGCTGGCGGTCGCTGGCAGGTCGGCGAAGAATTCGTCGCTTTGCGCACGGACTTTTGCTGATTTTATGGGTCGTCTGTCACTCAGCAAAGCCTCACATGTTGGGCGTAGCGTCCATGAAGCCACCTAGCTCGTATTTCACTCGGGGGGGCCGCCGGGGGCCGCTCCCGCTCCCGGACGCGCTCCGCCCTGCCGTCCCCGTCCCCACGTCCCCATGTCCTGTCGACAGTTCGACCAACCCTGACCCGACAGGAATCACGGCGTCGCCTCGCGGAGCGGAGCGGTCTCCAAGCTGGCCGCCGATGACGCTCGCGTCACCCTCGCTAATGTGAACATACCGGGTGTTGAAGCCATTTCCATGTTAAGTCCACACGCGGGGGAGATATAATCCCTGTTCGAGGATCCACCGGATCGACCGGATTAGCACGAAACAAAGCAGAGGGGCGGGCCAAAGAGGGACTCGTACTTCAGGTATCATTCAGGTGTCATTGAAATGACCTTAGGGTGAAATTCTCAGAAAGACGGCTTCTCCTTCGCCCGGTCTGTAGACGCTTCGCCGGGTCGGCTCGGCGGGCATCGGCAGCGCTAGCCGAGGCGACTGGTGCCACGCTGTCTGGCACGGCGGCGGGGACCGGCCGGGTGAGGGGAGGGGGGACGGGGAGGGGTGGAGGGTTCCCCGCCACGCCCCGCCACGCCTCGCACGGGCCCGCCAAGACATCAGATGGGATGGGCTGGGCAGGGAAGCTGAGAGCCGAGCAGGCTGCAGAGGTGGGGCGGGCCGGGCCGGGGCGGGGCCGGCCGGGTGTGATGTACTGCGTTGGGCCCTGCCGCCGCCTCCTCTTCCTCCTCCTCCTCTTGTTCCACCTCCTCCTCCTGCTCCTCTTCGTCCTCGTCGTCCTCCTCCTACATACCTCTCCTCCTCCTCGAACACCCTGGCGAGGTGCGTGGCGTGGAGACGCGATCACCGCGCTGGACCGAGCCGATAATATTCCGCATTTTACAGTGCACGGTTGCGTCACCGCGCGACGGGCCCATCCCGGCCGTGATGGGTATCGGAGGTAGTGCGACCAATCACCGCGCTCGTTAGGAACACCACACCGGGGCGGGGCGGGGTGCGGCGGGGTGCGGCGGGGCAGTCGGAATCTTGTGCTGCACGTGCACGCCACCTGCTCGCCCCGGCCCACCCCGCCCAGCCCTCCCAGCTCTGCTTTAGTTTTTTCTGCCCCGCCGCGCCGCGCCACGCCACGCCACGCCACGCCTCCGCCACCAGTCGCCCTTGGCGGGTAACAGGGCAGCGGGCCCCCAACCTTGCAGGGGCGGCAGGACAGCAGGGCTGCAGGCTGCAGGAGGCCGGCCCGGGGGCGGCGCGTCGGCGTCGGCGTGTGCTTCCAGGATGTGCCACTCACAGGGCCTGGTGACGGTGCAGAAGGGCACGTGTGTCCATGGGAGGACGCTTTCCATTCAGACTGCCTTTCTCGGGAAATTCCCTACCCTACCCCTCGGTGGTGAGCGAGGCTGCCTTGCTGGCGGGCGTGCCCTGTCTGCCCGGGCCCGGGGCCGGGCCGGGCCGGTCCGTGCGTAGAGCTGGCCGATGTGCAGGTGGCTGGTGCGGACTTCGGGGAACGCTGGCCTTTTCCAAAGAGCACCGAGCCCAGCCCAGCGCAGCCCAGCGCAGCCCATCGCAGCCCAGGGCCCCCGGACAAAGAGAGGCGACGAGGTGCGCTGCGCAGCGCACAGCAGCCGTCGTCATTGTGAGGCTGAAAGTAGCTCATTTCAAGCACCTCTCTGTGCAGCAGCAGCAGCAGCAGCAGCAGCGCGCTGTTCCACCTCGTGCCACGCCACGCCACGCCTCAACACGCCCGGGGCGGGGCGGGGCGGGGCAGCCCGACACCGACGGGGTAGGCAGGCCCTGGGCAGGCCGGCCGGCAGGCTGTGGTGGATCGGGCAGGCAGGGCAGGGCAGGGCAGGGCAAGGGGCAGGGGCGTTCTCTTGAAATGCAACACTTCAGGAACCCACAAGGTTGGCAGATTCCCGACCTGTGGGAGGGTCAACTCAGCACATTCCTCGGTGGGCTCCTTTTTTATTTCCGCCCCAAAAAACAGTCTGAAAGGGGAGGGGTAAGGGAAAACCACCTCATTCGGCAGTCCAGTCCAGCTCAGGTACAGGTTGACCACCTGAATGCCGGGCTCGTCCGCGGCGGGGAGGCACGGCCGGGGCTCGCGCCCGGGCCTGGAGACCGGGAAGGTCACCCCGTCAGCACCGCGCCCCGCCGCGTCCAGAGCCTGGACTCCAGACCCCCGCCCCGTCCTGGACCGCCCATTCCAGTCCTTGAGACAAAGACTGTCGGCATTCTCCCTCCAGCAGCTCCAGCCCCGGGGCCCCGGCCGGGCCCCGGCGGACCGTGTCCTGTCCTCGCGTTCGTAAAATGCATCCCGCAAACCGTGGGGCATATTTCTTGTCGGGGCTCAGGCGGCCCGGCTCAGCCCGGCCCGACCCGACCAGGGCAGTTTCACGCCTTGGCCCGTCAAACACGGTCCTAAGTCACCTTCAACGCGGAACTCTCCCGTCTCCTCCGAGTCGTGAGACCGGCGGTGGTCGGAGAGGGAGAGGAGGAGGGGGAGGGCGGAATACGAGATGCCGTCGGCAGGCGACACGCTGTCTGCCGCCAAGGTGTCCCTCCTCACCCCGCCCCATCCCGCGCCCGGGAAGGCGAAGGCGTTGGCAGGCAGGGCGAGCCAGACCAGGTTCTCATCGCCCTGCTCCTGCTGCCCCTGCGCGTCCCCTCCCCGCCCCGCCCCGCCCCGGCCACGAGACAACGTGTGGTTGTGCCCCTGCTCCTCTCGTGTCCTCCGAGCACAGCGCCCTGTCCGGTGCGAGAGCCTATCTGGCGTACGCCCTGCTCGATGTACATATAAACGTGTTTCAACGAGAACACGTTTTGTATTCGGCATGTTTTCCAGAACCCATAGGGGCGAGAGGGTCACCCAGGAAATAGCGTGTTAATAACAACGGACGTGGCCAGGGTTGTGATTTCGGTTTTCATTTCTCATTCCCCGCGGGGCGGGGCACTGACACTGCGCCGCCCGCCTCCTCCCGACCAGGCCGGGCCTGGCCGTGGCAGAGGTCTACGGGCCACGGCGAGGTCGTCGGTGCTGCTGGGCGAGGCCCGTGATTAGCATTAAGACACATGGACCTATCTCCCCGTGGGATCTCTCTGAGAAAGAGGAGGAGGGAGCGAGATCCTGAGCGCGCGGGATCTCTCTCTCAGACCCCAACCTCCGCCCCGCCCCGCCCCGCCCGTGTCACTTGCGATTTATTGAACCCGCTCGCCGACAGCACACCTGCAGCCCGGACCCCGCGCCGCCACGCCACGCGTGAGCGCGCGCACCTGCAGCTGCGGAGCCGAACTGAGCCTGCCTCTTCTTGTCGTTCCAGATCACACGCCGTGCCTGTCGTACCGGCGGCGCGCGAGCCGCGCGGGCTACGCGTCCGCCGACGTGTTCCTGCCGCAGTGCCAGGGCGACGGCTCCTTCTCGCCGCTGCAGTGCCACGAGGAGTCGGGCTACTGCTGGTGCGTCACGCCGCAGGGCCGCCAGGTGCTGCACACGGCCGTCAAGGGCCGCCGGCCCAACTGCACCCGCCCGGCCAAGACGCGCCGCGGGTCCGGGCCGCGCGGGCCGGCGGGCGCGCCCCGGGGGGCCTGGCGGCGCCAGCGGCGCGCCTGCGGCCGCGGCGAGCGCGCCAACTTCAAGAAGAACCTCATCGAGATCTTCCGCACCGAGTACCGGCGCGCGGCGCTCGCCTCGGGTAAGTCGCAGCGCGCCCCAGCACTGGTACCAGACAAGTGGGCAAAAAGATGAGGGGGGGGGGAATCAGTCGGGTGTACCTGCGCGAGGAGGAAACCACTCTGCATTTTGGTGTGCATATTTTGCAAACTTTTGTGAATTGTCGTGAATTTTTGTGAATTTTCGAGAATTTTTGTGAATATATCTAGAATTGTTGTGAAGTTTTGCTCTAATTTTACCTAAATTTTTCTGAATTTTCCTAAATTTTTCCGAAATTTGCCTAATTTTTTCTGAACTTTTCTGAATTGCGAGGTGTACAAAAATTTCAGAGTTCTTTCCCCCTCGGACTGACGGGTCCGGGTACCGCCTGCTCACTAGGCAAACTCTCCACATCACACTGAAGACTGCTTTTTGCCTAGTAGCCAGGCGGAGATACCTATCTGCAAAACACTGCGGTGTATTCGTGTTTTGCTGACTTGTCTGGCACCAACCACAAGCAGCCCAGCCCAGCTCGAGTGTACTCCCGTACAGCGGAACACGGTGCCTCATATCCAACCCCCTCGGCAGAGACGCGGCCCGGCCCCGGTCCCGGCCCCGGCCCGGAGATGGACCTGCGCGTGCTGGAGTGGAAGTTCGACGAGCTGGACAAGAACGGCGACGGGCAGCTCCGCCGGCCCGAGTACCAGGAGCTGCGCCGCGCCGTGCGCAACAAAGTCACGCCCAAGCCCTGCGCCAGGACCTTCACGCGCCGCTGCGACCTCAACAACAACAAGATCATCTCCAAGCAGGAGTGGGAGGCCTGCCTGGGCCACGAGCTGCACCGTGAGTCGAGCTGGATTTACAAATTCGAAACACCTGTCGTAGAAAAGAGCAGAGATAGAGATGGTAGGGTGGAGGCTAATTTGTTGGAACGGTAGCGGTGAAGGCGTCAGCAGGATGTAGCGTATTGAAGGCAATGTCGAGCGGACATTTCCGTCAGCGGACGGCTTCATTAAGAACCATCATAGCATAGTGCATGACTATTTTCAGACGGTTAAGTTACCACCGGTGAAACGGGATTCAGAAAAGATACACACAGTACGCAGTACGCAGACATTTTTGTCAAAACTCGTGAAAATAGGCAATCAAACGTTCACATATAGGAGTACGAAGTTCGAGCCATTTTTTCGCGGCCAGGTGGTGTGTGTTTGTAGTGTCGGAGGTGTTGCCTACCTCGACGGCGCTGGCTGCCCTAGTGTAACCCGCACTCGCGGGCGCGGGCCGGCACGTGCTCGCTCATCCTCCACCGCGGCTGGCCGGGCGGGCAACCGCGCCGCGACGCTACTGAAGTTGAATTACCCACCCGCCCACGAGATGTCTGGAACGGGGATGACTTCCTGCTGGGAACGACGTCTTTGCACACGCCCTGTCTTTCTCTCAAAATGCGGGCGGGGCGGGGCGGGGCGGGGCGGGCGGGGCCACAGTGAGCCGTAAAGAGTTTGTGTAGTGAATGCTTGAATGGTGGCGGTCTGTTCCGTAGGCATGCGACCGGCCAGGCGTCCTGGTGAAGCCAAGCAGTCGCCCTACGGGCCTGGCAGCCCAGGTAAGGAACTGACTTGAGCGTCACTAGCAGCTGTGCCTTTGAAAAAAGAAAAAAAAAATCTAGTGGTTCATACATTGTAGGGAGATAGACGAAACTGCCTACATGGATTCCGCTTGAATTGGATCGAAGTTTGACTCGGTGGGGGTTTGTTCCGTAGGGTTGCGACCGCAGCAGAGGCCTGCTAAGCCAAAGGAGTCGAGTGCTCATCCAGGTAAGCCGCTAGAGACAGCGACAAACTTAACTACTAACGGGTCAGTCTCCTAGTCCCATTCCCTGTTATACAGTCGCTGCATTTCGAATGGCTTGCCTGCATGATCTGCTGCACATATAACTTTATATTTATGGGAAACATTATTTTTTCAATCACACATTTAAAAAAAAAAAACGAAGTAAAACTTTTTTACAACCTGCTGCACAACTGTCCTTGTCGACGTAATTCGCTGACGCGACGACGCTTCGCTCCCTTCTTGGTGTTCGCAGTGCTCCAGGACAGCGTGTCCTCCCTGTCCGTGCAGCTGCCTGGCCTCCTTCTCGGCGACAACCTGGAGCGCAGAGAGGAGCCCGAGGGTGAGCATCCCCACTCTTCCCCCACGTTGAACTTCTCAAACCTCGGTCGCGAAACTGATTAAAATGTCGGACGAGCGGGATAGATTTCCACTGAGCTTGCGGCTAGGGGGAAACACTCTGAATTTTGGCGAACAAATTTTGTGAATCTTTTTTTTGAATTTTTGCTTGAGTTTTTTTCTAGAACTCTGTAAAGTACAGTGAATTTTTGTGAATTTTCCTGATTTTTTTCGGAAGTTTTCCCCCTTTTCCTGAAATGTTCTGAATATTTTCTGAATTTTTCCTGAATTTTTCTGAATTACGAGGTGCACAAAAATTTTAGAGTTATTGTTTCCCCCCTCGACTGGCGGCCACATCTCTTCTTCAAACACTGACGGACTGCCGCACTTTGCTCTGTCCCGTTCGCAGTGACGGACTGCCTGACGGACCGGCAAGCCGTCCTGGAGGAGCAGCGCGCCGCCAAGGCCGCCCTGTACATCCCGGAGTGCACGGAGGACGGCCGCTACAACAAGCTGCAGTGCTACAACTCGACGGGCTACTGCTGGTGCGTCAACGAGGACACGGGCAAGCCCATCACCGGCACCTCCGTCAAGGACCGGCGGCCCGCCTGCGACGCGCTCGCGCCCACCATGAAGGGTAAGGGCGAGCCCGTCCCGTACCGGCAGGGAGCATTCTGGATGACAAGTGCTTTCAGGGGGACGGCCTGAGCTTAATCGAACGCTGTGTGATTCTAGGCTGCCCGGAGGTGAGAAGAAAAGAGTTCCTGAAAAACTTGAGAGAATTTTTCAAGGAGAGGATGCAGGCCGCGATGAATGAAACAGACACGACCAGGTAACCTCGGGAATCCACGAAAACTTCGTCCTTTGCGTATCGCCGGCCTCTCTCTCTCTATCCTCACGATTGCGTTCACCACTCTTTTGCAGCTCGGCGAACGGCCAGGTGTCTCGGGAGGACAGGATAGCCACGTGGAATTTCCTGACGTTCGACAAGAACAAGAACAAGCGCCTGGACCGGCCGGAGTGGAAGGCGTTCAGGCAGCTCGTCAGCGGACACCAGATGCTGAGGCGGTGCGGCAAGAAGCTGCCGCGGTACTGCGACGTGAACCAGGACCGCGCCATCACCATCGACGAGTGGCTCGTGTGCCTCCGGACCCCGACCACAGGTAGGCGATACCACGAGTCACGGTGCGATGTCAACATCGACACCCTCCTCACCCTCATGGCCCTCTTGTTGTTGCAGTGGAAGCAGTCACGGTGGCGTCGCACTCGAGGAGAGGGCCGAACCCCTTGGACTCGTACTTGAAGAGCGAGTGACGGGCGCTGCTCGGGAGGCCTGCTCTGTCCTACCCTGCCCTGCCCTGCACTGCCCCCGCCCTGCCCCTGCCCTGTCCCTCCCCTGCACTGCACGTCGGGCGTTACGTCGGGTGGGTCACGGACCGTGCCACCGACCCAGACGCATCTCACCCCCCATCTGCGCCATGGGGACCCATCTGTGATAATCAGGGGGCGGACGACGACGAGGTCACCGTCCTCACGATCTCATTGACTCTGTTATTTATGTTGTGGTGGACCATACTGTGTGTAGCGTGCACTGTGTTACTAGCAGCCCAGTGAAGTGGAGTTTTCTGGCGAACTTCGTGAATCCCCGTATTATTGTTATCATTATTATTTTTTATTATTATTTTTATTATTATTTTTATATTATATTATTGATTTGTCCAGTCCTGCCACACATCTGATGCCATGCAACTCTTTTGTAATGATGTGGTGTAAAACTTGCCGTTACAAGAATAATAGGTGAGAGCACATTCCCCATGGCTAAGAGAAAATTATTTGAGAGAAAAAAATACTTCAAGATTGAGGTGGCTACATGACCTCCCATCCTCCTTCCATATGAAAGGGGGACGTGATGAAATGGCCTGCCATAGTCGTATCAACATAAACAAAAGAAAATGTAGTCTAACTGAAATCAAACAAACTTGCTCTATACTGAAATTAAGTAATCACAAGGTGTAAAAGTGAGTGTTAATAAAGCTACTTTGCACTCCCCTAGTTTTTTTTTTCCTACTTAGCTGTGTGTTTAATGTACAAAATCTAGAATTAGTCAAAATTAAATGGCTGTAAGAAAACTGTTAATCCTTAGAGTGAGCAAGTGAGATACGCAAGAAAGACCCTGTTATTTATTGTTGTGATGACATTGATTAAAAGTATGTCTTAAATGTTTTATTGATGCCATTTCTGATATCCTCTTCAACTGTAAATTATACCCGAGGGGGCATTCACTCTTAAAATCCGTGACCCGACTACTACGTCTATTACGCTGTATTACGCTCCGAAAACTTACAGATTTGGCGAAAGGTAGCCTAAAACGGGCAAAAACCGCAAAACAGCCTAAAACGACCCTAAAATAGAGCATTTTGGCCGTAACGCTTCCAGTACGCACACTATTACGCCTTTATTACGGATAGAGTGACCAGACTAATACGCGAGTGCATGCCCCCTCGATTATACCATTGATTATGCACGCACGAAATGCGCACGGCACGACTGAACTGCGCCGCTTTTCGAAACCGCGCCACTCGATCCTCTCAGAGGAAGGCACGGAAGTTCCGGTCGGCTTGTGACGCGCTTTCCGGCCGCTAGCAGACGAGAAAATAGTTTGTTTGTTATGAGTTTCGTGAGAGGTTAACGCCGTTGTGCGCTTGTGCTTCGCGACTTTTTCTCCAGAGGAATTGAATTCTAACACAATGGGCATTTTTTCTGCTCCGCGTTGGGACGAGGACAGTGTAGGCAGCAAGGTCTCGGGCGGCAGTAAAAATCTAGATGAGAAGGTAAGTATTGTAGGTGCAGGGTAACTTAATATGTGTGAATGTTAAAATCCTTCCATAAACAATTTTCATGTCCTAACGCATAAAATAAAATCAATACTATCTTTAATTTTAGACTTCTGCACAGAAGAAAAGTGCAAGAGGAAAGAAAAGACAGTTGGAAAAGAAAGTTAATTCTCCTGCCAATGGATTGTCTCTTGACGATACAGGTGAACAAGCAAGTACCACCAAACAACTGAAGAAATCAAAGAAAAAAACTGATGCAAAATTAAAGAAGATGTCTGGCCAAAATTCTTTTGATAAGCAGGAGAGGACAGTGCCTTTGTCTAGTGGTGAAAAACTCTCTCACCGACAGAGGAGGCGGTTAAATTTAAAAATGAAAAAACTTCTTCAATCTAAACTCAAGAAATCTTCTCCCAACAACACTTCTAATAAAGCAACTGCATCTGATTCTCCAACACAATACGTTAATTTTGGTGAAAATTCCGCTCGACTTCAGGGAAAACTCGCTAAACTTCTTGAGATTCGTAAAAAGAAAAAGAAAGCTAAGAAGGCCAAAGAAAATAGCGAGGGATCTGTAAATGCCTCTCTTGATTCTTCAATAGGAAGTTCTGAGACACCAGAAGAGAAGAGGTACAAAGCCAAACTCAAAAGAAAAGAGAGAAAGTTAAAAAGGAAAGAATCTCTTGCTAAACAGAAAGAACTTGAACAGGCTAATAATGGCAATGAAATAGTTCTTAGCAAAAAGATGAAGAGAAAAATGCAAAAGATTGCAAAGCAGGCATCAGAAAATGACCTGAAACAAGCTGTAAAATCTAAAGAGAATGGGCAGGGTACAGCAAAAGAGAGAAAGTTAAAAAGGAAAGAATCTCTTGCTAAACAGAAAGAACTTGAACAGGCTAATAATGGCAATGAAATAGTTCTTAGCAAAAAGAAGAAGAGAAAAATGCAAAAGATTGCAAAGCAGGCATCAGAAAATGACCTGAAACAAGCTGTAAAAATTAAAGAGAATGGGCAGGGTACAGAAAATCCTTCATTCAACACATCTCTTACAGATTTGTCTACACCTCAGACATCTAATGATGGTCAGCTTGAAAAAAAGAAAAAACGAAACAAGAAGAAGAAGAAGATTGGACTGAACGACTCAGTTGACGGAAATCTCGTGAGTTCTTCAAGTAAATTTTATTTAGATTCAAATGACAAAAGCTCTAAGAACATAGCCTCTGTGACTAACCCTGACAGCATAGCCGACAAATCACTGAGAAAGAAAGTTGTTATAGCTAAACTTCTTCAGGAGTCAAACATCAAGGAGACAGAAACTTTACATGACCTTAAAAAGAAACGACTTCAAGACAGGAATGGTGCAAGCAATGAAGCAGTCTCTTCAAAGAAGAAAAAGAAAAATGCTGCCATGTCCCTTAGAGAAAAAATGACTGAGCAACTGAAATCATCCCGTTTCAGGTAAAATTGGTGCTTTTATTTGTTAATAAGTAGTTTGCTTGCTAGCAAGCTTTCTTTCTTTTAAACTTTCAGGTGGTTGAATGAACAGCTGTATACTTCAAACAGTTGGGAGGCCATGAAATATTTTAAGGAGGATCCAGAGGCATTTGAGGCTTACCACTCTGGTTATAGAAACCAAGTTGCGCAGTGGCCTGTCAACCCATTGGATGTTATTATTGAGTCAATTTCTAGGTAGATGAAATTAGTGGCTTTCTATTTATTCATAAGTGTCAGTTATTGTTTAAATTTCTAAAAACAAAAAATTCCTTCAATTCAGTCTTTCTAAGGACACAGTTGTGGCAGATTTCGGATGTGGTGAGGCTCGTCTTGCAGCAACCTTACCTCATTTGAAGGTTCACTCATTGGATCTTATTGCATCACAACCTGGAGTTGTTGCCTGTGACATGGCTCATACGCCACTACTAATGGAGAGTGTGGATGTTGCTGTGTTTTGCTTATCCCTTATGGGAACAAACTTAAATGATTTCATACTGGAGGCTAACAGAGTACTTAAAAATGGGTGAGTTTAAAACTTCTTGTTCACTTTCTGAAGCCCTAGTTGGGAACTAAACAAGCTTTTCATTTACATTTTTCAGAGGGATGTTGATGATTGCTGAAGTGGAAAGTCGATTTGAAGATGTGGACAACTTCACAAGTGCTATGGTTCACTTTGGTTTCCAACTTAAAAAGAAAGACTTATCAAATCAAATGTTTATTTTTATGGACTTTAAGAAAACTCGTAAAGTTTCTAAGACAGGGAAGCTACCGGCTTTGACTTTAGAACCCTGTGTGTACAAAAAGCGGTAACATGGTTTTCATCATGTAACTGATTTGTGTTCACATTCCACTACTTCTTGAGTCAGTGTAACTAAATAAAATTACTCACTGATTGAATAGAGTTGAAAGTGTAATAAAGTGTCTCATTGACATCTTTTACAAAAAAATTCACAAATCCATCAATTTCACACCTATGATTATCACATATAGCTTTTCAGTGTAAACCCAAATGACAAAATACTATGATTTAGGAAGGCGGTACACTCCACCATAAAACAAAAGCTTCTCCTCTGCCACTTTTCTGTCCAAGAAATGTCTGAGTTCCTGAAGACCAACTTCAATGGTGGTAGGACCTTGAAGAGCAAACATCTTCAGCATCTGCAGGATTCGCTCCAATGGCATTGAATCTAAGTTTGTGAGCATGCCAACAATATAAGACCAGAAAACCTGAAAAAGAAAAAGTTATTCAAGTACCAAAACAAGTGACAAATAAATACAAAACTTCCAATCAGATGAAAATTGGAAGAAGAGTATAACAATAATCAAGCATGAATCAGAATGATGTAAAATTCAGCCACCTGGAGTTCTTCTTCCCGCTGCTCTTGGGCTGATGCCATAGCACTTTCAGTTTCTTCATCATCACATACAATTTCTGAGGGTATATGACCTTTAACTCTAGGACCGCTTTCCTCAACCAATTCAAACAAATCAGGACCTATCTCATGCAGCAATCCCTAGAAGTAATAATTGTCCAAATAGTAAAATTAAAAAAAAAAAAAACATAATTAAAATTAATTTTTGATTTCATTTTTCATGAGTATTACCTGTGATTGCCAATATGTTATTTTCCTTCTCACTAATGTTGCTGGAGCATGCATGATTTGACTCAGTTCTTCTATACTCCTTTGATCTGAAAAGTTACAAGCCAACATATGTCAATACATAAATATTCATCTGAACAGACAGTTTCAAACAGCACCATGAAAGGACCAAAAAAATATTACTCTTAGTTTGGAAGTGCCAAATAATTGTTGCATGAATAGGAGAAACAGTGAGGTTGATTTTACGGTCTTTTAATTCAATATCTAAATTTACAGAACCAAGTTGAGGTTTCCAGCTTAGTGTTCGATTTCCCTTGAACATAAACAAATAACAAATTAAAAATTACATGAATAAATAAGATAATAAAAATTACTATTTTAACACAACTGTTCCCAGAAGTTGACTGAAAAAATACTTACTTTCAAAGTTTCAAAGGCTTTAGTGTAGGTATTTAGGTGCTCCTGGACAAATTCAGGAAGTTCAAGTGTTTCTTTGTTAAAATGAGGCCAAAACTGAGCTGATAAAATCATTGCTGTGATGGCAAACTCCTGAAAGCAAAGGGAAAGTTGTCAGCTAGTAAACAGCAACAATGACAGTAGACAAAAGGAGAAATAAGGAAAAAACTGAAAACTATGACAAACCTGGTTGTCCAGATTGAAATTTGTGTCAGAATGCAGATGAGTATTAATTCTTTTGGAATCATAGATATCTTTCAGCATAACTTCACAATAGTGTAGCTGAGATTCTCCAAACCTATCAACAAAAAACAATTTCACAGAAGACAGTTAGTGGATGTTGTTGATGTTGAGTTGTGTTGTCAAGAAGGACAGTTTTATTGCTTTTACCTCAGTTTTAGAAGCTCAAGGTATCTTATTTCCTTGTCAGTATTATAGTTCAATGAACTAAGGAGGCGGTCCGCAAGCAGGGTACGATATTCATTCACAAAGAGGTCCTTACTGCCATAAACATTCACCAACATAGAAATAATATCAGATGTTCTTCTGCTTTGAGATGTCTTAGCTATAGGTAAAAATTTGATTGAAAAATTCAAATTTAGTTTTTTATTTTGACTTAAAACATGAGAAACTACTAGCTGTATACAACAGCAAAGATTTGAAATCTACTCAAAAGCACTTACAAGGATCAGCATCCACAGGATCAGGATTCCAGGTTTCCCAGTTCTTTGTGTCTTCTTCTGACGGAGTAAGATCATCTAATTGTAATGCTTCCCCTCTTGAAAGTTCTTCGGCAAGTTCACTTGGGCCTTCCTCAGTGAGACTAGTCACAACACAACGCACAGTATCATCTCTCCAGCGTAAATACTGTCTAACTGGCTGAGTAACAGTGTCTAAAAGGACTCCTGATGGGTCCAAAGTTCGTAATGCTCTGATTGCAGCAACATATGCTGTTAGTATGTCCGGTGTGTTCACACCAGGGTGAAGTAATCGAGTTTCAAGAGCTCTCTGAAGTTTTAGGGTCAAGTGTTGCCGTAAGTCAGTTTTTAAGAGACAAATACGTAAATCCTCCACTGCTGGTTCAGAGTCTGGGTACTCTATAAAAACAGGAAAATTTAAATTCGTTTTTATAAAACTTATTTGAGAAAGATGACACTCAACAAAAACTCACCAATGATTATATTGAAGAGTTGGTCAATTCGTGTCCTAGTGTAAGTCTCATACAAGAAGTGACGTAGAGTTTGTTTCATTTTAGATAGTGTCTCTCCAGTTGAAAGTGAGGCTTTGTTTTCTGATTCTCGAAAACCAAAAGAACCTGAGCTGTAAATCCTGCTTAACCAGCCCATCACTACTGTGTCTAGCCACTGGAAAGAAGGAAACAGAACATTGTATGATAACATATTGGTTTAAAGTTTAATCCAGGAGAGAAATACATATCATTTCACAAACATACCACTTCAAGTGAGCCAATATGTGAAACATCAAAGCTACCTTTGCATGTCTCTTGAACATGGTTTTCTATTCTTTTATGAATCATAGTTGTGAGAACATCTCCGGCTAGACGTTCTAAGAGATCCAGCTCCTGAAGTTTTCTAGAAAATGGAAGGAGAACATTGAGTCTGCATTACTCTACCGAAACACATTACACTTTTCTCATACTTACCCGTTAATGTCATGGAATGCCTCAATTATACTCTGACACTGACAAAATTCAATTTCAAGGCTACAACCAGCACATTGAACAATGTCTTCGGCTGATTCATTTTGATCGGTTTCCTTGTTTTCAGAATTGCAGAATACTCTAAATGATATCCTATAGAAGTCTTCAGTGATAGCTTGATAGTTAAGAGGAAGTTGTGAATGCAAGGAGGCTCGTACCATAACTTTAAAAGTCTCCATAAGAGACAATTGTCCATAAACTTCTCTTGCTGACTGAGCAGTTTGCCGCAAGAGTTCAAGAGTTTGTAAGAGAGGTACAAGAGTAGACAAAGAATCATATAATGAATCTACTGCTCCTTTGAAACCTTCGAGTCCTCGTATTGTAACATCACTGTCAGAGAAATGATGCCAAAATGTAGGAACAATGTCTCTACGGAGTTTTGTTTCAATTTCATTTAAAACCAATTCCTCAACCAAAGCTTCTTGGCCTTCACTAACTATTCTTTGCATAATATTAAGTTCATCGCCAGTGCAGTCTTGTCTGTTTTCATCATCGTTCTGATAATAAATGGAAGAATTTCACAAAACGTTAAGCAGTATAAACATAACCTTAGATTCATCTGCATGCAAATGCCGACAACGTAATTTATCAATTACCTCGTGACATAGGATGGGAAAAAGATGACAAACATATTTCCACAAATCATTGAGGTCCTGTTGGTTTTCTACGTCTCCCATCCTAACTTTCAACAAGAAACTAGTTCACAGGACAACATTTTCAGTCAAAATTGAATACAAGTGCCAGAGAAACCACACAACAACAACACTATGTTTCATTAACACCAACTTGATCGCTGAAAGGGAACAAGACTTTCTCTCTTCTAAAGTACGCTTAACGGGATAAAAATCGTATCAGAGCACTTTTTACATGATTTTGTAATTAACATAAGATCATTATGTACTTTTTAAATGAAAATTATATTTGTCCTTCTATTTCTCAATGTCACCTTGTTGGTAAATCTGCTTTTATGTTCTTCTTCCATGTTTTGGTATTCCGTCAAATTCCGTCATTCATTCGTCGCTGTGTATTGGCGCGAACGGATGAGGGCGTGAGGCCGGGGATGTCTCCCAATGCCTTTAAGGTAAATTTACGGACATGTTTGGGCTATGACAAACAGTTCAAATATCAATGTTATTTTTTTTTTATTCCATTGAAAGACACAATAACAAGCGCAGGTGATGAGATTTATATGATAAATACTGGTGACACTCAAAGTGCATGAACAAACTAAAAGATTTATTAATTAACATTTAATTAAAACTGTATCATGCCTTGACTTTCACAATCACATGAGCAAAATTTAGCTGAAGTGTTGACAATACTCCTATGTAGATCTCATTAACTTTGACCGCTAGTTAATAGCCTCCTAATACGTTCGTCATTACTAATAATATTTGCTTTTGCTGAGCTAATTTGATCTAGTTGTAGACGTACAGCCTGTTGCAATTGCTTCAGTTGTTCTTTAAGAGGCTGTGATGCTTGCGCACTCAGATTTTCTTCCACTTGCAGTTGTTGCTCCAGACTGATTTGCATATTTTGCCACTGACTGAGTTCTCTTTGCATATTGTCAACATCTTCTTGCAGGGAGTCAAGAAGTTTACCAAGAGGATGGGCTGCTCTGGTCAGTGTCTGAATCAGAGAACGCATTCGGTCCACTTCTTTGGCAGCTGTCTCCCTCTCTCTTCGCCTGCCTGCTTCCCATTCTATTTCAGTATGGTGCTGATTGATTTCGCCATTGTCAATACCTTTACCTACTTCCAATTCTTTCTGAGTCTCCAAAATCTGAGCAACTAAATGACCCTGCTGACTAGAAGGACGAGACATATTTGGTGCTGAGGGTTGCAGGTCTTCTGGGATACCCTCTACTGGAGCATTTTCTACAACAACAAGGTTTTCATCTTCATCCTCATGACTTGCTTTATTATTTTCATCTTCCACTATTAAATTAACTGGAGCTGCTTTGACTTCATCATTTACTACAAGAGCCTCTCCCCTATTACGAACTCTAGGTGCCCCTGGGCGGGCACTTCCAACACGAGCTGCTGTTCTTGGTCTAGCCAGAGGCACAGGAACAGGTGCTTGGGATTGAGTCTGAGGATGACTAGACGTTTGAGTTGGGGCTGCCGAAGGTGCCCTTATAGATTTCGTGGACTTTGGGGTTGGTATTTCAGATTTGGATGGAGCACCATTGCTCGATTGATCAGGTTGTAATGGTGGTAACGTTGTGTGGTGTGGGGGCTCCTTTTCTTGGGGAGAATTTTTTCTCTCTACTGTCTTTTTAGGGGAAATAGGAGTTGCTGGAGGCTGCTGGTCTTGTACTTGAGAGTCTTCTTCTACTTGCTGACGTGCTGAAGAGGATCGCCTTCGAGCTCTATACTGCTCTGCCTCAGAATTAATAGCCTCTGTAGTTGGAACTTCTTCTTTTGATGGAGTTCTATCAGGCAGCTGTCCATGAATTGTAGCCTCTTCTTTCATTTCCTTTGGAGGGTCGGCTTTTGAATCAGAAATAATATTTTCTTTTTTAGATTTTACAGATTTAGAAGCCTCCTTTGTCTTAGGTTGCTTTGATGTAGAAGAAGAGCGCTTCTTTTTTTCTGATTCTGCTTCTTGACCAGCTTTAGATTGTTTGTTAGAAGTTTTCTTTTTATCTGATACTTCTTCAATTTGAGTTGATGATTTTTCTTGAGGTTTCGATTTCCCTGCTTCAGTTTTCTCTTGCTTTGCTTCCCTTGGACTTGACTTCTTGCTGTCAGGAGCATCAGACTTCTTGTTGCCTTTCTTTCGTAGCTGCTGAGCAACATCTTTGGAATCAAGTTTCTTATCGAGTGCCAACCCAATGGCTTGAAGTAGTTCATTTGTTTTTGTTGGTTCATGACCCGCAACAATTTTGGTTGCTCGCACAGAGAGTGGAATTCCAGTAATTATTTTGACTGCGCTGATGAGTTTGTCAAGAAATGCTATTTTCCCATCTCTGTCTTTTATGTTTTCATGGTTTAGTTCCTCCACAGTAAATAAACCATCTAGGAAACCTGTCTCCTTGATGACATTGGTTACTATGTCATGTAGGAAGCGAAATGGAGGCTTTTTCAGCAATTTTTCAGTCAGTGGTGGCTTTTTAATATGCTTTTTCAAGGAATCTTGAGTCTTTTTTATCACATCAGGTTTTACCTCTTCTGTCATTGCAACTTCCTTTTATAAAAAAATTATCAAGGTTCCACTTCTTTGGGAGTGTCGGTAAAATGCAAAGAAAAACTGGATATCTTTCTCCACAAGTTGCGGCCGTTGCGGCTGAAAATGCAAGCTTGAGATGTAAAGTATTGCACTTGTCTTCATGAGATGTGTCGCATCAAAATAAACAAATATTCTGCGCTGAATAACAAGCCAAGAATTTGTCAGAGTTACCAACATAACAGGATGAAACAATGCCAACCTAATCATGGGAAATTTATCCTTTTTCAAACTCATGACAAAGACTATAAGACAAGAAAAATAGTATATTTTTTAATTTTTATCGGTAATTGTTCTTTTATTGCGGAGAATGTTGGGATAAAATTTTCCGTTTTGAACTGTTTGATCGAGGTTTTCTTGTCTGTACAGTCTCGCATTTTCCGCGGAATTTCTCTTTCCTTGCACCGCAAATGATTTCCCCAGTTTTAAATGTTAGTGCTAGTTTGCGAAATATTTCGTCTTATATCCAACCAATTCATCTTCTTTGCGGAGATTAATTAGCTAACTTAAATAACGGCCAGCTAGATGTTTCCGAACAAAAGTAGATCTGACACGCACATCATCGCAACTCCTGAAGAATCTGATTGGGTATGAGTCAGTGGCACAACACAGCTCGTCGTGAACGGTGTTCATTTGAAAAACATTTTGGATTTACAAGTTTCTGTTAAGTTTTGTGAAGTGCAACCAAATTCAGTGACATGTATGAAACCTGCTTGTGATTAGTGGCATGTGCATGCTAAAGACTGTTGATGGACTTGCTTTTCGAATGTTATCCACCTCAAAGAGAGTCCTCCGTGTGTGAAACCGATAAGAGTTGGATAACTTCAAGATGGCTGAATCGAGTTACTACCAGGTAAATTTTACTGTATCTCTGTGTTTTTGCGCCCATTTTGTCCTCTGGATCAATATGTTCTCTTCCGTAAGTCTGCTTGTGACAGCCTAATGGGTTATGTGAAACGTCCTCAGCAGACACCATCGCCGGAACAGGGTAGCACTTTCCCGTGTGCCTACCTGTTACCTTCGTGAGTCTTTATCTCCCGGCATCGCAATCTTTGCTCAGAACAATAACATTTCAAATTCTCTCGTTTCCTTTCTCTTTCCAAACACCTTATTCCTAAAAAAATTTACTTTGCTGTCTAAAGCAAATCTATCATACATTTATTGTAACCTACTTGTTGCCTTAATTCATTCATTGAAGTTAAGCCCTTATTTGTCCTGTCACCTGATCTGATTTGCTACCTGAGCAGTATACTACTTATTAATCTAGTTCAGTATGATTTTGGTAATTTTTTGTTCCAAGTTTACTAACTTACTGGCACCATTACGATGTTAGATGTAGATGAAATTATTCAATTCAATACTTAATCACAAGACGTACAGTCAATTACAATCTATTGAAATTTGTTGGGATTCTGTTGAAAATTTCTCATGAAAAGCCTCACATTTATCACCTCTCTTTCACTAGAATGTATTTTTTCAGTTAACTTGTCGTATGTGTTTCGATATTAAGTGAACTGCATTAATAGTTTGAAATGTGTCACATTTAGAATTTTGACATTTTTTGTGATGTGTGCATAATTGTGCAGTCATTACAACAGCCTTATTTGAATTGGTATTGTTCCTGAAGTGAAAGAATCCAGTAATGAATGATAGTTTGGAAGTGGAGCAACCTAACCTCAAATTTACCTGAAATAGTCCTGGGTTATGGTGTAGTGTAGCCGTCTTGCTGAAGTGTCTGTTATCATATTTCTGCTTGTCTGATGTCAAACCCCAACACCTCGGTAGTGCCCCATTTCCTACTATCTAGTCCATCATCATAATCTTCTGTCTGCTTATCCCTGGTGCATTCAAGTCTCCAGTAACCAACCACCTGTTGCGCGATCCGGACCACTTTAGGGCAAGCAGCATGACCTCAGCTCCGAGAGCCTCGCGAGCCTCGCGGGCTTGTCGCGACGGGGAGCCTCCCTTTTCGTGGTCCTCTGACGTGCCCGATGACGCGGCTCTTGGCAGCGCCCCAGCTGCGTGGAGGAGGACGGCGGCCGTGTCCTGGTACTCGTGCAGGGGAAGGCCCCGCCGCCCGCCCCACCGTGTCGAGTGAGATGCTGGGACGGCTGGTGATTGCCCTCCTCCAAAACAAATTATGAGAAGTTGCAGCTACTTACCGTCGTGTGGTTGGCTCAGGGACAAGCTCAAAAGTTGGTTTGTGACAGCAACACCACCGTTGTAATGGCCAAAATTTTAGCCACCCGAACCGTTACAGTGGCGTTTTATGTGGCTGGGCTGTCCCTAGGGTACGCATGCGATAGTTGGTGCAGCCTCTTATTTTTCTAGGTACCGCCAGGCGCGTATTAAGGGGGGGGGGCGGGGGGGCGACCGCCCCCCCCCCTTTGTGGCCTCTAGACAGCCGCCTGAAAGGTAGGCAAATTGTGCTACAAAACCCCCGTATGTAGGCAACCTGAAGGGCACCGCTGTCGGTCGGACCTGGGTACCGCTAGTGCCTTGTGCCACCCGTGTCTCTCGCGACCCGGCCGCCCCCTTTGCATGGTCTCACTCGCGCAGGGCTGTAGCCTGGTGACCGGGGCGTAGAGTAGAGGTATCACTCACTCAAGGTCGACGGTGCGAGCGCGCAGCCCGCGCAGCCCGCGCAGCTCAGCAGCAGGGTCGCGGGGCCGCCGACCTCCCGGGCCCGGCCGGCGGTAAAAGGGCTTGTAAGGTGATTCCGCCGCACCGTGTGGTTCCGTCTCTCTGTCCTTGTCGCTCTCATTGAGCACGTCCACAAGTAGCTAGAGAGAAGACACCACTAAAGGCTGTTCGGTCGGAATCACCCCGCCGTGGGACTCCGAAAGTCGATTTCGTCCGCGTTTCGTCCCTCTTGTCGCACCCATGGGGCGAATCCGTAAGGAGCAAGAGAGAGGACACTATACTAACCGCTTTCCGTCAGGTCAGGTTGGCGCGCTGCACCTGAGCAGCAGAGCCCCCCTCACTGCTGCACCTGGCGAGGCGACGCGACCCAGTAATGGCTCAATCGGCCGATAGTTATCGAGGCGAGGGTTTTGGGGGTCCTGATCCCCCGCGCGCGCACCGCCAGCGCTGCCCTACCCGCCCGGGTCCTGGAGGGGTCGCTACGCCCCGCCCCGCCACGCCCCGCCCCGCCCCGCCACGGCGCGGTCAAGAACATGCAACAGGCGGCTGGCTCGGCTCAGCGTACGCTTCCCCCTCCCCCCTCTCGGTCCCTCCCCAATCTCCCGCCCCCTCCTACCCTTTCCCTCTCCGGTCGCTTCCCCCTTCTTCTCAACCGTCCCGAGCAGCGTGGCTGCTCCCATGAACGCGGCCCGGGCCGGGCCCGGGGCCGAGGAGAGGCTCGGCCGCCCCGCCCCGCCCCGCCCCGCCCCGCCCCGCCCCGCCCCGCCTCAGCGCGCTGTACGCCAGGCACTCCACCGTGCGGCGCCGCGCCGCTCCGCGCCTCCGTGTCCGTGCCCGTGCCGTCAGTGGTTCGCCGGCACCCGACACCGTCGGTCTGCCCTGCCCTGCCGTGTCCGTGGCGGTGCGCGCGCGCCCCTCTGTCATCGAGTGCCTCTCGCGGTCTGCACTCCTGGCAGGTGCGGTGACGTTTCGCGCGCGCGTGAGCGTGCGCCCGGGCCCGCGAGTGTCTGTGTGTCAGTGCTGCCGCTGCTGCGCCTGGGATATGCCAGCATGATGAGTTTGATGGTGCTGGCCAAGGAGAAGGGCCCGCGGCTCGGCTCGCTGTTCACCACGGTACGTCCCGGCGCTGCCGTCTGATTCAGAAGAGCGCTCTCCTCGCCCTGACTCTCTCGCACTCATGGGCTTCGCCGTATAGGTGCGAGAAAGGGAGAGCGCGCTTTGCGGAATAAGTCCCCCTGAGCCCCCCGTGCTCGGCCGGGGCGGGCTATCGACTCGACTCGTCTTAATTTAGCCCTCCCCAACGGTTTGTGCGGAAGTGGCGCAGTGTCGCGCGGCCCGGGGGCCCGTTCCGTCAGTCCATCGGGGCCACAATTAATAGTGTTTGAGCCTGGCGCCCCGCGCGGTCGGTCGGCGCCGGGCGGAAAGCTTTACTTGAAAACGGCGCCGGCGGCGACGTTGGCGCGTAGCCGCGGCCGCGTAGAAAAAAAAAAGAGAAAAAGTAAAGTGTAAGACAGTGGGGGTGCGATGGCGGTGTGACCGTGTTAACGCCAGTTAGCGAGGCGGTGCCGTTGTGTTCATGTGTGGGTGTGTCTTGCCGGTGTAGTCCGCACCCTGTCACACACACACTCACTCTCTCACGAACTCGCCTCGCCGCGCCGCACTACGCCTCGCGTCCCGTCCCAGGCTCAGGAGGAAGCCGTACAAACGTCGTTCGATAATGCGATACACTTCTCGGAGTGACGGCTTCGGCCAGTCACTCGCTCTCCGCCGCGAGCCCAGCCGAGGCAGGCGTGGCGTGGCGTGAGCCCTGGGATTGACCCGGTTGCCTGCTGCCAGTAGGTCCCTGTACTGTCTGCTGTACTGTCCCTGTCCCCATGATATTCGGCGAGGGTCGCTCGCGGCGCGGAGCTCTCTTGCGCCCTGCTGCGCCTATAAAACAGCATTGCACCTCGCCGTGGGAGAGCCCAGCCCAGCCCACCGGCCGCGCTGCTCGCGCGGGTCGGTCGGAGGCTTAACGATACGCCTTATCTCTCCGCCCACTTATCGCAAAGTCAAGCAAAGCTTGCCCCTTTAATGCGCCTTTAACGGTCGGTGCGGCGCTGCCTGGCCCGGGCCCGGGGCGCGCGGGGGTGGTCCCTTCCCTCCGCCTGACCTGCAGCTGCAGCTCAGCACACAGGAGCGGCGGTTACCGGCCGCTCTGCGCTGCGGGGTACTTTTGCTTTTTCCTGCGTCGCCGTGTCGTTTGTCGTAAAGGTTTACGGCGGCTGTGGATGTATTTGGAAGGTGGGGGCAGGTGGGGGGGGGGGGGCTCGGATCGGGAGTCGAGAGTGTAGGAGGAGGTCGAGAGGGGAAGGGGGCAAGACCGGGGTGGGGTTGGAGGGGAACGCCCTGCCCCGACGCGCCCGGCACGGTCGGTACACGTGATGCATAAGCATTTCTGTGGCTGCGCGTCGTCCTTTTGTAAAGCGTGGGCGGGGCGCGGTGGGGCGCGCTGACTCATATCAATAAGGGCACGGGCGCGGTGCTCGGTGCGCCACGGTGCATCGGCTCCCCGGTCATGTCCGCGCCACCACTCCGGCGGCGGGCTCGTGAGCGGCGCACCGATGAGGTTGCGGTGGAGGCTGGATACCAGGCCGCGGCTGACCGGGGAGGGGCCAGTGGTGCCGTTGAGGCCATACGGGGCCATACGGCGTATGGCCTATAAGCGTTTTGGAAGGCACCGTATGGCCTTTAAAATTTTCCAGGCCATACGCACCCAGATGCGTATGAGACTGCCCCCAACCCCAGCCCCAGATCCCGCTCCTGCCCCTGCTCCTTTAATTTCTGCTTCGGCCTCTACTCTACCCGTAAGCTCATGGCACAGGCCAAGACGCGCCCTTTGTATCGTTTGAATCATTTTCAGTAGATGTGTAAACAACCAGCCTGATAGGGAAGGTGCCAAATCGAGGGGTGGACGACTAGGCGTCTCCTGTGTACAGGCCAAAATGTACTCCAGGTGTTCTCCGATTGTACTCCGACTGTACTCCGTGTACTCCGGCTGTTTTTGTCGCAAGTTCTCCGCGTACTCCGACTGTACTCCGGGTGTACTCCAGGTGTACTCTGCGCGCTCCGACCGGCAATACTCAGTGTTCTCCGACTGTACTCCGTGTACTCCGTACTCCTGTGTACACGAAAAATTCAAGTCGCCCACCCCTCGTGCCAAATACAGTTTCGAGAAGTGGTTCTAGAAAAATAAAGATGTACCAAAATTTCCGAGTTTTACAACGCCTGGGAGTTAGGCAACCCTCACACCACCAACCAGGTCGACAAGGACCGTATGGCCTATTAAAAATTTACAACGGCACCACTGGGAGGGGCCCCGCGCAGGGCCGGGGCCAATAGCGCTTGTGACGGATTTAGGAGCCGGACCGCGGGGCGTGCGCGCCGATGAGGTGTTGGTGTATCGCTCGCGGGGCCCTCCTTATGCGGCCCCACGCCCAGCTCCGCCACGCCCCGCCACGCGCCGCCACGCCGCCGTAGCGTTCCCACAAGTATGGAGCTTAGAACCGTTAACGAACTGCTGGCGGAAGAAGGCCTGGCCCTGCTGTCCAGGCGAGTGTGTGGAACCCCCCGGCCCGGCCCGGCCCGGCCCCTGGCTCATGCAGAGCGGAACCCATCCTCCTTTCCCTCTGCTGTTGAGAAGTGCGCTGTAGTCGCTCAAGGAGACTCTCCTCGTGAACAAGACTACGGATGTGTCGTCGCCTCCCCGCTGGCGCCGGTCCCGGACCCGCGGGGATGGGACGCCACCTCCCGCCCAGCTCCCCGATGACGTCGCTCGGAGGCCGGCGCCCGGCGACCTCCCCGCCCCTCCCCCTCTCCGCGCAGGTGATGGATATGCTTGCAGGCGTGGTCTAGCCAGGCCAGGCCCAGGCCAGACCCCGGCGAGGCGCGGCGCGGGGCCGTCTGTGTATTTCCGCTGCTGCGTCGGGTCGGAACGACTAGGATTGGCGGTTTGAAACAAATCGGCGAGGATTGGCCTTGCTGCTGCAATACCCCCGCGGTGAAAGCGTCCGTTGGCCATTACCTAACGCAGCAGCGCCTCTTGGCCGGGCTGGGCCGCGTCACCCCCGCGAGGTGCGCGCTGGCCGCGCTCGCCGCCGCGGTGAGGGTAGGATGCCTGCCGACGCACTCCCTGCCTGTCCCGGAAGACGTTGTGCCCGGCGATACGTCCTCGAGAGTTCGCCCCAGCGGCCCCCCCGGGACCCACCCGCCGACTCGGCCGGTGCCGGCCGGCAGCCGCCGTGTGCTGCCTTTCTAGGTCAAGAGTGACGGTGGACAGGACTCGAATCCAATGTGATCGGGTCGGGATTGTAGTGGTGGAGGCCGCCGGGACTGGGATGGCCACGGCCGGCCCCCCGCCACCTGACCGCGCCCTGCCCCGCCGCGGGGAGTCGAGCAGGCAGGTGACTGCCTGTGCGGCCCGAGCCCGGGCGGTGTCGCTGACGTGAGGCGTGTTGTCTCGTCTGCATGTTACTCTCGAGTTAGTTGTCCCGCCCGTCCCGTCAGTCGTCAGTAGCTTTCGAGGGGGGAGTCTATTCGAAACATCATTGCACGGCCCCAAAAAATCATTGAAATAAAAATTTTAAAAACCGAGAAGAAAGATACAGAAAAATCTGAAAAATTGAGAAAAAATTAACAGAAGCCTGAAAAAAAAATAGAAATATGGGGAAAAGATCAAAATTTATCAAAAAGTGGTAGAAATTTTCCTTAAAAAATCATAATAAAAAAATAAAATAAAAATAATGAATACTCTGGAAACGGAAGTGTGTACTTGAATGCAGTATTTCCTGCATACCTACATGTATTCAGGAAATAATGTGTACTTAGACAAGTATGCAGGAAATAATGTGTACTTGGTCAGGTATGCAGGAAATCCTGTGTACTTGACCAGGTACACACTAAATCTCCCCCACATATGTATGGAGGTTTTCGTGTGTACCTGGTCAAGTACACAGGATTTCCTGCATACCTGACCAGGTACACATTATTTCCTGCATACTTGACTAAGTACACATTATTTCCTGAATACATGTAGGTATGCAGGAAATACTGCATTCAAGTACACACTTGCGTTTCCAGAGTAAGTCGGAATATGTCTAATAAATCATAGTACACATTTTGTATGAGTGCCCCCTCCTCGGTAGCTTTAGTGCCTGCTCCAAGCCTGCACGCACTGAGTAGAGAATCTTACGGTGAACTTCACCGTAAGCTACACCCATATTCATGGTTGCTTACACTGATGTACGCCGTAGTTTGCTGCCCGCTTGCCGTGCAGATGGGTCCGTTTCGTTCCCACGGCTGGCCCTGTGGTCGCCTGGTTATGCTCATGCTCTGCGGCCGGGCCGGGTCGAGAAGGGCCGAGTCGACTCGACTCCAGCAGTCTGCGCTGATTGGCCGTGCCCGTGGCCCGTGGCGTACTGCTCACTGAGGGTATTTATCCGACAAGTGTGTCAGTCGGCTGGGCTGCGCGTCGAGCGGCGGGGTGATTCCGAACAGCGTTCTTAGCATGGTCTCCTCTCTCTTGCTCCTGATGTTCGCATGTGTACGCGCCCCACGAGTGCGATAAGGACAGAGAGACGAGACTACTGTGCGGAATCACCCCCACCGAGTCTGGGGGGCGCCACGGCGCGACGCGACGCGGCGGCGCGGTGTCATTCGCAGCCTGCCGAAATTAATAGGCGTAAGCACGCCGCCTCCGCACCGCGCTGCTGCTGCTGCTGAATCATTTCTTTCTTCCAAAGTTTTTGTCGCCTGCTCCTCCGTCCTTCTCGCCCCGTCCGGTTCCTCCTTTCCCTTTCTGCGAGTCTGTCGTCGTCGTCGTCGTCCTGCCCCTGGCGCTGGAGGAATAAATGGAAAAAGAAAGTCCTCTGTGATCACGAGGACGCCGCGCCGCGCCGCGCCGCGCCGCTCCGGCGGCCCCGCACCACCGCCCGCCGGTCCCTTAAGCGCAGCATGATATAATTCCATGTGCAATTAATGGCCCTTTCCTTTCGCCCACAATTTATTTGAATGCTGCTATGGCCGGGCTCTCCCAGCGGGCAGGCGCAGGGTTTTGGTCCAGTGGTCGCCGCTCCGCTCCCGTTGGTATGCGTTAGCTGGTCCGTGACGTACGTTCCGCCTGATTGAGACGCTGAATGCCCCATGCTCCCCCCCCCCCCTCCCTTTTTATTCTCACGTCGCATCGCGAGTTGGCCGGGCCGAGCCGCAGCCTGGTAGCCTGGTGGCCTGCAGACTGATTCAGAAGAGAGCTCTCCTATCGCTCTGTCTCTCTTGTACTTATGGGGTAGGTAGGCCGTATGGGTGCGAGAGAGACAGGGAGAGGAGAGCGCTCCTCTGAATCAGTCTGCTGGCTGAGCGCTGGGCTGGCCTCGGCCGAGGGTGAGGTCACTTCAAAGAATCATTGTAATGCCTCAAAATAATCATTTTAAACAAAAAAAAAAAAAAAAAAAAAAAAAAAAAAATCAAGAAAAAAGATGCAGAAAAATCCAAAAAATTGGGTAAAAATGAGAAAACGAACAAAAAACCTAAATAAATTTGGGGAAATTCAGAAATGGGAGAAAAGATCATAATACATCTTAAAGTGACAAAAATATTCCTTGAAAAATCAAAATCAAAACCAAATTAATATAAAATATTCAAAATAATCAAAAGAAAAAAATCATTTTACACATTTTGTATGAGTGATTCCCCCTCCGGCCTCCTCGGCCTGCGCTCCGCGGGTCCTGGCCCGACACGACCAGCGAAAGCGATCTGTGATCGGATCAGTGGTCTTCTGCTGTCTGTGGTCCTGACCATGCTCTGCTGGCCCCTCGTCTGGCCCGGGGGAGAGAGAGAGAGGAAATTGTCGCTGTGGAAATGAACAGTATTATACCTCTGCGGCTCGGCTTGGCTCGGCAGAGGCGTGGTGGTCTCGAAGGCTGCAGGCGCTGCGGGTAAAACATATGCACGTGAAAGAGGACTTTCTCATTCGCTATAATGTCGCGTTCTCGCGGACGGTTGCGGTGCGGCTGCTCCAGAGGGGGCCAGGGGCGAGGCCAGGGGGGCTTGGGACTATCCCTTCTCTCTCTCCCCGCTGCGCGGTTCGCATCATCCATGATGCTTGCCAGAATCAGGACTGCGGCAGCAGACGGCGTCGCAGACTTGAACTTGACTCTAGCCCATCCCGTCCCAGTCTTCGGCCCCATCCCCGTCCCGTCCCCGCGGCCCGCGGCCGGCGCCCTGCCCTCCCCCGGGGCGGGGCGGGGCGGGGCGGGGAGCACTGGCGACGCAAATAGCGCACTCTGGCTCCGCCGCGGGTCTCTGTCGTCGTGGACCTGCGGCCCTGTGCCGCGCAGGCCGCTGTCTTTTGCTGTTGCTCGCGACAAACTTTTTTTTTCCATCTCTTTTTTTTTCCTTTTTATGGAAGGTCGATTTGTTAACGGCTAAGGATGTGTTTCCGCGTCCGGCCAAACCTGCGGTGTTTTTTATTTAATAGTCGACCTCCGCTCCACTGCTCTGCAGCGCTCGCTGGACCAGTGTGTCGCACGTGTGGACTGGAGGTCTTTCTCTCTCTCACTCACTCCCTCTCTCTCCCCCCCCTCTCTCTGACTCTCTGAACAGCGGCCGTATTTTTTTTTAATTATTTATTTTTTTTGTTTTTGTTTTTTTTTGCTCCGGACCGGCAGAGCGCTTGACTGTGTTAGTACGTATGTGCCTGCTGTGCGGCGTGCTGAGGTCACGGGTGCGTCCTGCTTCTGTGCGCGTTACGTCCGCCGAGTGGCGTGGCGTGGCGGGGCGTGGCGTGGCGGGGCCGGAGCGGAGAGCAGAGGTGCAGCAGCCCAGCGGGGCGGGCGCAGGAGGCCCAGAGGCACGGGCAGGCACAGGCAGGAGGGCCCCGACCAGGCTGGACGGACTGGAATGGGTTGGACCAATTACTGGAATGACTTTGTTGTGAGGGGTCCGGGCCGGGCCGGGCCGGGCCGGGCCACCTGGCCGACTGCTGCGTGGCTCTGCTGCCCGCTGAGAGGAGTGGAGCTGAGCCGGGGCGCCCCGAGCAGTTGGAGTTTGTTTTTGAACCCAAGAAAGGTCAAAACTTGGTTCTTTTTTGCACTGCGGAGGGATTTATAATTTCTTTCCCACGCGTGTCTTTATTTTTTGAGAGGGGTGATTGAATTATGTTTATGTATTTTTTCCTTGGATGGATCTATATATGACAGTTTGTAACGTCTCTCGATTGTGGCCGTCGCGCTTCCCGTTAGGACGGCGGGGCGCCCTGCTGAGCGTCGTGACGGTGGCACACTCGTTTGTCTCTGGCCGCGGGAATATGGGATGCTATTCAAACATCGTTAATAGTCGCTTGGCCTGGGCGCGGGGCTGGGCGCGGGCCTGGACTGAGGCGGACCCGCTCCCATGGTGAGCACGCGGTGGGCGGTCATGAACTCGCGATGCCATGAGCTGAGCAGCGTGATTGCGTGTGGGTTTGGCCTGGCAGCAGGCAGCGCGCCCGGCCCGGCCCGGCCCGGCCAGGAGACTGTTCTCATCAGCGCCTCAATGAGTTCTTCGAGATGGCGGCCCGATACGCGGCCCCGCCCCGCGCCCCGCTGCTCGCCCCGCCCCGGCCCGGCCGCAACGCAGGTGTCATGGCGCCGAGGGGGGAACACCTCTGAATTTTGGTGTACATATTTCGTGAATTTTCGTGAATTTTAATTAAATTTTGCGTGAATTTTATCTTAAGTTAAGGGAATTTTCCTTAATTTTTATGAATTTCTCTAAAATTTTCTGAATTTTTCTGAAAAACGAGGTGTTCAAAAGTTTTAGAGCTGCTTCCCTTTGCTTCCCCCTCGCATGGCGCTGACCGACGACGGCGTCAAACTTTTCGGAAGATATCTCATGTGATGTGTGCCACTCCTCGACTTTCCTTGCCTTTGGCTCCGATCATAATATTTTTTTTCTTGCCTCTCATGTATTATTTTTCCTTTTTTTTTCCTTCTTGTTTTATCAATCTTGAGTGCGGGGGTGCGGAGAGCGTGTGGTGGCGCTTGGGCGGGGATGGGCGGGGAACTGATGATGTGAATTAATTAGCTCGTGCGTGTATGCGGCGCACCGTTAGGCGCCTTGTGAGCGGGGCGGGGCGGGGCGGGGCGGGGCGGCCTGTGCACCAGAGGCGCGCTGCGCAGCGCAGCTCTGCGCGCATGCACACTGCCAAGCCGGAGAAAAAAAAGATGATGCATCGCGGGTGACGCGGAAGTTCCGAGCAGAAGCGAGGCGGGGAGTGGGGTGGGGCTGGCCGGCGGGGGGCGGATAGGTCGAGGAACTGAAGCAGAACGAAGAGAATGTTGTTGTAGTGCTTCGCGCCCCATTGCAGATATTCGTAAAAGGAGTGCAGGCAGGCAGGCAGGCAGGCCGGGCGCCGGGCCGGGCGGGCACTCGGGTGTCTTTAGCTCGCCTATATTGCCGTCTCTCTCCGCCCGCGCGCGCCTCTGCGCCTCTGCCGTCCCCATTACCCGCCAATAAAGTTCCTTAATCCCAGGAATAAACGTTCCCGTCTTTCAGTGCACTCTCTCGCTCGCCTCCTACTCTTGCCTTTTTATTTTATGTTACATATATTTTTTTTCCTCTCACCCTCCTCCCCCTTCCCCCCTTCGTCTTCCTCGCCCGCTCTCCGAGTCAAGGTTGTACGATGTGGTCGCCGCGGTCGATAATCTTCATTTGAATGCGCTATGCCCGGCAATTAAGCAATTGTCTTTTACTTCCCTGCCCTGCCCCGCCGCCGCGGCCAGGCCCGGCCGCACTTGCCCTCCTGTTTTTGCTTGCTGCTCTCTAGCGTCCCGTCCTGCGCCGGGGGAGAGATGAGGGGAGAGATGCCTTCATTGTTCCCATTCATTGAACCCGACCAGCGGGTCGGGACAGGCAGGCAGGGCCAGGCCGGCCACGGTGCCACGAACAAGCCCATGCTTATGATGAGACGAGCAGTCCACCACGGGGAGAGCCTTCTTGTAGCCCGCGGCCGCCCGTCGCGTCGTCGTCGGCGCTCCTTCCCCTGCGGCCCTGGCCTCCGGCCCGGCTCCGGCCAGCTGGCGCCCTGTCCTGCCCTGCCCACACTACTATGATCGCGGGCTGGGTGGGGCAGGGCGGGGCGCGGCGCGGCGCGTATTTAGTAGGCGGCTACAATCAGCAGCAGCAGCCGCCGTTCCCTGATGAATTGCGGCGCGGCGTGTCTCGTGTCGCGTCCCGCGTTGTTTCTGTGTGTGCGGGGTGGTGGGGTGGAGAGGCGGAGGGGGGGGGGGGGTTGAATTTCCTAACCGGGCTGCTGGACTATGCCGTGGGCCGAACCGCGGGAGCAGCAGGAGGGGGCTATAGCGACCGGGCCGGGGCCGGGCCAGGACGAGCTGGGCTGGGTCGGACCACTCTGTGTATGATTTAGAGCTTCTGATGCGGCCGGAGCTGGCGCGTGTGCCGGCGTGCACGGCGCCGTCGTAATGGTGGCTGGTCGGGCCCAGGCCGCGCCGCTTTTGGTGCGGGCGCTGGCTGCCCCGCATCGCCCCGCCACCTTCAAATAGCGCTCTCAGCAATTACTGCACGCAGCAGCTCCGGGCCCGAGCTCTATTTTTTTTTCCTTCTTAACTTTTTAAGCGTCCCCACACCCGCCTCAGCCGCTGCTGCCTCCGTCGGCGGGGGCGTCATCTTGCAGGTCATGCTTGCTCGTGCTGGGCCGGGCCCGGCCGGGCCGGACAGGTCGGGCCGGGCAGTGCGTAGGGCAGGGTGCTTGCTGCCCCGTTATGGAGCGGCCCGGAGCCCAGCCCGGTGAGGCCAGCCAGGCCGGGCCGTCCTTGCTCTTAGCGCGTTATCGCGAGTACAGGAATGCTGTGTGTCGGCCGGCTGCCGCCGTCGCCGTGTGGGGCATAAATTATAAGGGCTGCGGTGAGGTGGCGGGGCGGGGCGAGGAGCCGGGGCCGGCCCGGCCGGGTCCCGGGTCGCGCTCTCAATGGGAGGGGCGACAGTTATGACCCTCTGCTGTCCGCGCGCCCGAAGTCAAAGGTTGGCGTGCGGCCGGGGCGGGGCCGGGGCGGGGCCGGGGCGGGTCCGGGGCGGGGTAGGGCTTTCTCCGGGCTGGGGCGTGGCGGGGCGTGGCGCGCCAAAGGTCGCCCCGCGCCCGCGAGCCTGCACGGCGCGCCGCGCAGTTTGGGCCGTCGTGCTGCGTGAGACACACCCGGTATGGAGGGTTGGGTTGTTATCGCGGCCCGCCCCGCCTCCCCCCGCGCCGCGCCAAGATAGTTTTGAGAGGGGAAGTAGCGGGCCCGGCTGCCTGTACTACTGCTGGGCTGGGCCTCGTGGCTGGGAGGTCGGCGCTGGCAGGTGATGACATTTCCGCCAGGACCTGCGCCGCGCGGTGCGGTGCGCTATCTGCATGCCGCTGCCACTCCCCACTCCCTCCTCTCAGTCTCGCGCTTGGACCTTCGCTGCTTCCACTTCACCATATCGCTGCTGCGAGCCTCGCACGCGTGACGCAATTTCGCGCCAAAAACTCGTTGCGGCTTCGCGTCGGCTCGGGATGTGTAGTACCTCCCGCAGCAGGCTCGCAGCCCCAGGCCAGACCGCCCCCCCCCCCCCCCCCCCCCCCCCTGCACCCCGCTCCCCCACAGGCCGTCCGAAAGGTCGATGCCTTCGCGAGGGGGAAGCGTGTGTCCTGCTTTTGGCCCCCATGTAGGGGGCGTAGCGTGGCGGTGCGTTGTGGGGCCGAGCGTGAAGCCAGCGCGGTGAAGCCCCTGCTGCTGCTGCTGCTGCTCTACGCTGTACTGCGGACGTTGCGGGGCGGGGCGGGGCGCGCGGCGCGCACTGCGCCGTGTTGGGACATGGCGACAATTGGATCGCTTCCGGCAGCGAGTAATCACCCGCGCTTCCTCGCTGCGCAGCACCGCGCCTCCCTCTGCCCCACCACGCCGCCGGGGCCGGGCCAGCTTGGCGAGTGAGTCGCAGAGGGGAAATTGCGAATTTGAAAGCTATCCTTGTCCCCGATTCGCCGTCAGGGTGCGCGCGAGGCGCGGTGGGTGCGGGGCGGGCGGGCGGGCAGCACGGCGCGGCGGGTCCCTGCGCTCCGTACTACTGCTGTGCGCGGCGCGTGGGAGAAACAACTCTGAAATTCTTGTACAACTCGTAATTCAGGGAAATTCAGAAAACTTTAGAAAAATTCACAAAAATTCTAGTAAAATAAACAAAAATTCTATAAAAATTAACATAAAATTCAAGAAAATTAACGAGAATTAACAAAATGTGTTCATTAAAATTCAGAGTTGTTTCTCCCTCGGTGCGGCGCGGCGGCAGCAGATGCGCTCGGCTCGGACACTCCAGTGTCAGGTTGCCGAGCAGCCAGGCAGGATGCTTTTATTATGTGTGAATAATGTGGCACGGGCCACCACCTTGAACCATTACTATATGGTGGCTCTCCTCCTCTGGGAGAGTGGTGGGCTGAAAACCCCGTCGCGTCATCCGATGACCTGTGCCTTCTCTGCTTTTATCTCGTGTCTTGCCCGGTGCCGACTCGTCACGGTCGGCCCGCCTCGCGCGGTCTATCGGTCTGATTGATGGACGGGTAATCGCGTTATCAGCCGCTGCTAATGCCCCTCAAGGGCCCCCAGGTACCCCTCACGCCCCCCCTCCCCCCTCCCACCCCAACCGCTCAGCTCCGCCTCGCCTCGCCCCGCGTCCTGCCACGCCCACCCGACACTGGAAAAACTAATGTGACATGAGTCACATCAATTGATGTGACCAGTTTATGTCACATTTCAAAACGTTATCAAATTCTCGGTCACGTTTGGTAATGTGACATCCGGTGCCACGTGTTATGTCTGCCTATAGTAATAACATGGAGGATGTCACATTACAAACGTTACCGAAAATATGGTAACATTACGTGATGTTACCTAAACTGGTCACATGTGCACATGTGACATATGTCACATTAGTTTTTCCAGTGGATAAGCTCTGGCCCAGCCACATTCGGTGAACCGGAGCGCTCGTTCCGTCCGAACCGCCTCGTGCCCACAGCGCGCCCCCGGCTGGTAGGCAGCCGGCGCACAGCCAAGCCCGGCGGGCCTGCCTACCTGCAGACGTGCACGGTGCTTCAGAGCGCCCGGCGGGTAGGCAGCTAGCGCACACTCTTACCCGGCGGGCCTGCCTACCTGCAGTCATGCACGGGGCTTCAGAGCGCCCGGCGGGTAGGCAGCTAGCGCACACTCTTACCCGGCGGGCCTGCCTACCGAAGGGGGTCCCCCACTCTCCTAGACGGCGTAGGCCTACAAAAAGTTTCGCGAGTATTGAAGAGCATTCGCGAGTATCATGCGAGTTTTTCTCAGTTTTTTCCTTCGCGAGTATTCGCGAAGAATTCGCGAGAATGTTGTTTCGTGTACAATGAGTATCTTAGTGGGTGACCCCTCGCTGCCACCGGCCTGGCTGCGCCGTGCATGCTCCTCTCCGCGCTGCTCGCCCTGCTCGCCCGGTGGGCTCCAGCAGGCTGCCTCGCTGGGCTGGACGCGTTTAGATTTATTGACTGACGGCTGACCCGCCCCACGCTACGTTAGACTCCCTCCCTCCCCCCCTTCCTTTCCCCTCCTCTGCCCCGCGAGTGTGAAACTCCCCGTGGCCGTTTGGCCGTCCGGACGGACGGGTGGGTCCGGCGAATAAGAAAGTGGTTTGCATAACGCTTATGGATTGATATGTGACTTTGGGCGGGAGGATTGGCCCGAGGTGGTGGTGGTGGAGTGGCGGCTGCGGCTGCGAGGCGGTCGCGGCTTTTGCCCTTTTGGCGGGGCCCGCACACGTGTCAGGTGCGTCTGACAACTGTCGCCCTTTCCGTTTCCTCCCGTTTGTTTTCGGGACTTCCCTCTTCGCTGTCGACGCGGCTCTTGTTCTCCTCCCGTCGCCGCTCCCGCTGTTGCTGCGTCTGATAACGAAGACGCGGCGACACCGGTGTCGCTCGCTCGGAGACATCTTGCCTATCAGCGGCGGAGGCCACTCGGGGCCTGGCGTGGCGGCTACAGATGGCGGAGGCTGGCCCGCTCCCCGCGCGCTCCTGCTGCTGCAACCTTGCTCACGGACAGCTGCCGCCAGCTGCGCCCGCCTCGCCTCATGTCTTCGCTGCAGGTGCAGCATTCTCTTCCATATCCGGCACACGAGAGCGCCGCACATTAGGGCCGGGCCCCCCTGCCTGCGGGGTCAAGGGGCGCGCCGCACCGCACCGCCTCGGATAAACGTCGGGGCATTTTTCACTCATCAGAGCGACGCGAGAAGGATCGCTTTGGAATTTACTACAATTTTTTTTTCCTGGCTCTGCCATTGCTCGGTGCTCGTGTACGCGATGGCTATCACACAACAACGTTTTCTTGTAGAAGGCGAAACTACTACGACATTTTTGAACACCTCGTTATTCAGACAAATTCTGGAAAATTCATTCTGCAGGAAAACTCGAAAAAATTAGGCAAAAATATATCGAACATTTAGCTAAAACCTGGGCAAAAACTCAAGAAAAATTTACACTAAAAAAAAAAATCAGCAAATATTCTTCAAACATAGCAAAGTCTTTACACCAAAATTCAGAGTTGTTTCCCTCTCGGTTTTTTATTAATTTTATTTTGTGGCCGTGTTCATAACGTTGAAGCTTTTCCTGGCGGTTAACGGGACGGCGCGCGGGTGCGCTGCACTCTGTGCGCGGGACGCACGGGATGCACCGCCGCGCTATGCCGTGGTGCTGGGCGTCGGTGGCGGGTGTGGCGGGGCGCCAGTCAGCGGAGCGCGGAAAGTAGTAGCAGCGGCGGCAGTAATAACAAACTGTATCCTGCTGCGCTCTGTGCTGCTGCGGGGCCCGGGGGGCTGCCATGAGCGGCGCGCGTCGAGTGACGGCCGATAACCGGCCAGGCCCGGCCCGGCCCAGGCGCAGTCCGGCCCGGCCCGGGTGTTTGGACGCCTCGCCGACGTCTGCCTACTGGCAGCCGACGCCGCCTCCCCGGGCTGCGCCCTGCGGCGCGCTGCTGCTGATGCTCTGCCTGCTGATGGTTACCCCGCCCCGTCACGTTAGGCCCGAGGGGGAAACAACTTTGAATTTTGGTGTACCAACTTTGCGATGTTTAAAGAATATTTGTTGATTTTATTTCTTTGCAATCGTTGCCTGAATTGTTCGATTGTCGTTCCTAACGTTTTTTAAAAATAAAATGTCTGTGAAATTTTCTGATTTTTTATTTTTTTAAAATCCCTCTCAATTTGTTGTTTTCCCATCGGTTGGGCCCCACTGTGGCCGGGGTGGCTCTCACACGCATGGTGGACCCGACCCGACCCGACCTGCTGCGGGCGTTGACTGTGGCGCGTTGGCGTCCTGCGGCTTACCTGGCCGGGCGTGGCCGCGGACGGGCGTCGCATCGCATCGGCGCACAGATCCATCCACGTTGCAATTTAGCACTTCCTCGCCGTGGTGGAAGTGTAGCTCCTCTCCGGGAGCCTGGGAGGAGAGCCCAGCCCTGTCCCGTCGGCTCGGCGGCTTCCTGCCCGCCTGCCTGTCTGTGTGCTATCCAGTGGTCTCATAATTGTTTCACCGTGGGACTGGGCTGGCGCGGCGCCTCCTTGTGTGTGTGTGTGTGTCGTGTGTATACAGGGTGTTGCAAACGACAGGGCGGTGGAGGAAGCGCTTGGGTCGAGCCCGGGGGCCCCGGCCCGGCCGCACCGCCTCCCACGTTCCGTCAACCGGCTCGACTGGCGCCGTGCGAGGATGGCCAGCGGGGTCCGGGACACAGCCGCCCGGCCCCCCGCCCCGGGTCCGGCTGGTAACACAGGTCATTGCATGCGGCAGGCCGGGGCATGGCAGTGCCTCGCCGCCCGTGAGAACTCGTCGCGGGCTGTGGAGGGCGTGGGGCGGGGCGGGGAGGTGTCAGGTGCGAGAGCGTGTGCTTACTCGGCGGTGGTGTTGTTATTGTTGCAGGGCGCGGGCGGCGCCGGGCACCCCGTGCTGTACGAGCTCAGCCACAAGTACGGTCTGCGCACGGAGCAGGTGCCCGAGAGCGAGCTGCCCAACATGCTGGAGGAGCTCAAGGAGCACATCCGGCGCGAGATCCGCAAGGAGCTCAAGATCAAGGAGGGCGCCGAGAAGCTGCGGGAGGTGGCGGCCGACCGCCGCTCGGTCGCGGCCATCGTCAAGGCGGCCAACGGGCGGCTCTGTGAGCTGCAGGCCGAGCTGCACGAGCTGGAGGGCCAGATCATCCTGACGCAGGGCATCCAGGCCTACGGCCAGCCGTACGGGCAGGCGTACGGGCAGCCGACTCTACTGCAGACCCCGGCCACGCCGCCCAGCGCGCACCACAACGGCAGAGGTACGTACCGGTGGAGCGCGACTGCTTCTGCTGGGGATCACTCATTCATAATGAATACCGGGATTGCATACTCACCAGCGCTACAGGGGCCATGGCGCCTTACGGGAGAATAGGGAAGGCAAACCCGCAACACAGTTACGCATTCAAAGAAACACCCGGTACAATTCTAATGGATCTTTGAGTGAGTGCGTTTGTTTTGAAATTTTTCTGATTTTTTGTTTTGATTTTTCAAGAGAATAATGAAAATTTTCAGTCTTTATGTTTTTTTTTTGTTGTTAAATTGATTTCAGTTTTTGGTTCATTTTGTTTTCGATTTTACCAAAACTTTCTTCTTGATTTTATTTTGATTTCTATTTTAAAAGATTTTTTTAGTGATTAGTGATTAGTAATTTGTTAGTAATTAGTAATTTAGTAATTTTTAGTGATTAGTGATATGATTTTTTAAAGTGATTTCCCCCCTCCCCCCACCCCGGTGCTGGGGTTTGATACTTTGGCCGGCTTTGGCCCGCGCATAGCTACGATCGTCGTTGGCCGCGGCTGTGGTCAAGGTCTAGGCCGCGGGCGCGGGCCCCCCTCGGGCAGTTGTACAAGGGAGGCGGGGGCGGGGCGGGGCTCGCGGGGTGCTTCTCGCACCTGCTGTGGTGGGGCGGGGCCTATCGTGGCGCCCCTTGCTCCCTCATTAATCGGCGGGACGGGGCGCTAATACCGGCCGGCCCGGCCCGGCCCTGCACTGGCCTGCCTCCGCGAGTCGTGAGCACGTCTCTCTCGCCCCCGCGCCGGGCCGGGCCCCACGCCACCCGCTGACCTGCTCGCCCTGCCATTCGTCAGGATTTGGTTGCGGGAAAGTGCCCGGCCCGGCCCGGGGCCGAACCGGCGCGGCGGGACCCGGAAGTCTGTCTGTCTGTACTTCGCGGGCTGTCGAAGATGCTTTGGGCCCGCGGGGCCGGGGAATGAAAATCCGCCAGGTCGAGGTCGGGCCAGCCCGGGCAGGCGAGACGCGCTATGCGCTGGGGTCGCGCCGCGCCGTCTAGAAAGGCCAGGGATCCTGGTGGGCGAGGGTTCAGGGCGTTCCGGGGGCGGGGCGGGCCCAGGTCAGGCCAGAGGGGCCGCGGGGGCTCCCGTATGATGACCCATTCGGCACCTGAGCCCCACCCCGCCTGACTGGCGTGCATGTGTGAACAGCCAGTGCCCGGCCGGCCGGCCGGCTGGCTGGCTGCGCCCGCCAGGCTAGGGTGACGTAAGGGAAAAAGAGGTCTCAACCCCCTCCATTACGGACCCCATCGTAATTACAGCTTTAGACGAAAAGCAACAAGAAACGAAAAAAAAATGTCTGCCGCGGGGGGCTGCTGCTGCTGCTACAGCACCGTCAGAAACCTTGTTTGTTTTCATCGTGAACCTTGCGCAACGGACGTCGTTAACTAACGGCGTCGTAATGATGATGGTCCCGGCCTGGGCAAGACCTCGCCGATGTTTCGGCGATCCTGGATGTCGTCGCGGCCGGGTGGGGTGGGGCGGGGCGGGGCGGGGCGGGGCGGGGCGGTTCGGGGCGAAGGGGCGGGGGGCGGAATCCTGTCCTGACATGGCAGACCCGCAGGCGCCGGCGGGATGACGTGCAGCCTGCTGCACTTCCCTGCCGCGGGCGTAGGAGATGACGACGACGTCGCGACGATGAGGAGGCGGAGGCGGTCGCAGAGGTGTTTTCAGAACTGTTCCGAGGACTGCTCTTTTTTCTCCCCCCGTGGCGCGGGTCGTCGCTGATGAGAGGACGCCCCTCTGCGGCCAGGATGGGAAGTGAAACTTTATTGGGTCTTCTCAAAAGTAGACTGCGCGCGCCGGGGCTGCGGACTCGGACCCAGTCCCACTCCCCCAGTCTGTGTCTTCCCCGTCTCTTTTACGACGCCGGCTCTTTTTCGGTCTTCTAGTCCTGTCGCTGGTCACTTTCGCTCTGGTCCGGTCCGGTCTCATCGGCCTGACGCCGCGGCTCGCTCGTGCATTGCTGCTGATCTTCACCCCTCACCTCCCCCGGCTGCGGTTTGATGCGAGGGAGAATCTTTTCGAAAAATCATTGTACGCCCCCTCCCCCTCTTCATTAAAAAAAAATATTAAAAAAAAAATTATTTAAGAGTTAAGATTCAGAAAAATCCTATAAATCTAGAGCAAATGAACAAAAAAAATGGAAAAAGTCAGAAAAAGGGGGGAAAGATAAAAATTTATCAAAAAGTTTGAAAAAATTTCCTTGTAAAAATTTGAAGAAAAATCAAAAATATAAAAAAATGTTCAAAAATCATTGTACGCATTTTGTGCGAAAAATCATTGTACGCCCCCTCCCCCTCTTCATTAAAAAAAAATTAAATTTATTTAAAAGTTAAGATTCAGAAAAATCCTATAAATCTAGAGCAAATGAACAAAAAAAATGGAAAAAGTCAGAAAAAGGGAGAAAAGATAAAAATTTATCAAAAAGTTAGAAAAAATTTCCTTGTAAGAATTTGAAGAAAAATCAAAAATATCAAAAATTGTTCGAAAATCATTGTACGCATTTTGTGTGAGTGATTTTTCCTGCTCCTGCTCCCTGCTCGCGTGGGCGGGGCCGGAGCGTGTGGCGGGGCGGTGACCGTGCAGCCCGGTCAAAAATCCCGCGAAAAAGAAAATAACAAAATGAGTGCGTGTAACGCACACCGCGCGGTGCGTGTGTAGTCAGCCGCCGGCAGGGTCCAGCGCGCCTCGTCTCGGTGCGTGCGTGTGCGTGCGCGTGTTGCTGCATCTCCTTTAAAGGGCCGCGCTGTGCGGCGGGGCGGGGCGGGGCGGGGCGGGGCGGGGCGGGGCGGGGCGGGGCGGGGCGGGGCGGGCAGGACGGGTCGTGGCCACCGCGCCGCTGCCAAGGTCACCACGCACCTCGCGCACCAGACTGGGCCGGCCGGGCCGGGCCGGGGTGCTCTGCCGGCTCGGAGCAGTGCGTCTTCCCTAGCAAACACACTGGGTTAAAAAAAAAAATGGGGGAAAAAAAATAAAGTCACTCAACGAACCTGCCCATGAAGGTCTAGCAACTTGTGAAGGGTGGACCTTGGGTGGGGTCGAGGAGAAAATAAACAACTCTGTAACTTTTGTACACCCCGTAGTTTAGAATAATTCGGAAGACTTCCGAAAAATTCTTATAAAATTCTGAAGAATTCTGAAAAATCACAAAATTTTAGATGAAGAGTTCAATCAAAAAATCACAAAATCTCTAATCCAAAATTCAGAGTTGTTGTCTTCGTTGGTGGGGTGAATTAACGCCGCTGTAGCGCCGTGACGTCGTCGCGGTGGTCTGGCGCGGCGGCGGGCTGCTCCTCCCTGCCGCATCAGCTGTGGCAGTGACGTCGCCCCGCCCCGCCCCGCCCCGCCCCGCCGGGCCCCGCCCCACTGCGAGCCGCAGTCCGCGGAGCAGTCCTAGCCAAGAAGGCTTTATTGGATTTGACACCTGGCGCCGCTGCGTTGCACATGGCCGCTTGATGCACGACGCGGGGTGACGTAACCCGTGCTGGCTGGGCCGCTGCTGGGCGCATCGCATCGCACCGCCTGAGAGGAGGACGCGGGGCGTGGCGTGGCGTGGAGGTGTTGTGCGAGCGAGCTAGCGAGTGACGGAGTGTGATTGATTTGGAACACGGCCGAGGAGGAGGAGAAGGAGAAAGAAATGGGGACCGTCTGATGTTCCCTGCGCTTTAGCTTATAGCCGGACGTCAGCGCGGCGCCGCGCCGCGCCCCGGGGTGACGGAGTGCCTCCCGCCTTATACGCGGCGCCCCGGCCCGGCAGGCAAGACTTAAATTAATAATCGGCACGTGATTGGGCGGGGTGGGGTGGGGCGGGGCAGCCGTGGCCGCTGACACGGTCAGGCTTAAACAGAGGATCGAGGAGCAGCGGGGGGGTCGAGGTGAGGGGCTGCGGGCTGGGCAGCCTGCCTATCACGCGCGCCGTGGGGGAAGCAACTCGGAAATGTTCGGACCGTACATTCTGGAAAATTCTAAAAAAAAATCAGAGAAACTCATTTTGGAAGTTTCACAAAATTTCTCAAAAAAAGGTCAAATTCAAGCAAAAATTCACAAACATTCGATAAAAATTCCCAAAATTTGTACACCAAAATTCAGAGTGTTTACCCTTTCGGCGCGCGCCTTGCTGCCACTGCTGGTGCTGCTGCTGCAATGGCAAGGTAAAAAGAGGGAGAGAGAGAAAGAGAGACAACGGAAAAAGGTTGAAGGCAGGTGAAAATGGCCCCATTTAGAGGATTATGATTCGCAACTCGCGCTCGCACTCCTCGCGACACGACGCGGGTGCAACAGCCCGTTGAGAACGACAGCCTCGTCTGTCTGGTTTGGTCTGTCGCGGCGAGGCTATCTGTACGCCTCCCCGCACCGACCGCGCGCGCCGCGCCGCCGTAGTGTCGTCGATCCCAGGACGCCTCCCCGCCCCAGCCCGCCCCGCTCCCGGAGTGAAAGTGGTCATTAGCTGACTGGAACGGTTCGCACAGTCCTGTGCCCCGGCCTGGCCCGGCTGCGGCGCTCTCCGCAAACTGTATTGTAATCTGCGCGCGTAGGGCGTGGCGTGGCGCTGCGCTGCCGCCGCGCTGCGTTCATCGGGCGGACATTGTGTCCAGTGCAGCGGGTAATTGGTTCGAGCCGCCTGGGCGGCGTTAATCCAATGCAGGGAGACCCGACCCGACCCGACCCCAGCCGGGCCTATCGCGGCGCCTAGCAGCGCCTTGCCTTGCCAGCCGCCGCGGAGCGATCCCACAGATTGGCGAAAATAGGTTGTGGGAAGTCATGGCCTGGCGCTGTGGTGGGCGCAGCGTCAGCAAGGGAAGTAGGGGGGGGGGGGGGTGCTATCAGCCAATTAAAATCTAGCAGGTATCGACTCAGAGGCGGGGAGAGGAAGAAGCTGATGGTGAGCGGAGTGGGGTCCAAAGGAGCTTAGCGCCAAGGTTGGTGTATCGAACCCAAAAGCGGGACGGGTGGGGGAGGGATTGGGGGGGGGGGGGGCTCCCCGTGTCCCGTCACAGAAGTAGTAACAACACCTGCAGCATCGACCGCAGATACCTAGCGGCGCTGTGTTATCACCCTCTTGTGAACAACTGAAACTAGAGGAACGGAATGGGGAAAAAAATGATGAAAGTTTTGTTTCTGTTCCACTGTATTGTAAGGTGCACGGGGCGCGTGTAGCAGCGCGATTCGAGAGGTTCAAAAGGGCGTCGACGTTATTGGCGGTGGAGTTTCCTCGATGCGGTGGGATGGGCCCAAGGGGGAAAAACCTCTCAATTTTAATGTACCGGGTGTTTCTTTAAATGCGTAAACAGTGTTGCGGGTTTGTTACCCAATTCACCCGTAAGGCGCCATGGCCCCTGCAGCGGGCGAATCTGCCATCCCGCAACACTGTTACGCATTCAAAGAAACACTCAGTACAAACTCTGTACATTGTTGTGAATTTTTATTGAAGTTTTTGCTTGAATTTTTCATAAATTCCCGAATCTCTCTGAAATGTCTATGAATTTTGCTGAATATTCCCGAAGTTTTCCTGAATTTTCCTGAATTTTTCTTATTATTTCTCCATTATATGGTGTACAAAAATTTCAGAGTTGTGTTCCTCCCGGGTTGGGCGGGGCTGGTAGGGGAAAGAGGATGGAAGGGTGGACGGACGTGAAACAAAACAAGAAAGGCTATATGTGGGTCGGGGCGGGGTGCGGGGCGGGGTAGGGCAGAGCGGGGAGGAGCGCGCGCCCTGCACGGGCGGTGACACTGGATGGGGGATGCGGTGGCCTGCAGCATGATGGACTCCAAAAATAACTGGCCTGCGCGGACGCGGTGGGGGCTGCGGGTGTAGCTTTGCGGGGTGTGGTGGGGCGGGGCGGGGCGGGGCGCGGTGAATCACTCAACCGGCCGACGCGGTGGTTATTGCGCGGCGTGCACGTTTGCCGCGCGAGCTGGGCGGGGCGGGGCGGGGCGGGGCGGGGCGGGGCGGGGCGGCCTCTGTCCATCCTCGGGGCCTAGCCATTGCCATGCCAGGGGACAGGCGATGCCCTCTGAACCCTACGCTCGGCCCGGCTCGGCGCGGTCCGACACGGCACATCGCTTTCCCTCTCACTTACAAGGCTGTTAGAGTGGCGAAACACGACCATCATCGGCGAGCTGAGCCCTGCAGGGTGATTCCGCACGCTGGTTTCGTCTCTCCATCCCTGTCGCACTCATGGGGCTGGGCGATGAGGTGCGAGGGAGAGAGAGAGAGGACACTACTGAACGCGGTTCGGAATCAGCCTGCTGGGCCGAGCCGGACCGCCGCCGCGGACCGTGAGGAGCTGCTCCGCGGCGTGCGTACGGGTCGTGCATGAGGGTGAGGGCGGCGCGGCGCTTGCGTCACGCGGCGCGGAGCGGACGCGATGGATGGCCGTGTATCTATACGTCCTGCGAGGAGAGTCAGAGGAGATGCTCCTCCCGCTGTGCGCAGCCTGCCCCGGCCTGGCGGCCTGGCGGCCTGGCCTCGCCTCGGTCTGCAGACCCCGCCACCGCCGCCGCCGCCGCAGCGCGCGGACATGACGCCGTGTGTGTGTGTGTGTGTGTGTGTGTGTGTGTGTGTGTGTGTGTGTGTGTGTGTGTGTGTGTGTGTGTGAGATGCTCGTTGTCTTGCGGCCGCCAGCGCTTTCTCCTATCCGCCACTGTGTATTGTCCCCGCCGAAACATTAATCCCGTGCCTGTATCGGGCCGCCGCCATCTCCCGGCTGGGGCCCGGGGCCCGGGGCCCGAGGCCCCGCGGGGCGCTCTGCTGCGGCGGCCGGCTCCCACGGTGACCGCTGCGCTGCACTACTGCCTCATTGCGATATGGCGCTCTATCCTCGTGGACGGAAGGGGTTTGTTCTTTGGAGTTTTCCTTCCCGTCGCACCGGGACACCTGTTTGCGGCGGTGCATGACGAGCAGCGGGATCAGTGCGGCGGGCGCTGCAGCGTGGCGGGGAGGGAGGGAGGGGAGGAAAAGGAACGGACGTCGACGACGACGAGCCACGCGACCTCCCCTCCCTGCTCCGGGCCCGTCCCGTCGCGTGCCCGGCACCGCGCCCACCGCGCCCCGCCCGCGGCCCGCGGGCCACCTCACTCACACCAGCAGAGCTCCCGTAGTCCCTCCCGCCCGAGCGGCTAGACGCATTGCACACGCCATTTGGCGCGGCTCCAAAGTCACTTCCATGAGGGCTGCGCGGGACGCAGGCAAAAGCGCCGGGCGCGCCGGCGTTTCTTTTTCAGCGTGTATTTTATTTCTTTTTTGATGGTGTGTAGTTTGTTGTGATTATGCGGTGCATCGCGTCGTCTCTCGGCCGTGTCGGTGGCGTTTTGGGCGTCTATTCTCGGAACCTCGTGCCGTGCCGTGCCGTGGGCGCGGAGCGGAGCAGGTCGCGTATATGTGGGTCGGGCCGTGGGGATTTGTCCCCGTCCCGTCCGCGTCCACCACGCGCCTCCCGCCGTGCAGGACCGGGCACCGGGCTGGGCCCAGGCACAGGCACTTACTAATAAATGGGTGCAATTAATGCCCCGCACCACCCCGCCCTGCTCCTGCTCCTCGGTACTGCCGTGCACCTGCCTGCCCGCTTTCTTCAGCACCGGCAGCACAGCTCGTCATAGGTCGACGCAGCAGGTTCTTTTCTTGAGGAGAGTTTGGACCGTGTGGCGGGGCGGGGCGGACCTGCCCGTGCCCCTCTGTCCTCCGGAGCCCTCACTCCACCCCACCCCACCCCGCCCCGCCCCGCCCCGCCCCGCCCCGCCCCGCCGGACCGGATGCACCGCCCTTTTTCGTCTGGACGGCGCGCGCCAGGGCAGGGCGAGTTTCCACCCGGTACACCGAGAGTGTTGTGTTTCCCGGTACAGCGCCGCGCCGGCCGCGCCCCGCTGCGGTGCGCTGTGCGACGCGCACCTGTCAAACTGGCGTCCTGGTCCGCCCCGCCCGGGCTTTGTCCTGCCCTGCCCAATTATAAAGCATGGAGTCAGGCCCGGCCTGCGGCCCCAGCCCAGCTTTTACCCCCTTTTACCGGACGTTTGCCAAGAAGTTCCCATACCCGTCCTATGCTCACGATTACCGGAGGAGGGCTTTTGATACTAATTGTTGACCAGGTTGGCGACAACGCCGCGGCGTGTCTCTCCGTGGGATGCCTCCTCCTCGGGAGTTGAGGTTGGAGGTGGTGCTGGGGTCGCGCCCCGCCTGCCTGCCTCCCTCCCTGCACCGGCCGGACCGGTTCGACACCGTTTCAGGTTCCTCTTGTCTGGTCGCTAAGCGAAGCCGGCCCTGCCCGGGCCCGGCCCGCCACACCACGGGGCCCGCGGGGCGGGGGGCGGGGCGGGACCCCAAGCCCTGTCCTGCCGCCCTTCCCTGCCCTAGCGGAGGGCCTAACTATGTCCGTATGCTGAGGTGACTCACGACTCACTCCCCCTGTCGACTCGACGCAGCTTGTCCTTGGCGGCACTGCGCGCTGCACTGCTAGCCGTGTTTGGCCACTTAGCGGCACGCCGCTTCGCCCCGCCCCGCCCCGCCCCGCCCTGCTTGCTTGCTCGACACTTTCCCCCCCGTGCTCGGCGCTGACCAGGCCGGCACGGCGGGACCGTGTCGTGTCCTTTACTTATAGTGTCTGCCACCCTGTATGCCGTGTCCTTTACGATTGTGCGGACCACCTCGTGTGGTAGGTGTAGTGCTGGTGGTACATGGCGGCACAGCGAGCCGCGCCGCCGCCGCGCCGCTCGCGTGAGAATGGCACCCATTTCCGGAGGAAGGAAAAGGACTATGCGAGCTCGGGGGGAGGAGGCGCGGGGGGAAATGGCATTGCCGAAGGGAAAAGGTGCGAGGAGGGGAAGGGGAAGGGTCGTCCTTGATGATGGCCCGGCGGGGGCGGGCGTACACCGGCACCATGCGCGCGCACACCCACACACACACACACGCACGCACACACACGCACGCACACGCACGCACACACACGCACACACACGCACACCCACCCACACACACACACGCAGGAACGGCCCGCTCATTGGTGGGGAAAAGTGGCCCTCGTTGTACCGTGATTGGGGCCTGCGCAGCATTGTTGTGACGGTGCGGTGCGGTGCGGCCGCCTGCAGGCGTGCCCCGCCCCGCCCCGCCCGCTGCACCGCGCCACTCTCCCTCTCGCACTCGTCGTCTCTTTTACTCTCTGCCCATCATCATTTCTCTGTCGCTCTCTTGTTTCTCTCTCGCGCTCTCCTTGTTGTCGGGCTGGTGCAGCACGGCACCGCGTGTTCGGAAGGGGGGAAAAAAGAGAGAAGTGAATTAAATTTCTTGGAAGGCGCGGTGCGGGGCTGGGCGCGCGGAGACGCCTTGTCATCTGTTTCTCCTCCTTGAGGTGGTTGGTAGTGGTGCTGCTCTGGCGCCCTGGTTTGCAGTAATGTTCTCCCGGATGGCACAGCGCCTTTCTGCAGCAGCAATAGCAACAGCGTATTGCAGCGGACAGAGTGCTTTTATTTAATTTATTTTTTTCTGCCACGCCACCACGTCGTTGTCTCCGGTTTCCTATTAGCGCGGGGACGTAACCCCGAACTCTATCGGTATATTGCATTGCCTCGCTCGCGGCGCTTCCCGTTGCGGCAGCAGCAGAGAGATATCTTGCGCTTGTTGCTGCTGGCGCCGAGGAAGCGGCAGCGGTCCCGCGCGGGGCCCCGGCCCGGCTGCACCCGGGAGGTGCAGGGGGGTGCGGGCGGCCCGACCCGGCCGCAAGTCAACCACCTCGTGCCTGGCGGCGGTGGCGGCGACCACAAGCAGCCTCCGGCCGAGCTGGGCCGCCGGGGAGCAAAGATCAGTGTCCGGGCGAAAGTGACTGGAGTCGTTGGTCTGGGTCCACGGGCCTGGGCCTGGGCAGGACATGGACAGCATTGCACTGCATTGCTGCACCACCGCCCTGCTGCTCCGGTGCTCCCACCCGACCTGCTGCTCTCGGCCGTCATCAGCTACATGACGCTGCGGCCGCCGCCGCTGCTGCACCTGAAAGTGAAAACGGATGTCGGGCGTAGCGTGGCGTGGCGTGGTGGGGCTGCTGGCTGGGCTGGACTGCGACGCTCCAGACTAGACGCGCGCGACGCTCTGCAGCCAGCGAGCCCTGCCGACTCGAATCGAATACGAGCCGCCTCGACCTGACAATCGAGTACTGCTGCTGTGTCGCCTGCTGACGCAACCGCAGTCATTTAAAAGGGTTATCTGAAGGGCTGCAGCAGTGCTGCGTGCTGCCCCTACCCTACCCTACCCGGCCCGGCCTATCCTATCGGGGTCAGCGCGGTGATTTTGCGTTGCGGCTGCAGAGCGTGCGCTGCGCTGCTGTGAGTGCGCCCCGCCCGGCAGCTCCATTCCCTGCGTGCCGCGTGCCGTCCCCTACCGGCCTTATATATACACCTCGGCGCATCTGCCGGCGCGCGGCCCGGCCAGCAGGCTGATTCCGAAGATTGCTCTCGCGCCTCTGTCCTTGTCGCACTCATGGGGCACTACCACCCCCAACATAGGGCACCGCCATAGGTGCGACAAGGACGGAGGTAGGACAGCGATCTTCGGAATGAGACGGCGCAGGCGCGGCGTCCCGCAGGGAGCAGAGCAGAGTCGTCTGCCAGCAGCTTGGCACGCCACGGCGCGGTATGATGGCAGGTCTTTAACTTCTCGGTAAATATTTTGTCGGTGATGTGGCGCGTGCCCGCATCCCCGCGGCGTGCCTCCTCCTCCTCCTCCTCCTTCTGCAAGGCGATTCCGAACACCGTTTTATGGTGTCCTCCCTCTCTTGCTTCCTATGGCCATGCCCCGTGAGAGTGACAAGGAAGGAGCGATGAAACCAGTGTGCGGAATCACCCTACTGGCGTGCCTGAGGTGCGTTGGGGAAGTGAGAAGAGGTGGAGCAGAGCGGAGGCACGCGGCGAGCGCGGGCTTGATTGGGGCGCTTCATCGCCTCAGCGGAGCCGTCCCGTCCGCTCTGATATCGGCCGGTTGCGTCGCGGCGCTGCTGCGCCATTGGGACACGTCGTCGTCGTCGGGGCGGGGCGACTGTAGCTGCTGGTGCGGGGCCCCGCCGCGCCCCGCCACGCCCCGCCACGCCCCGCCACGCCCCGCCACGCCCCGCCACGCCCCGCAGGAGCGCGGCCCGCCGCCGTGCCGTGATCAAGCAATTTGTTCCAATTCTTTGCCCCGCTCTAACAAGCCGCCTCGGTGTCCCCCTCTCTCCCCCTCCCGCCACTCCTCCTTTTCCTGTCTTTGTCCCACCCCACCCACTATATATACACCCCGGTGCTTGAGCATTGATTCCATCGCTCTGCTGCCGTCACTGACCCAGCAGGGCCCGCCAGGCTCACCAGGCGGCGGGCGCGCGCCGCACCGGTCCGAGGCGCACCTCTACCAAGCCTTTTGTCGATGCCGATGGGGCGACGCGACGGCGTCCAGGGCATGGCAGGCTGTAAGCTCTGATTGGGTTCGGGCAGCAGCCCCTCCGGGCCCCGGGGGACCCCGCCCCGCCCGGCCCGCCACGGCTCACTGCACCGTCCCGCCGGCGACCTTCCTCGTGCTCCGTGTGCTCTCTTCCATCGGACCGGATCCCCTCCCCGCCGCGCGCGCTAAACCCTCGCTTTACGCAACGCTCTACTCCGGCCCTGGCCCTGCCCCACCCCGGCCGGGGCCGGGCGGGGTCGGGTCCGCTTTGCCCTCTTCACCTTGATGGCGGTGGACGTGGCCGGTGAGCGTGCGCGCGTCCCCCCTTTATGGACGGCCCCTTCCTCCTCCCGCCGCCCCGCTGCTCACAGTCGATCACGCTACGCTCGCCTGGCATGAGTGTGGAAATTGAATTAAGTATCGACGCCGCTGTGGCGGGCAGGAAGCCTCCCGGTGGCCCGGTTCCCGGGACGGGGTTCTGCCGTGGAGGAAACTACTCCAAATTTTGTGAATATTTTTTAAATTTTTGTGATATTTTTTTTTTTCAAATTTTTGAATTTTTGGTAGTTTTTCCTAGAATTTTGTAAATCTTAGTGAATTTATCTGATTTTTCTGAGTTATTCTCATTCTTTTATGCCTGATGTTTTCATGTTTTTTTTGTTTTTTTAAAATTTTTCTGTATTTTTCTGAATTACGAGGTGTACAAAAATTTCAGAGTTGTTTCCCCCCGGGCTCTGCCGCCCGATTCCGAAGATCGCTCTCGCGCCTCCGTCCTGCTTATCGCACTTATCGGGCCGGTGCCACCCGAGGGGGCATTCACTCTTAAAATCCAGGACCCGACTAACACGTCTATTACGCTGTATTACGCTCCGAAAATTTACAGATTAAGCCAAAGTCAGGCAAAAACGGGCAAAAACGGGCAAAAACAGCCTAAAACGACCCAAAAATGAGTTAAATATGGAGAATTTTGGCCATTACCGTGGCCATTACACTCCTACTACGCATACTATTACGCCTTTATTACGGATAGAGTGACCGGACTAATACGCGAGTGCATGCCCCCTCGGTGCCACCCCCAACATAGGGCACCGCCATAGGTGCGTTAAGGACGGTAAGGACGAAGTTACGAGAGCGATCTTCGGAATCGGACGGCTGATATAGTACGGCCGCGACCCACGTGGACTCGCGAGGCCCGGGCCCGGGCTACAGGTCGTGCACACTGCTCGGGGTGAGAGAGAGAGAGAGAGAGGAGGGCGTGTGACACCGACTCTCTCGTGAGCGCGTGCGTGCCGGTGCCGTGCCGTGTCAGGCCCAGCGCGCTCCCGCCGCATTGTGGCCGCCGCGCAGGAAAGAAGAGAAAAGGAAATTGCCGGGCTTTTTTTATGGTAATGGTTACTGCGGCTGCCCGGCCCGGCCCGGCCCGCCGTGTATAGTGAAGTAGTAGTGTAGCAGTTCTCAATAGCCGCGTGCTGCCTGCCCGCCAGGCCCGCAGGCCCGCCCGTGCGCGGGGTGGGGCGGGGACTATTGTGGGCCGGTGACGTTAGAGGTACGTCCCGGCGGCGCGGCAGGCACGGGTACGGGAGGCGCTTGAGGTCGGACGACCGCGCTCGCACTCGCGATGATCCTTTGCTCCGCGCCGCACTCGAGGGGGAACAACTCTGAATTTTGTAATGAATTTCTAATCAATTTTTGTGATTTTTTGTGAATTTTTGCGGGAGTTCTTTCGAGAATTCAGGGAATTTTTGTAAATTTTCCTGATATTTTAAAGATTATTTTTTTTTTAAATTTTCTTCTTACATTTTTCTGAATACTTCTGAATTACGAGGTGTTAAAAAGTTTCAGAGTTGTTTCCCCCTCGGCAGCGCTCCTGCGTGGCCGTGGCCTTGGCGGAGGAGAGGCGACTGGAGACGGACGTGCGGCGTGGGCGGGGCGCTTGGGGGGTCTGCCGTCTGATTCAGAAGATCGCTCTCGCGCTCCTCTGTCCTTGTCGCACCTGTGGCGGTGCCCAATTGGGGGGGGGGGGGGGATGGCGCGGCCCCGTGAGTGCGACAAGGAGAGGGTAGGCTGAGAGTGATCAGACGGAATCAGACACGTCTGTTAATGGCGCCCAATGGAGCGTGGGGCCGGCTGAGCGGACATCACGCCTCTCCTTCTCTTTCGGTTCTCTGTGAGGTTTGGTCGGTTTGGTGGTCAAACTGGGGCGGCGCTAGTGCAGCTCCTGGACCGGACCGACCGGTGCGGTGGGCCGGGGAGGGGCGTCCTCGCCGCGGTGCTGGCGGCGCCGACACGCTGGTGCGTAAGGCTAGGAATAGCGTCCCCGCCCCGCCCCGCCCCGACTGCCGTTAGCTTCCTCGGAAGAGGATCGCATCAGCTGACGCAACGCAGTCCGGTGCGGCCCGTCGGACGGGCAATATGTCAGTCAGTGGTGTGATGGCGTTTCTTCTATACCGGACAAGACACCATAGGAGGGTTTTTAAAATATTTTTTCTTCAATTTTTACTCGTTCTTTACCTTTTCCACATCTCCCTTAACATAGAGGTGAAAGAACGAGTATTGTGCTCAGTGCGGTGTAAGTTAGACCCCATTTTCAGCGAAGAAATGGTAATACTTACGGTTATGTCTGTGTAAGCAAATTGTAGCTTTTTACCCAGTAATGAGTCAATAATAGAGGTTTTTTTCGAGTTACTAAGCAAAATTTTAAGAAATTAAGAATCTAAATTACGAACAGAGACGTCCGACTGCTCGCCGCGAGACCACTTTTATCCTGTACGCATTACGACTTAATTACGGACGGACATACAACCAAACTACACTATTTGCCAAATAAAGTTATCACGAAACGTATCAACAATTTTCAACATTCTGCAGTTTCTAATTAAAAAGTAAACATTACATTCATTTGTGTTTATCAACATTGAGAGTATCAATATCAACACAACCGATATGGGTTGTGCGCATGCGCGAGTAGAGCAACGCCTTCTATTGAGATATTCTGTAATCATTTAAAGTTTGTCTCAAAAAGAAAACAAATGCCGCGAAAGGTTTGAACGTGGAAAGTGGAAAGCCGTGACTGACAACAAAGTGTCGTGTGTTATGGACTCACTATCCTGCTGTTGACTTACCATTTCTAGTTGAAAGCTAACATTATTAAAGTTAAGGGTAAAGAGGTAAAGAACGAGGTTTTTCTTTTTGTATCAAACGTGTTTGATGCGCTTACAATCTACTTGTTTTTCTCTCCCCCCCCCCCCCTTCCTTTTTATCGTTGTTGTCTTTCAAAGATGAGCCTTTGCCGCGCTCTTTTCGGAGGAAGGAAGACGAAACGCGATAGGAAGAAGCTTGCTGATTTCTCTCCCTCCCTCTTTACCGTCTCACTTCCTCTTTGTTTTCCGGTCCGAGTACGTACAGGGACCGCCCCGCCCCGCCCCGTTGCGCACACATCTGGAGTACATTCCTTTGATGAGCGTCCGGATGTGTCCCCCCTTTCCCCCTTACCCCTTCGGCAGCGCACCTGCCAGCACGGAGGGGTTGCGTAGGGTGGGAGGGAGTTGAAGGGTAATGAAGGACACCCCAATTTTCCCTTCTTTATTTTCAAAGCACCTGAGTGTGTGTGGCGAATGTGTTGTGTGTGGTGGTGGTGGTGGTGGAAGGGGGCGGTCGAATTCGAGGGGGTGGGGGGGGGGGGCTCACTTCGAAAAATCATGGTGAGGCCCCAAAAACATCATTTAGAAAATAAAAATATTAAAAAATAATAATTAAATCAATATGAAAGAAGATACAAGAAAAATCCGAAAAAACGAGAAAAAATAAACAACAACAAAAAACGAAATAAATAAAATGTCAAAAAAATTAATAGCACACATTTTGTATGAGTGATCCCCCTCTCGGTTTCAGTCTGCAGGCGAATCAATAAGTGGCCCATTGCCTGTAGAGAAGCATCAATGTTTGTTTGGCCGATTGCTACACGCTCTTCAATACTAAAACCGGGCTTCATTCAACGGCATTGAGAAATTCGAAATATTGGCAATGATTGATTGGCAATAACGAAAAACTGCACTTGTAAAACGAAGTCGTTACTGTACGCTTGAATGAAGCATACCGTTACGCTTGAAATGAAGCGTAGGAAAGAATTTCTCCCATTCATTTTGATAGGACGAATAGGAGCGGATAGACCCGTACGCTTGAAAAAAGTTTTACCAGTGTGTTACCATCGCCCCAATGCCCCCTTCCCCCTGCTCGCTTGCTCATTCGGAAATGATACTCGGAAAAGAATGTAAAAAGCTGCCGTTTGTTTCGCCAAATGCCAGCCGAGGTTGTCTGTGTGGGAGTGGTTGGACGCTGGATGGTGGAGGCTGTCGGAGATGAACCCCTGCGGCTGCGGCTGCTGCAGCGGCCCGGCCGGGTCGAGGACGAGTGAATTGCGGAGCTGGTCAGCCTCGTGATTGTGCGCATACATACATGCATACATACGTGGGATTGATGCCGAGTCCCTATGATTCTCCTCGTCGGGGAGGGTCTGTCGACAGACGTGCGGCTGAGGCGCGGAGCCGCGCTCAGCCGCGCTCAGCCGTTCTCAGCCAAAGCGGCTTCGCAGCCCGGAGCTCCGTCGTGACTTATCTCTCCTCACACGGCAGGCAGTGGCTGTGCTGCGCCGCTGTGGACCCGACCTATCCCAACTCCACCTCTCTCTCTCTCTCTCCCTCACATATACATAGACATGTACACTGGCTCTCTTTTCGCTGGCAGGCGCTAGGGAAAAGGGGGAAGGAGCGCTCTGAGATTCAGCACTTTCCTTTCCAAAGACTTACGTGTCTTATCTGATGTTGCGAGCGGTGCCCCCTACGGACCTGCCGCACGCCGTGTGGCACCGCGCGCGGCCAGCTGTAAGCCGGTCACCCGGAGTAGCATGGCGCGGGGAGGGAGGAGGGCGGCCGCGCCGCGCCGGGGGGAAATAGAGAGAGCGATGTGCGAACTGCAAATGGCGAGGTTGCTTTCAATGCGAGAGTGTAGTGTGTGTCCCGGTGCGTGTCCTTGACGCCTCTTGTGCTTGTCTTGTTTCAGATGCCGTGGCGTCCCCGGCGGCGGCGGGTCAGGCGACGCCCAGCCAGGATGACGCCATGTTCGGCGACCAGCGCCTCATCTCGCTGGAGAAGCAGCTCAACATCGAGCTCAAGGTGAGGCTCACGCAGCGTCCGGTCCTCCGCCCCCGGGAGCGTAGGCAGGCCCGCGGGTCAGGCCAGTCGCGCGGGTCAGGGTTGGGCGGCGGGTCTACCTGGTATACCCGGGGGAGGGGGTGGGGGTATCCTTCACTCAAAAAAATCAGTAAACACCCGAGAGCAAAATCAGTTAAAAACAGAAGGGGGAAAAAACAAGAAAAAACCCAAGAAAAAAAATAAAAACAAGTAATTTAAAAACCAGAAAATTAACCAGAAAGAAACAGGAAAAAAATCAGTAAAAACAAGGAAAATTACAATAATCAGAAAAATCGGCGTACGTTTGAATTTATAGAGGAGGACCCCTCGGCTCTATCTGCCGTCTGATTCAGAACATCGCTCTGGTACCTCCGTCCTTGTCGCACCTATGGCTAACCTATGGCGATGCCCTATGTTGAGGATGACAGGGCCCCATGAGTGTGACAAGGACGGAGGCGCGTGAGCGATCTTCGGAATCAGACGGCTGCCTGTGCAGCGCGCTCTCGTTGTGGTGCGGGGGCGTGCCGCTCTGCTGCGCTAGGGCGACTCGCGTCTCGTAAATTTTGTGAGATTTGTAGGGAGAGGGGGGGGGGGGGCAACTAAGCGCCGCACTCATGTCGCGTTCCGTTTGTTCTAATTTCGTCGCGGGACAGTGCCGGGCCGGGGCCGGGCCGCCGATGACGTGGTCAGGATAACGCGCCCGCGCGCTGCAAGTTTTGCAAAACTTTGATGACTTTCGCGAGCCGCGCTGCCGCGTCTAAATTTAGAACGAATTTGCTTGTCGGCGCGCGAGGTGGCGGTCGCACCACCAGCTGGTCAAACACGGCGAGCCGTGTCTTGGCCTTGCCAGTGCCGCCCCTCCTTTCCCGTTGCCCCTCTAACCGCGTCCTTCCTGTTGCAGGTGAAGCAGGGTGCCGAGAACATGATCCAGAGCCTGACCTCGCGCAGCGGCCATTCGCGGGACAAGAAGCTGCTCGCCGAGGCGCAGCAGATGCTGCAGGACTCAAAGGCGAAGATTGAGTTCCTGCGCATGCGCATGGAGAAGCTGAAGAAGACCCACCCGCACCGCGCCGATACCCCCAGCAACGGCGACCACCACCTCAAGTGTAAGTGTGCGGGGCGGGGTATCGCCGCGTCGCGTGAGGTCTGCGAGGACGACGACGACGACACGGCGCGGGTGACGTCGTCGGGCAGGCCGAGGGGACCGATGCGTGGCGCCCCCTCGCGGCGCCGCGGTGGGGCTGGACGTCGGTCGGTTGCAGGGTACGGCGGTGGCGCCTGCGTGCTGCACCTGCCCCCCGTCGCTGTCGCACTCCCCGGGGACGACGCCGACGCCGAGCTGGGCGGGCGCAGGACGCCTCGCCGCCCTGTGTCGGCGCCTTTTAATAGCCCCGGCGTCGAGTGCGTGCGGGCTGCGACCCGGGCCCGGGCCGGCGCGACGCGACGCGACCGTCGCAACGCGGGAGAGCGCCTCTGCCGCCCGTGACACTCCCTCCGTGCCAATGAGCGCCGGCCCTGTCCTGCGGCCAGCGGCAATGGGGACGGACTTGTCTGTGAACGCGGCCGCGGCGTGGCGGGGCGTGGCGGGCCGGGCCGGGCCGGGCCGGGCCGGGCCGGGCCGCAGCGCGGGGTAGGCCATGGGGCGTCGCCGTCGCGTCGCCTCTGCCTCGCTGTTTCGCGTCCACCGCGACGCGCGACGCACCTCCTAACTCGATCGCGGGCGTATCGGCCGGTATCGGCTGCACGGTGCTCTAGTTTGTGTGTGAGCGTGAGCGTGCTCGAGTGGGTGCGTGTGTCTCTGTGCGCGTGCGTGCGTTTCCGCCAGCATCATGCTGCTGCCCTACCGTCGGCCCCTGAAGATGCCATCAGGTGAGAAGATGGAAAAAGTGAGAGCGGATTTGGCACCCTTACGCGCGTGGTCCCCTCTTGTAATTACCGATTCATCCGTCTCGGAGAACTGGCCTTCTTCTATTGCAACGGCCTCTCGGTCCCTTTCTCCCCTGGCCGCGCTAGGTTAGGTCGGCTTCGGCTTGCTCGACCTACCCCACCCCACTCTACTCCACCCCGCCCCAGCAGCGTCGCTGATTGGCTGCTTGTCGCCACGCCACTTCCTGCAGAGCGGCCCCTTGCTCTGTCCTTGTCCTGGAGTGTCCTGTCATGCCGGGTGTGACCCAATCTGACCTCAGCTGAGCCCTGCTAGAAGTTGGCTGGTATTTTTCGCATCGGTGTGAGCGACAAGATATAAACGTGACTTTTTTCTTTTTACTGCTGTCAGCCTCTCACGGTCACCGTGGTTTCCTGTCTCGGCTTGAGTCCCCCGCCCGGTGATGGGTGTAGTCGCCCTGTTGGAACTGGGTTGATGACAGGTCGGGCAGGTCGGGTCGCTGGGCCGGGGCGTTCCGTCCGCGCCCACCTGGAGCCTGCGGCCCAACCTGCAGCGGCTGCAGGAGGGTGGGGTGACCCGTAGTGGTCCGGCCCTGCCGACCCGGACCGGGTTCCTGGTTGCAGGCGCTCGCGGGACCTGCTCCTGCGGCGAAAGGGTGTCACGGTTCAAGCGGTTGACCCAACGGGCCCATACCGCTGGGCTCGGGCTCGGGGCCGGACGAACCGGGCGGCGCGCGACCTGCAAAAGGGGCGAGGGGGAAACAACTCTCAAATAATTTATTTTTCGTAATTATCAGAAAAAGTCTGGAAAATTCTGAGAAATTCAGAAAAAAAATCAAAAACAGATCAGGAAAATTTAGGCCAAATTCAAGCAGAAACTCCATAAAACTCTCAAAGATTTACAAAAATTCACGATAATTCACAAAATTTGTACTCCAAAATTCAGAGTATTGTTGTTGTTTTCCCCTCGGAAACGGGCAACGCCGTTGCGGGTCGGGTCCTTGAACCTCCCGCGCCGCCCCGGTAGCTGCAACCCCGTCCGACGGCGTGAATGGTGCTGTTCACGCACACCATTCATTCCCGCCTAAGAAAATTAACATTTCTGAAAACGAGAGGAGCGCAAATTCTCGTTGCTGCTGCCGCGCTCGCTGTGGCGCTCGCTGCGGGGCTCGCTGCGGGGCCGGGGTGCTCAGTAGAGTGGCTGCATTGTCTCGTCCGTCCGCGGTACACCTCACGACCCGGCTCTGCGCGTTCCCACCGCCACCCGGCCCCGCCCCGCCGCGCTGCGCCACGCCGCGTCGCGCGGCCGATCGCTTTCACTACATCATCTCCTCCGCGGACCTGACGTGGCGTGGCGCGGCGCGAGGCGCGAGCAGCCCCGCTGATTAATGCGTAATGTTCTGCCGTCCCGTGCCGCAGCGCTCGAGAGCCGGACCTACGAGCCCAACCTGGAGCCGCCCCTGGAGGAGCGCGTCGAGGAGCTGCGCCACCGGCTGCGCATCGAGGCGGCCGTCGTGGAGGGCGCCAAGAACGTCATCAGGCTGCTGCAGCAGAGCACGAAGGTCACAGACAAGCGCGCCCTGCAGGAGGTAAGTGCACGGTAGGGTAGTGCGCAGGGCAGGGCTGATCACCCGCATCTGCAACCGTTAGACAGTTTCGACTCAGAGGTATATCATCCCGAAAGACCACATACACTTACACACACGCTCTCACTTACACACTCATACACTCAGCAGATTTGTTGGTGTTTCGTTTCCTTTTTTCGTTTTTATTCCTTTTTTCGTGGGCTGTTACGTTCCACTGGTCGTCGAGTCTGGGCGTTCCTTTCTTCGCATCTGCATTTTGGTATCGATCTGGATGTATTGCACCCGGCACGGTGGAGCGCAGCCTCCCACCGCCCAAGCCGTCAATGGGGAGGTTTGGTGCGTTTGGCTCCGCGTCAACGCCGTGCGGCTGCGCACAAGACGAGTGGATGGACCGCGGGCAAACCGGGAGCACAGCCCCGCCCCACCATCCTGCTGCAGCACGCTGCGTCGTCTGCCTCCTCTGCCGCATCGTTTGAAGATGGCCGCCGACGCCCACCACAACGACAGCGCAGTCTTGAGGGGGGGGGGGGGCGAATGTGGCGGCGAGATGCTTGAGCTATCACGCAAGCGACGCGCTGGGGACGCCGACGCCGGCGCCCCACCCCCGCCCAGCGCGCCCTTCGCGCGCCGCCCCACATACCCAGCGCTGCGTGGTGCTGGTGCAGGGGCGGGGCGGGGCGGTGGCGGGTGGGGCTTGTCGGGGCGCCGTGCCACCTGCTCCAGAAAAGGGTTGCGCTAGCCTCACGTGCGCCTCACGCTGCGGCAGGGGGCGCCGAAAGGCGAGAAAAGTTTGCGAGGGCCACGCGGTGAATTGGCCGCAGCAGCGGGGTTTGCTTTGCCCCGCTTTGCCGCGGAGCTCCGCCTGCTCCGTGGGCTGCTCTGCGGCCGCGGCGTGCCGCTGCCGCTGGGGTGGTCGGTCCGGTCTGCTCGCCGGTGGCCAGCGGGGCGACGCAAATAGCCCAGGCCTGGCGGGGCGGGGCAGGGCAGACCGCACCGTTGGTTGGCGAGGTGCGGGCGTGCGCGGACCTAAGGGGCAGGGGCGGCCTAGCCTGAGCCTGTCGGTGTGGCTCGCGCGTTGGCGCGCACCCAGGGGCCACAGGGGCGGGGCCGGGGCCGGCGCGGACCTAAACTGTAGGGCCAGTGTCGGCTCGCATCTCGGCCCCGCGCTAGCTGCCAGGTCCCGCCGTCGCGCCCCGCGGCCGCACTCGACGGGCACCTCGCGCCCGCCCGCGCAGTCCAGTGTCTGCGGTGCGTCGCGCTCGCGCCGCCCGCTTGCTCCGGGACGTTATGCCGCCGCCGCCGCCATGCCGCTGACGCAGGAGTGGGCGGTGCACGCGCAGCTGACGATCGGCCCCGCCGCACCCGGGCCCGGGGGCGTGGCCGCCGGCCCCCGGGGAGTGAGCATGCCGCCGCTGGGGCTGGCGCCGCTGGCGCCGGACGGCGTGCGCCTCGAGTGCTCGTGGCGCCCGTACGCGCCGCCCTCGCCGCCCCCGCAGGCGAGCAACCCGTACTGCCAGCCGCACCCGGCCTACGGCTTCCAGCGCGGCAGCATCCTTTTCACGACGTCCCCGCCGCCTGGGTGCGCCGCGACGCCCGAGCCCGCCGCGCACGGCCGCCAGGACTCGGGCTACAACAGCGAGCTCTCGGCGACCGCGTCCTACGCCCCCGCCTCGGCCCCCGCGGTGCGCCGCCAGCCCGCCACCTACGGCCGGCGCTGCAAGAGCACCTGCAGCATCACGCTGTGCACCGTGCCCTACCCGCCGCCCCCGGCTCCGGCCTCACCGCCCCCAGCCCCCGCGCCGCCCGCGCCGCCCGCGCCGCCGCAGAGGATCTTCCCGGCGGTGCACGGCAGGGAGGTCCGGGATGCGGCCTCGCAGACGCACGCCACCGAGGACAGCGCGCCGCCGTCGGACTGCTCCGGCTCGCACGCGGTGCTGCCCGTGCGCGGCCCGCGCACGTACGGAGCGCGCCGGCACCGCACGCTGCCCGCCTCCCTGTCCCTGTCGGCCAGCACCTGCACCGACACTGACACTGACCAGGTGTGTAGTCCGCGCCTCGACTCTCGCACCTCGCCACTGCCGCCGTCGTCTTGGGAATGGACATTATGTTTCCGCTCTCGTTTTCCCTCTTCATTTTCCCTCGCCGCGCCCAGTCTGGTCCGTGCGCCGCTCTGACCTTGACCGTCGCGCTTGTTCCGTCGTAGCGCGCCGAAAGGCGCTGTTGTGGGGCGCTATAACTGTCGACAGGAAGGTGGAAGATAGAGTTTAGGAAGGGAGGGGGCATCGGCCAGCGCGTCTACTAGCATCAGGACCTGGCGTTATCGCGCCGGTGTTTACGGGCAAGCCCGCGCTCCGCTGGCTTGACGTGGTGGGATAGGGCCTCACACACCTGTCACACCCTCTGGGAACGCTGACGGGGGGCGAGGGGAAAGTTAGGCAGCGGTATGGTAGATCGCGCGAAATTCTTAAAAATTGCTTTTACAACGGCCCCTGCCTCTGTTAACACGCAGACGTACAGCCTCGAGGCTGGGCTTTAGCCAGCTGTAACCGTTCCCCTGGGCCCGGGCGCGGCCGCGCGGCCCTGGTGTTGCTGCGTTCTACTGGCAGCTCACCAGGGTGGGCCAAACGCCGCGTTCCCGTCCGCCTACGCACGGGCTGCGGGCGGGGGCGGGGGCGGGCCGAGTATCTGCAACGCTAGGCTATACCGGCCGCTTGGACGCTACGCTACTCGTGTTCAGCGAGCGAGTGGGTGGGTATCAGTTGTTGAAGATCGATTTCCATACGATCATGACTTGTCCGGTGCGGTCTTGCTGACGCGGCGGCATGGCAGTGCGAGGGTGCGGTCTGACCTCGTCCTCGTAATCGAGTGCGGACTAACCTTGTTGAGAACGGCTTGGCCCTGCAGGCCTGGACTCCTCGGGTGCCGCCTCCTCCCCGGTGGCCGCGCGCTGAGTCCCGGGGGCGGCCCGTGACCCCGCCGCGGCCGCTGCGAGGCGCCGTGTCGCCCCCGGCCGCGGCCCCGGCCCCGGCCCCGCCCCCGCCATCAGCACCCCTGCAGCAGCGAGGCGTGCGCCCGCGCACCGTGCACATCGACGTGTACTGCACGGGCTCGGACGAGGACGGCGACGGCGACCTGAGCAGCTCGGCCGACGACCTGGACTCGGACGCCTCGCCGCAGACCGTGTTCGAGTCGGAGGGGTTGCGGGTGGTGCACGCCCGGCAGGCCCGCGACGCGCTGCCTCTCGCCCTGCAGCCGGGTAGCGGCGCCCGCCGCGCGCAGGCCGCCCAGGCTTGCCGCTACTCCGACCAGCGGCCGGGGCCAGGGCCAGGGGCAGACGGCGCGCCCGACGGGAGCAGCCGCGAGTCGAGCTTCAGCTCGCTGTACCCGTCGCGCACCAACACGGAGCGCAGCCTCCAGAGCCTGCAGAGCCTCCAGAGCCTCGCCACCCTCAGCATCACGCAGAGCGACAGCTTCGAGTACGCCGACTCGCTGGACCGCGCCCGCATCCTGGAGAAGGAGAAGAGCTGGGCCGGGCGCACGTGGCGCTGCCCGCACGACGAGCGCCTGGAGCGACGGCGACAGGTGCAGGAACAGCGCTTCCAGCGCTTCCTGGACGAGCACCCCGCTATGGGCGGCGTGGAGGTGCAGCAGCTCGACACGACCACCACCAACACCACCGACTCGGACTCGTGCTCGTGCTCTGGCAGCGAGCTGGCGTGGAGCTTTGGCCGCCACTCGTCGCGCTGCTCTGTCAACTCAGCGCAGTCGCGGCCGGCGAGCGCGGCGAGCGTGGCGAGCACGGCGAGCGGGGGGCTGCGGAGGGACGACACGGTGCGTCGCGCACCCGCCTCCGCGCCCGCCCCCGCATCAGCGCCAGCCACCACACGCTCGCCCATTCCGATGGTGAAGACCATCCCGGCCACCCCGCTGCCGCTCGTCCAGGGTGCGGACAGGGACCACCCCTTGGCCAGATCGTCGCGGCCCCTGGCAGTGAGCGGCGGGGGCGGGCGTGGCCCGTTCGCTCAGGCTGGTGGGAGCCTTCCGGGCAGACTGCCGGCCAGCGCCTTCGCGCCCTTCTGCGGCACCCAGCAAACGGCCCTGCGCTTTGGGACGGTGCTGGGGCTGCGGAGACCCGGCCATCACGTGGGCCCCGCCAAGAACCCCGAGTGTCTGTGCGACAGCTGCACGCACCACTTCCGCTCGCGCGCTCAGGCCCGTGCCCAGGGCCGCGCGCGCTCAATGGACGGTGACTCTTGGGGGCGCCTGGGTTCCGGTTCCGGTCCTGGAGGAGATCAGTGGCCGCCCTGGGGCGGACGGGGTCTGTCCGTGCCGCCGGACCACCCTCAGGCCAAGGCCCACGCGCCCGCCACCCTGGATGTGGACTCCGACCTGGGCACGCCCGTGTGATGCGTAGCGGGAGCCACAATGCTTGCTTTGGCTATTCAAGTCTTTCCTGCCAATTATTGTTCTTTCTTTATTTCATCATCTTCTGTCTTTTTTTAAATTTTTTTTTCTCTTATGTCTCTGGAGGACAACACAAACATTTCTTCAAAATTATTCCATTTCTTTTTTTTTTTTTTTTTTGGGTGGTGGGATGGTGAATTATTTGTTGACAATCTGCAGTGTTTATTCGGCATAAACACATCTGTTTAATTTCTGAGCACAAACCATTACCCTTATTTAATAGCCATAGAGTCGAAAACTGTCTAGCTGGTTGCTTCATGCTGGGTTTCCATCTAATAGATGACATTAGTCTGTAAGTGTGGTGCTCAAATTCTGTGGGTGAGTCACATTACTTTACCTTTTTTCACTCTCAGAGCCATGTTCACAATAATTACTGGTATTTTTGTGGTTTTACAGGCACAAGCAAGTTTGTCAGAATCAAGTCGGAAGCTGGATCTTCTGCGTAAGTCATTAGAAATGCGGCGAGCTGAGCTGCCACCTGATTCTCCAGCAGCTGCTCAACTGAAGAGAGAATTGCAAAACGCCCAGGCCGCCAGTCCTGTACCTGTCACTTACACTAGTCTGCAGCCTTTTCGAGATGGTAATATGCTGGATAAGCCACAACAGCAAAATAGTATGGGAACGCGTTCTCAGTCTCTGAGCAGAGCAGCATTTGTAACTGGGAAATTAGAAGTGAGTCTAAACGTTTCAGTTTGAGAGTTCGTCATCTATTTTTTCTTATCCATGACACTTCGTAATGGGCTTCTTCGTACCTAGGTTCGTTTGATGGGCTGTCAAGATTTGTTAGAAGAGGTACCGGGCCGTTCTCGGAGGGATAAGGACTCTACTTCCAGCCCTAGTGGAGACCTCAGATCATTTGTAAAGGGTGTGACAGGGAGGAGCTCAAGTAAATCATACAGCATTAAGGATGAAACAAGTAGTAAGTCAATCATGTTGAAAAATTTCCTCAATTAAATTTTATAAATTTTTTCTTCATTTGTGGGGAATTTGTCAATTATTTCTTTGTTTTGAATTTCTAGATGAGATAATGGCTGTCATTAAACTTGATAATCAAACAGTTGCGCAAACAAATTGGCGGCCCTGCTCACAGCAAGCATGGGATCAGAGGTGGGCAGTAATTACTGATAATGACATTCTATCTTTATCAATTTTTAGTATCATAACTCTTATAGTTATACTAAAATGTGTTTATTAATTTTCTATTTATTTTTAGGTTCTCTATTGATCTTGACAAATCTAGAGAGTTAGAAGTTGGAATATACTGGCGTGATTGGCGTTCCTTATGTGCCATCAAGTTTTTACGTCTAGAGGAATTCATAGATGACATAAGACACGGCATGGCATTGCAACTTGAACCCCAAGGCCTCCTTTTTGCTGAGGTGAATTTCAAATGTTCTCCTTAATTTTTGATTTGCAAACAAATAACCATTTTAAATATAAGTGTGAATTCAGGTGGTTGCCAATGAAGATCACAGTGGCAGGGTGTTAATGGTGTGGGTGTGTTATAAAAATTAAAAAACCTTCTAAATTTCAGATCAAGTTTCTCAACCCAATGATATCTCGGAAGCCTAAACTGCGCCGGCAGAGGAAGATATTCAAGCAGCAAGTGAAAAACTTCCCTAGAGCAACTCAAATGAATATAAATGTTGCAACCTGGGGACGACTATTAAAACGCTCATCCCCATCCATCCAGAACAACAACAGCCATGGAAATTCTCGCTCAGCATCTGAAAGTCCTCCATCAGGTCGGTCTGTCCGACAACTGAAGCTGGGAGAGAATGGAAATAAGCGTGCAAATGGTTGATTTTTAATTTTTAACTTTTAAAATTGACTTTTTTGTCCACTTTTTCAATTAATTTCTCTTCAGTAAATTTTCCCATTTAGTTATTTTACTTGCATGAATCTTAGAAATCTTAACCAAGTGGGAGTCACTGTGTAACTTACATTTACTTGCTGTCATTTCTCAGCTAAGACCTATTATTTCTTTTCTTTATTTTTTTTTTTGCTAAATTTTGGAATATTTTCAGGTATAGAGCCTTTGGATCCAATTATTGTGGAAGATAAAGCTGAGGCTCCAGGAGAGGCTCCGGACCCTCAAACAGCTGGTCTATCTGGTGCTCGTCCGCTTGGTCTAGGTGTGGCAGTTTTGCCCCCACTTCCCCCGGACATGACTTCCAACCAGTTTACTCCTTCTAATATGGCCCACAAGAAGCGCACATCTCCACTTCCAACTCCACCACCTCCCCCGCCAAGGCTTGATCCTGAGGTAAGGGCTTATATTACAGCGCTCAGGGTCTTTTGAACGGTAGTGTTGTGCATTGTTTCGTGTATGCCTGATTTGTCTATGGAACTTGTTGTGTGAAACAAACGGTTGTGGTATGCTATGAACGTTGATGATACAATTCATGGCACCTGTTTTGATAATCTGGAGACATTCCTCTAATGTCTTAGACATACTCACTATAAAGTTAATTTGTATTCATTGTGTCTGATGGATTGTGATTGTTTGCATTTTATCAAAGGAGAATTTACTTCTATCAACTGAACATGCACTGAATTTTCTTCCTCACCTTTGGTAGACTTTTTTCCTTTTTCTACTTGTAACAATTGAAATTTTCTTCAGTAAAATAGATGCCTTATTTTTCAGCTTTCCCTTCTGGCCTCTTTTTCTTAAACTCCTGTCAAGCAGGCATTGGTCAGATCTTATCTGTCTTTAGACACTGGTAGTTGCACTTATTTACAGTTACAGAATGCACTACGGGAGTTTGACTTTCTGCACCAGGAGGGATCTCCTGATCTTCTGCACCGACACCACAGTGGACCTCTTATTCGACCTCTCTCGATTCCTGGTCCTGAACAGCAGCAGCAGTCTGCTCACTCAAGTCACCAACGTTCTCCCTCACCCCAACCCGTCGTAGAATTCCCCCAAGATGAGGTATCACTGACAGTGATTGAAGATTTTATGGAGCAGTCTTTTCCTAGCATGGCTTTACAGAGCTCCCTGCATGTTTGTCGTTTGGAACCACAGACATCATGAGAATGGTTTAGGTGCTCAAATTTTTATCTGCCTCTCTCTCTCTCCCTCTTAGTTAGGTTTACATCATCTGAGTGTATCCTGCCCTATAGAATATTTTGTAACCTGATTTCTGTTTTGTGGTTGCAATTGTTTAAGTAACCTTATTTTACTCTCCATTGTTCAGGATATAATTTAAAACTTTGAAGGAAAACAAAACCTCATCAGTGGAAACCTTTTAGTGCATGTGGATGTATTTCATTGTTTGTTCTCTCATTTCTCTCCCTTCCATTAAATGTACTGTGGGTGGACCGGACCTGTGTGATTTGTGGGATGCTGCTAGTGTGCCCCCTTCCTTGATATTTCATGGTTTTCTGCTTTTGCCCTCATTTAATGTTCCTATTTTGTTAGTGTATCTTGTGTGTTGCTGTGCTTCTTGAGTGTTTCCGTGCTTTTTGAGTTTGTAGGAAAGGAGTGAGGAGTGTTTTTTCTTTTCTTTTCTATTTTTACTCGTTTTTTACCTCACCCATCTCTACACTCTAATAGTTGTGGAAGAACGAGTATTGCGCCTGGTATGGTGTAATTTAGACCAGACATAACTTCGAGATGTGGCAATAGATACAGTTATGTATTTGTATCCAAACTGTAGCATTTCGTCTAGTCATGAGCCAATTATAGAGGTTTTTACAAGTTTCTAGGCAAAATTCTAAGAAAAATTGAATTCAAATTACGACACTTAAGATGAGCCCTTCATCGCCAACGCAGTATTTTGACAAAAAGAATTTCACTCAATTACGATTACTTTATAATATACTACCAAATTACACTATATGTAAAATCCACGTACTACAAAACTTGCTAGTCAGTTTCAAGACTATTCTTTGCGTAATTAAAAAGTAAACAATACAATATTTATAGACAAACATTAGAAGTGTCAACACGAGGTCATACGCATGCGCGAAACAATAACGCCATCTATTGACGTTCTGCTCAACTTCATCGAACAACGCCACCTATTGACATTGGACTCAAATTACACCATACTAACTCATCTTACAAAATATTAACTAGTAAAGAAAGAGGCTGCTTTCTCATGTTTCAAATTTATTTGGTACACTGATTATCTACTTGTTTTTTCTTTTTCTTAAGTTTTCTTGAAACTATTGTCTCATTTTGCTACTTTTCTGTGTTGGCTTTTGTTTTCTTATCTGAAGTAGAGTAAAAGTCATTAGAATGAACTTATTTCTTGTGGGCATGAAATTTTCTGTGCTGATACCCAGAAATATTGACTGCAGCCGTTTCCTACCTCTTTGGCAATCAATGTTGCTCCTTGAAATACTCGAATTCAACTAAACAAATTTATTGTATTATATCTTTCAATTTTTCTAGGTTGTTTACGATGAACCAGAAATCGTCAGGCGCCCTGCCGCTCGTGGTTTGGAATATCGAGACAGTGCGTATGAGTCACGTCGGCACTCTCAGTTTACCGGCATGTCTTTGGAAAATTTCCGCTTGTTGAGCGTACTTGGAAGAGGTCACTTCGGCAAAGTAAGAGACATCTTATAAAATATTCCTGATAAAAGATTTCTTTGTCAGTTTCAGAGTTTAATGTGTTGATTGCTTGGCTTTAGGTAATATTGTCCCAGTATCGTAACACTGGAGAATACTTTGCAATCAAAGCTTTAAAGAAAGGTGACATAATAGCACGTGATGAAGTAGAGTCACTTCTCTCAGAAAAAAGAATATTTGAAGTTGCCAATCAGATGCGTCACCCGTTCCTTGTTAATCTATTTGCCTGCTTCCAAACTGAGGTAGGCATGTCATCAATGTTTCACTGCCATGATTTATTTTTGTGGGTGATTTCTTTAACATTTCTTTCCTCCCCTTAGGCACATGTCTGTTTTGTCATGGAATATGCAGCTGGAGGAGATTTGATGATGCACATACATGCAGATGTTTTTTCTGAGCCCCGTGCCATTTTTTATGCTGCTTGTGTTGTTTTAGGCTTGCAGTATTTGCATGAAAGTAAAATTATATATCGGTTAGTATGAAGAGTTCATTTTAATATGTATAGTTTTCATTACAATCAAAGAAATAGCCTTGTTGCTAACAATTTGGTTTATCCTGGTTTCAGGGACTTAAAATTAGATAATCTTCTGCTGGACACTGAAGGCTATGTCAAAATAGCAGATTTCGGCTTGTGCAAAGAGGGTATGGGATTTGGAGACCGCACTGGGACTTTCTGTGGGACACCTGAGTTTTTAGCTCCAGAAGTTCTGACTGAAACTTCATACACACGAGCCGTGGACTGGTGGGGTCTAGGTGTCCTTATCTTTGAGATGTTAGTTGGGGAGGTGAGTTCTTCCAAAAATTTTATTCTTTGTTGAAGTATAATTTTATTTTCTCACTAATATATCGTGTTGTTAACAAAATTTTTTAGTCACCATTCCCTGGAGATGATGAAGAGGAAGTTTTTGATTCAATTGTTAATGATGAAGTTCGCTACCCACGTTTCCTGTCTCTTGAGTCTATAGCAATTATGAGAAGGGTGAGTAATACTTTTTGCTTTTTACGATTTCCTCTAAAGAATGTTGGATTGAGCACTCAACTCAAATGCTTTCTATCTGATAGCTGCTGCGCAAAAATCCAGAACGACGCCTGGGTTCAAGTGAAAGAGATGCTGAGGATGTGAAAAAGCAAGCCTTTTTCAGACACATAGCTTGGGATGATTTATTATTACGCAGAGTGAAGCCACCTTTTGTTCCTACTGTTGTGAGTACTTACTAGTAACTTTAGTACGTAGTTAAGTAGCAGTATTCTAATCAGCCTAATTTTGTCCTTTCTTTCTGAAGTCTTGCTCTGAAGATGTGAGCAACTTTGATGAAGAATTTACATCTGAAAAGCCCCAGTTAACACCACCTAAGGAGCCTCGGCCTTTAACAGATGAAGAGCAAGGGTTATTCCGAGACTTTACATATATGGCTGATTGGTGTTAACTCTCTTGTATTAGGGTCAACCCTCAACTTGTTATTATCTCCAAAGCTAACCCTGTAATGCAAGTGTTCTTCTGTTTTTATTATTCTGAATTTTATTTTATATTGTGGAAATCAAAATGCTAACACACATCAACAGTATTACGTGGAGAATTCATTTCTATTCTCTAATTACGGTTCTATCCATTAGCAGGATGTAATCACAAGAGTCTGATGGTGGCAGACTTAACTTCAAGTTTGGCTCCATCAGACAGGATCTCAGTAGTTTGCTTTTGAGCAGGTAGCTGCACGCTACATTTCTACTTATAAAGTGGAGGGCTGAGCCATAGAGTAGTCTCTGTGATAGACTCATATGAGTCAGAGAAGTGCCTTGGAGCTGACAATATCACATCTGAGAGCAGTACTAACATAGTACTGTGTGAAATGGGTAAATTGCTTATTGTTTCTTTTCTATCAAAGTAGTATGTACCTAATCAGTGCATTAAACTTAGTAGTATTAATGTTCTTGGACTCCACTTGTAAATATAATAAATTTTATTGTATAATTGATGTTGCTCAGATGTACATAACATGAATTGAATTATGTGTACTGACTAGTAGGCCTAACAATTTTAAACAGCAGAACAAGGAGGGAAATTTTATTTGGAAACAAAATTGCTGTCAAAGGACATCTGTCCTTTTTTATTATTTTATTGTACAATTTTACCTTTTACTCATTCAAAAAAAAAAATTGGTGCTCCTAGACAAAGAAACTCATAATTTGTGTCTAACACATCATCCAGAGTGAACTAAACTAATGGAGGTTGTATGTGTACATAATGCAAGTGGGCACCTAATAATAAGAGATGATTGTTATTTTATCATCTAAATCAAGGTGTCGAGCGATCCGGAAACTCTGGAAAACCCTGGAATTATCCTTTCATAGAAATTGCTATTCCCTTTTTTGTCAATCTTTCTGTTCTGTTTCCTATTGTGTTATTGGACCAACACTAAGGTACATTTAAGAAACTAGGTTTTTGGAATTCAATCAAGAAAACAAAACAAATATACTTTAAAAAATTAAAATAAAAATTTTGGGAAAGCCAGGAAATACCCTGGAGGGTTTTTTTTCTTTTTTTTTTTCTAGATACGATCGTCGCTCGACACTCTGTTTATGCAATATGCTGAGCCAAAAAGGCTCTAGCTATTTTATGAATTTGTATGATTGTTTTAAAATAAACTCCCTTGTTATTGTATTAATACATATTACAAACAGATTCTTATATCATTCATAATTTTTAAGTGCATTTTGAAGGGCTTTTAAGATAGAGCAGTGCCTTTAATAGACTGATATATTTGCTGCTTTTAATGTCTCTGTAATTCTGTTTTCATTTAGTTAAATTTATTTTATACTTGACACATGTAACCTGTTTAACACATACAGTATGGTGTATAATTTCAAGAAAACCCTCTCCAAGCTTTACACAAATTAAGTAGTTGCAGCTTTATTATTCTGGTCTTTAATTATGGTTAGGTCACACTTTAAAACCAAAAGTAAAACCAACAATAACATTTTAAATTGCCTATGTATAACTATGTTTTTTACAATATGTTCTCTGTCATACTGGCAATTTAAAGAATGTTTTGTAATGCATTAGCTAATTCTCAGCAATCCTCTTTTACCTGACATCAGTTTTGGTGCACTTCTCATGAAATCTGGTTGTGGTACGTTCTTTGTTTGACATTAAGCTGTAAGGTGTACCATTGTACCATGCTGATATTTTTTTTTTCCGTTTGAACATTTATGCATCTTACAGTATCTTTTCCTCTTAAAAAGAAACAAAAAATATTCAGATGAAATTTTTACATGCATGAGCTTAGTTTTGAAAATGTCATTAAAAGCCTAGATTGAATTGATTTGAATCAATATGGAATTTTGTTAAGAATTTTGTTCACCTGGAGTTGTTTCCAGTCATTATGTTTGTGATTTTAACTAATCTCACTTTTTTTTGGAGTCATATTGTCAATATTCTCCTGGATTTTCCTAATTTGTGATAAAAGCCATATTGGTGTGCTAATGTGTACCATACTTGCACTGTATTAATCACTTTTGTGTGATACCGTGGACGAGACTATTCAGTCACTTCATGTACAGCCTTCAGAGAAGATACAATTATCAATTTTACCATCTATTTTTTTTATTTGAACTTTGTTCTGCAAGTAAATTGTACTAATGGTTGTGTTGTGATCATAGAAGTGCATACCCAATTGTGTGAAACCTGATAGCATACTGTAAACGTATTTGCTCATGTTCAAGTACATTATTTATACCGTAGGATGTTTTACAAAATCATTGTAGGTCTTGTTCTGTGAGAACTGGCATGTTATGACTTTTTTATACCAGTTTGCTGAAGATGAGTGTGCCAAAAAAACCTTTCCACCCTTAATTTTTCATCTTGCCTGTCTGCATGGTTTGTATATCTTATCTGAATTTTAATGTTGGTGCTTAGCAGGACTATGGCATTAATCTAGTATGCAGCATATTTGTTATTAAAGGTTTAAGAGTCTGATAAAAGTTTCAGTGAAGTTATGTGTGTAAGAAATATACTTTGTTTTCAGTGAGAATGTGAACATGTGTTGTAAATATAATGACATGTTAATAAAATTCTGAGTGGTACTAGTAGTCAATTGCTGGAATTTACTTGGCCTCTACGCACAAGGTATTATTCATAAATTTTACAAACATGCATAAAATTTATTGGAAATTTGATTGAAACAAATACAAGCACAAGTATGTTTTGCTAAATAATTTGTTGTTACTTCTTCAGTTTGGTAACCTTATTGCTTTCAGGTGAATTCCAAACAGCACTGGAGCGCCTTGTAAGTATGCGTTTATCTACATCCTGAAAAATCATTCCTAAATCTGGTGTACTTTTTTTACTGCCAAAGAATGTAAACATTTGAGAATGTGATATTTCATGCTGTAAATGCAGCTCCACTGCTCTTGCACTTGCTGAAAGAGTGTTAAAAAGTTAAAGCTTAAGATTTAACTCAGAAGTGTATATTTCAATGCTGCCATTACTCACCGACTGCCCACTTCGGTAAAGTTTTCTTTGGATTCTCCTCTTCATCACTAGAGTCATCAGTATGGACATCATCCAGGCCGTAGTCATTTTCATTCTTACTTGGGAGTGGAGATCGTTCACCAGGATCCAAACTAATATCATATGAAGAAGCTTCTAAGATTCGGTGGACTGGCACACCGTCAGACTTCAAAACACAAGAAATCTTTAAAGCAAGAATATCATGTAATGAAAAGAAAACAATTTTTACAAAAGTAATTCAATACCTTTATAACAGGGATAAAAGCTTTCTGAGGTGCTGTGAGTTGGTCTGGAACCCTCAAATGCAATGGTTTTGACCTAAATAAAGAAAAGAATGATGGAATTCAAAAACAAATACAGTATATTAAAAATTATAAAAACAAGAATTAGCGGAGGGTGAGCAATTTTACTCACAAAAAAGAATGTCCCTGACTGGCAATGTTGTTGAGAAATAGCTCCTTGCATTGATCATCTTGAGGTACCTACAAAATTATTTACCATTATTTTAGATCAAAATTATATCATAAAATTTGTTGTTACCTGTATTGGTGGCAAAGTGGTAGTCTTGAGCATTTTAATTGGCTGTTTGGCTTTCGTATCCTTCACCTTCAAACTAACTTTTTCACGCTCAGCTCTGTTAAGGGCAACTTGATCAGCCTTATCCTGGAGCTTCCTGTAATCAAGTAAAATGAAGACACGAAGCGAATCAAAAATAACAAAAATTATAGTAATGCTTACTTTGCCCTTTCATCCGACTTTTTCTTTGCTATTTCTTCTCTTCTCTGACACACTCCAAGTGTTCTTGCAGCTAACTCTTGGAGGCGGTTGCTCTGATTTTTATACATTCCAGTCAAGTAAAAAATACCAATGATTTTTTCACATTTTCAGCACAGAAACAACAACTGGATTAGTATTTCATACTTTGTACTTACAGATGAAACAGGGGCACGTTTGGATTGGGGTCCTTTCTTTTTGCTTGCAGTTGATACAGTAGTTCCCTAGAAAAATGGTATTCCAATTGTAATTTGTAATTTTTGAATGAGAACCTACAATACGACATTTCATAGAAAATGTTTAAGCACCTTTAAATCAGTATGTGACAAAGTTCTTGGCATCTTAGAAACTCCCAAATGCTTGTTAACTGGAGCATGAAGGGAAGTACTCTCAGTTTGAGTCAGCGGTACTCTCAGTCGGAGTCCGCCAGCTACCACTGGTTTCTCACAACGAACACCCTTTAACAAAATGGTTCAAAATTTTTAAAAATTACTGACAACAGCATTTATGATGATGATATAGCAACATAACTCCAGCACCACAAACCTTTTTATTGTGATTACAAACAACTTTTCCTGGGTTACAATCAGTAAGCTTGCTGATGGCTACAGCTTTGGCCCTACTTAGTGATTTTCTGGCCTGTCTCAAAGCAGCCTTTGATTCCTTGAAAACAAAAAAAATGTGAAATGCAGAGCTATGAATAATAACTAGATATCAATGCAGTAAATGAAACTTACCGTACTTGTAGAGTTATTAGAAATGATTGAGGCATTAAGTTGCGCTTGCTCCGCAGCTCTCTGAGCAACAGCTTTTGCTTTATTTCGGGTCAACCTCACAGGTCCTTTCATAGCTTCTTCAACAGCAATCCGAGATGCTTCCAGAATGGACTGTTCTAGGCTCGCACAAGAATCTTGATCACTAACATTTGACACATTACCAGTAATATTCTCATTGCCAGATTTTTGCAGAACAATGGTGCTGTTTTCTCCGAAACTCTCTTCAGGGTTCGGTCCCTTTTTGACATAGGTGCTGTTGGCTCCTATGCTCTCCTTAGGGTCTAGTCCCTGTATGACATAGGTGCTGTTGGCTCCTATGCTCTCCTTAGGGTTTAGTCCCTGTATGACATAAGTGCTGTTGGCTCCTATGCTCTCTTTATGGTTTTGTACCTCTTTGACATAGGTCGTGTTAGCTCCTATGCTCTTCTTAGGGTTTGATTCCTCTATGACATATGTGCTGTTAGCTCCTAGGCTCTTCTTAGGAGTTGGTACCCCTTTGGCAAAAGTACTGTAAAAGCTTCCATTTGGATGGTGTGCCTCATTCACAAACGTTTTGTTGGTTTTGCCACTTTCTTGTCCCATGCAACGTTGCACCTGACATTAAATAGTATAATATTATACAAAGCTGATGGGGATATTAGACAAAATAAAACAGTTTGAAAAGAAACAAGGTCCAAGCTTATGTTGTCTGCATGACAATATTTCTTACAGTTATATCATTGTTAGAGGCATCCATACACTCTTCCGAGCTGACTTCCCGAGAGTTAGATTCTTCAATGCTCTTGGTTTCAATCTAGAACAGAAGATATATTTGAGGAAGGTAAATAAAGAATCTTGGAAACAACAACTATCATTAAATCGTTGACTGGTTTGCAGAAATTACCTTGAGTTTTTTAGAACAATTCCATACATCAGTAGAAGATGTTACCTCTGATTCACCGGACTCAGAACGAAAAAGCAGTTGACGACCTTGCACACAATTTCCATGTTTTATCCTGCGAGCAGAAGCAGCAGGTGTTTTGGGGAAAAGGATTGAAGGTGGTTCACGAGTATCACAAGTTTTTAAAATTTCCAAGGCATCAAGCATCCACTTCTTTGTTTCCTGTTAAGAATACACAAAACACTTTAAAATATAATACTTGGAAGACAGTCAAGTGATGGGCTCATACAAAATTTGTACAATGATTTTTTTTTACTTTTGATTTTTTTTTATTTTTTCTTGTGATGTTTCAAAGAAAATTTGTCTTTTTTTTTTTTTTAAATTGATCTCGAACCCCTATTTCTGAATTTTTTCTACTTCATTTCGGTTTATTGTTAATTTTTTCTCGATTTGCCGGATTTGTCTGTATCCTTTTTTATTGATTTTATTTTGATTTGTTTTGATTAGTTTTGATTTTTTTTTTTTTGCCGTACAATGATTTTTCGAAGTAACCCCTTCCCCTCGGCTTACAGCCACCCACATTCTCACGAAAACCAGTGAAAACACCATCCGTACAACAAATTTCATAAGTTTTCAAGCCCCAACCGAACAATACCTAGTTTTGGTGGGCATGAGCATAACTTACTTCAAACTGCGCATTATAGGCGGCCAAAGATTGGGCACCTGCCTTCCTAAGGGCTTCAAGGCATACGTTCAGCTGAGACGAGGACATTTTAGGACCGACTGGGACCGACATACACTTCTCCTTTCCAGCTGCAGACAAATGGGCAAATAGTACGTAGTACGCATTCGACCGGACAACATTGAATGACTGATTGGCAGAGCCAGGCGCGAACTCTACCGGCGGGAGTAGACTTAGTGGACTGGCGGATGGCGGGAAGTGGTCTGAACGAATCTGACTCCCCGAAAGCGCAGGTGAGAGCGAGAAGGGGATACTATTTGGTTACAGCATCTCACTTGCACCTACGGTTTCGGGCTCATCCCGGGTAGCCTTACCCACCCGTTTCCCGTGTTTATCTGTGTCCAGCCTTTCCAGCATGGAGGATTTAGCAGCTCCACCTCTCCCACCCAAACCCCCAAACTGGCGTTCATCCAAGCAATCCAGAACGTGTTTATCTGTGTCCAGCATGGAGGATTTAGCAGCTCCCCCCCCCCCTCCCATTGCCCGGCCACTTTTCATCAAAGGGGGTACAGCATGGATGAGGTACGCCGACAACTTTAGGTGAGACGGAGCTGTACTAGTCTGGGTGCGGGTTTGCCTAACCGGCGGTCTGCAGGCGACATTTAGGGTGTGATCGGTGGTCGTACTAGTTATGGCGATTTGATATTCGAAACGTACTAATTCAGGCGGTCATGATGATGATGGTGTATCTGCCACCTCTGTGCGATGACTGGGTGCTGGGTGGACCGGCGAGAAGCTGGCCCCTCCAACTTGTTTTAACCAGAAGTACTCTTATGCGCATCGTACTCATTTAAAAAAATAGCACGGTTCGGACCCACTAATTGCGTACTAAAACATGGGCTAGGTTGCGAACTGCGTACTAATTTGAGAGGGGCCGATGTCAAGTAGGTCCCAGCCAATTGTGATATTAGATTAGCGTGGTTAAAAATGCCGTACAAATTTTAAATTTGGTATGGTTCGAACATACTAATTGCGTACTAAAAGATGGCACTATTCGTTGAATTTGTGCGACTATTGGGGGGAGGGGGGAGGCAGAGGCCAGCTTCACGGAGGTAGCTAAGCTAGGTGAGCAGCCAGCGCCAGCCGCCTGGGAGGTAGGCAGTCCCACCGACTGCGGTGCAGCAGTGCACGGCGGCTGTGCCTACCCGCCGGGCGGCATCCGACCCCTGCTGCTCAGTGCTGCTCACAGCTGTGGTGCGAAGTGCGAGGTGCAAGTGTGCGAAACAACGGTACTTTTCCTGCCGTTTCTGATCTGATACGGTAGCTCTCCTCTGCCGCGGCCCCCCCGGCTCGGCCCGGCCGGCGCCTGCCCTTGACAAGGTACATCGCCAACGCCAAACCGCTTGGCGAGCACGTGGTACACAATTTTTTCTCGACTACCGGGCTGAGCGGGGCCCCGGCCCACCCGCCGGGGTGCCCCATTGCCGTCTAGGGGCATTTCACTTGCTGGGACTCAGCGGGCGGGTCGAGGAAGCCTCAGCCTCAGCAGCAGCAGCGCGTCCACGGCAGGGCCTGCGCGTCGCGATGGACGTCGAAAGAGGCCTCCAGGCCATCACGGCCCGCCTCGGCCCCTTCCACATCGCCATGTGCGCGCTGCTCTCCACCGCCTACGTGTACCAGGCCCTCTTCAACCTCACCTTCGTCTTCACGACGATGCGCTCCGAGCACCGGTACGTGCCCCGTTTGTCTCTTCCATGTACGCCGATGGCGTTCGCGTTAATCGCGGTCTCCCTATGCAGGTGCCTGGTGCCGGAGTGCGAGTCCAACGCCTCCCTGCCGGACATGTTCCCGCCCTGGCTGAGCTCCGCCGTCCGCCCGGCCTCGGCGGACACCTGCAGCCCCTACTTGATGGAGGTGGAGTGCGGGGGACGCGGCCGCCGCAACGTTTCCGTGCCGTGCGACCAGTGGGTGTACCCCGACAAGGACCTGTCCATCATGACGGAGGTGAGCACGGAGCATCGACTGGTCCCACCCCGCGCACGTGAGCAGCAGTCTTATACCTATGTCCTGGTGAACTCAATCTGTACGTGCCTCAGTGGGACCTGACGTGCTCCAACGACTGGCTCATCGCCATGGTGGGCACGGCGAACAGCCTCGGCCGCGCGCTCGGGCTGCCCCTGTTCGGCTACCTGTCGGACGCGATGGGTCGGCGGACTGCGCTCCTCGTCGGGCTCGCCGTGTCCTGCTGCCTCGGCACCGCCCGCTCCTTCGCGCCAAACTACGCCACCTTCGTGAGCCTCGAGTTCGTCGACCCCTTGTTCTACGATGGCATCGGTGGCGCCGCCTTCATCATGGGTGAGTTGTTACCGAGAGGGAAACAACTAGGACATTTATGTGCACCTCGTAATTCAGAAAAATCCAGAAAATTTCAGGGAAGAAAAATGAGAATTTAAAAAACAAATAGAAAATTTAGAAAATTTTGGGAAATTTCACAAAGATAGCAAAAAATCCAGCAAAAATTGCAAAAAATTCAACAAAACTTAAGAAAAATTACACATTTCATAATTTGCACACTTAAACTCAGAGTTGTTTTTCCCTCGGTTGTCGCCCCCCCCCCCCCGGGGAGCGCACATCAGGCTGGTCATGTACGGTACGGGTACATTCCTGCGGAGGGGGCGCACCAGGTGTCCTGACTGCCGCCCTGCCCCGTCGCACTTGCAGGGATGGAGCTGATGCCGGTGAAGGCCCGCGGCGCGTGGTCCGCCATCACCCACGTCATCTTCGCCGTCGGCCTGGCGCTCCTGGGCGTGCTGGCCTGGCTGCTGCCGCACTGGCGCCTGCTGCTCCGGGTCGTGTACGGCTCCGCGCTGCTCTGCCTGGCCGCCCTTTGGTGAGCCTGACACGCGTCACGGTATCGACGTGCGAGTCACTTCTCGTTGGGCTTGCGCGGCGGCGGGAGGCGCTTACCGCCACCGCGCGGCGCGAGCCCTATGTAATTTAGCATGTGTGTCTGGGCGGTAATCTTATCAGTCACGGGTAACTATAGGTTCTCTCCCGAGTCGGTGCGCTGGCTGGCCTCGAAAGGGCGCTCGGTCGAGGCCTTCAAGATCATCAACAAGGCTGCGAAAATGAACGGGATGCCCGACATTGGGCCGGCGGCAAAATCGGGAACAGAGTCGCAGGGTCCCAAGGTCTTGTATTGAACCCTAACACAACACAACCCTGCATGCCGCTCTCGAGTAAATGACAGCAAAAAAATGATCCCACGCCAGGTTTCGGACGCCGCCGCGCCCACCCCCCGTTCCAGCTTCTCCATGGACATCAAGGAGTTCTGTCGCTCGCGGATCCTCGTGCTCCGGCTGATCGTCAGCTGCATCAGCTGGTGTGTGTCCCATACCGTCTCTGCCGTAGTGGCGTCCTCGTGCCCGTGCAGGCACGTAATAAGGGGTGGCAGAGAGGATGGGCGATGTATCGAAAGTTGCCTACATTCAGGCGTTCTGTAGCTCAAATTGCCTACCTTCAGGAGGATCTAGGAGCCGACAGGGGAGGTCCGGTCGCCCCGCCCCCTCCCCTTATTACGTGCCTGTGCCTGTGCCCCGTGCCCGTGTCCGTGCTCGACTGAACACACGCCTCCTGGCAGGATCGCCATTATGTTCGTGTACGACGGGCTGGCCGTGTACTCCGTCTCGCTGGCGGGTGACCAGTACCTCAACTTCGTGCTCATGGAGCTGGTGGAGGTGCCGGCCGCGCTCATCGCGTGGAAGACCATGGCCTCGGCGGGCCGGCGCGCCACGCTCGTGGGCGCCATCCTGCCGGCAGCGGCCTGCTGCGTGGCCTACCACTTCCTGCCGGCGCCCCCACACGGTACTGCGTTGCGCCCCGCCACGGTTAAAAAAAAACAACAACAAAACGCACCAATAACATTTCTCGTACACCCGCGCTGACGTCACTGTTTCTCAACTCACGGCTGCCCCCTGCAGGCGCGGTCTGGCCGCGCACCGCGGCCGTGCTGCTGGCCAAGCTGTGCGTGACGGTGGCGTACACCTCCAACTACGTGCTGGCCGCCGAGCTGTTCCCGACGCGCGTGCGCCACACCATGTACGCCCTGAGCGCCACCTGCGGCCGCCTCGGCTCGGCGCTGGGCCCACAGATGCCGCTGCTGCGCGTGTACATGGAGTCCCTGCCGCTGCTGGTGTTCGGCGCCGTCAGCTTCCTCACCGGCCTGCTCGCGCTCACCTTCCCCGAGACGTGCGACGAGCCGCTGCCCGACACGGTGGAGCAGGCGGAGGCCATCGGCAAGAAGAGGCCGGGGCCGGGGCCGGGGCCAGAGCCAGAGCCGGCCTCCGCCGCCGAGGCGCCCGTCCAGCTGCGCCAGATCACGCCGAGATGTGCATCATCAAACTCGTGATACCATTTCCAGTGTTTTATTTCCTTTTTCTAATCACGTGGACAGCTAGCAGAGAGCACTATTTTCATACCACATTTTATTACTTACTCACATGTAACCTATATACAAATGCACGCACGCGCGCACACACAAACAAAGTCACGACTGCTCACACGTGAAAACTGACACACGCACACACACACACAAACACACAGGGACATAAATTATTTCGTATAAAAAGCGTACAGTATTTTCTTTTTAACACGGTCCATGATGTATAAATGGTCGCGGGTCGCAATGTGAAAAGTCATTGTGGAATCCTGAGCGCCACGGCGCGGCACCGGGCTCCGGGCGCAGGACTCCGGGCCTCAGGGCGCAGGGCAGCTGTCGTCTGCAGTGGCCGCCGCAATCCTGGTGCGCATTCGCAGACGCCTCTTCTCGTCCTCTCGCGGTACGGGAGTGGAGCGGGGAGGGGCGCAAGGCGCAAGCGCTCCTCTACTCGCGGGGCAGCGCCGAGTCGCTCTTGCCGCGCGCGTACGAGCGGATGTTGGGCGACTTGGTGCCGAGCATGCGGTCCAGCAGGGACTGCTTGTTCTTCATGCGGCGCGCGTTGAGCACCTCGCGGCACAGCTCGTGGAACGCCTCCGCCACCTGGGAGACCTGCTCGGCCGCCGTCAGCTCGGAGAACCAGCAGTCGTAGTCCTTGGCCAGGATCTCACCTGCGGCGATGTGAAATGACGTCGCCGTAAGACAAAAACACACGGCCTTTTTAGGGGTTGTTCGTTTGCCCTAGTATGGGGAGCGGGGGCACAAACATGGGCCCTGATTAATTTCAGGGCCTTTGTTGGAGCTAATAGACTACCTCAATATTTGTACCCCTCGCTACAAATATTATGGGAGACCTTTATACACTTGGACGGTGGTCGTGGTGGCCCGTAATATGTGACCCCCCCTCTCCCCTTTCTAGCACGCGTGATGTTTGAGCGATTGACCGATCCCCTGTACTCTCGGCGCGGCGCGGGCGCGACACTCACCCTCCTCGGTGCTGACCTGGCGCAGGTGCACCATGTCGCCCTTGTTGCCGACGAGGGCGAGCGGAGTGTCGCCCGGCAGCAGCTGCTTGACGCGGCGCACGTAGTTGAAGGAGCGCCGGTCGGTGATGGAGTACACGAGCAGGAAGCCGTCCGCCCAGTGCAGCGACTCACACGCGGGGGTGTCGTCTTCCGACTGCGCATGGGCAGAAACGGGTATAATAGGATGCGATTGATTTTTATTTTTATTTTTTTACCGTCCTTTTCTGGCTGCTCTGAGAATTGGATACCTTCGGGCAGGTGTCGAGGATCTCGAACAGGACGGGCTCGCCGTCCACCAGCACTTCGTACTTGTAACGATTTTCTGCAAAGAGGCGCCATTCATTTAGAAGTAGTAATTTCTAAATTTATTTAGTTTTCGGAGTGTCGGAAGCAAGTCGGAAGGCAGTCATTAGACGATGACTCTCACCTGCCTGGTGATCATATTCACCGATGTACCTCTTCGTCAGGAATCTAACTGTCAGCGCTGAAACATAAAAGAGGACACCGCGTTAAAACAAAAGTGTATTTTGGTCCCAGCGAAATGTGAGAATCTGTTTTGCTCTCGGTTCCATAAATATATTTTTTAGACTTCGCGAAAGGTGAGACTCTTGCCCTCTCCCTCGCCGTTTCTAGGTCACTTAAGCACTCGGCTGGCAGGGCAGAGCCTAGGGGCCCAGGACCGCCCAGGCCCTACCGCTCTGCCCAGGCGTTGAGTTAGAGCAAGAGCACTGGCGCAGGGCAGGGCAGGGTCAGCCTCAGTAGGCCTGCCTCCTGCCTTTGCTCTGCATTCGCTGCGCCGCGCAAGCTCGAAACGGTCTTCCCCCTCTCGCGCCTATTTTCGACCCCAAAACCGTATTTGCGCGCCACCCGGCCAGTTCATCTAGAGACTTACAAAAAGCGCCCTTTAGCGCGTTTCGCGCTGCTGTGGGCGTATGTGTCTGTTACGTTGGTTTGTTTAGGGTGAACGCCGCGCGGGTGGAGGGGCGAGGCGAGGGCGGCCCGCGGGACTGATGTCCACTGGCCCCATTAAAAGCGCGCTCCTTCTCAGCAGCGGGCCGGGGGCGCCACGCCGTGGGTCGGGCTGATATATGACTGAGGGATGGGGCGACAGCTGCTAAGTGTTTGGCGTGGCGTGCGCCGAGCGGCGGGCCGGGCCGGGCCTGGCCGGGGCGGCGCGGGCAAGGGCGGGACGGACCCACGCTCTGGCGTGCTACCCAAACACCTTGTCACCCCTTACCCCCTTACCCTCACCGCGCCCTCCAAACTACTCCTCCTGCGCCACCGGCCCCCTGGGTGGGGTGGGGTATTGTCTCGGCGCGCATGCGAGGATGTGGGATCTTGGGAGAGGTGTGATGTAGTTATAGCGGGTGCAAAAAGGTAAACAGGTCTACCGCGGGTCAGCCCCGTCCCGCCCCGCTGCACCGCGGGCTGGCCTCGGCGCGTTGCGGCCCGGCCCGGCCCGGCCCGGCTCGGCTTGCCGGTCTAATTTTGTTTGAAAGAGGGAGGATGGACGGTGAGCGTGCGGAGGCTGAGTGAGTGAGTGAGTGAGTGCGTGACCTCTTTGTCTTTTGTTACACATGCCGTCGGCGGCGTGGGCTGAGAGACGCCGACGCCGACACCCCGGGCCCATCCCATACTGACCACTCTTCCCGACGGCGGGTGCGCCCAGGACGGCCACCTTCACCTCGGAGAGCGAGGACTTCTTGCGACGGATGCCGCGGATCGCGTTGGACGTCATGATGACGTCATCGGGGCTCTGCAACACAAAAGACGAGAACGGGGCTGAGGAATGCACATTCGCGTCGCCAGACGCCCTCACTTACTCGGAGTATAGCTAAACCTAAACACCGAGCCCAACCGGGCGCACCACGCCCCAAGAATATGCTTTACGGCTTCGTCCTCGTAGTGTTCGGCCGGGTCCGGCCCGGCCCGGCCCGGCCGGGGGAAGTCCATAAATCACATCGACTGGCGCGTTCAGAGAGTCCCGGTCCCAATGCTAGTACATGTACATGGCGGGCTGCTTGTTCAAAGTGAAGTTGTCACGTCCGCGACCTCTCGCTGCCCGCTGACCCTCCCCCTCTCCCCATCAACATCCCCCGTCTCTCCCATTCTTAGAAGCCATGGTTTACAACTACAACCCCGCCCACACAAGACCAGAAGTGGCGAGCGGCTGTCTCGCTTGCGCACTTGCAGGCGTAATCGCGATACGAGCCCGCGCCGGCGCACGCTGAGCACGCAGTCTACTGGACCGGAGCGGAGCGGCTGCTCACTATCGGTGTTTGCAACTTATCTTGGCCAGCGCTGGCCGAGCTCGAGAGCCTCCAGAACAAAATAAATACAGTCCGCTCAAGAACCACTGGCGGGTCTCCGAGCAGGGAGGGCGGGGGTAGGTCGGGGGAGGGCATCAATTGAGAAGCTCGGGCGAGGAGCCGAGACTAATGACCCGCAATAAATGGCCCCCTCGATTTGCTGAATCTCTGTAAATGCTATTTCTGCAATTTTTTTGAACGCGTTGCAAGAACCAGTCGATTACAGACCAAAAATTAAGACATGAGCTATTTTGAACCGTTTCGATCGGATTTTTCGTTCTCAAGTTACAAGCCCGTACAGAAATGGTTAATAAAACGGACATTCATCAATAGCTCTTGTGCCGGTCGTGAGAAACACTGACTTTGCGGCTATTTATGTCTTGAACGGATAGATATGGAGCAACTATAAATAGAATATTAAATATTGTTTGTGAAATTTGGAACAAATTTTATTCAAGCAAAACTTGTGTAAGTGGGACCGTCTTCGTAGTAAACCGTTCCAAACTTCGACTTTTCGTTTGAAGGAAGACCTCGAAAATCCACACGTGCATAAAAATTAAGATATCTATTCGAATTGGGTATCATTTTTTTTTGTTTTGACGCGGACAATCCGACCGTCGCGTTCAAATTCCCCGCTAAGCCCTCGTTCAAACGTTAAAATGGGTACTGTGCTAAGGCGGGTGAATGTCCTGAATTGGTGCGACCCGAGCCGAAGCCGGCCGGAGTGCACAATAGGCCGCCCCCGCCTCCTGGGCTGCCATCCCGAGCCACATGGTGCGCTACCGGGCTGCGGCGTGGCTCAGGCTCGGCAGCACTTCTGGAGTGGCCTGTATGCCGCTGGCCAAGATAAGTTGCAAACACCTCTAGTTACAGAGCACGCGGTCGCGACCGCGGACTCACTTATTGCGAGAAGTTACGCCGCGGTTAAGTTCGAGGCGCTCTCCTCCGGGACGTGTACTTACGCCCCTCGGAATGCTCTCATCCTCGGCGTCTAGCCGAGCCTTCGGTCCAACGTCTAGGGTCGCGGGTCTACCGTACGCCGCGGACAACAGACCCCCCCCCCTCCCAAATCCCCTCCCCGGCACGTGGACGTAGGCGTCTGGCTTGGGGCCTGGCACACAGGTCGCTTTCCCGCAGGCGACGCCAGCCACAGGACGGCGGTCGCCACCGAACACGTTACCGATACGCTGAGGAGCGTCTGCTAATAATTGCCAACATGTCTCTAGCTAGGCCCGGCCGCCGGCCGCTTCCTGCAAGCGCCAAGGGTGGTGCAACTGAACAGACGGACATGAAACGGGTAGGAAAAAGAAAACAGCCCCTTCCTGATTGACGATTGCACTTTTTTTTATTATTATTATTTTAAATTGGTGGGAGGAAAAGGAAAATATGGGCGGCGTAGCAATGTGGCAATGGTGTTCGCATAGGCAGCAATGTGAGGCTGAGCCAACAATGCAGGGTTAGCGGCAGCGGTGGGGGATGACAGCAGGGAGGGCCGAGGCTGCGGTGTGCAGCACGGCGCTCGCCGCTCGCGCCTTCATTCTTGCAGCAGGCTGATTCCGAACAGCGTTCAGAGGTGTCCTCTCTCCTGCTCCTCAGCGCCGCGAGTCCCATGAGGGCGACAAGGAGAGAGAGACGAAACCATTGTGCGGAATCACCCTGCAGGGCGCGGCGCGGTGCGCGGTGGTGGGTCCGGCGCCGGCGCGGCGGGGCGGGGCGGGCACGGCGACGTGACACCACCGCCTGTGTTATATGTTATATTCAGTTAAGAAAAGGCGAAAAAATCGCGCTGGCCCCGGGGCCGCCCCGGGGCCGCCCCATAAAGTAACCAAACAAGAGGTAAAACCCCCATGCTACGCGGCGTCAGCGATTAGGCGCAGCAGCGCTCCCCGTGGCGAGGTTGCGCGTGAGCCAAGCTGATCGGCTCCGCTCGGCCGGCGCTCGGCTGGCGCTCGGCTCGGCCGCCAGCAGCCGGCTCGGCTCGGGGCGGCGGCGGGGCTAGCTGGGCTCGGCTGGCTCGGCTCGGCTCGCTCGCTCCCGGCCCGGCCGCTTTTCAGGCTTTTGGACGATTTTTAACTCGTCGTAGCGACCAAACCGTTAAAGATATCGAGTTGCAATTTTCAGGGTGCGTTTTGTGTGGTCACAGCATTGTGAGTATGGCGCCGTGGTCCAGAGTTTTGCTTTAGTAAGGGGAAACGAGGTGTCGAAAGTAGGGGCTGCTCGGTTAGCGATGCACCATTCCTCCTCCTCCCCCCCTCCCTTCCCCTTCAAAAATAAAATAAAAGTGGATTGCTGGCTTTTTAGGCAAATTAGAGGGAAAGTGTATGGAAATTAGAAGAAATTGATTATATTAACAATAGATTCTATTTTTAAAAATAACATAAAATCAGTCAATTTGTAACAGTTGCTATAAAATATTCCCTAATATACCTAAATCACAGGCCTCAATGCTTGGAACTTAAAAAATTTAAATAAAAGAATAACATTTTGCTGATTGTAGGTTGGAGGTTGGAAAGGCGGAACTGTTTTGAGAGCTTCTTCGATGACATCCATTCCCTTCGGATTGAGATGCATTCTGTCAGGGCGTCGCTTGGCATCTTGACCCATGAAACTGAAATTTAGAAAAGAATAAAAAATAAGAAATATGTTACAGATAATAATATGAATAAAATACATTAAAATTTAGCAATCTGGTTCTTACCTTTCAAACAATTCCTCCTGAACCAAGCCATCCTTCATAAAGTACGGCTCCACATCAAGGACAAAGAATCTAGGCGTACTGAGCTCCAATAAAGCCTTGTTGAAGGTCGACCACAAATGGCGATTGAGGTCTGCATTTTCTGCGTTTGGGGCCAGCAGCTTTGGAAGAGGAGGGACTGTTGTGATGACAGCTAAGAGAAGAGGAATCGATAGTTAGAAATTGATTGCCAGAATTTTTTACCCATTGCAAGCAACGCTCAGGATGTTTAATAGGGAATCGGAAAAACTTTAAGTTAGGATTGTGAATAGCATCAGAACTACAGGATTTTGCCCAGCACTTACGATGACTTTGAATGCCTCTACCACCCTTACCCTTAGAAACTACTGGTAAGTTAGGACTAGCCATGACTAAAATGTTATAACACTAATTCAGGTACAAACATAGAAAGATTACGTTAGGGCAAGGCTGACATCAACACCTGCCCAAACCATCCAACTTTATAAAAAATATGGCACACATATCACAGACCGTTGCATAAGCGTCGGATTACTCACTTAACTCCCATGCTAAAAGAAATAACTAACCACATCATTACCAAAACAAAGTGCGAGCAGTAGGCAAAGGCCTACTGGCTACTTAGTGAGGTTATGAAAATAGGCCACTCTTCGGCACAAGTACTCATCCCTTTAACGCAAAGTAAAGTCGAAAACTTAAACAAAAACTGTTCCCCATGATTATGAAGGAGAAGTAAATTCAATATTTAGGTGGAGTTCGGCGAGAAATCACAACACTTACGCTAACTAAAGCAAAAAGTAGGAATCATCACAATAGGCTCCCGACACCGGACCGAGCCAAGCCAAAGCAAAGCATATTTTGGGAGTTGCGCGATGCACAAAAACTAACTTCTTACATCAAACCATAGCACATACCACGCTGATGAAGATAATAGGAGGTTTTCAGCAAATCACGGACAACTCTTCACAAAATATAATGCAACCGACTCGTACGAACGACAACAAACAACTGGTGAAGCGTAATGGCGGCCGAGGCCCAGCGCGTCTCCTCGCTTTCACGCCAACATTCCCGAACGAAGAAAACAATATTTCAAAAGCCTTCTTGGGGTGTAAATGTTATTGTGTGGTGTAGTATGTAGTTCTTTTGTTACAATTTTTTTATTTTGTTTTGGATAGAAGTAGTATGTAAGCGTTCAGAGGGCTTGCGAAATAAGCAACTTTCGCATGTCAGGTTGGTACGCCTGCGAGGTTGCGTCCTGGCTTCCTCCGCAGAATTGCGTACCGGAAACCCCATAAGGGTTTTACCTCTTGTTTGGTTACTTTATGGGCCGCCCCGGGGCCTGGGGCGCGTAGCTGAGAAGGGAAAGGGGGGGAGAGGGGAAGGAGCGGGGGGAGGAGGGGGCGGAGCGGGTTCGACAGGTAGCGAACTAACTGCACGACGAAGGGTCGGCCGGGCCGAGCCGAGCGCGTTCGTGCACCCGCAAGCCGAAGCCGACGGAGAGCCGCGTCGTGCAGCGAACGTCACCGTGCAGTTGGTTCTTGGAATCAAGCTACCCGCTCCTTCCCCCGCTCCTTCCCCTCTCCCCCCCTTTCCCTTCTCGGCTACGCGCCCCAGGCCCCGGGGCGGCCCCGGGGCCAGCGCAATTTTTTCGCCTTTTCTTAACTGAATATAACAATATTCAGTTAAGAAAAGGCGAAAAAATCGCGCTGGCCCCGGGGCCGCCCCGGGGCCGCCCCGGGGCCTGGGGCGCGTAGCTGAGAAGGGAAAGGGGGGGAGCGGGGAAGGAGCGGGGAGAGGAGGGGGCGGAGCGGGTTCGACAGGTAGCGAACTAACTGCACGACGAAGGGTCGGCCGGGCCGAGCCGAGCGCGTTCGTGCATCCGCAAGCCGAAGCCGACGGAGAGCCGCGTCGTGCAGCGAACGTCACCGTGCAGTTGGTTCTTGGAATCCAAGGTTGGTTCGCTACCCGCTCCTTCCCCCGCTCCTTCCCCTCTCCCCCCCTTTCCCTTCTCGGCTGCGCGCCCCAGACCCCGGGGCGGCCCCGGGGCTAAGGTGATATAGAGATAGGTGAAGTCAACGAGGCGGAGTGGGGGGAGTGGGATCCTTCGCGCCACTCACTTCAAACGCGCCAAACGCTGCCGAACAGCCACCCGAGTACTCACCGGTCCGCATTGCAGCCGGCTCCGGAGAGCCCAGGCGCGAGCCGAGCGGCCCCGGAAAAACCCCGAAGGACCCCGAGTCGCCCGAGCGGGCGCTGCGCTCTGCGCTCTTATTGGTGGACCCTAGATGGGATCCCCCAATGAGCGCTGTTGACTTCACCTATCTACATATCACCTTACCCGGGGCGGCCCCGGGGCCAGCGCGATTTTTTCGCCTTTTCTTAACTGAATATAACACTGGACGCCCGGCCCCAGCCCCGGCCCCGGCCCCGGCCCCGGCCCCGGCCACCCCGCCAGTCACAACAGTAACAGTCCAGAGGTCGCCTCGCAGCGCTCGCAGCTCGCCCCGTAGCAGGGCTACCGCAACAGTAGTCGTCGTAGTACCACCAGAGCGCCAGCACCACCCCCGGCCCAGCCCCGGCGGCCGTCGCGTCAGTTCACGAGTACTCAGCAGCCGTTCCTCACCGATCCTATAGCACAGAGTTGGGAAAGGGCGTAGCCATCATACGCCAGCGAGAGCGAGTCCGTTGACGTCTGCTTCGTCGGTCTCTACCCCCCCCCCCCCTTTTTCCCTTTCGCTCGTCTAAAGGTTGGTAGTAGTTTTGTGTTATGGTTATAATCGTTGTAACCAGTGGAACACCTGCAGAGCGATTCCGCTGCCGGCACTCGTGGGCGCTCTCCTCGAGTACGAGATGGACAGCATTCGCGCACCCCTCCTTATTCTCCTTGAGAGCAAGAGGGACAGAGCGACGAGCGCCGGCAGCGGAATCGGTCTGCTGGTCTGGTCTCAAGGGAGGTAGTGGTATAAATGCGATTGACCACATAGGCCAGTATTTGTTTTTCTGCAGGGGTAGCGGGCCGCTCATAAAATATGTCAGGTTTTCTCGGGGGGGGGGGGGGGGAGAGTCCGGGCAACGTGTTGGGACGAGAGGAGACAACCTGAGCCTTTCGTCACGCGGTGTGTGTAAATTCATGCTAACAAGCTAAAATTTGTGTTAAAAATAAATTGCAAAAAAATCCTCTTTTTTTTAAAGGAATAAATCATTTTTTTCATTTTTTTTCCCTTCTGAAAAAGTGACGTCACGGATTTTGAGAGTGGGGGAGGGGGTATAACTGCTTGTAATATGGGTGTGATTTAGGGGGTGCAGGCGATAAAAAATCGCCCCCCAAAAGCGGGACGTATTTTATGAGCGACCTTCATGATACGTAAATTTGTGAGGTGTTTAGATAGGTAGCTAGGTGACGGATTAATCGCAAAATTACAGTTTCATAGAAATGTAGCTCGACTAATCAGTTCTGTCCTGACGGAAACGGTGTGCCCGGATAGGGTGAATCAGGGGCGTGTACAGAAACTTTTACTTGAGAGGGCTATTGCCTACCTTGCAGGGGCATGTGCCTTAAGTTGCCTACCCACCAGGCGCGCAACAGAATTTTCCTATCTGTATTGGCTCAAGCAGTTACTTTATTGAATATTTAGCCTAAATTTAATCGCCTGCTGTGCTTGGCAGCAAAGTGAGCAACAAGCAGCATTGTCAGGTCAAGCTGCCAGTAGGAGGAACTCCAGCCGCTACCGGCCCAGCCCCAGCCCCAGCCGACCCCCCCCCCCCCCCAACCAAACTCCTCGGATCTGGACGTTTTCCAAGGGGGGCCAGATTTAACTGCTGAGACCTCCTTGAGCTCCCCCGTAGACACGCCCCTGGCGTGAATGTGGATTTCCGCCTAAAAACTGTACGCTTCCTTTAATTGCAGGTAACGATAGGAGACAGCCAAAATGACACACATAGTGGAGAGATCGAAATTGACAGAGGGTGACAACGAATACCAAGAGGTTTCCGCCTGTAAGTATTTAACGTTTATCATCCAGCAGTAATTAAATTTCGCGCACACAAAACAAGCTTTATTGAGCTAACTCTGTGGCATTTTGCAGTGTTTTCTTCGCACAACTCCGATCGAAAAATACTTCTAAAAATAGACTCCATCGAATCCGTGCAGAATGATGGCATTACACAGAAGTTCAAAGAGAAGCAGGACGAGTACCAAAACAAATTCGGTCACGTGAGAGTTGTACGGCTGTGGCACGGAACCGACACCAGCAACATCTCCTCAATCCTGAAGAACAATTTCGACGTGAATCGCCACGGGCAGAACCGAGGTATGTACATGTACACCACATCGACGTCTTCCCTGATACCCATTTTATTTTCCGAAATAGTGGTGGTTATGTGTCGACGCTCTTGCTGCAGGGCACAGGTTTGGCGCGGGCGTCTCATTCTCGTCCTTCCCCATATACGCGTCGCACTATTGTGGTAATGGCTGTCAGGGCAGCATGGTGCTGTGCGACGTGCTGGTGTCCAACATCGTGCAGGTGGAGGAAAACAGGCACCGGGCCAGTCCGCTGCAACAGCCGCCCCACCTCCCCGGCCGCTACCCGCTGCGCTACGACACGACCGCCAAGAACAAGGACACCATGGACGTGATTGTCAAGTTCGAACCCAACTCCTTCCGCCCCACGCATGTAGTGAGCTTCACGAGGACCGTTGCGCCTAAAAGATACTGCTTTATGTGTGATGAAGGTGAGCGTGATTCCGATATGAGCTGCTCCGATTGCGATTACGATAGCGATGGTTGGTACAGATGGCGTTTCTTTTTAAGTTTTATGTTTAATGACATTGTTATCTTTTCCTCATAACTTGACTAGACTTGGCTATTCTTGTGAAATGATTGCTATTTGTTTACCGCCGTGAATTTTATGATCTCGCATCAGTTATTTCATAATTACTGACCATATGGCCAATGTATGCTGGTACCATTAACCTACAGCAGGATTTATAAAAACAATAATAAAAAAATGTACGTTTTTTAAACCCGTGTTTGATTAACCGCGCGATCCTGCAGCCTCCAGCCAGGAGGACAGGGCAAATACAACTCGAACCCGTCGCACTGCACAGTCATCGTGGCGTCGTGGCTCAGTTGGTAGAGCGCGCAACACCGAACTGAGTGGTCCCAAGTTCGACTCCCACTCGGGAAAGTGTTTTTCGCGCTTGACATTCCCTTTGGCCGCAGCTGGATGGCAGGTCAAACAGAAGTTAAACACGTCTCACCGCCGTTGGCTCGGTGGCTCTGGGCGTTGGGTCGCTTCCTGTTCTGGCTACGTGTCGGCACTCGGGGTTGTGGGTTCGAATCCCGCGTACCCCTCTGAGGTAAGGCCTCTGAAACTGGGATCAGGAAGTCTAACGCTCTTGACACCGCTCGTACCTCTAGGGGTAGGCCAATGGTGGTACGGGGATCAAATCTGTCGAATTGCGCGATAGGATCGCAGTCAGCAAAGCGCCGGTTCCCATGGAACACCGAAGCAGTTGGCTGCCACAGGGGGTAAAAGCCCTGTGCCTGGCGGGAACCGCAACCTCCTTCGGGAGGTTTACTGCCGCAAAAATTTTCCATGTTTTCACGCCACCCTTTCCATTTGATTGCACAGAAAAGTTAAATAATAGATTCAATATTTCCAAAACTATTCAAAATATTCCAACATATTCGCGATATTCCCAATTAAAATATTCCACACATTCCAAAAAATATTCCAGATATTCCAAAAATATTCCAGATATTCCAAGTGGAATATATTCCATGTACGCAAAAATTTCAAGTGGTCGACCCCTCGGGTCGCGCCTGTGTCAGTCAAGCTCTCTCCTTGCCCAGTCTCTCTCGCACTCATCGGGTGCGCCGCGCCGCGCCGTATAGGTGTGAGAGACAGCAAGGAGAGCGCTCCTCTGAATCAGGAATAAAAGGGGAGAGGGGCACTTGTAATTGCCTATATATTCAGGGGGTTTTGTCGCGCAATATGCCTCAGGCGGTTGTCTATAGAGACGTGGGGGTGGGGCTTTGAGGAGACTCCCCTTCCCTTAATCCACACCCTGCCGCGAATAAGAAGTTGACACCATTATAATCTTACTGCAACCCGACGCCCACACCATATGTAGCCGGGGGTTGAAAGTCGCGGCAGGTCCGTTCGTTGCGGCGCGCGCCCTCATTCAGCAGGCCGATCCCGAAGATCGCGCTCGTGCCTCCGTTCTTGTCGCACCTATGGCGGTCCCCCTATGTTGGGGATGGCAGAGCCTCATGAGTGCGACTAGGACGGGGGCGCGAGAGCGAGCAGCACCAGCATTGCACATTACAGCAGCGGTCTCAATCAGCAGACGGCCGGACGGAGTCGGACCACTCGCTCGCTCTCGTCCATGCATAGTCTCATCTCTCTCCCGCGAGGCCCTCCTCTCATGCTGGCATTTACAGGGCGCGGCCGACGACGCTGGCGCGGCACGATACGGGCACCAGGGCCCTATCACGTCGAGATCGGGGGTGTCCGCTTTTTGTGCCATCTCTGTCTCTCTTTACCTATTAGAAGGCAAGTGGTGCGAGAGAGACAAGAGCATTACCCCGACCACACCCCCGATCCCCCCCGGAGTGAGCACGGCGAGCACGGCCACGGCAGGCACGGCGACATCAGCGCTGTCTGCAGGGTCTGCAGTCACAACAGCCCTGAGCCTTCAGTGTTGCCAACAAGTACGGTAATAATTACGTCGGCAGACGGTAAAATACATGTGTGGTTGGCGTCCGGTAATGACTTGTACGTTACTCACCGTTCTAATTTTAGAGAAAATTTGGGCCATTTTGAGCTAAAATTGGTCAACGGCCATCTTTTGTCTGGTACTACTATTAGGTTTGGTTGGTACAACTACTTTCCGACCTGCAGCGAGCAGGGAAGTGAGGGAAGCAAGGACGAGCCTGGAGACAAAGCCAAAGCAGTAAAGCAGTCCGGCTGGCTGGAGTCGCCTCGCGCATCGCTCCGCAGCGTACATCACGTGCTGTAGGCTGCAGGACCCACGGCAACAACAGTCGCAGTGCCGTAAGCCGGTCGTCGCGTCCTTGGTCGCGTCAGTTGTGGTTGTGTGCTGAACAGTGTTTGCCGCGTTCCCTTCCCTCGTCGAACGCAGCACAACTTTGTAGGAGACAGCGCAGCCGTCACACGCCGAGGGCGAGCCCTGGCGTGTTCTTCCTCAGTCTCCATTCCCTTTCGGATTTTTTAAGGTTGGTGTGTGCTAGAATCACTAGAACGCTAGAACCACTGGCACATCTAGTCTCGAGGGGATTAGAAATACGAATGACCACCAAGCAGGTGACAACGTCGAAATGGCCAAGTCTCTCAGATAGGTTAGGTCCGGCGCTTTTTTCGGTAAATCTATTCGCCCAGATTTGGGCCTTCCATCTTTTTTAGGTAAATCTATCCGTCCAATTCTCGGCCTTCCACATTCACAGGCTATTTGCCCAAATCATGCTTATCGCCCACGGCCGATATATTCTCTCGTTTGTGCGGCTTGTTGAAATGCAGACGGGTGGTGGGATTTTTGGGAAAATGGCGCTTTTTCATGCCGATCAACAAACTTTGAAGCTCGACCGATCCGAAAGCGGAGTCCTGACGGAAAAGCTTGTCGATTGGTGGTCAGTGTGAATGATTTCCGCGACAAAACTGTGTGCGTAATTAAATTCCAGAAAACTTGAGGAGACTTATCATCTTGGCTCGCACTTTGTGGTGACATCACGGATTTGAGGGGGGGGGGGGAGGAGATAACTGCTTGTAATAAGGGTGTGATTAAGGGGTCGTCGGCAATAAATAATCGCCCCAATAAAGCGGGACTTACTTTTATGAGCGACCTTTATGATACGTAAATTTGTGAGGCATTTTTTGTAGAGCCCATTTTAATGGAGTTAGGCGACGGACTTATCGCAAAATTACAGTTTCACAGAAATTTAGCTCGACCAATCAGTTCTGTCCTGACGGGAACAGTTTGCCCAGATAGTGTGAGTGTGGAGGATTCCCGCCTAATAACTGTACGCTTCCTTTAATTGCAGGAAACTTTAGGAGACTGCCAAAATGACGCATATTGTGGAGAGATTGAAACTGTCAAAGGATGCCAACGATTATCAAGAGGTTTCTAACTGTAAGTGTGTGTAACGTTTGTCAATGTTTCCTCAATCAAGAGAAATTAAATTGCAAGCTCAAAAAATTATTGTATTAATTATTTTAATTTTTTTGCAGTGTTTAGTTTGAAAAAATTCAGCCGTGAAACACTTCTGAAAATAGAATCTATTGAATCGGCGCAGAATGATGGCATTGCACAGAAGTTCAAAGAGAAGCAGGACGAGTACCGCAACAAATTCGGACACGTGAGGGTTGTACGGCTGTGGCACGGTACCAAAACCAGCAACATCTCTTCAATCCTAAAAAATAATTTTGACGTGAATCGCCACGGGCAGAACCGAGGTATGTACACCTCATCGACGTCTTCCCTGATACCCATTTTATTTTCCGAAATAGTTGCGGTACGTGTCGACACTCTTGGTGCAGGGCACAGGTTTGGCGCGGGCGTTTCATTTTCATCCTCACCCATTTACGCGTCGCACTATTGTGACGATGGCTCTCGGGGCAGCATGGTGCTGTGCGACGTGCTGGTGTCCAACATCGTGCAGGTGGAGGAGAACTATGTCCGGGGCCGTCCGCTGCGGCGGCCGCCGCACCTCCCCGGCCACTATCCGCTGCGCTACGACACGACTGCCAAGAACAAGGACACCATGGACGTGATTGTCAAGTTCGAACCCAACTCCTTCCGCCCCACGCATGTAGTTAACTTCAAGAGGATCAAGAGGACCCCAGCGGCAGCTGCGCACGTAGTCAACCTCTCGAGGTCCGTGAGGAGGACCTCTGGGGCAGATGTGCCTAAAAAATCCCACAGCTTCTCCTATTTTGATGGCGAACCTGATTTTGATTTTTATGCAGATGATCTGAACAATGACATCGAACCTGCTGATTTTGATTTTTATGCAGATGATCTGAACAATGACATCGAACCTGCTGATTTTGATTTTTATGCAGATGATCTGAACAATGACATCGAACCTGCTGATTTTGATTTTTATGCAGATGATCTGAACAATGACATCGAACCTGCTGATTTTGATTTTTATGCGGATGATCTGAACAAGGACATCGAACCTGCTGATTTTGATTTTTATGCGGATGATCTGAACAATGACATCGAACCTGCTGATTTTGATTTTTATGCGGATGATCTGAACAATGACTGCGAACCCGATTTATCTTATCTATGTGGTTTTTAATATGTTGGTTGTATATGCTCCTGACTATTTTGATCCTTTAATAGCTTTAATGATGAACATTAATATTTGTTCTTTAGTTTTTTTAATTGTGGAACTGTTATTTTTATAACAACTTGACAACAAGAATTCTTTTACTTTTAGTATGAATGTGGTTCTTTATCGCCATAAAGTCTACTCTCGGGTCAGTTTGATAACTATTAACCTTTGTTAATGCATGCTTTTAACCTACCAATTAATGAATAAAATATGTAGTGTTTCAAACGCGTGTTTTTATGATTCGCGCGTGGCTCAGCGCCAGAGTTCTCTGCTAACACGGACCGTGGGTGAGTAGCATCAGCTTACCGGCAGGTAGATTCCAAACAGCGCTTAGTAGTGCCCTTTCTCTCGCTTCTTCCTAGACAGCATCGTGCGGTGAGGAATCTGCCCACAGTGCTTCCAGCGCGGGGGACATGATGCGAGTGCCAGGGGGTTGATGGGCTGATGCAGTAATCATGCCATTCCACTCCGAGGTGGGGAAGGGGGGTGTCAGTGTACGGACCGGTGTGTTTAGCACATTCTCTCGCCCACCCCAACGGCGCACCTCGCGCCCTCGACGCTATACCAGGTGGCACTCTTTCGCCCCGCTAGCAGCACTAAGGTGGCTGCCAATTTTTCTGTCGGTTGTTGGGTGTGAAAGCGTTCGCGTAGGTCGCGCGCGGGCGGGGCGTGCTAGGGAAAGGCGGGAACCGGTGATGGGGGAGATTGGCGTGGGGTCCTGGTCTATCAGGGTGATTTCAATCTTTTGTGGTGTCATCTCTCTTGCTCCGTATGCCTTACGAGTGTGACGGAGAAAGAGAGAGAGAGAGTGAGGGGACTAAATCACTGTACGGAACCACTTCACTGCCCCTTTTCGCTTCGCACCGCCGCGGCTTACGAACTGAATGCCAGCCGGCGACCATGATGAGCCGCGCGCACGCGCTGAGCGATCCCTCCCTGCCGCAGCCCGCCGCAAACAAAAGGTTTGCTCCCTCCATTTTTTACTGCAACCTCCTCGCCCACCTCGGCGGCCAAAATTACCAGTCAGCCGGGGGGTTGAATGTCGCGCATCACGTACCCGACGGGACGGGACGGGGGTGGGTGGGGGCTGGCGCTGTGACAGGGCGCGGGCGCCCGCGTGGACCTCGCCGTCCTCGCCGTCCTCGCCTCGCGGCCCGCCTGCGCCTGCGCCGCCTCCGCTCATCCCGGGGGTTCGACAGAGCGGGTTTCCCCGATTTACCAGCAAACAGGCATCGGTTGTGGCGGGGCGGCGGCTGCGCCTCTTGCACGCTGACCTGGCGCACGGCCAAAAGCGCGCCTCCGCTCCGCACTCTGCGCCTCGCGGCCGGGAACGGGCCGGCGGCCCGCACTCGCTCGCTCCGCCCCGCGGCCTGGCCGGGGTGCCACGAAAACACACCGTTCATAGTGTCCATGGAGGCCGGGGGGAGGGGGGGGGGCACCTGGTCAAATGCGAGCAGGCTGTATACCGCCTCCAGGTATACCTTGATGATGGACGGCCGATTCCACGAGGAGGCGCCCGCCACACCACCCAGCAGCTCGAAATGTGGCCACAGCAGTCTCGCGGGGGTTTGTTCTCCCTCGCACGGGGGGTGTTTCTCACCACCTCTCCTCGTCACACTCACGGATAAAGAGAGAGAGAGTGTGTGTGAGAGGGTCCCTCGCGCGCGCTGCCGAATCAGCTTGCAGCAGGCCAAGGTGCCGAACGGATGAGGTCGAGGGGGGCGGTTCTCACCTGTGACGGGGCGTGTCAGGAGTGTCTGCCGGCCTTGATGGGCGGGCCGGGGGCCCACGCCTCACCACATCACTCTCGCGTCCGCGTCGCGTTCTGCCCCTCGTGCGGCGCGCGTCGGGACGTATGGAGAGGAGCTCGTCGGCAGGGTGCGGTGCGGGCGCGCCGGCGAGGGAACGACTGCCGGCCAGGGTCCGCGCAGCGTCCTAGTCCTGCTGCCGCCCCGCCCCGCCCCGCCGCGCCTCTCCCTGCCCTACCCCGCCCGCGAGCATGAGGCGGGGCGTTACCGGCCGACAGGAATAGCGCCGCGTTGACTTGCACCGTGGCCGGGCTGTGGCTCTGTGGCCGTGTCGTGTCTCGCCGAGCCCGCGTCGCGTGCCCACCGCTGCTGCGGCCAGCCGACTGATTCAGAGGATCGCTCTCATCCCTCCGTCCTTGTTGCACCTACAGCGGTGCCCTATACCGGCCATGGTAGTGCTCCACGAGTGCGACGAGGACAGAGGTGTGAAAGCAATCTTCGGAATCGTCCAGCTGCAGAGCGATTCGGGTGCACGCACTCCTCGCTCTGTCTCTATCGCTCTCAAGGAATCTGCCGATGGCACGAGAGCGCTTTGGCTCTCGCACTCAATGAGTGCTCCTACAAGTGCGTGCACCGGTCCGGCCCGGGCGTGAGTAGCGGGAGCGGGCCCTTCTGATCCTGGTGCACTAGCAAGTAGAGGCGAGTGGTCGCCTGGATGGTAGGCAACCCGTCAGACACACTCTGAATCACTCGGAGCTATTGGGGGGTGCCATTTACAAGGTGGATTAATTCACCTTGGCTATTTCTCTGTCCCAAAATCGAGGGTATTTGCGCCCCAGTATCATGCCTTTTCCTCTCAGGAGGGTAATTAAGGAGCTCCCAGCTTTTCGACTTCCATTTCTGATTGGTTACCAAATATCAGTGTTTTGTTTACAAAATGTAAACAAAAATCTTAAAACTTTCAAGACAGTATCCGAGGTCAGGACTGGAAGTCAGAAAGGCTGGAAGCTCTCCAATGACCCTCCAAGCATGGGTATTTCTTTCCTCATGCTGTAAGTTATCACATGGGACAGATAATTTTGCACCAGAAGTTTCAGAGATCCTGTGGTCATTTAAATTATTAAAAAAAAACACACACCATTTACAATTTTCTGGTGATTCCATGTATTTTTTTTTCAACTAATAAATAATAAATCGAGCTAGAAAGGTGTACTTGAAGCTGTAATTATTTAATTATTATTTCAGGTTATTTTCAAGTTGGAGGATTTCATAATTGCAAGCGATTTACATCTATTTAATTTTAGAACTGGCTTTTCTTTTTTTTCTATCTTTTTTTTTTTTTTTTTTTTTTTTTTTTTAACATTAGAAAACAACATTTTGATCAAGGTAAAAGAAAGTGTCAAATATCAAGATCTGCACACAAAGATAAAACAGATTACAATTTTGCTGAGAAGTCATTGCTTCTTATTTGCTACTGATGACAACTGATCTCGGATTCTAGTCAATCCCTCTAGTAAAGTGGTTAATGTTGATGGCTGCATTTCCACATTTATTATAGAAGTTTTGACTTCCTGGCTACAGGAAGTATCTTCTTTGTCTTCTAACTGAAAAAAATAAAACAAAGAGTTGGAATGAAGAATGTTATCTTTAAAACATCAAATGTTGTATCATTGAAATACTGATTTATGATAATTGGCTAAATGTTAACTTTCCCAAAATGTAATAAAGATATATTTTACTGTTCTACTGTCTCACAAATAGTTCTCCTACTTACATTGGAGTCATAGTGAGTAACTCACATTTAGCGAACTCATGGTTAAGCGATATTGGGCTACTGTCATACCCAGTGAAGTTCCGAAATCCACTAAAAATAGGATGAGCTGTATATTTCTTTTCAAAATATGATTTCATATGAGTCCCAACATTTATTGAATTTTGTGGTATTTCTTAAAAAGGTTTGGTTGTGAAATCATATTTTTTTTAAAAAATACAGCACATCCTTTTTCACTTTATTGGGTTTGGGAACTTAACTGGATACGTCATCAGCCTGATCTCGCTTAACCATAAGTTCGCTACTAACTATGACTCCAATCTAGGAGCACTAAAAGTCAACATTTAGTCCAATAAAATAATTTGTGTTACAATATATGTCAAAGGCCCTACTGCTTTAAATCGGCCAACTAATTAATTAGTTGTCTTTACCTCAAATGAAAGAAGGCAAGCTGCAGTTCCACTATCTGGTTCATTAATACGGCAGCTGAAATTTATTAGCTTAGGAGGACCAACATGAGCCGAGGGGACCACCATGGCAAAGAACAAGATGCAGCTCACAAGGGAATTATTTTTGCGAGACAGAGACCAACTACCTCAAGATTTTGATATGTTTCCATATCCCGCCACCAGAGTGCGCTCTGTGGCGTTATTCTTTTGTTCTTGCGCTCCCGGTGAGCTTGTTCAGTTCTTTAATAAACGTTGAATAGAACGGTTCGTGTATTATTTCCCGCCAGTATCCGCCGTGGTAGTTGAGAAGTTTCTCTGAGAATTATCGGGAAAACGGTGCGCTCAGGACGAGAGCTGCAATATATATTAATGGCGACGAGGATCATCTACAAAGAGCTGCAATATATATTAGATTTGACCAACACTAACTAACCCTCTTTGAGTGTTTGTGTTTGTTTACGTTCAAGTGGCTTCTGCTCATCTTTCCTCCCTTGTGCCCGGAGAGTCGAGGTGAGGGCCTCTAGATCTCTCATACACACAATTTACTGGTTGCGGCCAGTTAGCCTGGTGTAGCCGGTATCAACAACAACACAGAAAAACTTGGTTACCTTGTGTCACTGTATGTTCTTTTGATTTATAACTTTTAATAAATAATAATAAATTCATTTTTAAGTCTTTCATCATATCTTGATTTGTTTTTACTCTAAGGAGACCATGACAACTAATTCTGGTCTGCATCCCGCGGGAGCTGGCGTTCCAACAGTGCCATTACCTCCTCCTGACACTCTAGAAACCAAAAATGTTGTGAAAAATAGGGAACTTCTCTACCGGCTCATGGTCAGGTAGAATACTCTTTTTCTATGTAGTCACATAATTTGCTTCTGGTCACTCAATTTGGTTAAAGTTGTTGAAGTATAACATTCTCCCTTCAACTTCGTAACCTGTTTCCTTATTTTACGTATATTCTTTGATTGAAATTTATTAAAGATGCTAATCCTTATGTAAATTTTAAATTAATTTTATCTCTGTGTCTTGCAGCCAGCTTTTTTATGATGGCAATCAGAAACAAGCCCTTGAAGTGCAATCTGTCACTAATCCAGATCCTCCTTGTCCACCAAGTGATCGTCTGTTTAATCTGATGATGATGGGGCTGGAATATGAAACACAAAGAAAAAGGAAAAAAGAAGGCTTAACTGCATCTATTAGCCCAGACAGTTTCCTTGGACCAGGCCTTGGTATGCACAGTGCTTTTGAAAACTTAATCAATATAACCATTGGCTTACAGAATTGTGATTTCAATATTTCAGATTTGGAGTTTGAAACAGAAATGCACACCAATGCACCTGAACCGGCTATGTATGAGACTGCATATGTTACTTCACACAAAGGTCCTTGTCGTGCAGGAGCATTTAGTCCTGATGCACAGATGGTTGCAACAGGGAGTCAAGATGCATCCATCAAAGTTGGTATTCTTACCAAGAGTGATTTATTTGTCTCCAAAATATTTTCATGTGTTATGTATTCATTGTTTTAAAATTTTTATTTATTTTTAGATCTTGGATGTTAGTAGAATGTTAGCTAAATCTGCCCCAGAGGCTGGTATGGAATCATCTGGACCAGAGTCGCAGGGGCATCCTGTTATAAGAACACTCTATGATCATGTAGAGGAAGTGACTTGCCTTGAATTTCATCCCCGAGAACCTATTCTTGCATCTGGTTCCAGAGATTACACTGTAAAGCTGTTTGATTATAGCAAAACTTCAGTAAAGAAGGCATTTCGCACCATAACAGTATGTTATAAGATCTGATCTGTCTGATAGTATGCCTGAGACACCGCAGGCCTTGACTAATATCAATGTTTTTAGTAATTTTTTTTTTTTTAATTTATTTATTTTTTTGCCTAGGATGCAGATCAGGTCAAATGTCTGTCTTTCCACCCAGGTGGTGATTTCATTGTTGTTGGCACAAACCATAGTGTTATCAGATTGTATGATGTGCAAACTGCTCAAGCGTTCGTATGCAACATCCCTAGTCATCAACATACGTCTGGCATCACCACCATAAAGTAATTTAAAATCAGGAATGAGTTCAATCAATTAATCTGAACTGCAGTCAGTATCGTGAAAGTAACTTGCCCAAATATCTTGTGTTTTAGGTACTCACCAGATGCCAAAGTTTTTGCTTCTGGAAGCCGTGATGGGAGTATCAAGATTTGGGATGGTGTTTCCAATAGGTGTGTTAATACTTTCATCAAAGCTCATGGTGGGGCAGAAGTGTGTTCTGTCACATTTACTCGAAATGGCAAGGTATGTTGATGCAACGAATGTTGAAGTTGTGATTCTTTTTACACTCCCTCTAAAACTTAGCTGACTGTGCCTTATTTTACCACTTTAGTATTTACTTTCATCTGGGAAAGATTCCTTAGTCAAGTTATGGGAATTAAATACCAGCCGCTGTTTGATTGCGTACACTGGAGCTGGAACCACAGGTAACCAGTTTGTTGAAATTTTGTTGCATTGCAAAGACAAAGTATATTTTTGTGTTTTTTTAACCTCCACCTTTTTTACCATGGTCATTGGTCATTCAGGCAAGCAAGAACACAAAACTCAGGCTGTATTTAATCATACAGAGGATTTTGTAATGTTTCCTGATGAAGCCACTACTTCTCTCTGTGCATGGAATTCTAGAAATGCATCCCGCAAGCATCTTTTATCCCTAGGTAAGATTTGTTCTCTCTAATCAAAGTATTGAGTTATGGAGGCTTGCAATAAGAAGTTTTCCTGTGTTTTCTCTTCCTCAGGTCATAATGGTCCTGTTAGACATATCTCACATTCACCTACCACAGCAGCATTCCTGACTTGTTCTGATGACTTCAGAGCAAGATTCTGGTCTAGGAGAGTGCCAACTCATTGATATGTTACTTATGACAAATTTGGTTTTTCTCCTGAATTACTTCAAGGGAGTTCGTATGTCAATTATTATTACTGTCTAAATTTGTTAATAGTTTATGAATTGCAAAAGGAGAACGTGTGCTGCACTTGTGTTCTTTTTTTCCTGTCTTCTTTTAAATTACAAATAGAGCACACTGAGTAGGTTTACTATTTTATGTTTCAACTCTTGTTTCAGGGCATAACTGCACTTAGTTTTGTTGTGACAATGGTAATTTTATGTCAACCTGTCTTCATCTAATTAAAATAAGTCAAACTAGCACCTGGGAAAAACTTCTTTTATACCTTACCCGTATTCTCTAAATATTTCATTTAATTAACTGACAAGTTAAATTTTACTGTCGTATTAAAAAGCCTTCACATTTTTCAATTTTTTTCTTTAAAAAATCATGTATTTTGCTCAAAACAAAAAAAACATGAAACAATAAAAATGAAGGTGCTTAAGTGATAGGGGCAATAGGGGTTGTACAGCCATGAGACTAGTCTTGTGGTGCAGGGGACTCAAATGCAAACCCCAGATTAGCCAGACAGGTAGATCAAACTTAATTTTTTTCCTCTCTCCCGCAAAATGTTCCTCCGGCTGAAAATATTTGTGTCGGGTTTGCCTACCCCATTCGCCCTTAAGACGCCGTGGCCCCTTTAGCGCTTGCGAGTATGATAAATGGAGCGAGTTGATAAATAAAACAGATAACGTGCTACACACGACGCAACGCCAGCGACACAACCACGCCCGAGTCGAGCCGAGCAGCGGTCCAAGCGGGTCGAGTGCTAAGCCACCCTTGCGATGCGATGCGATGGAGCGACAGCGCCGTGACGGCAGGCAACCCACCCACCTCCTGGGTCGTTTTGGAGGCTCTCCACTCCAGGGTGCTACAGAACGCGCGTGCATGCATCCGTTCAGAGGGTTCTGTCTCCCTTTCCCGGTTTTGGGCCGAATCATTCCTCCCGTATTCGTTTATTTGATTATAACAACATTTACTTCAGAATGTAAGTGTTTTGGACTGAGTTATCTTTTTAAATTATCAGAACCTTATCTTTAATGAAATTTAAAAAAGAATTAGTAGAAACGATGAAAAGATGAAAAGGTGAAGGTAAAAAGAATTTCAGACAGTTTTTTGATGAATTGAACTTTCAGTGTTGCTCTGAGGGTGCTTTAAGCGAGTATTTTGTATGCCCCGAGACTCTGACGAGGTGGATCAAGAGAAAAAATAATTAGAAGGAAAAAAGTTGATTCTGCACATTTTAATAAACTTTTAAAAAATTGCTGTTTTGAATTGATTATGTTAAGTCTTTGGTCATCATCAGTTCTAACAGAGAGTACTAGAAGACACCCTAAGAATATAATACCATCTTGGACATGGACCTAATTTTAGTGGGAATGCTGCCTTACCCCTGAGTTCCTAAAATCCAATGACATTGGAATAATATAAAGGCTTTTACATAATGATTACATGGATGTATAATATTCACCTGAGGACAAGCTACATCCAGTAAGCTTCCACATACGTTTTAACACAGCAGTTAACTGCCAACTGAAGTAAAATACACAAACACGTTTTATTAAATCAATAATACAATTCCATATGCCATGTTCATTGAATGGGCTTCAACAGTTCAACCGCCCAGTTTGCACCTCCTTAAAATTTTGATACAAGGACAGAGAATGTAGGAAAACATTTTACAGCCCTTTTGCCTCCCCAATTACTGAAAAAGGGAGTAATATAAGAATTTAAAACTGGAGATTACATTCGCTGAGCAGTTAGCTACCTTCAGATAAGCAAGAATACAATACAGTAAGAAGTAATGATAGCAGTCAGAATAAGGCAACAAAGACCTCAAAAAAATAATGATTATAATAATATTAATTAGTAAAGTCTTACAACTACTTCACAATCACAAAATATGAAATCACAATAAAGTATGAGATGGTATCACCTTGTGGCATCAGATCTATGCAACCAGTAAGACGGTTTTCATGGCTCACATCCTAGTTTAAGGTATTATCAAACTCAGCAGTCCATTTTATTACTTGACTGTGGTTGTTGGCGTTGTAGTTTCACTTCTGTCTCGAGTGAATTTACAGCTTCAAGAACTTGCAAGAGGCTGTTTAACAGTCCGGAGAGAGAGGCACGTAATTCTTGTTCAGTCCTTGTGGTGACATACAAATCTGAATGAAGAGGGGGGGGAGAAAGTAAATGTAATGTAAAAGAAAATGTAATGAGGGTTAGTTCACAAGACAAAGAAGAATCATTTATTCCTATTGTAGATTAATTACCTGATTTATCATGAGAGATATGTTTGCAATACATTATAAGAATGCTTATGACATCATCTTCCTCCAGACAAGCTGGTACCACTTCACTTCCCCAAAGTCCTCTGTAAATTTGAGTTGGTGAGTTAGTTAGATGAGCATATTGAGACAGAATAATCAGGAATTCCAAAAGAGTTGAATTTAAAATAAAAATAAAAAAGAAAATAATAATAATAATAAATAAAAACAAAATACCTATTCTGTTTAGCCCAGGTCAAAGCAGCAGTCCATCGGGCCTCTTGAAGTAAATGCATGAGAGTACTTTCAGCACTCTCACCCATGAGAGCTATACCTCCCTCGGGTGGGGGAGTTGGTGTTGCTGAGGGACTCAAAGAAGGTGTGGCAGTTGGAGTATGCTGTTCTCCCTCTACATTCTCCTCTAGAGCGGTCTTTAGTTGGATGACCTCACTAGAAATATCTTGGAGCTGAAAGGATATTTAAACTGTGTTTTACAAAAAATCTCACAAATTAAAATTTCTTGATAAGATAAAATTAAAGAAAAGAAAATAGGACCTGATTTGTTTCTGCAGCAGTTGTTAGTGCTCCAACCATTCTGTTAGCAGCCTCCAGAACCATAACAAGTTGAAAATGCAGTTTGTATAGAGCTCTTCCTAAATCTAAAACCAGTTCCCCATTGCTGGTTAGGATTCCTCCAGATTCTCCCAGTAACTCAAGCTTCGCACTTGCTCTCACGGCATCGACACACTGTACAGATCCAAATAAAAGTTATCTCTTCCTTGTTATTTAGATATGCACCAGTAAAAATTACAGGTCCTTACCTCGGCCAAATGATCTTTTCTATCCAAAAAAGTGTCCAAGTGCTCCTGAACTTCTAATGAACCAAATCGTAGAGCCTCTGTCAGACGAGAGCTATCCAAAACTTCAGGAGCAAACCAAACTAATGGCGCAATTGAACGAGCGTCAAGTTGGTCACACAAAGACAATAAATGTGCGCGGAGGTCTGATCCAGCTGCATCACGTTCAAGATACAGACAGGCCTCATGAGTAAGCTGAACTGCTTTGCTGCTGACATCCTGAAATAATGTGTTGTTCACAGATTAAACTAATTAAAGACCACTAACAACAGAAATTTATTCTCATCTACTTGGTAAAATTGCTTGAAATTCAAAACATAAAAACATACTCGAACAAGACGGTGTAACAGGTAGAACAGTTCAAGAGGAGATGATGGTACTTTGGAAAGAAGGCCCTGAATGTGCCTCCTCCATGCCTCTTCAGTGTCATCACGTAGTATTGGACGGAAAGTCATCAGTGCTGACAAATTGGGTGAAGCATTACAAGGTGTAACATCACCCAGATCACCGGCACTTGATCCACTATGCATTTCAAAGAAAAGGTAGTTACTAGTTTAATTTAGAGAGAAAATATTTTCAATGAAAACCATAAATTACCTTGTATCTGATCTATTGTCTGAACGCCTTCGATGTTGAAGATTAAGAGAAGATGGAGGAAACAAAACAACACTTCCTGCCCCTGAACTGCCACCAAGCTCAGGTGCCATGACAACTTCATCAAGAGGTGACTCTGAGCCAACCTCATCATCTGATGATTCTTCCAGAACATTTCGCTGTAAAGATTTGCAAATTTATTTAACAATCTCTTACATGTTTCTGCACACAAGGTTTTTAAAGTTTTCAAACTGTTGATCAAAACCTTATTTCTTTTGCTGAGAATAGGTGTTTTTTCACTAAGACTTTCCTCCAATTGACGAAGGCTTTGCTCTCCTTCTGTTTCACCTTCACTGAGTGGTCGCCGCCGAACTCCCCAGTATAAATTATCCGTACTCTCTCCCTGTAAAATTGTATTGATATCATGATCGGAGTCACAGTTTTGCTTTATGTTAGGGATCAAAAAATATTAAGATTTACAAGAGAATAATATTTTAAAATCTTACCTCCACACTTTCACTTTCATATTCTAGGAAGTCAAAATCTTTAAATACTCCAAATTGTTCAGTGCCCGCTCCATCATCCCTCCGAGATCCACCTGAGAGATCATTGTTTGGACCAGACATCTCTTCAGTAGATGATGCCATGCTTGACTGCCTTTCCATTAAATCAGAGCTTTGACTAAAAATGACCTGAAAATCCAAAATTAAGTAATTATTTCAAAATGTCTTTTCAATCTTGATTTCAAGATGTGTTACAGCTACACATTTGGCACAACAATGCGTGGGCATGGCTATTGAATCAGAACAAAGTTCTTTTCAAGGATATCAAGTAGATTTTGAATACTGGGTCATAGAGTCCAGAGACATGAAAAGGAAGTATTGAGTTTTCAAAGGGGGAAAGTACAAAGAACAGCTACATTATGAGCTGGGAAACTGTGGTGTTAAGAAATCAGAGAGAAGACTCTGAGAGGTGAGACAGTGTACTCGCCAAAAAAGCACAATATGAAACCAAACATGCTGTTTTGGATGCTTCAGCTATACAAAGTTTCTGGAGAAATATCAAGCAATTGGTTGAATCCATGGTTGTTCTTTGAAGCCTTTTTAAGTGCACAGCGTGCCACACAAGAAAGTAGAATATCGCTAATTTGGTGAAGTTTTATGCTGTACAAATAATCAGGATCCAAAACCCTTACAACTCAGCACACAGTTTGGAGAGTCCAGACGTGAAAAATAATTTCACAAAGAACTGACCAACATCGAAAGCTTGATGGGTGAGAACAAAAGTATAAAGCTTAGTGTAGGGAAAGGTACAGCAACTTGTCAAGAGTTACCTTGTGGTATGAGAATATTAAACCATCCTGAACAAACCAAGAGGAAAAATATAAGGAGAGGGGTAAATTCCAAATAAACAGCAAGAGTGAAAATAACTTTACACTAAAAAATGGAATATTGAAATATGCACAATAAAATGATAGATTACATAATAATGATTATAAAATTGATTTCTTAAAATTGATACATAATACAAGTTAAATAAAGAATTTTTTCTTACCGATGGGCTCTTTGGAAGCCCAACTCGTTGTCCACAAGTTGTGAGGAGATTCACCAAGCATTCTCTCACACGACCCTGAAAGACAACATGACAATTTAGATTTTCTTCTCAAACCAAAAAATAAAAAAGCAGCTTCGAAAAAGATTTACTTGGGACATCCACGGCCTCTTCCAGCCAGCAATGTTTGTGCTATCTGCAGGAGACAAGGATACAGAACGCCTTGGTGAGAGAGCTGAGGTGCCCGGTGCTGTACCGCTCATATGAGACGGTCCTGGTAAGGCACTGAGAGCAGCAGCTGTGCTAGTGGTGCTACCAGTGCCTCCAGTGCTTGGTACAGTCCCAGTGATGTTTGAAGAAGTTGTTGAAGTAGTTGAAGATAAAGATGAATTAGGGGCAGGAACATCTTTCTCATCCACTTTACTCACTTGACGCCGACCAATCAGTGGAGTTTGGGACAGATCAAATGTAAACTCCATTGTACGTCCTACAAAATCACAAATTGATAAAGAGAACACTCTAGAATTAAAATAACTATAGATTGGTGACAAGGTGTAGAAAACCTTGAGAACAAACCTGGTAATTCTTTTTTGGTAAACAGCTCATTATCAGTGAAAGATGGATGAGGTGAAGACATGCTGGATTCCCAATGAGAGGAATGTGTTGCTGTAGGTGGAGCCACTAAAGTAGATGATCTTGTCACAACCAACTTAAGAATCTTCAGAGCTTCTCGCCAATGTGGACCCTGAGATAAAAATAAAAGTTTTAAAGTTGAGGTCAGCAAAGTGTTACAAACAGCCTGAAGTATCCTTTGTTGGAATTGTACCTCAATGTATTTGTGAATCACTCTCAGCAAGTCACCATTGATGGGCTGTGCTGCTGCAGCAGCCAAGTCAACATAATGAAGCATGCAATGGATGATGCTCAAAACAGAAAGTTGAACAGAGGAGGGGCCTTTCTCCAACACCTTAAGAGAACAAGTGAGTAAATAGATTATTTAGTAGTCATACAACATGTAACATTCACTGCCCTTGCAACTGTAATTACCTCAACTAAAAATGCAAGCATATTTAGTCCTAAATGAGCATAGGTATCATAGAGATACTTGACTACACACTTGGTCCACTGAAAACTTTCCTTGCTGAAGGTACGGCGACTATATAATGTCATGACAGTGGCAAGATTTTCTAGTTTCTTACTTTTGTCTGTGGACGCCTGATAGGAGGAAATAATTAAAAACAAAAATAGTAAACAAACAAATTTAAAAGTAATTTAATACCTGAGCTATATTTTCTGCGCTCATTATACAAAGCTCATTTGCATCTTCATAGTGCAGTAACAGATATGGTAACATAGCTATGACATTCATTGGGAATGCTAGACTCTGTGTAGGGTCAACTACAGGTAAATCCAACAATAGGGTGAATTGAGGCAGAAGGCTCATAACTGAGTCATATGTGTTGGGATTTGTAGACCCCTAAAAAGGAAAACAAAGCAAAATATTTACTTCAACCAACAAATTAAATAAAACAAAAACTAGCTAACTTATAAAAATGATGTGATAATGAGATGAAGTGGACGAAAAATAATATATGTATCTTTGTTTGAACAAACCTTGAGTAGAAGAGCATGTACACCTGGGAAATTATTCCACCTGAGCTGTGCCTGTAATTTTTCAACCTTGTCCCTGGCATCAGGACGATCAAGTGGTAAGCGATGCAATACTCGACTGAGTAGTCTCAGAGCCAAAAGGAATTCATGCTCAAAGTCTGATTCTAAGAGTGATACTGCTAACCAGAAGAGTTGGGCTAAAATTGTCATCTTATCATCCTGGAATAAGCAATAATTAGCCAATAAAAACCAGCGATTTTGGAAGGCAACTCCTTTGCCTAAAAAGGTTATATATGTTACAGTTAAAACATGGTGCTTGGTCTTGACAGGTACTGACCGGTCAGAACGCGAATCGACTGGCTGAGCCAGTCAAAACTAGCATGATTTTTAAAGATTTTTAGGATGATTTCAGGAGTTTTCAGAATTATTTTTCGGATTTTGACGGAGCAGTGCTGCATGGGGCTGGGCAGTACTATTCAGATCAGGGTGCCAATGTTGCAGGGGATAGTCTCATTTAGGGTAACAGGGGTAACAGCAGGTGGCTCCAACTTTTGGCAAGAGCAAAATTCCAACTCAAATATATCAAGGCTACTAAAATTAATGAGGCAATAGAAATCCTGAAAAACTCAAAAGCAGCTAATTCTTAATTCATCGGTGCTAAAAAGTAACACTCATTGAAGAAGTTAAGGCGGCAAAATCAGAGAAAAGCAAGAAAATTTCAAAGGACGACCGCCGACTGAGAAAGTATGCAGCGTTCTACCCAATAAAAGTCTGCTTTACCCACACAATAGCCAAAAATGTATCCTAATATTAGAACTATTAATCCCAATACTAGTTTTGACCGCCCCGGCTAGTCAATTCGCGTTCTGACCAGTCAATACCCGTTTTGACCGAGCACCACGTTTTGACTGTGACATATACATAAAGAAATAGATAAGAACCAAATGCTATACCTGCGAGGCACTGTCTCCAAGGAGCTTAAGAGACTGAGCAGATCGAGAACGGCAAAGATTCGTGGAATGGTATTTGCTTCCTAGTCCAGCACAGACAGCTGATCTAGATTCAAGCTCAGACATGACCCTTCCCCGCATTTCTGTTAAAATATGAGAATGGTTAGTTTATTTGTATGATGAGACCCACACACAGAACAAAATGTTCAAAAGCTTTCAAACCTTTGTTGTCATTGGCAGGGGACTGCATTGATTTACGCATATTGTAAGATACAGAATAACTTGTGCTTCTTGTATGACCACTGGTTCCCATACTACAAGTAAGAGGATTGTTCCCATTACCAAACAGACCAGTTACGCCTCCTCCCGGACTGCGTTTGCCTCCAGCTGTGACAACCGAGGTTTCCTTGTTGTTCAAATTAGGAGTGGATTTAAAAATCTCTTTCATAAAATCAAGAGGACGGAAATCAGATTCAAGAGAATCTACGGCAGATTCTAAGGTCAACAGTAGCTCAGTGACATAGCCCTAAAACAATGTGAACACAAATTGTAAATGGTAAGTATACTTACAAAAGCTATTTACCTATACCTCTGATTTAATATAACTTACTTGCATATCTTCTCCCTGCTCAGCAACTGTTTCTACAAGGCGAGACAGAATATCTGAGAGCATTCTTGAATTAATGGGAACTCTCAGAGCTCTGAACAACTGTAAAGGAAAATATGTCTCAATGCTGTTAATGTATTACCTCATATTTTTAAAATTAGAATATGCATGAATATTCAGGACTATTATTAATACAAAATAAATTAAACTGACTTGAAGCGATCGGCCAGCATAGTGACGAGAGGAGCATGATAATCCTAACTGCAATGCCGTTTGTGCCCATCGCTCACTTATGAGAGCTTGAGGTAAGGAATCTCTGAAGATCCTCAAGACATGTTGGAGAAAAATATCAAGTTGTTCCACAGAATGAACTGACCAAACTTTTGCAGTGATGTCCTCATAGTTCCACAAAGGTTGATTTTGCCTGAAAGATCAAGTAATTACAATTAATTAATATATGTATACTGTCCCATAATGGAGCTCTGCTCTTGGGGTGTTCCAGTTCAAAATAAAAAATAAAAAAATTGCGATTTAAGAAAAAAAAATCCCCTAACTACTTGCACAGAGAAAGAGAACACAATATTGACCTACCTTGAGGCTAGAAAATCTACAAGCGACTTTATAACATCCTGTATGGTCATATTTGGACCTGGGAGAGGTTTGGGGCTGGTCCACGCAGAGCTGTCCTCTGCAATCACAATGACTGGGCCAACAGAGCTCACAGGAACGACGGTGTTCACCGCCCCTACCGACATGATGGGCCCCACAATAGAGACTGTTTTTGTAGTGTCTGTGAGAGAAAAGAGGCTTTCACTTCAGTTATAAAAAACATTTTTGCCTCAGCTACAAATTAGTCTACTGCAATGACCTGTGCCACTGGTTGTTGTAGTGGTTGCACTGGTGCCATTCCCCGTTGCGTTGCCGCTCCCGGCAGTGGTCGCCACCACCGAGGGGCCCTGCATGTAGCTGTCAAACTCGGCGTCAGGCTCTGTGGCAGATAGTCAAGCGCGTCAATATACTGTCCTATACGAGATGAGTGCGCAGACTGAATTCTTGAAGACATTCTTATTCATAACTCAAGAAAAAATGGTTCGTGATTGTGAAAACATTGTTTGAACATGCGTTGAAAAAATAAATAATCAAAGCAGTGACAAAATGTGAAATACGAAAAAAATTGTCAATGAGATTTTAGAGAGCACAACACCACTGTATCTTTGATTTTTCGTCTTCTTTTCACGATTTTGAGAACAATAACCCCCCAACGTCGACACTCAAGTACACCAGCTCTGCAAAGTTAACGAGTTTGCCGCCATATGACCAAAATGTTGTCGGAGTTCCAGAGCAGCGTGTAAAACGAGTCGCTCGGCTCACCCGTAAAGTTGTGCTGGTGGATGGGGAGCTGCGGCTTGGGGACGCCCAGGGCGAGCTGCTGCGTCCTGGCTGCGAGCAGGACCCTGGCCACCGTCAGGTGGTCGCAGTGCTCGGCCAGCACGACGAGCAGGTTGAGCAGCAGCTGCTTGCAATGCTCGTGCACGAGCGCGCGCGAGTGGTCCAGGCCCAGGAACAGCATGTGCAGCATGAGCGGCACGTGCACGGACCAGTCCACCTCCACGCCGTCCACCACGATGTCCGTGAGCAGCATCACCGCCAGGTTGCACCTGATCACACGGGGACGTCGGGAACATGAGGAGGGAGCACAGTCGTAGTGAATTACAGTCCCTGCCATGATCCTATGGCCGTTCCTGTGCTGACCGTATCCTGGATGCGAGCCGCGTACCTGTGGAAGCCGCTGCTGGGCTGGGTGCAGTCCGGCAGGAACTCGGTGAGCGGCGCGAAGTAGCCGCCGTACTCAGGCATGGGCAGCGGGTGCGGCTGGGGGATGTCGAACTTGTTCACGTTCCTCGACAGCGTGTACGTGTCCTCGGCCTGCGCGCCCTGGAAGCAGAACGCGAGAGCAGTGAGCAAGCGGATTTTCTCCTCACCCAGTAACCCCCCACACGCTGCTCTGAGGAGACTCGCCTCCGGCTGCTCCACGGTCGTCGAGGGAACTCCTTCGTCGGGCAGGGTCGCCGGCCCGGAGGCCGTCCGGCCCTTCTCGGGCCTCGGCCGGAGCGCGGAATCTGACTTGGTGGTCCTAAAGGAGAAGACAAAAAAGACGTTACACAGGGCCTTTACGACCGTCTTGTCCATGAGAAAAACAACTCTGAATTTTATGAATTTTTCAAAGTTTTGCTTAAATTTCCCCAATATTTTTGAGATTTTTTTAAATTTTCCTAAATTATTCTGAATTTATCTGAGTCTATCTGTTTTTTTTCCCTGTGAATTTTTCCGAATTTTCCTGAATTACGAGGTGTGCAAAAATGTCAGAGATGTCTCCCCCTCGGTCTTGTCGCTCGCCGTGCGCCAGGTCCGGCCAGGTCCGGCCGGCCGGCACCGGCGCGGGCACGTACCCGGTGCAGCAGGCCTTGGCGGGGTCCTCGCCGCTGTGCCGCTTGGTGTGGATGGTGCCCTTCTCGTGCGCGGGCGGCGCCTCGGCGGGCTGCTCGGCCGAGTGCGAGGACGCCTTGCGCACCGAGGTGAGGCGGAAGAAGGGCGGCGTCTCGGTGCGCTCGATCAGCCAGGACAGCGTCTCGACCGTCTGCAGCTCGGTGGTCATCTCGTCCATGAGGCGGTCGGGGCGCGCGCGCGCCAGGTGCAGCGCCACGCGCTTGGCCTGCAGCAAACACCAAGAGCGTAACGATGCCGCGCGAGGGCAGGGCGGGGCGGGCGGGGCGGGGCGGGGCGGGCTAAAGCCCCAGGGCTCAGCGCGCGCGCCGGTAATCACGGCGGATTACCATCACATGGCGCTGGGGGTGCGGTGCGGCGCGGTGCCATCCCTTCTCCGAACCAATTACCCGCGCTGTACGCGCGACGTGTGTCCCCGTCTAGCAACGGCCGCCACAGAAAAGCGGCGGAGTGAGGCACAAAAATCACATCATCAGATCGCGGGGGCTGGGGTATATGAGATTGAGTACTGGCTGTTTCGCACAAAGTCGGCAGAATCGATATCGCCCCCCAACTCCTGTACTCGTCGTCTCCTTTAACCCGGTTCTTCCACTCCCCCCCCCCTCGGGTCCCCGCGCTTTTTCTTTGGGCACCACTACGCATTACAAAAGGCCGCCATTTCCCGAGCCTCGCATGCGTGAAGTTACACGGCGCGGCGCGCGGCGCGCGGGGACAGTGACGGACTGCTCCTGCTCCCAGGTGATCTGTGGCAAGACCCGCGCAATGCCTGCGAGGCCCGCCCCGCCGCGCCGCCGCCATCCGGCCCCGGCCCGGCCCGGCCCGCCCGCGCCTGTCTGAGCTCCGCTGTCCTCCGCCGCCCCCGGCCCCCGGCCCCCGGCCCCCGGCCCCCGGCCCCCGACCCACGGCATTGCATGCCCCAAAGCGAAACATTATTGTGCTCCATAAAATTCGAAATAAAAGCGTTTCGTCTGGAGCGGCCCGCGCCGCGGCACTCCCGTTTCCCACTATCCCGCGAGCATCGCGTCGCGCGGCCTCAGTAACTCCCTGGTGAAGTGCACCGGATTTGTCCCCGACGCCACGCCAGACACGCCCGGGTCCGGCTCTCTGACATGTGGGCTTGGTCTGACACGATGACTACAGTCTCGCTCCCGCCAGCCTCACCGTCTGCGAGCCACAAGCGCAAAAGCGGCCATTGCATATTCCATGCATTGCTTACCCCGCCCAGCACCGCCCAGCCAGCCCTCTTCGGGATGGAGTCGCTCCGTGTACGCTACGCACCCGGGGCGGGGCGGGGCGGGGCCCCGCGAGGGAGGGCGAAGTGGGTACCAGGAGGGGGCTCATTGTGAACGTGAGCAGGGTGGCGTTAGCCTAGCGGCCGTGCCGGTGCCCGGCCCCGCCTTGCCACTTACGATAGCTTCCCTTTCCCTCGTATCATCTCGCCCCTTCTCCCTGTATCTCTCTCTCTCCCACGGGCGCGCCGCGCCGCGCAGAGAGCGGCTACTGGGTGGTGGGCGGCCGTTACGAGCACAATGCACTGCGAGTTTAAGACTTCGCCTCCACCCTCCAGACAGTTTTGCTGCTTCCTGGGTCGCGCTGGGCCGGGCCGGGCCGGGCCGGGCTGAGCCCTCCACACAGCAGCAGCGCGACGGGGCGTGGAGTGGCCGGGCGTGGCGCTAATCTCCAGCCCAAACAGCCCCAAACACCACTGGTACAAAGCCGGGAGGTGCCGCGCCCAGCGCCGCGCCCCGCCCCCGCCCCGCCGCTCCCTACGGAGTCGTCACGCCCCGCGCCCCGCCCTTACAGCGCCTCTCTCTTTTGGGCTCGGTGCGCGGCTCCAGAACAGTCCTTGTCCTATCCGCCCCCCTCCCCCCGGCCCCACCAACGCCCGCCACGCCTCGCCCTTTCTCGCCACGCCCAGACAAAAAAAGATTGAAGTAAAAGGCATTACTTGCAAATCCATCCGGACGAAACCACAAAGTATTGGATTCCACCATCCCGCGTCCCGTCCCATTCCCGCACCCTCGCCACCCGGCTCGCGGAAGAGGGGAGGAGGAGAAGAAGATACAAATTTAGGGCTCCGAGCGGCTCGAGGCACGGCCAGGCAGCACCGGCGACGTGGTCGCGCGGTTCTCCGATACGGAGAGCAGCTTCCCCCCTCCCCCACCTCCTAAAGACACGGCAGCTTTTTCTGCAGACCAGGCCAGGGTGGCTCACCAGCTCCGTTTCTTATTCCCTTTTCTCCGCCTCCTACGTGTAGAGAGAACGACATGCCTATGCCTTGCCATTCCTTGTGTGCGCCTCAAAGACTTTAAAAATTGGAAACTTGTTTTCTTTAAAAATGTGTTTGTTTTCTGCGCACTTTGCCAAAAAAAAAAAAAACAAAAAAAAACGCAGGAAACTTTAAATTTGAAGAAAAAAAAACTACTACTACTACTACTACTAAAGAAACAACTATATTTTATTGAGTACTTACGAAAGGCAACAGCTCGTTGGGTGCCATGCCCGACACGATGAGCAGGTAGCGGATGATGACCTTGAGGTTGTTGGGCCAGCAAGAGCAGAGTGTGGACCACACTTCCTCCATCTCTTTAGGGTGCGAGTCGGAGAACTGCGCAAACAAAAAAAACGGGAAAAATTGAGAGAAAGAAAATAGCAGAATGATGAGAGACAAAAAGAGAGAAAAAAATTATCCGAGTGGAGGGGTCGGCCGCACTCTCACGGCAGTACCACCACGCGCCCGCATCAACCCCCCGTTAAGTTTACACAGAGAGAGAGAGAGAGAGAGGGAAAAATAGAAAAGCTGTGATAGCGAATGTATTACTCTGCAAGCTCTCTGAGCTGGAATCTGGCGTCGCGTGATACACTCCCACAAGATAACTTCAGCAAACACCCACTGATTAAGTTTAAAAAAAAAAATGGGCGTTGGCGCGAATATAAAAATCGGACGACTGCTGGTTGGTCTCGCGGCCGTGTCGTGCAACGTTTGCTAAATCCCCCCTGGAGCCCCATTAATTCTTTGTCGGCGAACCAAGAGGGCTTCCTGGGATGCGTCCCCTCCCCTGTAACAGTAACGCTCTCTGGCTCGGCGGGCTAGACACGGCAGGGCGGGCTGGCGGAGGGCAGGGGAGGGGGGGGGGAGAGGTGGAATTCCAAAAAACATATGAGAGCTATGTAATACGGCTTGTGTGGGAATCAATTGATGTTCTATAATTCCGACCCCGGCTCTGGCCTCGCCTCGCCCGTGCAGGCCCGCGCCGCGCCGGCTAAGTCCCGGCCGGAACGACCTGCCCTGCCGCTCCCGCCAGGCCGCCCGCCCCGCCCGCCCCGCCCGCCCCGCCCGCCCCGTCCGCCTCGCCCGCCGCGGCTAGACCTCCACTGACAGAGTGAAAAACGACGGACGCGCCGATCTGCCCCCACCGCCCGCGCCCCGCGCCCCGTCCGTCAGCACCTCTCCTCTCGCGCCCAGCTTGTGCGTAGGGTAATTCTTATTACGTTATAAACTGTGCGGACGGCTTCATTTAGCCGTGCCTTGGGACCCCTTCTGCCCCCCTGCTGGCCCCCTGAAAATCCCCTGCTTGCCCCCTGCTGGCCCCCTGCTGCCTGCTGGCCACCTGCTGGCCCCCTACTGCCTGCTGGCCACCTGCTGGCCCCCTACTGCCTGCTGGCCCCCTGCTGGCCCCCTGCTGGCCCCCTGCTGGCCCCCTGCTGCCTGCTGGCCACCTGCTGGCCCCCTACTGCCTGCTGGCCACCTGCTGGCCCCCTACTGCCTGCTGGCCCCCTGCTGGCCCCCTGCTGGCCCCCTGCTGGCCCCCTGCTGGCCCCCTGCTGGCCTCTGCTGGCCCCCTTCTGGCCCCCTAAATGGCCCCCTGCTGGCTTCTGCCAGCAGCTACCCCAACTACAGACCAGAGGCACCGTGCCCCGCCGTGTCCATCCATCAATCTCACACGCGGTGCGGCAGGGCAGGGCAGGGCAGGAAGGGCAGCGGGCCTCGGCCAGGACCTTGGCCGCGACCAACCGCACTGATGAGATGCTATTTTTTTCTCTACTTAAACATCGCGTCCGCGTCAAAGCGAATTCTCTCCTTTTTTTTTTTCCTTTTTCGTAATTGGAACTTACGAACGGCTCCGCGGCGGAAAAGGTCGACAGCGGTGCACAGTCTTTCGACTCGGTTGCCGGGTAAGCGAGGCCACGGTAAACTGTCATGCTCACCCACCAATCCTTTTCGAGTAAAAAAAATATTCCTTCGTTTTGTTTTATTCTACTGAGTGAGGCATTTTGCCGTCCGAGCGCCTGGCGGGTAGGCAATGCAGCGTCCACGCGCGCACACCCGCGCGGCGGGCTTGCCTATCCACGCGCGTGGCAGGCGGCCGCCAGCCCTCAGGCTCGGGCCGCCGCCGCGCCGCGCTGCTGCCTCGCGTGTATTTTTATCACCTAGGAGAAGCGGAGAGCACAGCAGGACTCACGGACAGGGTAAACAATTCACGAAATAACACGATTCGCTCTCGCGCACGGCACGGCCACGGCCACGGCCTGCCCCGGCGATCTCTGCTTCTATCGCGCCATTTTCTCGCGCGACTTGGATTGGGAGTATGAGAGGCTGGTAAGGCACGGGGCGGGTCGGGGCGGGACGTGGCGGGCGCGTCTCGAGGCGCTGCTCTAAGTCCCGGGTATAGGGGAGCAGAGGAAAGGGGTGCGGACCGACCCATCGTCCCATTTACGGCAGGGCAGAGGAGCCGCTGAAATATTGAACACCTCTCTATAGCCCAGCCCGGCCCAGCCCAGCCCCGCGGCCTGTGCACGGCCAGGTCCGAGCCGAGCGGCTGGAGGTGGATCGGCCGGGATCACCCTCCCGCCCGCCCGGCCCGGCCCAGCACTACCTCGCTAGGGGCAGCAGGGAAAGAGGTGTTGTGATTTACTGATATAGGTTCCCTTGGGGCGGGGCGGGGCGGGAGGGCCCAAGGAGGGTTCCCTTATTCCCCTGAAGGGCGGGGCGGCAGCAGAGAGCGCCCTGCCCTACCCCGCCCTGCTCCCGCCCTGCTCCCGCCCTGCTCCCGCCCTGCTCCCGACCTCGCCCACAGGCCAGGCCTGCTGCCTGCTCCCCTCTCACCGGTGCGAGGCGTGGCGTGGCGTGGCGTGGCGGGCCGGTAGTGGCCGCTCCTTCCGGCCTGCGTCAATATAGGTATGCAAAGAGGGAGGGGACGGTGCGGAACTCTCTCCCGCGCACCCTGGCTAGCAAACTCCCTTTACGGGGTCTCGCGTGGCGGGGAAGGTTGGGGGATGGGGAGGGGGGGGGGGGGGTCCCTCAGGGGGAGACTCCCGAAGGCTTTCTGAGGGCCGCGGCAGGGCGGAGCGAGGCGGGGCCTGGCCGGGGCGGAGCGGGGTAGGACAGGGTGCGGCTCTTCGACCCGCCACCTGCCAGACATTAATCATCCCCACGAGATTGGCACACCTGAGTCCCGGGCCCGGCCTAGTCCCGTCTGACGCGCCGTGCCGTGCCGTGCCGTGCCGGGCTGTGCTCGGCCGTGCTATGCCAGGCCGTGCCGGGCCGGGCCGCGCCGGGCCGCCCCCGCACAACAGAGCGCCGTATGTTGTCAGCTGCCGGAAATTTACTCATGGGCCGGAATGCAATATGGTGGCAGCAGCAGCAGCGGGAGTAGAAGCAGCAGAGGCAGCAGAGGAGAGGCAATAGAGCAGCAGCAGCTGGGGAAGGAGATCGGGCACCAGTGGTCAGGTCGCGCGAGGTATCTCTAGAGGGACCTGTGTCAATGTGTATACACGTGTGCAACGCGGAAAAGCAGCGCAGCGCGCTCGCTCGCTCATGCGTTTATACTTCTGTGACGCCCCCCCCCCACCCCCACCGGGTGGGTCGGGACGAACGGGGCTGGACGACACACACCCAATCAACGGCCTCCCCTCCACCTCGCCTCAGCCCGCCCCTCCCCGCCGCGCCCCGCCCCGCGCCCCTCCGTCAAGGCCGTGGGCGCTAACAGAGAGACGCGTGCGCCGCCTGCAGAGCGCGCAGAGCGGGCGGACGAGGCCCGGCCCGGGCCCGCCTCTAGTTGTATCCGTGAAAGACACTCGCCCGTTTCCGGTTCCGCTCGACACCCCCCACCCCCACCCCCACCCCTCCCGCGCCGACTGGTCAGATCAGTATCACACGCAGTGGGCACGCCTCGCCCCTTACCCCTCTTCCTTTCCACAAACCCGCTGTGCCAGTAGCCTCTCTCCCTGCGGGCGTGCGGCCAGGCAGGCCAGCCTCCGGTTTATTACAGGATCAGCGCCCTCCGCTTGCTCAGCGCCGCTGACCTCGCCGGGCTGGGCCCGGGTCGGGTCGGACAGCGGCTCAGCCGGCCGGGGGCGGGGCGGACTCTGCCAGCCCGCAGAGGCTCAGCCCGGAGGACAAGGACATCACTGAGGACAAGGACGGCAGCGCTAATCCCGAGTGAGGAGCCCTTCCCCCGCCGGACTTGGGGGTGGGTGGAGACGGGCCTAAATAACATAAGGCGACAACAGCATGCGTGAGACGAGACGAGAACCCTCCCTCCCCCTCCCTTGGGGATTTTATTATTCCAGTAGTGGCGCCCTCATGGCAGGGTCCCCCAGGCACAAGCTCGGCCCGGCCGGGTCCAGCTGCGTCCTCAGCCCTCAGCCGTTCTCCTCCCTCGTGTGACCCGCACACACATTCCAGCCGCCCCGGCCCGGCCCGGCCCGCCCGGCAGATCGTCTGCTCCCTGCCCTGCCCGCGGGCGGGGCGGGACTGGATCCCTCTCTCCTGCGGGCGGGGCGGGGAGGGGCGGGGCGGGGCGGGCTGACGACATTCGTACGTCAACGCTCACACGCACGGCGCGGGGCGGGGCGCGGGGCGCAGAGGGACCGACCGGAAGGGGTGGGGCTCTTCCCTGGGGACCCTGTAAGCCAGGCCCACACCGCCGCGACGCCACCCCCTCCCACCCATCCGCCCGCACATCACGACTGTGTGTGGCCTCTACTAAAACGGAAAGGTATTCCACATATGTAACAAGCATATAAAATCAAAAGCCTGCTTGATAAAACGAGCTGTGGAATTCTGTGGGGGCATCACTTCCGAATGGGGGATGAATCACTCCAGTGCTTTTGTGTACACAACGACTATTTCCTGACAAACTTTCGAGATTGTAACCATATTTGTTTAAAGTTTTGTTCGAAAATGTAGTTTACTCAATGTTTGGATCTATGCTGAGCAAAAATATCAAGTCTATAGACTAGGGCGGACTAGGGGCTATAGCCCTTGACATCTCGAATGAACTCACGTACTCCCGTACTAATGTATACCCTCCAGCCGTAAGTGGTTTACCCCTCGATTACGAGACTTGGTTTGGCGCGACGCCGCGCGTTCCCACAAGGACGGTTGGTTATAGCGTTTGCCGAAAATGGGATATGTATTTTGGCAGCGCGGTGAGCCCCGAAAACTTTGGTAAATGCTGGCGGCAGGGGGGCGGCAGGGCGGGGCGGGGCGGGGCGAGGCGCTGGCGGCGCCTTTGGCACATCCGCAGAGGCGCAGAGAGAGAGAGAGAAGGGGGGGGGGGAGTGCGGAGCGGGGTGGTGTCCCGCACCGGTGGAAGAGAGCACGGACTAGTGTATAAGCGAGACCGCGGAAAGTGAATGGGGAAGGCCTGGCCTGGCCCGGCCGGGATAGGCCACGAGTTTACGCACAGAACTTGCTCCACCGTCCCGCCCCGCCCGGCCTCGCCACGTTACACCCTGGGGGGCTTCTTCCAGGAGGGATATCGCACTGCCTGCACATCGGCACCCGATTCGTGGCACTACGAAGCATAGCATCGCTCCATCTTGTGAACTGCATACTCGCGGGCAGGTGATAAATATGGGTGCGCCAGTCCCAGACGTGAGGAGGCATAGATCGTCACCCACTCCTACAAGCAGACATCATATCCTCTTCGTGGATCACGAGCTGACTCCGCAGCTGCACACTAATAAGAAGTATCTGCATCCAAATTTACCAAATTTTTCGCAAATTAGGATTCACAAATAAAATTTACGATCAAAATCGTTAATTTACGAATAGTCAGTCTGTGTTCGTTTAGCGGGTGAACGGTGTGCAGCTTCAGAAGGTCACGGTAAAAACAATGTCTGATTTTTTGAGGAAAAGGAAATTTTTGAGGGACCCCTCACTTTGAGGAGAAACTCCTCAGATTTTTGAAGAGGTCCCCTGAGGCGATTCGCCTTATATTTCGAGGAGACTTCCTCAAAATCTGAGGAGTTCTAAGGGACTTCCTCAAAACTTTCCCTTTTTCCTCAAAAAATCAGACATTGCTTTTACCGTGGAGCGGTACGGGCTGTCTGCATTCCTTCAAAAGTGACCAGCGGGTTCCCGCGGACACCTGCCACGTGGCCTCCGCCTGCGACGTTCCATTGCGCAACTGTTCGCCTATGGCGTCAGGCAAACGAACGCGTAGTAGAGCGCTTCGAAATATCCGCCGCCTTGGGGCGTGCAGACCGAGTTTTACGCTCAACGACTCGGCACTCGGCAAGGGTGATCGAGCCGCGGCTGCTGTTAAGTAGTTGGGGTTTGTTTGCGGCCAGACCCGACGCGGCAAGGTGTACGTTGCTCAGCACGGGGTGGGGTGGGGTGGGGTGAGGCGGGGCGGGGCGGGGCGGGGCGGCGCGGGGCGGCGCGGGGCGGGACGGCGGGCCAAGTCGAGCGCGCTGCGAGTACCGCCTCGCCTCACCCCGCCCTACAGCCGTCATCAACTTTTGATTGATCCCGCTGGCGCTGACTGCAACGCCAAGCAGTTTGCTTTGTTTTCCAACTTTCCTCACCGACTCATTAAACGTCTGCGGCACGAGGGCCTCTCGATACATCATCGCCGCGGCGGCAAAACTGCAAACGATACGCCGGCCGGACCACCGGCAAACGCGCAATAAAGAGGACTGGGAGTGAATGATTGCGTAGAATAAGTGAGAGAGTGGATTGAGGGAAAGGGGCGGGGGAAATCACTCATAAAAATTGTGTACGATGATTTCTTTTTTTAGGCAACGAAGTTGCCTTTTAAAATCAGTCGAAACGTTAGTCAGTTGTTTTACATTACCCCTATGGGACAAAAAAATGTGGCCCAAGGGATTTTGATAAAATTTACAGCAGTTATAGAATTGTATATTCTAAATGCAATTTCGAAGTTTTATCAAAATCGCTCTTACAGAAATTTTGGAAATTTGATTTTTTACTTTTAATTTTTCTTTAAATATTTTTGATTTATCTTTTGATTTTTCAAGGAAAATTTCTGTTACTTTCTGATGGGTTAAATCCGCGTGGCGTGGCGTGTTTAGTGGGTGCGGGCGGGTGAATGAAGTGGGCAATCAAGGTAAAGAAAACGTGAAGTTTTACGTGGGAGTCACGGTCGCTGCAGGGCGGGGCAGGGCTGGGCGGCGACACACTCCCCACGCAAGGCTCAAGGCTTCGCGTCACGAGTGTGGCACCGGGCGGGCGGGAAGGGGAGCGGCGGATGAGTAGGATCACGCTGATGCCGATTGTCGTCCAGCATCACAACCTCCAGCAGCACCAGCCGCCCCGCCGCCGTAACAACGTGCCCACGTAGACAACGTGCCCAGCGCAGTCTACTAGTGACTCAGAGCGGGGGTGGGGTGGGGCGGGGGCGGGGTACATGGGCAAGACGAGGTTCGCGCTCCATTTGCCGCGCGCGCTTCTGTCCACACAGTTTCGCGGTGAAGACGGCCGCGACAACGACAACGGACGAGGGTTCTAGCGGGCTGTCCCGCCTCCTGGGCGCGCTGCAGCAGCATGGTGGCAGCGGGTGGCCCGGCCGGCCCGGCCCCCCGCCCCGTCCCACCCCACCCCGCCCTGCGATGCTCATCGACATTCCGCGCGGCACGCCACTGTGTTCCTTCGAGAGACATGTGATGCCTGCCCTGCCCCACGCCACCCCTCCCTGCCCCACGCGCTGCTGGGCGGGTGCTGCAGGGTACAGGGTGCGGGGCGGGGCGGGAACTGGCACAGAACGCCGAGAGGGAAACAACTCTGAACTTCGGTGTACAGATTTTGCGAATTTTTCTGTATTTTTAAAAATCTTTTGCAATTTTTTCAAATTAATTCCGAAATTTTGGTAATTTTTTTTGTTAAAATTTTGTGAATTTTCCCCATTTTTTTGAGATTTTTCAGAACATTTGAGAATTCTTACATTTTTTCTGAATTACGAGGAGAAAATACTTTTTAGAATTGCTTCTCCCTCGGCACACCCATGAGGTACATCAGAGCGCAGTGCGCCATCCTGCTGCTACTCGCGTGCTGCAAACGGGCGCACAAAACCTCGCCACACAAACCTGGCAGCTCGGACAAGTTGATTTTTTTAAAAAAAAAAATCACATTCAGAGGTTTTAGAGGCCCTTACCTTGGCCGTGATGTAGAACAGGTTGTTGAGCACCATCTCCGTGGCCTCAGCCGAGCCCCAGCCCTCGCGGCGGCCGCCGGCGCGGGTCAGCTCCGAGGCGTAGTACTGCAACAGACAAGAGGAACACGGGGACCATGAGACCATGAGCTGACAGCGACCATGAGGGACAGCACCACAGCAGGCTGATTCCGAAGATCGCTCTCGTCCCTTCGTCCTTGTCGCACCTTTGACCGTACCTTGTGTTGAGGGTGGCAGGGTCTCATAAGTGCGACCCCGGGTGGAAGGATCTCCACTTTGAAATGTAAAAGCTAACAATAAACCGACTGAAATTCTTGTTGCAGTTCGACCTTAATTTACATTTACTGCAGTTACAGATAATACTTACTCATAGATGCACTTAAATTTTACAAAGTAATGATAGTTAAACTATTAAATATCACGTGCGGTTGAAAAGTAGTTGAACTGCAGAAAAGTGTAAACTATTTGCAGATTTTTGAAGTTAAACTACAACTTGACTATAGTCAAAATGCAACAATTTCGGACCGTTTGCAGTTAAACTATAGTTTACATATGCAGTGTGTCTTTAGACTGAGTTTGTAGTTCGAACTTAGTTCAGTTGCACACTGTTTCTTTTTCGGACTATGCATAAGCCCCATTGTCATATGCTCATGAAGTACAGTTCAAATTTTTTAAAAAAGAAAATTTCTTCCTCTTCTTTTTCTTTCTTTCTTCTCAAGCGCCTTCCGCCTCAGTATTTTATTACACATTTTACTTCATTGTTGCATGTTTACTTACCTTTGGATGATGACGTTTGAGCGGCTGATGTCTGGAGTTGAACCCCGGACCTCGAAGCTGGTAGCCCGTCATGCTGACCACTCAGCCACTGGGACACCATAGCTTGGTGTCGCACTAACATGGTGTCATGCCAAGGGTCTCAGGCAGCTGGCCTACTGGTCTAACTACAGTTTAACTCCAGTTTGTTTGCCATGTAACTGTGGCTCCTGTTGGATTTCTTAGCTTTGTTTGTTTTCTGACTAAACATGTTCCTTTCTCGACCCCGCCTCCTTGTTCCATACCCCAAAAATCTAAAATTCGGTTGTTCGTGATTTCTTAACCGGGGATGTCGGTCAAGTACCTGGATAGTAGCCTGACTGCTGCAGGACCCCACCAAAGGACAGGGGTAGCCGGACCGGGGCAGCCCCAGTGACGTGGAAATATGGAAAAACCACCGGCTGTTTGGCAAGTTCGAGATGGGTAGAATCCCCGTACGTAGGGTGCCTACGGGGCGTGAAACCTCACAGATCAGGATCAGGTACAAAGTCATTGTAGTTGCAACTAAAGCTAGAAGGAAAGATTGGCCCACAAAAATAAACCCTACCGTTCCCACCCAATTTTCCTACTCCAGTTTTCCTTAGTCACATTTTCCAAAAACCGATTTTTCTAAAACATAAATTCCTAAAAACAACATTCCTAAATGTTCGTTTTTCCTCATCTTTTTGTAGAGGGTCTGGCCTACTGGTGGAGGGGAGGTAATCGTCCAGTCAAAGAATTTGTGGAGTAGTAATATCAACCACTTTAATCGTCCAAGTTCAATAATTGTAACTACTAGCACCAGTCCTCTGTGAGCATAGCTAGACCTGATACAATATTGTAACTAGTTAAACTCAATTTGACACTAGCTAGAAATGTGTTTAATTAGTTCAAACATTGCACCTGATCTAGTTATGCACAGAGAAGGCCGTTGCCAGTTACGATTGTTCCCGGACACTTAAAGTGCAGCAATTTTTTCGAAGGCTATCACATGTCAGTAGCCTGACTTGAATATTTAAGTGTTTTTTAAACTAACTTAACAATCCATATGCTTATTTGGATCCATAGGAAACTACGGGGCCGTTGGGAGATTTCAAAGAATCTTTGGCAACTTGTTTCCCGATAAGTGCTTCTTGAGCGGGGGGTCGTCAACTGCCTTTAGCCGTGTACGGAGGAATATTGGTATTATCATTAATATCAGAGTAATATTGGGGTAATATTGTAATATTGAGGTAATATTGTAGGTAATATGGGTAATATTGATGTAATATTGGCAAAAATATGGGTACTATAGATGTAATATGAGAGTAATATCGGTGATATTGAAGTAATATCAGGGAAATATCCGTTTCGTGTACGAAGGAATTTCAGAGTTGGCGACCCCTTGTTCTTGAGATACTTTTTCTATCACTCATGCAAGTTTTGCGGGTTAGGAAATAAATAGGAAACCGCACTTCTCTATGCTTAGGAAAATTGGTGTAGGAAAATTTGATAGCTGGAAGTGCAGAATTAGGACACCAGCAATTAGGAAAATTGGATTAGGAAAACTGTACGGGAATCAAACCCTACAGCATCGCCTCACCTTAAACAACAAGAATTCTACAGAACACACAACATGTGCGTTGTCACATGGAGTCGATTAATAAGTTAAGTGCAAACATATTCACACTCACTAACTGCAAAATAAATTACTATCTTCACTTTATAAATAACAAGAGTGCTTTTGCGATATAAGTGTAGAAGCAGCTGCTTATACGAGTTGAAGCCAAAAGTATACTCCAAAACGTAGTATTTTTTAACTTTTTAGTCGTGTTTATGCGTAGTTCAGGACTCTAGCTAGTATGATTTTCTAAACAGTAAAATATCCTTTCTACGATTGTACATGCAACTATAGTTCCAACTACTTTCACAAACTGCAGCCGACATTATAAATGTGAAACCAGTAAAATTGCCGTCATTGTATAGTTTCAACTACAGAAAAGGATATGAGTTAGTGTTTGCAGAAAAAAATTATTTAGTTCAGAGTTTTAGATAGCAGTTCACAGCTACAGTTTGGGCAGTGCAGTTTAAACTACAGTCTAAATCGAGATCCTTCCACCCGGGACAAGGACGGAGGCATGAGAGGGATCCTCTGAATCAGACGGCAGAGAGCAGCCTGCTGATCGACAGATCGAGCGGGAGGAGCGCCCCGCCGCGCCCCGGATCCCTGTTTCGGCAGTGTTTCGGGGTATGAGGAGGGGTAGTTCGGAGCGGGTGTGGCACGCAGCCGACGGGACGGGGGCGTGCATATGAGGAATGCGATGTCCTTCGACACAACCACCCCCTTTGGTGCCGTTCCCTGATATATGTCTGACAATGCGGGCCCCACCACTGTGACGGGCCGCGGCGGGGCGTGGCAAGGCGTGGCGGGGCGTGGCGGGGCGTGGCGGGGCGTGGCGGGGCGTGGCTGCGGTTTGCTCCCTGATTTGCATCCCCCCGCTTCGTCGGCGACCTTGGGGCGCACCGCCGGCCCACACCCGGCCGGGCCCGGCCAGGAACAGGCGGGACGCATGGCCACGTACACCGTGTAGCAGCACGGTGGGCGCTATCACTTGTAACAACCTCAAACTGCCCCGACCTCAGCCGTTCCTGGTTCTCAGCCGGAACCGTTCTGCGCAGCTGTCTCGCTGCCACCGCTGCAGTTCTCCCCGATAGACTCTCGTTCGAGAGTACTTTGACGGGCGGAGCGGGCGGTGGGTGCTTTCTAAAGTACCTCCTCGCTTCTCGGCCCGAAGTACCCATCGCCGCCTCACCCAGAGCAACCAACCAACGCCTTCCGGTCCATGTCCGGCTCTCTCTCTCTCTCTCTCTCTCTCTCTCTCTCTCTCTCTCTCTCTCTCTCTCTCTCTCTCTCTCCCGTTTCCTTCGCCTCGAGATGCGCCGCACGATCCTTCGACCTAAATCGGGCGAACGCAAAAGACAGAAGAAGGGAAAAGACCAGACAGACCTCGCCTCGACTCCTACAGGGGCTGGCGCGCCGCTGCTCCGAGGCCGCACCGCTAAGGGAGGGCTGCTCTTCGGATGTTATCGGGGACCGTCGGGGACAGGGAGAAAGTTTCTCCCACCCGCAGCCTCCTCAAAGAGCGAGAGAGAGGAAAAGAGGGAGGGATAGAGAGAGAGAATGAGAAAGAGGCTATCGTGTACCACCATCTCTCTTTCGGCTTCCCTCTCTGCCCCCTTCCACTTTTCCCTCCCCTCTGGCCCGTACTACGCCGCTGCGCGAACCGCTGATCTTCCGCATTCCAGGCAGCCTCTGCGGATTTTCTAAACACTTTTTATTTCGGATCTTGGACTTGCAAATGCGATTCCTGCTTCTGCTGCTGCTGCCACCGACGGGAGAACACGCTGGCGTGGCGCGCGTGGCGGGGGCGGGGGCGGGGAGGGGAGGGGTGAGATATTCTACTATCTTTCTCTCCAGCGATCCGCAAGGAGGCAGGTCTACGAGAGGCATCGTCGGTGCGGGGCGGGGTGGGGCAGGGGTGGGGCAGGGGTGGGCCGCATGATACGCTCACCTCATATGAATGGAGATCGCCCCTGAGGCGTGGCGGGGCGGGGCGGGGCGGGGTGGGCTCGACCCCGGGGGGCCTATACCAGCGCCTGACGACAATCGTGAGGGGGCCGGCGCGGCGGGGCGCGGCGGGGCGGGGCGAGGGCGCGTCACACCGTCACACCAGCCGGCAGCGCCGACGACACATTCCAATCTTTGCGATGGGGAGCCCGTGCCGAGACGGGGCTCGTCGGGTGCCGAGCCAGGGGGGAGGGGGGGCCTACAAAGTGGGAATTTATGTTCACAAGGCGGGAAAAATCACCTGCGGGAAATCGTGGTAATCTACACAGTACCAAGAAAATACGCGAAATGTTTGGAAATCTATTTGAAAGAAGCCTAATAACGCTTAACGGCCGAAACCCAATACCGAAATCATTCAAAATCCATCGAGATCATACAGATATATCGCAATCAATGGGAACAATGAAACGATTCGACGTTCGAAATCAATGGAATGAATCATGAATCAATCGGAAATAAGCGGAATTCGGTGGATATCGGTGAAATTCAATTGCAGTCAGAGGAATTCAAGCGAAATCAATTGAAACCTTACCGTAATAAACATAAATCATTTCATGGGAAGTCATCGTGAAATCATATGGGAAAATAATCGTAGGATCACGGGAAAATTTTCCACGATGTGACGTTGTAAACTCGCAATTACAAATCGTAAAATTACAAGCACCACCTATCGACCAGAAATTCAATAACGAGCAAGAATGGACTGACGTAAATTTACAATAACATTTTTCGCAAATCGTCATTTACAAAATGTATCGTAAATTTTCAAAGATAATTTTCACAGTGGGTCGTCATCCTCGAAATCAAACGAAATAAAATCCTGTTGCAACCCTCGAGATCGTTTCAAAGCTATACGTGAAATCTTCTCAATTATTCACATATATCAGGTGTACAGAATTCTTTTTAGAATTGTCGTGGGCTCCCCAGCGCGTGGAAGAGGAGAGGAGAGAAGACGCCCCGCCGCAGTCGACAAGTCGCCCTATTTACAGCGCCCCGCCGCGCCCTACCCACATGAGATGAGGTATAGAGCGTGTGCGGGCGGGGGCCTCGCTGCGACCCAAGCTGAGCGGGACGGGGCTGGGCGGCAGCACCGGCAACTGCTGCTGCTGCTGCCAGGGAAAGAGGAAAACCGGGTGGAAGCCGGCTCGGTGACACGCTACGCTCGTGCACAGAGCAGAAGGAGCAGCAGCAGAGCTTCTCTACCCAGGACTGCAATCTCCGGGCCGGGCCGGGCTGCGCCGGGCTCCCTTGGCTCCCTCTGCAATGGTGTGGATCGGCGTGGCGTGGTTGCCGGGGCCTGCGGCGTGGTGGAGCCCGTCCCTCTGCCAGTCACAGCGATACGGCAATACCGCGCAGAGCAGGGCAGGGCAGGGCCAGGCAGGGGCGATAGGGACAAACGAGAGGATCCACCCGGGCCGCGCGGTACAACGAGCGGGGATAGAGGCGGTGGTGTGCTCAATCTGTAGATGCAACGCGCGTTCCAAGGACGCGCGCGGCGGGGTTGGAGCGGTTGGAGCGAGTGGCATAGATGATACGGAATGTTGTCAATCCATCGGCGAGAGGAGGGTGCTTGAGGGAGGGAGAGAAACAAAAGAGAGCAAAAGAGAGAGAAAAAAACTTTTCTTTTCTCTTTGTGCAAGCACGAAAAAAAATGGAGGGTATGGTCAATCTGATAGCGGGACTGCTAATTTTTTTTTTCAGTGGTTATTATGAGACTGTAACAAACGATTACCGTGCGATTGCGTTGAAAACATGATATGTGGTACATCTGCTCTGCGGTTTACTTATCGAAGAACGAAGGAAAACGTGTGGTTTTCGTTCGAACCACGGAAAACCGCGCAGATGTTATCGTACTTTTTCCGCACAGAAGCACGGCTTATTTTTAAACAGTGAGGGAGATGAAAAAGAAAAGAGATGGATGCAGGCAGTAATAAATAGATAGGCACGGTGACAGCTAGAAAGGGTAGGTTGCGAACCGAAGTGATGGATGAAATGAGCTGTACGCCGGGGCGGGGCGAGGCGGGGCACCAGCACCAGCCACCAGCCGCCCTGCTGGGAGAGAAGTGGTAAAAGCAGGAAGGAGGATGAAGAGGACGGGGAGGAGGAAGAAGTGGATTTTGATTTCCCGAGCCCACATTTTGTTGCAGCGCGGACGGAGAGGCGTGCCGCTGCGTGGCGAGCCGATGGCGTAAAACGCCGTACTGCGTCGTCACGTCGTAAAATAAAAACCGCCGACGAAGGAGAGCGCGACGCTTTAGCATCGCAAAATTAACTCCCCGTTCTTCGCCGGCCTACTGCGCAGCGCACCCGAGGAGGTGAGTGACGGCGTGGCACGGCTCGGGTGGACTGGGTTCTGCTCCTTCGCTTGAGACCTCTTCTCTCCCAGCTCGGCTCAGCAGCTCCTGCAGAGCGCCTGCCCGGTAGGCAGACCCGCGGCGTACGCGTGCACCAAGATCACGAGTGTTGCCTATCTCCCGGGCGACCCCTTCGCCGCCGCATCCCGGGAATCTCCCCTCCCTCTGCCCCTCCCGAGGGCGCAATCACTCAGACAAAATGTGTACGATAATTTTTATGACTTTCGATTTTATTTTTAATTTTTAAATTTTTCTTTCGATTTTTCAAGGAAAATTTGTAACTTTTTGATAAATTTTGATCTTTCCCCTCTACTTCTCACTTTTAATTTTTTTTTCCAGCTTTTTGTTCATCAGTTCTAGATTTCTCGGATTAATCTGTATCTGTCTTCTAGATTATTTTTTTCTCTTTTCTTTTAAGTGAATTTTTGGGGGCGTACAATGATTTTTCGAAGTGACTACACCGCCTCGCTCCCTCCCTGGACGATTTCAAACAACGTACGTGTACCGATATCCGTATAGCTGACCAGCCACTCTCGGCGCGGCGCGTACCCACACCGACTACACCACCCCACAGGCGATACGGTCTACGCGCGCGCGCGTACGCGTTTGCATCCATCGAGCGGGGGGCATTCCATAAAGTCCTTTTGCAAAAGGACATCCGGCTCCAAGAATAACGACCAGCCTCTGTCCGACTGGCCGGTGCAGGTTTCCTCTCTACCAGCCTCTCCCCCTGCTCTCTCCCAGACACACACGCAGCCAGCGAGGCAATAACGTCGATGAGTAACGTCCAGCGCACAGCAACGTACCTGGAAGTACGACAGCGGGTTGGCGGGCGGCACGCTGGGGTCCACCAGCTCCATGTTGTGCAGCCAGGGCAGCAGGTACTGAAGCAGCAGCTGCCGCACCTCGGGCCGGGCCGTCTGGAAGCGGTGCGTGATCTCTGTGGAGGCGAGAAGGAGAAAAAATGAGAATAGTTAAGAAACAAAGGACGTAAAAAAATTTAAAAACCACCAGGATTAAAACATTCTGGAGGTAGCACCAAGAACTTCCATACGCGAGTTGTTTACGTGTTACATGCCAGCCACACGATAACAAAAAAGTGAACCGCATAAAATACACGAGACGTGAGTTACGGGGAGCAATCATAAAACCAACGCCAAACGAAAACGGCGACAAATAATAAAATTATAATAACATGAAAAGAAATTATGAAAACAAGGTGGCAAAAGTGGAAGCGCGCGGACGTTGACAGGCTATGCTGAAAAGAAGCTGGTCGAATGAAAAGAGACTACGCTTGGCCATAAAGTTGCGCGTTTTTATGGAAAGGCGTGGCGTGGCGTAGCGCGGGGTGGGGTGGGGTGGGGTGGGGTGAGGCGCGTCGCGCTGGGGCAGGGCGCTGCGTGCTGCGTGTTTGTCGCGGACCTCATTCAGCCCCCCAGCAGACTTTTCCAACATTTCATTCACGAAAACACAAAGCGGCGCCCAGCGCGTGTCGTGTCGTGTCGCGCACCACGCGTGCATGTCCAGCCCCTGCAGGAGGGGATGTGAGCGATGTGAACAACCGATTCGCCTGGCCTGCAGGCGGCTGTGCTGTGCAGACACAAGGTGGACATTATTGTGCTCAGGCCTGTGAGTGTGCGATTGTTCGATTAACCGAAAACTCGATTATATTATGTTTTGGTAATCGACGGTTATTTCGACAAGTCGATTTCGATTACTATGATCAAAAATCAATTAAAAATTTGTTGTTTTTCTTCCCACGAATTTCTGTTAACGTTTGGTTTTATTTATTTTAGATTATGGAAATTAAAAAACTGTGACTCAATTTCTGTTATCGCCTTTTTTCCCCTTTTTTTTCTTCTTCAATTTTTCATTACCTCTCCGCTTATTGTGTGTAGGGCTACCAACATAAATACCAATCTCTGCCTGACAACCTGTGAATAGTTTACCTGTGAATTGACAATGCTCTAATAAATCAGTCTTCAGTGGAAACCTTGAGAGCTTACTTCTCCTGCCTCCAAGCCTTTTGACAACCCTACGGTAACACATGGCGCAGTCGTGGATGTAATTAACCTAAGAAGATGGCCCCTGAAAAGCGAATGCTCGGCATGGGCGTTATGCACAATGTGCCGCCGGCATTATCCTTCACTGGAAATGTCACGAAGAATTTCCGTGATTGGAAGAAGCTTTTTGATAATTATATGAGGGCGACCCATCAAATGGAGTGCAAGGATGAAGAGAAAATAGCAACGTTGTTCAATGTCGCGGGAAGAGAAGCAGTTTTGAAGCAAGACAAGATTCTGAAGGGGCTGACAGCTGAAGAACAGAAGGATTATACTAAAGTTTTGTCAGCACTCAAGAAGTACTGCGAGTCGCTCTACGAGTACAATGAAACCTATGAAAGATTTATCTTCTCGAGGCGTGCCCAGCAGGAAGGAGAGACCTTTGAAAATTTCTATCAAGCCATTCAAGAACTTGTGGTAAGCTGCAACTACCCGGACCAGAGCAAGCAACTTCGAGACCGTATTGTGCAAGGAATCAGAGATAAGGCGTTGCAAGAATCTCTTCTTCGCATAAAAAATTTAACGGAAGATGTCGCTGCTCAACAGGCACGAACAACAGAGATATCTCGTACACAAGTTATGAACATGGCAAAGTGCGGGATAGGAGCAGAATCCTCCAACACCATTGTAGTTGACTCCATGAAGAACAGAAGAACTCGAAAAAAGAAGAACAATCAAGGGTCTAACAATGTGAGTAATCCGAATCCCATCTCTAATCCCAACTCTAATCCCAACCCTAAGAAGAATAATCCACCCACCTCTGGTGAGCCACCAAAGGGGAAGTTCCGATGCATTAAATGTGATACTTTTCATGGTAAAGGCAAGTGTCCTGCATTCGGACAGACCTGTGGCAAGTGCAATAAACCTAATCACCTCACCAAGTGCTGTCGTATGGAAATCAAGCAGGTTGCGGAATTACGGACTCATGAAGATGATGATGATGTTGTAGTGTTGCATAGCCTTCAGTGCTTAGATACTAAAAATGAATGGAGAGAGCTCATCAAGATTGGAAACAGACATGTTGTCATGAAGCTAGATCCAGGTGCTCACTGCAACACTCTTACTTGGGAAATTGTGAAGACTCTTCAAGAAAGAAAAAATATGAGAAGCTGCTCCACTGTTATTTCGCCTTATGGCACGAATTCTCCACCGATTAGACCAGTTGGTAAAATACTGCTGAATGTTGAAGTTCGAGGCAAGCAAGAAATGTTAGACTTCCTCGTTGTGGATGATGATGTGACACCAGTGCTTAGTAAACAGGACTGTGAGCGCTTTGGCCTAGTGATTAGAGTGCATGAGATAAAAACAAAAGCACCTCAAACTAAAGAAGAGTTTATCAACAGCCATAAGGAACAATTCCAAGGAACTGGCAAGTTTCCGGGCAAATTGAAGATTGTCTTGCAAGATGCATGTAAACCAAAACGGTCAATACCTCATCGAATTCCAAGTGCCATCAGGGACAGATTAAAACAAGCCCTTGATGATCAAGAAGCACGGGGAATAATTCGCAAGGTTAAAGAGATCACACCAGCAACAGTAATAAATAACCTTGTGATCACTGAAAAGCCTGACAATTCTCTGCGAATTTGTTTGGACCCAAGTGAGTTAAATAAAGTTGTTCTCTCAAGACCTCACCCAGTACCCACAACTCTAGAAATTCAGGAGAAGCTATCAGGAATGAAAGTTTTTTCTGTATTGGACCTTAAGGAAGGATTTTATCATTGTGAACTAGATGAAGAATCACAAATGCTCTGTTGCTTTGTAACACCTTGGGGCATTTATTGCTTCCAAAGACTTCCTTTTGGCCTCACATCTGCACCAGAAGAATTTCAGGCCATAAATGAGTCTATTTTTGGTGACATCGAAGGAGTTGTTGTATATATCGATGACATATGCTGCAGTGGGATCAACCAGGAGCAACATGACAAATCACTAAAGGAAGTTATGAGACGAGCAAAACAAAATAACATCAAGTTTAAAGAAGAGAAATTCCAATACAGTCAAAACAAGATCAAGTATGTTGGGCAAATTTTTTCAGAAGATGGTGTCGAGCCAGATCCCGAAAGGATTGAAGCACTTATAAATATGCCCACTCCGGACAATAGTAAGAGCCTTGAATCAGCCCTGGGAATGTTCAATTATGTGCGTCAATACATCCCCAATATGGCAGAACTTGAAGCACCACTTCGAGAACTAACAAAGAAGAATCGACAGTGGGTGTGGCTACCTGATCATGAAATGGCTTTTGTGGAACTAAAACAGAAGCTAGCTGAAATTACTGCTCTTCATCATTATGATCCAACTAAAATCCTGGAACTTCAATGTGATGCGAGTAAAAATGGAATTGGAGCTTGTCTCATGCAAGAGAGAAAACCGATTGCCTGGGGATCAAGAACCATGAATTCTGCTGAAAAAAATTATAGTCAGTCTGAGAAGGAAATGCTGAGCATCACATTTGGTTTTAAAAAGTTCCACAATTTGGTGTATGGAAGAACTGTCAAAGTTTTTACTGATCATAAGAGCTTAATACCTATTATGAGCAAGAATATTTCTAACATTGGGTCAGATAGACTAAAACGTCTCCGCTTGAAAATTTTGAAGTATAAATTTGATACTGAATACCTTCCCGGCACTTCTATGCATATGGCAGATCATCTATCAAGAAATTTTTTGCCTGAAACTGAAGTAGAAGATCCGGAGATGGTAGAAGTTGTCCATTCTATTACCAGGAAGCTACCAGTGAGTAAATCATACCTTGAAAAATTACTTGCTGCGTCAGAAAAGGACCTGGTTATCAAGCAAGTAATTCAATATGTCATGGAAGGTTGGCCAGCACAAATTTCCAAAGTACCTCAGGAAGTCAAGCCATTTTGGCAGCATCAAGCTGATCTTCATGTGCTAGATGGTGTTCTGTTGAAAGGGAATTGCATAGTTATCCCTAATGATTTACAGAAAGAAACACTGACGCAACTTCACGAAGGTCATGCCGCCAGCGAGAAGACTATCAAGAGAGCCAAAATGTCAGTTTATTGGCCAAATTATGTGCGAGACATCACCAACTTTGTGGACAACTGTGAAGTATGTGGAAAATTTAAATCAAGAAAGCCACCAGTTGAATTGATGCAGCATGACATTCCAGACTTACCATGGGCCAAGCTAGGTGCTGATTTACTTTCTTTTGGAGGAAAGCACTATGTTGTTGTCATGGATTATTTCACCAAGTGGTTGGAAATTATTCCAGTTCGAAGTCTTTCTGCTGCCGCTGTTATTGAAGCCTTGAAGAGCATCTTTTTTATCCATGGTGATCCTCAAACCATAGTGTGTGATAATAATCCATTTAACAGCTATGAATTTCAACTCTTTGCTAAGGATAAATTTGATCTAATATTCTCAAGTCCTACATATGCTCAGAGTAATGGATTAGCTGAAGCCGCTGTGGGGATTGCTAAAAAGATCTTGAAGAAGAGCCATGAAACCAAAGAAGATTATAGAATACTTTTAAGAGAACAAAATGCAAACCCTCTCTCAGGAATGGATTTGTCAGCAGCGCAAATTCTCTACAGTCGCCAGATAAAAACAGCTCTGCCTACATCAAGAGAAACTTTGCAACCTAAACTTGTCCAAGCAGAAGCTCACAAGAAAATGACTGACAATCAGCAAGCTCGCAAAACAAGTTATGACAAGAAAGCTACTCGTCGACCTCAAATGTTTACATCAGGACAGGTGGTCAATATAAGGAACAGACATGAGAAGACTTGGACACCAGGCACTATCGTCGGGAAAGATGAGAATCCTAGATCATACCTGGTCAAGAATAGTAAAGGAAACGTTGTCCGCAGAAATGAGAGACACATCCATAAAGCTGGAACGACACTTGATTACCAGTCTGACTATTCTGATATAGCGCTAATTGAAATTCCTCAACAGCCGCTCATGCCTGAACCTCCACCCTTGGTTGTTAATCAAGAACCAGAAACAACATCTGAGTTTGTATTAATTGTACCTGATTATTTCTTTAATTTGCAGTGATGAGCTTTCAATGATTGATATTGTTAACTAACCAAACCTGGTTGTCTGTGATATTTGTATTAATATTTATTTTAACTTTTATACATTGTCATATGTTGTAATTGATTTTATAAGTAACACATAATGTGATCAATTAACATTTTATTTTTTTTCCTTGCTAGCATTGTTTCATATAAATAAAGTTTCACGATTTGCTGATAAACAGATTTTGTAAACAAAAAACAAAAGGGGGGGATGTGTAGGGCTACCAACATAAATACCAATCTCTGCCTGACAACCTGTGAATAGTTTACCTGTGAATTGACAATGCTCTAATAAATCAGTCTTCAGTGGAAACCTTGAGAGCTTACTTCTCCTGCCTCCAAGCCTTTTGACAACCCTACGGTAACACATATTGGTTTGTTGACATTGGGAGTTCTCTTCCCAATAGTTTTTTTTTTCGATATCTGATTTCTTTGATTAATGATTTTGTCGCTCTGCGATTTCAAGTAATCGAATCGACTCCCTTTTCGACTATTTCAAGAATCATCGTCCATTTTTCTTTTTAATTTTTTTTAAATTTATAATGCTCGAGGGGACTCACGCGGGACCATTGCATCGCGCCTATCGGAGAGAGATGGGCTGTGGTAGGGTGCGCGTGAGAGCGAGAGAGACGGCCGACCCATGGGTCCGGGCCTATCCTATCCCGCCTGTCCGAACTTAATCCCGCTCCCACTGCCGCTCTCACCTCACACTCGCACCTTGGTTAGCTTGAAGACGCATTGCGGGCCGTCTACCTACTTGAGGACACGATTGACAACCGTGATAGGCCGGGCCTGCCCGGCCTGCTCTCCGTGTTCTGGTCAGGAGAAGGCCCCCCCCCTTTTTCACCCCGACTCGCGCCCCCTCCCGCAAAGCCTCTGCGTCTCGTCGCCCCCCCCCCCCTCCCCAGACTACCCCTCGCCTACCCCTGCAGGCAGCCTTGCTGCACTCCTCCATCAATCTTCCGGCGCTGGCCGGCGGGGTCCGGCTGCTTGCCCCGACAACCGCGCAACTTCGCACGCCCGTCCGACTGCGGTGGGCAATTTGCGGGGCGGAAGCAATCGGAGGAGACGCCTTCCTCCCTCCCTACTCCCCCCGCGCCTCCCCACTTCTTCCCCTCCTGCCCTGCTCCAGCCCAACCTAGTCTACCCATACTTTAACCTACCCCACTCTGCTGCTCCACCCAACCTACCCCACCTCACCGCACCGCATCCCCCACTATGTCCATTCGAGAAGCGCCAGCTGGTCGGCCAAAAAAAAGGCGAATCATTCATACGCAATAAATACGCGCGCACACTACCGGTATTTGTGCGTTTATTAGCAAACGACGTTTGTGCAAAGTTAAACTTTCATAACTTTTGTGCATGCAAATGCTACAACTCGCACAGACGTATGCACAAAAGCGTGCAAATCAACGCAAATTTTGTGTGGAAAGATCCACTTAAAGTTGGGGCGCATGGTGAAAAAGAGCCTTCTCCCTTAAACCAGAAAAATAGGGGAAGGGGGGGGGGGGACAAAACAGAAAAACATTCCCTTAGCGCATACTGCCCTGTCCCACGTGCTTTACAGTGCGCGAAATGAGCACGGGAGGCCTTTTTTCGCGCCTCATTCTTTTAACTCAACGTCGGCAGTCTCGGACGAGACGGGCACTATAGGCTCGGCGCGCCGTCGGCCGGAAACGGCGTACGTACGCGGGAGCGGGCCGAGGAGGCCGCAAGGGTAGGAGGGGGGTGGAGGCGAGGAGCGGAAACAGGCCGTGGCAGAGTGACCCCTGCCCTGCCCTGCCCCGCCCCGGAGGTCCCGCCCTACACCAGCACCTAATGCCCTCTCAAATGCGTTCCGGCCCGACCCCTTTTCTTTTCTATCTCCCGCCCCCGTCTCGCCCCGCGCGCGCTTTCTCTCTCTCTCTCTCTCTCTCTCTCTCTCTCTCTCTCTCTCTCTCTCTCTCTCCCTCTCTCCCTCTCTCCCTCTCTCCCTCTCTCTCTCTCTCTCTCTCTCTCTCTCTCTCTCTCTCTCTCTCTCTCTCTCTCTGGCCTGCCCACGGCCCACCGCGCGCCCCGCCCTGAGTGACTTGTCCTGTTCGACGCCGCCTGGCACGGCCCTGCTTGGCCCGGGCTACTCCTATACTACTGCGACTACCTCCATTGTAGAGCGCGGAGAGCTCTTTGGAGAGTAAACTTTTATGGTGTGACGGTCCACAGGGGCGGGGAGCAGAGGTTGAGGTGAGGAGGGGGGGGGGAGACGGGAGCCCTCACCCGCGCTGGTTACTGGCAGTACTACTGGTCATGTGAGCCCCCACGACGCACTGGGTCAGCGCATTTGTGTTAGTGTGAGTGAGTGCGCGTGAGTGTGCGGGACGACGCGTGTGCAGCACACCAGGAACACTCCCTGGGGGCCTCTGCTCCAACGCGACGTGCACGCGTGAGTCTGCGGACGCGCGCGCACACACACACACACACACACACACACACACACAGGCTCAGGTCGAAAGGGGGCCAAACCAGGGCGGGTCTGCCCCACACCACTCCTCAGCTACCCCTTCATGACGACGACGTCGTCGTTCCATTACGAGTCTTTCGTTGTTCTTTTTGGGTCGTTCCCTCTGACAAGTTGTCGTTGTCGTCGTTGTCGTCATTGTTGTTGTTGTTGTTGTTGTTGTTGTTGTTGTTGTTGTTGTATTCTGCTGGTCGCGGTGCAGCCCTCCTCTTTCTGCTTCAGAATGGTCTCGGCTGGTCTCCTGACCCCGCCGCGCCGGTCCCCTCGCTCTCCTGGCGCTCTCGATCCTCTGCCGCCGTCTGATTCAAAAGAGCGCTTTCGTATCTCCGTCCTTGTCACACGCATGGGTCTCGGCCACAAGGCGTGAGTGAGAGGGCACTACAAAACGATCTTCGGAATCTGCGGGTTTTCGCTGCAGCTAGCCGGCGCTCAAGGCGCAGCGGGGCGGGGCGGGGCCTTTCTACTTGGCTCTAGCGCGTCCTGGCGGGCGGCGAGGCGCACAGAAAAGAAATGGAAGCAACAGCAGCAACAACAAGTTGTCGGAGCCGATGATATTTACGGCCCGGCCGGGATCCGTTTATCAGGGCCGCGGGAGGGCGCCTGCATCGCATCGCTGCACGTGGCCGTCATTAGTTGGAAGGGAAAAGTTTTGGAACAAGCAGAGAGAGCGAGAGCGAGAGCGAGAGCGAGCGAGAGAGAGAGAGAGAGAGAGAGAGAGAGAGAGACAGAGAGAGAGAGAGAGAGAGAGAGAGAGAGAGAGAGAGAGAGAGAGAGAGAGAGCGAGAGCGAGAGAACAATGAGAAAAAAAAGCCGTAGGTTTACAGGAAAAAACTTATGTGGAGTTGTAAAATACGATTACGCTACCTATGAACTTGAAATTCAATTACGAGCAGAAATTGTTTGTCGTAAATTTACTGCATTTTTCGTTAGTTCTAATTTACAAAATATATCGTAAATATACGAAGATATTATTCACAGCGAGAAAGAGAGAGCAAGAAGAGAGGGAAGCGAGTAAGTGAGAGAGAGCGAGAGAGAGATATGGAGAGAAATATATACTTAGAGAGAGAGAGGGATGGAGGAGGGGGGAGGGGGGGACACACACACACAAAAAAAAAAATCGCGGACAGTTTCGTGGAGCTTATAACTCTGCGTGTGTGTGAGAAGGGGTGGTGGAATTAGAGGCGACCTTCCCATTCGACTGGACCTGCTGCGCCAAAGTTGAACCCGAATCCCACAGGGGGTGCGCTGCGCGCTGGGCCGGATCCGGCCGACGTTAGGGGACTCGCGGTCATCAAAACCCGCACTCACTCCCTTTTCGTCTGTTACCCAGACAAATTTAGGATACAACGTGAAACACTCACTGTAAAAAAAAGTCAACTTCCTGCAGCACAGCACTCGAGGAGGAAAGAACTATGAATTTTGGTGTACAAATTGTGTGAATTTTCATGAATTTTTGTAAGAATTTTTTTTGCAGTTTTTGCTTGAATTTTTCCTTACATTCTGAAAATATCTGTAAATTTTCCTTAATCTACCCGAACTTTTCTGAATTTCTCAATATGCTTTTGAGGTTTTCCGATTTTTTCTGCATTTTTCTTAATTTTTCTGAATAACTACGCGGCGGTGTACAAAAAATTCAGAGTTGATTCCGCCTCGACATTACGCTCCACTTACCAGAGAACATGGGCATGGTGAGCTCGGGGTGCAGCTGAGCCAGCTGGCGGGACAGGTACAGCTGTGAGCGGCAGTACGTGGTGGACAGCAGCAGGTCCAGCGTGCCGCGGCCCTGGCCTGCGCCTGCGAACCGAGAAGAGAAACAAATCTATAAGTACTACATGTCCCTCACTATCTAGGGGTCCTTTAAATTAAATTCAAGCGTACACTGATTTTATTATTTTTGCGCATGTGTGTGATTTCTCTTGATTTTTGCCGATTTTTCATGATTTTTTAAAAAAAATTCTTGATTGGTTTCTGATTTTTATCTAATTGTTTACTAATTTTGTTTAAGGGTGTACACTGACTTTTTTGAGTGAAGGGCCCCTCAGTGACGGGCTGGAGAAACCAAGACCAGCACCAACACAAAACGGGTAAGAAAATAGTTCAAGGGAACAAAAAAAGGTGAATACATCTGGGCTTCAGCTGCTGTTGGCGTGAACGTCGCGCGGGCTAAACCACGAACTCCTCATGAGAACGCGCGAGAAGGGAGGAGGCGGGCACGCGCGGTGCTGCATGTGACGCGCGCATCAGGCCAAGGCAAACACCACTCCCTAAAGCTGCTGCTGCTGCGGGTCGTGGAATAAAAAATATATAAGGGTGGAACACAGCCAAGCCGGAGGTGAAGGACCCGCCCGCTGAGCTGTACAGGCTCTCCGGCTCCAACTCGCGGGACGGAGCGGGGCGGGGCGGGGCGGGGCGGGGCGGGCACATGCCGGCCAGCCCCCATGCCGCTGTCTAAGCTATGTATTCCACAAGCGTGCAGTCTCCCCTTGTCCTGCCCCGCCCCGCAAGTCAGCGCCAGGAGATGTAGGCTCTTTGTGGTCAAAAGAAACTGAGACCCACGCAAAGGACGGCCTCACCCCGCCACGCCCCGCCACTTCAATCTTCCTAGGATAGTCCTACAAGCTCAAGGGCGGGCCACTTCCTGCACATTTCATTTTCAAAAAATTATAATAATATAATTTTGCTTAAAAAAAAAGTTACAATTATTTAATGATTTATTTTTGTTGTAGTTGTTGTGAGTGATTAAGGACAGGGAATGGCACTACAAAACAAATTGTGTATTTGAGAACAAGGGTCTACTTGTTTGAAAAATCGCGTACGAGGATTATAATCAGTCACGATTATGGTGATTATCAATGATTATTTGAGTTTACCTTTAACAAATTTACTGATTATTGGCCAGTATTCACGCAACTTTTGGTCAAATTTGATAATATTTCTCCATATTTCTCAATATTTGGAAATTTTACATGATTATGATTATGTGATTATCAATAATCATCTACAGGGGTGTACGAGGATTATGGAAGTGGTAGAACCTTGTTTGAGAATAATTGTAGACACGTTAAATATTAGTGTTCGGACAGCCTGGAAAAAAACCGGTTTTTTCCCGATGTTTCGAACGTTTCGAACGGTTTTTTTCCGCGGCCTAAAAAAACCATGTTTTAAACGGAAAAAAACGTTTTTATTGTTTCAGTTGCCTATTTTCACAAAAATGTCAATTTTATAGAAATAAGAGGTTTTTGCAAGTAGCTAAGAGTGAATTTGACGTTGTGGACATTTTATACCAAATAAGCACTAACGTAGAGAGGAGGGCAGTGAAAGTGAAGAGGATGTAGCAGTTGACATCTCCATTTCTTCACCATTGTCTGACTCTGACCTCCCTGACGAAGTCGAAGGTTTATCTTAAAAGACGCTACGGAATGTACCTGTTACTTTTTTAAGTTTCAGTGTAGTCTGTTTCAATACTCAAATGTTATCGAAAGACATATTTGGTGGATAGTGTGAGTGAGGCCGCTGCCCGATTGTCACTTGTTTTGAGGCTGCCGTGTCCGTTCCTAAATGCGTGAGGCAGGGCGGAGAGCGCAAGACTCGCGGATCTCACGAAGCTGCTCCCCCGCGAGCGCCCCGCGAAGTGACATACCGCGTACCGCGATGCCTCGAGAGCCCCGCGGCGGGGGTGACTCGCGGGGACACTCGCGACTCACCCCCATACGAGCGACGACACACTCGCGAAAGATCCCACTGTCCTCCGCGGTCACTTTACTGTGTCCTCGGGTCAACTCGGGTAGTTCACCCCGCTCGAGGAGGGTGAGTCGCGGACCCGTGGACTTGGCAGCCTCATGACAAGTGACAATCGGGCAGCGGCCTCACTCACTCTAAATCCACCATTTATTTAATTGAAAGATAGCAAAGCTTAAATTTTATGAATGTTGAATGTTCTTGTGTTGTCCTTATTTAATTTTAAACAAAACTAAATTGGTAAAAAGTGATGGTATTAAGTGTCTTTTCTACCCATGACCCATCCAAATGGTCACTTTTTCCCTTTTTGTCATGATGAACTTATAACATTCGCTCCTTACATTTCTGGGATGAATTTTTCCGTTTTTTTCCGTTTCGAACGGAAAAGAACCGGTTTGTTTCGACGGTTTTTTTCCGTCAACTAAAAAAACCGGTTTTTTACGAACACTATTAAATATAGCGGTGTCGCTCTCTCGCCTCGTAAAGCCTCCACATCCAGCTGCCGCCAGCCCGCCCGCACCCCGCGCAAACAAGCTGGCAGAGAAAGAACGCCAGCGCCTCCTAAAATCCAATATTATACGTGTGCGAGTTGAGCGGGAGCGTGCCCGGCTCGGCCCGGCTCCGCCCGGCTCGACCCGGAGCAGCGCAGCGCGCCGGCGTACCGTGCCGGCGGCCTTAAGCGATCACAGCGGGACGGGACATTTTGTCGTCGGGGCGCCGCCGCTGGCAGGTGCGGGGCGTGGCGGGGCGTGGCGGGGCGTGGCGGGGCGTGGCGGGGCGTGGCGGGGCAAGAGCAGGCACCATAAGGCTGGTGGGGTCGGGCGGCGGAGTGGACTGTTTGCCGAGGGCGCTGGAGGCCTTGCGGTGGCTCTCGGAGGACAACACACTCGAGCAGCGGGCGCGGGCGGTGCCCCCCCGGGTGCCCCCCCGGGTGCCAGGCGAGACAGAGGCCAAGCCCTTGAGCAAGCAGCCACAACTGCCCGGCCCCGCCCCACCACTAAAACAAAAGAGAAGGCGCGCGCCCATGGTGTTTTTGTGGGCAAAACTTTCTCTTTGAGGCCAGAGGTCATCCTTTTCGGTTCAAAGGTTCCAAAAAACTATGGACAAGGACAAGACAGCAATACTATAGTACTGTAATCAGCGAGATGCAGTCCTCACTAACAAAATGTGAGCGTTCATCGCGATTCTATGGTTGTCTCTCAGCCAAAGCACACAATAGCTGCTACACCATTTCAGTGTTGTGTTAATTTTTTTCCTAGGTGGTTGAACACAAATTTCACGTTGCTGATTATCGGTTGGTCGATGCGCTTGAGTTCGACCAGATGATGATACAACCGGCCAGCCTCCAATAAAACATTAATTAGCGCCTCTCAGCTCTGCGGCCCTGCTGGCGAGAGCCGAGAGTGAGAAAGCAATCACGGTATCTGGCGCGATAAGCGATGGGCGGCTCAAGCCGATAAAGCGTTCATAACCCGCATATTAGTGGCCCTCCTGCGCCGCCCCTCGTCGCCCAGCTGTTACCTCCTCTGGAGCCCGCCATCATGGGGCTCCCCGCCGCCGCGCCGTAGGTGCAGCAGCTGTGCAGCTGCCGCGTGCAGCTGGCCGTGCAGATGGTAGTGCAGCACCCGGGCGGCTTTGCACAGCTACTTGTTGAGCAGCCTCAGGGGCTTGGCTGAGGAGCCGGGCGGGGCCCGTGGCGGCCGCCGCACCGGTCGCGGCGACGACGGCAGTGAGCCTGACTCTGGCTGCTGCCCGGGCCCACGGCCCCCGGCCTCGGCCTGGCAGCCAACAGGTGCCGCCCCCGCCGCCCCCGCCGCCCCCCGGGCCCGGGCCCAGCGGCCCCGGCCGGCTGCCCGCGAGGACCGGGGCGGCGTGGCGCAGGCCGGGCGTCGGGACGCCTCCCCGCAGCCAGTCCGCGAACAGCCGCCGACCCGCGCACACTGCTGCACGGCGCCCCGCCCCGCCCTCATCCGACCAGCCTCGCAGCAGTACGGCCCGAGCCACGCGCCGAAATCACTCGCGGACTCTCTCTCTCTCTCTTTTTCTCTCTCCTCTCTCCCTCACACTCTGTCTCTCGTCTCTTTCGTCTCCGTCGTTTCTTCGCGTGTGCCGCGATGAATCGCAGAACCCGCGCATTTTTCAACCGCGATATCGTGCCAGTGGTTTTAAAAACCAGTGGCTTCCAAACGAAATATATGCCACTTCGTTAGATCACTGCATAAACAAGAGAGAAAAAAAAGTGATTTTCTTTTTCCTTTGTTTGTTTAGATTTTCAATCATTGGTTTTAATTTTTTCTTGAAAGAATAATAAGTGCAGTGAAAAGTTCTACAAGTGCTACCAATTCCAGCAGCGGACATATTTAATCAGCCGGTGGTCTTCTTGGCACTCTGATGCAAGGTACAGTCAGGAGCGCGCAGATACGCGCCAATGAGACACGCATAAGCCGGAGCTCGACCAAAAAACAAAATAATAATTTAAAAAAATGGCGGCGTGCAGACGCTCACGCTCACCTTACCGTGGTGTTCTTGACCCTTTGGCTCTGACTCACTTCGCCAGAGGCGAGAGCACGTCCAGTCCGCGGACAGGCAACTGTCATCGTGTAAGGCTAGTGAGGCCTCGGCTACAAAACGTCACGTAAAAACTATAACTATCTTTCAAAACTTTTAATTACAAAAAAAAAATTATAATAATAATAAATAAATAAATAAATAAATAAATAAATAAAAAAATTAGGGAATGTTTAAAATGAAGGTCAGCTGAAGTTCAACCCACACACAACTCCTTTGCGGGGTTGATACTTCCGAATGCGACAGAGATAGAACGGGAAACGCAAAGAGCGCGTATTCGCATCCGCACACTTCAAATAGTAAAGGCGTGAATTTTCCTTGGATTTATTTATGCGTTCGCATTGAAATAAACACACTTTGTGTGTGAATTATTTCCGGGGTTAAAGGTGCTGCAAAATAGACTGAGGCTCGCTGCTTGCTGGCTCGACCAGTGAACTCAATCCCTGCGTATAAAGACTTGTGACGCACGCGGCCCTGCCCTGCCCCGTGCGTATCGCATTGCGTTATGCGTGCACTGACCCACTGGCGCGGCTACTGGCGGCCGCGCCGACTTCCACCAGTGAGTGTGTGTGTGTGTGTATATCGCTCGGCGTCCCGACTAAGGTACTTGTCGATAACACGGGAGATAGAACAGGGCCGCGCGACAGAGCTGCTGCCATCCAATAACAACAAGCGTCCCACCTGTCACTGGGAGGAATGTAAAGCGCACCGAACACCATTTACTTCACTCGAGGGGGGAACAACTCTGAATTTGGGTGTACGCACATTTTGTGAATTTTAGTGAATTTTTCGTAAATTTTTGTAAAGTTTCACCTGAATTTTACTTAAATTTTTGAGAATTTTCAAGAAGTTTCCATGATTTTTTCTGAATTTTTCGTGAATTTTCCACAATTTTTCTCAATATTTCTGAATTTTTCTGAATTACAATGTGTACAAGAATTTGAGAGTTTGTTTCCCCCTCGATTACACTCCACATTAAAACACCTTCAAGGCGCAAGTGGTTTTCGGATGTAATTTGACCGTACTCACTAAGTGATCACGCCACTCTGAACTTGGATGTCACACATGCGGTGTGGATCATTACCGAGTTTATTTTATAATTATTATCATCGATTATTATTATTATTTAGAGTCAGAGCGGGACGCTTCGTCAATCGTCGAGACGACGTTGCCCTTATTAGAGGTTGATGTACATTCGCGCACTTGATAGCTAACGAGCAGAGACACGGAAAAAAAAAGGGGGCACCGACCGCTCCCCACAATAAATCAAAAGTTTCATCGCCTCTGCCGTCTTGCTGAATACATTGCGGGCCAATATAAAAAGAAAAAAGGCCGAGGATGATTGGATCAAAGGTGGCCCCACTGGGGAGGAAAAAACACATGCCGTCCTTGGATTCGCCTTTCCCGCGCGAAGCAGCTGACTTATTCCGAACATCGCTCTCGCGCCTCCGTCCTTGTCGCACCTATGGTGGTGCTCTATGTTGGGGGTGGCAGGACCCCATGAGTGCGACAAGGACGGAGGAGCGAGAGCGATCTTCTGAATCAGACGGCAGCGGTAACAGCCACGGCGAGGAAAAGTTGGACGCCCGAGTAGGGCGTGCGGGGGCGGGCTGGGGGCGGCCTGGGGGCGGCCTGGGGCTGGGGCTTGAGGCGAGGAAGAAGGCGGGGCGAGGGCAGCGAGGCGTTGGAGGAGGGCGGGACAGCGGAGCGGAGCGAGGCAGGACCTCATGGAGCGGAAAATAAATGAAATTTTACAGTCGTTGTCGTCGACGCAAGGACAAAACTTTTTCTGCTGCTGCTGATTCTTCCTCGATGGCCACGGCGACCTCTCAGCTCTCATTACTATCCAGGGACACTGTCTCGGGTGTTTACAGAGAACACACACACACACACCTCAAGCGCCCCAGCCGAAAGGCAGGCGCCACGACGAGGACCCCATGGGTATAGGCAGACCGCAATACCGTTACGAGTTCTCGGAAGCGTCCGGTACAGTCGAAGAGGGTAGTCAAAGGGAGAGAAAGAGTGAGTGAGAGTGAGTGAGAGAGAGTGAGAGAGAGAGAGAGAGGGAGAGAAAGGGAGAGAGAGGGAGGAAGAGAGAGAGAGAGGGAGAGGGAGAGGGGGAGAGAGGGAGGGAGAGAGAGAGAGAGAGAGAGAGAGAGAGAGAGAGAGAGAGAGAGAGAGAGAGAGAGAGAGAGAGAGAGAGAGAGAAAGAGAGAGAGAGAGAGAGAAAGAGAGAGAGAGAGAGAGAGAGAGAGAGAGAGACGCAGTTGTATGATATAAAGCCATTACAACAATATCGTGTCGCTCTCCCACTCCGCGCCTAAACGAGTACCTCGCTCGGTGCGTCATACGGCCGTAAAGGTGGAAGTGATTTCCAATACACACACACACACACACACACACAGACGCGCGCACGTCTATGGGAAGTGGCTCGGCGCACAGCCTGACAGGAGGGCAACAACACTACGCTACTATCGCACTTCTATCGAGAGGGAGAGGAGGAGAAAAACTCACACACGCGACCGTCTCACAAACGAGCAGTACAGAGAGAATAGCACCCGATAGCACCCCCATAGACCGACCAAACCATCGAGAGTTATATAGCGGGTGTGTAGTTTAGGTCCCATCAATATTATCTTTTTGTCGACTCAATTAAGATGACGCGTTAGATTGGCGCCATCGAGCGGAGGCGGGGCGGGCAGTCGCGGTGGCGCCGCGCGGTGCGGTACCGTGTGGATATTGCACGATACTCGAGCGTACGGGACGTGCGGGGCGCTGAAAGGCTGAAAGGTGTTTGCTCGAGCAGCTCAACCGCCCGCAACCCCCCCCCCCCCATTTTTTTTTCCTCTGCACTGACCCGTCGCGCTGTCAATATTATCGCTCGCCACACAACTATACGACACTGTGCTTTGAGTTGTATCGGATAAACTTGGCAAGAGCTACAGGAATGGAGTCGTCAGCTTGTTGGGGGGAATGAGGCTAGGAAATCGATTTTCTTTCAGGTGAATTGTAAAAGGAAAAAAAAATCAAAGTAACTAATAGAACTATATTTTTTCATGGATTGTGTCCCTAGATGGTGGTTTTGACGGGTTAAATTGATTTTATTATCCACTCTGGACCAGCCAGTAAATCCGCAAAATTACTGAATGAAACCAATACAGCACACAATAATAAATTAAGCGGGTAAATCGAGCACGGTCGCGTGTCTTATTGCAAGCTATCCGCTGGCCGGGATGCTTTTAGCGTTGTTATGAGACCCTAATTTACCCGTTTACACGGCGGAAGGCTAAAACCCCTCTATAATCCTCTTAATTCCGTTTTGTTTGTCCCGCGGTAAGCCGGGGCAGAGCCAGTCGGCCTCGCTACCCGCCCCTCTCCCGACCTTTTGTTATTGTGTTAGCGCGATGCTTAAATTACGCCCCCCCCCCCTCTCTCTCTCTCTCTCTCGGCCCGCGGGACCCCCAGCGGGCTCAGGGGCGCCCCTCGCGGGAGGGCCAGGACGGACTTCACCGGCCCAACCACAACATTCTATCAACGACAAAGCACGGCGTTTCACTCCGCCCTGGCCGCTGCGAGTTACCGTAATCGGAGGGGGGGGGGGGCGTAATGATTTCATCGAGAACCCTAACTGCTCGAATAACAGACACACATTTCCTCAGGGCAGGGGCCAGCAGGCGTAGACGAAAACCAAACAAACACGGTGCACGGCAGAGCGCTGGTCCTCGCCTCCCACCTGATTGCGCAGACGCGCGCAGGCAGCCCCCGAGGAGTCCTTCACTATGAATTCAAGCGTACTAACACTGACTTATCTAGTTTTCGTGATTTTCCTTGATTTTTACTGATTTTGTTATGATTCTAAAATTATTTATTAAATTATTTTTTCTTCATTTTTTCTTGATGTTTTTTTAAAATTTTTAATGATTCTGTTTTTGGGTGTACATTGATTTATTTTTATTTTTATTTTTATTATTATTTATTTTATGTTAGTGAAGGATCCGCCGGCAGCCCCCCGCCCCGAGGCTCTCAGGAGGCCTCACGGCGCATTGACGCACGCGCCGGGCACGTGCACGAACACGTGCACCGCCGCGCCCTGCGGCCCGTGCAGCCATGCAACGTGCACTTCGCACGCTCATAACGCTAAGTGGTCGGCATGGCGGCGGCGGCGCGCTAACAGGAGGAGCGATGCGGTGAGGGAGCGAGCGGGCGCATTATTTCCGCCCCGGCGGGGGGCTCCACCACAGTGCACCACCCACTGCCTTTTTTTATTTTTATTTCTTCTTTCCCTTCGCGCGCTTCCTCGTGTTGACTCCATATTTCATGAGATATTCCGTGATAAACACCGAAAAGTAAACGGCGACAACCAAAACGCCTTGGGAGCAAAGTGAATAAAAGAGAGCGAGGGACCCCGCCGTCCGGTCCAGCCCCCGTTTCCTCGAGCCGCTGTTCGGTCACATTTGCGGACGGGACGGAACGGGCACGGGGTGGGGGGGCTTACTGATACCGTTTTGTCGTCGTCCTTCCGGGCGCGAGGCGGGTGCGGTGCGGGCTGCGGCGGGGATGGGGCTGCGGTTCCCCGGGGGCTCTCCTCGCGCGCGGCTGCACGTCATGTCCCCCGCGGTGGTGGTGGAGCCTGGTCGCCCCGGCGGCCCCGGCCCCGGCCCCGGCCTCGCCACTGACACCCCTACCCGGCCAAGGCCACTCGCGGCCACCAGCATTGTGGGTAATGGGGAGAGAGAGCAGCGCTGCTGCGGCGCAGAGTGCAAAGAGAGGAAGTAGTGTGACGGGTCTGCCCGGGCCCGGGAGGGAGCCCCGCCGCCCGCCGCACCACCGCGGAGGCGGAGGCGACCTTGTCACCGGCAGGGCAGGGCTGTGTGTAAACTGACGCGCGGGCTACAGAACAGAACAGCTGACACGGCTGACACCTGCGCGGCAGGGGCAGGGGCAGGGCATGGTCGGAGGCGGCGCGGCGGGTCTCACGCCGTGTCGTCCTGGTGGACCAGTGCTGTATATGCGCCAAACTTTAGGGACATATCGTCGTGGCCACTACACTGCACAACATTCGAGAGAGGGAAACAACTCTGAATTTTGTGAAGTTTTAGTGAATTTTTGCTTGAAAGTTTTTCCAAGAATTCTGTGATATATTTTTTTAATTTACCAAATTTTCTATTTTTTTGAAAAGTTTTCTGGATTTTTCCTGATTTTTTGTGAATTACGAGGCGTACAAAAATTTCAGAATTGATACCCCTACTCGACGACATTTCATGTCCGCGCGGGTAAGGGACTTTCCGTTTCCGCTAGGCAGGGAAACATTTCACATTTCACCCGATTTGCAGTAAAGCACCGCCGGCGGCGGCGCACTGAAATCTATGAGGGGCTCCATCATGCGGCGGAGTAATAAAACCGAAGGGAAACCGGTACGGGAGCCAAGTCCCGCCGGACCTGACCCGGCTGGCTGCGAGCGCCTCGGGACTTCATTACAGCGAGTCGGGTCAGGGTCTGACCCGCGATCAGCCAGAGCGATCCCTCGGGAGCAGCGGGCCGGGCCACGGGAGCGGGCGACATGTCTTCTGTCAGCCACGGGCCTCGAGGTGTTCCTCCCTCTCCAGCAGGCTCCCTCCCTGTATACCTCTCCCTCTCTCTCCTTTCCTTTCTTGTTTCCCCCGTTTTTTGTCTTTCTCTCTCACTCTCGCCGCCCACATCCCTACACCTTTCCATCAACGTACCTCGACCTCACTCGACTTCCTTCTCCCCTGAGCGTTCCGAAACGGAACCCGTCCATCAGCTGGCCTGTTGTTCAGTTAATCAGTCTTCTAGACCGACAGCTACTCAGCCAGCCAGTCAGTCAGTCAGTCAGTCAGTGGGTCAGTCGGTCTAGAGAGCACACGTGCCGACAGGGTTAGGGCCCGCGGCTAACGCTCCCCCCCTACCCCCCTCCCCCCTCCCCGCCCCCACCCCCCTCCGCCCCCGCCCCGCCCCCCGCCGGACCATCCAGGCTGTCTGCTAGTCCAGTCCGATGCAGCGGGGTACAAGCAGCGTCGTCCCGCCCCCATCGCCCGGCAGCCCGCGGCACTAAATCTTCCCCCGCGCGCTGCATCGCCCGACGCACGCAGCCCCGGGGCTTCCATCTTCGCTCAACTAAGCAGGGCAGTCCTGTTCTGATTTCCCCCCTCCCTCCCCCACTCCTCCTCCCGCGGGAGGCTCGGCACGGCACGGCGCAAGACTCTCGCCCTGCCGAGGTTCTGTTGCCTTAAATATTAACCCCCCGGCCCGGCCCGGCCCGGCCCGGCTGCCACTATGCCACACACTAGTTTCCGCTCGTACCGCGCGCGCCAGGCCGCCCCCGCCGGGCGGGAGGCACACACCACAAAGTACGCGTCAGAAGCAAGCAGCAGACGACTACAAACTTGTTTGGACGACGAGGACGCAAAGTTAGACGTCGGGTGGCATCAATTTGTCGCGTGTCGCGGCGCCGGGGGGCGGTGCGTGTGTGGTGGCGCCGCGACGCGCCGCTGTTGATGCTCCCACCGCCCCAAGGGACAACAACTCTGAATTTCAGTGTACAAATTTCGTGAATTTTCCCTAAATTTTTGCTAAAATTTTAATCAAAGTTTTTATTTGAATTTTCCTGATTTTTAAATTTTTTTGGGGAATTTTTCTGATTTTTTTTTCCGGAATTACGAGTTGTACAGAGTTGTATCCCCATCGCCCGCCCCGCCGCCCGCGGGGCCCACCGCCTCACCCACCACCGCGTCGTCAACCCACGCCCACGCCGGCCGCAGGCCGCCCCTCTAGTGCCGTACGCCGTACATAGGCTACTACACCACACTACACTTCTCTCGCGCTGTGCGTGCGTCGGTTCAGCTTACATAGTGGCGGGCGGCTGAAACCATAGAGAAAAGTTCTTTCAGGAAGAAACTAGTCGCGGTTCCAGCGCGGGTGCCAGACTCACCCAGCTTCTCCCCCGTGGAGGAGGTGTCCCCGGGCGGGCGGGCGGGTGGTCTGCGGGTTAACTTGGTGGCCCGGGGACGTGCTGCTGTGAAACAGGAGCCGGGGGTGACGCCCCGCCGCACCCCGCGCCCCACCCCGTCATCGACACCGTCACCTCATAACCATATACACCCCCGTCTCGTCACCCGTCCCGCCGTCGTGTCACGCGAGCCGCGCAGCGTGCAGGACTCACCACTGGTGGAGCCCGCTGCGAGCAGAGGGGCAGCAAGCGCTCTGCGCGCTTCCGACTGCCCCGAGCGATACGACAGGGCGGCAGCATAAATCAACTCCCACCGCGGGGCTCGGAGGATGCGCGGTGGCTTAGGGCGGGGGCAGGACAGGGCCCTGCGGGGCAGCGGGGCTCCGCGACCAGCAGCAGACTGATTCCGGAGAACGCACTCCTCGCTCTATCCCTTTCGCACTCATGGGCCGCGCCCTCTTGGTGCGAGAGAGACAGAGCGAGGAGAGCGCTCTTCGGAATCAGTCCACAGGCGCTTGCCTCTCGGGTCGGGTCCCGTAGGGTCCGCGGCGAGCGCGGGGGTGTGCGGTGCGTTGCTGGTGCCGGCCATGGAGAGCCACACGAGCAGGAGACCATCCCCATACGTCCGCGGACCTGCCCAGTGCCTAGCCCTAACTGCACGTCACTCCCCTTGGGAATAAGTTAGCTTCGGGAACAGAATAGGACGCATGTAACCATATAAACTCCGCAAATGGAAGAGGCTTATTATTGTTCAAAAAGAGATAAAAAAATGTCACATAACATGTTTGCTTAGCGGGGAGCCAATTTTCTTTCTCAAGGTGGCGGGGTAGAATCTCCAAGCGCGCGCATCGTATGACAGAACAAAAATAAAAAGGAAAAGAAAAGGGCCATTAAAAAAAGAATAACATGCCTGGTTTTCCAATAGACACACGACTCGCGAGATTGAAGGCTTCAATAAAACGAGAAAAAAGGTTTTTTTTTTAAAAAAAAAAAACAACGCATTTTTTCTTTTTATCTTCTTTTTATACCGCGATCATAATGAAAAGCGTTGGGCGTAGGGTCAGACAAGCCGCGGTCCGCGCTCCCCTGGCCTCGGCCTAACGCGCCTCGCGTTACGTTGTGGGGTGATGGCCAATATTATTAACCACTTGACATTAGCCGCTTGACGCCCCGCCGCCCTGCTCGCCTCGGCCTGAGCCACGGCCTCCCCGACCTTGACCGCATCCCGGGCCTCGCACCGGCCTCGGTCACCAGGCTACCCCGCGCGGGCAGCCCTCTGTTCAGAAGGGCACTCCCCTCGCTGTGTCTCTGTCTCTCACCCCACGAGAGCGGGAGAGACAGAACGAGGAGAGCGCTAGGGGACGGGGTGGCCGGGGGTCTCCGCTAGTCTGCCGTCTGATTCAGAGGATGGTTCGCACACGGAAAAAAAAATGACTTAGTTGTGAGGATCAATTCTCGATCTCGTCGACAGTCAAAATTCGATAGCTAAAATCGAGAATAACCTGGAGTTTGTTCTATTCGTACAAGTGCCCGGTCGTGACAGAATTGGTGTCCTCTGTTGGGGATAGTAAGCCCCCATGAGTGCGACAAAAACTGAAGCGGGAGAGCGATCTTCGGAATCGGACGGCTGCAAAGCTTGCGCAACGCGCACTCACTGGTCCGTCCCTCGCGAGGCCGAGGTGGGGTCGACCTCGGCCGGGCCGCGGGGGGGAGCAGCGCAGTCAATAACGGTATTAGTAATGGCGACATGAGGGGAAACGCTTTTCTCTCATGATGGCTGCCCTGGCCTGGCTCTGAGCTGCTCCGCCTCCGGCCCGTAATCCATTCACTGCTAACCGGGGCTCTATCGTCCAGCACCATCGGTTGGGTGGTGCGGGGGTGGGGTGAGGTGAGGTGGGGTGGGGTGAGGTGGGGTGGGGTGGGGTGAGGCGAGTGGGGTGAGGCGGGGTGAACGGGATGGGGAGAGGTGCTAACGACGAGCGGGCCCCCCGTCGTTAGGTCGGTGTCGGTACAACTCCCCCTCAGCTAAATGACTGTCCGGTAGGGCGTGGCGTGGCGTTGGCGTGGCGTTGGCGTGGCGTTGGCGTGGCGTTGGCGAGCCCGCGCGTTCCCCCGGGCTCAGCGCGCTAGCCCGCTGCTGCTGCCGGAGGGCGGGGCGGAAGGCAGGGCCGCGCGCTAGCGCCACGCTACACCAACGCTCCGCCGCACCTAGCCCTTTGACCCGCCCAACTCAAGAAGAGTAGGGAGGGGGGGGGGAGTGGCAAAGAAAAAAAATCCATTACCCTTAAAATTGTGTTTTTCACCGACGCTCCGACGCACCTGGCCTGGCCTCTTTGATTCGCCCACTACCCTCCTGAAGTGTACCTTAAGAATGAAATGAAAATTACCCTTAAAATAGCGGTATTCCTCTGGCTTTGATATACATATACGTAAAAGTTTTCCGGCAAAAAAAGAAACCTTCGGTCTCGCAGTTTGCCCTCCGTCCGGTTTAGTTCGACTTGGCTCCTATCTCACGGGGGTTACGACTTCGCAAGTGCGGTCGTGCGTGTGGCAAACAGCGTCGGCGGCAACTCCCTAGGCGTCCAGCTGGATGCAGAGCAGGTCGCCACGCCCCGCCCCGCCTCGGAGGTATCGATTTCAGTCAGGCCTGCCAATGTTTGATTGGACACAACACACCGCCGACGCCAGGCCCCGACCAGCCCGAGGGGGAGACGATCTCTCGGACGCTTAGCCGCGGCTGCCACAGCCGTGGGCGTGGCAGGGCGAGGCGGGGCGCAGCTGGGCTGGGCGGGGCGGGGCGGGGCGGGGCGGGGCGAAGGGGCGGGGCGGGGCGAAGGGGCTTGTCCCGTCAACCCCGGTTGGGTAAACATCGTGATTGACTCTCCCTTCCCTTCCGGGTGCGGTTGGGGCCGACAGACGGCGAGGGTAGGAGAGGGGGGGGAGGGAGAGGAGAGAGAGAGAGAGAGAGAGAGAGAGAGAGAGAGAGAGAGAGAGAGAGAGAGAGAGAGGGGGGGGGGCTAGTACAGTTGGAGTACAAGCAATGTCTGTGAGACTATTTCCAAACAGAAGCGCGGCCCCATGGTGATTGAGGGGCGTGGGGCGAAGGGCTCAGCTGTCCTGTCGCGACAAAACACACACACACACACACACACACACACACACACACACACACAGCGCGTCGTTCGATATTTTCAAATGACTCAGGGGACCTATATCCTCCGCTACAGACACTCAGACGAGGACGCCCCATCTCGGTGTGCGCCCCAGCATGTCTGTCTGTCTGTCTGTCTGTCTGTCTGTCCCCAGTCCCGCGACGAGTAGCTGAAGCGAGCCCCAGTCGGACTGGAGTGCCGCATCTGCCCCTTCTCCAGAGGCTTCCTGGCTCCCTTAGAGGAGCCGTGAAGCGGATGAAGGGGATAAGTTGAAAATCCCGACTTTTCGAGGAAATCAGATAAAAACTTTTTGAGGACAACTTTCCAGATTTGTTATGATGCTGATGTATTGCACTTTGGTCAAGAACATTACTGGCACTTTGTAGATTTTCAATTTCAGCCTCGTTAAAGCAGTGATATCGGACATGCCTCGAACATGATATACAGAGACAAGTCAAATTATCCCTAGATGACAAACATGTCAAAAGAGTTGGGACTTTAATTTTTTTTAAAGGAATTTCGGCGATGCAATGGAATAAAAAAGAAATAGGTGTCAGTATTGAGAAATAGGGTTAAAATTAGCGTAAAATGGGATTTTGTGAAGCAATCACTATTATCTATATTTAACGGGTGCTGTGTTTTCAGAACACTCAATGTGTTACAATTTTAATGTTATTCTGGTTGCCTATCTCTTTCAAAAACTAAACCAAGAAAAGTTAAGTGCACTTATCTCATATTACTCTGTTGAATTTTTAATGCATTTTGAAATAAGTCGACTTCCCTCCATTTTCTGCGTAAACAGTCTTGAGACATAGCCCATATATCTCCCATCCCCAAACCATCTGGAGGGCAGAAGCTGATCGAAATTTGCTACATCATGTCATACGCAACTCATTTGGGAGATAAGTCGACTTATCCCCTTCTTCCGCTTCATAGCTCAGATAGGTTAGCGGTGGCGTCAGACAGCCGGGGCCGCGCGGGGGCAGCAGATCTGTGTGGACCGCCAAAGTTCCACCAGAATCCCCATTCAGGTGCAATTATTCCTCGCGCCTCGCGCCGCTGCGGCTGTAGTCAGGCAATCAGGCAATCATCCATCCATCTCCATCTGACTGCTTCCCCTACCCCCAGCCGTCACCTCCTAGAGGATTACGGAAGTCTATCCGTGCGCATCCAGGGGGAAGGAAGACACAAGGCGCCTCCCTCCACCTATCCTCCTCCTCCTCCTGCAATCCCTGCTGCTGCCGACTGATTCAGAAGATCGCTCTCCTTATCCTTCCGTCCTTGTTGCACCTACAGCGGTGCCCTGCGCTTGCCATGGCAGTGCTCCATGAGTGCGACGAGGAAGGAGGTATGGAAGCGATCTTCGGAATCGCTCGGCTGCTGGCCTTGGCCTCGGGGCGGGGCGGGGCCGAGAGGGGAGGGGTGCGGGCTGAGCGTGGCGGCGTGGCGTGGCGTGTGTGAAAAACGCGAGAGCTTCCGAAGCGAATGCACCAGGCGGATGCGCTCGGCCCTGCTGCTGCTGCTGCTGCTGCTGCTGCCCAGTCTTTTGCAGCAAAGCTACCCCGCCCCGCCTTACAACGCGTCGTCCGTTCGCCCGCCTGGAGCCAACAGCTTGCAATCAAATGCAAATCGCACACGGAAGTTCCGCGCCGGCACGCCCGGCCCCGGCTGGCTCAGGGAACATTTTGTTTTCCATCATTGGTTTCCATTGCCGCTGCCCTCCCCGGGCATCAGGGCCCCGGCCTCGCCTCAGTCCGCACGGAATCACAAAGGACGCAACGGCGGGCGACGGAAAAACGGACTGAAAGAAAAGAGGAGACGAGAGGCAATCTGTGCGACGTAGTATGGTGTCTGTCCGATCCAAGTCAAGCGCGGCCTGCTCATAAATCATTAAAATCTCACGGAAAGTGAGAGCGGCGTGGGGAGCGGGGGGGGGGGGGGCAGGGAGGAAGGAGGAAGGGGGAGGGGGGAGGAGCGGGAGAGAAAGGTGCGCCCTGACGAAAAACGACATATCTGGCATGACAGTGAAGAATGGCCGGTCACACAAACTCATAAGCCGCTGTTATTTGGGCCCCGTTTTTCACAGATTATCTGACGGAGGGGGCCGGGCGGGGAGGGCTTAAAACGGATTAAAAAAAAGGGGGAGGTTGGCAATTTACGCCTAGCAGTTGTTGCTTGTCATGCGCAGATCTACCAAGAGCAAAAGAGAGTAAAAAGGAAAACAGAAAGGATTAAAAAGAAATAAAAAGACGTTGCCGATATGACGGAAGGGTACCGCAACACAACCCGGTCGGTCAGCATAATCGAGCAAACTGTACAGAAAAGTAAAATGTGACCGTGATTTTATTCCTTTTTCCGAAACAGCGTATGGGTGAAGGCGGTCGGATTTCCGAGCGAGCAGATTATTTGTTGGTGTTAGCTGTGTCACCCCTGGCCGCCACGGCGGCGGCTTATTGGTTCCGCACACCGCACCAAATCGAATCCACACCGCACACGTCCAAACGGGGAAATAATTACTCGCGGGTGGCCACTCACTCCCAGCGGACTCTCTCTCTCTCTCTCTCTCTCTCTCTCTCTCTCTCTCTCTCTCTCTCTCTCTCTCTCTCTCTCTCTCTCTCTGTGTCCTGTCTCTCTCTGGTATATATACGCCCCCGCCGGCCCTCCTGTCCTGCGCTAGCAGTCGAGTCGGGGGGTCATCTGGGCCGGCGCGTTGGCGCCGCGAGGGACGGCGCCGGGGGCGTTGCGTTTGTCCCGCCCGGCCCCGCCCTGCCCATAACAATCGACACATTATGCACAGACAGCTAAAGGGGAGGGCGTGGCAGCAATCAAACAGCAGCGGCCTCGCCTCGGAACGCCTAGCCCGCCAGCTGAGTCCGGGCGGGGCGGGGCGGGGCGGGGCTAGGCGCGGGGTTGGGGTGGTGGCAGAAGGACGCTGCCAGAAGCCCGCGCGCACAGCAGAAAACACAATTATCGGACGTTGCTACAGACCAACGGGGCGAGTCTCTCTCTCTCTCCCTCCTCTATCGCAGCTTCTTTTCTTCAATTTTTTTCCCCCTCCCTCCTTTCGAAGGTTTCTTCGATTTAAATACAATCTTTTCGGAGGTCGAACATATTTCATCACATTGTCACCAATAATTTCACTAAATGAGTAATTAAGCTGCGCGCACCAAAACATAGGCGAGCAAAGAGGCCGCGTAGAATTTTCTTTAAGATATTTCCGGAATCAGCACGAGCGCGTGAACAAAAGATATGACTTCTCTCGGAGCCCAAAGAGAGTCCTCTGGTCCGGAGGGACTCGCCCACTCTGTGTACCAAGGTAGCTCCACCTGGCTCCACCACGGCGTGTTCCTGGGAGGTAAAGAGAGGTGGGGCGGGGCGGGGCGCTGGTGCTGCGGGCGGGGTGAGGGTGGGGCGGGGCGCGGTGGCAGCGCCCAAGGACGAGGACGCGGTGCACGCCACGGCGCGACGCGGCTTACGCTGAGCCATTTAATGGAGGTCCCCTTGATGAGCTATTTAGTGGCTCACGCTTCACGCGCGCGGCTATGGCGGGCTATAGCGGTACCTCAAAAATAGAAAAAAAGGGGGGAGGGGTAAAAAAAATAAAAGAAGCGACACGCCGAGCCTGTACACCTCGTCTATTTCCATAAACGCGGCGGCGGCGCGCGCCCCCGGCGGGGGTTGGGCCCTCCCCTCGCTATAGAGCGGCTGGGGGTAGTAGTAGTGAGGCTCAGTAGTATAGTGACGCAGCCCGCCGTATGGAGCGGTACGTGTGGATGAGTGATCCGCAACAGGTGCTCGTCAGCGTGATGGAGCACGTCGTTGGTTCGACTGGAGGGTGGGGCGGGGCGGGGCGCGCTATGGAGCACCTCTTTTATCCACGACCCAGTCCCCCATCCATCGACGCCACCCGCCACGCCCCGCCCCGCCCCGCGGCGTCCGGGAGGATAGCGTCCGCGCCAAACCACGCCGCGTGCCGCCGGAAAAAGATAGAGAGGGCACTTCATCACCGAGCGACTCTCAGCCGGGAGGGGTGATCGTGGCCTACATGAGCCGTTTCAGATCCGTTGCGATGCACATTCATTGAGAATGACGATGCAAACGAGGCCGTTGATGTTGCTCTGGCCCTCTTATGACGAGGAAGACGTTAAGGATCTTCTTCGAAGAAAGTTCTTCCGGGTGGGACACCATCCTTCCGCAGCGAGCGCGCGCCTCGCGAGCAGGGGGTCAAGCGGAGCTCAAACTATGTGGGACGACACGCCGGAGCGTGGCGGGGAGCGGGGGGGAGGGGCGCGGCCGAGTGGGGCGGGTGTGTTTCGGATCCGTTAGGGCTCCGCGGCGCGCAGAGATTAAATTACGTTCAGGGTAATGACTACGCGTGGAGCGCCTTTTGATCAATTAACAACTTATTTCGGGGGCAATTTTCGACCCCCATGGGCTCGGCGCGGCGCCTGGGGGGATGGCAGCCATACTAATAACATGCCATGCCGAGCCATACCGGGGACGGTATCGCGCCCGCCCGCCCGCCCAGGGAGGACTCCAGGCTCCAGCGCCAGCCTCCAGCGCCAGCCTCCAGCCTCCAGCCTCCAGCGAGGCTGCTCCACGTCCACCTGGAGTGTCTCCAAAGGCCAGAGTCTGCCCCTGCTGCCACAGGTCCTGCGGTGCGGGGAGGGCACGACGTGTGGTCCTCCTCCTCCTCCTCCTCCTCCTCCTTTCCGTCTCCTGGGCGCCGCTCAAACTGATCCCCAAAATGTATTCCTCCAGGAGGGGCGCGCCGCCGCAGCGCGACGCTCCAGCCGACGGAGAGCCGCAGTCCCATTATCCGCCTACCCGCACGCACAGCCGGGCAGAGACCCTGGTCCGCCACAAACGCCCGGAATGAACCTTTTCTTTTACAAACCGCGAAAAAAACACACACAAAAACAACAAAACGAAATGGACGAATGTTTCTTCCTTTCTTTCTTTCTTTTCTTTTCCGTTTAAAAATGGGCGACGTACATTGGCACGGACATAAAATAAAAAGGAAGAGAGAAAGACAAGATAAATCGCACACCCCCGCTACGAGGTAATCCGTAATAAATAACCATTAAGAGGTTATGGCCAGGTGCTTCGCGCGGGGTGGGAGCAGGAGAAATGGGCAGTACGCAGTACGCACTACGAGCAAAGAAAAACACAAAGTCACGACCAAAGAATTAATTTCCGACATGATGTGCTCGCGTTGGTCGCGGTGAGACTGAAGATACGCAAAACCCAATAAAAGTAAATCATGATCCATTTAAACTCTTGTTGATTTCATTTTTCCTTTTCATACTGCGCAGCGAGCGAGAGAGAGACGACAGATCATGGCATTGCACGTCATGGCGTCGTCTGCTCCGGCGGGAGCGGAAATAAGGGAGCCGCCGGTAGTAAACCCCGAGGTGATCGAGAAGCCGCATGCGACAAGCGGGGTGGGGAGGGGAAGGGGCGCGCCATTCAGACGCGGGAGCAAGCTGGCGCGCTGGCGGTGGATCTCAGAGGGCTGTCAGGCGCGTGGCGGGGCGGGGCGGGGCGGGGCGGAGCGAGATATCCGCTGATCCTCCACGGCGCGCATGGTGCTCAGGACACTTCCCGGCCTGCCAGGACACCAATAGCGCGCCTGACGAGAGTGCAGAAAAATAAGTCGGAAAGTATAGGGATCAGGGGCGGTTTTAAGCAGGGATGGAAACTTAAGGTTTTCGTTCCTTTTCGTTCCTTGGCATTTACTCATAAATGCTATGACGAAACAAGTTGAAAACAATTGTAGATGATGCAAAACGACGTGCTGGAGTTTAATTCCCGTATGAACTTTCTTCAAATTCCTACTCCTTTGTTGACTTTTTCTGCTAAATAGCGTTTCGTTCCGTGTTGCGTTCCTTTTTTGGGTATTTGAGGTGTTTAACGCCGAATTAGTCAATGAAGGAGTAGGAATTCGAAGAAAGATCATATGGGAATTAAACTCCAGCGCGTCGTTTTACACCATCTACAAGTGTTTTCGACTTGTTTCGTCATGGCATTTATGAGTAAATGCCGAGGAACGAAAAGGAACGAAAACCTTAAGTTTCCATCCCTGGTTTTAAGTCCAGATGACGGGAGGGGGAGGGGCGATGTGCTGTGGGTTGCCTACATACAGGGGTTTTTGCACCTCATATTGCCTACATTTCAGGCTGCTGCCTTTAGGATGCGACGAGAGGGGGAGCAAATGCCCCCACTGCCCCCCCCCCTAAAACCGCCTTTGAGAGGGATGAACGGAAGAGAAACGGGAGCGAAAAGAGGAAGTCTGGAAAAATAGTTTTCATTAGAATTCTGAGGAGATGTATACGGCTGCTCAGCGAGTACCGCGTCTCATACACGGCTAGTGAGACGCCCGCGGTCTAAAAACGCCTAATGGCATCTCGCAATGGCAAAAATGAGAGAGGCCGGTAGGAAAAGAAAACGGTCGGAAAAATTAGGGTCACGCAATTAGCAGGCTTCCATTTGAAAAGTACAAAGCCACCGACTGGCCAAAGGCGGGGAGCAGGGCGAGGCGCCCGCCTCAAGGAGGCCCCGCCCGTGTTTTATTAATGTCCTCTACTCTTTAAAAAAAAATGCCAAAATATTAGAAGTATTAATACTTTAACAGAATACGTTCTTCTCTCCAAACTGTTGAGGAAAATCTTCCTTATACGTTTCCAACTTTTAGTATATGCTGAATGAGCTAACGTATCCTGCTGTTGCACTCTGGACTTGTGGCGCAGTCACTGATAATTTACGGTTGCAAAGTTACGGCGGCAGTGTAGATGACGTGGCACACACACACACATGCACCTAGCAGACCATCGTCGCGTCGCGAGCAGTTCCAGCCCGAGGGGTTTGTCGCCCCCGCATGAGTCGTAGCTCCGCGGGGCCCTTTACCCCCCAAATCCTCTTGCTTCCCGCCTCCATTTGTCTGCGGGAGCCGGTCTCCATTTGTCTCGGGTCCGCATCACCTCCAGGCCACGCACCTTCCTCCCCCGCTTTCCCTTTCTTTAATCAAGGCCGCCCATAGCGTCCCAAGAGCCCTGCCCTGGGCGCAATGGGGCGGGGCCGAGGAAATAAGGATAACTGCCACACCCGTGGGAAGGGTGGGGCGGGGCGGGGTAGGTGTCGGCCCGAGCCCGGCGGGCAGGGGGAGCCAGGCTGAAATCTTTGTTATACTCTCCTCCCCTCCCAGTTTGGGCCGCGTGGGTTCTGCTCAGAGTGGCACCTGCCGTCGACCCGATAGAGGCACGTACAGCCCGGGGGGGGATGATATGGGTAGGAGGGTAGGGATGTGGGGAGGGGGGATATGGGTTGTGGTGGGGTTGAGGTTGAGGAGGGGAGAGTTTCTGGAATCTGAGGGCGGGTGCGGTTGGCGGGGCGATGCGAGGGTACATTACACCCGACTGACTAGAGGGCCGTGTTCCGACGACCAGAGGCCGCGCTCCAACGAGTTCCATGTCGCAGCTCCCGGCCCGACAGGCTGCCTTGGTGGCGGTGCAGATGCACAGAGCGGGACGGGGCGTGGCGGGGCGGCAGGGTTGGCGACATTCGCGCAGGCGAGCAGTTTGGGCGGGGCGGGGCGGGGCGCGTCCTCATCAATCGTCCCTCCTCCCCGGACCGCAACGGGCGCACCAGGCCCCTCTCGTCTTTATCTTCTTCCCCGCCCGCGAGCCTGGGCGGAGCGTACGCACGCGAGAGAGACAGAAAGAGGCCGACGTAGAGAGATCGGCAGCGCCACTCTCTTTAATTCAGTCCTTCTCACGACTCGATCGCAGGCGCGACACATCAGCAGGAAACTGTTTTTCCCTCGGGTGGGCCGAGGCGGGGGCTCCCTTTGTTCCATCGCGCTCATTCCCGGCGCGGCGTGCCTCTTACCAAACGGCCCCCCATAGAAATCAGGACGCGCCGGGCTGCGCGTACCGCGGGGATCGCCGCTGAAGCGGAGAAGCGGTCCCCGCGCGCTGCGGCCGCTCCGCCCTGCCGCGCGGGCCTCGCTCTGCTGCGGCCGAGGGGAGCCCGGTGCCCGTGGCACGAGAGATACGGTGCGGCGTTATAACTCCGTCCAGCTATACGACGAGAGCAACCCCCCCGCCTCCTGCCCCGCCCGCAGCCCGTCATCGAGACACTGATGAGCAGCATCAACCACCCCGGCTGCTCCGCACCGCGCCCCGCCGCGCCCCGCCTGTCATCACTCGAGCAACAGATGACCGGTGCGGCCGGGTCAGCAGCAGGCGCAAGCAGGCCTGCTGGTAGCCATCTGCCGCCGGCAGCACCAACTCTCCTGCCCCGCTCCAACCATGTATTTTTAACGCGCGCGGCGAGAGAGTCTGGCCGCGCTATGCTTGTTGTGGACGGGAGGGCGAGGTGCGGCCTCGGCCTCGGCCTCGGCCCTGGCCGGCCGTATCACTGCAGATGGGGCCAGGGCCAAGGCGCCGCAGTAGTCTAACTCAGAAGAGCGCTCTCCTCGCTCTGTCTCTCTCGCACCTAGGCTCCGCACCCTATAAGGGCGAGGGGAGCGCTCGCCTGGGCTGGGCCCCGCGCGGTCCGGTCACGTGCCCCCGGGGGATGCCACGCGGAGCCCTCACCTCCACACGCTGGGGCCCGCGGGCACCTCCCCCCCCCTCCCCTCCCCAACGCCACCGCCGCCCCTACGTCTTGTTCTGTGCTGCCCCGTGTTTCTGTTGGTATTTTTTTCTTCCTTTTTTTTTGCGGTCTTTGGGGACGCACAAGCTACAGCTGCTACTAAGAAATGTGGAGTGGCCACTACCCCTAACTCACGGGCAGGGCAGGGGCGGGCCACGCCTCACAGGCCGGCCCGGCCCGGCCAAGAGCCGCCCGTACTTTAGGTGGGGACACAGCCGCGGCGGGGTGGGGTTGGTGGGGGTGGGGGGCTCCTAGCGGAGACAGATGCCCCCTGCGTTTGTCTGCACGATGCGCCGCAGATAGAGGGGGCAGTGCCCGTGCCTTCTTGTTCTGCGTAGGGCTGGGGGGACTCCACCATTTATCGCTTACATCTCTTCTCTCCGGGCCTCCTGCGGGCCTCCTTTAGGCCTCCTTTAGGCCTCCTGCAGACCTCCTGCAGGCCTATTGCAGGTCTCCTGCAGGCCTCCTCCCGGCAGAGCGGGGCGTACCCGTACCTGCTGTAATGCCGGTGCGACACACATGGTGTGACACAACGGCTTCTCTCTCTTTCTCTCCTAATAAAGGCATCCTGCTTGGCCCCGTCCCGTCCCGCTCCTGTCAGACTTTTTTATTTTCCCACAGAACACGAGCGAGGAAGGGCGCGGGTATGGTGGAGAATCCAGCAGGCGGTATTACATCGTGCGACTGTGAGGATGTGGCAAGGAAACAGCGGGAGGAGGATAGGAGGAGGAGGATGATAAGAGGGAGAGAGAGGGAGAGAGAGAGGGAGAGAGAGGGGGAGAGAGAGGGGGAGAGAGAGAGAAAGAGAGAGAGAGAGAGAGAGAGAGAGAGAGAGAGAGAGAGAGAGAGAGAGAGAGAGAGAGAGAGAGAGAGAGAGAGAGAGAGAGAGAGTGGAAGCCAGCGCGTCAACAAATGTGTCGCCTGAAGACGGAAACATATGTGTCACCATTCATATGTACATGCCGCGACAAAAGTGGGAAGTTTCCAAAATAATCGTATTTCCACATACGGTGATTATTGACTTCTTTTCGGATTTTAACGGGGTATTCTTTCGTCTTCAAAAAGTTTTTAACCCCTCTCAGCTCTTAAAAGCGCTCTTTACTGTGTTCACTTAAAAAAAAATGATTCCTTTGATTTTTGACTTTTTTGTTCTGCCATTACGAAGCATCGAGTCGACCAGCTTTTCGATTCTTTCAAGAGTGGTCGCGATTTCGATTATTGTTCCCGCTCGCACGGGCCACGGGCCTACGGTCAGTCACGTGTCTGGCAGGCCAGACTTCTGTTCGGCACCTCCACTGCTTCCACTGCGTCATGGTCGTCACGTCTGACCCCTCTCCGCTCCCGTCCAGACACATTACCTCGCGGGATGGATATTCATGGCCTTATTGCAGGCAGGGGAGTCATGCAGGACGACGGGCGCGGGCTCCTGTACGTGCCTGGCAGTGGCGGGGCGGTATGGGGCGGGCCGGGGAGCAGCGCGGGGACACTTGTTTCTTCTCTGGGGGTTGCTGGCGAGCTGGAGGGAGTACTGCCGGGGGAAGCAAGTACGCGCCTGGGAGCGACGAGGCGCTCCAACTTGAGGAAGGGAAAGAAAAAACGCGACTGCGGAGCGGTACTATCTGACGCAGCTGGTGGACGAACCCACCTGCAAACTTCTGAACTGCAGCGTAATGAAACAATTTCGGGGGCGAACTTCAACGTCGTCGCCCAAGTCGGCTGGAAGGGAATTCCCGCATTATTACTACCGACTGCTTCTTAAACGCATTGCTTAATTTAAGCACGCCTTAAGCGCCTGCGCTGCATGCTGCATAAGCCCCGCGACTTCCTAAACACGACGAAACCATTAAAAAGAAAAGCGGGTCGCGACGGACGTGGAATAGGAAAGAGAGAGAGGGAGAGAGTTGGGGGAGGGATTTGCGCGGACTTGTCTCGCAGGAAGGCGGAAGAAACCGGGGCCACCGCTGGTGCCCAGTAAACCGGAGACAAAAGTTTTGAGGGTGCATCCTTTTTGATGCGATAACTTTCTCGCACTCGTCGTCCTCCTCCATCTGCAATTAAACGCTGAATGTCACCACATTTTCATATTCGGGCAAACTTTTGATTGCGCGCTTTTGTTTTTCATCCGGAAGACCCGGCGTGCTCTACAGTTTGTTGTATCAGTTCGACATCCCCTGTCCGACGCAGGGTATCCGACTCAAAAATGTGCGACAAGACAAGTCCCAGATGTTTCACAGTGGAATCTTTGGTGTCACACATTATTTACTGCAGTACTGTGCTCGAGGGGACCACAACTCAGAAATTTTTGAAACCCTCGTAATTCAGAGAAGAAAAAAATCAGGGAAATACAGGATGAATTTAGGGGAAGGCAGAAAAATTGGTAAAATTCAGCAAAAATTAAAAGAATTAGCACAAATTTACTCAAATTCTCAGAATTCTAGGAAAAAAATCAATCAAAAATTCACTTAAATTATCCAGAAAATTGTACACCGGAATTCAGAGTTATTTCCCCCTGGACTGTACTACACTTCAGGTTGCAGAGTGGCCCCCGGGGACATAAGCTCCGGTGGCGATCGCACGGGAGCCTTTTCCTTTCACTTTTCCCGCCTCCTCCCCCGTGCCTCTCCCTCTCTCTCCCTCGGGGAGGCAGAGACTGACGAGGTGGCCGCCGCGCGTCTGACGGAAAGGCAAAATAATGCGTCCCGTCAAAAAATAATAAAGAAAACGCAGCGGGCGGAGGCACGCGACGCAATTTCGCGGTCGGCCCCGCGGGGCTCCCTGCCTGCCTCCGTCGCGACGCCCACGACCGCGGCGCCGCGGCGCCTCCGCCTCGCCTGCTAGACCACCGCGCCAACCATTAGCGCGCGGAAACAAGCCATCTGCAGAAACAGGATGAGAGACGAAAATCCGTGCCGCCAGTTTACATAGAACGTCTCGCCTGGGGGTGGCGAGGGGCGAGCGGGTCAAGGGGTGAAGCGACACGCAACAAGCGCAAAGCGCTGTTGTTGCCTGGACCCTAAGGCGCGGCCGTTAATATAAAGACGGTTCAGAAAGAAACGGGGAAAAAAGAGCGAACAAAATAAAGAAAAAAAAAACACAAGTAGCGAAGAAAAGAAGAAGAATTACGATCCCGGAAAAAGAAGGGCGCGGCGGCAATTAGACCTCCGGAGGGCGGCGTGGCGCGGCGTAGCGAGCGGGCGTCACGTTCAGAATGACGCGCCCCATCAGCTGCTCCCCCCGCCCTTCGCCAACAACAAACCCAATTTTCACATCCTATTTAACAAGCGGCGCATGCGCTACCATTTCCTATTCCTCCATTATGAAGCTACTACACTCTGCAGGGAGTATATAGCACGATACTCGAAACATTATTATTCCGCGGACGCACTCTACTTTTCCCCTATACACGCGGGATGAGGAGCGAGACAATTAGTCAAATCCCCCCTCCCCCCCGCCGGAGCGGGCGTGAGCGTCCTCGCGGGCGCGGGCGCGCAGGCCTTGCACCGCTCCGCCAGTCAGTACAGAGCGGCAGTGAGTGCCAGCCAACCGCGCAGCCCTGGAGATTCATGGCCTGTCAAAATCCAGGGCGGCAGCGGCGGCGGCGTGGCGACGCACACCGGGCCGGGCCGGGGCTGGCAGAGCACGGCACGGCACGGCACGGCACGGCACGGCACGGGGGCTGCGGGGAGCCGCGCTGACAGCCGGCCGCGCCACGCCACGCCACGCCACGCCACGCCGCGGTGAGCCGTGCTCTCATCGACAGGACGTGTGATATACGGCGCGCGCCTCCCCGCCCCGCCCCTCATACCTGCGCCGCGCATCGCCTACACTAATACACATGCCGCAGTGACAAGCCCTCCTGTGCCTCAGCTCCGCTCTCTCTCTCTCTCTCTCTCTCTCTCTCTCTCTCTCTCTCTCTCTCTCTCTCTCTCTCTCTCTCTCTCTCTCTCTCTCTCTCTCACACACACACACACACACACACACTCACACACACACACACACACACACACACACACACACACACTCACTCACTCACTCACTCACTCACTCACTCACTCACTCACTCACTCACTCACTCACTCACACACACACATACATACACGTATGAACATACACATGCAAACTTCCTGGATGCTCTCCGCGCGCGTAACCTGTGTATCGCCTCGCCCGCAAAATGTATGATACTTATTAGGTCTAAAAAGGTTGCGCGTAAGCCGAGAGGGCGACAACAACTCTGAATTTTGGACTTCTTATTTTTTTAATTTTTGTGAATTTGTACGTGATTTTTTGTGAATTTTCACTTAAATTCTATTTTAGGTTTTGGGAATTTTCCTGAATTTTTCTGAATTTTTCCTGAAGTTTTCAGATTTTTTTCCTGTACAAAAATTTCTGAGTTGTTTCCCCCTCGACACACAAATGCATACTTCCTGGCTGCTGTCCGCGCGCGTCCCGTGTCTCGCCTCTCTCGCAAAATGTATGATAATTAGGTCAAAAAGAGTGCGCGTAAGCAGCAGCGGCGAGCAGCGGACCTCGGGTGCACCACCACAAAAAAACAAGCCAAAATTGGGTCGAATGTAAAATGAATCCCCGACCTAATTCTTCTTTTTTTTTCTCTTTTTATATTATTTTCGCGAGCTATTTCTTCTTTCCCCGCAACCCGCCGTGCGCACGCTCTCGCCTCCTATTGTTTATCGCGGCCGATTCCGCGTCGATAAATCGCGCCGACAGTCCGTTAATTGCAACGGAAGGTGGCCGATAAATTCCGATGAGGCGGAGAGGCAGAGGGAAAGAAAGAGAGAGAGAGAGAGCAAGAGAGAGAGAGAGAGAGAGAGAGAGAGAGAGAGAGAGAGAGAGAGAGAGAGAGAGACGATGGGAAAGGCGCGGCAGTGGCGACTTACGGTGCGAAGGTCCGCGCAGGGCGCGCTAGCGAGCTGTAGTGATGCTAGCAAGCACACCGCGACCGGAGGCGGCGCCTGTGGAACGTACCTGCGGACACACCAAGAAAAAGCGAACCAACTTACAACCTTGCTCGAAAGGGTGGAAATTCAATCATAAAATAATCCGAAATATTGTCAAAATAACCGAAATAATATTGCGCCAATTAGGTCGCGTTTTCGAGACGTTTTCTATGTACCCTCGACCTTGCTGTATCGATTTATTTTCTCTAAGGTTGTTTTTTTTTCCTCCTGCTTTACTTCTTTATTTTTCTCTCCAACCGCACAACAAGAGGTCCTTAATTAAGGGGCCTCAGCCAGCTCGGCGGCTCGGCCCTTCTCCTGGGCCCGAGCTCCATCCCCGCCCCGCCAGCCATCAGGCACTTACTACTCGACTGATTCTGTTTGTCGCGCCAATCACGTCGCTGGCTCGGCTGCGCAGCGCGGACGCGAAATGGAGGAGGAAGAAAAAAAAGGAGGGGAAGGGGAGGAGGGAGGTTATATACGAAAAGGAAAAGACGCGTAATAAATGAGCAGAGAAGACGGAGCCAATCGCACCGGGTGGGGTCCATTGATGGCGATAGATAAGTGGAAGGAGACGAAATGGAGAGGAAGCAGGGACGCGTGAGGGGAGTTAGCCGAGAGGGCGGCAGTGGCGGGAGGAGAGGAGAGAGAGCACACAATCCACCGCCGGCCCGGACCGGAAAAATTTACATTTGTAAAAAGGATACGCTCTCATTGAAACTCCGAAGTCAATCGTGTTTTGATAAATCGCCAGAAGGCGTTTCTGCTATCCGCAGCAGTCTCGCGACGAATACGAAATGCAGACTTTCTGTCACGCTGAAATAATTTTTCGATCGAACTCCGACTGGTCCAGTCCGACAAAGCCGGCACACCAAATAATGCACGAGTCAGAAATATCATCTCTTAGGGGCGAGGTTTTCTAATCTTCGTCGTTTTCAGTAATAGTTGAGAAACCTCGCTTTTTTAAAAGTTAGAAATACCACTCAAATACCACTCCAAAGTGATAAGACTATTGACACGAATCTTCACTCAAAAAAGGGGCGAGATATCCGACAATCACTTAAATAGAGTGACATTTTTTGACGCATCTCTCTAATTTGGAGAGGACATCAAACTTCGCCAGAATGAAAGCGGGAAAATTTACAGCACGAGTCTCGCTCTCCTGAGGGCGAAATATCCTCGCTTTGATATTTCAGTGGGGCAGTGCAGTGGTTTCATGGAGCCACGCGCGAGACGCTGCAAAGGCGTGGACTGGGGCGGGGCGAGCAAGGTCAGCGGGGTGGCGGCTAAGCCCGTCATGCTTGCCTCTCGTTTCGTCCAGTTTTTGCCAACTCCCTAACACCCGTGTTCATTACCACAACGGGCGCCCTCGCCGTCGAAACGAGTGCGCGGGTGTTGCAAATTACATCCCCCCTTCCCCTTCCACCCAAAACCACCACCTGAATTCGAGAAGTTTTTCCTTCCTAATTTGCCGGACGCGAGCGGAGAGGTGCAAGGCCATGGGTCTGTCGCGTGAAAGACATCTTCTTATGAATTAACGTGCGAATAGCGTCCATCAAGACGATCTCATTGACGTCCCCATCAAACTTCTATTAGATAACTTTCCGTCCAGCCGTAGACGTCAAACGTTCGTGTTAACAGAAGAGCATTCATCCCGAGGTATGCCCTTCGCTCACGGCGACGCTTCCTGTTGGCGCAGGTATGGCGGGCCTGGCGGGCCGGGTGGCTGGCTGAGTCATGGCCGCGGGCTCGGGCGAGGCTGAGGGTTGGACCGGCAGCTGGTCGACGACGGACGACGATGTCACTGCCACTCCCGGAGCCTGGCCCTCGGGGCCGGGGGCGGCGGCGGCGGGCACCACGACCTGGCACACCAACAGCACGGAGCTCCCCGGCGACCCGGTGCTGTACGCCATCCAGCTGTGGTTCACGCCCATGCTCGTCACCCTCGGCACGCTCGGCAACTGCCTCTGCGTCATCGTCTTCTTCGGCACCAAGCTCAACAAGCTGTCCAGCAGGTGCGGATAGTGTTGGGAAACCTAACATTTTGCAAATCCAATCCAGATTTTAGTTTTCTCACGAGAGACGAATATTAAATAACTCCCCATCCCAAATTTCGGCCGCAGCTACTACCTCTCCGGCCTCGCCATCAGCGACACCTGCTGCCTGGTGGCCGTCGCCGCCACCTGGCTCGAGTTCATCGATATACCCGTGTTCAACAAGAACGGCTTCTGCCAGCTGTTCGTCTACATCAAGTCCGTGTGCAGCTTCCTCAGCGTCTGGTTCGTCGTGGCCTTTACCGTTGAAAGGTAAGCACGCAGCAACGGATACGCAGTCACGTGAAAAGAAGGCGTGAATGTTGGGTTAAAGGTCACGGCACTCGTAGGAAAAAAATTGGTTATATTCCCCGCGTACACTGGAAAAACAAAGGTAGGACGAGAAGGGTTTTAATGCCTTTACCAAGGCATTAAAATTTAGCACCCCTGCAAAGGCATTAAAACTGCCCAAAGGTGTTAAATTTTAATGCCTTTGGACAATTTCGTGCCTTTGCAAAGGCATTAAAATTTCACACCCCTAGAAAGGCATTAAGTCCTACCTTTGTTTTTCCAGTGTATAGTAGAAAAAAAATATTTAAAAATACGATTGAGGTTAACCCTCAAATCTAGTTTCTTATCCATAAGGTAGGAGAAGATACCTTTTCATGCTGAATTGGAGTAAGAATTTTTAACCGTACTCTATTCGAGCGAGATAATTTTTTTAGCCTCGCTCGGCGTAAAGATTTTTTTAGTTTAACTTTATTTGAGGACGAAAATTGCCCTAAAATTCTCGCCTGAGTAGGAGCGAGAATTATGAATCGTAGATTTTCAGCATCTGCGCTGCAGACGCTATGGCCGCTTTCATTTATGAATTTTTGAGTTCATTTTTGTTATTGCCAAAAGTTTTCTTTACTTTTAACGTCAAATTTTGACAGTTTGGCACAACAAGGGTCCCAAACTTATTGACATTGGCCGCTGGTTTAACACTGTGTCCCCCACAGGTTCGTCGCCGTCAGCTATCCGTTGCAGAGGCTGTCCATGTGCACGGTGGCGCGCGCGCGGGCCATCCTGGCCTCGCTCACCCTGGCGGGCCTCGGCCTCTACTCGCCGTACCTCTTCATCTCGGCCGTGATCCCCGTGCCGGCGGTGCAGGGCGCGCCGGGCGGGTCGGGCGGGGCCGCCAACGGCACGGTGCTCGTCTGCGACATGCTCAAGCAGTGGCACAACCTGGCGCGCGTGCTCAACTACGCCGACATCTGCCTCACGCTCGTGCTGCCCGTGCTGCTCATCCTGTCGCTCAACGCGTGCATCGCCCGCACCGTCCTGCGCCTGGCGCGCGCCCGCAAGGACCTCACCAACACGGCCATCAACGGCAGCGGCAGGTGAGCTGGCTACAAGCGCACCCCTCCGTCCTTGTCGCACACACGGCGCGGTGCCCCACAGTGAGGATGGCAGGGCCCCATGAGTGCGACAAGGACGTGGGGCGTGAGAGCGATCTTCGGAATCAGCAGGCGGCTGAGCGACAGCGGCGGCGGGGCGGGGGCCAGGGCGCGGGCCAGGCGGGGGGGTGGGGTAGGCAGCCCGCACGCTCCAGTGCTCCGCGGGTCTGCCTACCCTCGACTACACAGGCGCTCGCCGCCTCCCGGCCCGGACCTCTCACATGGGGCTCTCCCTAACGGGCGTGCTGCCGCCACACTCCCCCGCCCCCGCCCCGCCCCAACCCGTCCGTCCCCCGACACTTAGCCGTCAGCAACTTGGGGGGCGTGGCGCGGCCCTAAAGGGCCCTCACTGTCACGCGGGCGTTGTATATGGCGGCAGGGCAGGGGCCGGGCTAACCGTGTTTTACTTGATAATCGAGCAAGTTACCGGTCGCGCTGCCCTGCCCTGCCCTGCCGGCACCTGAGGCAACCGGAGCCGCCCTGTCGGGACGGGACCCGCCACGGGACCCGCCACGGGACCCGCCACGGGCGTGACGCGGCATTAGGCACCACGCGCGCTGGCCCTTATGCGCCTGATTAGTATTCTATCCGTCCGCGCAACACCCGTCGGAGAGAGAGAGAGAGGAGAGCGACGACAAGGCGAGAGTAGGAGCAGCAGAGAGACTGCGAGGGACCGGAGAGGAGAGAGACAGAGAGAGAGAGAGAGAGAGAGAGAGAGAGAGAGAGAGAGAGAGAGAGAGAGAGAGGGGGGAGGGGGAGAGACTGAGCGAGTTCAGAAGGGAGAGCGCGGGTGGCGCGAAAAGGAACGCGAGCGTGGAGCGGTGCGACTGAGAAGGGCTCTGATAATAACGCCATCGCTCGGTGTCGTGTTCACAAAGCATGTCTGATCTGTGAGGAAGAGGGGAAAAAAAAGAAAAGAGGAGATAGGTGCTCCCACCCGCGAGGAGAAGAGAGCGCGCAGGGGGGGAGCGGGGTACACCGCTTTGCCCCGCCCCGCGACACGCCGCGCGCACCGAGCACATTTTCATTCCGCTAAGAGCCGCGGAGGCGGAGGCGGAGGCGCGGGCGGCTCTTTGTCGCCGGTCCACTGGGAGCGCTGCCGGAGCGCGGGCGGAGCGGCTCGAGCGCGGTGTGGAAAGCACTCGGCTGCAGCGTTTCCACTTACGTTATACACCTGATCGGTGTCTCGCGCGCAATATAATACTACTACTTTAAAAAAAATATTGTGACAAATCGCTCTGAAACAACAGAATTTTCTCTGCAAAACTTGAAAAATACCAGTGTAATATTGCGAAATACACAGATCATATCGTGCCGTGCGAGGGGGGAAGGATCACTCATACAAAATGTGTACAGTGATTTTTTCCTCTTTTTTATGAGTATTTCTTAGGATTTATCTGTCTTTTTCTATTGATTTTTCAAGGAAAATTTCTGTCCCTTTTTGATAAATTTTAATCTTTTACCCCCATACGTGAGTTGTTTTTTTTTAAATTTTACTTCGTTATTTGTTAATTTCTTACAGATTTTTTTTTGTATTTTGGGGAATTTTTCTCCCTGATTTTATTTTGATTTTTTAAAGTGTTTAATTTGGGTCGTACAATTATTTTTCGACGTGACTCCCCCCTCAGTCCCGTGTACAAAAAAAAAGCGATAGAAATGCCCGGGCCGCGGGTGCGGTACGACCAGGATCATCCTCCAGCTTCCCGCCGCGATCGTATAACTCAACAAGGCTTCTCGTCCACACGTTCAAGCAGGTAATCGCAGGGCGATAGCAAAAGGAGAAGAGCTTATATATCGCAGCCGTGAGGCACAGCAGGAGGAGTAACCACAGAGAGAGAGAGAGAAAAAAAAAATAGGAGAGCCAAACAGCGGGCGAGCAGGTGGGAGAGGAGGCGTGGGATAGGACACGACTGGGGTGCAGGGTAGGAGAGGAGGCGGGGAAGGCGGAAGACGCCGAGCGTGAGGCCCTGTGATCGTCGACCCGACCACGGCAAACAACCGCCCCGCCACGCCACGCTCCACCAAATCACGGGCCAGCTGCCCCCTGGCCCGCCCCGGCCCGGCCCCTCTCTGCTCCCTTAAACTTTGCTAATAAAGTGGGTGCAGGAAGCCAGGGGGGCCCGCGCGCGGCTGTCGACGGACGGTCCGGACCCAGCGCGCGCCCCCCTCTCGGCCTACACGGCTTGGGGCCCTGGGCGCCCCCTGCCTACCCCCCCCCCCCCGGTCTCCCCACCTCCACCGCGCGCCATGTCGACAACGCATGTCCCCCGCAGTTGGAGTGGCTTAGTTGGCTGACTACTTACAACACAACAGTCCCCCCATATAACGGCGGAGCGCCCTGCCTTGCCCCGCCCCGCCCCGCACGCCCCGCCCCGCGCGGCCCCACCGCACTCGTGTTCCCGTGCATGTATTCTCCAGCAGCCAGCCCGGCCCCGGCCCCGGCCCCGGCCCCGGCCAGGGTTGGCCTCTGTCAGCGACAGCGCTGCAGCAGAGGCTGCGCGTGGGTGACGAGGTGAGGGCAGCGCGAAAAAACAAAGTAAAATAAAGTTGAAGCGAGCACTTGTATGCGCAGGACTGCCGAGCGATTCCGAAGATAACTTTCATACCTGTCCTTCGTCGCACTCATGGAGCACTACCATGGCCAGCATAGGGCACCGCTGTAGGTGCAACAAGGACGGAGGGATGAGGAGAGCGATCTTCCGAATCAGTCGGCTGGGCGCCCGCACGGCTCGTCTCGACTCGGGGAGTGGAGTGGAGGCGGGTGTCGTCAGGGGGGACGTGTAACAAACGGAAAAGAGGGCGAGCAGCAAATGTGTAGGGGGGTAGAGTTGCAGCGAGCGTGGGCGGGGCGTGGGGCGTGGGGCACCACCACGGTCCCCCGAGGGGCGTTGAGGGATAGCGTGAGCAGGAGGAGGAGGAGGAGGTACCCGTGGGCGGGACGGGGCGTGCAGCCCCAGCGCGGCGGGGTGCGAGGCGGGGCGGGGCGAGACGTGCTTCTGGCTGATAACAGAGCCGCCTGCAGCGCGCCGCGGCGGGGCAGGGCGGGGCGGGGCGGGGCGGGGCGGGGCGGGCTGCAGCGTGCTACGCTCCGGGCGACAACGCCGCCCCGCCCCCCGCGCCACCTCACCCAGCTCTCTCAATAACCGCCCCGCCCCGCCCCGCCCCTCCTGCTGTTTTGTCGTCGTGCAGCTTTATTGCCCCGTATGCAGGCAGGCAGGCAGGCAGGGCAGGCGCGCGCCCACGCCCACCACCCGCCGCCGCCGCCATATACAACGACAAAAGCTGCGGATGAAATGAAACTGCCTGCGCCCTGCCCTGCCCTGCCCCGGCTGCCCTGCTGGCTGGCAGCGCCCCGGCCGGGCCCCGCGGGGCTCACAGGGCCTGGTGGGGCGGGGCGGCGCACACTCTTTCATTCCCCGCTCGACAGGGCGAGAATAAAAAGAGGGCGGGACGCGGGAACGTAAGGGTATGGGAACGAGAAGGGGCGCGGTGATAAAATGCAGTCATTAGCTTTAGCCCGCTCTATGCATGCATGCGGAGGGGTTTTGCGTAGAACGCGCTGCCCGCACAATCGCATACAGACAATAGCTGATCTGCCCCAGATCACTGCAATAATTGTCTCTCCCTCTCTCCCCTAGTCTCCCTCTCCACGGCTCTCAGCAGAATAGGAGGACGGAGGAGAGGAATACGAATAATCCTCGGTTAAGTGTAATGTGGTAGCTCACAAAAGGCACGACAAAGAGTTTTTTCTTCTTTTTTTAGCTGGTGCGAACAGCAGTGCAAACGAGGGGAAAACAACTCTGAATTTGGTGTACATATCTTGTGAATTTTAGTGGATTTTAATTGAATTTCTGTGAATTTTTGTTTGAATTTTACCCTAATTTTCATGAATTTTCCGTAATTTTTAAAATTTACCTGAATTTCCTGATTTACAAGGTGTGCAAAAATTTCAGAGTTGTTTCCCCCTCGAGAGCAAAGCATACGAAGGCATGGCGGGCCTCGCCCCTGCAGGACCGCGCGGGGCGGGGCGGGGCGGGGCGGGGCGGGGCGGGGCGGGGCGGGGCGGGGCGGGGCGGGGCGGGGCGGGGTGGCCTGTGCGGCACTGTCTGATGCTGATCATGTAGCCGCGGGGGGAGGGTATCAGTTCGGACGCGACAGATTGGAGTACCGCTGCGCGCCGCGAATACATGAATGGGACATGAGGCGCTGACAGGCGCTGGCAGGAGCTGACACTGATTCTCACTGACAGACGCATATGGATATAGCTCACGCCGACCGCAGATATTTTTTTTCTACGGTGCGAAAGAGGCACTAGATATATAGATAGGAAAGCACACAATCACAACACAACGCAGCAACGAGATTTATAGGAGGCGTGGATGCAAAAAGGTCCGGCGCGTACGTTATAACACGAAAGGCGCGCAAAGGGAGCGTTTCCATCCACCCCTAGTGGCACCTGCTGATCCGCCTATAAAATGGAAAATTTTGCGAAACAAAATAAAAATAGAAAGAACACTGCGAAAATAAAAGGGGGGGGGGGGGTTATTCAGCGACGTGCCTTGTTAGCTTTAATGGTTTGCGGCTGCGCACCTCGCTATATTTCCGCCCTGAGAGTCGCGGCGCGACAAATCCCTTCCGGACCGGAAGTCTCCGTGGCACGCGAGACGGCACGCGAGCGCCCCATTACCGGCTGCCGCACGCCCCCCGCGGCCGTAGGGCCCGGTTCGGTCCGGCTGCTGCTGCACTGCGCCTAGCATCACCGTCGTGACCTCCTCCGTGTTCTGTGTCCGCAGCCTCCGCGGGCGGCGCGCGCCCCGGCGCACCCTGCAGCACCGCGGCAGCACCCGGCCCAGCGGCACCCAGTCCAAGGTCACCGAGATGCTGCTCATCGTGTCGACCGTCTTCATCGCCCTCAACCTGCCGTCCTACATCGTCCGCCTCTACATCTTCGTCAACGAGGTCAGTGTTGTGCAAAGCCCCGACGACGACGCGGTAGGCCGGGGTGCGGAACCCGAGGCGGCCGAGCCGAGCCGGACCGCGGCTCCCCTGATTAAATGGCATAGGCATGGGTGGGAGGAGGCGCGGGGCGGCGCGGGGCGGCGCGGGGGCCCAATAAACGTAAGGCGGACCGGGTCCAGGATGAGTAGGGGCCCCATTGGCCCGGCCCCGGCCCGGCCCCGGCCCGACCTTGAGGTGAGGCGGGTCCTGATGACCGCCCTAAATCATCCCTGGCGGGGACCACCCCGCACCATCCCGCCCCGCAGCCGACCGCTTCCGCCCGCAAACACGAGCCGCTACGTGCGGACGGCGGCGGCCAGCCCAGCAGCGCCGGGGATATCCGGGGGCGGTCCGCCCCCCCCCCCCCCGCCTCTCTCTCTCTCTCTCTCTCTCTCTCTCTCTCTCTCTCTCTCTCTCTCTCTCTCTCTCTCTCTCACGGTCCTGGACACAAGGGCTATAGCGCAGCCTATCGCTCCAGTTTCCTTCAGGGCAGCGGGTCGTGTAATCTCCTCCAGAGTGCGTGCTGCTGCCGCCACCCCGCGCCATTCTCCCCCCCGCCCCGCCCCACCCTACAAGGCACCACCCTTGCCCTGCCCTGCCCTGCCCTGCCCTGCCCTGCCCTGCCCTGCCCTGCCCTGCCCTGCCCTGCCCTGCCCTGCCGTGCCGTGCCGTGCCCTGCCCCCTGCCCCACCCCACCACAGTCGCGCCACTCCATCAAAAAGATCGGGTTGCATCGGCGCCACAGGCCTCTCTGGTGTCTCTGGCCGCCCCGCCCCGCAGCGCCCCGCCCCGCCCCACCCCGCCCCGCCTCGCCTCATCCCACCCCGCCCCACCAGCTCAGCGCATGGCTCCGCGGTACGACCCCTCACCCGAAGTGGCAGAGACAACCAGGAGGATATCGGGGGTCTCTGCCTGCCCCGCCCCGCCCCGCCCCTGCCCCTGCCATGGCACCACGGCCACCCGGACCAGAGGTCTACGGTTTCATTCGTCGTCGACGACGTCAAACGAGCCATAGCGATGGAAGCCGCGAGCTCGGCGCGGCGAGGCGCGTGTCGCGTGGCAGGGCGGCGGCGCAGGGCAGGGCGCTCCCCGGCACATTACACGTAAATTCACCAACGAAACCCCATGGAGCCAGGTACCCTGCCAGCTGCGTATGGTAGGCTGCGTGGCGATCGTTAAGGCGATGGCCGAATGAGGAAAAGAGTCGGCTTGATTTCCACGGCATCACGGCAGTAAAAGTGTCGAAGATAGCGAGCGACCGTGGAGAGGCGCTGGGGCCAGGCTGGCTGGTAATGCCTCCGAGAGGGTGTTTTTACAGTCTGCTCAGCCGGGGCACGGGGTCCATCTCCCCGTAATCCTGAGCAGCAGGCCATACTGGAGAAGGGCCCTGCTCGGCCAAGGGGCCTAATGGATGTACAGCTCTCCCCCCCCCCCTCCCTCACCTCTCACCCCCGGCACTTTGATGCCCAACAAATGGCCTGGAAGTTGTAATTAACTTCCAGGCGGCGGGGCTCATCGGGCAGCAAGGAGCTGCACAGAGTATCGGACCCGCCGGGACTCGGCCGGCCGGCCGGCAGGTCCAGGAGGGCAGCAAGTAGGTGCAAAGTACAGCGCTTTACAAGAATAGAATAGAATGGAAAACGCGCCCCCTCCCCCTCCCCCCGTAGTTGTTAGTTCAACATTTCTTTTTGTTCACGAGGAGCACGAAAAGCTGCTGCGCGAGGTGCAAATACATTCATGCGAAAGGTAATGAGCTATTGCCGGGCTGTTGGCCCCGGGCCGGGCCCCGCGGGCGTGCCGGTCCCGGCCCGGCCCTCTTCCACCAACTTGTAATCCCTTCCGAGCCCTGAGTTTGCACAGCGGGCACGCGCCGCACGGGCGGACACCAGGGCCGGCCCAGGCGAGGTGCACAAGTACGTGACACTGTGACCCGACACCCGACCGCGCTCCCCGCCGAACTGCGCAACCGTCATCCAATTGATAAAAATGAAGATTTTTTAAAAAAGTGATTTAGTTTGCAATTTAAAAAGAGATGCCCGTACACTTACAAATTCTTACAAAGAAAATTCTTGTATTAGAAAGACTTCTGTGCAAACGTAATACAAAGCCAAATTTTTTTTTATGTAAATAGAAAATACTTGTATTCGATGGAAATTCCCTATGTATTACAGTTGCACGGAATTCTTTGTATTGTACGAAAAAAATCTTTGTAGAAGATTAAGAGTGTATAGTTTACAAATGTTTAAAACAGTGGGGCTGGCCAACCGACTAATGACAAACCTGGGGCAAAGAAACGGCCTAGTAACGGGGAGAGAGTGAGAATTCTAAGTACTTTGTAATTTGCCTACGCAATCGCGCGCATCGAAAGTTCACGGGCAAAAAAAAAAAAAACTGCCGCTTATTCGCACAGGAGGCGCTCTGCTGCGGTCATTGACCATGCCAACCGCGGTCGGGAGAACCCCAGGTCGGGGGACGGGGCAGATTGGGCCCGGGCGGGGCGTGGCGGGGCGTGGCGGGGCGTGGCGGGGTGGGGCGCGCTGGCTTAACGCCCGCTGAGTTTCTGCTCTTGAGGCCTGCGTGGGCAGGGCAGTGAAAGGCGTGGGTCGAGAGGCCGAGCCGAGCGAGGGGCTAAAACCTGCTGCTGTTGCCGCTCGCGCCCAAGGAAAACAATTTCAACGATCCGTCTCTCGGCGGCGTATCTCTGACGAGTTTCACCCCTGCATGGTAAATAACGTCTTTACGTGCCATAAACATTTTTTTCTTCAGTGACAGCGACACGGACACTGACTGCCGTATACCGGTCACAACCGTAACGCAAAGGTTAACGGCAGCAGCAGCGCGTTCGGGGGCACCAGTGGCGCCAAGCAGTAAATCAAAGTAGCCGCCGCCGCGGGAGGAGAGGGACCTCTGATCTATTCCGACCCATTGTCTGAATATGGAGATGATAAAGAGCCTCTCTGGACCTGCTCGGCCCGCCCCAGCCCAACAGGCGGGTCCTGCCCTGCCGTCTCGTTCCGAACATCGCTCCCGTACTTCCGTCCTTGCCGCACCTATGGCAGTGTCCTATGTTCGGGATGGCGAGAGCCCACGAGTGCAACAGTAAGGATGAACAAGGCGCGGGCGGGAGCGATCTTCGGAACCCGACGGCTGGGGCGTAAAGGCCAATGGATCGGTTATCCTCGCCGTCAGCTACACAGCGGCACCGCCGCGCCGCACCTTCGCCGTCTTCAAAGTCACGTCTGAAAGCGATTCCTCTGCCCTTCCCGCTCCGCGATGCGACTCGACTCGGGCGCGAGACACGCGCTGAAAGTTAAAATCGGTCACTTTTTTCTCATTTGCCTGCGGAAAGGCAAGAAAACGAAGACGGAGGACGCGACTGTGGCGGAGGGTTTGCGGGGCGGAGCAAGGGCTCAAATTAGGCTCCGGGGTGCGGCGTGGAGGGGGGTGGGGGTGGGGGCGGGGGAGAGGCGGTGTGCCTCCATCAGGGGAGACTTGATTGAATCTAGCGGGGCGGTATTGAGTGTCGCATGGGGACGACGTGTTACACAGTCACACGGCGAGAGGAAGGGGGGGGGGGGGCGGTGGCGCCACCCGCGTAATAAAGCCACGCACACGACCTGCCGCTGCTGCTGCTGTCATGATGAAAAAAAAAAAAAAGAAAAGAAAACACTTAGGGAAAAATTGGAAGGCTTTAGCTATAAAAATCTTATACCAGGCCAGCAGCCTGTATCCCAAAAGAGGGTCCTCCTCGCGCCTCCATCGCCAAACTCTATGTCCTCTATGCGCGCTAATATTTTGCCATTTTTGGTGAGCCTTCAGAAATCGGCCAGCGCGGGGCACGCGGGCTGGCGACAACTTCGCCGATACAAAACTTGCTTGAAAAGCAGATAATAATTTACACAAATCTTTGTTACAATAACACAGCACAGTGCGGTTTACTATAGTTTGCTGTCGAAGCGAGAGAGAGAGAGAGAAAGCGAGAGAGAATGGAGAGTGAGATAAGAGGACGACGCACTAAGGCAGCCTTGAAGCAACTTTGTGGGGGCGTCCCTTAAGAGAAGACGCCCGCCCGCCGCCCGCCCAGCGGGGCCCAGCCGCTTCCATCCTGTCTGTAATAATGAAGTTCGACTGGCGGTGTGGCCGGGCCCGGCCGGGCCTGGCGGGGATGAAACCGTCTGGCGCGGGCGCTAGTGGTGCCGCTGCTATAGCCAGGGCACGGGCACGGGCACGGGCACGCGCGGCTCCGCTCAACTTCCATCGGCCCTGAGCGCGCACCATATTTCACGGGGCGAGTGAAAGCAGCAGCAGCAGCAGCGGTAGCAGCGAGGTGAATACAATCGGCTCGGCTCACCGGAAGAGAAGGAGGGGAGGGGGGGTTCTACCGTTCCAGCTGTACGCATTCGGCTACGCAGCGGGCGGCGCGCGCACACGGCCCTCCTATATTTGACGGCTGCGCCCGCGGACAAACGAAAAACGCTTCGTGCGCGGGGCGGGGGCGCGGCGTCGCTCGATGACGTCATGATAATTGGCGCTGATGGCGCTGGGCACGCCCCGCCACGCTCCCCCGAGCCCCGAGCCCCCAGCAGCACCCACACTGCCGCAGCGCGGGGTGCGGAAGCAAGGGACACATTCCCCGAGGCAATTACTAGGACGCCTTGACGGGGGTCGCCGGATCAAGGAGGAGGGCAGGGCACGTGGCGTTCGGGAGGAAGACACGTGCTCGACAGAGGGTGCAACGCCCCGCCCCGCACCCACCTCAGGACGCCTCAGTTAATGCGTTTTGCGCCATCCCCGTGCAGCGTGCACACGTACACGGTAAAAACTAAGATCATGTTTCCAAGCATTTCTGAAAGAAAAAAACAAACAAAAAAGATGCTACAATATAATTTCTACATGGTGAAATTCTTACTGCTTGATGATAACCTGGACGGAGTTTTCACAGCGGTATGAAAGCGTTCATACGAGGCAAAAAAAAAACGAGCGCCTTTTTTTTTTGGGAAAGGTTGCAGGGTAACTTCCTGAATCACAACATTTTTTTTTTCTGAGTCAATTCATGCAATATAAGCAGCTTAACTATTCTATAAGTATTGAATCCATTCCGTTCGTGGACACTACTAATTTTCTTGCAAGACGAAATGAGACTCCTCACTGAGCTTTCTCGTTGCGCCGGCCGCCCCGCCGCAGACGGCCAGGCAAGATAATTAACAACAGTAAGTCGCCCTTCTACTTCCGCAAGTCCGGGCGGGCAGGTCCATCCGAGTTAGGTGCGGCCAAGGAGCGGCAGCTCGGAGGGGAGGGGGGGGGGCAGGACTTAAGCAGGACTCCCACATCAAGGCCAGTGTCAAGGCCGCCACGGCCCTAGGCCTAAGCGGGGTGGCGGTGTCGGCCAGAGCGCATATCAGCGACCAAGTTACGTACTGTAACCGGAACCGGACGCTGCGTTGACATATCCGGGGACTTAACATTTCTTTTCGCCACGCTACGACTCTACTTGCGGCACCACTCCCCAGAAACACTCCATCTCACTCCACCCGGCACGGCGCTCGCTGGCTGGCGCGCGCTGTGTTTCCCCAACCCAAATATTTCTCTCACTCGCTCCCTCTCTCTCTCTCTTTCTTTATTTTCACCCCCCTTTCCTTCTCTATCCTGAAAGCTTCTGGCGTGGCGTTTCCGCAGCGCCCAGTCTCGTTATCTCGACCGAAACTTATGGAAAACACGCCGACCGCGAGTAGCAAGAACTTTCTTTTCACTTCCCTGCACCACCCTCTAATTTTTTTTGGTTGTTGTTAAATAAATTGCAGTCGCGGGCATATGAAATATACGGACCACCCTCGAACACACGCCAGCAATCCCATACCCGCCACGCTGGCCTGCGCCCTGCCCCGCCCCGCCGCGGCCAAACGGCCGACCCGAGTTCATATATGCCATGTTAGATACGGGGCGTGGCGTGGCGTGGCGCGGCGCGGCGCGGCAGCGAGGGGCCGAGAGGGCCGCGACTGGCAAATAACTCTTCTGTTTCCGAGCGCCCGGCTCGCCCGGAAGGAGACAGAGGGTTGAGGGGGGTGGGGGCGGAAAGCGGAGGGTTGCATCGTGACGTGCAGGTCAGCGAGTCGCGCTCGCTCGAGATGCAGTGGGGGTAGTGGCGGGGTGGGGTGGGGTGGGGTGGGGCGGGGCGGGCGGGGCGGGCGGGGCGGGCGGGGCGACCTGATTAGCCCGCACTGCGCGAGCCGCAAAAAATAGGGGTCATCAGGCCCCGCAGTTTTATATAAGGACCGCGCGAAATGTGTAAACACAGACTCCCAACGGCGCCACCGTTTCAATCTTCCTGTCCGCCTTGTTTTTTATTCCCTCGCCCTCGCCCCCTTCTCTGCCTCACGCCCACTCCCTGTTTCCTTTATCTGAGCCTTGGAGTCCTTGCTCCCCCGTGTCTCAAACGACCGCCCCCGATGGCGTGCGCAGAAAGAGTAAATAGTCCGTCGGGACGCACCAGTCCCCGCCGGCAGCCACGTCGTAGGAAATATTTTTAAAATTCGTAGCCATAAGTCATAGAGACGAGAAGAAAAGAGTACTCGGGTACCCCCGGGACGCGCGCACACGAACGAGCGGGAGAACGTGCCGAAGGGAGCGAAGGGGAGAGAGAGAGAGAGAGAGAGAGAGAGAGAGAGAGAGAGAGAGAGAGAGAGAGAGAGAGAGAGAGAGAGAGAGAGAGAGAGAAGGCGCGCGCGCGAGAGAGCGAGCGAGAAAGAGAGACAGCAAACGAGCAGAGCATCATGCGATGGAGTCATGTGAGGAGCAACACTGCCACTTCCGCCCAATTCCCCCGACCCCCGCACGAGTTTGTGTGTTGTTAAGCCCCAAACAAACTGCCGCCGCGCCCTTTCGTGGCAAAGAAGTAAGGAACTCCGGTTGTGCTGTCGTTGTGGTGGCGGTGTACGGGAGGGTGTGGTGTAAGGGGGGGGGGAGGCCGGGGCGGGGCCTGGTGATGCGCGTCTTTTCCTACTGATGAGGGGGGCTCAGCGCGGAGGGGGGCGCAGATGTCGACCGGGGACGTGGCGTGGCGTGGCGCTGCGAGGCGCCAAACACCAGACCCCGGCGCGGCGTGGCGCGCAAATTCGGTTAGCCGCGCTGCTAACCTGATTCCCACAATCTGTCAGCTTATTTTCCCCGAGACAACGAAGTGGAGGGCCGGGACCAGGACCGGGACCAGGAGGCAGCGGGAGGGGGGCGTCTGCCTCGCGCAGCGTCCTGCTGGCGACGCGACCACGTGTGGTGGAGGGAGGGACCAGCCCCATCAATCCTAATCCCGACTTCTGATTTATTTTTTTTCCCCTTTCCAGACGACGCACCAGGACGAAGGCTCGCACACCATCGTCATCCTGCAGCACTACTTCAACGTCCTGTTCGACGCCAACTTCGGCATCAACTTCGTGCTCTACTGCGTGTCCGGCCAGAACTTCAGGCGCGCGCTCTTCGGCATGTGCGGCTTCCGGACGCGGCGGACTGACGCGACCATGCTGACGGGTGAGTGTCTCTCTCTCTCTCTCTCTGTCGCTCCCCCCTCCCCCTCCCGTTAAAAAATCGAAAAGAGGCAATAATCGAATTTGATTCACGATGTTTGACTTCTATAATCAAAAAATCAAAAATCGAAAAAGAAAAAAGAAAAAAAACTAAATTTTGTAATTTTTTTTTAAAGTACTATTGAATATTGACATTGACTTTTGATTGAACTTGTCAAAGTAAGAGCCGATAACCAAATTAATCGAAAAATCGCAGAGGCCTACGCGGACTTGTCCGGTCCACAGAAGAGTAAGAGGGTACTGCTCGACACGCCCAGGGGAGGCCGAGGCCGAGGCCCGGCCACTTCCCTTCACCGCCAGGCAGAGGTTATGCAACGCTGAGTGGGCCGGAGGGGAGGCTGCGACCGGACCTGACCGGGCTGGCAGGGCCGAGACCAGCCGGGCCGGGCCGGGCCGGGCCTCCCGCTGACCTGCATAGGAATCGGATGCTATCGAAAAATCCACCTCCACCTCCGGGGCGCGCGGGGCCGGACGGAGTCCAGACTCCTGCCCTGCCCGGCCCGGCCCGGCCCGGCCCGGTCCGGCCCAGACAGACAGCCTTCAGCCCCTCATAGAACAAAGTTGGGACAGCGAAAGAGAGAGGGGGAGAGGAAGAGAAAGAGAGGGAGAGAGAGAGAGTGGTTCCCCGCTGCGCCAATCTGTGTCCGGATCCGTCCGAACCGAACAGCCCGCCGTGTCGAGGCCCTCGCCGGGAGGCCTCGCCTTGCCTCACGGGGATTTTGCTGAGGCAAATATCGCCCCCTCCCCCCCCCCCCAGCAACACGAGAAATTGCCTCCACCAGCCCCCCGTGGTCAAGGTCGAAGTGCAGCAAGATAAATAACAAGGCCACGGGCCGCATCCGCAAAATATTGAAGGTAGCCAAATTTCACATTGCCTTATCTTGCTTTACATATTCGTTGAAGCGAAAGAAAGGCATGGATAATCTTCTGAGTACGCTTATTCAGGGAATATTCAGATTAGCCGAAAGGTGTATAGTCATTACACTCACGCCCCCGCCCCCCCCTTTTTCCCTCCGGCTCTCGTCTCGGTTAGCTCTGGCACCTCCATTACCGCCATCACCGCCGTAACGCGGCCCGCGGCCTTTCACGCCTTGTTTTACTTTCCTTTTGATTACAATGAGGTGCTAATGTCGGACTGACGCTGCGCGCCTCAGGGGAGGGACGGGGTCGGGTAGAGGAAGAGTCGATGAGAAAACTGCGAAGGAGAATCAAAACTAGTTGCCTCGTAAAATCCTTCAAACTCTTTCTCTCTCTCTCTCCCCCTCTCCCTCTTCCCCTCGCAAAAGCAGCAGGGCCGTTAAGTTAGAGGGGGCCACCATGGCCGGACGCCAAACAGTCCAACGATGTGGCTCCTGCTTATTGCATCCCGCCTGCACAACCGCCGTATCATATCCCGCCTCGCCCCGCCCCGCCCCGCCCCGCCCCGCCCGTTCCGTTGGAGAGCGCCTTTGCCTTTGGGGAGCCCTATCCTGCCCTGCGATCCCCATCGGCGGGTCACTGCTGTACAGTACAGCACAAAGCGCGCCCCGCAGCCGGCACGCCACGCCACCCGAGCCGTCAAGCCCCGCCCCGCCCCGCCCCGCCCCGCTCCGCCCCGCTCCGCCCCGCCCCGCCCCGCCCCGCCCCGCCACGCCCCGCCTCGCCCGCGGCTCTAGTTGCAGCCCGAGGTGGTGCTGCCGTCTGTCCCGCGGCCGGCGAGGGCGAGGCAGATCGGTCACGTGGTTTCCTCTTTCATAACGAGAACAATGACGATGGGCGCGAGCGATTTATCAATCTCTCTCTCTCTCTCTCTCTCTCTCTCTCTCTCTCTGCGCGTTTTCGTCATCGGGCAGTGGCGGCGGCGAGGATGAGATCATGGGATGGGAGTGCTGAGTGCAGAGGGGCCAGGCCTTCATGGAGAGGCAGATGTGTAGCGTGCGCGGCTCGGCTCGGCTCGGGCTGGCCCCGCTTTGGCCCCAGCTAGACCCGCGATGACCTTCGGCCTTCGGCTCCACCCAAAGGGGGAATCACTCATACAAAATGTGTAAAATGATTTTTTTTGACTTGATTTGTTTGACATTTTTTCCCATTTTAGAAGAGAACACCGAACATTTCCGTCCATTTTTGATAATTTTTTTCTATGATTATTTTTGAATTTTTCCTTTAGTTTCCAATTTTTCGTTCATTTTTGTTCACAATTTTTCGGATTTTTTAAAAAATTTCTTCATGATTTAATTTTGACTTTTTATTTATTATTAAAATGATATTTTAGGGGCATTCCTTTACAATGATTTTTTGAAGTTATTCTCCGAGGTCTTTCCGGTCCCGCGACGCTGCAGACGCGGTGTCGGCCGCGGGAGAGATTCGGCGGGGCGCGGAGGAGATGGGCTTGGCATTTCGCGAAATGGCCCGTCGATACCGAAAGCGAAAGTGTTTATGTCCGCCGTTTCCCAGAGGGATGCGCGCGTCCGACCAAAATAACAGAACGAATAAAACTTTCCCCAATCGACCCTACCCGCGGTCCATCAAAAACGAGAGGAAAAAAATAAAAACAAAAACAGTGTTGTATTACCAACAGTTGGTATTTGCAGAGTGACCGGAAATGAAAAATATTGTTCCGTTTGCCTGTTGCAGTCGTATCCGAGGTGGGGCGGACTGGATCCCTCAACCGCCACCGCGCCAACAACGTGAGCTCCTTCCGGTACATTCGGGACCACAGAGGCTCACAGGAGCTCCTCGCCAAGTAAGAGCTCGTTTTTTTTCGCAATCCCCAAAAAATATTTTAACTTTTGTCATGCTCGTATACTGACCACCCATATCGCGCAGGGATCATCGAGAAGGCAACGGCTACCACGCTGACATCGAGAAGACCCACCTCTGAGGCTGAGGCAGCCAAAGAGCCCTCCGAGCGCGCCGCAGTGTCATCAAGTGCCGAGAGTACGCAAAGTGCCAAACTGTCAGCCTTGTGAGAAAAAAAGGACTCAGCCGCTTTGAACAGTTCAACGAGACGAGCAGGAATCTTGAGAGTTCCGCGTGTGTGATCTCAAGACTGACGCAAAATAAAAGTTTTTGTTTTTCCTTTTTTAAAAATATTGAAATATTCTTTTGAAAGCAGAAACCGTAAAGAATATTTTGTATAGTGTTAACTTACGACGTCTGTCCTGTTTTTCGAATTTTTAAATAAATAAATACATTAAAAAAGGTAAATTGCTAGTAGCTAGTCGTGTGTTTCGCAGAGTATTGGCTTCATGCGAAAAATCTGCGTTTGTCTTTGCCATGAAATGATCTGAACACGACCTTTGTTTCCAAACGGGGTTGTGGCAGGAATTAATTAGAACCTTAATAGTTCCTTGTGGTTGTACGGTTGATAGAAGGCAGAGTAAATTGTGCTATTAAACTAAGAGAAATAAACGATTTAATAAGAAGCCGGTTTAACCCATCAAACTTTCTCGGCCACTTTCTATTAAGCTCTGCCCTGCCGACCACACAAATCCCACCAAATGTTGACACGTCTGCCCATAATGGAAGGGAAAATGGAAAGAAAACACAACCGAGACTAAGTCATCGAGTTTATTTCTGGAGTGCTGTTTTCTCCTTCCCCTGCGCAAACAAGAATGAAAATATCGTAATTGCGTTGATTTAGATGGCCAACAGCCCGTCCCTGGAGACAGCCTTAGAGGACCCTTCAGTTCACATCGGACTTCCGCACGCGCGCACCGCGTTCTTCCCATTTTTTCGCTCGACTACGAAAAGAAGAAATGCAACACGGTTCGCTCTAGACCCCTTCCTTCGTCACACTTCGTAAAAGTACAGTACTTTCCGTGCTGGAAAAAAAGGCAGAGGAGGTACTTTTAAAACGATAACCGGATCCCTCAAGACCGAGAAACGGATGGAGGAGGAGGCTTGGGGTGCAGTGCAGGGGAGCGCAAACATGATCATTCATTCATTTTTCAACACGCAGTAAGGCTTGGCGCATAGCAGCAACCGAGCGACGCTCAAGTGACAGAGCTGGGGATCTACCGCAAACCCCGCCAAGCGTGAGAATGATGCACACTTGAAAACACTTTCCTGTGCGGATATCACCGACACGCTTGCGGCTCTCAGCAGCGCGCCACTACATGAACGGGGCGGAGCTCACGCTCACGGGGTTGGGGACGCAAAGCCGCAAAACGGATCACAAGTGAGGCGCGCCGAGCCGGGCGAGCGAGGCTCTAATTAGGTGGGGAACCGGCCCCGGCCGTGTGCTGCACACCGCCGAGAGAACCTCCAGCTATGCTGAAACCTGACGCTGATTTACACACCGCACGCTTCAGCGACACGCGTGCGGCATATCGCCACAGCGCGGCAAAGTCATAAAAAAGACATGTGTTTTTTTGGTTGTTCATTTGTTTTGGCGGGAAAATTCAAAAAAAGGGAATGGCGCTGATGGCGCAGCCGCGCTAGCTGTATTCCATAGGGTCGCGCCGCCTTGGTTCTGCTCCTGCTTCGGTATGAGCGGCGCGAGGTATATTGGGGATGGACCCGGCCGGGCCGAGCTGCCTCCACAGCACCCTATTAGCCTCCTGCACACCGCAATCAGATGCGGTCGCGCGGGGCAGACCCTGGACACCTTCCCCCTCTCCTCCCTCACAGGTTGGCTGACCCCCCCCCCTCCCCTCTCCCCCGCCCCTCATCGCGCGCGTGCTTAGAATTAGCAGTGCCTTCATACGGCGGAGGCCGTTGGAACACCCCCTGCCCCCCCCCCTCCCCCGCCGGGCCGGACGCTGCCGCCCCGTCGGCCATCCACCCCCACCCCTACCCCGACTCCCTATAGCCGCCGGCTCAGCTCGGCTCAGCCCGGCCCAGCTCGGGCCGCTGCGGAAGCTTCCCCAGACTAAAGGAGCGTGAAAATAAAGCAAGACGGATCAGGCAATCCTTAATAAAAGAAAAAAAAGAAAAGAAAAGGTCGATCAGGGGGCGCTGAGACAAATTCCTCTCACGACAAACAAGCGAACGACCAAGCGGGGGGCGATACGTCAAATGTATCGGCAATTGGGGGGAGGGGGGGGGAGGGGTCGAGAATAATGCGTTTGTTTCAGATCGAGGGGGAGGAAAAGGGTGGAAGAAAGTTGATAAGGAAGGAGGAACTATCTCTCGAGGGGGCGGGGGCTCGCCACACATGCGACTGGTGGCCTTTAATTATCAGGCGGGCGTTGGGCGGGATTTGCCGGCTCCTCGGTGAAAGACGAGCCGCGCGCTGAGACTCATAAGAGAGAAGAAGGGGGGAAAGTAGCAGCAAAGCAAAAGCCTCTGTGTGAGTGTGTGTGCGCGCGCGCGCGTGGGTCCCTGGCTAAAAGGATAACAGGGGTGTCCTCCAGCGGGGCGACCGTATACCAGAGGGCGCGAGCCGCGAGTTGGAGCAGAGAGAGGAGAGGCCACTGTATTACCGGAATAGGATTGCCGCGGCCGAGCCTCAATAGGCCATAATTTTTTAAAAAAAATTGGCCGGCAGCAGTGTTATCACGGGGCGTTGTAATTTAGAGCGAGCCTCTCTCTCTCTGCCGCAGCAGGTCGCGTCGGCTCGGGTCGAGTCGGGTCGGGCGGCGTCGCGTCCCTAACCGGACAGGACAGCCAGGGGGTTTACAAAGTTTGCCCCCTCCGGCCGAGCCGGGTGCGAAAACGATTGGATTGCAATTTGCCGCATACGGTTTCGACGCAGCCAAACAGCCCGTCCCTCCTCCCTCTCTGGGAAAACGCTGCGGCGCGCGCCGCTTTTTGTCGACTGCAAACTAATCTTCTGAAAAGAGAGAGAGTGTGAGAGATCGGGATGCGATGGGGAGCGAGCCAGAGAGAGAGAGAGAGAGAGAGAGAGAGAGAGAGAGAGAGAGAGAGAGAGAGAGAGAGAGAGAGAGAGGAGAAGGGGGAAAAGCGCAGGCAATCAAACGCCCATCACCGCATCAACCAATGCGATGAAAAAGTAAAATATAAATAAACGATCCTGGTCGCGGGTTAACGAGATTTTATCGCGGCGGTGCGACGCAGCGCTCCCGTGTGGGGTCAGCGGCCCCCGCGCTCCAGCGCCCTTTAAGCGTAATTTGAAACACGGCGCATGTAACCAAACCTGCGCGCCCTGCCCCGCGGCCAGACGGAAGGGATAACCCCGCGAACTATATCGCCCGCGCGCGCGCGAGCTTATTCTATGATCTTTTTTCCGGCACGCCATTGTGCACTTCCAAAACAATCTCCATTTTTCTCTCCCCCCCCCCCCCTTTGCTTCTTCGCTTCGCTGTCACTCCCTCTACTCCATATCTCTCTTTCTTTCTCCGCGCGCGGGCGTGCGGGAAAGAGTCGGTGGCGGCGGCGGCGCGCGGCCTGCATGTTGAACATCCCCTGCAGGAGCCGAGCCGAGCAGTGCCGAATCAAGCCGAGCCGAGCTGAGCCGAGCCGAGGCATGCCGAGTCGAGCGGGACGGGCGCGGGCCGGGGCTACGTGAGCGAGCAAAGTGCTCATTTAATCATCGCTGTCAGCACCCGCGCACCCCGACCCGACACGCCTGCCACACGGCTCGGCTCGGCTAGGGCCCCCGACAACTCTACATGGCGCCGCTGCGGGCTCATGGGTCCCACCCCGACAGCCGTGCCGTCAGAGCGCACGAGAATGCTGTCTCTCTCTCTCTCCCTCTCTCTCTCTCTCTCCCTCCCCCTCCCTCTCTCCCCTCCCTGGCGGCCACGCCCTGCAGCATCTCCCTCTCTCATTATATCCCGTCGAGCCCATACACTGAATTTGTTGAATGACTCAATTACAGTAGTTGAGCGGGCAGAGCTAATTTCTGGCAGCGCTGCGCTGCACCGAAATGCGATGGTGCGTAACGGACAGGTGGCTGGAGGGGCGGTGCCCGCTAGATTCGATTTAACTTGCGTCCTCCACGCGCCGCCCAAGAGTTAAACAATAAATTAATTTTAATTCGTCGACAGAAACGACCTAAGAAACTAAATCTGGCGGCATGCATTCCTGTGTCTGGATTGATGTCTTACACAACTTTTGGTTTCTCTTATGGAGGAATTAGACTGATTGAAGCTGAAGCGAAGGCGAAGGCGTTATTCATTTGTTCGGGTACGTTCTAGTAGGCCTCCGAAGCACCTGATTGGTTCAAAAGATAACCTGAACGTTTTCAACAAATGAATAACGCCTTCGCTTCAGCTTCACGCAGTCTAATTCCTCCATGTAAGTCGGCAGACAGTTCGAGGACACCAGGTCAATCGCTCTAAAAAAAATTTGAGGATGGTTTACAACTGATTTTGTAACTTGCAATTTATTTTTAACAATCACGACAGCCCAAACTTGCGTGAAAATTTTTCCAGTAAATCATATATATATATATATATATATATATATATATATATATATATATATATATATATATATATATATATATATATATATATATATATATATTATTTAATGGTACAATTCAAAATCAACTCCGGCGCAACTATCCAGCTGGCGCCGGTCTGTTTCCGAGATAGAGTTGCCCATTTTCAGACTCGGCCGAGCCTTTAAGGACAGGAAGTTACCTCTAAACCGCTAGGCTCGATATCTCAACTCCTTCTCTAGTAAACGTGCAGACAGGCGGACAAATCGCTGCTCGCGTGCGGCGTCGCGATATTTCCGGCCAGCAGGTGGTTGGTTTGATCGAGCGCGGCCGATTCATCGGCATCTCGATTTGGGCCGCCCGGTCCCGGGTCCGGGTCTAGGTCGGGTCGAGTCGGGTCGGGTCGGTCCCGAGCTCGGGTGGGACGGGGTCGCAGCGCCTAGGCCGCCACAAGCGGAAAGCAAACCGAAGGAACAATAAAGTGACTCCAGCCCGGCACAGCCCGGCGAGCGCTCATTTACAGAGAGTGACCCCTCCTGTGGCCCCCCGCCCCGAGCCCCACCCCACCGTCTCTCAAACAACATTTACCCTTCCTCTCCCACTGCCCGCCTGCTCTCTTCTCTTTTGCCAACTCCAATCCTAAAATTTCACAACGCTGCTTATTCTGCCGCATACTCATTTCCATGGCGGGCGCGCGCCAAACCCGCGCTGCGCGGGAGGGGACCCCCCTCTCGCATTAAAATACACTGCAGATCGACGCGGAGGCAGGGTCCTTGACCTTGACGACGGATTTTCATGGATCCGATTGACCCCCGCCTTCGAGTCAGTCAGAAATGCAAATAAAAAGATGTATAGAAAAAATAAAACAGGAAATCAGAATAAAGAAACGAAAGCGAATGGAGACCCGTCAAGTTCATGCTATTTGCTATGCGCCTTCCAAGAAAACAATTCACAACGGCTACTTCTTGCTACTCGATAGGCATTGCGCGGGCCTCCTCGTGCCAGGCGTGACAGGAAACACGCGTGTCAGTAGAAGGCAGGAAAAAAAATACTTTCACGAGTGTAAAAATTATCGTAGTAGATTTACGATATATTTTGTAAACTACGATTTACGAAACATCGTGTAAATTTACGACAACCCATTATATTGCATCGTAATTGTACCGGGTGTTTCTTTGAATGCGTAACAGTGTTGCGGTATTGCATACTCGCCAGCGCTCAAGCGGCCATGGCGCCTTACGGGCAAATGGGGTAGGCAAACCCGCAACACTGTTACGCATTCAAAGAAACACCCGGTACTTCAGGTCGATAGGTAATGCTTGTAAGTACTTCAGGTCGATAGGTAATGCTTGTAATTATGTATGATTTAACGATTTGATTGTTATTTGACAACGCCACATCGTGTTAAATTTTCCCTAGTATCTACGACTATTTTGCACAGTAGCACTTCGCATGTTTCCTCGCTTTACGCTACATCCGCCGCAGATAGTATAAAGTGCTAAACGGACACTAAACTCAACGAAGTCTTTTGCGAGGCCGGGGCCCGGGGCGGGGCCGCGGGCGGGGCGCGCTCCGAGGCGAAGCCACACTTCGAGTACACACCCCGATGCACGTCGCGCCGCGGGGTCAGCGACTCCAGGAGGGTGTCAGTCTCGCTACGTTAGCCAGACCAGCGCTGCGGAAGACGAAGCGCAGCCCAGCCCGGCCCTGTGACGCACATCGGGAACGACTCACACCCCGTCCCCCGCACTAAACCTCCCCTCCCCACCACCTCGCACTTAGATGGCCGTTATGGGTTGCACGTGAGTAACGACACATTACCCCCACCCCCGCCCCTCCGGCCCCGCACTCCCTTCTCCTTTTTCCTCCCCCCCGTGTGGCACGTAAAGGCGAATAGGCTGTGGATATATACAGAGTATAGCGCGGCAAGGGAACAGAAGCCGTCTCGCCATAACGATAGGGGAGAGGAGGGGGGTGGGAGGGGGAGAGAGAGAGAGAGAGAGAGAGAGAGAGAGAGAGAGAGAGAGAGAGAGAGAGAGAGAGAGAGAGAGAGAGAGAGAAGAGGGGAGGGGAGGGGGACGTGATTGGATTTCAAGTGTTTCACTGGTTGGCTGGCAGGCGCTCCGGATTAATTTGAAGGGCGAGTAACAGAAAGCTGAAGGGGAGAGGGAGGGAGAGAGGGAGAGAGGGGCGGGGGAGAGAGATGGAGGGTTAAGGCTGTAAGATTAAGCGCAGTGTGTCGGGCCCGGTGTGGTGCAATGCCATGGAATGATGAGTAGGCGGTTTGCCCGCGGGGCTGGCCAGTCGCTGACCGTGGGGCGGGGCGGGGCGGGGCGGGGCCGCGGGCGGCTCACCTGCCCACATTCATCCCGCTGCTGCTGCTGCACGTCTGCTACACCCGCGGGGCTACATCATGTGCGCGGGGTTAATCGCCTCCGTGACGTCACTACCCGCCCGCGCCACAGCGTACTGAATTAAAATCGTGCGCGTGCGTCTACGTCTCTCCTCGTCCCTCCCCTTTAAACGTACGTGCAACAAAGTATGTGCGAGAGAGAAAGAGATATCTCACGACACATTTTGTAATTATTTGAATGATTTTTGAGAATTTTCTCTTCAATTTTACCAAAATATTTGACAATTTCCCTGAATTTTTCCTAAATTTTTCTACATTTCAATAATTTTTTCTTAAGTTTTCTGAATTTTCCTTAATTACGAGGTGTACAAAAATTTCATAGTTGTTTCCCCCTCAAACCCCACAGATACACAGAGTCAGCAGGGAGATACGATTAAAACGTCATTTCACCATAGCTAAAGGTTAAAGGGCCTCCGCTCCGCCGAGGAGGCGCGCCCCGCCCACTCTCTCGCGTGGGCAGGCCTGCTTGTCCTTTAGCTCCTCACTCGGCTTGGCTTCGTCTGCTCACTGCACAGCGGTCAGCGATCTTTAAGTTAGCCAGCACTGCGGACAGCTCAAGGGATAGCCCGTTACACTACATGTGACTCGGCCGAGACGAGCTGAGCGGAGCTGAGCAGAGCAGATCAGTATACCAACGAGAAGGCATATGCACTTGCGTGATAGTCGGGTCATTCTATCTCCGCATGGAAATGACTATCTGATAAGGTGACTTTTTCAAAGAGTCCAAAAAGTATACAAAGTGTTGTAGTCTGCGAGCCGGTGCCCCCTCCTGCGCCGCGCCTCCCTCCTCATAGCCCAGCGCGACATCGCTCCGCTTCCCTGCGGCCGGCGACGCGTAGGGACATCTACCATACGTATCATCTGCTTTCAAGTTCCGGCCCTCCGGAACTTAGTTTTCAAGAGAACACATAAAAGTGTAGGTATGTCCAAGCGGATCCGTAATAAAGTGGTAAAAGTTTGCGTAACAGAAGTGTATTATAGGAGCGTGATAGCCACAATTCTTCATATTTTACTTTCTTTCTGGGTCGTTTCTGGCTGTTTTTGCCGTTTTTCTTTTTTTTGGGGGGGGGGGGCAAATCTATTGGAACTTTGGAGCGTAATACTTCGTCATTGAGACGTACCAGTCGAGTACCAATAGACCCGATGATACGCCGAGCGCCGAGTTTCCGCCACGCCACAGGTGCGCCCCGCCCCGCCCCGCCCCGCCGTGCGCCGGACGGAGTGCGTTTTACTTGCGGCGAGAGAAATGCGCAAACACACGAGGTTTCCTCCAGCTGCTCGCGGCGGCCGGGTAGCGACCGTGCTGCTGAGTCCGCTGTGCGGCTGTGCACAGCCCGCCCCGCGGTGCAGAGCCCGCTGGCAGCGCCACCTCAGACCCGTCCAAGCGCCGTTAGCTTAGGACCGACTCCCAAACATTTCAGTATCCGAGGCGGGGCCGCCGGGGCCGGGGCCGGGCGCAGGGCAGGCAGCCCGCACGCTCACCGCCCGGACGGGCGGCCTACCCTGCGCACCACAGGCGCTCATCGCTCGCCGCACTAATGACATTACATTTCCTAGAATTTTGTTTTTTTCTCATTTTTTTTTCACCTTGCAAAACGCTTTTTCGGCACTACCTCCCGAATGCTGGCCCAGGACGGTTCACACCGCATCTTAGTTTCCATTTTCCCTGACTTTCCCATGATTTCCAGACCAATTTTAATTGTCTTTTTATGACGCACAGGCAACAAGAAAATTCAAAATGCTTTGCGATTATTGCACAATGAGTCACACCTTGGAATTTTTATCTGACTTTTCACTAATTTCCATAAAATTTCCGTGATTTCCAGACTCTTTTTGTTTTCCCTGACATTCTCATTACTTCCCTGACAAGTGTGAGCCCTGTGGTAGATGACCACTCTCCCCTCCAGACACTGGGGACTCCAACACTAAATTTCACTTCGCAGTTCGGCGACTGCGTCGGAAAATCGGCCTCTCCCTCCAAGTGGAATGACTATCGAACTGCATTTCCATTATAACTTCCATCTTCAGGTTGAAGGTAGGGTAAGGGCAGTTGGTACCCGGCTCTGGAGAGGGAGAGAGGGAGGGGGGAGTGAGGGAGAGAGGGAGAGAGGGAGAGAGGGAGAGAGGGAGAGAGGGAGAGGGAGAAGGAGAGAGGGAGAAGGAGAGAGAGAGAGAGGAGGGGGGAGGACGAAGAGGGGAAAAGCTGATTGCGCGTCCTGCTACAATGACACCAGGGCGTACGGACGGAACGTGAGAGGAACAAAACTCGAGGCGCCTTCTCCCATCTCTGCTGAACTGTGCTCGACGTGGCCGCAAGATAGCAGAGAGAGCGAGAGAGAGCGAGAGAGAGCGAGAGAGAGCGAGAGAGAGAGAGAGAGAGAGAGAGAGAGAGAGAGAGAGAGAGAGAGAGAGAGAGAGAGAAGGAAGACAATCATGGCGAGCCCGCGTGATCGTACCAAAGACGTGTGCCCTTGCGGTACGACAAGGCGTTTAAAAAAAAAATAATGTAAAATAAAATACTCGGGGCCGAAGAAAGCGCACTACAAATTGAACAATACACAGTGAACGGAAACGCGCACCTAAAAAAAAAATACTCTTCAATACACATGAAAAATGCTCTAAAATACAATTCAGAAAATTCTCTGAAGTGCACATCCAGAAAGAAAAAAATACGAGAAAAACATGACAATACCAGATGTGTCAGGGCTGCGGCCGCCGCCGCGTGTTGGAACAAAACAGCTAATAGCTCCTTAGGCGTGGGGGTCGGGCTCGGGCGGGGAGCAGAGTAGAGCCAGGGGAAGGGCGGAGCGCAGCAGCGTCGCACAAGCAGCAGATCCCGGGTTTAACCCGGGGAGCAGCCTTGTTGACACGGGCGGCGGGGCGGCGGGGCGCGGCGGGGCGCGGCGGTCCCAGGGGCTCCATCACTGATCTGATAGAAGACGGGGGGCGGGGCGGAGCGCAGCGGGGCGCGGCACCCGGGGTGCGGCGGGGTGCCTATCCGCAGCGCACGGGCGGGGCGGGGCGCTCTAATGAGGACCACCGCCCGCGCCCCGTCCCGACCGCATCCATTAGCAGTATGAGAGACTGGCAGAGCCGTGTGCAGACGGCGTGGCGGCGGAACAAGAAACTTGTTGTCCGCGCACTTCCGAGCGGAACGCGGCGTGACGGCCCCCTGCCCCGCCCCGCCCCGCCCCGCCCCGCCCCGCCCCGCCCCGCCACACCTCTCTCCTCGCGCCTTGAATCTCTCCTCCCGCAGCCGCTGTAGAGCGACTAGCCGCAGGCTCCGCCGCAGCTGCCAATGATAATGACATTTTCCCTGCAGAAAATACACAACTCCAGCCGGCGGCGCCCCGCCCGCGCGCGCCCACCTTGACTTCCATTCGCTTCCACTCCCAGTAATTATTTCCGGAGCCGATCGGGCGGCCGCTCTTCGCGCCCTATGCCCAAGCGCTCTCCTCCACACAGACAACATAGCGCGCTGATGCAGGTGCGCAGGGGCGGGACCAGCGAGGAGGCTGAACATATCGAAGGGGAAACAGCTCTTAAATTTTTGTACTTGAAATATATTCAGAGAAATTTAAGAAAATTCCAAAAATTTCAGAAAATTCTGGAAAAATTCCAATAAAAATTTAGAGAAAAAAAAACACAAAAATTCCTCAACTTTTACAAAAATTTACAAAATTTGTACACCAAAATTCAGAGTTGTTTCCCCCTTTGACATATAGTTCTGTTCCTGCGCCGCCTGCGTAGCGGAAACCTGCAGGGGAGGGGAAGGGACACGCAAAGGAGACGCATATAGGGAAACAGGAAACAACGTCGGCATTCAGACGGAAGATGTGCGAGAGCACGGACGTGTGCGTATGAATGCTCGCGGACCATCGCGGACCATCAAAAGCGCGCGCCGGAATCAATTCTGCGGAGGGTGGCAAGGCTCGCGGCCCGGCCCGAGCCGAGCCGAGCTAAACCGGGCCGAGCCGATCTCGCGGCTATTAGCTGCGGGCGCTCGACAAATGATTGCGCCCAGCAGACCGTGCGCGATCACCATCAGCTAAGCGCGAGGGGCCCATACAACTCTTGAAATCAGGTGCGCAAGCAATCGGATCGGAATATTTTGTGAAATCACAGCAATCATGCCCTTCAAAGCACACGAAAACCAAATTCGAATCCACATGGATTCTCAGTAAAATTCACTTGAAATCGCATTGCAATCTTGAGTACTTCCACATTCAAACTAAGAGGAATTCGTTTGAAAAGTTGTGTAATTCACTGAAAATCAAATTGAAACCTTGCTCGAAATCGACAAAAGTATTTGAAATCAGGTATGTACCAAATTCTTCAGAGTTGACGGGGTGGGCCTGTCTTCGGCAGAACATTATCTACACACTCGGGACACGTGGAGAAAAAGAAAACTCTTGCATGACATTGTTCATGAAGCTGTTTTCTTACTTATAGGGGAACAAAGTCTTGCTCGTGGGTGCTGCGCGCAATTGTGCAAGGCCTTAGGGCCGCTGCCACATCGGGGCCGCTGCCACACCAGGGCCGCACTGCGGTGGTGAGGCCGGGCGGGGCGGGGCGAGGCGGGGCCGGAGGAAGCAAGAGGCGGCATGTCACACCTCATCAGGCGCACGGCCACACGGCGCCCGGCCGGCACCCGGCACGCCAGTCCCTTTGCTTCATCATCAGCTGCCCTTCTCTTCTTTTTTTCTATCTCGTTGCGCTACACGCCCCGCCCCGCCCCGCCCCACCCCGCCCCGCATCCCAGCCACAAAGCGTGGCGCGGGGCGACACGGGCGCCACGGTGTAGATTGGATAGCGACTGGCGGGGCCTATCCGGTCGGCAGCGCCGGCTTGTGACGAGGTGGGGTGGGGCCCGGTAGGGGCGCGGTGGGGCGCGGTGGGGCGGGGTGGGGCGGGGTGGGGCGGGGTGGGGCGGGGCACCCCCAGGGAGCTGTAAGCCTCCACGTGATGAGAGCCCAGCGCTGCTACTGGACAGTGTCCGGCAACATCAATACCTGAGTACGGGGAGGGGGCCCCGGCCGGTGCCTGGGCCATAGAGCACAGCACACGTGCCCGCCCCACCCGTGTCAACTTTCAAGCAAACCGCGACAATCCCAGTCTGACCAAGGACGAGAACGCTTCCCCTCGCTTCCCGCCCGCAAGGGGAAAAAACTTCTGAATTTTGGTGTACAAATTTTGTGTACTTTTATTGTAAATTTTTATTGAATTTTTATTGAATATCTGTGTATTATGAATTTCATCTAAATTTTGGTGAATCATTGTACATTTTCCTGAACTTCTCTGAATTTCTAACAAATTGGTCGATTTTTTCTCTAAATTTCTCTATTTTTTTTTCTGAATTACGAGCTGTACAAAACTTTCACAGTTGTTTCCCCCTTGTCCCCACCCCAGTCGCCCTCATTCATGATACCCGCATGTACGCACGCGTTTCTGCACTTCATTATAGCATGAATGACGAAACCTTCAGCTGGAATGACAAGGCGCGACGCGTATAATTGGTATCATCCGCATCTGAAAAGTATTGAACAAGACTGACTCACCTGTCTCGCCGTCCGAGGGCAGCGGGCCGACCGAGCCGAAGAAGCGCTTGTCCAGCACCTGCAGCAGCTGCAGCGCCGTCTCGTGCACCAGGGTGCGCGGGCAGCCCGTGTTCATCAGGGTCACGTTGATGACGGCCGTATAGTGGTCGCACGGGTACTCCCTGCAACACGGGAATGACGTACATGAGGCGGGTCCCAGACCCAGAGGAGGGGGGGCGGGGTGAGGTTTGGGAGCACTCTGCAACGCTGTTACAACAAGCCTGCTCAGTCCGAGGAGGTGCAGGGTAAGTGTTCCAAATATATGAATAATGGATCACACCGTCTTTTTCCGAACTAGAAAGTCAAATTTGGATACCTGGACACCCAAACTGCACGCGAAATGGGAAAGCTTGAGGTTGAGGTCTATGCAGGAAAATACTTTCAAAATTGGCTCACTATTATCAAGTTTCGAACAAAGAAGGAGTGATCCATGGTTCATGTTTGGTACACTAAGCAAACAATTGCATATTTCGAGGGGGAAATAACCGCTGAATTTGGTGTACAACTCTCGTGAACTCTCGTGAATTAGATGTGCATTATATTGCCTTTGAACTGGCTGTGAACTGGCTTGAGTCGCCTATGAATTGGATTGAATTAGTGTGCGAATTGGCATGAATTGGGTTTGGATTGGCTTGAATTGAATTGAATTAAAATTTAGATTTGAATTAGATTGAATTCACTGTAAAAGAAAAAAAAAACATTTCGTAAATTTACAGGAAATGTCTGTGAATTTTGTTAAACGAACTGACTGTGAATTTACTTTTTTATTCGTGTTCATTTACAAAAGAACTCTATAACAAGACAAAAATATTCCGTAACTTTCCAAAAGAATTCCGTAACTTTACAAATTTTATGAGTTGTTTCGCGATTTTTCTTGTTAATCTACAAAATATATCATCAAACTACAGGAAAAACCTGTTTACCGATTTAACAGCGAAACCTGTAATTTTTTTCTCGTTTTTTTACAACAAATTTTTACAGTGTTGGCTTGAGTTTGTTTGAATTGGACAAAATTTGCTGAATTAGTGGTGCGCACCAAGTCCGAGGTTCCCCCTCGGCATATTCACTTAATCGACTTATTCGCGATCGTAAGGTGCAGTAGCGCCAGACGTGACAAGTTTCATGCCATATATCCGCAGGGAATCTGTGGTTTAAGCAAAGTGTGGGGGCTGTAACGACCACCCACACCACCGAGCGTCGTAAGCGCGCCAGCCCCCTCACCTTTCCTTTCACCGCTTTCAATGAAGCGGCCCTCTTATTCCCGTGTGTGTGTGAGGGGGAGTGAAATTGATGTAATTGATGTTTCCTACAGTTAGTTCCTCTTCGGGCGCGGCTGCGCCTCCTTGGTCCCGCAACTTCCGTCCGGAGTGGGCCCGTCAAGGAGGCGCGGGGGCTGGACCACACCCAGGTGGTCGGTCGAGTCGGGGGCGGAGGTCGGGGCCGGGGCCGGGGCCGGCGGCCGGCGGCCGGTGCGCGGGGGCGGCACCCCCCCAATTAGACTAACGGTGCTCGTCCGTCCCGATCCCTAATGGGGAAGGCATAGCCAGACGCCAGACGGCCCGCCCGCCAGCCAGCCAGTCATTTGCCCGCTTTATAATCACTTTCGTGCAAGTTGTCGCTGGCTGGCGTGTCGGGGCGGGCTGTCTGGGCGCACGCGGAGGGCTAATTTATCAGACGGGCGGACAAAAGGCCACAAACCCGAAACACTACGGGAAACTTACCCCCTCCCCCCCCTCCCCACCTGCAGCCCACCGCCGCCGTGTCCTCCTCCTCCGCCCACCTCCAGCCCCGCACCGTGCCGCGCCTGTCCAAACTGCAGCCGACCGCTGTCTTGAACTGCTTGCGCAAGCAAAGCGAAGCACTGTAAATTTACAATAACATTGTTTCTTGATTTGTGAATCGCAGGTGATGAGTAAATTTCCGATCGGTACCGAAAGACGATTTTGGTTTTCATCGCACAAGTGTCTTGTCGTCGCTTTAAGTTTTCTCCTGATTGAGGGCATCCGAAATTCCGATACGACACCTATTGAATTTTGCCCATGGAACAGAGTTGATAACAAAGGCGCATTTTGTCCCGTGCGGGGCGCGCGTGTTACGGCCCGGCTTGGCCCGCGGTCCTTATATCATATGCGCAAGGTCGCGCGTGTAACCAGCAGAACATCCTAAACCCAAGCCCGTGGCGGGACCGCAGCAGGGGCCCGCGCGTGCCCCCTACACCACACACACTATTACGTTACACACCGTGCACGCGGAGAAAACGGCGTCTTGGTTTCAAAGCAGTTTTGGAAAAAACCAGGCAGTTCGTATGGAGAAAATACACAGGGTTTCCGGGGGCTGCTTGAAAACCAGGAGGTTTTTTTTTTTTGTTTCGTGCACGCGCAAGCGAAAAATGTTCAAGTTATTCTTTTCATTTGTCCCCGCTTTCCTCCGAAGTTTGCTCGGTGCAAACTGCGTCCGTAAATTTACGCGGCAGTGTTTTCGAACTTAACGCCTTACAAAAGAACGAAAATAAAGTAAATGCAAATTTACAAAAGGCCGTACTTTGTCTTTTCGACAAAGTAGCATTCAACCACTTTTTTTAACAAGGTACGAATAAGTAGCCTTACTTTGTTTTGAATTTAGAACTTAACGAGACAATAATTTGAAAAGTGTTTTTTTTTTTCCGCTGTGTGGTTGGTTGGTATAACGTTAGAGTTATCTTTCTTTGCGAAGACAAAGGTGATAAGCTTATGGTCACATATATAGCTCGACATCGCTCAGTGTCGGCGCGGCGTGGCGTTGCGCCAGCCGCTCAAAGCCGGGCCCTGACCTGACCGAGCCGAGCCGCTCCAGTCTACTACGACTTGGCGTCATCAGCAGCAGAGAACAGAAACTGGGACACTTTGTCGTCGCCGGCGAGGAGCGGCGCCGCACGGCAGGCACGGCGCGGCACGGCACGGCGCGGCCCTGGCTGCGGCGCCCTGGCACGCAATTAGCCCATTCTAGTGGCGCGGTCCTGCCTGCCCGCTCGCGTCAGGCAGGCAGGCAGGCAGGGAGGTGGGCGGGCGGGCGGGCGGGCAGGCGGGCAGGCAGGCGGGCAGGGAGGCAGGCGGGCAGGCGGGCAGGGGCAGGGAGGCGTGCGGGCAGGCGGTGCCCGCGGGGCGGGATGGGACCATGCGGGCAGGCGGGACCCACCCCGCGCGGCTGGGCCCAGTATACCGGACAGGCGACCCCACAGCACCCCGCCGACGCCCACGCTCACGGCACGGCCGCACCCCGCCCCGCCCCGCCCCGCCACAAAGTACCCCGATCAACCCACGCGCGCACCCACGTCCAGCCCCAGATCGTGTGGGTCATGGACATCGACCAATACGGAGGGATGGCGAAACTAGGGAAGAGAGAGCGAGGGATGAGGCCCAGAACGACCCTCTCTTGCTCTCTCTCTCTCTCTCTCTCTCTCTCTCTCTCTCTCTCTCTTTCTCTCTCTCTCTCTCTCTCTCTCTCTCTCACCCACATCCCATAAGCAGACACCCTGGTCCCTGGCCCCTGGCGCCATGGCTTCCAGGCCGACAGCATGTCCCTGCGTGTAGGCCGGGCCCGAGGCCCGAGGCCCGAGGCCCGCACCCCCAAAGGCCTATCCAAGGTCGCTGCAGTCTAGGAATTCAGCCGGTCCCCCGCAGTCGGCAACCCAACTCTCCTCACCCCTACGCCTCTTTCACCCGCAGATCCTTCCCAATCGAGGGGCAAACGGCAAACCCTCGTCTTAAAGAGACGGAGCGGAGAAGGGAAAAAAGAGAAAAACCGCACTGAAGGTGGGTCGCTCCTCTTAAGCACATTAGAGGAGATGAGAATCTGACGAAGCGCAGCCGCAGGGAGGCGAGGAGGGGAGCGCGGGGGGTTAAAGGTCAGACTGACGAGGGAAGGCGAAGCGCGCACATCAGGTTGCCGACACACGCTGGGGTTTTGTAACGCAATGTGCCTACCTTACTGTCTGCAGATATGACAAGGGGGACGCCGTCCCGCCATTAAAGCGCGCCGGAGCGGCAGAGGCGAGGAGTCGACCCCCACACCAGTGGTGCTCGGGCCCTGCTGCTGCTGCAGCTGTCAGCCACCGGCCCCGCCAAGAGCCCCTTTCTTAGCCTCAGGCATCCCCCAGCCGCAAATAAACTTCTCAAACAGGGTGAAATAAGATGGAAATGCGACGATGAGGAGCGAAGCACAGCAAAGGGGGACCGGGGGGGGGGGGGGGTGCAAGTGAGAGGGGGGCGGAGGGAGGGGGGGGGGTGCAGGGAGGATGAGGGTTGAGTATAATGGACAATATCGTGAAAAAGGGGGAGAGGGGGAAGGCAGTTGCCAGGGGAAGCACCAGAAGCAGCAGGGCCGCGGCTGAGACGGGGGCTGGCGAGGCGGTGGGGGAAAACCAAGCGCGAGCAAGTACACACTATTAAGTGGATACTTCGAAATATGCAAGGAAATAATGAATACTTGTACAAGCCTATTTCCGAGGGGGCAACCACTCGTGAAGTCTTGTGTACGCACCCGGGGCAATCTCGATGAAATCGTCGAAAATCCAACTGAGAAATCTCATAAATAATGTATAAAAATCTCAAAGAAATATAAAGAAATATCATGACACCTTATGGAACCCTCTAAAACCTTGTCAAAGTTAAAAGAATTTTGTGAAATTTGGTAGAAATTGGCGACATACCAGACGAACCAGACGAAATAATCTTTACAAAATGTGGTAAATCTTACGCAATTCACAGAAATCTCATATCAATGGAAATCCTGTTAATACTAGAATGGAGAGTAGTCGCCCCCTCGCCTGTTTCTCCATACTGTAATAAAAAGGTCGAAGGTATCGTCCTAAGCGCGGGCACCTGAAACAGCCAGGGTGTAGAATGAGAGAGGAGTGCGTTCTCCAGTCACATCTCCGCTGCCGCGCGGGCTGGACCCGCTCACGCACACACACTGGAAACTTTCTCGCACCTGCATGCAACTTTCCAAGTCACGCACACCGGCAGAACCGACGGAGCGACAAAGGGCTGGTGGGGCGGCGGGGAGTGACGGGGAAGGGTGGGTGGGGGGTGGGGGGATGGGTTGGGGTGGGTTGGGGCGGGGTAGGGCAGAGTGGGGAGTGGGGCAGGGTGGGGCGGGGTGGGGCGGGCGCAGCGCTTGCAGGAGTCCCGCGGGCCACAGCTCCCACCCCCCCCCCCCCCGCCCCGTCTTAAGAGTATCATCACGGAATCTAGCCGGTGCGGTCCCGTCCGCCCCGTCCGCTCGTTATGGCCCGTGCGCGTCTGCTGCTGCTGTTCTGCATGGCGAGTACGGTGCACGCCTTCCGCGCTTCTGTCTGTCTTGCTCGCACCTATACGGGTGTACCCCATGAGTGCGAGAGAGACAGAGCGAGAAGGGCGCGTGCACCGGAATCACTCTGCAGGCCAACGCCGCGCAGTTTTAACCATGTCGCCCCCTTGCAGACAGATAAGCCCGCGGTGCGGCGCGGATTCGCGCGCTGGCTGGTGGGCGGGGCGGGGCGGGGCGGGGCGGGGCGGGGCGGGGCGTGGGACCGGCTTGAATATTGGATGATATTGGATGCAAACAAAAGCGAGTGGGCGCGCGGAATACAGAGGGCGGAGGGGTGGCGCGACGCGCGGCGCATGCGGCGCATCCAGAGTAAATAAGTGTATCGCGCGCGCACTCGGACGAAATATTCCCCGCGCGCCCGGAGTCGGGCGGGCCGAGGGGTCACTAACTTCGGAATTTCGAGTACACCGAATACTGGATTAAGGTTGAATATTGATGAATATCTGTGAAATGTTTGTAAATTTAAGTTAAGCTTGTCTAGATATGGGTGAAATATTAGAAAATGCATAAAATATTTTAAGATTACAATGAAATATTGCTGAAAATGGGTGAATATGGAGGAAGATTGAACTGATTACCGCAGGACTGTACACTGAATATGCCAAGTTGTTAACCCCTCGGGGTGGGCTTTCCATGAAAGGATTTTGATGAGGGAGTTTAATCTGGAATTCATGAGCAAAATACTAAATTAAAATACAAAGGTGTTTGCAAAAGTAAAAGCGACAAGCATGCAAGTGCAAGTGTAATCAGTATATTGAAAGAATGGTTGAAGAGGGATCGGAACAGAAAGAGGAATTTATTTTATTCCCACGAATAACAATAGGAAAATTAATAAGAGAAGAGAGATAGAGTCAACAGGTAGAGCAGCGTGTAGTTTGGAAGCAGGCAGCCAGCCAAGCGAGCGTTGTTGCGTCGCGATGCCGTCCGGGCGGGAGCACAATAGAGAAAGACAGGAAAGGGGGAGGATGGGGGGTGGAAGAAAAAGAGAGAGGGAGGGGGGGGGCTCGCGGTGCCGTTCACAAAACGACTGCAGCCACTACGGCTCGCCACCCAGTCGCGCGCAAGGGACGGGGCTATACGGTAAAAACAATGCCTGATTTTTTGAGGAAAAAGGGAAACTTTTGAGAATCCTGCTTAGTTTGAGGAAAACTCCTCATATTTTGAGGAAGTCTCCTCAAAAATTGAGGGAGTTTCTTCACACTAAATGGAAAGGGACAATTTTGTCCCAAGAAATGTTGCGTTTTTGTGCACACCAATCCCTTTTGACAAATATGTGTAATAATTTGGGACGATTTGTAATATTTCGGATGCAAATTGTCTCAATTTAGTGGGACGATTTGCCCCAAGAAAATTATGTGTACAAAAACGCAAGATTTTCTGGGACAAAATTGTCCCTTTTCATTTAGAGTGTTCCTTTTTTGAAGAGACTTCTCAATTTTTGAGAAGACTTCCTCAAAAATATGAGGAGTTTTCCTCAAATGTCGTGGGATCCTCAAAGTTTTCCCCTTTTTTCTCAAAAAAAAACAAAAGAATCAGCCATTGCTTTTACCGTGAGCAGCTGCGCCATCAGAAAGGTGCCTCTCTTTGCGCCGTCCATACCTCCCTTATAGGGAGGGAGAAGCAGACTCGCGGTCAGCCCTCACACACTCTCGAGCACGAGCGAAGCGCCTGATCCTCACCGCCGTGCTTTCGTCTTCCTCGGAAAAATATTATTTCGCTCTGACCGCAGGCCGACCCGACAGCGGGCGGGCGGGACAGTATAGACCTGAGGAGGGACGCGATCGGGGCGCGCGAGTGCCTGTGCCACTCGTATTCCGCGAAGAGAAAAAAGAAAATAAGTCCGCGGGCGCGTCAGCTTTCCTCGAAACACACGTGACGTCACCAGGGACAGGGCAGGAATATGTTAGCTTCTCCCTGATATATCGAAGAAGAAAAAAAAACTGGCGAGTTAAACTGTCTCGGACCATTGGGGTCGACCCCCCCTGTCAAGGCCAGCAGTAAAGAAATAAATAAGGGGTGAATAAGTACAAGTGTTTCTCATTCTTATGACGCAGAAGTAATGTCAAACGGTCGTGTTTCGCCCCTGGGCCGCGGACCGGGCCGGCCGTGCAGTGCAGAAGCGAGGCCGAGGACACGTCTCCGTTAATCCAGTGTACACGTTACGTTAGCCAAGTGTAATCCCGCAACAATCCCTGCCTTCATTTCGTCAAATACACAAAAGAAGGAAGGGGGAAAAAAAAGAAATCCGAAAATTGAACGATTTAGTCCGACACATCTGGTATGTATCCAAGTGTAATCCATGTAATCTTGTAATCCAGCAGTGTCCGACTGTGAAGAGAGTGGTGGTGGCCTCCGCCTGCAGCAGGCGGCGGCGCAGCGGCCCCTCTCTCCCTTACTCGCGCAAACCCGTCCTAATCAAATCGACTGGACTGGACTGGACTGGTCTGGAATAGACTGGACTCTGCTCCGGATGCCGCCATGGCCACTGCACGAACAGAGGGGGTCACTCATATTGTGCAATTATTTTTTTAATTAAAAATTTCTTTTGATTTTCCTACGAAAGTTTTTGTTACTTTTTGATAGAGTTTGATTCCAAAGTTTGATTCCTCCTCTCCCTCCCTCAAACTCATACTTAATTCTTTTTTTCTGATTTTTGATTAGTTGTTCTCGAATTTTCCTATTTTGCTGAATATTTCTCCTTGATTCTATTTTGATTTTTCGATATTTTTGTTTAACCTTATAAATGATTTTTTTTTTTTGGGGGGGGCGTAAAATGATTTTTCGAAGTGCCCTCCTCCCCTCCCTTGCCGCAGCAGCTCGCAGCGCAGCGTCACTGGTAAAACAAATGTGCAATTATTGAACACTTACGTGTTTAATCTATGATTTTGAACATTACTATGTCGAGTTTAAATAGACATTACATCATGTTTTAGTTAATAGACACATGGCAAGTGTAGTATTTCTGAACACATGGACTCACGCACTAGCCCTATGAAATCAATCGAACATGTCGAGTAACTGAACACGCCAAGTGATGTGCAGTTTACTAAACGTTTGCGAAGTGTAGAAGAATTGCACACTTGTTGATGTTTACTTCACTTCAACACCAAGAAGTGTTCATTCTTTGCACATTTGGGAACTAAACACCAATTGGTGTAAAACTTTCGCCATTTGTTTTTGCGCGCAAGGCTGCCGGCCGGGTCGGGCGGGCCGGGCCCCCCGGCGAGGAGAGGCTAGGCAGCGCGCAGACACCCGCGCAGAGCGGGTTGCCTATGGCCGATCCCACAGGCGCTCGCCTCTCCGTCTCAGCCCCGCCCGGCCAGCAGCGCCGCGCCGCTCTCCCTACTGCCGCTGCTGCCTTCATTACCAAATGACAGCCGCCCGGGCACGTCCACGTCCGCACATGGGCGTGTCTGCTGCTGCGCGCCGCTGAACCCCGCCACACCCCACCCCACCCCACCCCACCCCACCCCACCCCATGCTACCCCGCCTGGTCCTGGTCAAAGCAGCCGTATGGCGGCGGCACTGCTGTGTGGTCCGCGCGAGCAGGAACGGGAACACACCACACAGTCCACCCCGCCCCGACAGCCGACTTATTCCGAAGAGCCCTGCTCTCCTCGATCTGTCTCTCTCGCACCTATACGGCGAAGCAGCCCATGAGTCCAAGAGAGACGAGGCGAGCAGCAAAGCGCTGTTCGGAATAAGTCGGCAGGCCCCCCGCCCCCTACCTACCGCGGCCAGGCAGCCCCCCGCCCCGCCACCTCCCGCGCGCCAGGGAGCGCCAGGGAGCCCCCGCCGGCCGCCGGCGGACAAAATTACACGGAGAGGTGCTCCTGATTATACCCCATTCACAGCGCGGCGCGGCGCGGCCCGGCCGCCCCCTCCGCTCGGCAGCCTCCGGCCGGCAGGCTACTACTCCAGCCGCCTCTACGTCAGCAGCGGGCTCCACGACAACGCGCGCCAAAAGTTGTACCTCGCGCCACGCGCGGGCGGTGCGCTCATGCTGAATGATTGTCTTATTGTCTTTCATCCTGCTGCTGCCTCTACATGTATACGTGTCCGTCCCCCGTCCCGTCCCCGCGGCCGCGCTGGCCCGGCAGGATGATTCAGAAGAAGAGCGCTCTCCTCGCTTTGTCTCTCCCGCACGTGTGCGGCGCACCCCAATGAGTGCGAGAGAGACAGGGCGAGGAGAGCGCTCTTTTCTGAATCAGCCTGCCGCCCCGCGCAATCAGTGCGACTTTTGGTTCCGGCGCGGCGCCAGAGTTGGGGAACGACGACACCGTCAAGCCTGTATAGTAGACTTACTCCAGAGAGCGCTCTCCTCGCTCTCTCGCTCGCACCTTCACCGCGGACCTCACGAGTGCGAGAGAGACGGGGACGCGCTCTTCGGAATAAGTCGTCTGGCTGTGGCCCGGGCTGGGCCCGTCTCCGTGCCGCCGCGGCGTCATACCGGCTCCAAGCCGTGCGCTCCAGAGTCTCGTAAAGTGAATACGAGCCCGCCTCGTTATAGTAGGAGAGGAGGAGAAATAAGGCAAGGGGGCCGAGCCGAGCCGAGCCGCGAAGGCGGGCTCCAAGGAACTGCACCAACAGTGCGCCCCCCACCGCCCTCCGGCGGTATTTGTGCTCAAGGAAACTGCTACCAACACACTGCGTGAGACGAGGGAGAAACACCTCTGAAATATTTGTACACCTCGTTATTCAGAAAAATTCAGGAAAGTTAAAAAAAAATCAGAAAAAATAGAAAAATTCATAATAATTCAGAAAAATTTCAGAAGAATTAAGGAAAATTCGCAAAAATTTAGGTGAAATTCAGGTTAAAATTCACAAGAACGTTAGCAAAAATTAACAAAATGTGTTCATCTTGGCCTTAGATAAACTTAAATTTTGTTTTTAATTTTTTTTTAAGACCCACGAAACGACGTGTCCTGTTTCATACAGCCGTTTTGACAAATTACTTTTCGTAAAATAAAAGACAAAACATAATACAGGACGGGCGTCGGCGCCGAAAGAAAAAGAAAAACGGCAACGCAACAACAACATCAGTTTAGATTCATTGAATGTATGAATTTTAAGTGCGGACGGAGTCTTAGTGACCCAGTGACCCGTCCCGCCCCGTCCCATCCCGCCTCGTCAAGAGCACTGTACTGCCGCTGCTGCCCAGACCAGACACCAGCGGCGATTGAGAAATGGCGGGAAGTCGGGGCCGGAAGGCCAGGCTCTGTTTGGTCTCATATTTTCTTTCATTTCCGGCATAGAGCAAAGCGAAATGTGAGGTCCATACTGGTCCACATGTCACCATAATGAAGAAAACCACATTTCTTGCTGACTGCGGTCCGAAAAGAGGCCTTACAATCCGGTAAGTGCCGCAGGCAACCCCCCTTTCTTTTAGAGAAAATATTATTATACTTTTTATTCTTTTAAACAGTGGTTCATTATTCATAAAATTTCCCTTGTCCGAAATACGCTTTTCAAACGGGGAAAAAAATAGTGGGAGCGTGAAAAAGGAGAATAAAGGAGACGGAGAAAGAGAGGGACACGACGCAGTGGGCGAGTTTTAGCGAGTGTGCCCGTCCCGTGGTACATTTTCAGACGGAGCACTGCCCTCCACCCCCCACCGTTCCAGCTCGGGGCGTTGACACACGAGCTGATTCGCAGCCGTAAGCGGGGCAGGCTGTTATACCGCGAGCCGAACAATTAAACGCCCGCCGCGTATTCGGGCGAGCGGTGGAAGCGAGAGTGAGAGAGCAACAAAGCAAAATGAGCAAGAGAGCGTGAAAGAGAGTGCTTGAAAGAGAGAGAGAGAGGGGGGGAGAAGGCGAGAGGCGGGTATAGGAGGAGGCAGGGCAAGGTATATGGTGAGGTTAGTGCGGGGCAGAGGCACTCGCATCCGAGCAGAAGACCAGAAGAGTAAAGGCGTTCGCGGTCGCGGCCCGGACCGGCGCGGGGCTTTTGAAAAGCGCGTGGCCTGGCCCTACAGCTGGGCGCCCGCCCCGCTTCACCCCACCCCGGTAAATCTGCAATTCAAGGAAAGTGGGGGAGGCAGCGGAGCAATTAAAACGCTTCCTTTGGGGCGGAAGTAAGGCTTACACAGAGCGCTCTCCCTGACGAGCACGGCACTTGGCGTGGTATAGAGGGTGGTGCTGGAAGGTGGAGGGGTGGGGGTGGGGGTGGGGGGTACGGATGATATGATAAACACACGCAGCCAGACTCGCACACACAAAACACGTCTTGCTTATTGCTGTCTGTCTCTCATATTACCGAGGATTCGGAAGGGGGGGGGGGGGTGCTGCAATGCAGGTTCCGAGACAACATGCGGCGTTCAATACGCGCTCGTAACTTAAAAATATTTAATTTCTCGTGAGCTGTATTATCGTACATTCACCATATCCAATGTCATTTACTTTTCGAGGTATAGTTTTTAAATTTACAAGACTTTCTTTTTTTAAAAACAGGAAAGTCCGTAACATATTATTCAAACAGTGTAGCAGGTGTTCCAGGGGACACGTAACAGTATGCGGGTGTGCCCACCCACCCACTCCAGCCGAGGACCCACTTCAGTAGGCAAGACTCGCAATTCTGTTAAGTGTTCTCTAAAGCAGATGTCATTTAAAAAGATGAATACGCACTGCCACCAACTCAGTTTCTCGTGTAAATCACATCTTTTCAAAACTACCCCGTAATCATTTTTCAGGGCGCGCCGCGCCTTGCGGCCCGGCCTCGCGGGCAACATGAGATGAGAGGCCTGAAGGGGGGGGGGAGGGGGGGGAGGGAGGGAGGGAGGGAGAGAGGGAGGGAGGGAGGGAGGGAGGGAGGGAGGGAGGGAGGGAGGGAGGGAGAGAGGGAGGGAGGGAGGGAGGGGAGGGAGGGGAGGGGAAGGGAACGGAGGAGCCTCTTGATGACTCGGCCATACCGTACCAGGTGAAACCGAACCGGGTGAAAGACGAGCGAGCCTGCGCCTGCGCCGCGCACAGTGCGACTTAGGCGCACACGCACCCCTCCAGCCCTCATCCCCACAGTCGCAGGGACGAGGGGGAGGGGAGGGGGTGATGCCTTACCATCCGAGCCGCGGGCGCGGGGAAGTCCCCTGACACTTTCTCGATTTATGCTGAAGGCGCAGAGAGGTATTTCAAGATGAGTGAATTCGCCATTTTAATTGCCTACAATTCTGAGGAGCTGCCGAAAAGGTGTCACATTAGTTTTCTTCCAGTGACTACAATCGACTGAAGAAAAAAAAAGGACGGTGTTTTTACCAGAGCGCCAACAGAACGACAAAAAGATGGTAAATTTGCGTAATTGAGAAACAAGGCAAAACACAACAAACGCTTTTTCACAGAGGTATTTAATTTACAAAGTGCAGAGGGTGGAGTACTATTCAGAGCACGTCGCCCCCCCCCCCCTCCCCCTCCCGGTCGTGCGGGCCTGCAGGGCCCAGCGCATATGAGCCCAGCGCAAAGCCCCCAAGAGCCCTCCTCCCCCCCCCTCCCCCCCTCCAGACAACCCCAACGCTCACATGGGCATTTCCGGGCCGCCAGTTTATTTGATTTGTTTATCCGTCGTGTCGCTTCCAGCAAGCAGCTGCGGGCTGGGGCGGGGCGGGGCGGGGCTGGGACAGACGGGGCGTGTTGCGGCGTGGCGTGGCGGGGCGCACTGGCATGTGGAGGGAGCCCCGGCGGGGCTGTCTCTAGCTCAGAGTGTCACCTCTTGCGCCCCCAAAAGCCGATAAATGTACAATATTGGGGTAGCCGGGACGGGCCGGGCTGGATAACGCGCTGCTCGGCGGAGCGCAGGTGGCCGGCTCTCCACCACTCCATCTACCGAAAGGAAAAGTTAAAGCGTCCGTTAACCGCGGGGCGACGCTCTCACTAGAGAGAGAGAGAGAGAGATTACATTGAGAGGAAAGTCTACTGGGAGGGATTTGGCGGATGATTTCTCTCCGCGCCCGCCCGACAACACAGCAGCAAACACCAGCAGAGCAGGGCGGGGGCGGGGCGGGGCGGGCCTCAGACCATCACAAAGTAAGTTGAGAGTGCCGCCCTGGAGACCCGCGCCCCGTCCCGCCCCGAAACACGGGCACGGGCCGACGCGAAGCGGCGGCGCGCAAGGAACTCGTGGGAGAAAGGCGCAGCAGAGGCCCGGCGCGGGTCCTGGCCTCGGCCTCGCCGCGTCGTGGACCTCACGCGGCGTCAGGCATCAAGGCCCGTGCTTTGCCCCGCCCCCCCCCCACCCCGCTGACACGCCGTGGGGACCTCCTGGGACGCCGCCAAACCCGAGCCGAACAGAAACGCTCCCCCCGGTGTGTGTGTGTGCTCCCCTCCCCTCCCCCCTACGGCCTGCAGAAATAAAACCCCGCGCCGCATTTTCTCGTCTCACTCCGGCCCGCCCCGGCCCGCCCCGCTCCGCCTAACCCTGGTGTAGCCCTGCCTTGGCCCTGCCCTGCTCTCCCCCATGACAATGAAATACTGCGCGGCGGTGGTTGAGCGGGACAATGCCAGGGTGCGGCTTGTGGTGGAGCGGGGGACGGGGCGCGGGACGCGCCAAAGGAGTTGGACAAGTGGGTGATCGAACGGCAGTATACGTCGTCAAACAAGAGGGGAGTAGGGCATTGGGTCGCGCGGGTGACAAACCCACACATGGCCGCGGCCGGTTGGGCATTGGAAAAGAAATAAATTAAAACCGACATCAACACGCAAACATTTGGCGGTGAAGCGGTTGAGTCCCGGTTCGCAGTTTAGACAAGTACGAAAAGGGTTCACGGAGAAAACGACGTCTTGGTTTCCAAGTAGTTTTGAGAGAAAAAAAAAAAAAACAAAAAAAAACAAGCAGCTCTTATGGAGAAAATACACAGGGTTTCCGGTTCTGCTTGTGAAAACCAAGACGAAGATTTTTCCGTGTTGTGGACCCTTATTTATAGGGGTGGCCTTTTCGAGTGACGGAAACAAACAGTACGTAATGCCAAGGGGCTCGATAGTCCTTGGACAGTAGAAGACATGAAACACACACTTTTTTAAAAAAAAATGAATCTTTTGCAGCGGGGCCGTGGAGGAAGCCTACAGCGCGAAGAGATAAATGGACGTGAGGAGAGAATCAAGCAGCCTCCATGAGCCGCCATGACCATGAGCCATACATTATGGAGCAGTCATGGTTTCTGAAATTGAAATCAGCCGCTCGCTGCCACCGCTTCCGCCCCGCCCCGCCCCGCCCCGCCGCCGCGGCAGAAAACTTAACCCCACCTGCGTTTTGTTTTCACACGGGGCTAAAGTTATACGAGAATTTGCAACCAGCGGGTACGTTCCATCTAGTCGTTCAATATGTAACGCAGCGCCCAGGCAAAGGGGTAGGGGGAAAAATGAGGGAGAGTGATGTCTTCTCGATGTTGTATTACAAGCGCGCAGGGAGGGGTATAAAGGAGTACCGAGCGCATCGGTATGCATAGTCCATCCCCCCCGGACCGAGGTGCTGAGAGTGACCGGGCTTCGACCGCGCTGGCCTCCCCCGCGGGGAAAAAATTGGTTCGTACTCGTACCAGGCGTTTCAGATAAACACGTGACAGAGTAGCGGGCATGCGGGCCTGCACTCCAAATGACTAAGATCTTTATTGTTGTTACTAGCTTGAGCTTGTGGACGTCGGAGTGCATATTTAAGCTGGGCTGGATACAATATTATGTTGCTGTTAGTCACAAAATGTTACAAGCTAAATTACATAATGTGACCAACACGGTAGAAACGAGTCCTGGGATTACCAGGAGAGTTGGAATCCCAGTGAATGTCCTGGAAAAAAGTCGTTTTTCCCAGGAGTTTTGTCTGGAAAACCCAGGACATCCCCAGGGAAAAATGTCTTCCCCTGGGAATGTGCAAATTCCCCTGGGAAACCCAGGGCTCGTTTTTGCCGTGAACAAAGAACAATATTTTATCTAGCCTATGCCCACAGAAGTCCAGCAGTTATAGTAAACAATGAAGCCCAGGGCCATTTATATAGTATTCCTGAAAATTTTGGTGAAGCCCACATGGCGATAAACGTGTTCGTTCGTGACAAGCTATCATTTTTCTCAGCAGGGCATTGGGATCAGTACCAAATATACTCTCCTCGTGTGCAGCCTCCGCAGCGAGGTCGGGCCGGGCCGGGGCGGTCCCTGCTCCCCGCGGCCGCTCCAGCCCAGCCCGCACCACAGGCGGATCCCCTCGCTCCCCATCGGGGATTATAGGAGAGGGACTCACTGGGCAATGAGAGCCGCAGACGGAAACGTTAGCCGGATCACTCGGTATTTATTTCTTCTATTTCTTTCAAGAGCAAGCAACAAGAAACGACTATACGGACACGCGGGTGGTGGGGAGAGCAGGGCGGGGAGCAAGGAGAGCAGGGCGAGCAGGGATGGAGCGGGCGGGGGAGAGCAGCGCGGAACAGGAGAGTGAGAGGGGAGGGCTCTAATGGAGATCAACGAACTCTCCGGCCCGATTAGATCGTTCCGAAGCGCGCGCAACCCAATCACAGCCCACTCGATGGGCGGACCGGGCAGCGCGGCCCGGGCCCGAGGCCCAACGCGCCGGCGAAAGCCAAAAGCAAAGCTCGACCAAGAAGAAGCGCGAGGAGATTTCCGAATCCCTCGGCAGGACGAGGCGAGGCGAACCAGAAGGGAAGGTGGTGAAAGGTGGAAGTGGGTGCGATCCCTGACCCCCCGGGGAGGACGCGGCAACGTCATCGGCACGGCGGTGGCGGGCCGGAGCAGCACTGCTGAGGGGGAGGGGGGAGGGGGAGGGGCCGGCGTCAAGGTCGTCGACCGCGCCAGCCAGGCCAGGCCCAGCCCAAACCACTTCCAGAAACCCACCGCAGCGCAGAATTGTCTCCAAAAATACACGAAACAATCTGTCACTCTGTGATCGGGCGGGGGCGTGCCCGCGCTAGCCCCTCCGCGGCGCGGGGTGCCGGCGACGCCGCCAAGGGCGCGGGCGGGCGCATGCACGGGTAACACTAGCCCTACCCACCCCACCCCGCCCCGCCCACAACAAAAGGAGGGCAAACTTTCATGCGGCATAACAGAGGCATTCCGCAGCGGACACTACCCACCCGAGCCGAGCCGAGGAGAGGGACCGGACCGGTCGGGTAGGGCCCCGCCCCGCCACGCCCCGCCCCGCCCCGCCCCGCCGCACCGCGCTTCCCCTTCCGCGCAGCGCCCGGCCGCCGCGAGTCCTTCAAAGTGCCCCCCCCCCCCCTCCTCTCCCCCAGCCGTGCTCGTCGACCCCAAGAAGTTCCCCCACCACCAGCAACTGCGCGCAAATTCTCAACGATTCAGTACCACGTGCTTTTGACGTCGAACCCGCCACGCAAGAAAAAAAAAACTAGAAAAGAAAAACAAAATGTTCCGGGCACAGCTAGCTCCTCAGAGGACTATAGTCAACAAGAGGCGCTCCATGTTCGATGACCCCATTCGCAGACAAAAAAAAAAAAAAATGAAACCCTCGACGTCGTCGCTAAACACGATAGATACTCCCGTCCCGTCCCACTCCATACCGCGAGCGCCATGCCCGCGCCATGCAAAAGAAAGTCTTGAACGACTGCCAAGGGCGGCGGCTCGCGCGTCCCGCCTCGCAGCCCGGCCCGCGGCCCGACCCGGCCCGGCCCGATAAGAAGACGGAGCAGTGCCAGAAAAGAAACGGGTGGAAAAAAGTGGCGACAATAATTGTGCAAGCAGCGGAGCGCGGAGGCGCGCAGGCCGGCCGGGCCCAGCAGCAGCGCCGCGCGCCTCTGGTTCGGGAGGTACCTCAGCAACCCTCCACCCCGCACCGCCCCCGCGCCTCCGCCACCCAGAGGACAACCAGCAGCAATGTTCGACGGTCGTTATAACTTGGTCAATCCCAAAGTCTATAGCCCCACCACCACCACCACCCGAGGGGTGGCACGGCACGGCACGGTCACGCCTCGCAGCACACGAACACGAACACCCTATAGCGCCCGGCGCGGCGCGGCCCGGCCCGGCGGGAGATATGAAGGGGCGTCCGCCGGCCGGCGAGGGCGCGGCGAGGGCGCGGCGAGGGCGCGGCGCGGGGGGCGGGGGTGGGGACTGCGTCGTCGGCGTGAACAGGCGACAGGCGAGGGCGAGGGGGGCACTGCGGATCGTTTCATGCACTCTGTGGTTTTGAGGCGACAAAGAGCGAGAGAGGGGAGATAGGGGCGCAAGAGAGAGAGTTTCGAAGTTTCTTTCGTTTTCACACAGGATTTATTATTGAGGATTGAGGAAGAAGGATGGGGGACACGGCACCAGGACAGGCGAGCAGAGCAGAGCCGCGAGCATGGCAGGCGGCGGCTCGAGGGAGGTACTCCATTCCACTTCCTTCAGCAGGAGCCCACTCCTTCACTGTAACGCTGGACAGCGCCGGACAGCGTGCGCACCAGCCCGGGGAGAGGAGGGGAGGGGAAGTGGTGGACAGGACACGGACGTCCGAGCCGGCCCGGCCCGGCCCGGCACGCGGCTAGGCGCTGCTACCGGCGCGGGCGCCCTCCTAAAAGCCCCCCCCCCCCCCCTCTTCCTTCCACCGCCTTCCTCACCCCCCATCCTCCTCCTCCTCCTCTTCCTCCCCACCGGCGACCCTACACAACCCCTAACGATACACCACGCCGCCTCCGGTAAACTCCACTACCGCCGCTACGCTACGCTAGACCACGATACGCCGCCACGCAGCGCCAAGCCTGGACATACCCAAAGAGAAGCGTGACGTGGATTCAACGTGGATTCCACGTGGATGCGTTGATCTATCGTGGACGTGGATGAATCCACCAAAATTCAACTACTTTCCCTTTTACAAAATATCATCATAAATTTATGTTTGCAAGAAACTGGGGTGCTTAAACATTGTAAGTAGTGAAAAAACTGCTTGGCAGCTGAACTTGCGACATCCCGTTGAAAAAACGTGGAATGGACGTTATTTTGTCCACCGTGGACTGATCCACCTTATATCAACTACTTTACCTGGTTTTCCTGTTCTCCATACGTTTCCATGATTCATGAGATAAAAGACGCTCTATGATTTCTTTATCAAGTTAATGAGAATACGTTGAAATAACGTGGAATGAACGTGTTTTCCTCCACCGTGGATAGATCCACCATATTTCAACTACTTACTAATCCCCCCGTTGTTTCTGTGTTAGCGACTTTCCTGTTCCTGATTCAGCGAAAGAAGGGCGATTTATGATTTTTTTCCATGTTGAATGGGACTTTGTGGAAAAAATGTAGAATCCACGTGAAATCCACGTGGAATCCACGGTACAAAGTTCATAGTTCAACATTCAGAATTCAGGCACATCTTTATTTTTTTATAGATGCCTGAAAACTGTCTTGTCCTTACAAAATATTATTTACAATTTGTCGCAAACAAAAGGAATCGAATTTCGACGTATTTAACGCACAAATCGCTAAGGTCAAGCTAAGGAGCTGTGTGGGTTGACCCTTACAGTGGGATCGGTTGCTGACGCTCCTTCCTCATCAGTAGCGCCGTAGGCTAACGGATATGGTGCGAGACTTCCAACTCTAGGATCCCGGGTTCAACTCCAAGTAAGGTAAATAAAATAGATGAGTAAAACTGTTAGTAAGAAAAACCTTGTCACACAAGGGAAAGTAATATCAATCAAGGAATATTTTTATGATTTCTGACAACAATGCCCAAAAGAAAGTGAAATTTAAGCATAGGCATACACGTTGATTCCACGTTACATCAACGTTGAAAAGTGGTGGAACGAAGTGTCAAATTAACGTCGCTTCCACGTGGATCATCCACGTGGATTCCACGTGACAGTTCAACGTTGAATCAACGTTACGTCCACCAAAATTTCTCTTTGGGATAAACATCCCATGAATAGGTCTGCAAACTCCGAGCGTGCGTCTGAGCAAGGGCTCGGGTCCCGACCCGACCCGACCCGACCGGTAGTCTGATTCAGAAGAGCGCTCCCCTCGCTCTGTCTCTGTCGCACCTAGACGGCGCACCCCATAAGTGCAAGAGCGAGAGGAGATCTATTCGGAATCAGTCTACAGACAGACACTGGCACCGCTGCGCCGGGCCGGGCCGCTCAGTCAAACCTCTCCAGCTTAAAGGCACGCAAAGAGCGCTTATAGCCGAGCCAAAACGACCTCGGCGGTCAGTCTGAAATGCGCGCTGTTTCATTCATTCAGTTACGTGGAGTTGGCTAACTCGCCGCAGACCCAGCCAAATCCAACCTCTCACGCGGCACGACAGATTTTCCGCGTCCGCCTCCCTCTAAGCTTTCTGACAGTGCTACGCATCTAAATTTACTGTTAAATTTAAATTTTGCTCAGCTAATGAAGACTTGCTATCCACCCCCGTCCTCGGTTTATCGGTTGCGATCTCTTCCCGGCAAGCCCCTTCCTACTCCCACCGTGTTCTTTTCATCCTCATTCATTCACTTTCGCCGCGTCACTGATGATGCTACGCCTGTCATTCACTCTTTTGACCAAGCTCACTCACTATTCTATTCTACTGCGCCACACTCCCACGCGGTGCGCCCCTTTCCCGACACTCACTCGCTTCATTCACAATAGATTTTTTTTTCACGTTCACTCATTTAATTTTCTCATTCATTCACCCCAACACCGCCGACCTCGCGTCAACTGACTTTTATTTTATTTCGTGAGAGAGCTTTGGAGGAAAATATGCCACATTCCATTCTGCGAGAGCGCTTGCAGCGCTCGGCGCGGTGGCGAGGCTGAGGATCAAAGGCGGCACATCGCATACATTTCGTGTGAAATGAGTGTTGTGGCGAGTGGCTACCCCCTTCTAACCCCCTCCCCCCTCCCCTCGTATTTCACACAGAATCGGACGCACAAAGGGCTCCGCCGCGCGCAGGGCGCTGGTGGTTGGGCGACCCTGGCCCCTGGCTGGCCTGGCGCTACAAGTTTGAATGCCGAGGAAGGCGTCTCTCTCTCTCTCTCTCTCTCTCTCTCTCTCTCTCTCTCTCTCTCTCTCTCTCTCTCTCTCTCTCTCTCTCTCTCTTCCTTCCCGACTCCTCCTTCCCTTTTCCTCTCGATGACGTCATAATCAGAGCGCCCTCTCTTCCTGATGGAGGCGACGCCCCTCCTCTGCCATTTTTGCCATTCACATGGGCTAACGCGGCCATTGCTCCGCCGAGCAGCATTTTGACGTTATAACGTACAGAATTTATCAAAAGTGGCATAAATTTTCATCATACTCTTGAACAACAAAAGAAATATCAAACACATTCAGCAATCAAAAGTTTGAAAAAAAAAAATTAGAAAATGTTGTACCCATTTTGTGTGAGTGAATCCCCCCCTCGGAGTCAGCCCCCTTCCTTCGCGCGCCCCCTATAGCGCCCTCCTACAAGGATTATTTTAGAATTTCAATTTTAAAAAGTTGAAACCACGCCAAAATATCTTCATTTACATTTGGCTGTGGCGAAAATACCCCCGCGCAACGTGTCTGCGGAGGAGGGAGACAGAGAGAGGCGACAGTTCTCTGGCAGTGCTCTGCTGGCGGTGCGTCCTTGTGTACACGGCTCGTCTCGGGGCTTGTGAGGGCCGGGCCGGGCCGGGCCGGGCCGGGCCGGGCCGGGCCGGGCCGGGCCGGGCCGGGCCGGGCCGGGCCGGGTAGGACCTCCTCTCTCCCGCCATCCATCTCGTCCGTCATGTCATGGGGGAGGGGGGGGGGCAGAGCAAGGCAAGGCTGCAGGCGGAGCTCGGCTCGGCGAGCGTCCAGCACAACGTGCAGGGCGCAGCAGAGCAGGGTAGCCACTGCAGAAGAGCGCTCTGCTCGCTCTCGCTCTCTCACACTCACGGGGCGTGTCGAATAGGTGCGAGAGAGAGACAGGGCGAGGAGAGCGCTCTCCTGAAGCAGACTGCTGGTAGAATCTGTCGCGCCCCGCCCCGCCCGCCCTAACCCGCACTGCCAGACTCCTGGATGGCAGCCACCTCCCATGACCGCTGCCTCTGTATCCCGCCCCCGCCGCCCCCACTGCCACCCCCGCTGCCGCCCCCGCCACCCCCGCCACCCCCGCCTCCCCCACTGCCGCCCCCGCCGAAGAAAAATGCTGCGGCGAGCGAGTTCCTCGCGCGGCAGCGCGGCGCCTTGAAATTGAGGCGCAAACCACAGCAGAGCGCGGCAGGGCAGGGCGAGTCCGTTTCGGCCCAGTCCACCACCAGCAGCGGCAGCGCGTCCTCGGCGAGGATTATCCTTTTACGCCTTTTATCGTCCGGCAGCAGGCACTTCACGAGGGGGAGGAGGAGGAGGGAGGGGCATGTCCCATTCCCGTCGCGGCAATCTGCATCCCGCGAGTCGAGGCGGAGCAGAGCGGAGAGGAGGCGTAGCCCAGCCCGGCCCGGCCCGGCCCCATCCGTCCCGGCCCGGCCCGCCCGCCTCCCGCCTGTTCATTTACCCGACCATTCATTCACCCGGGGCCGTCGTTACGTTCCACTGCCACTCTTCTCCATTTTACTACAACTACTACTGTACTTCTCTTTCCGCGCGGATAAGAGGCGCGGGGAAAAGAAAGGATGAAACTAAAAAATAAAAAAAAAATAAAGAAAACAACATGTATATATACATAAAAAATTAAAAATAATAATGATAATAAAAACTCGGCGGGGGCGAGACGGGCCAGGGCATGACGCACATCTTTCAAGCGGACCTGCCTGGCGGTGCGGTGCGACTAGCGAGGACTCTGCCCCGCCCCGCCCCGCCCCAGTACGAAAAGTTGTTTCCTTCCACCAAGTTTGCCGGGCGGGGCGCGCCCTTGCTAGAGGAAAAAAAATTAGAAAAGGAAAAAGTTACATGTCCACACACACAAGGAAAAACCGGCGCCGGAAAAATTATAGACGCGCGTGGGCGCCGTATTGTAACATAAGAAATGAGTAAAGAGCGCAGGGAAAAGTCGGTGTTCATTATGCAGCCCCGTATTCATTATGCGGCGAAGCCCCTAAAGCAGGCCACGCCCGGCCCGGCCCGGCAGGGCGTGGGTTATTTTCAATTAGCGCGGACGTAACGAGCCGGAGGGGCCGGGGCCGGGCAAAAGGTATAAAGTACTGCGACATTTGCACCTCTCTACTTTCTAAAGACCAGAAAATAAACGGAGTGAGCCAACGGACGCCGCGAATGTAGAAACGGATGACCCCCCGCCGCCCGCTCGGCTCCTCCTAGCTTCCGCCCCCCACTCTTTCCGGTCCGGGTCTGCAGAGCGACATGGGTGCAGCTGCTGCGCCTGACCGGGCAGGCGGTCTCCCGCTCATACCACTCATACTCTCCCACACACCCGTACCCGTGCAGCGAGAACTCCATCTTTGACAAACCAACTCGACCGGGTACTTTGTCGCTGTTGGCGACCGCGGGGCGGGCCCAGCGCAGCGCAGCACGAGCACGGTAAAAAGAAAGTCTTGGATTTCAAGTTCCTTTCGTGAAATTCAAGGCTAAGAGGATAATTTCAAGTATTTCCCTTGATATAGTAATGTGTTTTCAAGGGAACACCTTGGACATTTGGCCTGGCATCCAAGGGGATCTCTTGAAGTGCTCCACGGAATTCCCTTGGATGTCATGCCAAATTTCCAAGGCGTTCCCTTGAAAACACATTACTATCTAGGGAAATACTTGAAATTATCCTCTTAGCCTGGAATTTCACGAAAGGACCTTGAAATCCAAGACTTTTACCGTGCAGAGTCGTGTGTCGTCTACACCGCGCGCGTGATATAGGGTGGGGTAGAGTTTACCCCTGCTGCGCTGCACCCCACCCGACCCCAACCCCCGCAACCCGCCCGTCAAACGAATTGTGCCCGCCACGTTGGATTAGGTCAGTGCCGCCGTCACGTCACCTGGACCCGAGGCGGGGCGGGGTGAGGCAGAACGCGGCTCGGCGGCTCACCGGGGACGTCAAGTCCACAAAAAATGTTGGTCATTTTTTCTTACGCATACGCCGCGCCAGAGGGCCGAGGCGAGGGGGTATTCACTCACAAAATCTGTGACCCGACTGACTATTCGGCGTATTACCCTTCGAAATTGAACAGATAGAGCCAAAAACAGGCAAAACAGCCCAAAACGATACAAAAAATAAGGAAAATAAGGAGAATTTTGGCTATTACGCTCCTATTACGCTTCTATTACGCATACTATTACGCCTTTATTGCGGATACAGTGACCCAACTATATTACGCGAGTGCATACCTCCTCGGGCCGAGGTGTGGGTGGGATCACTTCGAAAAATCAATGTACGCCCACCCCCCCACCCCCCCTCAAAAAAAATCATTTAAAGGTTTTTTTAAAAAATCAAGAAAAAATATACAAAAAAAATCGAGAAAAAATTAACAAAAAACCAAAATAAAATTGTAACAAAAAATTAGCAAGGAGGGTAAAAGATCAAAATTTATCAAAAAAAGACAGAAATGTTCCTTGAAAAAATCGAACGAAAAAACAATATACTTCAGTAAAAAAGGGCGAATTGCAAAATGTGTATGGGGAATGGGGTGGGGGTGTAACAGCCGCGATGCGCGGCACGGCGTGCCCCGGCCCGCCTGGCCATGACGCCCTTCTAAGTTAGTTCTGATCATGAGCGGTCCAATCAAGGACCCTCTGCCCCCCTCTCTCCCTCACTTTTACTCGGCTTTGGCTCACCACGCCTCCTCGCCACTATTCGATCTACTACGACGACTTAAAGGCAGAGAACGTTCTGGTTCCGCCCTCCCCCACGGCGCCTGGGATCGGATCGAGGCTAAGAGTCAAACGGCTGAATATTCGAGAGGCTGGCGTGGAGCCTTGAGGAGGGGGAGGGAGAAGAGGGACGGAGGGGGGAGGGGGCGCATCATGCCGGCCGCTTCTCAAGAGCCGCCTTTGCGTTGCGGGAGGCACATTGAAGCCCGGTCTGGGGGCTGGGCCGGGGCGAAAACCCAACGGCCTGAACTGGTCGCTACTTCTCCGCCTCAAACCACAGCAAGCAGCCCTGGGGAGACCACTAAGACCTGCTGGAGCCCACTATGGACGCCACTGGGAGCCACTGGAGCCGAGGGGAAAACAACTCTGAATTTTGATGTACACATTTTGTGAATTTTCGTGAATTTTGGGGGCATTTTACATCTTTCTGAATTATTCTGAATTACTTTGAATTTTCCTGAATTTATCTGAATTACGGAGGTGTACAAAATTTTCAGAGTTGTTTCCCCCTCCACTCCACAGGAGCCCGCAGCAATAACCTATACTGGAGACGACTGTGATCTTCTGGAGCGCCCAATGTGAGACCTGCCATTTTAACGCTCTGCTGTTGGCCCTTTAGCGTGGGGCGAGCTCCACCGCGGGCGCTGAGCGCTGCTGAGCGCGTTAGAGCGCTCGCGCGCGTGCGTGTGTGCCTGCGTCCATAACTAAGCTATAAAACTGGCAGCGGATAGCGGCGGCAGCTCTACGCAGCGTCAACGTCCCTGCTGCTCGCTAAGGCTCGGCGAGCGACCACCAAGCCAGCGAGCAAACAGGCCAGCATTCCACCCGACTAGTTTTGAGACTTTCAAAGCTTTCCTGCAGTACAAGCTGCTGACGACACGAACGTGTTATCGGCTAGTCACGTTCGGGTCCGCTTTCATTAATTTACCAGTCGCCAATTATATGTCAAGAGTCTCTGCAATACATTATAATTAGCCCTGGTGCTAAAATTTTAGCAACCGATTCCCCCCCCCCCACCCCTTTTTCTTCTTTGGTTGCGTAGGAGCACCCGCTACACGCCACAGCGTGTCCCTGGTCATTGACGTTGAGAGGCCGGTCACCAATAAGCTACAAAGCCAAAAGGAACCACCACGTCTACAATTTTTTCCCCCGGCGAAACTAAGACGCGTTCGATAACAGTACAGTACACGTTTATAACGAGGCTGTCAAAGTGAGGAGGCCGCTCGACCATTCATAAAATAAAAAATTGTACCAGAGGGATTTTTTTTTTCCTCTCTATAATTAAGAGCTTTTCCCCTGTAAAAATGAAGAGGCCGTGGCACTGACCTGGCGCTGAAGACGGCGGCCAGGGCGAGGAAGCACGAGTCCGCCACGGCGGGGCTGCTCGTGTAGCAGCGGTCCACCACCCAGTCCAGCAGCGGGCCCACGTCCGGGTTGCACTCCAGCAGCAGCACCACGGTCTCCCTGGCCAGCTGGTACACCTGCGGGTGGGGCAGAGGAACAAAATTAGACAAACTTAAAGTGGACGGCCTGGGCCAGAGCCTGGGCCAGAGTCTGAGCCTGAGCCGGAGGCGCTTACAGGCGTCATGGAGCTGCGGTGCGGGGCAGACTCGAGCCGTCTATTTTCATTCAAGTCCGGCTGAGGGGGCAGAAGGGCTGAGGGACAGACGGCGGGGTGAAGGGCTCGAGCTAACAACGTGCGGCAGACGGGTATGACACGGCAAAAAAACCCTTTGACAGGCCCGGCCGCCCCGCCCCGCCCCGCCCCGCCCCGCCCCGCCCCGCCAGCCCGGAGCCTTTGAGCTGCATCGCTCCGACGTGGCAATCTTTTCCTCGACACAGATTGATGCTCCCGATTGTGGGTGCGGGCGCGGCCCTGCGAGAGGGCGTGGCGGCGTGGCGTGGCGCGGCGTGGCGCGGCGGGGCGGGGTGGGGCGGGGTGGGGCGGGGTGAGGCGGGGCGGGATGGCGAGCTGCCGGTTTGGCACCACCACCACCCGAGACCGCTCGCTGCTGCATCTATCCGGCCCCGACGACCAGACAGACACCCCGCCGGTTTGGCTCACAGACAGCTCGCGGCTACGCGAGGAAGGAACGCCCCGGAACACCCGTGCGCCACGCGCCACACCCACCGCCCCACCCCGCCCCCGCCCTACTGCTCCGGCCCGGCCAGCAGTGACCTTCTTTCTATCTACCGAACCGAACCGTCGACGTCACGTCAGAAAACATTTGACCACGTCCGCAGAGCTTGCGCCGGGCCGGGCTGGGCCGGGCCGCGCCGTGGTTATCCCGGAGCCCCGGAGCCCCGGAGCCTCGCATCCGGAGGGAATTGCCACTCGGGTGGGACGTCGATCTAGTCAGATCTAGTTTAGCGTGTGCGACACACGAGGACAGGAGGACGTCGAGCCGAACTGGTACGATCGGCGAGGAGAAGAAGAAGGCACACGAGCTCGCGCCGAGAGATTTGACGTCGCGCAGCGTTGCTGTCGCGGAGCGGTGCGTGGCCGGGCCCCCCCACCATTGACACACATGAGAGATCCGAGTGGGGAACAAATCTGAAAATTTTGAACTCCTCGTCATTCGGAGAAAAATTCAGAACGATGCAGAAAAAATCGTAAAAATTCAGAGAAATGGGAAAAAATCAGAAAACTTCAGAAAAAATCAAGCAAAAATTGAACAAATTAATTAACAAAAATTCAGAATAATTCACAAATTCTGTACACACAAATTCAAAGTAGTTTCCCCCTTGGAGATAAAAGAGACGGACCAAGAGGCCTCCGGGTCTCCTACTCTACAAACGAAAGGACAACAAGTTCTGCGAGTACCAACGAGTATCCGTGAGTTGAAGCGAGTATGAGTATCCGTTAGTATTGACGCAAATAACCGTGCGTATTAGTGATTTTGATTTAATTTCTTTTCAGTTGTCGTGCGCGAGTATTTGCGAGTTGTTTTTTTTTTTTTCTGGCATTTTCCCCTCGTGTACAATGATTTGATTTTGTTTTGTTTTTTTTTGGTTGGGGGGTGGGAATGGGAGTGCCTTGAAGCGCGGTTTAGCCTTCCTCACGGTTTAGCCTCGCGCACCGAGATACTGAGGGATGTGGTCCCCACCCTAACGAGCTGCCAAAGGCCTGGGCCACGGCAACGATATAAAGAAATTCCCGTAGCCGTGAGGGAAGGCGCCAGCAGGCGCCCCCGCAACTACCAGCGGCGCACCCGGCCCGGCCCGGCCCAACACGAGACTACAAACTTGCCAAACTGTAAAGTAAAACAACCGAGGAGGAGGCGACAAGCAGCAGGGAGACTGCGCAATAAAAGCATCGGGAGGGTTGGCGTGGCACCCGGGCGATGCGCAAGATACCCCGCCCCTCACCGCTTGTTCGACCAACTCATCAGGCCCATCGCACGCTCGCCCGCCCGGGCCGGGCCGGGCCGGGGCAGAGCTCGGCACCAGGAAGAGGAGGAACTTGGTGTGCGCCGCCGCGCCCGCGCCGCGCCGTCAGAGTTTGCGGAGAGCGGCACGACGCGACGCCTCTCCTCCCCAAATGGCCCTGATCGGTATCACAATGGTTCGACACGAGTGAGTGAGTAAGTGAGGGGGAGAGAGAGAGAGAGAGAGAGAGAGAGATGGAGGGAGGGCTGCGCTGGCTGCATAGCGAGAGAGACAGGGAGCGGCGGCGCTGCGCTGCTCCGCCCCAGGCCAGGCCGCCAGGTGGTTTTGCACGGAGTCAAACTTCAGTTTACGAGTGAGCGCGCACGCCCCCGCGCCACCACCGCCCGCGGTTGGGAAACGGCAGATTTGATGGGAACGAATAAAAAAAAAGAGAAAAAGAAAAAAAAGGGTGTCGGCAGCGAACACATTCAGACGGGCCGTGTCGCGCAGGCGGGTGCGCGGCGTACATTTTGTCCCTGGATCCACCCCTTTAATATCTGCGTTCTCCTTCTTTTTCTTCGTATTTCCCTTTTTTTATGCTCCTTCTTCTTCGCTTTCTTTTAGGGGCGACTCCGCCGGGGAACCATCACGCCGTGGTGGAGGCAGGTCAGAGTCTGTTAGCCCCAGCACACGGTGCCCACCGTGCCCCAGCAGAAGGGACAGCATGGGACGGGACCATGACGGGACGGGAAGGTGCCTGGGCCTGGGTTCTCCTCCGGGCGCCTCCGGGCAAAAAGAGAAGGAAAGCGGCCGGCGGCGGGGAGAGCAACGGCCGCGGGCGGGGCGCGGCCCGGGGGCGCAACGGTTGGGTACCCTCACCCTCACCCTCACCTCAGCACGGGCCACGCCTCGCCACGCCACGCCACGCCTCGCCACGCCCACCAATCTCCGGCCAACATTCTCTCTCAAACTCAATCGGGCCGACAGCTTCTTCGAGTATCGGCGGGCGCGTCGGAGCGAGGCGGCCAACAAGTGAAGTACCTTAAGAGTTCATTGAAGCGAGACGGCAGGGTGGAGTAGGATAGAGTGGGGTGGAGTGGGGTTGGGGGAGGGGCGGGTGGCAGCCCGGCATCCCCGGCATCCGACGTCGTCCGCATCCGAGGTCAGCACAGCCGGCCGGACCGGTTCGGACCACGTGAACGCCCGGTTGGTTGTGTCGAATGGCATCGGAAAGCGATTCATGAATCTCAAATGACCGCATCGGTCGTCTGTTTGCTGGCCTCACACGGCCCCACGCGACGGCGGCAGCGATGTCCCTGCGCCTCCGCCTCGAGTCACTCCCCCATCCCATCCCCCACACGTCACCGCAATTAACTACCACCCCGTGTCGGTAGCTTGCGGGGGAGTAAGGCGCAGGGCAGCCAGCAGCATCCAATAAAGATCCTCGAGTCCTTCCGAGCCGAGCGGCGGGTCGGAGTATTTGAACAGCAGGGCCGCGCGCTCCGCCGCCCCTCCGTTCCGGTGGCCCGGGGCGCCCCGCCCCGCCCCGCCTCCCCACCCCACCGCACCCCCCGCCTGTCTCATGTGATGCTCCTCCGCCCCACCCCGCCCCACCCCACTGCGCCCGCCGCGCGCCACCGGCCGCAAGTGACACATGATTGCCGTCTGGACCTGAAGGGACCGAGGGCTTTTCAAGGGGAATGTATAAGTCCCGCCGCGGAGGGGCGGGCGGGCAAGGGCAAGGTCGAGCCGCCTGGAGGCGAAGAACGACCCGTTCTTGGACGAGATAGCCTCAAGAGGCCGTTCGCGGCACCCTTAAATGGGAAAATATGACAAACATTTGAGAAGTTAATAGGAAATGTATTGTGAGTGAACATTATGCGAATAATTTGTAAGTAAAACTTAATGAGTAAACTGTATAAACCCATTTTCTAGTAGTAACCAATTACTGTGACGGACCGGGCAAAAGTTGCTTGTATCACTAAGTGGCGCTACGCGTCGCAATTTAGGCAAAGGGGTAAAGGGGTACGCAAGGCGCAAGGGCGCCGCTAGGCCGGCACTGGACCGCCGCGCCGCGCCGCGCCGGCCGACTCGAGAAGACTTTGTCTCTCCCCAATCAGGGCGCGAGATTAAAAGCGCCCCCACGCCGGCTGCTGCGGGGCCGTTCCCCATCTCAGCTCCGCGAGAACAAAACCTGGAGGCCAGACACTATCACTATCTCAAGCGGGTCAGGAGGATGCTCTGGCGAGAGGGAGGGAGGGACACGTAAATTAATTCCCCTTTGAAAGCGGGCAGGCGAGGAGCGAAGAAGAGCGCTCGCAGGGCAGGGCGGCGGGGCCCGGCCGTGCCGGGCCGGGCAGGTCGAGAGGAGGTATAAGAGATGAAAGGTCCGCTGCAGCCGGGTCGGCGGTTCGGACCGGGAAAAGGGAAGAAGAGCTCGAGGAGAGCGAGCGCTCCCGCCCCGCGCACCGGGCCGGGCCGGGCCGGCCTCAATGCACAACGCGTACCTGCAGCAGCAGCACCCACCCCATCGTAAAGCAAGTGGTGCTGACAAGATAAGGGCCGTGGGCCGGGGGCCAGGGGCGCGGTAGGCAGGCCCGGCGCGCGGCCGTGACGGGCGGGTCGGCCTGCCCTGCGTACTGCGGGCGCCGAGGAGAGGGGGGGATCACTCAAACGATATGTGTACAATGATTTTTTTAATTTTTGATTATTTTCGATTTTTTTTAAATTTCGATTTGGAGTTTTCTTTTGATTTTTCACAAGGAAAAAGAAATTGTCCGTAACTTTTACAAAAAATTTGTTTTGTTTCTCGTTTTGTTTCCGTTTCTCTCAGTTTTAAGGTCATTAGCTCCCGATTTTCGGATTTTTTTGTAACTTCCTACTTGATATAATTTTAAACAATGACTTTTCGAAGTGATACCCCCTCGACGGGGGCCTCGCCTCGCCTCGCCTCGCCTGGCCTCACTCACCTTCTCGTCGTGCGACGACAGCAGCAGGTCCAGCCACGGGTACAGGGCGCCGTCCTCGGACAGGGCCTCCGGCTCGAAGCAGGGCCCGCAGCACAGCAGCGCGCTCATGGCCTGCAGGGCGGACAGCTGCAGCTCGGTGCAGGCGGTCGAGTCGTCCGCCGCGGCCGCGGCCGCCGCCGTATCCTGGCCGCCGACCAGCGCGCGCCCGAAGCGCCCCGTCCAGCCGGTGAAGAGCGAGAACAGGCTGCGGCGCAGGTCCCTCTTGAGCAGCGTGTGGCACGTCTCGACTGCGCGGGGGAAACATAAAAGCGCGTGGTCATTCCCGTGATAGAGGCCGGAGCAGGCACGTGCGGGCTTGTTGACGGCGAACACTCACGGGAGAAGCTCTTTATCATCTTCCTGAGGAAGTTGCAGAAGTGCAGCTTGACGGTGGACGGCAGGTCCTTCTCCGGCTCGCTCTCCAGGTAGATCCTGGCGCCCTCGATGTACTCGACGATGGTCGGGTGCAGGGACTGGGTGTCCCGCTCCAGCACGCACGGGCTCATGCCGAAGGTGCCGTGCTCGGCCACGAGCTCCAGGACGCGGACCACCTGCAGCCGCAGGGCGTCCCGGCGACGGCGGCGGCGCATGTTCTCCTGCTTGCGGTCCACCGCCTCCCTGATGTACAGGACCAGCTCCTCCAGCAGGTCCCTGACGAGCGGAAAGCACATGGGGAGTCACTAAATCTGACACACACGCTGTGATAATGACGCGGGGGAAACAGCTCTGAAAATTTTGAACATCTCGTAATTCGGAAAAATTAAGAAAAAATTGGAAAATTCACAATAATTCGGGAAAATTTGGGAAAATTTACTAAATAATAGGTAAAATTATTGGGAAAATTCAGGAAAATTCACGAAACTTAAAGAAAAATTCAAGTAAAAATTCACAAAAATTTGCAATATGTGTAAACCAAAATTCTGGGTTGTTTCCCCCTCGAATAATGATATGAAACAGGAGGGCGTGCAAGCGACAGTACTTGAGCGCGTCCACGTTGACCCGGCCGAGGGCTTGCACGGCCGCGTCACGGACATCGGCCGCCTCGCAGCGCAGCAGCGGCACGACCAGCTTGTAGAGGCCGCTGGGAGACACCTGGGTGCTGGCGGGGGCCTTGCTATCGCCGCGCTCGTTAGTGAGGCTGTCTGGGGAGGAGCTGCGGAAAAAACTACGGAAATGTAGACATTTAATTGAGAGACAGGGACAGGTAAAGCAAGGGAAACCACAACCAAGAAGAAAGGACGAAACAGAAAATAAAACATAATTAGTCAGCAAAATAATCTCACCTTAAACTCAAATCTGGAGAAGCACATCGAACGACGGGACTGGGTATGGGGGGCACAACTCGGAATGCAAATGCTACATAAGTTTTCCAAACATGCATGTATATGTCCCGCTCATTCACCGGCTTTTTGACAGTCACAGAGCTTCTCAAAAGTGAGGCACGATTGTCACTGACAGGCCTGAATCAGAAAACACAGTATGAGATCACGAATTTTCACTTACAGGTGACCTACATTTAAAGAGAGGGAAATTTATAACTTACGTTGGGTCGATGACAGTAAAAAGAGAGTTTATTCTTGAGAATACAATAGGCCAAGAATGAATTACTGCAGTTGGGCAGCAGGACAGTACCCGATCTTTCTCCAAGAAACCAAACAGACATGTTGTCCAGGGGTCAAATCCAGCCAAGTTCAACTGAGACGAACTTTTTGTACTGTTTTCATCTTGAAATCCTACAAAATAAAAAGTAAATAAACTAAAGGTTGTGGACAAATTTCCAACATCTTTCTTAAAAAGCACTCAGAAGGAAAATTATCTAACCTGCCGTCCACACTGATGAGCTGCGGTCAGCTATCCACTGCAAATCTATTGATGATATAGCTAAAGCTGCTGACTTTTCGGCAGGAGGAAGAGAGCTCAGACACTTTTCAAAAACTACAGGGCAACATTTGTCAATAACATCAATGACTGGTTGGTCTGGTCCTGCACTTCCCATAAGCTTCAGTAGGTGCTTAACTTCCCTTAATATATGAACTGAGAGTCTACGAGGATATAAACGGCAATGGCAAAGCATAACTAAGGCCAACGCCTCCACCATATGCAAGACACTCCCAACAGCTTCCACTTTCTGAAAGAAAAAATCAATACACAGAATAATTAGAATTGAGATAATTTTAAAATATGTTAGTCACTTAAATCAAAGAATGAAAAAACATTTAAAAACCTGAACAGCATCCTGCAGTTTCTTGGGTTGTAGAATATGAAATTCTCTTTCACTGGCTGTGCTACGGTCACTAATGGTACTTCTTTCGCTACCTCGATCGCTACCACGATCACTACTGGCAGCTGATGGAGGGTGGGTAGGAACAGGTTGAGATGAATGTGCCACTGAAGTCCGAAGAGTAGTTGTACCAGGAACAACTAATGCATTTTTCCAGCTAGTTAGTAATTGCAAAAGCATTCTTAGCCCATTGTCCAGAAGTTGTGGAAATGTATCTTGCACATCCCTTGCAAGAAACTGTGTAAATCCTAAAACAGAGGGAGCCATGCGTAAAACAGGATAAGAAAATTTTAAACAAAAGGAGGGGCAGGGGATGAAATGATTTCTGAAATCTATCACAAGTATAGCTTACCACAAATAACATCCTGCCTCCAATCTGGGAAGTCAATGACCAAAGTCTGAAGACTTTGGAAGGCAAGAACTCGTAGCTCCTCATCCATGTGAACAGTGAGTCTTGCAAGAAGGTCTACAAGTTCAGCTCCAGTGATGCCATCAGGTATCAACCTAGGTACAGCGGCAACGCAGGTACGGAAGAGATCGATTCGAGGCTTTCTTTCCCCAGTTATAAGCTCATCTGGCTCTTGACGGAGAAAATACGAAGAAAAGCTAGGGTTTGATGTGGCATGTGACTCCTTGTTCACATTCTGAACATTTGTCAGCATCAGAGGGCGACCATAATGAACATCCAATGCACGCAATATATCGACAAAGACTCTTCGTACATGGGGAAAGTAAGCATGCATCCCAATACTTCGTGCAGTATCCTCAGTCAGCATTTTGTTTAGAAAGGTCTTCTTCACACGAAGGGTATTGCCAGATGGCATCACTCCAACTGTCCGAGGCATAGGAGGTTCTCCCTCTTTTTGTTGAAGACTGTCTGCCACCACCAGAAATGCTCGAAGCCCAATGCTCATACGCTCTGGTGTCAAAATGATCTTGATTGGACGCCCCACTGAGAGCAGGTCAAATACAATCTCTCTCATAGCAAAGTCTAACCTTTCCTGAGCAATAAACTGAATAATCTTCACAAAAATGTTCAATGGTGTGTCACGAGGAACGACAGCTTTTGATCCCTTAGGGAACAAGGAATTCACAATACTTTGTAGACGGGATTGAGTGGCTGTATTACTTTCGCACTTGATGCGGATCATATACACCCACAAAAGACGGTAGAGAGCTTCCAATGCCACACGGCACATTTTGGGGTCCTTATTTTTTAGATGTGACAAGCACATGGCAAGAAAATAGTGCCAATTTTGTAAAAAGAACTGCTTCTGACTGACACAAAGCAAACAGGTGACCATTGGAAATAGTGGCAACCTATGCTTATTTTTGGTACACATGTCCAGTGTCTGAGGATAAAGCATTTCTACAAAATTCTTAAGACATGGTACATTTACTTCATTTTTAACAGTTGCGGCAACTGGTACCAATATTTCAACAAAGAGGCCAGCCAAAGCATGCTTTACATCTTTGTCCTTCACTTCCAAAAAGTATTGAGCACATTCCTGCATGAACTGGAAAGAGGCTTCAAATTCTTCAATTGGTACCATTTTTACACGGAAAAATTTCATACCCATAAGTAAAGCTATTATGCTATGTGTAGTAGACATACTATGTTGAGGATTAGTGCTTGGTTCTTTGCTTCTCAGCTCTTTCAATTCTGCCATAAAGCGTTTTCGAACAGAGGAAAATCTGGATTGGGCCAGGGCTCCAATAACTTCTGCGTACAGGTCAGCAACAATGTGAATGTTTGCTGCATTCGGGCTGCTTTGTGAACCTTCCCTGTGTTTGAAATGCTTGAATGCAATATCTTCAATGTATTTTACAAGATCTTCATGTCCAGGATGAAAGGGTAGCTGTCTCAGTACCTCAATCAGCATCAAGCAGAATATGAACTCAACTGCCAGATCTCTGCGTTCTTGCTGCAAATCTGCTTCACTACGCTCAGTAGTCTCAGAGCTACACAAACACAAAAACACAACAAAATTTAAGAATTAAACAAAGTTTTTTTCTCTGTTTTGAAATACCAAGATATTTCAAAATTGGTTTACCTTTTTCCTTTTTGGTCACTTTTCTTTTGTTCAGTGGATACCGGATCTGAAACTCCCATCTGTCTTTCATACCAAGCAAAAAGAGCTCTAAGAATTGAAGGCAAACAATGCTCAGCGACTGAACCAAAAGCACTTAACAGCTGATCAAACACTAAATCCTCCCCACGTTGCAGGGCTTTTGAAAGTAATCGTTCCTAAAAAAAGAAAGAAAGAAAAAAATTAGTCTTATACGGTTTTGATAAAATAGTCTAATTTTGATTAAAAGACCAACCGGAGGATCAGCCAAAACAGACTCAATTTTCTTCTCAGCTTGAATTGTGAACTCTGCAAACAATGTTCTCATAACAAATTCTCCAGGCCTTATGTTTATATCTACATTGACACAGGTAGGGTATGAAGAACGTTCCTTGTGGGCTCCCCATGGCAACATTGTACCTTCCTTACTACTTGAGATTTCTGTAACAATGGTTAGAATAGTAGATTCAACTTTGATAGATAAGTTAAATTTAAATAATGCAAAGTTCTCTTAATAAACTCACCAGGCACAGCACTGAAAGCAGACAATGGAGATGACTGCAGAAGGAATCCTCTGTCCTGGCGATGAGCTTCAGGTGTGGCAGGAGCTGAGCTTATACCACTTGTTCCAAAATTACTAGGTGCTCCAGGACTTAAACTAGTTCCAGTTTCAATTCCAGTGTCAGAGACATTGAGAAGGCCACCACCCTGTGGTAGTAATCTCTCACTTGGAGAATGTTCAAATTGGGCATCTGTCCCAGCAGTTGAAGAAACAGTAACTTCTACCCCAGAGCCTGGAAAAGAAGTAACCCCATGATTTGTGATGAAAAAAGACGAAGGCCTTGACAAGGGACTCTAAAGTGATACGATGAAAGGCCCCCAACAAGTGACTTACAATATATGCTTTCAAAGGGAAAATATATGAATTTTACCCCATAAAATGCAATAAATTTGAGTAGACAAAAGAGTTTAAAACTAAAACTTACCAGATGGATTACTAGCCTCCATTGCACTTTCTTCTTGCTGCCTCACCCCTAAACACAAGAGATTGACCTGTTAAACTAGTGCTGAGGACTTATTCAAGCCTAGGACAAGTAATGGGAAATTGAAACGCAAAGAGCTACAATTTTGTTTCTAATACTCTAGAAGTGAGACATGTTGAGATGCGCCTTGAAGATAACAAAATAAATAGACTTTAAAAATAAGGTCAAATTAATATATTGAATTTACCATAAGATATATTCTGCTCCTCTTCCTCACCCTCTTCTAAGAGCATTCTGTCAGGGAATGTAATAGGAAATAATATGGTGATCAGCTCCCATGTATAAGACCCTATTCAATCCTTAAAAAGCCTGAAAATTTTTAAAATAATTAGAATTCGATTAAAAACGTGATAACAAGTTTCCTTACCCAATTTCTCTTAATGTTTAACAATAAGACACAAAACTTTCAAATGACATATACTTTGTGCGGCTGGCCTAGTACGCGATATTTGGCGAGACAGTGAATTTAGTCCTTCAAGATGCATCGCTCATAAAAATTATGACGGTCAAAACCTGATAACATGTGGTAATAGTTTTAACATTTGATTACAACCATAAAGTCATTCGAAACAATTTGTATTGGTTCAGTTATGTAGGTTATGCCGGGCTTCTAATAAAGAATGATTTTTAAAAAAGTGATGAACACGGAGAAGGACTATAAAAATCATCGCAATGAACAGTTCGATGACAACAACACTAGCAGTATAGAACAGAAATTGGATGTTACCTTTTATTAACGAATAACAGCTGAGCATACAATGTCATAACTGTCTAACATTTTTGTTTTCGTACCAGGAAAGGAAAACACATCTGAATGCGTAGATTGATTTTCAAGGTTACTTGTTTCCAATCGATGAGAAATTTGTCAGCGCTATTTCATTTGTTGAAAACCAATTACCAGCTGAAAATGCATTTGGACAGAGTCTCGCAAATGACCAGCCTACAGATTTTGCTCAAAACTTTATTCTAGAGAAATTCTTAAGATTTTGTGAATTTTTGTTGGATAGTTTTACTATGAGTAAGAAGACTACTATTCGGACTTCCCCATCAACAACAACAAGGTGGAACACATTGTCATTATGAAAAACCGTAGTATGAAAAGAACTGCGCACAGCGATCTGTTGTTGATGTTTTACAGAATATCCGGTCCAACCTGTTCCCTCTCGTATTTAATAGCCAAGCTGTCAGTGAAGACACAGAAGATATCTGTTACCACGTTGACAAATTTTTGCGTCTTCTTTCAAGTTCTTTGAAATTTTAAAATGGAAGTATGTGTGGATTCTGTGGAATCTGCTGTTAATGCAGTGGAAGGAGGAGCCGCACGACTTGAACTGTGTTCCTCATTGAGTGAAGGGGGTCTCACTCCTACTCCTGGATTGTTGAGGGTATTATTAGTTCAAAATGAAGTTACTTATGTGAAGAAATAGGGTGAAAATTACCATGACTTTCAGGCTGTCTCGACTGCTATCAATGAGGCTGTTCCTATTTTCTGTATGCTGCGTGTTAGAGGTGGTAATGACTTCGTCTACTCAAAGGAAGAAGTAGAGGCTATGAAGTTTGATGCCATTGTGTTGAAGGACAGTGGAAAAGTTGATGGTTTTGTGTTCGGCGCTCTCACACCAAGCGGTGATTTAGATGTCGATGCCTGCCACACCATTCTTCAAGTTACAAACCCTCTGCCAGTGACATTTCATAGGGCAATTGATGTGTGTCGTGACCCTCTTCTGGCAGTATCTATTGCAGCTGATTTGGGTTTGTGATCCAGATCATTTCTACCCTTTTTTTCAGCACAGTTGCTGAATGGTATTTCAATTGTGGTATTCATTTCTTTTACAGGTTTTAAGAGAATACTCACAAGTGGGCAAGAGGAAAGTGCTTTAAAGGGTGTCAACCTCATTAAAAAAATGGTTGAAGAAGCTGACGGTCAAATTTCCATCATGGTTGGAGCTGGTGTGACCAAGGACAACATAGCTTTCATTCTTGAACAGACTGGTGCTAAGGAATATCATGGATCAGCACGAAGTTCAGTAAAACCCACAGTTGATTCAAACAAACTCTGTATGGGGAAAATATCTCCAGTAACTGATCCAGAGCAAGTAGCGCAAACAATAAGAGCCGCAGAAAAAGTGCTTTCACAGTAAGAAATATATGTTGGACGTCTTTAGCTCAGTAGCAATTGGGTAACAATAAAAGAAATGTTTTCAAATTGCCTATATTTAGAACTGATAGGGGAAAAAACCACCTCTTGTATCATGATCATTAATAAATATAGAGCTCTTTTGCTTTTTACAAGACTAGCTTAACTTAATGACCTTAATTAATCTAGATCACAGTTTTATGTGGAACACACTGAAAGTAGCTGACATTCTCTCTACATAATCACAGCTTCAACTATTCTAAACAGCTAACACTAGTTACAGAAGTTAAAAAATAAAACTTTTACAAAACAAAAACAATAAAAAATACAGAAAAATTGGCAGTGTTCATGTCAGTTGTTACTATAAGTTAAGAAATAGATCTTACACAATAATAGTCATCAGTCAAAGTTCCATATTTTGCTTTCTTTGTCAAACTTTAAAACGAATAAAGTTTTTAATCAAAGTTGGGACATTTAAACCCTCTACACTTAAAAGAAATTCTTGGGTGTTTTTGGCATTCCTCTTCAAACACATCCTTACTTTTCTCCTAGCAATTGCCTGAAGGGTAGGAAAACTCTCTCGAAGACGCGGTAAAAAATTAAACCACATACAATTTGACTTATTTTGAACTAAAGTATTTACTTTGGCGTCCAGACCTGTAAAGTCATCTCCTAATGATGCTTCAGCCATTAAAAAATAGCAAAACATTGTTGATTTACCAGCAATGAAATGCTCTAGAAGCTGGTGGGGACACACTGTACTGTGTGGAAGTAATGTTTTCAAAGCAGGGCCATTACATTTTAAACATGCTGCTAACAAGGCATCTGGTAGCTTGTTGGTAGAAATACTTCTGTAGTCAACTTCTGCTCCTGTAGCTATTAAACAGTCCAATATCTCAAGTTGACCAACAGGAGGCTGTAGCAGTGGATATAATAAAGCTGCTACCAAAGGTGGCAGTTCCCTTTTCTTCTCAACATTAACAGGAAATCCAGAGTCCACTAATCTTTTAAGAAGAACAATCGTACGGTCACCATATTCGGACATTTTATCCATCAAAAGGAAGCTCATTGGTCCACACTTAGTATACTTAGCATTCGGCTGCATATCTCTAAGTTTTCGATGCAGTGGCCATATTTTAATTTCATATGGAAGATTAGCCTCTAACAAAATTGACAAACATTCCTCTGATTCAGAATCAAGTGCCATACAAAATAGCGATACACTACCTGCAGATGGGCTAGCAGCAGCATTTAGTAATGTGTTTCGACACAGGAGAGGCATAAGGAGTTGGACAATATTGGTACAACCACCATGCACAGCTAGTGTAATAGCCATAGAATAATCCTTTGCATATAAATTCGGTTTGGCCCCATGAGCAAGCAAAAGTTTTACCATTTCTATGTTTCCTTTCTGACACGCCATCATGAGAGGTGTAACACCATCATATGTTCTTCTATTTGGCTTTGCACCAGCATTCAACAAAATTTCAGCGCAAAGCAAGGCATCTTGTTGGACAGCTTCAAAAAGTGGGGTGCAAGAAGAACTGTCACCCCCGTTCACTTTAGCACCTATACTTAGTAAATATTGCACAACATCCTGTCGATCTCCTTCTACAGCTCGATGCAAAGGTGTTTGTTCATTTAGTTCTTCATGTACATTAATATCACATCCGCTACTGACCAGTAGTTTCACAATATCAAGAGAACCATTGAAACATGCTACATGAAGCATGTATGGGCGCATAACAGTTCTACCTCCATTTTCTAAGAGAAGCTTAACAACAGGCAAACTTGCATTTGAAATCACTGCAAGCTCAGCGGCTGTCTCACCAATATGTGTCCTACTGTGAGGATTTACTTGTGCGTTTTGGAGCAAACTCTCAACACAAGAAAACCTGTAAGCAAGACAACAAAACATTAATGAATGAGTGATTAAATCTCCAAGACTGAAAGTGAAAAATACCATGCATTACTGGTTGTTTGCGGCAGCAGCATGAAGAGGTGTCCACCCTCGATGATCACATATATTAGGATTCTTCCCATTGTCAAGGAGTTCTCGTAATTGAGGCAGATTTCCTGCACTTGCTGCACTCATGAGAGGAGAGGGCGTGTAGGCAAACAGATTATTCCACTCATTCATTTTTTATCTGTGATAAAAAACCGCAAATAAAACACTCATTATTCAAGCCACATCAAGCAAAAGTTATTATTCAAGCCACATCAAGCAAAAGTTATTACAAATATCTAAGCAATCTAAAATGAATCAAAGCTACTGATTCTGTGTTCTGTACAAACCTCTGCTCAATTCCGAAACCTGACAATGTAAATGACAAAAGAATCCTTCAGGGCTCAAAATAAATTTATACTCTACACAATTTACTGATAAAATCAAATTGATTATTTCTTTTCTGGGAGTTGCTCAGCTGGTTTACAAGTATACATTGAATGAATGAAGCTCATGAAGCTTGTTGAATAATGCGTAATGGGAGAATGTGAATAATACAAATGAATATAATTGTGGTATGTGGTAACGACGAAACGCATGAGAGCGGTGAGAGGCTAGTTTTATTTTTCATACTTTTCCTCCCGTTTCCCCCTCCCCCTCCCCCTCCCCTCTCCCCTCCCTCCGTTCTTGTTTTGCGTTATTTATTGTTTTTCCAGTTCAACTAACCTATGTTCTTCATGCGGCTTTCAGAAAATAGTAGAAATGAAATTAGTTTATTCATAATCTGAAGTTTGCACTTACTTTTAATATTTAATTGAGGATCTTTTTATATATTTTCCAACATGATAACAACGCGCAGCTTTGGTCACTTAAAGTATTTAAAGACAAGTGTTCATCAGTTGCACTCCTCCAGTTCATGTTTACGAAGAAAAAAGGGTCCTGCTCCTGGTTTCTACTTGGGTCATCCAAGTGAAATTTCTCGAGAACAGTTAAAAGAGTTATTGGATAATTCTGCTGTGGGTAACCGTCAAAAAGTTGGTGATCAGAAATGGTTGCAATCACCATACGCTGAAGAAAACATAAGAGACCAGGCCAAAAAAGCATTGCGGCCTAAAGTTCATCCAGAAGAAACTACTATTATTCTATTTCCTGGCCAAGGAGTTCAGCGTGTTGGCATGGGGAAGTCACTGCTGAAACTACCAGTGGTGCGAGATATGTTTGATTGTGCCAAAGATATTCTAGGATATGATCTCCTAAAACTATGTCTTGAAGGTCCACAGAATGAACTTGATATGACTGTTTACTGTCAGCCAGCTATCTATGTTACATCCCTTGCAGCTCTTCAGCTAATGTTGGAAGAGCGTCAAATGTCAGTCGAGACGTGTGTAGCTACTGCAGGTTTTAGTGTTGGGGAATACGCAGCTCTTGTACTTGCAAATGCCTTGACTTTTGAAGAAGGTAAAAGTGTAATTTTAGGAGAATAGAGAAGAGAGAACGCCTGACTGTCAATTTATGATTTTCATTATTTTCAGGTTTGAAATTGGTAAAGCTACGAGCTGAAGCCATGCAGAGAGCTTCTGAAGCAGTGCATGGAGCCATGTTAACAACATTCCTAGATCCAGGCGCTAAAATTGGTACTATTTTAAATAGTTCTATTGAATATTGCAGAAGAACTGGTGTAGAAAACCCAGTTTGTTCTGTTGCAAACTTCTTGTATGCCAATTGCAGAGTTCTTGGTGGAAATTTTGAGGTAGGTGCAATAAGTACCGTTCCATTTAAATAATGAAATTTTTTGTGACTTCGTTCTCAGAAGTGCTTTATAACTTTGTTCTTCTTTGATCACAGGCCATAAGGTTTATTGAAGAAAATAGCAAAGATCTAAAAATTAAAAGATGCAAAAGAATACCTGTATCAGGAGCATTTCACACTGACCTAATGCGACCTGCCGCTGAAGAATTTGCCGAGGAACTACTGAAGGTGAAGTTCAAAGACCCAGAAATATCCGTACATTCTAATGTAGATGGCTTGGCTTATACTGATGCCAAGAGTATTAGGAAAAAGTTAATAAAACAAATATACAGGCCAGTTAAATGGGAGCAGATTCTGCATATTATCTATGATAGGGAACCTAAAGAAGGATTCCCGCATACATTTGAAGTAGGTCCTGGAAAATCTTTAACTAGTCTTTTAAGATATGGCAATGCAAGTGCTTCAAAACATGCAACAAACATTACTGTTTAGATTCTCCAAATATCTGATGTTCTGTAATGCCTTGCCTTGATTTATTTCTTGTTGAATTGATAAATTTTTCTATCTTATGTAGCTAGCTACTTAACAGAGTATTTTTTTATTGTTGAGATTTTAAAATAAAAAAATACCTATGCAGAAAAAAAATCAATAAATTCATATTAACAGAGGAGACTTGTTCTTTACACAACAAAACCATTTTAAAAGAGTGAATGACGTTAGTGACTGTTGGATAGTACTGATTGTTGGCTGGTTTAGGCAATGGCCACGCATGCTTAAGAAGCATTTTAAAAATCCACTTTGTTTTTCTTTTTTCTTTCTTTTCATTTCTGTATATTACCTACTGTAGTTTTCTTACTCAGAAACTTGCTAGAATTTTGTGCAATGTTGTATAGTGTATGTATGTTAATGCATCTAGCATAATGAACATCATGTGTGAGGTAAAATTGAAATCAGTCATTCAAAACAGACACCTTCCAAATGATTTTTCTCCAATATATCCATTGGATGCTTAAAAAGTTTAGACTAAATGATACTCTTTCAAAAATCATACACTTGTGATATGATGTTGATATATTATGGTTTTGACAAGAAAAGATGTCAATCATCTACTCTTTTTTTTTTTTACAATACTCATCCTATACACTAGAAAGGAAAAGTGATAGTGTAAAGAACAGGTGAAAAAGTTATTTTGGAAAAACTGCAGAAGCTTGTTAAATTGGAAGAAAAAGTACATGTTTCTGTTAAAGGTATCTAAATAAAATGCATCACACTGTATGGGGTAATTTTTATTGCCATGAAATGACAAAGGCCACCTGAGAGAGCTGGCTAGGTGAGACTAGAGTCCTAGGACTCTAGGTAAGACAGCCTGAAATAGTCCTAAAAATTTGTTCTAAACCTGGATTTATAATCTTCTTTTCTGGAACAGAGAATACTCAGATTTTAGGTCACTTTCATCATGATGAATAAAAATGGATAGGACAATTATAAGAAAGAAGGGCATTTGAGTTGTTACAAATGAGATCACTGACATTAAAAGGAGGAGCAGAGCAGAACACATGGCATTACCCTGTTATTACATTACACTGTTATTTGCTTTACGTTATCACACTCAATTTGAATAGGGAACAAACTGCTGCCAAAAAAAAAAAAATGTACACCTTTACAAACTTTCTAAAAATAAATATAAAATATATACATGTAATCATTTTAATTATTATTGAACAAAAGATAAGAAGGAACAAAATATTCAAAATCACGGTTGAATGAAGGCATAACTCCATTATCCATAAACACGCACACAAAAAAAAAAAGAAAACTTTGCTGTAGTAAAAAAAAAAAAAGCTAAATTACATCTATTTGTCTTCTCTAGTCTCTGGGTGGGGTTCTTTCTAAACACGGAAATCTTCTTACTTAAAATATAGAAAGCATGGCAAGTATTATGACTATCATAACACTTCCAACAAACTATTATTGTAAGAATTCCGTATCAACATGGCATCAGTACAGGTAATGTAGTTTGGTTGCACATTATTGTTTATCAGTCTCCATTTGAAATTTGTGAGAAAAGAAAAATTACCAACAAAAATCATTTTTTTTTTAGAAGCCCTTGGAGATCTAATAGTTGTCTTGGCAAACATCAAGTAAGATCTGTAATTGAAAATTGGGCAGAGAAAAGATAATTTTAGATTCGTCAGTTGGCATTTGAACTATGCTCCATCATGCAGATCAACTGCTTGCCCAGAGGAAGCATTGACTTCAGTTAGGGCACAGTTCAAATCCCACCACAACGCCCTACACTCTACACAGCCTCAATTCTAGAAATAAAAATAAGGCTACTTTGTGCCTAAAAAAAAGATATTTTTTTTCTATGAAGTTACAAAACATTCTCAGACCCAAAGCACTCTAAGCGCCTCGGTGCCCTTGTAGGCGGAGCGGGCGATGGCTTCCACCGGGTTGGAGCTCCAGCGGCGGTGGATGGGGACGGGGGGCTTGCCGTGGTGCTGCCGGCTGGCGCTGACGGGCACGGGCAGGCCCACCTCGTGGAAGGAGCCGTGCGAGCGCGCGGGCGAGGCGGAGGTGCGGCAGGACGAGGAGGCCGTCGAGACGTTGTGCCACGTGGTGGAGGCGGCCAGGGCTGGCGGGTCGCTGGTGCCGTTGAGCTGCGTCGAGCTCAGCAGCGGCAGCCCCACCTCCTGGAAGGACCCCATCGAGGAGAAGCCGCTCTCGTCCTCGGCCGAGCTGAGGCTGGGCTGCGGCGTGGGCGGCGCGTGGTGGTTGCGGTGCAGCAGCCGATCCCGGTCGCGCTCCGCCTCCTCCTTGCGCAGGGCCTGGCGCGCCTCCTCCAGGCGGTGGTGGTGGCCGTGGCCGTGGTGCGAGCCGGAGAAGGCCGACTCGAGGCCGCTGAGCAGGGACGCGGGCCCCGTGTCGAAGTCGCAGTCCTCCGCCGTCGACGAGTTGCTGTTGGACTCGGAAGCGAACTCGCGCAGCCGGTTGTACGACGCGCAGCTCACAACCTGCGGTGCAAAAAGTTGCGTGGGACTCATCCAAAGGTCACACACGAGAGAAACAAAAAATCGCGCCAACCCTCGAATCATTAGCCTGCATCCAGCTCCCGCCATATATACCCACCTGAGAGTTCCGTATGTTGAGCTTCCTCCTGAGCGCGCCGGCCACGTCGGCCACCAGCCGGTCGCCGTGCGGCCCTGCTCCATCCTTCACGCTGCCGTTGGCCGTGGGGGTGGGCGAGGTCTGCGACGAGTCGTCGGGGTGGTCTAGCGACACCACGGAGCTGCGCTCGCTCCGGGGTTCGCTTCGGGCCTCGCTGTCCCCGGAGCCGGAGGCCGAGCCGGAGCCCGAGCCGGACAGCCGGTGCGCGAGGTCGGGCTCGCGGGTGTTGAGCAGGCTCTGGACGGTCCTCAGCAGCCTAAAGGCCTCTTGCGACAGCTTCTCCGGGGGCACCTCCTCCAAATCCGACTGCGACGGTCTGGGACGCCTCCTGTGGCAAACCAAAAGCCCTTAGTGACGAAAATTTCAGAAAAATTTAGAGAAATTCGGGACAATTTAAAGATTGCAAAGTTTTAGGTAAAATTGGAGGAAAAATTCAGTAAAAATTCACAAAAATTCCAAAATCACAGAAATTTGCAAAAATTCACAAAATTTGTCCATCAAAACTTAATCCCCAAAGCACAACAAATGTATCACGATTGTCTCACCATGTAAAGTCCCTGAAGGCGCTGTACGACTGTGAGTCCTCGATCTGCGTGATGCTCTTGGCGCGCTGGAAGTCGGGCAGCGAGTCCCTGGGGCTGGCGCGGCCGGGGCACACGTCCACCGTGTGCACGGAGCGCGAGCGGGGCACCCTGCCGTTGGGGGTCTTGGGCCTGGGGCCCGCCCCGGCCCCGGCCCCGGACGCCAGCTTGAGGTTGCGGTGCGCGCGCTCCAGGAAGCGCACCACCTGCTCCATGACGGCGCGGTACATGTGCCGCGAGTTCTCCGTCTGGCGCAGCTGCCACTGCAGCGTGTCCACCTGGTTCTGCAGCAGCACGGTGTCCACCATGTCGGCCGTGTCGGGCTGCAGCAGCACGCTGCTCGGCCGGCCGGGCCCCGCCGGGCCGCCCGCGCCCGTCTGCAGCCGCCTGTTCTCCTCCTGAAGCGTCTGCAGCTCCTGCGGACATGTGAAAATCACGAGTCAGAACCTAAAGTAGGACAGTCAAGCCAGCAAATACTATGGGGGAGAGGGTTAAAAATATCTACCAGAGCAGAGCACACCTTAAGTGCGACAAGCAAGGTAACTCTGCTGCTTGTCCGTCCCGCCCCCAACAAACAATACAAATAGATCATGCGCTCGGCTCGGCGGTCACCCCACCCCGCCCGTTTGGGAAAAGGTTAAAGGGTGACGGTTAAGCCCTCGCCGGGCCCCGTCCCCGCCGCCCCGCGGACCCGCAGGCCCTGGGAACGTACACCACAACGAGCACCCCGGGGACGGGGCGGGGCGGGGCGGGGCGGAGCGGAGCGGGGAGGGCGCTGACCGACAGGTAATTGCCTCTCAGACGCGGCGGGGTGCGCCTGCGCCCGGCCTGCCGTCGGATTCAGAAGATCGCTCTCGTATCCCCGTCCTTGTCGCACCTATGATCCTATGATGGTGCCCCGGGTTGGGGACGGGAGTTCCCAATGAGTGCGACAAGGACGGAGGCGGGAGAGCGATCTTCGGAATCAGACGGCTGGCCAGGGGCACAGCGGCAGGGCGCGAGGCGGGGGAGGGGGGGGGGCGGGCCGCCCCCCGCCCCCGCCCGCCAGCCGGCTTGCACCGCCTGCACCGGAAACGCCGTCGTGGACCGAACAACAGACAGCTATCTCCGGGTGCAGAGCGGGCGGGCGGGCCGGGCACCTCCAGCAGGTCGTGTGTACAGACAGAGACAGATACTGTTCGAGGTGCCCGCCGCGTCGTGCACGCCTCGGTGCGCTGCACGTACCTGCGCTGGGCTGCGGCCAAACCAGCCAAGGAGAGTAATCAGGTACAACTATCGGCTGCCGCCCCGCACCTATAGCTTACCTAACGTTTCATTTTTAGGCAACGGAGTTGCCATCTAAAATCGCTGGAAAACGTGCGTGTTTTGTTTCATATGGCCCCTTACGACAGAAAAACATCTGCTGAAGGGAATTCGATGATATTAAGCATACATTTAGAATGTAATCTAGTACATTCGATTCTGAAGTCTAGTTTAAATCTGTATTGCAGAAATTTTGTAAATTTGAATTGAAATTCGAGTTTCTATGGTAATGCTCGACTCGTTTTAAATATTTTTTTTTCTTTGCGAGCGGGCACTGATATTAACAGCGCGTAATAATAATCGAGCAGTCTGGTGGAACCCAGCGGCCCTACCGCGCCGCGCCGGGCGCCGGGGCGGATACGGATCACAACACATCGGCCGAGCCGAGCGATCAGTATTTAACTCCCACCGCTCCCGCCCTGCCCTGCCCTGCCCCGCGCGGGCCAGCCGGCACGGCTCTGCCCATGCTAACGAGATTACCAAGCGCCACGCCGCGCCTACCGCCGTGCCGTATCATTTTTTACGCGGGGCCGCAGAGCCGAGCCCGAGCGGCACGGAGTAAGTTTCTCCCGCGGGTTGCGGCCAGCTAAAGTATATGGGCCGCCTAACTAACCAACGAACGAATGAGGGCGAGGCGCGGCGTGGTGAGGCGATCGTGCCGCGGCCCCCATCGAAGATCGACGTGTCCTGTCGACGGGATCCCCGGCGACGCGATCGTAATCGTGAGGCTGGACGGGGCAGCCGGCCATCTGTCTCTGTCCGCCCCGGGCCCGGCCGTGCGTCGTAAACGGCTGCACTACTGGACCAGACGACCCGACACAACGCAACCGGCCGGTCAGCAGGACAGTGCTATCCTCCAAAAAGAAAGAAAAAAGGGAGGAAGGCGCAAAATGATAACAAGTGCGTAAAGAGCCGCATAACTATAACCAAGCGGCATCGCGGAAGTAGGCGGGAATAAGACTTGTGTCGGCATGGTAGGCGTGGAAGTCGGGCTGGGGGCGGGGCGAGGGGCATAGGGAAGGGTAGGGTAGTACTGCAAGCTGCAGCCAGTTCCTCTGTCGATACGTACGCGTACAGCTGCACAAGAGAGGAGATACAGCAGGCCCGACACCTTAATGTGGTCTATTTAAGCGTCACGTAACTAAACTGACTGCCCCCCCTCCCCCATCCCTCCCGCCCCTGGCCCCTGCCCGCTAATAGACAGTTATGGTGCGGCCCAGTGACAGGGGGGGGGGCCGCCACGCCCCCCGGCAGCGGGGCGGGTATGGGATGGGGCACCTCATGGGCGGCGTCACGCGTTCCGATCAGAAACACATGAGCGCTCACCAATACACACTCACACTCACACACACACACACACACAGAGCGAGCATGAACGGGGTATTGGGGTGTTAAGGTCGCTGGTCGGCGCGCCCGGCCGAACAATCGGCCCTTCAAATTAATTTGAACGTATACAAGTTGGTGAGCAGGGGGGAGGGGGGGGGGTGGAGGTGGAGGGCTGGGGTGGGGTGGGGTGGGGAGCGCTCTTGGGCGCGCTGCAGGTTACCGGCTGGAGGGCACAGAGGCCGCCGCACCGCGCCGGGGACATTCCTGGCCGACGTCAAACGGTCCTTAATATACGTGATCGATGTCGGGAGCGCGTGGGGTATAAGCCCTACTATAGAGACTCCCGGGGGCGGGGCAGAGGGCACTGACGGGCACACCCGACACAGACCAGTGCCGTCCTGGCCTGGGTCCTGGGGGTCACGGTCTCGGGGCTCGGGAGCGTGAAGAAGCCTCCCCCCCCCCTCCCTCTCCCCTCCAGCAGCGCGTATCCAAACCACCGAGTAGTAAATGCACATTTCTATGAGGAAAACACAAAGTGCCCCGCGTTCCTTTGAAAGCGCAAAGTTTTGTGTGTTTGCCTATATACACATACCCCATTCATCCGTTCGGCGCCACACCATAGGGTCGTTCACTCAAAACAATCAGAGAATACCCTACGATAAAATCAATAAAAATCAGGTAAAATTCAGTAAAAACAAAGGAAAATCACACACACAAAAAAAGAAAAATCAGAAAAATCGATGTACGCTTCAATGTATAGTGAAGGAACCCTCGCGCCACACTGCTATTGGCATTAAATGAAACACCCGGTGACACACAGGTCTCCACTCTCTTTCAGTATGAAGCGGTTATTTAGGAGGGGGGGGGGGGTAATAATTTCAATTTTAAAAGGTTACCATACCTTTTGTGGAGCGGGAGGTGGGAGGATGGTAGAACGACCCCAAACTCACACCCGCATGCGAATGATTCACCGCGAGCAGCCGGAGCGGCAGCGGCACCGACCTGCCAGGCCCGGTCACTGCAGTCGGCCGGTTGTGCCCCACGGTCCGCGCGCACGGTGCGGTAGGAGGAGGAGGAGGAGGAGGGGGAGGTCGTTTCCAACCGCCCGGTAAGGCACCCCACAAAGCACGGTTGGGTGCGTTCAGGTGACTCATAATAAGAAAACGGACGAATAATAAAGCCTCGCAGCAGGGCGCATCGCTGCTCGCATCGCATGCCGGGCCAGAGGCCGGGTGGGAATGCCTTCGTCAAACAAAACAATACGCCTCAATTAACTGACCGACCGCAGGGCGGGGCGGGGCGAGGCGGCGTTATTGCGAGGGGGTCGGGCGTGGGCTCGCCCCCCCCCCCTCCACTCCTCTCCCATGTGTGTGGTTGGAGCTGCGGGATCTGGTTGCGGTCATGTGCATGTCCATGCAGTGCATCTCCTCCACTGCAGCGCCTGCTGGCGCTGGCCGGCCTGCACTGCGGTCAGGGACCCGCCCCGCCCCGCCAGCACAGCGCCACACGTGCAGCAATGACGGGCCAGACCACGCGAGGCGCAAAACCAAACCCTTTTTCCAACAGCAACGCGACGCCGAGCAAAGAAAGAAAAGGGGGGAAAAAGGGCGATTGGGTGTAATTCAATTTTTTGTTTTGGTCTTCATTCTTTTTTTTCCCCCACGAAAACAGAGATTCCCAGTGATGCGCAGCAACCCATTCAGGCGTTCCAGTCCGTGACAGCCCCCCTCGCCTGAGCGGGGCGGGCGGGGCGGGCGGGGCGCTGACGGCTCCTTCCTGCGTCAAGTTCCGATCGGAGGGGCGCAAGACGCCGCCGACCGGGGCCGGGTGGGGCGGGGGGGCGGGGCGGGGCGAAAAGTTCCCGCTCCTTCCTCAAGTCATTAGGGCCAGCCGAGCCGGGCCGGCTCGCCTTTGTCGGGCCGGCAACGTGTTTAATAAAGGGCCAGGGCGGGGGCGGCGCCTCCCGCGGCGGGGTGGGTGTGGGGCTGCCGGCCGAGCGATTCCGAAGATATCGCTCTCGCGTGCCTTCGTCCTTGTCGCTCCTGTGGCGTGGCGGCGCCCTGTGTCGGGGGTGGCAGAGCCCTCTGACTGCGACAAGGACGGAGCTACGAGAGCGATCTTGTGAATCAGTCGGCAGGGGCGGGACGGGCCGGCTCTGATGCGGGGTGCTACGGGTGCACACTCCGCCGCCCCACCCACCCGACACCGCACCTGCACCGCACCTGCCGCGCCGCTGCCGTGCAAAAGCCCGAGATGAGACCCACTCCCCGACGCGGCGCGGACCGACGCACTCGCAAGGGCGAGGGTAAACAATTCCGACATTTTCGCACACCTCGTAATCCAAAAAAACGGAAAAATTCAGGAAAAATTAAGAAAATTAAAAAAAAAAAAGCCCAGAAAAAGTCAGGACAATTTACAGAAATTTACAACTTGACAGAATCCAAGAAAAAATCTCAAGGAAAAGTGCACATTACTTCACAAAAATTCACAAAAAATTATCAGGCTGGCGGACTATTTGAACTGGATGGCTTTTGCTGAATACTGGATCAATACGGGGCTTATATTTTAATTAATTAACTGGCTGGCTTTTACTGGATACTGGATCAATACGGGGCTTATATTTTAATTAATTAACTGGCTGGCTTTTACTGGATACTGGATCAATACGGGGCTTATATTTTAACTGGGCATCATACCAAACGTAAAAGTCAGTCTAATCGACTGCCTAAAAAATCACAACATTTGTATCCCAAAATTCAGAGTTGTTTCCCCCTCGCACCAGGGCCTCGGGTTCAACGCGACGAAGACTGTCTGAGGGAAGGGCTGGGGCTGAGCCAGGCTGAGCTCAAGAGCTCTTGCCTCCAGACCTCACAATGCAGTATACACCCTGCGCCTAAGGGTCACTGCGGGGCACACTCTCGGTACAGCGCGTTGTTTATGAGCTTTCAGAGAGCAGGTAATTGAGAACACCGAGGAGGGTGGGGGGAGGGGGGGAGCGGGGCTATATATATACTCACAGACACATACACTGAAGTTGATGCAGGGCGGGTAATTTATGCAGGACCCTGGCTGGCGCGCTGGACCGCTGGACCTTTGGGGGCCAGGCCTGCTCCTGGGCACCGAGACATGGCGGGTCGTAGCCACTCCCCCTCCCCCCCCCCGCTCCTCCCCCATCGTCCTCCAGGACACTCCGCGGCCCGGACAGCCTCCTCGCCCCGCCCCGCCCCGCCCCGCGCGCCCCCCGCGCGTCCTCGGCAGACATCCTGTCGCCGAAGCTACGCTCATTCGTCAAGGAGTCGGCCAGGGCCGCAGCAGCAGCCGCAAGGTCTCGAATACCAGAGTCAGCAGCAGCAGCAGCAGCAAGAGAGTCGCGCGCGAATGGAAAGAAAAGAAAGCGCAGCGGACACTTTTCCGAAAAACGGTCGGCTTTGGCTCGCTTCGGCGCGCAATGAATGGGCTGCACATCCGGTCCGCCGCGCCACGCCACGCCGGGGCCGGGGAGCACCTGTTGCATTTACCTGACTGTTTGGCTCTGCTCAACGCGCAGCATCAGCTGGTCGACTGCGGCCGCCGCCGCCCCGCCCCGCCCCGCCCCGCCCCGCCCCGCCCCGCCCCGCCCCGCAGGGGATCGGAAGTGACTCCGTGGGGACGAGGGGGAGCAGGTACAAGCGGGCGGGGCGGGGGAGGGACCTGGGAGGAACCAAAGGACCCACCCGCCCACCCGCGCCCACGTACGCACCTCCGCCGCAGGTACGCGTGCTCTCTCTCTCTCTTTCTCTCTCTGAAAGTCTCTCTCTCCAAGTCGCTCTCTGATTCTGTTCCGGACCGCGGCGACGCGACGAGTGGTATGCTCTCCGATCAGCCGTGCACCACTGCCCCGCCCCGCCCCGCCCCGCCCCGCCCCGCCGCGCGCCTCTCGACAAAGTGCCCTCTTCCTGCCCGCACGAGTCCACATTCCGATTCAGTGACGCGGACGCGACACGGTGCGCGGGTATATGTACATTTGTACTGACGCCCCGCCGTCTGTACGCGTTTTTGATACCCTGCTGTGCGATTGGTTTGTAACCAGACACGGAATGTCAATCATATGGATTCACTTCCTTTATTCCCCGCCCTGCCTGCGCCTTCTCGAACTCTCAAACCCAAAACTGAACCGGCGCGGCGGCGGCGCGGCGGGGCAGGTGGTCTGTCCGCGCGGGTCGGGGCGCGCGTAATTAGACCATTTCCTACCCGAGCCTCCCGCAATCACAATTACAACACACGCACTCTCACATCACTACACTCGATCGATCATGCGGCCAGATCACTATAATCCTCACCAACAGAATTAATAGCTCCCCCGCGAGTCAGTCCGGGGCGGGGCGGGGCGGGGCGGGGCAGACTGGCGGCCTCCTAACCCGGTAATGTACGGAGCGCTGCCCGCTGCCCTGCGCACCTCATTACTGGCGGAGCGGGGTGCGGCGGGGCGTGGCGGGGTGCGGCGGGGCGTGGCGGGGCGCAGTCGGGGGCCGCTCGGCTGTCCGCGCGCGGCACAGCTACGAGCTTGTTCGAATGGATATTGGCACCTCCTCCGACACAGTACTGGCGCGGGGCGCGCGGGGCGGAACGCAAGAACCCTTCCGGCAACTCTCATCACATCACATCACACACTCTCACTCACTCGCTCGCTCACCCTGCTTGACTCTGCACCGCTGCCCTCTCTCACTCACACTTCAACGCCTCTCCCCCTCCATCCCGATGTAATGCAAGGGCTCGTGAGCGACAGGTAAGGGGCGGGGCGGCAGCCCTACTTCCGCCCCGACGCGTTTGTTCAAGTCGCCTGCTGGCCTGATACCCTCGCCGCGCAGGGCGCCCCTCTCACCCCCCCCCCTCTCACCATCTTCAGTTGTCTGTCTCCACAAAAATAAAACGACGAAAAGGAGTAAGTACTGTGTAGCGCAGCCTATATACGGATCTGGTGGGTGAGGGGAAGAGTGGGGGTTCCCACCCAGGCCTCGGCCCCCTCTACGCGCCGGAAATAAATAAGGCACCGAGAGCATACGAGAGAACACAGAATCCAGGGGGAACCGGCGGCCAAAAACTACAGCCTCAAAACAGAGAAAATAGACTGAACTCGCGATGTAGGTCTTACCAACAAACTTCTGGCATCAAATAATTACAGCCAGGCCTGAGAGTCCTCTAGGACTCTATTGCCTGATTCTGACTGTAACCGAGACATATGCGGCACGGCACTATGGGATGGGGTCTGAACTGCCACGCCGGGTGGGGCGGGGCGGTGCCTGGCCGCGGTGCGCCGATCCGATGTGGGTTAGCGTTAGCATTTCTCCAAACGGCGGACTACTTTGCGGCGGCTGCCACGCGTCGGAGCGCGCCGAGGGCCTAAGTGACGTGCACCAGTTAACACGGCGCACTGCCGGCCAGAGTCGGGCCGGGCCGGGCCGAATGTGTGAGACCTGAGGAGGCGCACCTTGCGCGGCGTCGCGGGGTCAGCGCGGTGGAGGTTCTAGCGATTTAAAATAAAAATGAAAATAATTAATAATAGCAGAAAACTAGGTGCATAAATGGGCTAGGCCGGTCGAGGCAGAAATAATCGAAGGGTCCTTCATCAAAAGTATCAGTGTACACCGAGGGGTGCATCACCTCGAAAAGTCAGTGTACACAGGGCGAAAAAAAGTCATATTTCTCATTTAAAAAAAAGTCATATTCATCTCGCATGGATCGCACCGGCGACAAAACAGCCAAAATTTCGTTATTTTTTTAGTCTCTTCTTTTGGAAGAAAAAGTCAAAATTTAGTCAAATTAAGCCAATTTTAGTCAGTAAATTAATTATAGAGTCAATTGACTTTTTAGTCAGTGTACACCCACTATCGAGGTGAGGTACCCCTCGGTGAACACCCTAAGAAAATAACTTAAAAAATTCAGAAAAAAAAGAAAAAAATCAGAAAAAAAGATCAAGAAAAATAAGAAAGAAAAAAACAGTAAAAATAAAGGAAAAAGAAATCCACGAAACACCAGAAAAATCGGTGTACGCTTGAATTCATAGTGAAGGGCCTCTCCCCTCGGTAATGACCACTGCTCGCTGGCACCGCTCCAGGCTCCATAGGCTCCAGCTCCAGCCGGCGCGTCACGGCGCGTCACGGCGCTCCCTGCGGATCTAAACATTTTAACAGTGTTCCGCGTGCCTTCGGCATGCCTTTGGCGGCGTCCCGTCCCGTCTCGTCCCGTCCACGCACGCGCAGGCCCAGGCCCCGCAGCCCGGACCAGACCCGACCAGGAGAGGAGAAGAGAAGAGAGCTCTGCGCAAAGCGGCTCGCCTCTTCCCACGGTCCCACCATCCTGAGTGACCGCGAGGGTGTTTGAAAGAGAGAGAGAGAGGGAGGGAGTGAATAAGGCAGAAAGAGATGGACGGACCGGACGGGGAGGCAGGGAGAGACGGGCATACCGTGCCGTACGGCCAGCGGGCTGAGCCGTGCCGCGCAGCCCATTGACCCGAGTAACACAACAAATCAATACCGCCTAACCTCATGGGGAGTAGTCCGTATAGAATGAACCAGGCTAAAGGCTTTGAGCTATCGGCAGGCCCGATCTTTCGGCCGGAGCGGACTCGCCCGCGAGAGTATGAGGGAGAAAAGGTCACGGCAGTGTGTGCGAGGGCGGAGCGAGGCGAGGCGGGCGGGGCGGGGAGTTTGAACCTGCGACCCCTGCCGTGCCCCGAGGCTGGCCCAGCACCTCACCAGCTCGCTCGCGCTGTACTGCTACAGGTACAATGCAGCAGCCCACAGTCACACTGCACTGCGCCACCCGCCACCGCACCACCACGCCTTTGTCCGATATATACGAGTTATGTTTTCGACATTAGCGTCAGGAGGGGAGGGGAGGGAAGGGCTATAGGAGCATGACCAGCAACGCTTACCCTCAGCTGCGAGTATTCCCACCACCACTCCTCGGGCATGTCGCTCTGGTGCTCAGTGCTCAGGACTCTCGTTGATGCAGGTCCCGGTCCTGGTGAGGTGCGTGTCCTCACTATGTCCTCACTGTCCTCAGACTCGACTCGGCCACTCAGCCGTTATGCGGTCCGGCGTCTCTCTCACTCTCAGCGCGGCGCGGCGGGACGATGCCGATGCGGGCAAGTGCATAGCCGGCGAGCGACTGGCTCGCTGCGCTGCTGGAGCTGGAGCTGGAGCCGGCTCACGTGCTGCGGCTGGAGCCCGCTACCCCTCCCCCCTCTCTCCCGCCCCCTCCGGACCGGAACAGAACGCCCCGCCACGCCCCGCCACGCCCCGCCACGCCCCGCCCCGCCCCGGCCCCGTAATCATCCTCAGCCCAAGGCGGTGCGGGTGGCTGCGTCCGTCAATGGGGCCTTTATCTACCCCACACACCTCCACCCACCCCCTGCGCTGCCCCGCCCCGCCCCCGCCCAGCCTTACCTGACCTGCGCTCCTGACTTCGTGGCTAACTTGTATGTCGAACAGAGAAGCGTCTCCGTGGAGAGCTTTGGTCTGTCCTGTCTTACTACTGCATTTAGATGAATTCCAAATTTTCCAAAAGTTCCTCAGTTTTCAAGTTCCTACAGGGTGAAATGAACATGGGTCATGTCAGACTGTCAGACAGTGCAAAAAATTCAAGTCCTCTACAACTTTACCTCACATTCAAACCTGTTCTTCCCTTCCTTGATATTCCGAACTTCACTTTCAAAACCATGCTTTTTCTTCCGAAGTCGTTTATTCTCGAATAATTTAAAATAACACTGAAAACCCAACAGTGAGCATTGCACACTGTTTATAAAGCGTGCATGGCATGCACGCTGTATAAACAGTGTGCACGGTATGCTCACTGTTTATAACGTGTGCATGGATATGCTCACTGTATATAATGTGTGCATGGAGATGCTCACTAAATCTTCAACAGTAAGCATTGCTCACATTTTGTACAGTGAGCATGGTCATGCACACATTACAAACAGTGAGCATGTCCATGCACACGTTATAAACAGTGAGCATACCGTGCACACTGTTTATACAGCGTGCATGCCATGCACGCTTTATATACAGTGTGCAATGCTCACTGTTGGGTTTTCAGTGAATATGTCCTTATGTTCTCCTCGAGAGGAAAGTCACTTTGAAACATCACTGTAAGACCCCAAAAAATCTTTTTAAAAAATAAAAAAATAAATCAAACAAATCAAAATTAAGAACATAGATACAGAAAAATCCAAAAGATCAAGAACAAATGAACAAAAAAAAAAATAGAAAAAGAAAAAGTAAGAAAGATCACAATTTATCAAAAAGTCACGGGAGTTTTCCATAAAAAAGCAAAAGAAAAGTCAAAACAATTTTTTTTTTTTTAAATAGAAAAATTACATTTAAAAAAAATCATAGTACTCATTTTGTATGAGTGATCCCCCCTCGGTTCTCCTCCTCCTCTTCCTCTATGAACTTCACTGTGGCACCTCTCCTGTCAGCGCCCGGCGGCTCGTCCGGCCGAGCAGCTTACGAGCCCGATGGGCTGCCTACCTCCCCGGCGCTCTCCTTACCCGTCGAGCCAGTCGAGCTGTGCAGTGCAGGCCGGCCTGGACCACGGCACGGTCCCGCTCACCAGTCTTCGTCTCATCTCCCCGCTCTGCTTCGCGCCGAAATAATACCGTAAAAAAAAAAAACAAAAAAACAATAACGCAACCGAGCGATTAATCGCAGTTAAAATTCCGCGCCATGCGTACCAGCCCGTGTCGCACGCGGGCGCGGGCCGGCATAGCGTCGCATCATCGTGGCTAACCCATTTATTTCATTTTTCCAGACCCCCGTTAGAAGTGCCTGCTCACGCCCGTGAGTTTGATAATATTTTTTATTACTGACGATGTGCCGTGTTATGGGCGCAGCCCAATCAATTCCAATAACAGTCTTATACAAAATTCAGTGCAAAACTATGGTACAAAAAATAAATATTTTGTTTTGCTGTTTTGTTGTGCCTTTACTCTTCTTACATTTGACATTCAGGACAAGTGGTCTGAAGAAACGAGTATATCGAACAATTGTTAGAATGTCAATCTAGAGAGTTAAACTCCAAGGAAAAAACTTCACACCGTCGCTTTGGGTTTCCAGACCAAAAACGTTGACTCGCTCTACCCATCGCTGTACGGATGATGCGGGAGAGGTCTGCGGCACGAATACATATTCTAGCAGAGTAAAAGGACGCACTAGTGGGAGGGCCTGGGCCTGCGGGATGCCTCTGCAAGTCATGCTTGGGCGACTCGTCCGCAAGAGAGAGGAGGACGAAACCCGAAACGGGTCGAGGCAGAGAGAGAGAGAGAGAGAGAGAGAGAGAGAGAGAGAGAGAGAGAGAGAGAGAGAGAGAGAGAGAGAGAGAGAGAGAGAGAGAGAGAGAGAGAGAGAGCGTGGGGAGGGGGGGGGTGCGGGGCCGGAGGCTGCACAGGGAGAGAGGGGAGGAGAACGCCTGCAGAAGACTTCTACAAGGAGTCTGCTTTTGTTTCTCTGCAAGTCCGCGGCGCTTTACTGCAAATTGCAGCAGCAGCAGCTGGTGGCAGGACTAGGACTCCAGGCGACGCGGGTCAGCGTGACAGCTCGGCTAATCGCCCAAAGGGTCCGAAGAAAGGCGCACTGGCGCGCGCTTAGCGGATCCTCGGCCTGGCGAAGCGCGGAAAGCAGCCGCAGCCGCAGGGCAGGCGCAGCGGCCGAGTAAAGTGAAGCCCTCCCGATCATACCGATTTAGAGATAAAGACGACAGGAAAATGTCCCGAGTCTCGAGGCCGGGCCAGCTGGCTGTGATGAAGTCATTTGTCAGGGACTGCCGCCGCCGTCGTTTCACTATCACTCCCGTTATGACTTTTGGCAGCGTGCCCCGCCCCGCGCGACCCCTCCGCTCCCCTCCGGCACTCCAAGCAGGGAATTCCTGAAACGGGGAGCGACACATACAGGAAAAAGCGCGCATCCCTTCTGGTTTTTATCAGTTTTATCCCTACTATAAAGGGCCTTTCACCACCACACCCGCGCGCGAGTAATAATAAAGCCGGAACCAAGGAAAGAGTCTCCGTTACTAATTCCGCGGCGCGTACAGCTGCGCGGGAGCAGAAATACCTTTGAGGGCTCCGCGACGCGAGACGCGACCCCTGGGGCCCCCGGGGCGGCCCGGCCCAGCAATAGGGGAGTCAGCGCAGCGAGTAATTAGAAGCAGAGCACTGCAACTTTCTTGCCCGCGGCTGCCGCTGCGCTGCACTCTCTGCGAGGCGTGGCGGGGTGTGGCGGGGCGTGGCGGGGCGCCGCCCTAAACTAGTCACCACACCACACCTCCTCCTCCTCATCCGACGCCCCGCCCCGCCCCGCCACGCAGTGTTACGGCTTAATTGTCTCGCTGCAGGCCAGACAAACGAGCCGCCTCTTGGCGCCGCACCAGCCAGTCAGGCTCATCGACACCCGCCCCGCCCCGCCTTGCCTTGCCCCGCGGGTACTATACTCGTTCTGTTAAGACACTACACTTCTCTCGCAGAAGGCGTTTTGTTCTCCTTTTTTTCCCCGGCCAGCTTACTAAAGGACTGCTGGGCAACAGTAGAGCATACAGGACTGCGTGAGCATATTGCCCAGATAGGCAGCGTGCTTCATAAAATCCGCCAAGTATTTCGGCCGCGGATTAAAGTAACATGATTGCCCACTTCCCAGGCAACACGGTTTTATCTGAGGGTGAGGTCCGCAAGTGTATGAGGTGCTCCATGTCCTTGGGTATCCTTGAGGGCGGCGATGTCCGCGTGGAGGAACCTTCCGCGGCCGGGGCGTGGCGGGGCGTGGCGAGCAGCCTTGCGCATGTTTTCACGTCCTGCACGCCGGATCGTTGGCCAGCCTGACTGGCTGCGGAGAATTGCTCCTCCGGCTGGTCCGGGCCGGGCCGGGGCCGCAGTACCTTGTGCTCGGCTCGGCTCTGCCCGCCCGCCCGCCACCCCTCCCCTCCCGATTCAAGAGGCGAGCCGGGGCGCCACGGCGCGCCGCGCCGCACCACGCCCATCGCGAAAAGAAAGGGGTAAAATTAGCGGCAAAAACAAGGCGAATAAAAGCAGCGTCGTGAGTACGTGCGCGTTGGATCGCCGCGGATAGCGAAGGGAATTCCAAGCGAGATGAAAAATGTATTCTCTCCCTGCCGCGTTGCCATCGGTGGACCGGGCCGGGCCGCGAGCGGGCGCGCAGGGCTGAACTGGCGCTGGCAGAGGAGTACATCGCCTCGCACCTCGATTACTTATTTCGTTCCGCGGAGTCCACTCTACAAAGGACTCCATACAACAGCAGGCCGACGCGATCGGACAGGAGCATCCCGCATATGAGCAGCGCGCGGGGGGTAGCGTCTCCCTCATGTACGACCTCTCCGACCAGTTACAAGGAGTCCGCGGGGCGGGGAGGACGGCGTAAGGCCATGCGAGTGATCTGGTCTGACGAGACGAGCGCGCAGGCATGCGGCACGGCCCGGGGCCCCACCGGGGAGCCCGACGCTGTATGTATGGGACCGGACCTCACCTCGCACTCCACGTGGTCAGCGAGAGGGTGGGGTGGGGTGTGGCGGGGTGGGGTGCCTCACCCCTCTGAGGAGGGAGCCCTCTCGAGCAGCGGCGCCCAACCGGACGGCTCGCACGAGTTATGTGACGGAGCGGGACGGGCAAAGTCACAAGTCACTCGACGAGGTGCTCGCCTTCGGAGGAGCCGACGGGCGCGGCGGGGTGGGGCGTGGCGGGGCGGGGCGGGGCGGCCGACGAGTCACGTTTGCTTCTTGAATCGGGTTCCCACCGCGATGGCGCGGCGTGGCCTGGCCTGGCCTGGCGTGGCGTGGTGGCGCGCCCGCAGCGCCAGGATACGCGACGTGACTGACTTCATATTCATCTCAGTGCTGCTCTCTTGGTTTCGGCCAACGTGTTTGGTGGCACTTTCTGAGTGGCGCGGGTGGGGGCGGGGCGGGGCGGGGCGTGGCGGGCTGCAGGCGCGGGGCACCTGGCACACAGCCCAAGGGAGCCGGGGCGGCCCGCGGAATGCAAAACACCACACTACTGCGCGGGGAGCGATGGCCTGCTGGCGACCCTTCCCGCCACCGGCCCGCCGCCCGCCGGCGCCAACAACATCTGATGGATGCACCGAGCTGCCGTCTGATTCCGAAGATCACTCTCGTACCTCCGTCCTCGTCGCACTCACGGCAGTGCCCAATGTTGGGGGTGGCAAGGCCCCTTGAGTGCGACAAGGACAGAGGCGCGAGAGCGATCTTCGGAATCAGCCTGCTGGTCGGCCCGGCCCGGCCTGGCTCCGTCTGCACGCCGCGCCGTGCTCCCGCTCCCGCCGAGCAGGACATGACCCCCTGGGGAGTGGAGGAGGGGCGGTGCACTACAGACGCAGCGCGGCGTCGCTCTAATGCAAAGTCAGTCTTGGCGGAGGAACGGGAGCTCCTGACAGCCGCGACCACACCAGCGTCATCACCATCGCCACCCGGAAGCCTCCTTCGAACCGAAGACCCGGCGCACTGTGTGTCTGTACAGCGTGGTGTACAGGGTGGCATTTGCATCCCGGGCCATTTTTTTTCGGCTAGGCAGACCTGGAAAAGCTTTCTTTTTATTATAAATATGCTGTTTTTGGTAGTATAGAGAAAAAGTAAAAGTTGCTACGTTGCTGAAAGTTTAATGAACATGGAGCTTATTTTACTTTTTCTCTAACCAATATTAGCAAATTTATAATAAAAAGAAAGTTTGTTGTTGCTGTCCTGCCTTTCCGAGAAAATGGGCCGGGATGCGTAGGCCACCCTGTAGGTGCTCGTTCGTGTGCCGTTATGTCAGCCTGTGTGTGTGTGTTTTTGTTGTGTGTGCAGCGAAGTCTAGGCAGGCGTACATACCCCTCGAGAATAAGTAATTCCTTCACTCTCCCGTACTAACTTCCCCCCCTCTCCGCCATTTTCTTTCTCTCTCTCTCGCACACACATCGGGTCATTGGTAGCGTCATTCCCCCGCTGTAACGTCTGCGCGCAGTCGTCCTGGCGAGGAGGTTCAGTGTCCTGCCAGCGCACGACCCTCACGCGCGCGGCGCGCGGCCCGAGTGACAGCAGATAAGCAGCAGGTGGGGGCTCGTGCAGCTGCAGCTGTGAGCGACGTGAGATACCATCTGCGCGACGACATGGTAGTGGAGTGCATGTGCATAGGGTCCGACCCGCGACACGACCGCGTGCCAAATAACTTCGGAAGGGCTCGTTGCGGCTCAGGCCGGGCCGGGCCGTGTCGTCCATACTGGACCACCCACGCCCCTCGAGGGCATAAACAACTCTGAAATTTTTGTACACCTCGTAAATTCAAAAAATTCAGGAAAAATTCAGGAAAATTCCCAAAGAAATAGGTTTGATTCAAGTGAGAATTCACGAAAGTAACATAAAAATTCACGAAAATTCACAAAATTTGTACGCCAAACTTCAGAGTTGTTTCCCCCGAGGGGTCGACCACTTGGATTTTCCATGTACACATTGCAAAATATTCCAATAATATTCCAAACATTCCAAAAATATTCCAATATATTCCAGATATTCTAAAATATTCCAAATATTCAAAAAATATTCTAAATTTTCCAAATATTCCGAATATTCCAGACATATTCTAGTAATATTCCACATATTCCTGCTCCACATACTCCTGATTTTCCGGATTCTATTCAATCTAACAGTAAGTTATTCCCGGTATTCCAACATAATCTACGGTGGTTACATCGTATAGATGTAGTAGTCAGAGCACCCCTAGACCCCCGGGTAAGGCCTACGCTATGCGTATGGACATGAACGCATCTTTCTGTAAAAGCTTATTCTGTCGAGGCGCTGCCAGAGAATACCATTAGTTTTGGTCTCCGAACTCTGCAGCAGGAGAAGCGGCCCTCAAAAACTCGAATTCACCTTAGTTGACGCGCGCTATCTTGCAAGGATCAAACCGTTAAAATATGGGCTTACACCAATAAAAGGGGTCACAAACAATACTTCACAGATTTAATCGAATTCTTTTTTTCATTTTTCTGTGCAATGGAAATGGTGGCGTGAAAATATAGAAAATTTTTGCGGCAGTAAACCTCCCGAAGGAGGTTGCGGTTCCCGCCAGGCACAGGGCTTTAACCCCCTGTGGCAGCCAACTGCTTCGGTGTTCCATGGGAACCGGCGCTTTGCTGACTGCGATCCTATCGCGCAATTCGACAGATTTGATCCCCGTACCACCATTGGCCTACCCCTAGAGGTACGGAGCGGTGTCAAGGGCGTTAGACTTCCTGATCCCAGTTTCAGAGGCCTTACCTCAGAGGGGTACGCGGGATTCGAACCCACAACCCCGAGTGCCGACACATAGCCAGAACTGGAAGCGACCCAACGCCCAAAGCCACCGAGCCAACGGCGGTGAGATGTGTTTAATTTCTACTTGACCTGCCATCCAGCAGCGGCCAAAGGGAATGTCGAGCGCGAAAAACACTTTTCCGAGAGGGAGTCGAACATCGGACCACTCAGTTCGGTGTTGCGCGCTCTACCAACTGAGCCACGGCGCCTCGATGATTGTACTGTGCGACCGGTTTGAGTCGTATTTGCCGCATTCTGCAGCCTCCAGTCAGGAGGACAGGGCAAATACAACTCGAACCCGTCGCACTGTACAGCCATCGTGGCGTCGTGGCTCAGTTGGTAGAGCGCGCAACACCGAACTGAGTGGTCCGAAGTTCGACTCCCACTTGGGAACGTGTTTTTCGCGCTTGACATTCCCTTTGGCCGCAGCTGGATGGCAGGTCAAATAGAAGTTAAACACGTCTCACCGCCGTTGGCTCGGTGGCTCTGGGCGTTGGGTCGCTTCCTGTTCTGGCTACGTGTCGGCACTCGGGGTTGTGGGTTCGAATCCCGCGTACCCCTCTGAGGTAAGGCCTCTGAAACTGGGATCAGGAAGTCTAACGCTCTTGACACCGCTCGTACCTCTAGGGGTAGGCCAATGGTGGTACGGGGATCAAATCTGTCGAATTGCGCGATAGGATCGCAGTCAGCAAAGCGCCGGTTCCCATGGAACACCGAAGCAGTTGGCTGCCACAGGGGGTAAAATCCCTGTGCCTGGCGGGAACCGCAACCTCCTTCGGGAGGTTTACTGCCGCAAAAATTTTCTATATTTTCACGCCACCATTTCCATTGCACAGAAAAATGAGATCGATTAAATATTTTCAAAAATATTCCAAATGTTCCAACATATTCGCGATATTCCCAAAATATTCCACATATTCCAAAAAATATTCCACATATTTCAAAAAAATATTTCAGATATTCCAAAAATATTCCAGATATTCCAAGTGGAATATATTCCATGTACACAAAAATTTCAAGTGGTCGACCCCTCGGTTTCCCCTCGCAAGGCCCCTTCCGCCGCGCAGACTCAGAAAATCACTCCCCCTGCTCCGTCTCTCCCTCGCTCTCATAGCCCGTGTGGCAGCGGTAAGCTGAATAGCACTTGACATCCGCCTGAAAGAGTAGACGGTTTTCACGCCCCGGTTTGTCGGTTTCCAGTGCGCTTCGCGGCCGGATTCAGTCCATTTATTAAACTCTTCGGGGCCAGAATTGGCCCGGAATACCGATTAACTGGCGACGTACTGGCGTCGGAAAACGGTCGAAATGCGAACTGAAAAACGACTCGTTTTCATGCGGCTTTCAGTCCGCTTTCTGGTGATCGGGGGAGACGCGGCAGATGAGGTTGCTGGATGAGAAATTCGCCGCTCATTCGTACCCGTGTGAGAAGGGCATGAGACAGTGCGGCCGTCTGAATCGCGTCTGAATCCGCTCAGACTGCGAAAAAATGAATGTCGCTGGGGGGGCGGGGGGACCCGGCCCGCCGCTGCTGGGCGGAGGCGAACCCTTCGCCAGCATCTTCTCTCATTCGGAAACCGGTGCCGTATCCACTGGGCCAGAGTGAACACGTGAAGGGAGGGCTCGCCGCCGTCCCTATCTACCGCTCGGTGACGGCGCGGAACTTAGCGCTGTAGTTGACTTTGCCGGGTGAAGTACGGGTGAAAGTCCAGGTGTCATGGAGCGTATTGCAACAGAATAAAATATATTGTACACTGGGTTGGCTACTGTGTGTCACACAGTGGTGGTATGTTGTGATGTAATACGCGACATTTTAAGTCGTATCAATATTTTTTGAGCCGTCTTACTATGCTGTGTGGGACACAGCAGGCAACCCAATGTAAAATGTATTTTATTCTATTGCAATACGCTCCATGACACCTGGACTTTACTTTCACCCGTACTTCACCCGGCAAAGTCAACTACAGCGCTAAGTTCCGCGCCGTCACCGAGCGGTAGATAGGGACGGCGGCGAGCCCTCCCTTCACGTGTTCACTCTGGCCCAGTGGATACGGCACCGGTTTCCGAATGAGAGAAGATGCTGGCGAAGGGTTCGCCTCCGCCCAGCAGCGGCGGGCCGGGTCCCCCCCCGCCCCCCAGCGACATTCATTTTTTCGCAGTCTGAGCGGATTCAGACGCGATTCAGACGGCCGCACTGTCTCATGCCCTTCTCACACGGGTACGAATGAGCGGCGAATTTCTCATCCAGCAACCTCATCTGCCGCGTCTCCCCCGATCACCAGAAAGCGGACTGAAAGCCGCATGAAAACGAGTCGTTTTTCAGTTCGCATTTCGACCGTTTTCCGACGCCAGTACGTCGCCAGTTAATCGGTATTCCGGGCCAATTCTGGCCCCGAAGAGTTTAATAAATGGACTGAATCCGGCCGCGAAGCGCACTGGAAACCGACAAACCGGGGCGTGAAAACCGTCTACTCTTTCAGGCGGATGTCAAGTGCTATTCAGCTTACCGCTGCCACACGGGAGGGTGCGCCGTATTTGTCTCCCTGGTCTCCCGCATTTCCACGGTGCACCCCCCCACGAGTGTGCGAGAGAGACAGAGCGAGGGGAGCGATCTTCTGAATCAGTCTGCTATATGGTTGGGCAGATGCCATCTGCTACGCGGCGGCCCGGCCCGAGGCCCGGCCCGAGCCAAGAGGGCCGCCGGGACGACGGAGCGGCGATTGTTGGGAGCCGGTGGGTGGGAGCGCCCTCCGCGCCGAGGAATCCGGAAGTACACGGGTGCCCACGTCCCGTCCTGCCTACCGTCGTTCCCCGAGCAAGCAGTCGATAGAGGAGGTGGAGGGGTCCTAAATCAAAAGACACGAAGGAGGCCCCACGGTACGGCGTGAGCGCCACAGCCATCTGATTCCGGAAAGCGGGTAGTAGTGTCCTCTCTCTTGCGCCTTATGGATGCGCCCCATTTGTGCGACTGGGACAGAGAGACGGGGAACGAGGACAAAACCGACTTTCGGAATGTGACGGCAGCCATGCGGCATTGCGGCATGTACCTGAGCGGCGCGGCAGCAGCGCCAGGCGGCGATACCAATCGTCCGCATCGACACGTGCCCCTACCCGGCCCTACCCCCGTCCACCGCCCCCTTCAACGTCTACCCGCGGCGCTGCAAGTCGCGCAAGCAGCGCGAAATGCCAGATCGAGCAGCTAGTCGAGCGACCGCAGATGGATACTATTCACCGAGATGCCCCTTCGCCCCGCCCTGAACCGCAAAGCGCACGGCGCGCGGTGCAACAGAGCTGAGGCTGAGACCTTCCTGGAGCAGAAGGGTCTTGGCCTGGGCAGGGCACCTGCAGCAGCACGCCCGCGCAAGCAGCAGTCAGACCCGAAGGGGAAAAAATCGTAATTATTTCGGTGTATAAATTTTGAGATTTTTCTTAAATTTTGTGGATTTTAATTGATCTTTTAAAAATATTTCTTGAAGTTTACCGTAACTTTAGTGAAATTTTGCACATTTTCCCGAATTTTCTTGATTTTTTTTCAGACTTTCTCGGTATTTTTCTGAATTTTTCTGCATTTTCCTGAATTATCCTAAATTACGAGGTGCACACAATTTTGAGTCCCCCCCCCCCCCCTCGGTCAGATCTCTCTACAGTCCTCCTGGAACCGACCTGGAAGAGCTTGTTTACCGCCGAGAAGAAGGACGTTAAGCAGGGGCCTCCCTGGAATTTTCGGTCGTGGTCGGCGGTGTGCCTGTGTGTCGCGGCCGCGAGCGCGCGGAGAATAGAGGCAGGCGCCCGCCGCACCGCATAGGACATGGTCTTCCCCAAGCTCACCTCCTCGCTCCTCGCCATCCCCCGCTGCTGCAAGACGTCACGCGCTATGAAGTACGTACCTGAAAAACCAAAACAAAACGCTCTGTTAGATAGGCGCTCCGCTAGAGGGCGTTGCGGCCGCGGGCCGGGCCGGGCCGTGGCTACGCATGACGCCGGCTCGGCTCGCAATAAATCTCCCCGGAGGCCGTCGGCAGCCCGCACCGGACCGACCAGCCCCCACAGAAACACCTTTTTGCTTTCGTTTCACCCGTTTGTTTTAATTCGACTTTGCCCGTTTTTACTTTATTGTATTATTATTTTTCATTTTGACGTTCACACCACCGGTGTCCAGAAGAAATATACAGCGCGCGGTGGCGGACACTTCTCATGAATGAAATTACACGGTAATGACACACACACGAGAGGCGGTAGGCGCGTCAGCAGCAGCAAGTGCGGGTCGCGGGCCGCTCCGCTCCAGGAACAAGAAGTCCCTCGACTTTGCATAGAGGGCAGCGAGGAAGGTGGCGCGGAGCGTGTGGTGCAGCGGGGCGAAGCGTGGCGGGGGCAGAAGCAGGCCAACGGTTTGTGCCCTTCATGCATTACCACCTGACCGGCCCGGTCCGGCCCAGCGCGCATTTTTTGAAACCCTCCTGCCTGGGTTCCCGCCCGACGCATTCCCATACTTCACGGCTGTTCTCCTCGCTTGTCTGTGGTCGTGGTCGTGGTGCCGCGGGGTCCTCGCGAGATCCTTCGTCCTGTCCTACGGTCCACCCCTCACCCACATATAAGTAGCTTTCACTCCTCACGCTGCGCGCTGCACTGCGCGGTCTGATTCCAAAGCATCGCCCTCGTCTTTGTCGCACCTATACGGCCGGGCCGTGTAGGGGATGGTAGGGCCCCATGAGTGCGACAAGGACAGAGGCTCGAGAGCGATCTACGAAATCAGACGCGGCAGAGACAGGGACGCGGTCCGGTCACCTGCTCGCGGAGGCGCGGAGGGCTGAGCTGAGGGCGCCCGGAGCAAGTTAGGGCAGGGCCACGTCGGTCCAAGAGGCTGGCCTGGGCTGCGCTGCGCGTTTAATTGCCACTTTCAAAAACAAACACCTCCGGGGCCCAGGAGGCCCACACCACATCGGCGTGGCGGGGAGGGCCCCACCCCACCCCAGGCTGCACCGAAGGAGGGGGCCGCGGGCGATGTGCGGGGGGCGGAGGGGCCGCCGCCGCGCACTGAGAAGATGAAAAACGCTTTGGAGCAGAAAACATCTCGCAATCAGCGATAAATCGCGACGCGAAGAGGGATCATGGTGATTGCAGCAAAAGCCCCTCCTGCTTCGCTCCGCGCGCTGGACTGTGGGGCCGCCAGGCGCCGCCACGCCCCGCACTGCAAGGCGCGGCGGAGGGCTGACCCTCCGGATTGGAGACGCCGCTCCGCTACGCTCCGCCACGCTCCGTCACGCAATACCGCGCCGCTGCTGGTGTGGCCGAAATTAAGTCATGGTGTGGCAACGACACGACACGGGTGCGGGTACGAGTAGGGGCGGCATCGCTAGGGCGGGGCGGACTGGGGTGTAGGGCGGGGCCGAAAGGGACGGATAGGAAGGAACCACCAAAACAACAACGACAGGAATCGGAGCGTGTTGCTGTCCTGCCACGCCCCACCGAGGGAGGGATAAATTCGAAAAATCCATGTACGACCCCCAAAAATCATTTGAACAAGGAAATAAACAAGGGAAAAAAAAGCTAAAATGCATGAACAAAATTACAGAAAAATCAGAAAAATCGAGAAAAAATGAACAAAAAAATTAACATAATCATACAAGTGGGAAATAAGGAGAGAAGGGTCAAAACGGATCAAAATTTATCGAAAAGTGACAGAAATTTTCGCTTTTGTTTTTTTTTGTTTTGAAAAGTCAATTGAAAAATCATAACAAAAATTCAAATAAGTGTACACACTTTGTAGGAGTGATCCCCCCCCCCTAAAAATCACTCGCGGCCTACCTCTCCCCGCCCCGCCACCGCCCCGCTCCTTCTCCCCTGCCCGTCTCGGTGCGACGCGCCCGGTAATTTGACGCGACGCGTCTGCTGCTCGCTCTGTCCTGTTCGTCCTGCTGAGTCGGGCGTCGCGGCGCCCACTGACCCTGCCCGCCGCGCCGCCCCCGTCAGCCGTCAGCCGGCCAGCCTGCCAACCGGGCCGAAAAAATAAAATAAAAGCGAGCAGCAGCAGTAATGCCAAAGGAATTGAAAATTATCCTCATTTCCTCCGGCGCCTCCGTGTCGAGCCGCCAGCTTCAACGCCGCATAATGTCCCACGGGTCTCAGCACCTCACTTGTCAGGCGCGGCAGCTGCCAGCGGGGTGGGGCGGGGCGGGGCCGGGCCACGCGAACATTGAGGAGGAAGAAAGGAAGGGGGGGGGGGGACCGCCTGACCTGCACCGCTGTAAAAATGGCACTCATTCCAGCTGTCAGTGATAACCATAAGTACGTGCGTCAGGCATACGTAATGGATGAGCAAAGTGGGTGTTAAATCACAATAAAAACAGAGATATAAAAAAAAATCCATGGCGATTCACGCCTTCACCTTCACTTGCTGATTTGCATGTGTGCGCTTTTTTCAACATAGATTTCACTGACTGGGTCTGTGGTTATCCCGAGCCATGCACCGTCCAATCAGCGCGTCATCATCAAGCACTATCGGCCAGGCGCTTTGGCCCGCCCCGCCCCGCCACGCCCCGCCAATAAGAACGCCTTATCGCGGATACATGCGGGGGGCGTGCCTGCGGACGCTCGTTCTGCAGAAAGTACGAAACGAGTTTCGCGAAACGCGCAGCGCGGTAATAATAATTGTAACAGAGTGATTAAGCACAACAAACTGCGCGGCGAGGGCGTGCGGGGTGAGGAGGGGTGGGGTGGGGCGTGGCGGGACAGGGAATGCCCGGCGCCGCCCCTGCAGGCAGGCAGGGAGGCTATCGATTCGTTTTCACGCGACCACATGGCCCTCCCCGCCCCGCCCCGCCCCCTCGACCGCTCGCACGCACTCTCGCACGCGATCATGCTTGTATTCAGGGAGTGATACACATATAAAACTTCCTTCTCCCGCTGAGAGTCCCATTTCTTTTTTCCCACCTGCCTTTCATGGGAGCGGCGCGCGGCCACGCACATAACCGAACGACCAGGGACGCCGATCTATCGACTACTTAAACGTTTCGTCATTTTCGAAATCATTATATTACTTGTTTGAGAATGTTGTGAGTATGCCTGTGGGAGTGTCGGGCGGCCGGCTACTATACCTCAACGCAACGAGCCTGCCCTCCGCCCGGCGCTGCCCTGCCCACCCCGCCCCGCCCCGGCGCCGTACTACGGTAATTACCCCTCCAGCCCTGCTCACACCAGTTTCCCACAAAATTATAATCAAATCTGGGCGGAGCAGCGGCGGGGCGTGGCGGGGAGTGGCGAGGAAGAGCCGTCCCGAGGAGGAGTCATCGTCCCATGCTGCTGCAGCAGGCTCAGCGACCGCCTCGTCGCCCCGGGTGTGAAGTCAGGTGCGGCGGGGCGGGGCGGGGCGGGGCGGGGCGGGGCGGGGCGGGGCGGGGTGGGCCCCCCTGCGGACTGCCCGAGGCGCGGGCCAGAGCAAACACAGCACTCCGCTCCGCTCCGCTCCGCTCCGCTCCGCTCACCTGCCGCGGGGAGAGATGGACGGATCACACACTCCATCATCCTCGTCTACAGTATCGGTGGGGGATCGGCCATCACATCACGGAGCCACACCGATATTATTAAATCTGACGTGCGCGGATAGCCTACACGGTATACAGAGAGGGCCCGAGCAGCAGCAGCAGCAGCCGAGGCGACAGAACACAATAAAACTACAAACACCTGATGCCCTGCTCAGAAAAGTAGAAGACGCCAAGGCATCGTCCGTTTAGCTCAGGAAAAACCGTAAAACCATGGTTGACACTGATACAGTAACCCTGTCGGTTGACACACGAGCGGAGATAATAATCCTTATGCTGTTGTCTCGACCATGATTTTATGGTCTTCCCGGGGCTGATCTACAAGGTTGCTTGCAACTTTTCATAGTTTTCAAGGTGTGCCTAATGGAATTTAGACTCCGCTCCTGCTGACTGGACGTGTGACGTAACGCACGGCGGCTATAAGCTCCGCGGCGACGCGAGAGCCGATGTGTCCGGCCCGCCCGGCCCGGCCCGCCGCGCCCCGCCCCGCCCCGCCCCGCCCGGGGCAGGGGCTTCACATCGCAGCTGTCAGCCTCGCAGCACGACAGGTGTCGGCGCCGCCCTCCGCCGTGTGGCAGTGCGGGAGGGAGTGGCTGAGGACCCTCTTGTCCTCCTCCTCCTCCTCCTCCTCGCAGGTCGCTCAGTTTGACCTTTCCCGCCGCGCACATCCCATCCGCTTACGGTGTTTAATAATACCCGGCGCATGCCTCTCTACAAGTCCTGCTGCAGCTGTTATCGACTGTCGCACCTTCAGAATACTCGGCATGACTAAGGTGTTGTATTGTGCTCACACTCAAAACAGGAATGATAGAAAGAACGTGCGCTCTTGTAGCAGTATACGGGGGGAAAAAATATATTTTTAAAGTTTTTGAGTGACCAAAACAACATGTCTACAACCACGCACACGCACATCAGTCCGAAATCGAAAAACATTTTTTGAGTGGTTTTGTCAAGCGGGCAACACCCTCGTTGCCCTCGAGCGTTCAAGTCACTCCCCAGCCCCCACTCCCCCCACTGCGGGTGCGGGCGGTCGTCGCCATGGCGACCGGCAAACAGACGGCAGCGGCCTATGACCGGCGGGCCCTGCCGCCCCGGAAATAAGCTGTGCATCATCAGTTCCGCGCGTGGCGGCCCATCCCAACCCCTACCAAGGGGCGGCCAACTCGAAACAATCGTGTGCACGGAAAATATATGAAATACATGAAACACGCAAGGAAAAACATGAGAATGCTAAGATATTCTTCGAAATATACTTACGTTTAATTTTTGTTTGTTTGTTTTGTTTTTGGATTGATGCTTCTTTACACTTTTAAAGGAAAATTTATGTCACTTTTTTGATAAATTTTGATATTTTACCTCCATTTTTTTTTTCAATTCTACTTTGCTTTTTTGTTATTTTTTTCTCGATCTTTCGTATTTTTCTGTATCTTTCATCCTCAGTTTTTATTTTTTTAATTTTATTTTTGAGGTTGTACAAGGACTTTTTGAAATGATATCCCCCTCGTCGCCCGGCCGGGACTTACGACTGACACGACGCGCAGCACACATCCAAAGTCCGAACGGGGCGGGGCGGGGCGGGGCGGGGCGGGCCTCTGTACGGACGTAATGGGGCGGGCGGGGCTCCAGATTGGCATCCCGCGCCCAGCAGGCTCCGACGGCCGACGGCCGCGGTACCCTTGCGCCTGGCCTGTGGGGCCCTGCGGGGCCCAGCCCGCCTGGCTGCCTCCGCCTGGCTCAGACCCGGCTGCGCCCAGGAGGGGCATTTATATCCCAAAATGGCCTTGGCAATGGACTGCGCCGGGACCGGGGCCGGGCCGGGCCGAGCCGGACCGCCGGACCAAACCGCAAATTCAGAACGACGGCGGCACGGCGGCTTACTCCAGCTCAGCAGCACGGCCCGGCGGTCCGGCGGTCCGCGCGGCACGGGAGGAGACCGCCGTCGAGTCCGCGGTGCCTTACCCCCGGCCAATCCTCTCTGATAAGTTCCATCCGGTCGTCATCGGACGTCTACGATGATTGTCTCGCGGCTGCCAGCAGCTCCGCCCAACCCCCCCGCCCCGCCCCACTGTCATGAAAATCGGTCGCGGATTCCTCCACGATATTGCAAGATTAAATTCCAAGCTCCTATAATAAGCTTGAAAAAATATCCTCAGTGTGGGATAATGTTTTCTGATTGGAGCAGGGGGGGGGGGAGAGGAAACGAGGTAGTGAGAGGGGGACAGCTAGCTATATGTCATTTCTTGAAATCTCGAGTATTTTACTTATACAATTTTTATTAATAACCCTATGTCGCATATGTTTTATGAGTTTTGACGCGTGAATTTCAGAATATTTGCGAGTGTTCATGTGTGCTTCTAAATTCTCCCCCCTCCCACTGGCCTCCGCTTGTAAATAACTGTTTCCTTTGAGCGGCTCTGCACTTTGATGATGCGAAGCCCTAGACATGCATGTTCCCCTCCCTACCGCAGCGCCGCACCTTTACGGCGTCCAATTCAACAGCCGTGCAATCCAGCAAGGCGAAGCACGGCGAGGTGAGGTGAGGGTGGCCCTTTAGACAGATCCCTTCAGAGCCGAGGAAGGGATTACTACAAAAAATCAGTATTGAACGGCCCCCCGCCCCCCCCAAAAAAAAATCATTTAAAAATGAAAATAAAACTAATTAAAATAAAATAAAATCAAGAAGAAAGATACAGAGAAATCCGAAAAATCGAGGGAAAAAAACAAATGAAATTGGGAAAAATTTAGAAATAGGAGTAAAAGATCAGAAAGTTACAGAAATTTTCATTGAAAATTCAAAAAAAAAAATAATAAGTTTAAAAAAAAAAAAAAAAAAAAAAAAATCAAAAGTAAACCGAAATCATTGTGCACATTTTGTATGAGTCGATTCCCCTCGTTTATAGAGCATTTAGAGCCGTCGGACCCGACACGGGCCGGCCCGCCGCTCCACACTGAAAACCCAACAGTGAGCAGTGCACACTGTATATAAAGCGTGCATGGCATGCACGCTGTATAAACAGTGTGCACGGTATGCTCACTGTTTATAACGTGTGCATGGCCATGCTCACTGAACAAAATGTGAGCAATGCTCGCTGTTGGGTACGCAGGAAGCATCTCCCTGCACACGTTGAGTTAAAACATGTGTGCAATGCTCACTGTTGAAGTTTTAGTGAGCATCTCCATGCACACATTACATACAGTGCACACTAAACCCTTATACATTTTGTTGTGCATAAATATGCAGGATTTTATGCAACCATAAGTATGCACATTTTTTATGCATAATTATGTACAAATTGTGCATAACTATGCACAAATTGTACATAGTTATGCATTAAATTGTGCATGTTCTTATGGTTGCATAAAATCCTGCATATTTATGCACAACAAAATGCATAAGGGTTTAGTGTGTGAGCATGTCCATGCACACGTTTTATACGGTGAGCACATCATGCACGCTTTGCATACAGTGTGCAATGCTCACTGTTGGGTTCTCAGTGCATCTGCTCCATCACTCTTGAAAGTTGTAACGTCCACGAGGGTCGCAGCTGCAGAGAGACAGATGCGTGCTGGGAGTGAGGGGGGCAGCGGCTGAGGCGCGCCGCGCGCCGTGAGGGTAGGCCGCCCGGGCGCGCGCCTGCCGAGCGGGCCAGCATATCACAGAGCAGGTGCGCCCGGCACGACCCGACCCGAGTCGACCCGACCCCCGACCCGCCGAAGAGACGACAATATAGTTTCTCACACTACAAGAAAAGAGGGAACAGTATTATTTTTTTCCGTAAACCATATCGAGCGCTGAGGGAAACTTGGGTGGTAGTGGGGGATTGAGTGATTGAGCGAGTGAGTGAGTGAGTGAGTGAGTGAGTGAGTGAGTGAGTGAGTGAGTGAGTGAGTGAGTGAGTGAGTGAGTGAGTGAGTGAGTGAGTGAGTGAGATGCAGGTCGCAGTAACGGGCTACCTGTCGTCCGGGAAACAACTCTGAGTTTTTTATACACCTCGTATTTCAGGAAAATTTAGAAAAAAATTAGAAAAATTCTAGGGTTTTCAATCTAGGAAATTTTTCCTAGACAAACCCTGCCTACTAGGCAACCTTCCACACAGCGGTGTACGAATGTTGCCCAGTAGCAGGCGCGTAACTAGAAAAGTGCGAGTGAGACAGCGCCATGCTGCCTTGCATGAGAGTGAGAGAGAAGGAGGGGGGCGATCGCCCCCCCTTCTTCTCTCTCGCTCTCATGCAAGGCAGCATGGCGCTGTCTCACTCGCACTTTTCTAGTTACGCGCCTGCCCAGTAGGCAGGGTTTGTCTAGGAAAAATTTCCAACATTGCGAACCCTAAAAAATTCACAAAAAAATTGCTGAAATCCAGGAAAATTCATGAAAATTTAGGTAGAATTCAAGTGAAAAATCACAAAAATTCTCTAAGAATTCACAAAAATTAACGGAAATTCACAAAAATTTACAAAATGTATCCACAAAAAATTCAGAGTTGTTCCCCCCTGCCCCTTCCCTCTGCCCCGACCCTACCAGTTGTACTCGACTTGAGCCCTCTCGGCTGCTGCTGCACCACTTCGTTCGCTTTAACGACGCAGCCTGCCTAGTGGGCCTGCTCTGGCGGCCGAGTCCCACCGAGCCACGCCACGCCGCGCCACGCAGATTGAATCGGAGGTGAAAAGCCGTTGAAAGGAGTCTGAGGCAGTCTGAGGCCGGGGCCGGGGCCGGGGCTGGGCACGTATATCGCTCGTCATCTCAACGACAAGGCATCTGATTTCGCGCATGTTTGGAAAAGGCTCCAGCCTTCCCTCCACCCCCCCCCTCTCTCTCTCTCTCTCTCTCTCTCTCTCTCTCTCTCTCTCTCTCTCTCTCTCTCTCTCTCTCTCTCTCTCTCTCTCTCTCTCTCTCCGCTCAAGGCCGCGCGCCACAGTATCAGCTGTCTCTCTCCGACACATCCCATATCACCCTTGATCGCCCCGGCCCGGCCCTGGGCTCACTGCTGACGAGCGGCCGTGACCGCGAATCCACCTCGCTCAAGCTCGAGCGCGTATTCATTTCCGTCCTCGTAAACTCCAAGCCAGCGGCACTTCGGAAAACAAATATTGAAATGAGCGCGCTCAGTAATACGTAACCAGCCCCAGCTACCCCGTGCGCCAGTATATAGCCGAGGTGGCCGCATATAAGCAACGGCCTGTTTTTCGTTCAAGACAGGCCATAAACCGTGGCGAATGTAAGTCAAAGAAAAGAAAATCACAAAATGTGTCAGAATTGCCCATATCTAGTTTTCAGAAAACGAGGCCACGCAACTTTCAGGCTTTACTCGATATGTGTGACTATGAGTGTGTATGTTGTGTGTGTGTGTGTTTCTTAGTTTCGGCCCATGATAACGGCCGCGCGCATGACTCAGCCCCCCCCCCCTCCTCCCCCCGGCCACACCGACACGTATACTGTACGTGGGGCTGGAAAATATGTGCGGCAATAAACGAACTGGACTCGATATCTGGCCGCAGCGGCGCAGCGGTGGCGGCGGCGGCAGAGTTGCAGTGCGGCGAGCCAACTCGCTGACACGTTAATTTTCCAATCAGCACAGAAGTTAAGAAAAGCGGCGGGGAGGCGAGGGCTGCTGGTGAGGGGGTGGGGGGCGTCGGTCGGATCGAACTGCGGCGGTGCGCAGCGGGACGCAGAGCAGCAGCTGCAGCCACACTGCAACGCTAAAATGCAACTTCGCTTCACTCACAAGCCGTTTGATTCACGGCATCTTTTTGCCGCTTGCGCGCGCGCGCGCGGCGGATGAGTTGCTGGCGGTTGACATGATCGCCCAGCCCCTCACCGCCCGTTTAATTTTCTGACTACTAAGATAACGTCCGCAGAGATCGCTTGGCGCGCGCGGGGAGGAGGGACTTCCCCATTGCAGCGCGGCGCGGTGACTCCCTGCGGCGAGTAGAATAAGTGGAGCGCATTAGGCAGGCCAGTGGGCTGATTCCGCGCACAGTGCTTTCGTCTCTCTCTGTCTTTGTCGCACTCATGGGGGACGGCCGTGAGGAGCGAGCGAGAGGACACTATATGTACGACTCGCTGCTCGGAATCACCCCGAGCAGGCGCGCCGTTGAGAGTTCTCTCTGCCGGAGCAGCGAGCGAGGAGCTTCACTCGCGCTAACCTTTTCCCGCGCGCGCGCGCCCGCCCCGTCGTGCGGCATGCTCAGCCGTCTGATTCCGAAGATCGCTCTCGCGCCTCTCGTCCTTGTCGCACCTATGGCGGTGGCGGTGACCTATGTTGGGGACCACGTGAGTGCGGGACGAAGACGGAGGCGCGGGAGCGATCCTCGGAATCAGACGGCAGGGAACACAATCTGGTTAACGGTGGCGCCCTGGGCCTGGGCCCGTGGTGCGGGGGTGGTGCCGGGGGCGGTGCCGGGGGTGGGCCGCCGACGGCCGGGTCTTACATAGGAGAGCCCGCCCCGCCCTCGACACCGCGACACGGGGCGTTACGTGAGGCCGCGGGCCGCAGGCGGGGCATCGCATGCCGCGTCCCCGCGCGGGAGGAATACACGCCAAGAGCGCGGCACACTGCGAATAAGTCCGCTCAGGAATCAAACTAGATCCGTCATATGCTATATCCATTTAGGAAATGTTCGTTTCCACGCTCAGCGCAGCGTGCGCTCACGCGGGCGTGAGGCGGGCGAGGGACAGGGAGCGGGGAGGGGAAGCTGAGCGTCGCGCCGCTCCCCACCCCCACCCTGCTCCCCGCTCCCCCGAAACGAACATTTCTTAAATGGATATAGCACGAGGGGTAAACAACTCTGAATTCGGTGTACAAATTGCGTGAATTTGAATTGAATTTGTCTAAATTGAATTGAATTCGTTTTGAATAAGCTTTGAATTTTTTGAATTTATTGCAAAGTTTTTTTTTTTTGAAATTATTGTGATCTTTTTGTGAATTTACTTGAATTCGTTTCAAATTCGGGGATGCCCCAGAAAATACACGCACATCTGATCCAAATTATTCTCTCAATTACATGATTAAATAGGATTTTTAGTAAATTATTGTGAATGATTTCTATTTATTCCAAATTATTGGAAATTAACTTGCAACTGCGCAAAATATTCACAATTATTTCAATTATTTTTTAAAACTTTTCAGAAACAAATTTTGCTCTGCAATTGAAAGGGTGGCGTGAAAACATGGAAAATTTTTGCGGCAGTAAACCTCCCGAAGGAGGTTGCGGTTCCCGCCAGGCACAGGGCTTTTACCCCCTGTGGCAGCCAACTGCTTCGGTGTTCCATGGGAACCGGCGCTTTGCTGACTGCGATCCTATCGCGCAATTCGACAGATTTGATCCCCGTACCACCATTGGCCTACCCCTAGAGGTACGAGCGGTGTCAAGAGCGTTAGACTTCCTGATCCCAGTTTCAGAGGCCTTACCTCAGAGGGGTACGCGGGATTCGAACCCACAACCCCGAGTGCCGACACGTAGCCAGAACAGGAAGCGACCCAACGCCCAGAGCCACCGAGCCAACGGAGGTGAGACGTGGTTTAACTTCTATTTGACCTGCCATCCAGCTGCGGCCAAAGGAAACGTCAAGCGCGAAAAACACTTTCCCAAGTGGGAGTCGAACTTCGGACCACTCGGTTCGGTGTTGCGCGCTATACCAACTGAGCCACGACGCCACGATGACTGTACAGTGCGACGGGTTCGAGTCAAGTCGTATTTGCCGTATCCTGCAGCCTCCAGCCAGGAGGACAGGGCAAATACAACTCGAACCCGTCGCACTGTGAAGTCATCGTGGCGTCGTGGCTCAGTTGGTAGAGCGCGCAACACCGAACCGAGTGGTCCCGAGTTCGACTCCCACTTGGGAAAGTGTTTTTCGCGCTTGACATTCCCTTTGGCCGCAGGATCGCAGTCAGCAAAGCGCCGGTTCCCATGGAACACCGAAGCAGTTGGCTGCCACAGGGGGTTAAAGCCCTGTGCCTGGCGGGAACCGCAACCTCCTTCGGGAGGTTTACTGCCGCAAAAATTTTCCATGTTTTCACGCCACCCTTTCAATTGCAGAGCAAAATTTGTTTCTGAAAAGTTTTAAAAAATAATTGAAATAATTGTGATTATTTTGCGCAGTTGCAAGTTAATTTCCAATAATTTGGAATAAATAGAAATCATTCACAATAATTTACTAAAAATCCTATTTAATCATGTAATTGAGAGAATAATTTGGATCAGATGTGCGTGTATTTTCTGAGGTCATTCCTTAAATTCGCTTGAATTTGTTTTGAATTCGTTTTGAATTCGCGTGAATTAGTTTGAATTAGTGTGAATTTTGAATTAGTGGTGTACATCAAAATTCGGAGTTATTTACCCCTCGATATAGCAATTTGATTTCGCTCATTTGCCGTTCTCCCTACTCTTCAGCAGACGCCCCCCCCCCCCAAAAAAAGAAAAAAAAATAATAATAATAAAAAAGTATTGTGTGGTACTGTGTCAACTGTGACGAGAAGGTACTTCGGGTTCAGCGATGCTTCACCTGGGTGATACCACATTATCATGGCCGCCGCCGGGGGGTTTACTCCGTCCTTCTGCAGTATGGCCGCGCGGGTGCCACCTGATCCTCCCGGACCTGAGCGGGGCGCGGCGTCGAGTTACATCCTCCACGGGCATTACTGAGACACCTTGCAGAACTGCATAGGCAGGCAGCACCCACGTACCTATATCCCCGCCCCGCACCCCGCCCCGCCGCCGAGTCGCGCGCAAGCTCCTGTCATTTCAAGTCTCTCGCCCGTCGTGCGTCTCACACTTCACGAGTGGGAGCTGCGCGGGCAGGGCAGGGCAGGGCAGGGCCGGGCCGAGTGTCGCCACCGCTACCTACTTCTAGGCTAGCACGATCATTACCGCCCCCCCCTCTCAATCCCCGGTCACCCCTCGTCGACTTCTCATAGACCACCCGCGAGCAGCTGCGGCGGCTGAATTAACCCCGCCGCGCTCGCTATCGTCCACGTCCGCGGAACAGGCCGGCGCAGAGGCCCCACACGGCCCCGCACGGCGTTATCGCTCCCTATACGCCTTTGGTTGCAGCCGCGCCGCAGAGCGCACGGAGCCGCCGCGTCTATGTGTAATGCATGGCAACAGTCACCGTGCTCATGGTCCCCGCCCCGCCCCACCCCGCCCCGCCCTGCCGGGGCACCGCTCGAGCGCGCGGCGTGACACGGCCGCGGCGCGGCCTGCCGTGATTTGTGTGGGAGCGCTGTGAAGAGTTGCAACTCTACCCGCCCCGCCCCGCTCCGTCGATAGGGCCCTCTGGCTCTCTGTACTGCACTGCACACAGCCATGCGGGTGTGCTCCTCCGCCCCGCCCGCCCCGCTCCGCCCCGCCCCGCCCCAGCCCAGCAGGCCCCGCAGCAGCCCCACAGCCAGCAGGAGGTCGAGTCCAGCAGCACCAGTAAACTGATTCAGAAGAGCACCCTCCTCGCTCTGTCTCTCTCGCACCTATACGGCGCACGCAATGAGTGCGAGAATGTGTGAATCGGTCCGCGAACATCCGCACCGCACCCCTGCTGGATAGACTTACGCCGCCGTGCTGCTCGCAGTCTTGCTTGCAGCCATATAGCAGCAGGACAAACTGAACCGAACTGAACCTCTCCGTACCAGCAGGAACGCCTCGCGGCAGGACAAACCGGTGCCGGACGCACGCAGCTCGCGCAGTGTAGCCGTGCAGTGCCGCGGCGGGGCGGGGCAGGGCGGGGCGGGGCAGGGCGGGGCAGGGCGGGGCCAGTCGGCGCAGGGCCCATTGCCTTGCCCTGCCGCACCTGCCTGCCCTGCCGTGCCCCGACCGTACGTCTTGTAGAAGATGTGATACACCTCCACAGCCGACTGGAATAAATCAACCGAACCAGCGCGCCAAGCTCTGCGCGCGTTATACTACATATTTCTTGTATATACAAACGTGTATAATATTTTATTATTATTATTCAAGCGAAATCGCGGCCGCAGCCCCATTCCCACGCACTTGTATACACGTGCCATTACTCATAATGGGATTGGACCGAAAAAAAGAAAGAAATAAAACCCACAGCGTTATCGCTAACGAAGCAGCCAGCCGCGAGAAGCTCCGGCAGCGAATATCCCAGGAGCCTTCTCTTTGTACCTGTCATATCGGGAGCTCCAGCCTCCGCAGCCGCAGCCCGCAGCTGCGCGCTCTGGCCGGGAATGGCTCCGGTCCTGGGCCCAAGCAGGGCGGGGCGGGCCCCTCCGAGTAGGTTTCACGTGTTATTGAACCTTGATGAATTCACCGAGCACCGCCGATAACATGCGTCCCCCAGGTACCGATACAATACCACCGCGGCGCGGGCTTGGAGGTAGAAGGATAGTGACTTTAAGCCATGAGTGCGGTGGACCAGCGCAGGAGCGACTCTCTCCCAATTTGCTAATCTGAACTCGGTAGCGGCGCGCCTCGCGCAAATTAGTCTCACTCCAGACATTTTCGCGACTCTCCTCGGTGCGGGGCGGGGAGCCCCGCCCAGCGACGCTCTGGTGGGCGACTTGCGCAAGTGTGTGATGAACCGACCTGGGGGCCCGGGGAGGGGGGGGGGGGCGAGGTCACATTGCAAAAAGGACCTTTCTGTGGTGCACGGCGCGGCGGTGGGCAAGATGCGAATAGATGACGGGGACGGTGGAGGCCGGACCCTCCTCGGGCTCGTCATGATATACTCTCGGTTTCTCCTGTCGCCGTAACGTGCAACAAAAAGACTGTACGCAGCTCAGGAGACGTGTGGGGGTACAGGTACACGCGGGAAGCGCGGCGAAGACACAGAAGCATACTGGCCCTGACTACTGACTGCCCGGAACGGGGGGTGAAAAAAATAGCGCTTATGAATGCGCAGAGGTACGTGACTTTCACCGTCATTTGCGCGCGAGTGTACCAATGAATTAGCGGCGCGGGTTGTAATAGTGCACACTAAGGCCCACGATGAGCAAAAGCCTTCAGTCCGGTCTTTTTCTTCGTTCTTTTTTTCCTTTTTGTTTTACCACGCCCCCTTTTTTTTTAGCGCCACTGTAATCCGCAGCCAGAGTCACCTTAGCACCCTTCTTGCGTTGCAGTCTCGCGCGGGATTTGACCCTAATGAGCGCGGCAGCGCGGCGCAGCAGGGCCGGGCCGCTGGGCCCCGGGGAAGTTTCACCAGAACAACAAACAATTGCTTCCCTCACGAGAGGTCATCATATTTCACCGCGAAAAAGCTCGCGGTCGGAGCTGTGGGGCGGGGCGGTCGCAGGTCCGGCCCGGGCCGCTGGCCGCGGGGTTGGGTGGGGGTTGGGTGGGGGCGGCGGCGCCACGGCTCGTCCGCCCGCGGTCCTGACCCAGACCCACTACGAGCCGCCCACGCCGGGCCAGGCCGGGCCGACTCCGCTCAGCGGAGGATAGATATGGCGTGAACGCGGCTGCGGAGCGCGAAATCATGTCGGTTTTGTCTCGACAAAGTAAGACGTTTGCGCGCGCCTCTTATTATATATACTTTTTTTCAAGCGGGACATAAAAACAAACAACCCTAACGCGCGGCAGCTTTTCTTTTTTTTTTCACTGGTAAAATGGCCCCGCATGACCGCCACCTGCTCCGCGAGAGCGCGCTGGCGCGGCGGGGCGGGGAAGGCCAGAGCTGCGAGCCATCAAGTGCGCGAATAAGCGCAGATGGAGCAGCATATCACGTCCGAGTGAAGAAAGTGGCGGGGCGGGGCGGGGCGGGCGGGGCGGCATGGGCATGGCCGCGAGCCGGGCTGGGCCGGGGCTGGGGTCCTCCTCCACTGCCATTGTGGCTAATGAGTGAACAGCTTTCTACGCCCCCCGGCCCCGGGGCCCGGCCCGGCCCAGCCACACTTGCTCTCAACAAAGTAACGCGTTTATATCGCCTCCTCCAAGTTCTTGAATTCCTCTCATGCTCCCCCTCCCCCCCCCCCCTCCCTCCTCCTCCACTTCGACTACAATGACAAGGCGGGGGGGACAATGCTATGTGCTGCGCGCGGGTGAGGACTCGAGTGCGAAACTCCACGCGAAAATGAAATTTTAAAAAAGGGGCAGCGTCGCGCGGGAGCCGCAAAAACTAGGTGGAGGAGTGAGTACTCTAAAAACAGCTCCCAGTTCGGGCCCAGAGGCGGCGGGCAGGCAGCCTCCACGCCACAGCCGCTCTCTGCAGCCAAAAGGCAGCAGCCCCGCCCCTCAGTGGAAGAAATCTCCCCCTCTTTCCACAATCAGAACGTTTAGGAACCATTCAACACGCGAGCGTAAACGACTTACGAAAGTGTGCCATACAAGAAATACGCGAGAGAGAGAAAAAAAAAAAAACTACATCACGGCATCAGATATGAGGGGAGGGCGCGTTATCAAATCACAGAATAACTCTTAAGATTTGGTCCTGCACACCCTGCTGCGCCCGGCCTCCTGTTCCAACACCGCCTCACCTTGGCATTTCTTTCGGGCCGATCCGCAAAGTTGTGCGGAGCGAGAGCGGGCTATGTTCGTCGCCATGCCATGCAGCGAGTGAGCCGAGCCCAGCCCCTCCGGCACTCTGCTCCGCTCCGCTACACCTCGCCCCGCCCCGCCCCGCCCCGCCCCGCCCCGCCCCGCCCCGCCCCGCCCGCGACTTCGTGAGTGCAGATCGACCTCTCGATAGCGGAGCGCAAAAGTCTCTGAGTGGAAGAGCGCCCCGTTTATCGTCACCACATCGGACCGGATCGCGCGGGCCAGTCTCCCTCAAGAGCCGACCACTGGCGTACATTCGTCGTACGGCGGGCGCCTCCTTAGCTCAGGGGTTAGAGCACTGGTCTTGTAAACCAGGGGTCGTGAGTTCAAATCTCACAGGGGGCAGAAGAGGTATAAATACACATTCACTTTTGCATAACACACACAAAGAAGAACGCGAATGCGAACACAAACGGCCCGGCTGAAAGCAGCGAGAAGCTGCAGTGGCGCGGCCGTCGTCGGGTCGGGATTCTCATCAGTCACATCCCAGTAAGGACCCGGTTTGGAACGCGGGCAGCGCGGAAAGGCTCGACGCTGCCAGTGAGCGGCCCACGCCACGCCGCTCCACGCCACGCGAAGCTCGGGTCTTAAAACAATAAGTGTAAAGGCCTTGAGGTAACGGGGAGCCAGGCGCCGAGCTGGGAAAGGGGGCGGGGCGGGCTGCTTTACCGGTCGGGCGGGGCGAGGCGGGGCGGCGGGGCGAGGCGGGGCGGCGGGGCGCAAGGAGAGGCCTATTTGTGCGAAATAAGGCAACTGCCGCGGGGCACGCCACGCCGAGCGTCCTTACTCCCGCAGCAGCATCTGCATTAAAAAAGAAAGAAAACAGCCCGAATATGAAAAAAATTACACTCATTAAAATAAAATGAAAAAGACAGAAGGATTCGCGGACGGAAATGAACAAGCCCCCCTTTTTCTCTCCCTCATTTCGTCTGCTTTTTTCTCTCCCAAAAGACACATCCGTTTTACGAACAGCGCTGGATGAGCAGCTGAAAGGCAAGGATTCGTTTTCTGGCTGGGCTTCCTCCGCGCGCCCAGAGAGAGCACCTCGAGAAATGAAAAGTTGTAGCAGCCATCAATGGTTACCTCAGGGACGACCATAAAGTCACATGCCTCAGAGGACAAGAATTATGGTATGGGGCCGCTAAACTTTCGGTTATCAGAGCCGTAATTGTATTGTGTCAACTATAACTTTACAGTTATCCCTGAGCTAAGCATCACTATGGTTGCCACGGCTTTTCATTTTTCTAGGGGGATTAATTTTGTATCTCCTTTGTGATTGATAAGTGAAGAGGCTTCCAAGCAAGGTAAGAACACAAAAACAAAAATTGCTTTTTTCTTCTTCTTTTTTTTTCTTGTTTCCTTTTTTCCTTCTTGACTCTTGAAGGGTGTCGTCCTAGTTGAAACGTATCCACATGTGAGCGGGACGGGCCGGACTGAGGCGGATACTCCGCGAGCGTGGCCGGGGCTGGTCAGGACGGGACAGGAGCCTCCAGGGCTATCAGATGCCGTTCCGTCCGTATAGATCATTTGCAGCAGGCACTGCACGGCGCCCCACCTGCACGCCACGGTAAGGGCTCAAAAAATATTATTTGAAAAACCACCTTATTACGGTCACGTGGTCAGAGGAAAAGGGAAAACGATATGGATTAAAAGTACACTCGCTGGCACATTCACGATGGTATATAAGATGGTTCCGTATCTGAGTCTGGCCGCGAGGAGTGAACAGTTGATGTGATTTTTTGAGGTGAATTCTTGTGATTTTTTCTGAATTTTTGTTGATTTTTTCTTTTTAAATATTCGCTTATGAATTTTCCAGAACTTTCCAAAATTTTTCCGAACCAGTATCTGGTGAGCGGCAACACATCCCTGTTTCTTCCTCGGCCGCGGGGCCCGCGGGGACGACACTCAGGAATTTCCCCCCCTGTCCCACTCCGCGTGGCGGGAGTATAGGATGGCCGGGCAGTGCGGAGCTGTGCAGGACGCTGCTATCGTGATGGTCTTCGCCTTGAAATCGGGAGATCAGATGCGATAGCATGATGCCCCACGGTCACCGCACCACGCATTAATAGTAAACGGGGCGAGCACTGCCGCAGCGGGGCGGGCGTGTGCGGGCGTGTGCGGGCGTGGCACCACGGCACACACGATCGGGCAACGTGCACTGTGAAAACCTTAAAAGGTTCAAAGAAATTGGAAGATTCGCAATTAACAAGCCTTTACTTTACTCGTATATTACAAACAGATAGTTCGATTGCAATGGTGTGCAAAGCCCACGAACCTTTCTAACCTCTCAAACTAAAAATTTTGTTAAGCTGCGAATAAATATTTGGCACTTGCGAAGCTGATGACAAATTCTTCGCGTAGCTTACGAATTACACGGATCCCACAGCAGCGAGCTGTGCCGAGGGGTCCCCCACTCCCAAAGTGTACAACGAGTTATTGGCGAGAGAGGGACCCCTCGTGCTGAGCAGTGCTGATGCTCAGCCCATCGCCCCTTCGGTTCAGTCCAAGGCTCAGTCAGTACACCGACGAGCTCTGCAGCGCGCTGCTGAGCAGTGCTGATGCTGAGCTGAGCCCACATCGCCCACTCGGGTCAGAACCGCCAGGACGCCCCTCACGCCCCGCCCCGGCGCTCACGGCACAAGGACGGCGCTGTACGTCTCCGTGTTTATAGACGCACCGAGGCGCTTGCGGGTCGCGGGTTGGGCGGCGCTCAGCTGAGCAGCTATATAAGAAAGTGGAGCTCCGCGCCGCCGCTCACCGCTCCGCCACGCCTCACACGCGTTTATTACGCGAACCGCCTTCCTCGCGACGATCGTGCACAACCCGAGGGGGAAGCAACTCTGAACGTTGGTGTGTCAGTTTGTTTAATATTTTCTTGAATTTTCGTGAATAGCTCTTTGCTTAAATTTTACCTAAAATTTTTGTCAATTTTCCTGATTTTTCTCTGAGATTCTCTGAATTTTCCTAATTTTTTTGGATTTACGACGTGTATTCAAAAATTTCAGAGTTGTTGCCCCCTCGGCTCACCCCACCCCGCCCCGAACCCCCGCACAGCCAAGGCGAGCTGTCCGTCGCCAGCCCCGGCCTTGCGCCCCTGCATTCCGCCAGGTAGGCAACCCCAGCGCACGCGCGCGCGCCGGGAGTGCCTACCCCGAGGGTCCTTGCCCTCAGGACGAGCGGCCCCAGGGGACTAGGGGACGCCGGCGGCGGCGGGGCTGATCTCCCCCGAGGCGGCGCGGACACCCTACACCGCGACGGCCCCGAGGGTGCCGTCAGGCTACACTGCCTGCCCTGCCCTGCCGGTATTTCGTGAGGCAGGCAAACGTTTCGGAGCGGAGGAAAGGTCGTTCCGCTAGTAGTGTCGTCGTCGTGATGAAGTGTTACTCGAGAGCGGGGGAGGGGGAGGGGGGCGAACCACGCGAGCTGCCGGTGGAATTGCAGCTGCTGCACCGGGGCGGTTGCGCTCAGGGGGGATCACTCATATAAATTGTGTACAAGGATTTTTTTGGAATTCTGTTTTCTTCATTTCTTTTCCCATTGATTTTTCAAATGTATAAGAAAATTTCTGCCACTTGTTTTGATAAATTTTGATATTTTTCTCCTGATTTCTCATTTTATAATTTTTTTCAGTCTTTAGTTTCTTTTTTTTTCTTCGATTATTCGGATTTTTCTGTAACTTTCTTCTTGAAATAAGTTTTGTTTTTCCTGATTTTTAAAATGATTTTTCCGAGGGGTCGACCACTTGGATATTCCATGTACACATTAAAAAATATTCCAATAATATTCCAAACATTCCAAAAATATTCCAGATATTCCAACATATTCCACATATTCTAAAATATTCCAAATATTCAAAAAATATTCCAAATTTTCCAAATATTCCGAATATCCCAGACATATTCTAGTAATATTCCACATATTCCTGCTCCACATACTCCTGATTTTCCGGATTCTATTTAATCCAACAGTACCCCCCCCCCCCCCCTCTAGACCCCCGGGTAAGGCCTACGCTATGCGTATGGACATGAACGCATCTTTCTATAAAAGCATCTTCTGTCGAGGCACTGCCAGAGAATACCATTAGTTTTGGTCTCCGAACTCCGCAGCCGGAGAAGCGGCCCTCAAAAACTCGAATTTACCTTAGTTATGACGCGCGCTATCTTGCAAGGATCAAACCGTTGAAATATGAGCTTACACCAGTAAAAAGGGTCACAAACAATACTTTACAGATTTAATCGATTTTTTTTTTCATTTTACTGTGCAATGGAAAAGGTGGCGTGAAAACATAGAAAATTTTTGCGGCAGTAAACCTCCCGAAGGAGGTTGCGGTTCCCGCCAGGCACAGGGCTTTAACCCCCTGTGGCAGCCAACTGCTTCGGTGTTCCATGGGAACCGGCGCTTTGCTGACTGCGATCCTATCGCGCAATTCGACAGATTTGATCCCCGTACCACCATTGGCCTACCCCTAGAGGTACGAGCGGTGTCAAGGGCGTTAGACTTCCAGATCCCAGTTTCAGAGGCCTTACCTCAGAGGGGTACGCGGGATTCGAACCCACAACCCCGAGTGCCGACACATAGCCAGAACTGGAAGCGACCCAACGCCCAAAGCCACCGAGCCAACGGAGGTGAGACGTGTTTAACTTCTATTTGACCTGCCATCCAGCAGCGGCCAAAGGGAATGTCAAGCGTGAAAAACACTTTTCCGAGTGGGAGTCGAACTTGCGACCTCTCGGTTGGGTGTAGCGCGCTCTACCAACTGAGCCACGGCGCCTCGATGGGTTTCGGTGCGACGGGTTCGAGTCGTATTTGCCCTGTCCTCCTGGCTGGAGGCTGCAGGATGCGGCAAATACGACTCGAACCCGTCGCACCGAAACCCATCGAGGCGCCGTGGCTCAGTTGGTAGAGCGCGCTACACCCAACCGAGAGGTCGCAAGTTCGACTCCCACTCGGAAAAGTGTTTTTCACGCTTGACATTCCCTTTGGCCGCTGCTGGATGGCAGGTCAAATAGAAGTTAAACACGTCTCACCGCCGTTGGCTCGGTGGCTTTGGGCGTTGGGTCGCTTCCAGTTCTGGCTATGTGTCGGCACTCGGGGTTGTGGGTTCGAATCCCGCGTACCCCTCTGAGGTAAGGCCTCTGAAACTGGGATCTGGAAGTCTAACGCTCTTGACACCGCTCGTACCTCTAGGGGTAGGCCAATGGTGGTACGGGGATCAAATCTGTCGAATTGCGCGATAGGATCGCAGTCAGCAAAGCGCCGGTTCCCATGGAACACCGAAGCAGTTGGCTGCCACAGGGGGTAAAAGCCCTGTGCCTGGCGGGAACCGCAACCTCCTTCGGGAGGTTTACTGCCGCAAAAATTTTCTATGTTTTCACGCCACCCTTTCCATCCCACAGAAAAATGAAAGAATCGATTAAATATTTCCAAAAATATTCCAAATATTCCATCATATTCGCGATATTCCCAAAATATTCCACATATTCCAAAAAAAGATTCCACATATTCCAGATATTCCAAAAATATTCCAGATATTCCAAGTGGAATATATTCCATGTACACAAAAATTTCAAGTGGTCGACCCCTCGGATTTTTCCTTGACCGCACAATGATTTTTCAAAGTGATTTCCTCGGTAACGCTACCCGCCGGCCCAGCAGCTACAGCAGGCAGGCGCCCGCCCCGCACCCGCGCCCCCACGATCACAATGCCGGCGATATAATATTAACTACTGTGCGACTTGTACAGAAACAACAACAGACGACTGCAGTGCTGTATATATACCTAACCTTTCGCTCGTTTCCCATGGCATGCCGGGCCCTGTCCTGTCTCCCGTCCTCGGCCCCGCAGCGTGGCGCCTCTCCCTCCCGGGGCCGCGGCCGGTGCAGGGCGGGGGCGCCTCGTGCCCGTGCCCCCCGTCTGATTCTAATTGCTGATGCCCTTCTCTCTCTCTCTCCTTTCTCTATCTCCTTTCTTCTTCCATGCCATGCCGCCATGCAGCGCGCCGCGCGTCACGCCGGACTTCACAACGACCATTATCCTCGCAGCAGAGCTCCTCCGAGCGCCGCGCCGAGCCACGCCACGCCACGGCGGGGTGTGGGACACTTGCATCGACATGCAATAGGCTACACCCACCGCCCAGGCAGCAGGCAGGCAAGCGGCCAGGCCGGCGTACCTCAGCTCGGGGCGGGAAAAAAAATGTATATAATAATGCGTCTCGCAAACTAGAGCGGTCGCACCGTGCGGGGCGTGGCGCGGCGTGGCACCTCGACTATCACGCGCGCGACAAGGCGCGCTGTCACAATCGCATATTGCAATGACAGGTCGGCCTGTGCGCGGATTTATTTCTCTTTCTTATTATTTTTTTTCTCCCCCTTCTGTTTATCAATGTACAGTACCCGAAGCCGGAAGTGTATATAATAAATTCCATCCGTCGAAGATGATTGTACTACTGGGAGGGAGCCGCCGCGCCGCGCCCCGCCCTGCCGGCGGCGTCCTGGTCGCGAGTCCGGTCCGGTCCGGCTCGGTTTCATTGAGCAGCGCTGCGCTGCGGGCCGGGGCGGGGCGGGGCGGGCCGGCTGCGCCTGATACCAGCACCAGCCAGCCAGCCCCTGCAGGCGGGACGAATTGCAATTGAATCCCCTTCCGGCTGTACGCCGGCCGACGGCCATGCAGTGACATTTCGCATGGCGCGGGGCGGGGCTCTGAAACGCCCTGCCCCACCACCCCCCCGCCCCGCGCGCCCCGCCCGAGCTGCTGCGTTATTTCCGACTCGTCTCGCGAAATTTAGCGCGAAAATAATGGTAGTGCAGCGGGGTGATGCGAACGACATGCAATGCATGAGGTGTAACTCAGGTTTGCTGCCCTACCCTACCCTGCCCTGGCCTGCCACACCGGCATGCAATGACACTTTGAAGTGTGACTCTAGGGAAATTGCAGGGACATGCACTGACTCCAGTGAGGAGGAGGCGGCCACTGGAGCTCTCACTGCGCTGTGTGCACTGCCCTGTACGTACATACACGACTCTCGTGTCCGGAAGGTGACTCACTGGACGCCACGCCACGCCACGCCCCGCTGGACGGAAGGAGGGACGTCTCCAGGAGACGGACACGTCCGGTCATCCCTGCTACTCACCTGGAAACAACAAGAAACACACAGCGGCATTAGGAGCTAGGAGTGAAGGGAGGAGGCCGCGGCTTGCAGGAAGGAGAAAATTAACACATTTGGCGCGTCCGCGGGGGTTCTTTGTCGTTGTCGCAGAGCACGCTGAGTCAAGAGTTGTGCTATGGAAGGAATCCGAAAAAATTACATCGAGTATTTGGAAAATAATCCTCTATTGGGAAGCAGCGGAAAGCCATCAAATTTCGCCTTTTGCGCCTTACAATTGTAAAAAACTTCGTCTTGGTTTTCAAGCAGCCCCGGCAATCCTGTGTATTTTCTCCATGAGAGCTGCTTGGTTTTTCCAAAACTGCTTGGAAACCAGGACGCCGTTTTTCCAGTGTACCGTGAGAAAACTGTCATGCATCTGCTAAAATACAGCAGCAGCAGGCTTCGGATCATACTGCTCTTACTACTTAAGAAGGGTCATTTCCACGCGTGCAAACTTTTTTTCTCGCATTTCGAGCCCCAACTAGAGTACCCCCCCAGTGTGCAAGCGGGCCGGGTAGAATAACGCGAGGCGCGTTGTCGTGTCCTTGGGGCTTTACGGATCATCCGGGACCCGCCCAAACCGCGCGCGACGGTTCCGGTCGGTCCGGGACTTGGCAACACCAACACCACGACCATCATCCGACCACCGTCACGTGACGCAATGATAACGCGATCATGCGTGACGCAGTGTGACACGCGCGGCCCCGCGGCGGGGGCACGGGCGCGCACACACACACACACACCTGCTCGGGGTGAGGGTGGAAGGAGAAAGTGGTAGGCCAGACACGGACCCGCGCCGCACCGCGGCGCCCGACTGCCGTCTAATTCCGAAGATCGCTCTCACGCCTCTTTGCTTGTCGCACTCATTGACCCCTGCCATCCCGAGGGGCCCACAACTCTGGAATTCAGGTGTACAAGGCCACCGAAATCTTTGGAAATCAGTTGAATTCTCTTGAATTCACACGAATTCCGTTAAAATCACTTGAAATCTGTTGAAATCACTTTGAATTCACGTGAAATCACATTAAATTCAAATTCACATGAAATCACATTGAATTCACATGAAATCACATTTAAAAAGCGTCTCGGGAAACTCACTCAAATCGGTGTGGGGAGAGGAGGGGGGCGATGTGCACTAACAGCTGTTCGGCGAATTCGAGATATTTTTAAGATTTTTAGATACTTTCATAACAGATTGAGATTCCTATTTATTCTTAAAGCTTAGTGCCATTTCAATAAAAGTACTCAATGTATAAACAATTTCTTTTTGTTTAAATTTTTGCCATTGGAGGTATAAATAAAAGTCCTACACAAACCCACTTCCACAAATCTGGTTTGTGAGGGAACATTAATTTATTAACTGGAGCAATAAAAGATAGTGAAAGTGCTAGACGACTAAGATTCTTTAAAATACCTTCTTGTTACGGCACAGTTGAAGTGAAATTCTCAAAATCATGCAAAAAATACGGGGATTCCCCAGAAAATACACGCACAGCTGATCCAAATTATTCTCTCAATTACATGATTAAATAGGATTTTTAGTAAGTTATTGTGAATGATTTAGATCTTTTCCAAATTATTGGAAATTAACTTGCAACTGCGCAAAATAATCACAATTATTTCAATTATTTTTGAAAAAAATTCAGAAGCAAATTTTGCTCTGCAATTGAAAGGGTGGCGTGAAAACATGGAAAATTTTTGCGGCAGTAAACCTCCCGAAGGAGGTTGCGGTTCCCGCCAGGCACAGGGCTTTTACCCCCTGTGGCAGCCAACTGCTTCGGTGTTCCATGGGAACCGGCGCTTTGCTGACTGCGATCCTATCGCGCAATTCGACAGATTTGATCCCCGTACCACCATTGGCCTACCCCTAGAGGTACGAGCGGTGTCAAGAGCGTTAGACTTCCTGATCCCAGTTTCAGAGGCCTTACCTCAGAGGGGTACGCGGGATTCGAACCCACAACCCCGAGTGCCGACACGTAGCCAGAACTGGAAGCGACCCAACGCCCAGAGCCACCGAGCCAACGGCGGTGAGACGTGTTTAACTTCTATTTGACCTGCCATCCAGCTGCGGCCAAAGGAAACGTCAAGCGCGAAAAACACTTTCCCGAGTAGGAGTCGAACTTCGGACCACTCAGTTCAGTGTTGCGCGCTCTACCAACTGAGCCACGACGCCACGATGACTGTACAGTGCGACGGGTTCGAGTTGTATTTGCCGCGTATCCTGCAGCCTCCAGCCAGGAGGACAGGGCAAATACAACTCGAACCCGTCGCACTGTACAGTCATCGTGGCGTCGTGGCTCAGTTGGTAGAGCGCGCAACACTGAACTGAGTGGTCCGAAGTTCGACTCCCACTCGGGAAAGTGTTTTTCGCGCTTGACGTTTCCTTTGGCCGCAGCTGGATGGCAGGTCAAATAGAAGTTAAACACGTCTCACCGCCGTTGGCTCGGTGGCTCTGGGCGTTGGGTCGCTTCCAGTTCTGGCTACGTGTCGGCACTCGGGGTTGTGGGTTCGAATCCCGCGTACCCCTCTGAGGTAAGCCCTCTGAAACTGGGATCAGGAAGTCTAACGCTCTTGACACCGCTCGTACCTCTAGGGGTAGGCCAATGGTGGTACGGGGATCAAATCTGTCGAATTGCGCGATAGGATCGCAGTCAGCAAAGCGCCGGTTCCCATGGAACACCGAAGCAGTTGGCTGCCACAGGGGGTAAAAGCCCTGTGCCTGGCGGGAACCGCAACCTCCTTCGGGAGGTTTACTGCCGCAAAAATTTTCCATGTTTTCACGCCACCCTTTCAATTGCAGAGCAAAATTTGCTTCTGAATTTTTTTCAAAAATAATTGAAATAATTGTGATTATTTTGCGCAGTTGCAAGTTAATTTCCAATAATTTGGAAAAGATCTAAATCATTCACAATAATTTACTAAAAATCCTATTTAATCATGTAATTGAGAGAATAACCCAGGTACTTGGGAGCTTGTATATAGTCTATATATAGACTATATATGCGCTGTATATGGTGCCTTGTATATGGGATTATATATGGTCCTGTATATAATGTATATGGCCCTGTATATAATGTATATGGCCTTATTTATGGTCCTATATATGGTCTCATATATAATATATATGGTCCTATATATGGTCTCATATATAATATATATGGTCCTATATATGGTCTCATATATAATATATATGGCCTAATATATAGTTATATACAAGACCATATACAGTATACGCCCTTCCTGAGTGCCCCTGTGCTACCCGCGGTTTTAATTAGTACCCGAATATCGTATTAATGTTTAAAAGTGTATTTGGTACTCTATAGCTTGGTATTGGCGTACGTAATTTGCAGAAAAAAGGAAACGTGGAACGGTATTTGAACTCCGGACCTTCTGCTTACTAGCTGATCACTTAACCAAGGGCGCTACGGTGCCATCTGAAAGACATGGATAGGCGGTGCAGTGACTATCTACAAGGCACCTCTACGGTCTATATATGGTCCATATATAGTCATATACAATACCCCACTTCCCTTGCCCTGGTCAGAGTATCAGCTCGGTATCAGCCCACTGATACGTCTGCCTGGTCAGTGCACGGAGAGAAATTTTAGGCTTATACACCGAAAAGTTTGGGTAAATTTGACAGAAAAGTAAAATCTATAATTACTTTTTCATGTGTGGTCACCAAATGTTCTGGCGCTTAGTCCAAGGTACTGGTGGAGAGCCTTAAGGGTTTCAGCCTGACAATGAAACTGATTAGGTGTGCTGTAGAAAAGGACAATCCAAACTCAGTTTTTTTTCTGTCTCGCCTGAACTTTTCTCTCCGTGTGGCCACTTATCAAAAATGGGAAATAAGTGCAAATGCTGATGTCAATAGTCAGACTTTTATAGTGACATTTATTGTGCGCGCACTAAAAATGCCAACTTAAAGAAAACATCTTTTTACACGCTCAATCCAGGAAGTGAACATGTCTCCCAAGTGTCTTAACCGAGGTGGTACTGAAGTTGTAAGTACCGGCTCTCCATGCTTCCCCGCCCCCGGCCAGCCAGTCCGTCCCTGGGTTTTGTTGCTTTACACCGGCGAGTGGCCGGGTAGGTTGCCTCACTCGATGGCGTCTCCTTTAGTGTAATCTTGCAGCTAATAATTGATAATATTAAGAAGAGCCAGAAAGCAATCCAGTTCCTTCAAATTACATTTAATATTATGTGCAATATTATGCGCAACCTGTACAAATCAATCTCAAACGTCGCACATATTGCTAGTCTGATTACAGTAAGCGTAGAAAATTGTTCATACAGTACTCGGATCGGCAACGTTTGTATATATGTTGTATATCGCCTATATATATGTATATATAATTATATACGGTATATATAGCGTTTTATATGCAATATAGCGTAATATATAGCTGTATATTGTACTATATATAATATATACAGAACCATATATACATATATATGGTGCTATATACAACTGTATATAGTGCTATATATAGCATATACAGTACCATATACAGTATATATAGTGCCATATACACTATATACAACACCATATATGCCATATACGACGCTATATACATTTGTATACAATTGTATACGAAGCGTATACAAGTCATATACAATTGTATACAATTCATTTCACCTGGGAATTTGGATCAGCTGTGCGTGTATTTTCTGAGGTCGTCCCAAAAATACTTGAATTCGTTGGAAATCTCACGAAATCAATGGAAATCATATGAATTCGGTAGACATTTAACTGAAATCAATGGAAATCACTTGAAATCATGCGAAATCTCGCGAAATCTGTGAATTCACTTGAAATCTTTGAAATTCGTTGAAATCACCTGAAATCATGTGAAATCTTTGAAATCCGGAAATCAGGTGTACAAAATTTTTCGTAGTTGTGGGCCCCTCGTGCCATCCCTAACATAGGGCAGCACCATAGGTGCGACAAGGACGGAGGGACGAGAGCGATGTGCGGAATCATGAGACGGCTGGGTTGGCGCGGGCCAAGGAAGGCGACCCGAAGAGGAGGAGGAGGAGGAGGGTGTCTGTCACACCGAAACCAGAGCGGCAGAGGGGAGACCCTCCGCGCGGCCTCCGGGCGAGGCGTGGCGCAACCACGAGCCGCATCCCGTCACGACACGACGACACGGCACGGCACGGCACGGCACGGGGGAGCGCGAGCAGCACCGGAGAGCATTTCTACTCCTCACTTTAATAAAAATGCTGCTCGTGTCTTCCTTTTTCAACAAAGTTTCACTCGCTGCAGCAGCTCACTGCTCCGACTTGGTCAGTCAGTTCACATGTCTAGGCAGCAAGGCAGGCGCGCTGCTGCTCCGGCCCGGCCTCACCTCGCCGGCACGTGGTGGTCCTAACGACCTGTCATACGTCACCCGGAGCCCGGAGCCCGGAGCCGCCCGCCGGAGCCGCCCGCCGGAGCCGGGGAGAGGAAAGGAGTCGTCTTCATTCCGGACCTCAGCAGCACCCGCCGCGCCGCGCCCCGCCACATGATGACACTTTCTAATGGCCCTCGAGAGGGCGCTCCCCCCCCCCCCTCCACAGCGCGGCTGGATCACCTATGGACCTGCGGCGGCGGCGGGTTCAGCCAGCTCCTCCACCTGCAGGCCAGCAGGCCGTGTGCCTCGTCAGGCTGCTGGGCTGCTATGCCGGCCCGGCCCGGCCCGGCCTGCCTATGCCGCAGCTTGAAAATTGTATAACTACGACCCTTTGACCCCGGACTGCGGGCAGGGCCGGGCCGGGCTGCCTGACGACGAGGCTTGATGCGGTGCGTGGCGCCTGGTGCTCGGTCCTGCCACGCCCCGCCCCGCCCCGCCCCGCCCCGCCCCGCCCCACCACGCCCGCGCACATGCCAACTGGTCGGGGTTGGCGCAGATAAGGCTGGGGGTCAAGGTGGCCGAGGCGGCGCGCGGCACACGATGAACAGCGCGAGCTCACGACGCAATAGGGCTGTTATACCTTAACTTATTTGCAAAAATATATTTTGGAAGGTCAATAAATACTTGAAATAAAAGGTAGAAGCACGTTAAAATTGTGTGAAGCTGTGCTAAAAGAGCGTCTACCTTGGCCTGCTGCACCCTAGAGAGGAAAGTTGATTACCAAAAATTGTGAATATTCAATTTCTCCATCTTTTAACATTGTTCTTATCAAACCTAAATTCATCACTTGCGATTGGTTGTTCAGTATTGAATTGGTGTATGGCTAGCCTGACTACGTTTCACGCCTGGCGCCTCACTTCACGCCGTCTTTCACTAACCGCTTCAAGTTCAAATTCTATTTCAATTTTAGATCAAAAAATAAGCACAGCTGTGGTGCGTAGGATCCACACTTGAGGCAGAGACGCCTTTTTCCGGACGAAGTGGGTCGTCGGTCAGCAGCACGAGACAAATCTGGGTACAACATATACGAATAAACACATGATGGTGTGAGCAGAAAATAAACCCTATGGTTGCGTAACGCTGACACATTCACGCATGTCCGTGTGCACACACACACACACACACACACACACACACACACACGCACGCACCCACACGCGCGCTTGTGCTGATAGAGTGATTAGCGCCCCGGCCCCGGCCGCCGCTGCCCCACTCTTATCACTTATCTGACCGGCTCGGCTCAGAAGACATTTGGAGCGCGAAACGGAAACATTACGACCGCAGGCAAGACACAGTGCTGCACTCGCTGCACTCGCTGCGCGCGGGTACATAGGGAAGGGCCGCGCGCACACATTACAGTATTGCACGTGATGCAATACGAGAAACACTCTCGGGTCCGCGTCGCCTGCAGCCGCGAGGCCCGGAGGCCCGCGGCGCATGCACGAGTACATCTGTAGGGAAATGGGAGATAAGCTTGAGGTTGAGCTACACCCGCGAGCGGCCCGCCCCGCCCCGCCCCGCGACCGAATCACCCGGTCACCCCGAGGGAGCTACGCGTCAGTGCGCAGAGCGATATAATCATACACAACCATTGGGTTTCGAGGGGAGACACGAGCTGAGCGGCAACCAGCGTGTTGTTGTACGACACTGACGGAAAAATAATACGAGATGTAGGAATGTAGGATGACACGGGGGTAGGCTCAACTGACCGCAAAGCGTTAGAAAAACCCATACACGGTAAATACTTTCTGTCCGAGTCGCTGCCTCGTTCGATCAGCGATTCTTCGTTAGGGGCTGCATGCTGCATCTTTCGGGTCGGGACACGCTGAAACTTTGGAAACAATGATTCAGATCACTGTAAAAATTTGTTGTAAAAAAACGGAAAAAAATACAGGTTTCGCTGTTAAATCGGTGAACAGATTTTTCCTGTAGTTTGATGAAACATTTTGTGAATTAACAGTAAAAATCGCGAAACAGATAAAATTTGTAAACTTACGGAATTCTTTTGTAAAGTTACGGAATATTTTTGTAAACTTACAGAGTTTTGTAAATGAACACGAATAAAAAGTAAATTCACAGTCAGGTCGTTTAACAAAATTCACAGATATTACCTGTTAATTTACGACATGTTATTTTTTGCAGTGATGTTCGACACACCAAAACTACACTGTAAATCGAGGAGTGAGAAATCTCGCTCTCAGGAGAGCGAGATTGGTGACCCAAATTTTGTCACTCCTGGGGAGTCATATTATTAAATATCACTCCTTTTGAGTCGCTTCTATGACTCAAAACGAGCGATATCTAGTGATCTCGCTCGATTTGAGTGAGGCTTATCACTCCAAATGAGCGATATAGAATTTCCTCACTCCTTAAGGGCGATCTTATATGCCTCGCTCAATTTCAGTCAGAAACATGACTCTCAGATTTACAGTGTACTTATTTAAGTACAGTCGACACTGTAAATGTATAAATGTAAATGATGAAAAAAAAAAACTGTGTACCACTGTGAAAAAATACTCGTAACGTTACGGTGACCTTTTTTTTTTTTTCAGAAATTCCGATTACGACACGGAGTCGTAAATTTATGACAGCATTCGTAAATCTACGAGAGCAAATTCCTGCCTGTTGAGGAAAACAAAGTCGACACATGGTGTCAAAACAATACTCGCGTAACTTTACAACTTGAAGTCGTAACTTAACGACATTCGTCATGATTTTTTTTCCGCAACCCTCACAACTTTATTTCACAGTGACCGTAAGGCAAGCTTAAGCTTGTTCTGCGGGTATATTAAATAAGAAATTTTCTTACAGTGCTGATCATCACCGAGGTCAAAGTCATCGCGGTCATCACGACGGCGACATAACCATGTAGTTACTGTCATCTTAATCAAGACTACACCGCCTACATAAAAGGGGTGTACGACGTACGACGATGGTTGCGTGAGTTGAGGCGGGGCGGGGAGGGGTGGGGAGAGGCGTGGGGGCGCAGTCACGGAGCGGGGCTGACGGGGCGGCCGCGGCCAGGCAGGCGGGCGGGGTGTCGCCGGGGTATGCTGCGGCGTGTTTTGAGGAGGCGTTGGCGGCCTCGTCCCGACCCCGGCCTCGTCCCGGCCTCGTCCCGGCCCCAGCCCCGGCCCCGGCCCCGGCGCGGCATGCCGGAGTAGGGCGGGGGAGGCAAATATTTGAGAGGCAGCTCCGCCCGCCACACCCTGCCCCGCCATCGCGGTCCAGGTCAGGGCATAAAGTTCGGCCGGCGGGCTGGTGCCGGGGCGCGCACGAGCCGGGCATGTGCCGCGCCACCACCCGTTTCCCCGCCGAGACAAGACGGGACAGCGGCGGAACGCGCTCTATAAATACAAACATGCCTTCCTTTCCCTCCCCCCTCCTCTTTCCACTCGACTCCGCTCCTCCTCCTCCTCCGCGCAAAGAGCGGCTGTCTGCGGAATAAAGCGCGACCCGATAAACCGAGGAACAAGAAAAACACGCACGATACGGCCAGCCTCGCCAGCCGGCAGGCCGGAGTTGTGAGCCAGGTACCGGAGCCCCCCTCCCTCCTCCCCCTCCTATCCCCTCGGCCGGAGCCCACGCCGCTATTACAGCTCATTAGAGCGAATACATGAATCTCCCGGCGGGGCGGGGCGGGGCGGGGCGCGCCGTGGCGGGGGCGACCGCCGCCCGCTGGAATGCGATCACATCGCGGTACAGATCCCCACCGTGGCGTGGCGTGGCGAGGCGAGGCGAGGCGGTGTCAAAGTCCCACAGTCGAATTAAACTCATCAGCCCCTCTCGCCGCGGCACGGCGGGGCCCGGGGCACGGCAGGGCTGGCAGGGCGGAGCCGGGCGGAGCACGCGGCACCCGACTTATAGCGGAGCATTGATTCCGTCTCCGTCCGCCCGTGAACCTGAACCCCGCGAGCAGCGCGCCTTGCATCCGGTGGAAAGAACGCCCGCGCCCCGCTCCGCCCCGCCCCTCCCGGCTCCGCCCCAGCAATCAGTGCCCAGCGCACCGCCTTTGGCCCGGCCAGAAATGCAGATTCTCAAATTGCATTTACCGACGCAATGCGAAACTGCGAGCGGACGCGGCGCCCGGCGGCGCGGCGGTGGCGCTTCCGGGACAGGGACCTCCCGGTTGGTTCCTCATCCGCCTTTTGCTGAGACGCTCGCTAAACTGAAAATATCGTTTGTCCATTGCAGCAGCAGCGGCGGGCTAGGCACGTCTAATTGCCTTTCAGAACAACCCACCCCTTTCCACCGCTTCAACGGCAGCGGGAGCAGCACCGACCGCCGCCACGAGTCGCTCCACAATTATAAACGTAAATTGAGGTTAATGCGATTTGCGAGCGCGTCTCCATTAAACGAATAATGCAGAGCAGCGGAATTATTAAAATGCCATGAAGTGTACTCGGGTATTTTTCTCACAAGAACGTTATAGAGATATTCGACGAGATTTTGGTACGTCGATGTCAAAACGCCCGTTCCGTTCACAAGAACACAGAGGTGTACAAGCCATGCACGCCTCTATTGCCTATGATTTGACCATCAAATTCCTCTTTCTTACATTTTTTTTTCTTCTTTTCAACATTATTCACGATCCCTGGAGTAAGCAGCAGACCCCCGCGACACTGTTACGGGCCACTACAAAGGGGCACACAGTTCACCCCGTTTTCCTCGCGGCCGGCACCCAGTACCTTCACTGTGCCGTGTGTGTGTGTGTGTGTGTGTGTGTGTGTGTGTGTGTGAGTGTGTGTGAACAGGAGGTACCGTCGGAGGCCGGCGCAGGGCGTATCACTGGAACGCCCCACTCGTGAACGCATTGTATGCAGTTGGTGTGCACAGCTGCCCACGGCCGTCCGGTCCCGTCCCGTCCACAGCAGAGGGCCCGGCCGTTGGCACAAGCAGGGCCCCCCGCACCGGGGGGTCGAAAGCGGCTGGGGACGGGAGGCTCGCGTGTTGACACCGTCCAGACACTCAGCAGCTCGCACATTGCAATATCATTGTGATAATGGCACCGAGGGGGAAACAACTCTGAATTCTAGTGAACACATTTTGTGAATTTTTCTAAATGTTTAAAATCATTTATTTGAATTTTATTCACTTGAATTTTATTTAGATTTTTGGTACATTCCCTGAATTTTCCGGAATTTTTCCGGAATTTTCCTGAATTTGTGAGAAGTTTTCGGAACATTTCTAAATTTTTCTGAATTGTTATCAATTTTTCTGAATTTTTCTGAATTACGAGGTGTACAAAAATTTCAGAGTTGTTTCCACCTTGAATGGCACACAGCACGCTCCGATGCGTCGTTCGAAACGGATGACGCTTCCGAGCGAAAAAGTGCGCGTACTGGACGGAGTAATTTTCCCGTTAAATGGCGATATTAAATTGCAAAATTTAAAACGTTAAATGACACTAGGTACCAAAGGCGCCATCCTTATAAACTTGAGTTTTAAATCACAAATCACGAGTAAAATGGAACCGAGATATTTTCTCACAGAGGCACGTCGGCAAACACACACGCCACGCACCGCACACCCAGGCCACAAAAGCCAAACGTCGACGTTTCCGGAAGAGAGGCAAGCAAGCCTGCCCTGCCGCTGCCTTCCGATGACCTGCAGCTGCCGTCTCCGCCCCTCTGCCTCTGCTGCAATGCTTAAAGCCGGCGCTTTTAAAAAGGCCCTTCCATTCTGTTGCTCCTCGCTCGTTTCCAAAGCGGGCGGGGCGGGGCGGGGCGCACAGAGCGCTGCTGCTGCTTCCACTATTTCGGTTCGCACGCCTCTTAACGCGCGCGCAGTAAAACGGTCGAAGTGTGAGAACGCTCACATCGGCCACTCTCGGACAGGAGGGAGAGGAGCAGCCGGCCCGGGCGGGGCGAGGCGGGGCGGGGCGAGGCGGGGCGGGGCGGGGCGGGGCGGGGCGGGGCGGGGCGGGGCGAGGCGGGGCGGGGTGGGGCGAAGTACCACCTCACCGCGCCCTTCCCACAGGCGGGCAGGCGCACCGCGCACGTGCACGTGCATCGCGAGAGACTCCGCCCCGCCCTGGCCGGTGGGAAACAGCAGGGACTTCCTCCAGAGAGCGCTGCTGCAGACTGGAGACGCCGCCGCCGCTTGGACACGGGCCAATGAGCCGCCCTGCCCACTTTGCTGTCCTGAGCCGCCCCACCCGCTCAACTTCTCTGCCCATTCTTTTCTTTTCAATCACTTGAAAATCTCGACAGAGAGCCACCTGGGCGGCGCACAGAGGCACCCGGCCCCGAGGGGGGAGGGGGGGGGGGCCTCACTTCAAAATCGTTGTACGGCCCCCCCCCAAAAAAAAATCATTTAAAAATTTGAAACAATAAAATCAAAAGAAAATCAAGAGAAAAGATAAAGAAAAATTAGAAAAATCGAGAACAAATACACAAGAAGAAACTGAAATTAAAATTGAAAAAAACTACGGCAAAAATGGGGATAACAGATCGAAATTTATAAAAAAGGGAAACTTGCCTTGAAAAATCTAAAGAAAAATCAAGACAAAAAATTTAAAAAAATACGTCACTAAATAAATCAAAAGTCAAAAAATAAATAATTGTTCATATTTTGTATGAGTGAAGTGATTCCCCTCGCCCCACCTTGCCCCGCCCCTGCCAGCCGCACGGCATACGAGGGGGGAAGGTATTCCCCTCCACGCTGCACAAAGCCGCTGCTGCCCGCCAATATCATCAGTAAATCAGGCGGGACCGCCCCGCCCCGCCCCGCCCCGCCCCGCCCCACCATCAGGTCATTTGAAATCATTAGACGCGCGGGGCCGCGGGCGTGGTGGGGCGTGGCGGGGGCGTGGTGGGGCGTGGCGGTGAAAGACGGCATCCGCCGCGCCGGCACGCTTGTGTCTTAAGCCCCCGGCGCCGCGCTGCTGCAGTGGGAGGGCGTAAACTCGATGGCCTGCCCGAGCTGGCGAATTAGAATGCGCACACGCGCGGATAATAGAAAGAGAGTATAAATAACTAAACTGCTCGGGAACAAGAGGCACGTTTACATTTCGCGACACTTTAAAATGCATCATCACTTGCGAGTGATGCAGACAGCAGCAATCCGTCATCAATATCCTACAGTCGGGATGGCGGGCAGGACGAGGCGAGGCGAGGCGGGGTGGGGTGGGGTGGGGTGGGGTGTGCCATGGTGCGGAAGGGTGGGGTGGAGAGGAGTGGCTGCTCGGTAGCGAGCTTTTTAATTACGTTGCACACTGACCCTAATGGCGATGGCCGATGGCGGCCCATATGTAATGCACAGGACCCCACCCCGCCATCCCGCCCCGCCCCGCCCCGGGGGGATTCTTGCCACAGCCTCAGATCGTGACGGACCGGACAAGGCCGAGGAACACATGCAATTCTTTTTATACATTTTATTTTTTAAAAAATTCTAGAAGACAGTTTTGATATTGAGGGCTTCAGCAGGGTTGTTTAGAAAACGGTACATAAAGGGTCGGGCGCGGGGGACCCACAGCCAGGGTCCGTCGTAGATAAACGCAAACCGTTTTACGTAGCAGGTGTTATTATCCTTATCAGACATCTGAGAGGATCGCGGAGAGCAGAGAGTCGAGCAGAGTGGAGCAGAGCAGAGCCGAGCAGAGCCGAGCCCTGCGCCGCCACGGTCCGGATCGTTTGAAAAGCTGCCGCGCGTCCGGGCCGGGCCGCTGCCGGTGTATCTGCGGAGCTCATCAATCTGGATGACTCGCGGGTCCACGCGACGGGCATGGGGAGGGCAGAAGGGTGATTCCGCACAGTGGTTGTGTATCTCTGTCCTTGTCTCACTCACGGGGCATGGCCATCACGAGCGAGAGAGAGGTCGCTACTCAACGCTGTTCGGAATCACCCTGCAGGGCCGGGCCGGGCGGGGCAGGAATGGCATCGATGGGCCACCTGGGCTTCAGACCTGCTGGGCCTGCGCCTGCGCCCGCGGGGCCCACCTCACCTCACCTGTTCCCCGGCCCCGCCCCGCCCCGCCCCGCCCCGCCCCGCCCCGCCCCGCGCACAGGCGCCGCGACGCTAGCGGGCCAATCAGATAAGTAGCGCCCGCTGCTGGCCCCACCGCCACGCCACGCCCCGCCCGGCACGGCGCGCCCGTCAAAACAGCCGCCCCACCCCGCCTCACCCCTCCCCGCGGGCCATGGTGCATCGCCCCGCAGAAATAGCCCCGCTATACTCTACAGGTGCAGCAGGGGCACGACCACTGCTTTTCCGCAAAAAAATTAAGAAATAAATAAACGTTGTGTTTGGTTTAAACCGAGGGGGGGGGGGGGGGGAATCATTCATACAAAATGTGTACAATGAGTTTTTCAAATTTCGTTTTTTTGACTGCTTTTATTTTTTTTCCGAACAGTATAATGCAAATACCAGTCACTTCTGTCTTTCTATTTTTAATTGTTTCCTGAGTTTCCTGTGACTTTCCTATTGCTTTTACTTTGATTCTTCCAAAAAGATGTGTTTCATTTTTTTAATGATTTTTGGGGGCCGTACAATGGGTTAGCGAAGCCCCCCTCCCACACACACACACACACTCAAACTCGGCTCAAACCAAAAGTACGCCGACGACAACTTGAAGGAAACAAAAAGCTTGAGGAATACGATATAGCAGTTCAATTTCCCTTGTTCCTATCGTCGCGGGCGGTCCATCGGGCGAAGCTCCGCGGAGAAGGGATGGGACAGCCGTGGCAGGCAGCCGCAGGGCGTCCGCAGGGCAGCCGCAGGGCAGCCGCAGGGCAGCCGCAGGGCAGCCGCAGGGCAGCCGCAGGGCAGGCCACGGCAGCTTTATTTATATTCTGTCCATCCGGCCAGGAGGGCGGCCGCGTGCCCTGCGGGGCCCTGCGGCGGATGAGGGGCCGTTCTCGCCGATTCATTTCCGCGAAGAAGACGAAGACGACGACGACGGTGGCGGGACGCCTCGGTGACGCGCGGCGCCGGCGCCGCGACGCTCCGCGCGGACAGCAAACCTCGTCCTCGTCATCCTCCTCCTCCTCCTATCCACCTGGCTGCCGCGGAAACTCTCCGCGTCACTCAAGAGAAAAAAAAGGGGGGAGGGGGCAGGCGGGGTGGGGAGGGCTGTTCTGAGGGGCGACCATGCACAACAAGCAAACAAACGAACTAACTAAAGCATAACTGACAGAACACGAGGAATATCGTCCCCTGCAGCACGCGGCTCGCTGATCGGAACGAGTTAATCAATCACTCAACGGAAGCAGTATGACGGCGGGAATAATAATAATAAAACAAACACGTCCAGGAGCTCCGAGAAGAAATTTAATTAAACACTCCCTTGCGGCTCCCCACACACTCACACATCTCTCTCCCTATGTCTGTGTGTCTCTCTCTCTCCCTCACTTGCACAGACTAGCAGGAGCGGCGTTACGCGAAGCCGTATCGGAATACAAAGCGCATTCCCAATACCATCCTACGGGTCCATAGGGGAGGGGAAGCTTCGACGAAGTTGTTGAATCACTCGCGGGGCCTGGAGAGAGAGAGAATGTGCGCGCTCATACACACATACATACCCACACATCGACAACAACATAAACTTAATATTTTCTCATATTAACGGCACGTCGTTACAAGCACAACGAGCGCGCTTCTCATATCCCCCGCGCATACGTACGCTTCTCTCTCTCCCTCTCTCTCTCTCTCTCTCTCTCTCTCTCTCTCTCTCTCTCTCTCTCTCTCTCTCTCTCTGTGGCTCGGTCCCTGCATCCTGGCCGCGAGCCAACGCACACAACGGGGGGAAATATGGAACGCCGCGGTGCACGGCAGCAAACACTCTGGGCTCGTTCCTCAGCACGCCAGCCCCGCCCCGCACCCATTTCCCCTCTGGGGAGACTGATTGACTTGAACCGCGCAACGGTGTCCGCCGCAAACATAAACTTTCTTGGATTATATCATAGGGCACTTTTTTAGGCTTAGCTCTTCAATGGGGAGTTCTCCGTGAACGTTAAGAGAAGCTGGCTACGCCGTTAGTGCAATCACGATTTCGTTGGCGCGTATTCCTTTTACAATTCTGTATCGTACAAAGTGAGACAGAGCGACAGAAAAGCCCATCAAAGCCGGGTTGCGTGAGGAGCACCACAACGGACAGAAGGATGCTGCTAGACCGCGGCCATGACGCCCTCGTGACGCACTCGTGGACCTGCTCTGAGCACCGTGCACTGCACTGTCCGCGCCACTTTCACCATCCACCTGATAAAGGGTGCCGGCTGCGTCTTAAAGGCACTCCACGCGTGCTTTGTCACTTCAGTCGGACGCACGCAATCTGGTGGCCGTCATCGTAGCAAGCTAACCAAACACTCTGCTGATGCCCCGAAACACTTGCATCATGAGGAATTTCCTGTTAAGGTGACAAGTACGCATTCAAATACTGGCGCCGCAGAGCCTTTGATCCCGTTATCTCCCTCACGCTCATTCACGGACACCACATTCTCTCCCAGTCACACTCGCGCACACACACACCACACACACACATACACTTCCGGGCCATCGCTCAGCTCATTCACGTCAGGTGGGTAACATTGCCCAGCCGAGGCGCGGGCGCTGTTCACTCCTGCTGGCGGGGCGGGGCCGGGCCGGGCCACAACCGTCACCTCCGCCGACAAATGCCATCCCATAAAGTCGTGGACGGCGCGTGGCAAGCCTAGTAGAGAGAGAGAAAGAAGACAGAGAAAACGAGGGACAAAGAGAGAGAAGAATCGGGCGAGGTGCTGATAGGGACTGGCCGGGCAGCGTACCATGTCGCCGCAGTGCGCTCGGGCCGAGGGGGGAACAACTCTGAAATTTTTGTACAAGTCGTTAATTCAGAAAAATTCAGAAAAGTTTAGAAAACCTCACAAAAGTTGACAAAAATTAAGGAAAATTCACAAATATTTTGGTAAAATTCAAGTAAAAATTCAATTTTATTTATAAATAAAAATTCAAAAAAACTATAAAAAATTCAAAAAATCTATAAAAATTCGGAAAAATTCACGAAAATACACAAACATTTAATATGTGTGTACACCTCCCCCTAAGGTGATATAGAGATAGGTGAAGTCAACGAGGCGGAGTGGGGGGAGTGGGATCCTTCGCGCCACTCACTTCAAACGCGCCAAACGCTGCCGAACAGCCACCCGAGTGCTCACCGGTCCGCATTGCAGCCGGCTCCGGAGAGCCCAGGCGCGAGCCGAGCGGCCCCGGAAAAACCCCGAAGGACCCCGAGTCGCCCGAGCGGGCGCTGCGCTCTGCGCTCTTATTGGTGGACCCTGGATGGGATCCCCCAATGAGCGCTGTTGACTTCACCTATCTACATATCACCTTACCTCCCCCCCCCCTCAGTTATCGGACTGCAGACACTGTACAGACACGCCCAGAGGGGTGGAGCCAGCCGGTGCCACCTGAGGGCGCCGTGCGGGTAGGCACCCCAGCTGCACTCGTGTCGAGCGGTACAGTATCGGCGACACGGCGCGACGCTCGCACAGGGGGCTCCCCGCCATGCTTCATGCTGGATATCTAAAACCTATTTTCATTGCGAGCGCAGCCACCGAGCGTCATTAACGGCCATCACTCATAGGTTGCATCATATTTGCCCTCTATGCCGTGTCGTGAGCAGCGTGGCGGGGCGGAGCGGGGCTGGCGGGGGGCGCCACTCGCGACAGGTTAGGTTAGCTCCAGCAGCCTGCCTACGGGAGCGGCCTGGCCGGCCCAGCAGCCCCGGCCCCGGCCCGCCTGTTACAAATGGACGGATCTCATTATGTTAATGCCCCCGTACGTTCCATTAGGCGGCTGGTGACACTCTCTTATTGCGACCTTGTTCTGCGCTGAGCCGCCGCCCCGCCCGGCGCGCCTCGGCCCCCGCGCGCCACGCCACGCCACGCCACGCCCCTTCCGTCCGGAGGCACCGCTGTCTCACCTCACCCCGCCCCGCCGCGCCCCGCCCCGCCCGCCACGGGACCGGCTGCTCGAATCCCTTGGAGGGCAGAGCGGCAGCAAAGCCTTCTCAGAGCCACTTTCAGTTCTGATTGGAACGCGTTACGCCGCCACGCTACGCCACACGCCACGCTACGCCATCCCAGTGAGTCTCCGAGTCGTTTTGGTCCGAGCCCTACGCGGTGTCAGCGGTAGCAGCGACGCAGTTGCAGCTGACTGGCTGAGCAAGCGAGATAGGCGCACGCCATCTCTCTCTCTTTCTCTCTCTATCGTCCGGTAGCAATGAGAGTAGCCCGGAGTAGCCCGTCCCGCGTTGGTCCGTTACAGTAGCCATTCTCGTTGCACACAGTGGACATGGGCAGGACCGCCGCGCAGACCTCGGTACACCTCATCCAGTTACTGATCCCAGACGGGCCAGCTTTTATCTTTTGTGACGTGGCTAAAAGTAAATATACGCGCGGACGAAAGTGCGCCGCCACCGCCTCCTTCGAAACTTGTTGGGGAAATGGAATAACGACGCTCTCGACCGCCGAAGTGAAGTGAGTGTGTGTATGTGTATGCAAATGCAGCACCGGCGCGCGGTAGTCTCTCGGCCGTGCGGGGCAGCAGGGCTGGGCCGGCCGGACAGGGCCGCAACGCAAGGGGAGGAATGAGGTGATGACTTGATTCCCGGCCCGCGCGGCCGCCGGCCAAAGTTTTACGATATTTGGCGAGGGCGACGGCGAGGGGGAGTGGACTGAGTGGACCTGAGTCTGGCAGCCACACGCGACCTGCACTCCGCGTGCAGGTCGTTGGCGCCCTGCTGGCACCCCGGCGCAGACCGCCTGACAGACGCGCCGTCATAAAGTTCCCTCGCGAGAATCCATCAGGAGAAGCGGGTCACTGGACGAGCCACCATCCGCAGAGGGGGGGGCACTCATACAATATGAGTTCGATGACTGTGTTGACTTTTGATTTTTTTCATTATTTGCATTTCATTTACATTATTTTCTTCGGATTATTCAAGAAAAATTTCACTTTCTGATAAATTTTGATCTTTCCTTATTTCTGACTTTTCTCAGTTTTTATCTCAGTTTGTATTCATCTGTTCTCTATTTTCCGGATTTTCTGTATCTTTCCACTAGATTTTTTATTTCGGTTCTTTCGATTTTCTTTAGCGATTTTTAAAATAATTTTTTGGAGGGCGTACAATGATTTTTCGAAGTGAGCCCCAGCGTGTAACGCGAGCCGACACGCAGGCCGGTCCTCCCTCTCTACTCAAAATCCAAACGTCAGAAGAACGTCGCGAACGCGCAGTATATATAAGCAGAAACTGCCGCGCTGCCAGGGACCACTATAAAGTAAAGTACACGACGCATTATTGCTAAGTACCGTCGTGTGAGCACTTGTTTAAGACCCGGCATTCCTACATGTTACTGTTAATTGAAGCGCGAGAGGGAATACTCTTTCTCTTCCGGCTATGGGCTGCAGCAGGACAGGAAGGGCCCCCGGCCCGGGGCCCCGGGGGGCGGGACCAGGCGTCGCGGACCATCGGTGGCCACCGTAACACACGCGGGAACACGCACGCAGGCGAACTCACTCACTCACACACTCACACACGCATTCACTCGAATGGGCAGCCTAATGTCAGCTGGACGAGACGTGTGTCTGTCTAAATCGGTCGGACCGCGAGGGAAGTTAGATCAACAAGGCTGCCGTCCGAGGGGCCCACAACTCCGAAAAATTTTGTACACCTGATTTCCGGATTTCAAAGATATCACATGGTTTCCGGTGATTTCAACGGATTGCAAAGATTTCAAGTGAATTCACTGATTTCGCGAGATTTCACATGATTTCCATTGATTTCAGTTAAATGTCTACCGAATTCATATGATTTCCGTTGATTTCGTGAGATTTCCAACGAATTCAAGTATTTTTAAAATCTCATTGAAATCAGTGAAATCTTTGAAATCAGTTGAATTCTCTTGAATTCACACGAATTCCGTTGAAATCTCTTGAAATCTGTTGAAATCACTTTGAATTCACTTGAAGTCACATTAAATTCACAGGAAATCACATTGAATTCACATGAAATCACATTTAAAAAGCGTCTCGAGAAACTCACTCAAATCGGTGTGGGGAGAGGAGGGGGGCGATGTGCACTAACAGCTGTTCGGCGAATTCGAGATATTTAAAGATTTTTAGATACTTTCATAACAGATTGAGATTCCTATTTATATTCTCTAAGCTTAGTACCATTTCAATAAAAGTACTCAATGTATATACAATTTCTTTTTGTTTAAATTTTTGCCATTGGAAGTATAAATAGTAGTCGTATGCAAATCCACTTCCACAAATCTGGTTTATGAGGGTATATTAATTTATTAACTGGAGCAATAAAACAAAGTGAAAGTGCTAGACGACTAAGATTCTTTAAAATACCTCCTTGTTTCGACACAGCTGAAGTGAAATTCTCAAAATCGTGCAAAAAAATACGGGGACTCCCCAGAAAATACACGCACAGCTGATCCAAATTATTCTCTCAATTACATGATTAAATAGGATGTTTACTAAATTATTGTGAATTATTTCGATTTATTCCAAATTATTGGAAATTAACTTGCAACTGCGCAAAATAATCACAATTATTTCATTTAATTTTTTAAAAAATTCAGAAGCAAATTTTGCTCTGCAATTGAAAGGGTGGCGTGAAAACATGGAAAATTTTTGCGGCAGTAAACCTCCCGAAGGAGGTTGCGGTTCCCGCCAGGCACAGGGCTTTCACCCCCTGTGGCAGCCAACTGCTTCGGTGTTCCATGGGAACCGGCGCTTTGCTGACTGCGATCCTATCGCGCAATTCGACAGATTTGATCCCCGTACCACCATTGGCCTACCCCTAGAGGTACGAGCGGTGTCAAGGGCGTTAGACTTCCTGATCCCAGTTTCAGAGGCCTTACCTCAGAGGGGTACGCGGGATTCGAACCCACAACCCCGAGTGCCGACACGTAGCCAGAACAGGAAGCGACCCAACGCCCAGAGCCACCGAGCCAACGGCGGTGAGACGTGTTTAACTTCTATTTGACCTGCCATCCAGCTGCGGCCAAAGGAAATGTCAATGGCGAAAAACACTTTCCCGAGTGGGAGTCGAACTTGGGACCACTCGGTTCGGTGTTGCGCGCTCTACCAACGGAGCCACGACGCCACGATGACTGTTCAGTGCGACGGGTTCGAGCCGTATTTGCCGCGTATCCTGCAGCCTCCAGCCAGGAGGACAGGGCAAATACAACTCGAACCCGTCGCACTGTACAGTCATCGTGGCGTCGTGGCTCAGTTGGTAGAGCGCGCAACACCGAACCGAGTGGTCCGAAGTTCGACTCCCACTCGGGAAAGTGTTTTTCGCGCTTGACATTCCCTTTGGCCGCAGCTGGATGGCAGGTCAAATAGAAGTTAAACACATCTCACCGCCGTTGGCTCGGTGGCTCTGGGCGTTGGGTCGCTTCCTGTTCTGGCTACGTGTCGGCACTCGGGGTTGTGGGTTCGAATCCCGCGTACCCCTCTGAGGTAAGGCCTCTGAAACTGGGATCAGGAAGTCTAACGCCCTTGACACCGCTCGTACCTTTAGGGGTAGGCCAATGGTGGTACGGGGATCAAATCTGTCGAATTGCGCGATAGGATCGCAGTCAGCAAAGCGCCGGTTCCCATGGAACACCGAAGCAGTTGGCTGCCACAGGGGGTAAAAGCCCTGTGCCTGGCGGGAACCGCAACCTCCTTCGGGAGGTTTACTGCCGCAAAAATTTTCCATGTTTTCACGCCACCCTTTCAATTGCAGAGCAAAATTTGCTTCTGAATTTTTTAAAAAATTAAATGAAATAATTGTGATTATTTTGCGCAGTTGCAAGTTAATTTCCAATAATTTGGAATAAATCGAAATAATTCACAATAATTTAGTAAACATCCTATTTAATCATGTAATTGAGAGAATAATTTGGATCAGCTGTGCGTGTATTTTCTGGGGAGTCCCCGTATTTTTTTGCACGATTTTGAGAATTTCACTTCAGCTGTGTCGAAACAAGGAGGTATTTTAAAGAATCTTAGTCGTCTAGCACTTTCACTTTGTTTTATTGCTCCAGTTAATAAATTAATATACCCTCATAAACCAGATTTGTGGAAGTGGATTTGCATACGACTACTATTTATACTTCCAATGGCAAAAATTTAAACAAAAAGAAATTGTATATACATTGAGTACTTTTATTGAAATGGTACTAAGCTTAGAGAATATAAATAGGAATCTCAATCTGTTATGAAAGTATCTAAAAATCTTTAAATATCTCGAATTCGCCGAACAGCTGTTAGTGCACATCGCCCCCCTCCTCTCCCCACACCGATTTGAGTGAGTTTCTCGAGACGCTTTTTAAATGTGATTTCATGTGAATTCAATGTGATTTCCTGTGAATTTAATGTGACTTCAAGTGAATTCAAAGTGATTTCAACAGATTTCAAGAGATTTCAACGGAATTCGTGTGAATTCAAGAGAATTCAACTGATTTCAAAGATTTCACTGATTTCAATGAGATTTCAATATGATTTCCAAAGATTTTGGTGGCCTTGTACACCTGAATTCCAGAGTTGTGGGTCCCTCGCTGCCGTCTGATTCGGAAGATCGCCCTCGTGAAGCCGTCCTTGTCGCACCAAGGGCGGAGTTCCAGGTTGGGGTTGGCAGAGCTCCATGTGTGCGACAAGGACTGGAGGAGGCGCGAGAGGGCGATCTTCAGAAACAGACGCCTGCGAACGGGACCGCTGGAGGGCGCCGCCTCCGGTCCGGTGCGGCCTCGACTCGACATTAAGGAGGCCAAGCAGGGAAAATGAAGCAAAATTACTTCGAAATCGATCACGTTTCCCAGCTCCCTCTCTTTCTCCACGACGGTAGTCTCTCGGGGTCAAACGGTTTCAGTTTCGAAACATGAGGTCGAGTACGTTTGTCAACGTGCTTTAACCCTTCGCAGGAGAAAAACCTACGTCGGCCGCTTGTAATGTCGTAAACCTTGTAATTGCGCGGCGCGGCATTGCCGTCCCTCCGGCGGGCAACACAGAGTCCCGCAGAAGCATAGACCATTTATGTTTACCTCTAATTCCACAGCCGCGGCTTCACAGTCGCGCCCCGGCCCGGCCCGGCGCGGCGCCCCACAGCTTTCCTCGGCGCAGCGCGGAGCAAGGCCGCGGCCCGCCCCGCCCCGCGCCGGCCGGCTCCCTACCTGTCACTCTCGCCAGCAGGTGGCGCTACGCCGCGCCGCGCCGCGCCACCCTTCACCGCTGCTACTGGATCATACCTGCGAACAAAAGCGAAAACGGGGTCAGGAGAGAGAATCAACATCAACGGCAGCATCAGCATCGACAAGGAGGCGCGACGTGGCGGCGGCGGCGGCAGCGAGAGCAAAGCGCGAGCTATATGCGCTGCGCCGCGCCAGACGGGCCGGGCCGAGCCGGGCCGAGCCGGGCCCTGCAATTACAGTATACAACTCTGCCTCAGCCCGCCCCGCCCCGCCCCGCCTCACGTGTGCGTCCCAGCCCGCCCCGCCACGCCCCGCCACGCCCCGCGCGTTCTGCCGCGCGCGGCGCGAAGTCTTTGGGGTTAAAACGGGACACACGGTGCGAGATTCCATCCTGTCCTGCCCGCCTGCCCGCGCTGCACGGCGCGCCGCGTTACTGTACCTCGCGGGGCGGGGCGGGGCGGGGCGGGGCTCGTCTCGTAGAGTGCTTTGCGTATATGGACGCGCGGCGGGGCGGGGTGGGGCGGGGGCAGCTCTCGCGGCCCTCCCGCGCTCTGTGCTAGTGAACAGGACTGACGTTGCAGAACCCATGGGCGACAGCAGCAGCACCACGTCTAGCCTGAGGGGCGGGGGAGCAGAGGCAGGGCGATTAAAGCACACAATGACGTGACACGTCTGGATCGCGAGGCGCAGCTGCAACTCACTCCCCCGCAGAGCCGAGTACCCTCCTCTGTGTACATACACGAACCATGTACGTACGATGAACTCGTACGCCGGCCGGCACCCCGCCTGCCTGCACAATGGAAAGCTGCGTCACTGAGAAATAAACAATATACCGTCTCGCCTCTCAAATCGAAAACAAAACCAGAAGGTCGAGCTTAAAATATAAGCGTTGAAAAGTTGACGTTGTGTGGGGCAGCTTTACAAACTGCTGGTATTTCCAGCCTAGTAAACGCGGCGAGCCGAAACAGCAGGGCGGCGCAGGGAAAGGGGGAGGGGAGAGGGAAGGAGGGAGGGGGGGAGGGAGGGAGAGAGAGAGAGAGAGAGAGAGAGAGAGAGAGAGAGAGAGAGAGAGAGAGAGAGAGAGAGAGAGAGTCGTGGAAGACTACCCTGACCGCGTCTACTTTGGGACGCCCTCAGAGCGGCTCCCCAAGGGGCTCATTGAGCCCCGTTGCCTGGCCGTGGCGGGGCGTGGCGGGAGCAGCACCCGCTGCTCTGAGCAGCGCGCCGCCTGCCTCAAGCAGGACTGCCCTGCGCCAGCCACACGCAGCCGCGGGCCGCAACCGGATGTCACCACCGGAGGACCGAAATAGCGGGCACGGTGAGCAGGGCGGGGCGGGGCGGGGCGGGGCGGGGCGGGGCGGCAAGATGAGCGAGACGAGTCAAGGAGGCGCGTTGGGGAAGGACGCGGGAGACTTAAAGTCGACCATGAGGGCGACGAGGCTGCGCGTCAAAGTCGCCGCAATGTGGCGGTGCAGGCAGGCATATAGGCAGATAGGTCGGCCGGGCGCATACGCGATTCGCGCGGCTAACGGAGGGGCGTTCTCATCCTCGTTCCCACAGCGTAGCGTGGGGCGGGGCGGGTGAGGCGGGTGGGGCGGCGTGGAACGCCCGACTGTGGTGCGCCTCACAAGCAGGAGGGAGGACTATCGGGTCCCGCTGATCGCGCCGAGTCGCGCAAGGGTAGGGGGCAGCATCTGCATATCGCGGACTCACTGGGCGGGGCGCCGGGGCCCGGGCTACTTTGCGTCCGCGCCCTGTCCGCCCAGCAGGCCCTTCCGACCGCCACTGTATTACTCAACCCTCTCAGCGAGGCGAAGCAGCGAGCCGTGAAGCTGCTGCTACTGCTGCTGCTACACGGCCTGCCTATCCTACCGCCGCACCGCGTCCACATATATTTATTTTAAAACGATAAAAACAATAAAGTTAACCGAAAATGATAAACTGCGCCGTGCATGGAGGTGAATCTAATAGCCTCCTGCTATAAGGGGCCGTAAAAAGTTGAATAAGAAAATATGCGGGGAAGCAGAACGCTCAAGGTTTGCAGGAGGAATAACACTGAGGAGGAGCGCGAGCCGTGCGGACGACTGGCTGCGCACGGCCGCGGGGAGGCGGAATATGACAGTCCAGTTGTGTTGGCCGGTCCCCCGCCCCGCCCCGCCCCAGCCCGCCTCGGCCCTTCCGCTAACACAATAGCCTTGCCTCATACCTCACGGCAAAACGAGACGCGAAGAAGGAGACCAGAGTTGTGCGGAGCGGAGCGGCATCCCGTAAGCAGCGGGCCCGCCCCGCCCCTGGACAATACGTACTCACTCACCTCGTCTGAGGAAAACCAACGTGCGCGGGTGGCTGGCTCTACGTTAAGGGAGTGCGAGCGCAAAATTAAACAAGAGAGAGAGAGAGGGGGGGGGGAAGAGGGAGAGAGAGCTCAGGTCACCTGGTTCACCTCGCGCCCCCCCGCGGGTTCTGCGGGCGAACGGAACGGTATACCTATATCGTAGTGTGTGTGTGTGCCGCATTTGCACGACAAAGCCGAGAGGCGAGGCGGTGGCGGTGGCGTGCATAGCACTATCGACCATTATCCCTTTCATCAATCTGACTTTTCCCCGCCCCACCCCGTCCGCAGCACCGCGGCCCGGACGTCCTATCCGCAGCACATGGAGGCCTCGACCCGGATACGGAGCGGTAGTGGCCGCGGCAGCCGGATCATCACCCTTTCAAATGACGTGCAGGTGCAGCGTGGCGGGGCGGGGCGGGGTAGAGCGTGGCGCGGCGTGGCGGGACCGAGCGGAGCGCAAGGCGCCTGCCGGGTGGGCCGCCCCGCCGAGCATCGAGGTGCGGCGGGCTTGCCTACCCAGCGCCCGCGCGCTCAGCCTCCAGGATGAGCAGACCGAGTGAGTGTTCCGTCTCTCTAAATTCAAGCGAACACATATTTTTTGGATGTTTCGTAATTTTCCTTTACTTTTACTGTTTTTTCCGGTTTTTTTCTTCATTTTTTTTTCATAGATTTTTTTTCTTGATTTTTAATTATTTTTCCTGTTTCATTGCTAATTTTGTTTTAGGATAAACACTGATTTTTTTTAAAAAAAAAGTGACGGACCTCTCGGATAACTTGAATTAATTATCCTTTATCCTCGACCCAATTTTTCAGCAGATTGATACCGTTGAAACAGAACTCCTACACTTAACAATAACTTTGATTCTTTTTGTCCCCTCTTCACGACACTCGTGCACTCGTGTGCGAGCAGCAGGACGGACGCACGGCTCAGGGCACGACAGCCGGTGTACGGTACATAATGCCGCCGAGTCGCACCGCGAGGACAATCATATCACTCATTCTTAAACGACAAATACTAAAAAAAAAAAGTGTACATATATATAAAACGAGACAGAAAGAGTGGCTCAAGTCGCTCACTCACTCGCGCTCACAGCCGCGGTTTTACCGAGGGGAAGTAAGCCCGAGCGGAGCGGAGGAGTGACGACAAGAAAATAAATTACGCCCGTCGCGTCGCGTACTGCAGGTGCAGCGGGCCCGCGCGGTCCGCGCATAGTGCGCACGTGTGTGTGTGTGTGTGTGCGTGTGTGCGTGTGTGTGTGGTCGATGTAACCCCTGCATGCGCCTCCCGTTAGCCCGGCCTCTCCCGCTCAGCTTCGCACGGGTTCCTGGTTATTTACTGGATTCCCCGTGCTCGCCGTGAGCCGCGCGGCAGCGGCGCGCGGGGGTACGCCACGCCCCACCCCGCCCCGCCCCGCCTAGGCGTTCGAACGCGGCTCGTTAATTGCAACAAGATGACAAGAGACGGCGCGTACCGCATTGGTGAACTAGAACTTCCCACGCGCCTCAACAAGGGGGGCCTGCCGGCCGCCTATCTCCCCTGCCGTCGTCGCCTGTCGTCTCGTCTCGGCGATGCGCGTCCTTTCCTTATTGTGCTACTTTTTGCGTTACTTTTCAGCAATTATATAATGGTCACATTGGCGGCACGGCACGGGAACTCTCCCTCTGCGCTGTTGTTGGCATCCAATATTAAAGATTGACGACAATTACAAGCCATTGCCGGAGCCTATCACACGACGAGCGAGCGCCCGGCCCGGCCCCGGCCCGCCGAGGTGTGAGGTGAGTGCGGCGCTGGTGTGAATTGCCGGCCGTTAGGAGAAGCGTTAGGGACACGGCCCGTGCGGGGCGGGGCGCGGTGGGGTGGGGTGAGGCGGGGCGGGGCGGGGCTTCACTCCTCCAGGCTCCTCTGCTGCTCGGTGATGACCCCCCGGCCCCGCCCCGCCCCGCCCCGCCCCGCCTCACTTTGGACTCTCCCATCTTGCGGTGCAGGTGGCGGCCCAACAACAACAGCGTCCACTCGCGGGCCTTCCCCTCCCCCTCGCCTCCCCTATACCCGCCCCGTCTCCGAGCCGCGCGCTCGTCTCTCGCACCTCTTTCCCCGCCCCGCTACACCCACCAAGCCCTCTGTCTGCGCCCATCTCTCTCTCTCTCTCTCTCTCTCTCTCTCTCTCTCTCTCTCTCTCTCTCTCTCTCTCTCTCTCTCTCTCTCTCTCTCTCTCTCTCTCTCTCTCTCTCTCTCTCTCTCTCTCTCTCTCAGGAAGCCGCCATCTGCTGCTGCCGACCCACCCCATCTGCCTGTGCGATCTGCCCCACCCAGAGGCACTGGGAGAGCTGCTGCTTACTCCCTCCGCACCCACCACCCCCCGCCCCCCCGGCCCACCGGCCACAAAACGAGCCGGCTGCGGAATGTAGAGCAGCGCCCCGCCCCGCCCCACGCCCAGGAGATTTGCTTGTGCTGCGGAATGACGCGCGGGTGGCCACTCCCCGCCACCCCCGCCTCGGAGGGGCGCCGCGGCCCCACCACGCCCCGCCCCGCCCCTACAGCCGCGACCTGCCCCACGCCTCGCATCGCCCCGCCCCGCCCCGCCGCCCCGCCCCGGGCCACGCCGGCGTGCACTCACCCCTCGCCACATTCCTATCGCCGCGCCAGTGCCCTGCCCGTGCCAGCAGCGCCGGTGCCACGCCGCGGCCGTTTCTCATACCGCATAGCATCACCTCAATCACGGCGCGGCTCGCGGCTCCAAACGGATACGAGAGTCGAGTCCGGCCCCGACTGAACCGATCCGGCCGGCAGCCCAGCCCAGCCCGTCTGAATGTGAATAATTATTTTCATTAGCGGCCAGTGGCGGCAGGTCACGACGACGAGGAGGAGGAGGAGGAGGAGAAAGACGGCGACCGCGCGGCGCTAGTCGCCCTGCGCTCCCGGATGCAGCGGCTGCGTCCCACCTCCATAGAACTTCTCTTCATGGTCAAAATTTTGTTGGGTTCTCCAAGAAATCAGATCAGGCCATCATTGGGATTTCCCGCAGAAGAAATCTAGATTTCCTAGATTCTAGATTTAGGTTTGCTTTAAGAGGCGCTTAATAAGCCTGATACGACGGTCACGTGTTGTTTTAAAGCTTCATTTTGAGGCAATTCAAATGGTCCTTAACGCTAAACTCTCGCGGTTCTGCCATTGTGAAAAATATGTTCGTAGATTTACAATTTATTTTGTAAATTACGACTTACGACAAATGTTGTATATTTACGACAGCCCATTTTTGCTTGTAATTGAATTTCAAGTCGATACTGCTTGTAATTTTACGATAAGTGATCGTAATTTTACAACTCCACTTCGTGGAAAATTTTCCCGTAAACCTACGACAATTTTTCACAGTGGCGCTATTCGCGGAATTTGCACCCCGGCGCATCTACGGAGGGTCTGGAAAATCCCAGAATTCTCCTCCTCTATGCAGCGCTCACTCACATATTGATTGGGCGAACGGATTGCACCAAAAATTTTAAAAAAAATGAAAAAAATCTTATTGGGATGATTACGATGTTTTTCCCGTATTTTAACTGTTTTGTGTTAGCCGTAGCGGTGGTACAAACACCGACCCTCTCGCATAGCAAAAGACTGCCTTGATTTCTCTTCTCCCCCCGGAACAGCGGCCGGCACGGGCACAGCTCGGGGGAGTCAAGAGAGAGATGGCGATATAGAGAAAGAGAGCGAAAGGGTAGTGCGAGAGAGGGATAGGAAATATAGAGAAAGAGAGCGCGTGAAAACAGTAAGCGCAAGGGAGAGGGAAGAGATGAGAGATGACCCGACCTGCGCGACCCGAGGCGGCCGTGGTTGGCGCACGCGAGATTATTCGCGGTACGTGGAATTTCAGATATTACCGCGCGCGTCGTGCCGCTGCGTGGTGTGGTGTGGCGGGGCGGGGCGGGGCGGGGTGGCACGGGGCGCCCACACACGAGCCATCATTTTTGCGGTACACCACCACGGACAGCCCCGCCCCGCCCCGCCCGTGACACATGCCCTTCCACTTTTCCCCTCGGCCAACGGTATGGAATATGTAGTGGCCACGCTCGCTCTCTACACGGCGTGGGCGAGGCTCGGCCTCGGCCGGCCCTGCGGGCTCCGGGCCGACCAGACGACACACACGGGTGACCACGACGCAAGCAATTTGCTACGGGAGTTAAATACTCGGGCGAGAGAGAGAGAGGGAGAGAGAGAGAGAGCAAAAAAAAAAAAAAAAAAAAAAAAAATCGCGCAAACTGCGGGGGGAGACGTTACCCGCCTCCTCCTCCTCGTCCAGTGCGTTTCCGTTTTATTTCTCCGTACAAGTCTCTCAGAATCTCTGAAAAGAAGCCCCGCACCACCGTCCCTCTCCCTGCCTCCCTCCCTCCCTCCCTCCACCCTGACGGCAGCAGGGTCAAGAGTGCTGCTGACAAGCTGGCGGAACTGATGGCGCTACGTCCGGCCCGTGTGTGTGTGCGTGGCGTAACCAAAGTAATGACACGGCTTGGCTCTGCCCCCCCCCCACCTCACTCTCCGCGGTGCTTATCCTGATTGGGGACGCGGATGCACGGACCATGCGACACGCGACACGTCTCCCCGCCCCTCTGTCGAGGAAGATGTTTCTCCAATCGTTCCGTTTTGCCTCTTTCATATAAATTTTCTTGACTTCATATCCGAAGAACACACTAGAAAAAAAAATGAAAAGAAATAAAAATTAAGAAGGTAGTAAGAGGCATGAGAAATAACGAGTGCAATTTGAAAAGAAAAAGTTTAAGGTGGAGAAACAAGACACGCGGTGGGTATAATTGAATGATGCTAATGATGGCGCTGTTTGACACGACGCCAGCACCGCGAGGCGCGAGGCCGGGGAGGAGGGAGGGGGGCATGGCTCATATAAAGGAGAGGCGGCTGGTATAACGAAGCGCAAGGGTGCTAATCAATCAGGTCTAGCGTTGCGTGGTGGGTCGGGGTGGGGTGGGGTGAGGTGGGGCGGGGCGTTCCTGGAACCAGCTGGTATTGGCAGGTGCGGAGGCCTCCAGACCGACGGCAGCAGCATCCCACCCCGCGGCTCGCGGGTATACAATACCACGCATGTGGCCTGCAGCCCGCGGGGCGGGGCGGGGCGGGGCAAGGCGGGGCGCCTCCTAATAGCCCGACCCGCCGCGTGCTCGAGGAGCGTCTTTTGTACTGCCAGAGAAAGTTTGTCAATCAGTTTGTATCGGAATGGAATTCTCCCGGCGCAGGGCAGGGCGGGCGGCGGGGCGGTCAGCACGGCATCATACGGACCACCAGGCAGGACGTACGCGCGCGCCCCCATCCGCCATCAAGCTTATATGGATGCCACCCCCGCCTCGCCCCCTTCCCCATCATCCCCTTCGGCAGGCAATTCCCCCCCCCCCCCTGCACTGTCCCTGCGCATGGCACACACAGCCTTATTCGTCACCGACGGCGGTAGCCCCACCCCGCCCGGCCTCCCCGGGTCGACAGACATCCCAGGGCCGCGGTGCCGCGCTGTGCTGTGCTGTACCGATATGAACGAATGCAATTTCCCACCGTGTGTCGGTCTGTGCTGGCGGGGCAGGGCAGGGCAGGCGAGGCGGCTGTCACACTCCTTGAACCCATTCCCTTCCCTTCTCCTGCCCGGCAGGCAGGCAGGCAGGCAGGCAGGCACGCCCGCTCCGCTCCCGCTATGGGCATCGCATTTCGATTCCGTTCGGTTCGATCAACAAACACCTGCCCTGCCCAGTGCGCCTGTGTGTACCCGTGTGCCCGCGGCCGCAGCCCGACCCCGATCAGCGGCGCGTGCGTGCGCGCGCGCGGGGCAGCGCAAACACGACCTCAGTCAGCGCGGGGCCGCGGCAAAAAATAAAGTTGCGGAGAGGCCTATGACGCAAACGGTTTTACTCTATCAGCGGTCAGCAGCGGGGAGTGCGCGGGGATGGGATGGTGGTGGGTGCGAGTGAATGTAAACAGTAGCGCAGAGCGGTCAGGGGAAAGGTCAGCAGCAGCAGCAGCAGCAGCAGCAGCAGGCGAACGGGAGCGAGGGGCTGGGCTGGGGTACTCGTCGGCGTAGAGCCTTGGCAGAGCGATCCAGCAGGCGGGCAGCATCCTGGGCGGGCGCGCCATCCAGCAGCGCCAGCGCCCCGCCCTGCCCGCGAGGACGACGCGAGCCTACCGGAACCAACCGGAACACGCGGCAAAGCGGCAGAGGCAGCAATCAGGTGCGCGGACCCACCCCGCCCCCCGCCCCGCCCCGCCCGGCAGAACGCAGAGCAGACCTCTGCCCTTTCAAGGGCATTGTCGGGGAGCCCGGCCCGCCCGGCCCCGGCCAGCCTGGCAGCGCACCGCGAGGTATCACCCCGCCTCTCCCCGCCGCACCCCGCCCCGCACCACATTCCAGCGGCATTCTCCGATAATTATTACGCCGCGCTGCTGCGGAAACATGGCGGCCGCGCCGGAATGACAAAACGCCTACCCTAATCGGTAACCACTCCACTCCGCGCGGTACTCCGAGCCAAGCCTACGAGGCTTGCGAATCAAAACTTTGAAAAAATACTTTGAGTGCGTCAAATTCAGGGAACTGCGGCAGTCTCATTGGCATAACCTGAGCACCCACGCGACACGGAAACTCGCAAAGCCGGGGGCGAGCCGAGGGCGATGGGAGGCCTTCCGGCTGGGCTGGGCGGCGTGTCGCGCTGGCTCTGCATTTAACGCTGGCATAATCGCCGTAATAAGAGGCCTACTGCCGCGGGCGGGTGAGGTGAGACCCACCGACTCTGGTGTGGGAAACGAAATCTTAGGACGCTCTAGACGCATTCCTTTCGAAGATTTTCTCCTCCGAGGGCGTTTTTCTTCCTTTCTTTCTTTCTTTAAGGACCCGAAGCTGTTCTGTCGGCTGCTGCACGAGGTGAAATTTAAATCGCCGGACGGAAGCAGCCCCGCGCGAAAGGATCTGTACTTAAACTATAGTTGAAACTGTACAGGTTGAACTGCATTTTAAAACTGCACTCCGAAATGCATTGGAAGAGTACATAAAAGCGATTTAAAAGTGCAAACCATAGTGCACTCTAAACCGCGTCCTAGACTGTTGCTGAAACTGTAGTTGGACTGTGTTTTGAAAGCGTACTTTTTGTGGACTGTTTGAACTCTAGTTGGAGATTTAGTTTAGATGAAGATTTACTGCAGTCGAAGACTTCAGTGAAATTTGTACTTTTTAACTGAGTTGATCTTATACTGTTACTGTAATTAAAGTGTGTCCAATTGTCTATCAGGAACCACAAATCCGGTATGGTCTTGTAGTACAGTACACACTACGTGAACACTAAAAATAAATTATCCAAAAATATGAAATACACTATAACTGTTTCTTTTATGATATGAAGGGTTACATCTTCATTTATAACTGCTGTCACGCTTGAAAGAAACTGCAATTTCTGGAACACTTCCTGGGCATTCTGGTGACGAAGAAAATACTCCAGGATATCAGAGATTGATTATATGTCGCCAGGAATCGCGTAACGAAATTTGTTTAGAAGTACTCAGCGTCTTTGCGCTTCGTGAAACACTCGTTCACCGTGAAATCAAAATCTCTATCAAATAATCTTAAAATCCCCAAATACAATAAAAATGCCTTGATTACATTCTGAGAACAACCGTACTGTTGAGCGTTTTCGAAAAGGACAACATAAATTGAGTACTTTCACATAGCACTGGAGAGTTGAATGGCTATCGACGTTGGGAAGAGCAAACAGTTAGAAAACAGGGGATCTACAGTGAAACTGAATTGAAACTGTAGTTCAACTGTATTCAAACTGTAGTGGGACTCGTCAGCCGCCAGTTTGGAACCTTGGGCATCACACTAGGTTACTGCCGACCTATAGCCATGGTGTCGCAGTGGCTCAGTGGTCAACGTCACGGGCTCGCACCTCCGACGTCCGAGGTTCAACTCCAGTCAGCATCCAAGGTAAAGTCAACGTTTCGTAAGGTAACTTCCATCGAATACAATGTTCATTAAAAAGGTATCTGGATAGGTAAAGAGGGATGGGTGAATAAAATAAATTAGAATTTTGAATTTTTTCTACCCTTAGAAACTGCACTTAAATTGTACTTTACAACTGTAGCTCGGACTGTAGTAGTGAACTCCGAGGTGAACTCCGCCAAACTGTGCAAAACTATAGTTTCAACTGTGAACCTGCGAAATTGATGTAGAAAAACTACAGTTTAGGTACAGTTTTTTTACAGTTTTCTGCAGTTAGACTACAGTTTAACTATAGAAAACTCAGAAAAACTCGACTTGAACTGTAGTTAGTGAACTACACTTAAACTGAATATTTATTAGACACCGGACTACTCTTCGAAATATACTTCTGTCTGCAATTAAAGCGCTTCTGAACTTCACCTGTAATACATTATAACTGCAGATATGAATGAAGTTAAACTTTGGTTGAAAAGACGAGTCCCAACTACAGATCCTTTCGCGCGGGAGAAGTAGCGGAGAGCCTCTCTGCCTTTTCCGGTGCAGGGGCAGGGCCATGGGACAGCACCGGCGGGACCCACCGGGGGGGACCGGGGACCACGGCGACCCAGTGCTAATCGGGAAAACATCAGGAGGAAAAGGGACGGGCGCGGCGGCGGATGGAGGACGAAGGGTGCTCCACTATAAATCCGAACGTACACCAATTTTTCTAATTTTTCCTAATTTTTCTGTTGTTTTTTTTTTCAGATTTTTTTTTTAATTGCTTCTGATTTTTTCTAGATTTTTTCGGAATTTTCTTGATTTTTGTAGAGGGTGTTCACTGTTTTTTATTTTCATTTTTTAGGACAGTTCCTCTTGACGGAGGCCCCGCCGGGCCCCGCGCCTCCAAGGGAACAGGAGCGAGTGCTCGAACTTTTAAGAGTTCCTCGCTGCTTCATTTCCGCGAGAGATGCAGCATCAGGGCCCTGCCCCGCGCAGCGCAGGCCAGCGCGCTGCTGCGGGTGGCGGAACCTCCTCCTCGTCCTGCTCCTCCTCCTCGTCCTGGGCGCGACGGGGTTGCGTCACCCCCTTTGCCGTCCGAGACCCTCCCCTTCCTTTCCTTTCCTTTCCCTTCCCACTGGCCCAGCCCAGCCCGACCCGGCCCAGCCCAGCACGGCCAGGAACCGGGAAAAAATGACCTCTGCTTTGCCCTATAACACCTCCAGCCGCGAGAGATTGCGCCCGCCGCGCCGCTGCTTTTTCCACCCAGACCAGAGAGCGCTGTGGGTGGAGGAGGGGAGATTAATCAGAGACGTGTCGCAGCCAGCCAGCCCGCCCCGCCCAGCCCAGCCCAGACCGCAGGTTAGGCAAACGGCTTTTTATCATTATTTCGTCGAGAAATAAGAGAGAGAAAAACACAAACTGCTCTACTGCAGCCACTGCGGTGGCGGCAGCAGCGGGGCGGGAGGACAGTCCGCAAAAAGTAGAGCAGCGACCGGCATCGGCCGCCACGCCGACGAGAGGAGCAGAGGGGCGAGAGGAAGGACGGAACCGGGGGAAACGGCGCAGGGGCTTATCTCCCTCACCAGCTGTCACGGTGCGGCAGGGCGGGGCGGGGCGGGTGGGGAGGGGTGCAGGCCAGGTGGCGGGTGGGGTATCACCCATAATGTGAACAGTGATTTGTTTTTAACTTTTGATTTATTTTATTTATTTATTTACTTATTTTTTTGTTCTGATTTTTATTTTGATTTGTCGAGGAAAATTTCACTCTCCGATACATTTTGATATCCCCCCCTATTGCTGACGTTTTTCAATTGTCAATTTTATTTGTTCTCGATATTTTGGATTTTTCTGTATCTTTCTTTCTTTCTTTTTCAATTTTTTGGATTTTTCTTTCAAGATTTTTTTGGGACCGTACAATGATTTTTTGAGGTGAGCCCCCCTTCGGTGGAGGCCCGCCGGCCACGTCTGCGCTCGGGTTGCCTACCGCGCTGGGCGCTGGGCGCCGTGGGAGTGGGAGCTGAGCGCGGTGCGGTGCGCCGCCCAGTTCAGGTGATGCGATGCAGTCCGCGCGTGCAATGCGTGCAAGCGGGGCGCACTCAATGCAAAAACGTACGGGAACCCGAACAGGTGAGGAGCTCCGGGCAGAGGAGGAGGATTAGGGGTGGGGAGAGGGGTAAGCCCTGGTTCTCACGACACTCCCGGTAATGGTGGGAAGCGCCAGGCGAAACTGGAGAGCTGCAGGCTGCAGGGGCCCTACCCGTTTAGCGCTGCATGAGGCCAGGCAGGCAGGCAGGCAGGCAGGCAGGCAGGCAGGCAGGCAGGCAGGCAGGCAGGCAGGCAGGCAGGCAGGCAGGCAGGCAGGCAGGCAGGCAGGCAGGCAGGCAGGCAGGCAGGCAGGCAGGCAGGCAGGCAGGCAGGCAGGCAGGCAGGCAGGCAGGCAGGCAGGCAGGCAGGCAGGCAGGCAGGCAGGCAGGCAGGCAGGCAGGCAGGCAGGCAGGCAGGCAGGCAGGCAGGCAGGCAGGCAGGCAGGCAGGCAGGCAGGCAGGCAGGCAGGCAGGCAGGCAGGCAGGCAGGCAGGCAGGCAGGCAGGCAGGCAGGCAGGCAGGCAGGCAGGCAGGCAGGCAGGCAGGCAGGCAGGCAGGCAGGCAGGCAGGCAGGCAGGCAGGCAGGCAGGCAGGCAGGCAGGCAGGCAGGCAGGCAGGCAGGCAGGCAGGCAGGCAGGCAGGCAGGCAGGCAGGCAGGCAGGCAGGCAGGCAGGCAGGCAGGCAGGCAGGCAGGCAGGCAGGCAGGCAGGCAGGCAGGCAGGCAGGCAGGCAGGCAGGCAGGCAGGCAGGCAGGCAGGCAGGCAGGCAGGCAGGCAGGCAGGCAGGCAGGCAGGCAGGCAGGCAGGCAGGCAGGCAGGCAGGCAGGCAGGCAGGCAGGCAGGCAGGCAGGCAGGCAGGCAGCAGGCAGGCAGGCAGGCAGGCAGGCAGGCAGGCAGGCAGGCAGGCAGGCAGGCAGGCAGGCAGGCAGGCAGGCAGGCAGGCAGCAGGCAGGCAGGCAGGCAGGCAGGCAGGCAGGCAGGCAGGCAGGCAGGCAGGCAGGCAGGCAGGCAGGCAGGCAGGCAGGCAGGCAGGCAGGCAGGCAGGCAGGCAGGCAGGCAGGCAGGCAGGCAGGCAGGCAGGCAGGCAGGCAGGCAGGCAGGCAGGCAGGCAGGCAGGCAGGCAGGCAGGCAGGCAGGCAGGCAGGCAGGCAGGCAGGCAGGCAGGCAGGCAGGCAGGCAGGCAGGCAGGCAGCAGGCAGGCAGGCAGGCAGGCAGGCAGGCAGGCAGGCAGGCAGGCAGGCAGGCAGGCAGGCAGGCAGGCAGGCAGGCAGGCAGGCAGGCAGGCAGGCAGGCAGGCAGGCAGGCAGGCAGGCAGGCAGGCAGGCAGGCAGGCAGGCAGGCAGGCAGGCAGGCAGGCAGGCAGGCAGGCAGGCAGGCAGGCAGGCAGGCAGGCAGGCAGGCAGGCAGGCAGGCAGGCAGGCAGGCAGGCAGGCAGGCAGGCAGGCAGGCGCGGCACACAACTCTGCGTTTTCACTCTTGTTCGCCCACGCTGATAACCGTCGAGCAATCGCAAAGCCCACGGAAGACACCTCCAGATGTCAAGGTGCGAATCCGAGCTCTGTAGCAAGTTTCCTGACAGGAATGCGGACGGACGTCGGACGTGCTGGGCGAGCCAGGGTGGCCGCCACCGGACCGGACGGGTGGGCGTTGAGGTGCGGGGCGTGGCTGGCGTGGCGAGGCGGAGCGCGGACAGATGGACCGGCAGCCAGAGCAAATAATCCAGAACGCGGAATAACGACGAGCAGCACGGCGAACCGAGGAGAATTGACGGCTTTCGGAAGATGTAAATCAATGCGCTTGCGCCTGCCAGTGCCACCGCAGCGGCGGCGCGGCGGCCAGCGGGGCGGGGCAGAGGGGGAAGCGGGGCCCACGGGCTGACGCACCGACCGGGGCGGGGCGGCCTGCTTAAGCGTAACGAGAACGAGGATGCTGAGTACGGTACCGAAACGGGTAGTTAAAACAACGGACAATACACCCAGAAAAGTGTGTTCTTGGTTTTTGTTGAGTGTACTGAAATTTTTGAGTACATTATTTGTTCTTGTTGGTAACCAAAATACTTGATATTATAGGATAAATTTGTCCTTATAACAGAGAAATGAAGAACAAACTTTTCTTGATGTACAATTAAAATGTACGAAAGCCTGAGAGGAGGGGGGTAAAGAGTTCGCCGTTGTATATACGCCTGCTGCTGCTAGTGCGCCGTCCTCGCTGTCGCACCATCCGCGAAATATTTCTGCGGCAACCACGTGGTGCTGAAGCCGCGCCGCGCCCCAAACGATAAGCGAAGACAGTTTCGAAAGATTGCAGTAAAATGCCAGGACGACGCGAGGCTGCTGCTCATGGCGCGACCCGGCCCGGCCCAGCCCGGCCCCGGAGCACCCCGCCATGCCGGCGGCATTGAGACACGAGCCCGCACGAGCCCGAGCCCCCCGCGCTAAACACATGTCGGCTGCGCTGCACCCCAGCCCCGGCCCGCGGCCCGCCTCGTTCCCCGCGCCTCGCCCCGCGGCGGCGTCCTCTATACCATTTTAACGATGCTGCTGCGACTAAGGCGGCACGTATGTACCTGTACCTCGCTGGTCCAGCTCCAGAGCGCACAGCGCGCAGCGCGTGTCGACAACAGAATGGGGAAGCTCCAATGCGCCGTGCTGCCCGGCCGCGCCGCGCCGAGCGCCGAGCAGTGGCCGGAGTGGTATGCTGCTCCGCGCTCTGCCCCGCCGCGTGCAGTACACGTACTTGTCAGAGCCCCGGCCCCGGCAGACCGCCGCCGTGCCGTGCTGCTTTATGGCAGCGAGCTCGCGGGTGAAGCCGATCGCGTCCGCCGGAGGGAGTCGTCCCCGCAGGGCAGCGCAGCTGCAGCCGCAGTGCAGCCGCGGCTCGGTGGCACGACTCGGACCGGACTGGCACGTAGTTTAGTGCAGCGTTTTCTGGTCAGATCGGGGCCCTGCTCGCTGCGCGCTGCGCGCCTGATGCAGGTGCCTGAGTCTCTCCGAGCGGCCCGCCGGGGGGATTGCGCTCTCGAGTGGCAACAGACGCCGTTTGTTACGAACAAAGCAGTCGAGTCCGATATCGCGGACGTCGCGCCTCCGCTCCGTCCAGGACGCCGCCGTCTAGGCCACGGGGCACGGGGCATGCTCTACGCGATCGGGCGGGGTCGTCGGGGCGAGGCAGCCGGGGACGGGGCCGGGGCCGGGCGGGGACGACGGGGCGCCCGATGCTGAAGTCTTTGTTTCTTTAACGCGCGGCTGCCCGCCGTGGGACGCGGCCCGCACACCTGTGAGCACACCCGATCCTCGGCCCGAGATAGGGGCGCCGAGAGGATGGGAGGGGGCGCGCGGGGCGGCGGCCGCTGACACAATGCCTCCAGAGTGACACGAACCTGCAGGAGGCGATGTTCCCGAGGATTGCTGCGCGGCGTCCTGCTCTGCACTGCACCGCTGCTGTCCGCGAGAGGTCCCGGACTCCACCACTCCGCCCGTGTGCCCCTGGCCGCGGCTCCGCCCCCGCAGGGGCCGCGAACTGCCCAGAGGACCTTTCTCTACTCTAATGCTCCGATAAAAACGAGCCAATTTGCGGACAGTCCGGCCTGGCCCGGCCCGCGGCAGCGGCACGGCCGCGCCGCACACTTTCACGAAAAAGTCCGCGGCGCGTCGCTTAGCCTATTCCATTCCCGTTTCGAGTCCAGCCGGCCGCCGCCGCTGCTGACTGAGCAGCAAGTGTTGCGGAAAGATGCGACCCCGCCCCCGCCCACGGCGCCCAGCCCAGCCCACCCGCCCTGCGCCGGGGATGCTGGCTGTTCAGCTGGTTCACCCCGGTCCCGGTCCGGTGCTGGACCCGCGCCGCCCCAGTGGCCCCGGGGCGCTCAGGAGGACCGCGCTGACGGAGTGGAGCCTACGGGCACAGCCGAGCGATTCCGAAGATCGCTTTCGTACCTCTGTCCTTGTCGCACTCATGGAGCACTACCATGGCCAGCATAGGGCACCGCTGTAGGTGCAACAAGGACGGAGCGATGAGAGCGTTCTTCTGAATCAGTCGGCAGCGCGGAGCACTGAGTACTGCGTCCGCTGGCTGGAGAAGAAAGGGAAGGCCCACGGCTGGGCGGGGCGGCGGGTGAGGGGCTTCCTGTAGAGGGGAGGCAGCAGGCGCAGCAGGCAGAGATCTCTGCCCGGAGCAGGCGCACCGTAACGGGTTGCCCAAACGAAAAGCGCCAGCGACCACCTGCACCCCGCCCCGCCCCGCCCCGCCCCGCCCCCCTCCGCCACGCCACGTGGCTGCCGTGGAAACAGCGCGGCGCCTGACCCATTGTGTTGTGCGCATCACACATCTGCATACTGATTGCGGTGGTGTCCGCGCCCCTTGCTGCACTGCACTCCATCGCACCGACCCCATCGCGGGCAGGCCGGGCTGTACAAGAGGCGGAGGGGCGGGGCGGGGAGATCAGGGGAATTCAATTCGATTCAATCTCACCACTCACCGCTCACCGCGGGGCGGGGCGCCGGGGCGCGGCGGGCAGAGACGGCGATGATCATTTGCCGCCGTTGGTTAAGATGGACGTACAGCTTGATGGGGTCGACGGGCACGCGGAGGAAAGATATGCGACCGACCCCGTCGGGGTCGCTCCTCGCGCGAGGGGAGAGGACCTTGACCTTGCATGAAAGCCAACCCGCAATGAGCCAGTCAGACCAGCAGCAGCCAGCAACTTCTTTTTTTTTCTGATGTAAAGAAAAAACAACACAAACCTGGATTGCATTCCGACATGCGCCGGTATTTTTCTGCCCAACCAATCCAGCAGCAGAGCTGCCCGGGCCGAGCCGGGTGCCCCCTCCCCCTCCCCTGCTCGCCCGCCCGCGGCCTGGTTCCCCAGTGATGCCCCCTCATTTTCCCAAGCCCCCGCCGTCCCCGGTACGGCCGTACCCACACGCAGCGAAGGGGGCGGGGGCGGGGGCAGGGGGCTAGCGTGCCCCCCGCCATCCTCGCCACGCCGCGCTGGCGCGGGTGTCCCCCATCGAACGCGTACATAACACTGCGGCGGGCCGGGGCTAGCGCGCCGGAGATGCGCCCTCCCGCCCCCGCCCGCCGCGGCCCCCTGCGCCGGGTGTAGTTGTAGGAGCCGGGCTCACTGGTCTGATAAAGCAGGGGCACCGGGGGGGGGGGGAGGTCGGGCACTTTCTCCTCTGCAATTGCATGCGTTGGCGAGGAGGAGCTTCCTCGCGGGTGAGCTGCTTGTCTGCGGGGCGGCGCGTGGGGCAGGCGGGCGTGGAGGAGGTGAGGAGGGCGTGTCCTGCAAAACAACCGCGCGCGCGCAGCGCTAAAAAGCGGCGCGCGAGGCGCCATATCGCCCCACTCCGTGGCCTCCAGAGTCATAGGCTGACCGCAGCGCGGCCCAGCGCCGCGCCTCTCGGCTCGCGGATCGCAATATGCGATAACGACGACAGACAACAAGAGCCACACATTGCGATTCGAGCGAGCGCCGCGCGGCCGCGTTACTCGAAGTAATCATGATTCGTTGCCGGCGGCCCGCGGACCCGCCCCGCCCCGCCCCGCCCCGCCCCGCCCCGCCCCGCCCCGCCCCGCCCCGCGCAGCTGCCACCGCCGTGCTCATGCAAGACCACTCTATCTTTTGCCACCAATCAGGGTAAACTCGGCGCGCATAGCGCTGCGGCGTGGCGGCGCGTGGCGAGGAGAGGGAAGACCGGCGCGGTAGGGGTGGGGGGCTTATCCAGGCTAACGGGCCGGCGGCGCGGCGGCGCACGTGTAACACTTGTACTAGGCGTATCGGACATCTGGAAGGTAAGGGAGCGCGCCGCGGGTACGCGCGCCCCGTGCGCACCTGCTCGCTACGCCCGCCCCCTGCATCTGCACGCCTCGCCCGCAGCCGCCCACTCACAAAGGGCGAGCACGCCAGTGCCAGTCCTCTTGAACTGTAGAAATACCCACTCTTAATACTCACTCCGAAACGAGGGGTCCACCACTCTGATAATCTTGTGTGTACTCTGTCGTATAACATTCCCCTTTACGAAGTTTTTCATAACGTTCAGGGCTTTCCCTCACTAAAATGTGCAAAAATTTACATGAATATTTAAGTTGTTTTTTTTCTTTTCGAAAATGTAACCGAAAACTGTTGGTAATTACTGGTAATCGATAATCGTGAGTACGCTCCAGAACCGAGTGATGGACCCCCCGCTCCGAAAACAAAAATCTAACATTTTTGTACACCTTGTAATTTTCAAAAAAAAACCAGACAAAGTCAGGAAAAATTGATAACAATTAAGGAAAAATCTGAAAATTTCTGGAAACTTTAAGAAACATCGTAAAAATCCACAAAAAGGAAAACTTCAAATAAAAATTGAAAAATGTTTCAACAAATTCAGAAAAATTTTCAAAAGTTAACGGAATGTCAGAAAAAAAAATCAAAAAATCTGTACATCAAAATTCAGAGTTAATTCCGCCTCGGCTCACTATACATTTTAAAATTTTTATTCGCAAGATGAAAACCAAAATCAGTGCATTTCCTGACACTCAGTGAGATTGTTAATTACGGCGCCTTGAAGTCGTGTGGTATGTATATCGGTACAGGACAGGATAGGAGTCCTTCCACTCCGGGGCGTGGCGGGGCGGGGCGGGGCGGGGCGGAGCGGTCACAGACACGCGCCGCGGTATGTGGGCTGCACGGCGGGAGCGGTGGCGGCGCGGAGCGGGACTAAGCGAACCAGGGTACTTTTTACTCGCTCTCAGCCCCGCCCGGCCCCGCCGCGCATCCAGCGTGATTACATTCCAATGTCATTGAACGACGCTTCGCATCGGTTTGATATCCCGTTCGATAAAAAGAAAGATGATGAATCACCAACAGCATACGTCGGCATGGTGCGGCACGGGGCACGGCATGACATGGCAGCAGGCGCGTGGTGCAGCGGGGCGCGGCGGGGAGGGGAGGGGTGGGGCGCGCGTGCCCGTATGATAAGCCAGTGCCCTTGGAGCCCCACCACCACCACCAGGCGCATCCTTTCACGCCTGGCTGCTATCCTGCTCCCCCACTCCCCTTTTTCCCCTCCGGCAGATCCCCGCGGCCTTCCCCCTTTCTTCACACTATGCAGTGCAGCAGCAGCAGGCGCGAGGCCGCGGGGCCGCGGGGCGGGCACGGCAGCGCCACGCTCACCAACACACCCGCGAGGCCCGAAAAGCACAGCGCAGGTAAGTCGCTCGCGAAAGCCTTCCCCCTTCTCCGTGTTGACCGCCGCGGGCTGCACGGCAGCGGTGGCGCTTGGACCCGACCAGGTAGGGGGGGGGGGGGGGTTAACACGCACCTCGTCAGGTCCGTCTCGTCCCGTCTCGTCCCGACGTCCCGACGCAACACGCGGCGCACGGCGACAGCACCGCCAGCAGGCTGATTCCGAAAATCGCTCTCGTCCCTCCGTCCTTGTCGCACCTATGGCGGTGGCTAAGTCGGGGGTGTCAGGACCCCATGAGTGCGACAAGGATGGAGGCGCGAGAGCGATTTTCGGAATCACCCCGCAGCGGCCCGCCACACGCGCCGCGGAGACGCTTAGCGGCCCCACCACACCGCACCGCCCCCCGCCCCAGCCCGGCGTTCTTAGGTGCAATCAGGTGACGGCGCAGTGCTGCTGGCCGGCCCCGGGCCCCGGCCTGCCCCGGCCCCGGCCTCGGCCGCGCCGAGCTGCTTTCTCGCTAAAAGTGTCGACCCGCCGCGCCCGGCCCGGAGCCTGGCCGCTGGCTGGCTGGCTAGCTGGCGCCCGGCGCCCCGCCGCAGCAGCCCGGCGTGCTGGCCCAGATCGGGGATTAGGACGCGGAAACAAGGGACCCCGCCGCGCTGCGCCGCGCCGCGCCTCGCCGTGTTATAGGCGTCAGCCAGTGGGCGCGATAACGACCTGCCAACGCCCGCGACGCGACGACGCGCACCCAGCGGGTTCACCCCGGCATGGCACTGGTGGGGCAGGGAGGGACTTGTAGTGCATGGTGGTGGCCAGCAGCCGACTTGAAGAGCGCTCTCCTGCTAGCTGTCTCTCTCGCGCCTATGCGACGAAGCCCATGGGCGCGAGAGAGATGGGCCGATGAAATTAAGCGCGCTTATTCGGAATCCGTCAGCAGGAGCGCAGGAGCAGGCCCCGCACGCGCAGCAGGGCGCGTCGACCACGGGGTCGCGCGACGTGCCCCTCCCCTCTCGGCTCTGCCCCGGCCGAGACGCTTGCGTGCAGCCCGAGCCCGGTGCAGGCGGGGCTGGTCGGTCGGGGGGCGCTCCCGCGTGACGCCGCACCGCCGAGCTGCGCGAGTGCTCCTCCTCCTCCTCCTCCTCCTCCACGTGCGAACTGAGGAGTCCTCGGCGGCCAGGCCCGCTGTGGAGCCAGCCAGACAGTGGCGGAGCTGGAGGCACGGGCAGGAAGGGGCGGATCGCGCCGCACCGCGCACGGGGCGCGAGGGGGAAATAACCGCTGAATTTGGTGTAAAAATTTCGTGAATTGGATGTGAATTGCCTTAAATTGGCTGTGAATTTGCTCGAATTGAATTGAAATTAGACTTGAATTAGCTTGAATTGGCTTGAATTTGTTCAAATTGGACTGAATTTGTTAAATTAGTGGTGTACACCAAAGTCCGAGGTTACTTCTCCCTTGACGGGGTCCGAGGAGGAAACAACTCTCAAATTTTTTGTACACCGTATTTCGGGGGAAAAAATCAAAAATTCAGAAAAAAATATATAAAATAATTTCAGGAAGAGTCACAAAAATTAAAGTAAAATTCAAGCATTTAAAAAAATATCTCAAAACTTTACGAAACTTAACAGAGAAATCACAATATTGAAACAACAAAGTTCAGAGTTGTTTCCCCTTGGACTGCCGCACTGGCGAGCGGGGAGGGACGCGGTGCGGCAGCGCGTCGCGTCGCGGCGTTGCGCGGTGCAGTGCGCGGGGCGCGGGGCGCGGGGCGGCACAGCAGTGGCGCGGCGTGCGGTACGGCGTGGCGTGGCGAGGCGTGGCGTCCGCGGCGGCGCCTACTTCCGGTTGGTGTGCAGTCGCCCGGAGCCGAGCCAGCCCGCAGCAGGAGCAGACCCAGGCCCAGGCCCAGTGTGGCAGGTGTGCGTCGTGGGACACTGGAGCGCCCTCCCCCTCCGGCCCGTCCGGTTAACGAACTGAACAACATGCCGGTCGGGCCGGGCCGCGGGCCGGGCCGGACGCTCCAATCTGACTAAAAGCAGCGCGGCCGCCCCCCC